>JADMNL010000033.1:61515833-62755000 GCA_016271365.2 Neoceratodus forsteri
AGCCATGCCAGGTGTTGTAGTGTGACACTAGACTGTCCTAAATGTTATAGTTTGACCACTGGCTGCCCTAGGTGTTGTAGTATGACCCCTGACTGTCCCAGGTGTTGTAGTATGGCCACAGACTGTCCCATGTGTTGTAGTATGACCCCTGACTGTCCCATGTGCTGTAGTATGGCTCCATAGCTGTGCCAGGTGTTGTAGCATGACACTAGACTGTCCTAAATGTTTGACCAAGCACTACGGGCAACCCTAACAGTTCGATGCAGCTGTAACTCAAAGCCTATGACTGCAGTTCAATGGGTGGGAGCAACTAGCCACACCCCCTGCCTGAGCTATTTAAGCCAGCTTCCTGCAGTCTCATTCAGGTGCATTCTTTCTTTGCAGCCAGAGCTCTGTACTCCCCTCTTGTTTGTCTCCTGCTTCATTTTGTACTTTTGGGATTTCTGCTTGCTTTGTGCCTCCTCATTCCTACAGTAGGTTAGTATTTTGCTCCTGCCTCCTGACAGCAGTTTGTACATTTCTGTTTGCTGTTTTATGCCGCCCACCTGTTTTCTGGTCCCATGTTTTTTCTCTGTGCTGTTTCTTTTTGGGCATTTCTAGTCTTCCTGGCACCTTGCCTTTGCTCATTTAATTTGCCTTGTGCTCCTCCAAGCTCTCATGTTTGCTGTCTTCTTGTACCAAATGCAGTCTCCCTGCTTACCTACACTGTTGTTTGTACCATTTGCAGTCTACTGTTCATCTCAGGTCATTAATGGTTTACACCTGGCTCACAGCCTAGCAACCACTCCCTTTCAGTTTAGTGGTTTCATTACTTACTCCAGCAGTGCTCTGCTTCCTAGTTCAAGTCCCCATGATACTGCATTTCCTACCAGTACTAATTGTTGTTTTCCATTGCTCCAGCATACCTCCTTGCCATACGCAATCCTACCAATTGCAGTTGCATTTCACCTCATGCTGTCTTGATGTATCCATGCTGTCTTCCTGTCCTCAGTACTAACAGATGCACTTCACTTCATGCAGTCTCATATACTCAGTGCTAACAGATGCACTTCACTTCACTTCATGCAGTCTCATATACTCAGTGCTAACAGATGCACTTCACTTCACTTCATGCAGTCTCACATACTCGGTGCTAACAGTTGCACTTCACTTCATGCAGTCTCATATACTCAGTACTAACAGATGCACTTCACTTCACTTCATGCAGTCTCATATACTCAGTACTAACAGATGCACTTCACTTCACTTCATGCAGTCTCATATACTCAGTGCTAACAGATGCACTTCACTTCACTTCATGCAGTCTCATATACTCAGTGCTAACAGTTGCGCTCCCACTCATGCTGTCTATTGATGTTCTCAATTCTACCAATTGCACTACCAATCCTGCACTCTCAGTCACATCCCTGCCTCTCTCTACATAGCATGGCTCTGCTGCCTTAAAGTCTGCACCTTGAGGGTGAGTCCCTCACCGGGTGCAGCGTCCTTTTCTTCTACCACTAGGGTGAGATGATCCTCTGCTCTAGGAGAAGTCTTTGGCCATGCAAATGATGTCGGCGGCACCTCTTGATGTAGCATTTAAGATGACAGCTGCTGGAGGTTGGGGTCTCCAAGTCGTGGGGGGTTCTTTAGCTAATGACAGTGTCAGCAGTACCTTCAAAAGCTATTCTCCCTACAGCAGCCTATGGTTCACCTGGTCTCCATTCTGTACCCTCCACTGTCTTTCCTGCCCCTCAAAGATGAAAACTGTTCAATCCTCCTATTCGCGCCCCTCCAGGGCTTGGCCTTACCCCTTCTGGGTTTGGCTTCTCCCCAAAGGCTTCACTTGGAGGCCAGGTGAGTGCCTTTCAGCAGCTGTTACTCTCTCCCTCAGCCAGGGGGGCCCCCAGCAGGGTTCCCCTGTAGCTGCAGAGGCCTCTACTCACGGCAACCCCATGGCTTTCCCATTAGAGGGACAGTGGGAGCCCTTCTTCTAAAATCTTCCCTGAATTGGGACTTTAAATTGCAGTAGTGAGTCATCATTATTTCATCCCCAGCCAGCAAGAAAGGCGACTAATGCCTTGGAATCCCAGAGATTTCCCCCTCATATGGGGGTTTCCTCTCCTCCATGCTGACTGTCATAAAGGTTATGTAATCCCTCAAGTAGTATATTTATAGAGGTACATTTTGACCCAGGTAGGTTTCTGCTGTTGAGTTGGGGTTGGATGGTGACCTTCTTTCTACTTCATCATTCCCACTCTCCTTATGGAAGTCATGCCCCTTCAGCTGTCAGTAACAAAATCGTCAGCCATTGCGCCATCCTCCTATGTCTGTTACATGTTATCACTACTCTGTTAATCCACACTCATCCAGTTTCTGCGTTCACTATTTGCTGCTTGACTTTTTTGGGGAGCTCCTTCCTAAGGTACCTTTAGCCTAAAGGAATTATCTTTCTTCGGCACCTCTAGAGGTGGAAACCTCCTCAAGAGGGTTCCTTTGCCTTCACAGTACCCCAACAGGGTGGTAGTTCCCCATGGGACAGAGAGTGTGAAAGGCCAACGTATCTGTTTATCGCAGCCAACAATATAGGCATTGAAATACTATCAGTCCATCAGTGAAGTTGCACAAGCACATACTCATCACTAAGTTGCCTACACACATTGAACTGTTAAACATCCTAAATAAAGCCCCTCACGGTGTACTCTTTGAACTGTGTCAGACTCGGGCTCGGAAGCTATGAACCATTACTACGTTTGTTTTACACTGATTCTGTCTACCTGCCCTATTGTAAAATTGTATTCAAATTGATTCCAGACTTTTTATTTGTACTTGTTCGACTATATTTGTACATGTATGACTTCATTCCATGAGAACTCGCTTATTGTATTTGTTATGTTGCCTTGTAATCTGTGTTATTGATGTGGAACCTTTGTAAAAAAGCACTTGCACTCAAAGGTATTCTCCAAAATTTTCAATAAATGAAGAAATAAAAATTGACAGCACTGTTTCACTTGCCACCAGTATAAACTGCTTGTCAGTCTGTTCCCATGCAGGTAGATGTAGCCTGTTTGTTCTCCTTTTTAGCATTACAGAATGAGACCAAAGACTCAAAGTTGAATGTCTCTCACCCTGGTACCCGTGGACAATGAAGACATGTTTCAGGCATTTGGTGACACTTGCATCCCAGTACTGAGTTGCTCAGTAATTTGATTTCAAATTGAATAGCTGCCTTGTGAAGCACTGCCCATTAAAGAGAAGTTACCTGAAGTGTAATTTTTTAGTTACAGTTATTTCTGATTCCTGTACAGAGGAGCTGTGTCGATATGATGGAGATTGAAGAGGCTGAAGAAGGCTCTTAGCCGTCATGTTACAAATTAATTTCACAGTGCCCCTGGGTCTGAACCTCAAATAGAAGTTGATGGAAAACATAAGTCTGGTCATAGATCTTACATGCAGAAGGTGATCAGTTTTTCTTAATGATATCTTTGCAAATACACTACTTATAGTGATGGAAGCAGTGGGGTGTAGTGGTCAGAGCACGGAGATCACAGGTTCAGTCCTCACGAGAACCAAATACTTGCTGTGTCATATAATGTAAATTTTTTAACCTCCTGTTATTCCAGTTCATCCACCTGTGAGTAGTGGGACCCTACTTGAACTGAGACGTTGCATCTCAGCTCAGCTATTTTAGGTAAAGAAATAAAAAAATAAAATCCTTGCTCCTGTATATAACCCTCTTTCCTTTCACCCTACCCCTCCACAGTGTTTTCATTGTGAAGGACATTAACAAAATGGAGGTAGTACAGAGAAGGGCAACCAAAATGGTGCCAGGACTGCATCAGAAAACTTATGAAGACAGATTAACGGAGCTCAGTATGTATACCCAGGAGCAAAGGAGGCAGAGAGGTGATATGATCGAAACATTCAAATAACATAAGGGCATTAACAAGGTAAAAGGGTCTACATGTTTCAATATAAGAAAAAATAGCAGGACAAGAGGGCACAGCATGAGATTAGAGTGAGGCCGATTAAGGGGTAATGTGAGGAAGTTTTTTTCACAGAAAGGGTGGTGGATGCATGGAACGGCCTACCTCGGTGTGTGGTGGATATGAATACAGTGCAGAGCTTCAAACAGGCATGGGATAGGCATAAGGGAGCAATACAGATGAGTATGAATGGATAGGCCACTGACAGAGCAAAGGCCGAAGGCACGTTCATAAGATAGAAAAATGAGCAGACTGGATGGGCCTTGCGGTCCTTATCTGCCGTCAAGTTCTGTGTTTCTATGTAATCATCACCCCTCTCTCACGTCCTACCCCACCATCCCCTCTTTTTTGCCCTCTCTCCCCTCAGTCCCTTGTTGATTGGTCCCTTCTCTTCAGCACACTTAATACTCCCAGGAGCTGAATTACCTACTGTTGCTACAGTGTTGAAACAGTTATTTGACCTTCAAATACCTTTCTGCACTGTATTTTTGTCTGTTCCGGTTTATTTTCACAGATGAAAAATAACTTGTCACCCACCTCCTCCATGAAAAAAAGACACTACAGTCTGTGTTAAGGCATACAGTTCCACTTCGTTTAGGGGCAACAAACAGGTGCAGACAACAGCAGTGACCTCACGATGTCAACATACAGAATACTGGTTGGGCAGCCATGTACAACCAGCCTGCACTGCCACCAAAAGGTTCAGATTCCAGAGCGAAGCTTGAGAGGTCAGTTGGAATCTGAACCTCAAGGTAGCAGCTCAAGCTGGTTGGGCTTAGTTTTTCCCAACCAGCATTTTTTTATAGAGTGAAAAGCAAAAATATATTATTTCAAATAAAGATTTGAAGAGAAATCTAGCAGTTAAAAGATGTTTTTACTGTGTAAATTTATATTGTTTACACTTAAACACTGTTCTGTTCACAGGTGTTCTCCCACTCCTGACTCAGACAGAATTTTTTTTTTATATAGCTTTCTGCACCCACCATCAAGCTGATCAGATCCTGCCCCCCCCCCCCCGCCGGCACCCACTTCCCTTGAACTTACCCAGAACTTGTTCCCCCCAGATTGCACCTCGTGACAGGCTGGAGTGGGGAAGGGCCATCTTCTTCCCGTACCCACATCCAGTTCACTCCAGGCATCCAGGTGGTTGTGTGGATCTGGTGGAGGAGTGCAGGGCTTCATTCTGTGGCACGATACCTTTTCCATTTTCTCCCAAACCCCCAGCATGGTGTCACATCAGAAGTGTGGAGGCACGCACATCCCACACATCCCCGCCCCCGCCCCTGAGTCACTTGTTACCTGCACTGCTACAAAGCCTCCACCCAGTGGCATGAAAAGGTCAATATGGCTGCCAGCCCTGCTCTGGGATAGGAGAGCTGTCCATGGGATGCTCAGTCCTCTCCCACACCACCGACCCCCGGCAACCCATGCTCGTTCCCAAACATAGATCCCCTGAACGGCAGGAGGAAAGGCATTAGATGTCTCAGCCCTCCATGCCACTGGGCTAGCTTCAAACAGAAATTTGTTTGTTTTAAAGAAAAAAACTTGTTCTCATTTTCCTCAATAATTTTTTGACGTTCACTACAGTCTTCTGAAAACACCGGCATGGCCATCTTGTAAACTCAGTTAAGAGCTGGTTTTGATGACTGAGTGGTTGTTTTCAGCTATAGTTAAGGAGCAGGTGGACATATGGGTGTCAAAAGCTCATGGAATGCTGTTGTACTCCAGAAGGGTACAACCATGTTCCTTGACCTTTGCACTGTGGTACAACAGCATTCTGATAAGGATAGAAATTCATACATAACATACATTCTCTAGGTTCCATGTGATAACGGCATCACTGTTAGGGTGAGTTTACATTGCCAAAAATCTGTTTTGGCAATGTACACTACCAGCACAAAGCAAAAGGGTGCTGGAGACTTACTTTTTTATTTATGTGGGAGGGATGCACCCCCCTACTTACGGATTCTCAACTCAGAGGGTGCATGCAGGGTGCAAAACAAAGCAAAAATTCCCAGACAGCGCACAAAAAGCAACGGTGCTTAGGACCAAACCCGCTACCTTCCGAACCCTAACCTGCCACCCAGCCACTATGCCACATGGCCAGCTTGGCAGCTGAGTGCCGCACTACACCCCACAAACCCTTCCACCCGTCGCACGCCATGCTCGCCCCCAACACGCTTGTATATATAGCAATATCCTGTTGCTATATTTGCAGACCCCCCAAATTCGATTGCCCTCCCTGCCTAAGCCCTGTGCACAGGTGCTGTGATTGAGTCACCCAACTGTTTTTTTATAGGAAAATATGCTTTTAGGTTCTAAATGTAAATTTTAGAACCACAAAGATGCTAAAAAGTTTGGTCTTTTTAAGAACCAGTTTTGCTTATCCCGGGTTTAAAAGTCTGGACAGATGTTTGGCACATCTGCTGCCATCATCGCTTAATGATGACTCCCATACATCCCCCTGCCCCACACACAGTTTAATGGTCTGTGTCCCACTCTTCAGTGGGGAAAGATTAAGGATGAGGATGAGGTATACCAAGACAGTCACGGTACTGTAGCAATTTATCGAAGGGGTACAAAGGTGTACAGTGCTGGGTGCCTTAAAGAGGACAGGAAATTATTTCTAATAGCAACTGTTAATAATGTTCCTATTAATGGAAAATATATCCGTAAGACTAAATTATTCATATGTAACTGTACCTGAATAAAAAGTGATAGAAAAACTGTATTTTGCATTGTTTTGTTTTCATGGGCAGCATTCTGTTATGGTCTTCTGCGCAGAACCAGTGATCTGGAGTTCTGACTATGTCACAGTTTGTGCACAGAACTCAAAGCATGGTTCTGACAGTCAACAGCTCATAATTAGCATTCTGTACACAAACCACCACATAGTAAAAATTCCAAGTTACTGTTTCCAGGAACAGAACTGTATAGAATGTTGCCCACAAAAAGAAAAGGCAGTTTTTCACTTCAGTGTTTATTCAGGTACAGTTGAATACGGTTCATTCAGAGGCAAATCTTTCATTTCTCTTACTAGGAACATTACCAACTGCTCACAGTTAGCATTAATTTCCTGTTCCCTTCAAAATCTGAACGATTAGGAAGAACAATTAGTAAGGGAATGATAAATATTTTTTATATCATTAAATGCCCTCCAATGTTGCCTTTTGTATCAGCTACTTATTCAGATATGCTTTGACTGTGTTTTTGACACACTTATGATATAACTTTGTGGTGCCCTCGAATCTAGTCTGTGCCACTCTCTCCTCAGCAGCGACTGCTCTTTCTTTTCCCATTTCCAAGAAATTCCATAACCACAGTTGTGCCATTCCTCCATGCTTTTCAGCCGAATGGCTGACAGTGATCTCACTGATGCAACAGAATGTTCAGACAGCATGACAAGAGAGCGTGCAGGCTGCTAAGGAACAAGGGATTTGGGGTCGTTACAAAAGTAACACAAAGTAGATCATAGATGTCACAAAAAGAAATAAAAACATCAGACTATGGTCAGATTAGAAGGCAGTATAGCGCAGTGTTTTAAGGCTCTGAACTGCAAACATGGAGACCTGGGTTTGAATCTTATAGTCCCCACTTGCATACTGTGTGACCCTAAAAAAGTCATTTAACTTCTTTGTGCTCCCAGGTTGCACCTGTAAACAAGTTTTCAGCTTAGTGCATCTCTCCTGGCAAAAAAAAAAGAAAGACTATAGGCTAGACACTAAAAGGAAGACAAGAAGACATCCAAAGGTGTAACAACAATTTCCCATCACCTTTAAGGAGGTATTTAATGTGCTGTGCAGAATGTGGAATTAGCACACAATAGCTGTTCCACCAGTGGAATTTCCATCAGAAGTTTGCTGATCATTCTATGGAATTCTAACTGCTGTGATCTGTGAAATTATATTCAGCAGAACATTCTCTCACAGAAAATCATTCCTTGATAATTTCCACAGAATACATCAAGATCCACTGAATTTAATTCTGTAGTAAATACAGCGGGAAAACCCATTCTGCATTATTCCATTGTGGAATTCTGACATGAGATTTCTGAAGAAAGTTTGTGGAATTTCACAAAATTCCATTGCACCAGAACTTCAAAATTCCCCATGCCACAAGAACTTGAATTAATTGTACTTGGCAGCAGTGCAGAGGTATCCATGGCAAAGTCATCCATATGTTGTTTCGAGGCAGCAGTCATTTCACAGACCCTCGAGACAGAAAGTGTTGTCACAGTTAGGCAGCTGTATGTTGCTAGGCACAACTTCCCAACAGTGACATTACTGTCTGTCTCAAGGTTCAATGACATGGCTGCTGCCTTTATTTAATGTAGGACTTATTTAGATGTGGATATCTCCAAACCTATGACACCTATCGGCAAGGCCAACACCTTGTCTGTTATAAGTCTCATGAGCTTTCAAACTTTTAGTCACCCTACGAGTGGTGGCCATCTTTAATAATGTAATTAATTAATTAATTAAAAATGAGCTGTATTAACAATATCTGAGAAAATTAAAAGTAAACTGAGCATGTGTATAAGCAAGTCAGAAATATTTTTTTTTTGCCAAAAAACTGTATGATGAGATCTTTTGCTAACTAACAAATACTGCTGCTTTAATTAATAACTGGATCATCTTCCCACATGGAAGATTATTCTGCTTTTGTTCACTGACAGGTTGAAGGGTTAACAGCCTCAGCCTGTACAAGGAAGATGTATTTTTTTTCCTTTTGCTCACTCACTATGCTCAGACCTGAGACCGGCTCAGCACAGGTCCTGCGGGATACCTCCTCCCTGACAACTGAATAATGAACAAATGGATTGTATCTGGCTTCAATGTCTTGGCAAGCATCCAAACGGTTGTCTGTTGAAAGAGGGAGGCCTTCCAAGTGCCTTTCCAGCAGGAGGCTTCAGTGAGAAGATGAGATGAAATGCAAGGACAAGCAGCCCTGTAATGTCTCCTGTTAAATTTAGAAGGCGGACTTTTCATTAAAGTTTATTTTTTCAATCCCATAGCCCGCTGCTCTTTGGCAGCACTTGTCTTCCTCTTAGAAGACGGGGTTTAGCAGCAAGCAATGCAACATGGCTGTCTCCGTCCAACCTCCGCCAATGTGGAGAGCCTCAGGTTCCATATGTGCCGGAATGGGGAGGGGTGGCACTATGGCCATGGCCCTCTCAGTTTTTCTAATCGCATTAATTTATTTTTAGGGAGGACTGTGCCATTAAAATGCAGCATGTGCAGTAAACAGTTTTCTAATCCCGTCCTTTGTGGCTCAAACTGTGAAAAGTGAAGGCCTGGGCAGTGCTGATGGGGGTGGGCTGGGATCATGGCCTGCTTGAGTTAAGGCACAATGGTCAAAACTTTAGAAATGAAATGAAGGGCCAGGCCTTCAGGTGGGCATCAAGGAGCTAGGCACTGGAAGCTTCTGTCAGTCAGTGTGTGGTGGTGGCGGTGAGGGAGGGGGGAGTTACTCTACAGTTTACAAATTTACATAAGAAAAAAAAATGAGGCTGTGTGTGAACCCCAATGGAGCAGGGGAGAATTTACCCCAATAATTCTTGGCCCTACCACTTTTCAGATCATTCTGCCACCAATGCCCAGTTCATTCTCGAATTCAGGTATACCACTGACAACTTTATTCCTCGGTTGTCCATACTAAGGATGGACAAGGCAGCTGTGACCACATGCAGAGTCTGTACCAGATCTTTGTGAATTTGGCTGGGATGGTCCAGTTCACCCTTAGTAGCGGAGGGGTTGGATCAAAGCTGGCCCAGAAATATTTTTTTTCATCCTTTCTACCCTTAAATTACAATTACTGTGTTATCTGTTCAACACAGTAGACGGCATTCAGGATATCTAGTGTAGAGGTGCCATGCTACTAAATGTTACTTTTTGAAACTGTGAGTAGGCGGACAATAGTAGGCGTTCCACCTTTCAAAATCTCCAAGATTTCTTCAGCAGGTGTAATGTTCAACAGAAACTAAAAGCCCTTTTATTCTTGGGCTTCGGTGACATTTTTTTCTTTGAAGTTTCTTTCTTTTCTGCCCAGTTCTGGCTGCGGTATCCTTTGAAGTTTTTTAAGGGCAATTAAAGCACTCGACAAACTAACACCTGCATGCTCGCTAATCGGTTGTCCTGCAGGCGTACAGTAATTAGCCAACACCTCCAAAGGGTCAAGATTTGTGTTTTATTATTTTAAATGTTTGAGGGGTTATGTTATCGTCATTTTAGTGCTGTCCTTTTGGTTACCGTGGTGAGGAAGCACAGTGTATCAAATGTACCGCCGCGTGTTGAGAAAGGGTGAAAATTAAGAATGGGCTAATCTTTTCTGGTTCCTCCTTTTTTTTATTTTATTTTGATCGAAAATTGGTGACTGGGAAAAGCCCACTGTCATTTCCAGGTGCGTCCCAGGGATTGGGTGACAGCAAGGACAATAGGTGCAAATATTTGGTGCAATTAGTTGCACGAAGCACAATGATATAAATTATAATATCTGCATTTTGTACATAAATACATAATAAACAGTACAGGAAAGATAACACAGGAAAGCAAAACTATTTACAAATGGTGAATATTTTTTTCCCTCAATTGTTTAACCAGGAGTGCACACTGAGCTGAAAGATTGTTTGCAGCTGTGACCTGGGAGCACAAGGAAGTTAAGAGGCTTGCTCATAAGGTTTAAGGTTGCCCATAATCTGGCAACAAACAGAATTAGATTTTTTAAGGTTCCAATCCCATTTCTGGAAATAGGAAATCCCCAAATTCTTAATTCCTAAAAAAAAAAAAAAAAAAAAAATCCTAAAGCTTATTTTTAAATAGGAGTGTAGGATTTAGGAGCAGTATCCTATTCCAGTTTTGAGGCCCATTTGGGATTTCAGTTGAAATCGGTTTAGGAACTGCAACTTCTTAACTCCGGAACATGGCGACTGGATCAGAATCCAAACGGTCCAAGCTGCTGTAGAATAAATGCAAACTAACAAACTTCAATCAGCACCAACATGGCTGCTTCAGAGCTTGGAGTCTGAGTGAAAACTACTCAGAGCTCCCATTGTAGCCAACACTGAACTTGCACGGTACTCGTGCATGCACAGAATAGCCCACTATGCCCAAGATGGCCACTGTAACAGAAGTGCACATATGTGATACTCATGCATGCTCAATGAGTTCATGATTGCCATCTTGGGTATGTCAGGCTCTTTTGTTTCACCTGTAACTGCAGAAGCTATGGGTGGAAACAAAATAGTGCCCCCATGGACGGGGGGGGGAGAGGGGTTGTGAGACCCGCAGAGGGGAGGGGAGGTGGAGAACTAATCCACCAGCACTGTGGGCATGGTACCGCAGCATGGTGGAATCACAGAGCTGAGGTATCTAGCCACTTGGTTCCGGAGCTCTTTTTCATTCTCCTAGTACAATGTCTGCAGGTCTCCACTTATGCAGCCATAATAATAGCACAGGAAAGACATAGGTCCCTATGGACTGGAGACAGGCTGCGGTCACCCCCATTTACAAGAAGGGATCAAGGCAGGAGGTAGAGAACTACAGGCCTATTAGCCTGACGTCTGTGCTAGGTAAGATCCTAGAGGGGATCATTAAAGACTATATCATTGATTTCATGGTCTAATAGGTGCCACAGATTGTAAACAACATCGGTTCACCAAGGGGAGGCCATACCAAACCAATTTGTTGGAATTTTACAGTAAGGTTAGTAAAGCCTTGGATGAGGGCTACTTTCTGGATGTTGTCTTCCTTGACTTTGCCAAGGCATTTGACAAAGTTCCACATGTTGAATTGGTTAATGCTTTAATTGACCAGGGACTTAATATACATATAGTTCAATGGGTCCAGTTATGGTTGCACGAGAGGCATCAGCGAGTTTGTATTAGGGGTGAATATTCAGGCCAGGTGGATGTTACCAGCTGAATACCCCAGGGTTCAGTTTTGGGCCCTTGTCTGTTCAATTTATATATTTCTTCAATGCGTATACAGTTGGGGATATGGCTTTCTAAGTTTGCGGATGACACTCGCTTAGGTTACCCTGTAAATAACTAGCAGGATAGCAACATTTTATAGGCTGCCCTCACTGATCTTGCACTATGGGCTCAAACTAAGAAATCATTATTTAACCTTGATAAGTGCACCGTTATGCACTTGGGGAAACATAACAAAGAATTTATCTATACGCTAGAAGACAGGGCACTAAAAGTAGTTCTGGATCAAAAAGATCTAGGTATTAGAGTGAGTAATGACCTAAACTTCAAAATGCAATGTAGCTAGGTTGTTAAAAAAGCTGGCAACATACTCCATTGCATACATAGACACATTAGGAGCAGGAATAAAGAGGTCCTAATCCCCCTCTACAACACTCTGGTGCACCCTTACATGGAGCATTGCGCCCAGTTTTGGGCCCCTGGCAACAAGGGGGATATTAGAGCTCTTGAGAGGGTTCAGAGGAAGGCAACTAGAAATATTAGGGAAGTCAGAGGTCTAAACTTTGAGCAGAGGCTTCAACATTTGGGTATGTTTTCATTAGAGTACCATAGATTGAGGGTCGATATGTGCCTGATCTACAGGACCCTATCAGACACACAAATGTGGAAACAATTGGGCTTGGTACTGAGGGTCCAACCACATAAAACCCGAGCTCACCCATTTCAATTATTTAAGGATAAATTGACCGTGACATAGACAGCCAGCTCTGAGTGTTTGAGTGCTGTATTAATTTTTGTTATTACATATAAAATATGTGAAGGGAAGGGTCAGTTCAAATAAAAAGGCTGTCTTACTGGAACTGACACATCAAGACCCCCCAGGGATAAGCTCAAAGGACAGGAGGTATTTTAAATTGCAGAGATCTGGGGTGGAATTACCTTGTCAATTTGCTTTCATCCCAGGAAATAAGATTAGCCATTCTTAATGCCCTCAGGGAGATCCTTTGACTTGCATATTTGCGAGGAAGGACTTGTGGGAAGGGGTGTCGAAAGAGGCCAGAATGGACATTGAAGAGGTTTGATGTCTGACCCAGGGAGGACCAAAACGGATTTGGAAGGTCCAAAATACATTCCCGGGAAACCCTTGAATCACATCAGAAAGACCTGAGGTGTAGATTCCAAGGTCCAGATGGGATTAAAGAGGTCAATACACTTTTGCTTTGAATACAGTGACTTAGATCAAATAAACTTTTGAGATGTATGTGTAGCAGAGCACAAACCAGTTCTGACCAGTTAACCTGTGGACAGGAAAGTCAGTGAGGTCATCTCATATGTTTTTTTAAATATTTTATTTGGAGACCCTGTATTGTAAAATATAGAGTTTGATACACCAAGTCGGAGTTAGTGACCTCAAGAGAAGGCTAGATCAGAAGTGTGTTTAAGTGCTGAAAGAACCTGACAGAGATGCACAAGAAAATATTTCTGACTGACACAAGAGAATATTACCTGACTGAGGGAGAATCATCACAGCACTGAAAGAGAATCAGATTAGACCAGTCTAAATGTATGTATTGTAGGAACTGTACTTTTTCTTGTTTGTTTTAAGGCTGCATGTGTTAGGATATATATATTTTGTTCTGTAATTATTATTCTGTTTTGACATTTTTAAAGTAAAGATATTTTTTTACAAATGAAACTGCTGGAGTGCCTTGACAATTCTTTTTATTTTAAGTGGAGCTTTTAAAGGTTATAAGTACACTGTGTTTGGGCTTATTGTATACCAAACTGGGAAATGGATAAAGTTCTCTAAAAGTCTTGCATTGAGTTCTAAGGGTTCATTTAAAAGACCTGGTTGTGTGCCCATAGGCAAAGATTTCTGGCCCCCCGAAGACAGAATTATCTGAGCCTGATAATTGGGTATGCTAACAAGAGGTTATCAATTTGAATCCCTCAGAGCTTGAGACTAATGTGACTTGAACCCACAAAACAGACAAGAGGGTTACCTTGTCTGTTCACTGCACACAAATCATACATTCAGAGGTTGGCACTTTGGGAGTAGAGGGTTGACCGGCTGAGCAAGGTTGTGACATTCACTACTGAAAAAAGAAAATTCTGATTTAACATTAGGGTGACAGAGATCTGGAATATATTACCATGCTTGGTTGTGAATAGCAAAACCATGACAGAGTTTAAAACCAAGCTTGATGACTTTCTTATTAGTAAAGGCATCCAGGGATATTCTTAATCTTAAGCGAGCTTAATGGACTAACATCTTTATCTGCTCAGTACAACCTATGTTACCTATGTTACATACAACTGAAACATGGATGGTCGGCAAAGAATTGGCCTGACAGGTGCAATCACTGAAGTAGCTAGGGGCAGTAGCAAGTGTGGACAAATGTCATTTAGGTCATTTAGAAGTCGTTAAGAAGTAATTTAATATAGTCTCACATGTTGACAATTAGGAAGGGGACAATCTTTTTCAAGTTCCTATTGTTTTATTAGTATTTTAGTTCTGCCAAATGATCCCCCATGGTATCTCCCCACCCCTGTATCCCAACAATCATGGCTGTCATGACTACACCCTTCTGACAGCATTCAGGACATGCTTGTTTAACTAGCTGCCTCAGATACTCTGCCATCACCAGTCATGTGCCTTGGTCACGTGTCAGTGGGTGCGTGGACACTCTGTGGCCTGCACCATCGGTCTGCCAGAGCCATACCCCTCTCCTCAGCAATGCTGTTTGCACCATCCAGCCTCAGTGGAACATTCTAGGGCTTGCATGCAAGTTCTGGTTGCACGCGTGGCAGCATGACGTACAGGCACCATGCTGAGCTGTCATACTCTGAATTGGGCCTAGTCAAACCCCAAAAGGTTCTTAAAGGGGTACCCAAGCCCCCTTTTATTTGCCATAAATGAACATTTCAATTATTGCTGGTGTGATTGTCCTTGCACACATTCCTCTTGAAAAATATTCATGTTCAGGCTGCAGAGGTTCTTTTATTATTGTTGTGTTCCACATAAAACTGTAAAAACAAACATGGGCTCTGTTTAAAGCTGGCACTGCACTTCAGGTACGGAACATTGTGTGTGCTGACACGAACAGTTTGAGAGTGGTACTCAGCTGTTATTGTGATTACAGTACATGGCACACTGTTTATTTAGTAACATATATAGTGGAGCCCACCAGGGTGCTATGCAATACTGCAGAATACTGCGGCAGAGTTACTACAGAAAACAAGGCGACTTCAATGGCAGTTAATCCCTTTTGTCATGCTGCTTTCCATGGCACTGCATCGCATTCTTGCTGACTTCACTGTAAAACGCATTCATAAATATCTACATACTGATTGTTACTTAATGTGTGACTGTGAAAAAAAAAGAGTAGAAACAGCTCCTCCACTCACATGTGCGTGCATATGTACACACACTCACACATGCACACACACACTTGCATCTCTATTGGGTTATTGTGAGAGAATAATTAATACATAAAATAACATAAGAATACAAAAAAAAACAGTTGGGCGGGGACTGGCATTCCCTAATTTAATCGTAGAAGGGAAGTGTTCAAACTATCTAATGGGTGCACTCTGCTAGCTGTGAAAGAGGTGATAATTCTCACATTTAATTCTGTAGAATGATCAGGTGGTGTTAGAAAACATAACCTCACCGTGAAATAAATATTTCTGAAACCATGGAAGTGGTAATAATAATCACAATTACACTGTCTGCTGAGAAATCCCCCCAGGTTGTGGAGATAGCAAATTCACTCTTTTAACCTACTTTATACATTCTGTTATTCATTTCCTGATCCTCCGGGTTAGCTACAGAGCCTCCTTCTGAGTCATTACAACGTTCAAGGAGTTCTCAAGGTTTGCCCCATATCCAGTATTTACTGCCTCTGGCCTCTCCCCTGCTGAGGACCCATGTGATGCCCGCCGCTCCTCCCCATCATGGGCAGTCCTGACTCTACAAGCAGAGCTGGATGAGTGGAGCCGGTGAGGACGAAGTAAAAAACGCTGGAGAGCTCTCACTGAGTGTGGCCGGTAGGACAACTTCACCTGTCTGGTGCTCTTTACTTTATCTCCCTTAAGTCTGTCCCTGTATGTCTACCACAGGTGTATGACTTGTGAGGGCTGAACAGGTAAGCCACTCAGTAGAGGAATATCGGAGGAGGTTCTCCTCCATAGCTTCCCTGCCAACCCTGGGGCAGAGACAGAGGGCATCTTTGTATCACACACCAAGCACCCAAGTGTGCAGTAACAAAAGGTGACATTTGGAAGGCTAGAATGTTCCTTTCCACATGGCTCTTCCCCACCGTGGGCCACCAGCGATTAGAGAAACATCAGTAGGAGGCTTCCTTCCTCCCTCCCTGAGACAGGAGATGTCCATTTGCTGTAAAGGGGCTGCTAATTGATATCTTTATTTTAACAGTGAAACAGTCGGTGTTGGGCAAAAGAAATTCCCTGTGGAATAAATATTTTTGAAACCACAGGAGCTATTAAATACAGATCAGTCTGCTGACAAATCCTCCCGTTAATTATAGAATCAGCCCAATTATCTGCCTGCCCAGTAAAAAAATGTTACTCCATTTTTTTTGTAAAAAGAAAACCAGAATAAACTCCTCTTAGTCATTCCTTTTTTAAAATACATTTATTTACATAGGACTATCCATCTGAGACGCAACATCCCATTTTTGGGGGGAGAGTAGTGATATCCTGCCACTAATTACAAACCTCTCAACTATCTCACATTAAGAGGAGGCAGTATAGTGCAGGGGTTTAAGGCACTGAGCTGGAGACCTGGGTTTGAATCCCATGGCCTCCACTTGCATATTATGTGACCCTAAGCAAGTCACTTAACTTCCTTGTGCTCCTAGGTCACATCTGGAAACAAGCTCCAGCTAAGTGTATCTTTCCTGGTTTAAAAAAAAAATGAAGAGGGATATCCATTATTTTATGCCTCAGAATTCCTCGGTGCATACCTTTCATCTGTCCCACATTAGGAGGGATGTCCTTCAATTTAATCTTCAGAATCCCTAAGTCTAACCGCTCAACTGTCCGGCATTAGGAGGGATATCCTTCATTTATCCTTTAGAAGCCCTCTGTCCATATCTATCAACTGTCCCACATTCGGAGGGATGTGCCTTGTGTTACCCCTCAGAGGCCCTCTGTTCATACCTCTGAAATGTCCCACATTAGGAGGGACATCCATCATTTTACTGCTCAGAAGCCCTCTTTCACACATGTTAAGGGTGCTGTTCCACATCCTGTCAAAATGCCAAGTTGTTATTACTCTATGCATAGCAAAGAACATCAAACTTTGCGTACACAAAAGCTCACAATTTCACAGTGTTATGACCTTCTGTCTCTAAGATTTGATGAGGTGTCCACAATCACACTTTGCCTCTGTTTCACACATTCTGATGGAAAGTATCCCACATTTCAGTGACAAAATGTCAAGCAGGCTGTGGTACACCCAATTTTATATTGTCTTTAAAAAGTGTGTAACTAGAGCCAGCCTGGTGGCATGGAGGGTATCGAATGCCTTACCTCCTGCCACACCAGCGACCTGTGTTCAAGACCAAGCATGGGTTGCTGGGGCTCAGCTAGGGGTCAGCTGGGTGGGGAGAGGATTGCACATCGCATGGACTGCTATCCTCTCCTGGAGTGGGAGGGCATGTTGGCACCACTGCAAGACTGCCACCAGGTAGAGGCCTGGTGGTAGTGCTAGACAGGACCAGCAAGTAAGGGAAGGGAACTGCGGGACTGCAAGACATGTTTATGCATCCACACACATGCCCCACCTATGAAGGAAAATGGATGATGGCATGTGTGTATATAAGATGCTGTGCACGCAGACCCTCCATCCATGCCACCACTGGGACCCCTGTCGGATGATCTGGATGTGTCTCCTCCCTGGGGGGAGGATGGCCCACCCCCTGCTGGCACCACCATGAGGGGAAATCTGTGGGGGAACATAGCCGATAGGTAAGTCATGGGGAGGTGGTCCCCGGTGGCGGAGCAGTGGAGACAGAACCAAGGGGAGCCAGCCTGCCCTGGCCAAGGATTATAAAATATATATGGAAAAAAAATGTGTGTCACTTTTGGGGAAACTATGCAAAGAACACTATTAAGAAACAGTTATTTATACTTTATAGGTTTTCTGTATTCAAATTATTCCTCGTCACTAGATTCCCTTTAAAGAACAATGCCCATCAAAGTTGAAGAGTCCATCAAAGGTCTTTCAAATGAGGCATTGGGCTGCTCTGTAACTAGCAGCAATCCCGAGATACTGGAGATTACTCTATACGTGCCCCCGATTGATACTATATTGTCACCATTTTCAGAACCTAGTGATGTCACTGATGTTTGGTTAGCCTCAGCTTGCTCATCAGTGACATCACAAGGTTTTAAAAATGGTGGCAATGTTGTATCAGTATGGGGCAGACATATTCATCAATAGCTTTGGACTGCTACCAGCTACAGGTAAGCCCAATACCTCATATTAAAGGAGCCTTTTGTGGGCTTTAAAACTATGATGGGTACAGTTCATAAGTGTTTCCCTTTAACTGTTAAGGATGGGAAAATTACAAAAAAAAAAAAAAAAAACTCTGCTAGAATCCCAATCCTACCCTCCTCCTCCTCCTCCCCCAGCATACACAGCTTCATACTTTTCTGAACAATGAAAAAACTTCACGGACAGCCGCCATCTTTAGCTCTCATGTGTTATTAAATAAGTATGTCCCACCCCACCCCTGGCAGCAGCTTCATCCAACCCTCCTCCCCACAGCACTCAATTCTTCTTAAAAGAAGTGACAAAGAAAGCAATTGACGTAACTATGCCCTCCTCCACGGCTGTCCACCTTCTACTGAATGAATGCACTCCCAAGCATGCTTGCATGGTAAAACCAGCTGATCATGTGATCCTCTCCCTACGCAACGCGGCGTTTGATTTGCATTGCCACAGCCCTACTGTGTTGTGCCAATGGCTTCACATTCTCTATTATTAACACTGCAGGGTCCTTTCTCTCTGCTCTGCTCTAGACTGCCACACCACTATTAGACAAAATGTGGGGAACTGTAGCCCCCCTCATTGACCCAGGGTAACAGGCTGCGTATACGTAAGGAAGTATGGAAGATGTGGGAGCAAGCCTGGGAGCCATGAAGTCTGGCAGCTCACAATTGAGGGTGTTGCAGAGAGAGATTAAGGCGTCATGTTCCACTCCAACAGCGCCCCCTGCAGTGGGCCAAGGTGCTCAATCACCTTTATATGGGCGCTGCAGGTCTTGCATAGTCTGCAGTGTTAAGAGGGATGTGGGAAGGCAGGGAGAAGCTGGGGTGGTAAAAACTTGTCTGGCCTCTGGATGTTGACCCCCATCAATGGCCAGTATCGGAAGTTGGGAGGGGATCCTGCTCTGTCTGACGGGAGCTGTGACTGTGCTGTGACCGTGGTGAATAAAAGGAAAAAAAAAAAAAAGGTGAAGACAAGACACCAAAACAAACATACATGCAAAATAAGACAGTCAGACACTTGTTTCAGTAGATACGTGATATGTTACTCATTTGTTCTTTATATCCTGCAGCTGCTCTCCACTTTCCCAATATGAGATCAGCAGGTTTTCAAACTCAATTTGTGCTGAGAGAATGAAAAGGCCTGCCTACGCCTAATAATGCAGAATGCAACGAGATGCAAAGAGACTTTAATTTGCCTGTTCTGTCATTGGGAGCTGTCAGTGGAAGCATTTCATGTTTTACTGTTAGTTTGCTTTTAATATGCCTGTTGTAAACAAGCCTCAGGCCCACAGATCCCTGTTTTTCTTAATATAAAGAACATGGTTTAGCTATCATAATGACACAATATGTATTTTTTTTTTTTTAATAATGCTTCCCTCTTGTCTGTTTGCAGTATCCCCATGACAGTAACAGCATGAAAGGCCATAAAGAAAAGTATTTGTTTACTTTTGTAAGGTATTTACCCAGGACAGCCCAGATGAGATGCACCATCTCATTTCCAGTGGGGGTCCTGCTTCTACCCAGTTCTGCAACCCGGCAGACTGGAGCAACAGGAGGTGAAGTGACATGCCTAAAGTTGCAGAATGAGTATTTTGACTCTAGTCAGATTTGAACCCGTGATCTGATGGTTCCCAAGCTGGTGCCCTAACCACTAGAGCACACTACCTCGCTTATGATTCCCCCTCTCATCACCAAATATGCCTTATCTGTCATGGCTTGACGACCTCTTGTGGGTTCAAAGGGTAATTCAGACACGGGTGAGACTGACTTATCACATTTTAAAGCAGTAGTGCATTTCATACTGGAACATAGGAAAGGCAAGAAGGCAGAGCCCATAAATGCTTTCCCCACAATTCAGTGGTGGCAACCAAAGTTACCGACTTCATTTATGTATTTATCTATTCGGGTCTTAAAAATCTCCACATTCTCTGCATCAACTATTTCCTGCGGTTATCTATTCCACTTCCTAATTGCTCTATTTTTAACCCCATTTTTTCTTATATCAGTCCTACACACTTTTTCCTTCAACTGCCCATTATGTCTTCTCAACTGATATTTTGGATTCTTGAATTCAATTTTCATTTCCATTCCTCATATTCCCATCCCTTAAGATTTTGAATAGAAACAGCATGTCCCCCCTTTCTCTCCTCTCCTCTAAAGTCCACAATCCCAGCATCTCCAATCTCCCCTCATAATCTAGCCCCTCGCACCCTGAAATCATCTTTGTGTAAGTCCTTTGTGGCCTTTCCACCATTTTAACTTCTTTCACCAAATATGGACTCCAAACCATTGAACAGTAGTCCAATATAGGCCTCACCAAGGTCATATGCAACGGCATCAGAACATCCTTACCTCTGGAGTGAAAACCTCTTCTTATACTGTTCACTAAAAAACATTGCCTTATTAGCTATATTCCTGCATTGTATATCATTTTTTAAATCACCTTGGATATAGATTCCCAGATCTCGCTCACATTTAGATTCCTTTAGTTTTATACCCTTCATAAAATAATTTTGGTGAACATTTTTCCTTCCTATGTGAATTATAATACATTTATCTTTATTAAAATTAATTTCATTTTCCTTTGCCCATTCCAAGATTTGTATTATATCTCTTCCAAAAGTTAACCTTTCATCAAATGTATCCACTCCCCCTCCTATTTTCACATCATCGGCAAACTTCACCAACTTATTTCCACTACCTATATCCAGGTCACAGATAAATAGGCCAAACAGTAACTGTCCCAGCACCAATGCCTGGGGAACACCACTCCCCACTCTCTGAGGCTCTGATAACACGCCCCTAATCCTGACCTGTTGCTTTCTATCTGCCAACCATTGTTTTACCCATTTTACTATACTAGAATCTATTTCTAAATTAATGTTACAATGAAAATGTTGCACCTATAACTTTTTATGTAATTTTGGAACACAATTTTTATCCTGTCTTTCTTTTCAATATAATTTTTTTTATTGTTAAAACATTAGTGAACAGAAAAACATAATATTAATGTCAGTGGCTTAGTAGGTAGCATGCTCACCTCTGGGGCTGGAAGATTGTGGGTTCTAGCTCCACACCTGCTACTTGGGGTTATATCTAGTGCAGTATGTGGGGGGGTGCTACACTGGCGAGGTGCTGTCCTTCAGATGAGATGTTAAACTGAGCTCCCATCTGCCCATCTCTTGTCACTTTCCACATGGAATTAAAAGATCTTATGGCACTTACAGAAGAAGAGCAGGGGAGTTCCCCTGGTGGCATGGCCAACATTCCCCTGTTGGGTGGCCCCCTTTTGCCCAACACCCTGACGGGAAAACACAGAAAATGAACACTCCGGTGACAGTCGCTGTAATGGTCCGTTTCCATGTTTCGCTTTCCCACAGTGTCCTGCCCCCTCCCCGGACCAACTCCAACCTGGAGTTCAGAATCATAAGTCCGGGGAGTGCAGGAGAGCAGCTCACCACATGGGGTGTGTAAGGCACTCCACAGAAAACACTTGGGGTTTGGGCGGCTCAATACCTGCATCGGTATTGTGCTGTCACTGTGCAGGTGGTCAACAGATTTACTGTCGACCAAACTTGGTGCTTCCTCCCCTGTCAATTAAACAGGTCCATGCAACCCACTCCCAGGACATACCTGGAAATAAGCAATATTATAAAAAGGGTCTCAGAAATGCTTCAATCTCAATGGATTTCAGCAATCTGTGTTACACTGTCATGTATAGCCTGATCGCCATGGCACGTGAATTCTTCCCATCAGCATTCCATTCTCTGGCACTGCTGAATGGCTTGAATAATGCATTCTGATTCTGAACTAGCATTCATTCACCCTGTTTGTACTGTGGCAGTGATTAAAAACATCCGCCGCCTCTCGCTCGCTGTGCTGTCTGCCGATGCAGCACATTGTGTTTACATAGCCCCCCCCCCGCTGCCATGCAAGTCATGCTGTAGGGTGGCTATTCCTTCAGTGGGGACACGTTTCCTGATTCTGGGAAACAAGGACTGCAATGGATCAAGCACATAATTGCATTTACAGCACTTCAAAATGCATTCAATCTGAAATGGGTACCCTCTCCTACACCGATACAAAAACAGGATCAGAAGACATCCTGAGGCACTCGGGTGAGTGTCCACACAGTGACATTTGCAGCACATCAACCACTGCACATGGGTTGATGCATTGCAAACGGGGTAGTGTAAACAGGGCTTTAAACTGTTGGTGGAAATTGTATTAAAAAACTCCCTTTAATGAGGAAAACATTCAAAAGGCACACTTCTAACACTTTTCTTTTGAAATCAGTTTTTATAATAGTTTTATAATTCCAAAGAGGAAGCGGGGAACTACAGACCAGTCAGCCTCACCTCGGTAGTGGGGAAGATCATGGAAGCACTACTGAAGGAGAGATTGGTGGAACATCTGGTTGTCAATGGACTACAGGACCCACAGCAGCATGGTTTCACCAGGGGGAGGTCATGTCAGACCAACCTCATTGAATTTTTTGACTGGGTGACTAGGGAGGTGGATCAGAGGAGGGCAGTGGACATGGCCTATCTGGACTTCAGCAAGGCCTTTGACACTGTGCCACATAGAAGATTATTGCACAAACTGGGGAATATGGGTGTGGGCAGGACAGTAGTGTGGTGGGTAGGTAACTGGCTGGGTGGCAGGACACAGAGGGTGGTGGTAAATGGCTGTCACTCCACAGAGGGAAGAGTGACCAGTGGGGTACCACAGGGATCAGTCCTATTCAATGTCTTCATCAGTGACATTGCGCAGGACCTAGATGACAGAATTTCACTATTCGCTGATGACACAAAGCTCTGTAACAGAGTAGACACACCAGAGGGTGTAGACAGAATGAGAAGGGACCTGCAGAAACTTGAAGAATGGTCAGGGGTTTGGCAGTTGAAATTCAATGC
This sequence comes from Neoceratodus forsteri, assembly GCA_016271365.2. NCBI lineage: Eukaryota > Metazoa > Chordata > Ceratodontiformes > Ceratodontidae > Neoceratodus > Neoceratodus forsteri. The sequence continues at coordinate 61,539,161 of JADMNL010000033.1, forward strand.
AAAAAGTGCAAGATAATGCATATAGGGGCACAAAACCTTGGCACAATATATCAGTTGGGGGTGAGGATATAGCATGCACCAAGCAGGAAAGGGATCTTGGGGTTGTCATCTCTGATGACCTCAAGGTAGGGAAACAGTGTGACAAGGCAGCAGGTAAAGCAAATAGGATGCTGGAATGCACAGACAGGGGCATCACCAGCAGGAAAAGGGAGGTCATAATTCCACTATACAAGACACTAGTGAGGCTTGACCTGGAGTACACTGTACAGTTCTGGAGACCTTACCTACGTAAGGACATAGACAGGATAGAGAAGGTTCAGAGGAGGGCAACAAAGATGGTGCATGGATTGCATCACAAGTCCTATGAGGACAGGTTGAAGGAACTGAACATGTACTACCTGGAGGAAAGGAGGGAGAGTGGGGATATGATAGAGACATACAAGTATCTTACAGGGAGGAACAGGGTGCAGGAATACACTATTTTTAGCCGAAAAAGATGTTCCAGGACTAGAGGGCATGGGATGAAGTTGGAGGGAGGACGATTCAGAGGAAGCGTGAGGAAGAATTTCTTCACAGAGCGAATTGGTGGACAAGTGGAACACCCTGCCAGAGGAAGTGGTGGGGGCTGAAACAATCACGGGATTTAAGAATGCATAGGATAGACATAAAGGAATTCTGGAGGTCGGGGTAAGGGGCAACAGACTTCTTGGAAAACATAAACTGAACTTACAAGCTCAAATGGGCAGACTGGGTGGGCCATAGGCCCTTATCTGCCGACACTGTCTATGTATCTATGTATCTATGTAATAACGTACCCCCAGGAGTTAGATTACAAGTCAATGACCACCAGGGGCAATATAGCACTCGACTGCACCTTGTGCCACTTTATGTCCCTAGGGAGAGATTAACAGACTGCTAATCTAACCCCTGGTGATTGGTTAAATAGCTTAGCATGCCTTTGCATGTCAGATGTTACAAATAAATAAACAGAAGCAATGTAATACAGAACAATAAGTGCAATACTCAAGATGGGAGTTAATCACCAATAAAAGAGACATAACTTGAACACATTATTTAAAGAATAATAGCATTACCTGTCTTGAACAAGAAAATCATTTTTATCCTGGCTTGTAAAATGCAATCCTCCAACCCCCGCCCCCCCCTCGTGAATCTTCTTGATAATTTATTTCAGTTGCAAAGGCATGCTGCAGTGCAGAAAATGGCAGCACATTTTGCAAAACAAAGATACATTATGCATGTGCCTACTTTAATTAGCAGAAGGTCATGTTTTATTTAGTGTGCATGAGTCTTCACATGTGGTACTCACCGTGGCTAGAATCTAAGTACAAAAAGAGCAAAAGTGCAATTGGGATATCCAAGGTGTGTCTACCTGACAGTCACAGGTAGGGGAGGCATGCACACCCAGGCATCGCCCTTACAGAAATACAAGTGCACAGCATGTGTGCAGCATGCATGCCGCATGCTTAATAAGCATGCATGCTGTGTACTTAAATTTCTGTAAGCATACAGAAGCACAACAAGCATACTGTATGTTTTTTTTTTTTTGCCATCTGTGAAATGTACTGCCATTTTCTGCAAGATGGTGGGCCTTTGCAATGTTGAGCTCAGTTTGGAAGTCCGACAGTTCTGGAGCTCATTTCAATGAGCAGAGTGTCCAAGTGGTTATCTTTGTAATATTTTTTTTTAAGAAATGAATGGTGATAAACTATCACTGTCCCAAGCTTGGGAGCATTTCTATTTAGCTGAATAGTGAGAGCTTCTGCCATTAGGACTCAGGGTCCCAGGTTCGATTCTCAGCAGGGGCTTGATGCCCATCTGACCAAGCTGAAGGAGAATGACATGACAGTAAGGATGGCAGAGTATAATGAAGCATACTGGAGAATGAGATGCAGACTCATTTCTGATTTTTTTAATTTTGTGTTTATTAGGTTTAAACATGCACAGTTAAAAACCGTACTAACATGAACATACAGCGCTGTAATAATCTGTTTTTTTAATATTTAAATTAAATTTTTTCTTATACAAGCAGAGGCATAAGATATAGGATAACCATAATGCAAAGATAAACACTTTCCATGGTGAAATATGCTACTGTCATGTACATCATATCTTAACATATATTTAATTCACTTTGGTTACTATTAGAAGGCGTTGTATGGATCAGAGATAATTGTCTTACATGTATGTGTATATATATATATATATATATATATGTAAAATATGTTGTTTTGGCACTTGTGTACATAAATAGGTTACTTTATCTGTTCCATGTGATAACAATTCAGCAAAAAACTGTGACACCAGTTTCAGCCCAGCAAAATTAGAGCCGGGAAAGACAGCAAGTGGAAACTTCATCAATGAGTTGGAGTAGCGAAAATCAAATGAACACACTGTGGAGGGGTTGTGGGATAACAGATGGACCAGACACCGAACTTCAGGTTCAACACACAGTCTCTGTGTGATGTTCATTCAAAATACAGGAAACAAGCTTCTGCAATTCTGATTTCACATTTGAAATCTTTTCTGGAATCAGATAATAATGTGATTTAGAATCGGAAATTTCTAAATTCCTAAACTGTCCAATGAGATAAAACCTGACCAGTTCTAAGCATCCCTTTCCCAAACGTACCTGTGTGTTGTGGTGCTTGAATACCTCATTCACGTGGCATTCTTCTCTCTATACGTAGACGGATGCACCCCTAACCCACATGGACACTAACAATCCACGGGGAGAGTACGGTACCGGTGGATCTTTAATGACGTGGCACCGGAATGGTTCTGGTAAATCAGCAAGGAGAACAGCTGTATCTCTTAGTTTGCATACAACTGCCTCTTTGTGCTGTGCGTCTAACATACTTATCCCCGATTCTGTGGTTTTACTATTTATTTATTTTATTACTTCTTTTTGCATGTCTTACCTCCTCAGCTGGGGTGATCCTATGGTTCCCATTTCAGGTCTTGGCTGGTGGCTCCTGCAATGGGTACTGTGCCTGAGCTACCACCTCCTCGCCTTCACCCTCTCTCTAGGTGACATTGCGGACCCTCATCATGGAAGACCAAGGGGGTCAGCACCAGAGGGCGCTCCTGGGAGTGGCCAGTGCAGTGCCATGGCCAGATGGTCACACGCTGGAGGAGACAGCTGTCATGGGAGTGCAAGGACACCAGTGACGCTGTGGTACATGCTCCTGCACTTTGTACATTAGACATCTGCCCGCACTGACCCTTTCTTGCACTGTGACTCACCCTAACCCCCAGCCACTGCTAGGAGCCAGCACATTTGTGGATGTCTTTCCCCACCCTCACCAGAGGAGGAGAGCAGTCCCTGGGATGCTCAAACTTCCTCCCCCCAGACAACCACCGGTGACCTAAGTCCATTCCCGAACCCAGGTCGACGACGTGGCACAAGGTGTGGTGTCCAGCACCTCAACCCTTAGTGCCACCAGGCCAGACTGATTCTGTGTTCTTAACTACAACAGCCTCCATATCAGCACCACTGCAAAAAGTCACAGAGAAGAAACCAAAATGTCAAAATTAAAGAGCTAGTGTACTGCCTAAAACTATTAGATTTTAAAAGCACCTAACCATTACCTTTCATATCTAAGGTACTTTTTTATTTTCCCTTTGTGTAATTAGAAGATTGTTTACCTGATATTAATAGGTGTGATGTGTGGAACTGCTCTTAGCCTGGCAGCTGACATATCTTGCTGTACCGCCCCACACTACATCATCAGCACTGTGACCTCACTGACTGTGACATCACTGCTTCTTAGGAACTGCAAGTGAGTGACTGCCAGGTCATGCACCTGTAATGTCACTGTCAGTGAGATCATAATGCTGATGATGTAGTGTGGGGGTAGCAGAGACAGACATGTCAGCTGCCAGGCTAAGAGCTGTTCCATACATCCAGCACATTATTATCACATACAAGACTTTCTGATGAGCAAAAGTAAAAAGAAAAATACTTCAGAAATAAAAAGTTACAACTGGCTGCTACTTAAAATTTGTATTATTTTCCTGTCTGCCTGTTTTGGCTCCACTAGCTCTTTAAACCATGTACCCCCAAAATAAACTTTTGTCAGTGTTACTACGGCCAGGTACAGTGCCACACTGACAATCCTACAGCCCCACTCTGCCACGCTTAGCTCCCCCTTAACACTGTACATGTCAACAATGGTTGGCATCAAAGAGCATCTGACAGCCCCCCAAACCATGTCTGCACAGCAGGGGAGCTGAGAAAGTAATAGACTGAAAATCTCGACAAAAAGCTAATTTTGACTGAACCCGTAATCATGTTATGGTGATCCATTACCATATAATATGATTACAGTTGCAGTGAAGTGTGTTTCTTACAGTTTCACAAGTCGTTCTTGTACTGGTAGGGCAGATAGAACCACTCAGCTTCACTTCGCAGTTGTCTCGCTGAACCAGCATGAGAGACACCTTTTTTTTCTATAGCATTTTACTCCTCTGCACCTGTCCACATCTCCCCTTGACTAGCATCCACCTCCCCTGGACCTACCTGGTGTGAGTCCTTCAGAGATTAACCCCCCTCATGGAGGGGACAGAAGGGGGAGGGCTGTCCTTCCTCCCAACTCAGAGTCCAACTGCAGAATGCTGAAGGTGTTCCAGCTAGCGGTGCAGGTTGAGGGAAACATTTGGGTCATCATTTAGCCCTCGGGGCCCATTTTTCCATTTTTCTCCCAAGTTCCTGCCATGGTGACACATCGGTGTGTAAGCATGGAGGCATGCACATCCTGCAGAACTGCAGTCCTTCCCTTTGAACTGCTCACAACCTGCACTATTATCGGGCCACTACCCAGTGGCAGTCAAAGACTAAGACAACTGGCCACCCCTCTCCGGGACAGCAGAGCAGTCCCTGGAATGCTCAATCCTCTCCCATCCCACCAACCCATGCTCATTCCTGAACACAGGTCACCAGTGTGGCAGAAGGTAAGGCATTCAATGCCTTAGCCCTACACATTACCAGGCCAGCATGCGTACAAGAGACTCAAATGTTGCATTGAAAGGCTTTGCCTGTGGTTCAGTAGGCTGAAGCAACTAGCCATGCCCCCTGCCTGTGCTATTTAAACTCTGTCCTTCCTGCTTCACTCATAAGCATTTTTTTTCTTTCCCCTGCCATCCTCTCCTCCTCCTCCAGTGACTCGCTTCTCTCCTCAGGGCTCCTTCGTAAGGTACCTTTAGCCTAAGGGAATCCTTCATGTAGCACCTTTATGGGTGGAACCTTCTTACAGGGTTCCTTGCTTTTGGCATCCCTAAAGGGTGGTATTCCCTAAGGAATGAGAGGTGAATGGCCACAAAGGTTTATTCAACCAGTTGTGTAAACACACTGAATCAGTATTAATACAGTGATTAGTGCAAATTCAGATATGCGAAAGCTCCCGTCCAAATTCCTGTGCACAGTGCATCTTCATACTTTTTCATGAATGGCATTTAAATATTTTGTCCATGATAGTAATGTCTTTAAGGCTGTTAAACCCTTCGGCACTGGCCGGTGGGTTTCCAGCAGTCTGGTGTTGAAGGACAAGTCTTTTAGTGAGCACTGCTGTTGTCATAATTCATTTCTTAATACATGGGTTTATCTGGTATCCATCCATACAGGCCAGCCTCTGAGCAGTTTCTGATTTTTAAAATGTGGGCAAAGCCATAAACAACCCAGAAATATTTATCAGCAAAATAAAGGCTAATGCATGAGTAGTTTTCCATTTTAGAAAGACTCACCAGACTGACAAAAACACACTTGGGCATTTTTGGATCAATTTTTGCCACAATGTCCTCATTGTTTTTATCAAATCTAATGGCAATTATTATGTGCCAGACATCGTAGCTCTTAATCGTCAAGTTCAGTTTCGGGTAATGACAAACAAGTTGATTTGGAACGGCAAAACCAAAACTTTGTGCAGCCTTCTCTAACCTCTCCCTTACCTGTCCTGATGGGTCCCCACTCGAGGTGAGCAGTTTAAGTACCTGAGAATCTTAGTAGACCCCTCCCTTGACTTTTCCCCATGTTACCTCAGCCTGCAAAGTGATGAATGCTAAACTGGGCATGGCTTTCTGTGTTAAGACACTGCATAGTTCCTGCTACCTGCTTGGCCATAGCTCGGGGGTTCTCCTTCCTGGACTCACTTAAGGCCTCCTAACTTTCCTAGGAGCAAATAGAACTGTGCTGTCAGAATGGGATGCAACACATAACAATGTATGTATCTTTGACTTGGTCACCACTAGACTTCTGCACCACTGCCACCTTTACTAGCCTGGACTGGCCCTCCTGTACCGGCCAACATTCTTTTGCATTAGGCCATTTTATTGACAGACTCCTGAAGACTTTCCACAATTGAGTAAAAACAACAGTGGACTTCAAGCATGCATGAGATACAGTAGGCACAGAATGAATCTTAGTAGAAAAGCAGGGGAAGGGAGTAGCTGGAGATCAGGTAGGTTCTGCCGTAACAGTATATCAGGGACAAACCAGGCTGACTAGATGGGCCAAGTGGTCCTTATCTGCTGACAGATTCTATGTTTTTACATTTCCCTTGGCACCCATCTGCAGTCCTCTCTTCTCTGCTACTCACTGAGGTCAGCTGACTCTCAACCTCTCCTTGAGTAGATACATGCCACAGGCCTTGGCAAACTGACTTTTGCAGTCTGTGGCCCCACTTTTCAGAACACCTTCCTCCTAATGTATGCTGCTCCACCACTTACTCACTGTTCTGCGGTGCTCTGAAGGTCTCTCTATGCCGTTGCTTTCGCCCCCAGTTCCATCCAAACTACTGGACCTAGCTCATACTAGCACTGCGCTTTTTTCCTCCCCATTACTGGATCATTTTTGGTTTTTAGGTTTTTAGGTTTCTGTAGATGTCCAAGCAATTTATATTGGTACTGTCTTCTGTTTTTCTCATTTATACTGTATACAGTCAAAGCCGCTTATAACGGGCACATCTGTATGATCAGATTTTGCCCATTATAGGGAGTGGGCGCTCTAACCAAAAAGCGCTATAAATGGCACGGACCGTATTTTTCTTAGAGAAGACAGATACTGTAATTAAGTAGTAAAACAGAACCTCTGATGCGATCCTCCAAGTTTCTGCATGTGCCAGCTAACAGGGAGCCCATCAATTCATAGAAACATAGAATTTGACGGCAGATAAGGACATTCGCTAAAAGAAATCGCTTATTGCTAATATTATACATCCGTTTCCACCCTAAAGCTAACAAACTGTATTAGAGCCAATCGTGCTTCAGCCTCAATTTTCATAGCTCCTCCCAACTAAAGTACAGTACCTTCTCAACAGGTCCAATGTGATCTAATGTGTCCCGCCAGCTACCCTTGCAATGTGCGGCTGCCGATTATGTTTCCGAGGGCTCCAGTGCTATCAGTTAGCTTCAGTGAGTCCCACCAGCTACCCTTGCAATGTGTGGCTGCCGATTTAATGTTATGCCCGCATTTCTATTTTCGGGTAGATTAGCACGAAGTGTGAACAGGCTAAATGAGTTACAGTACTAACTACAGTACTGTATCAGCTAATCTGCCCGAAATAGAAGGCAGGCATAGACCGCTATATCCACTGTATTTAACATTAACACCTATGGGTTTGGCAAGTGGCAAACGGAAACTGCCCGGTAAAACCGATTGCCCGTGTTAACCGTGGGCACTGTAAGTGGTGTGCACTGTACTGTGTTTTTCAAATTGTTCATGCTGCTCTCATTGCATTACTTAATTTGAAATGTTAGTGTCAATTCTGCTCAATTTGTAAAGTCTTGTTGTCTGTTCCCTTTCCTTATTACTTTGCCAGTCGACAATGTTTTATGTAGCTCTTTTGCTCGTGACAGCTATTGTAACTCCACCAGGTCATGCCTGAAAATAGGTATATTTAGGCCTAGTGTACCTTACCTTGCTAACAAAGACAAACAGACAGACAGATAGCTAGACAGACAGACAGATAAATAGATACTGTCAATCGATAGATGGAGATAAATGCTGTCGATAGATAGACAGACAGACAGCTAGACAGATAGATAGAGAGACAGACAGCTAGAGATACAGTAGATAGATCATAGATACTGTTGACAGAGTGATAGATAGACAGAGAGAGAGAGAGATAGATAGATAGATAGATAGATAGATAGATAGATAGATAGATAGATAGACAGATAGACAGACAGACAGATAGATAGATTGATTGCTGGAGGGGGTGCAGCGAAGAGCCACAAAGACGATCCAGGGATTAGAGAGCAAGCCCTACTAGGACAGGCTGGGAGATTTGAATATGTATTCACTGGAGAAGAGGAAGGATTAGGGGGATATGATCGAGACCTTTAAGTATCTAAAGGAGATAAACAAGACCAGCACAGAAAAGATTGTCCAGATGAGAAAGGAGAGGGACATGAGAGGGCATGGACTGAAATTGGAGGGAGGGAAGATTCAGGAGGGAGATGAGGAGACATGTTTTCACTTAAGGAGTGGTGTACAAATGGAACACCTTACCAGGTGAGATAGTGTCCTGTAAGATGGTGCGCAGTTTCAAGAGAGGTTGAAACAGGGTAGGGTGAAAGGATACTGGGAAGAGGGGGTTGGAAGGGGCAGCTGTGAGATGAGGTGCTAGCTGCACACTCGAGCACACTGGATAGGCCATGAGGCCTGTTTGTGCTGGCAATTTCATATGTCTGGAGAGAGAGAGAGAGAGCGAGATTGACAGACAGATAGATATCTAGAAAGATAAGAGTGATAGACAGAGAGACAGAAATAGACAGACAGACAGACAGATATATGGATAGATAGATCTGTAAAATGGATTAGGAGGGTAATCCTTTGTATTTGACAATTATTGTGACTTGGTACACCTAAATAAATGAGTTATCAGAAGATAGGTCTAGAAATTCAGTTATGGTTGTCTCCTTATGCATTTCTCATGTACAGTTTTTGCATTTTTTTTTTTGCAGTTGCTAATACAAGTTTTCAGTAATCTATGATCTTAGACAAATTCCGGTTTAGTATTATTACAGTAAATTCTGTTCACTTGGTGTTGTGACCTGTTCATTTAGCGCTGTTTACTACTACTATTTAAGCTGACTGTTTTCCTATAGAAGGAGGCTCTAGTCTTTATTATGTAGAGCAACATTTTGATCTGTATATAATAAAAGTGACAAACTGTGCATCTCTTCTGTAATGTAGTGATTGCTTTTTATTTGATGGTATTGTTATGTGATTATTCCTTTTGATAAAACACTAAACATGTATTGACAAACAAGAATAGATAGATGAATAGATAGAGAGATAGATAGATAGAGAGAGTACCCTGATTTTTTGAGGGATCTATGATGCTGCATTGACAATTTCTTGTCAACACAACATTTCTCACACACCACTACATTGACCGCAATTGTGGTCGAGATGGTGCTGCCATAATAAAACTTATTTTTTGGGGGGGCTGCGCCCCCCGCACCCTCCATGCAGAGAGCTGTGCCCCCTGCACCCTTTACTGAAGATTCTCATCTCTGAGATGGAGCTGAGTCAGGGATGGGGTGTAGGACCTTGGGGAAGGGTGCCGGGGTCCCAGGTGGACTTTATAGCTATGTGGCGATGTTGTCAGTATTGACCATGTCACTGTAAAGTTGTTGATGTAGCGACAGTATACCTTTTTAGAGTTGTCCTTGATCAATTTTGCCTCAGACATTTCGATGATCTCTCTTACATGTAACATTTTTATTGATGAAAAGTTTGGGTTTGAAGTTTAAAATAATGCAAGCCCTTGTGTTCACGGTCTAATGTAAGCAAGATGACACATCAGGGTGAGGGCAGTTGTGCCACAGCCATCTAACAGATCAGGAGGCACAGTTCAATGGCGCAATGGAAATGGTCTCACAATGCACGGCTGCTGGCCAATCAGATTGCAGTATTTTTACTATCCATTTTATAATCTTCAGAAAAGTAACAGCTTCTTGAGATGATAGCACCATTTGTTAAAATGGGAGCAACTTTAAATAAATCGAAGTGGACGATTTGATTATCAGCAACATAAACTGGCATGGGGGTAAATTAAAACAGTACTGCAACCAAAAATGTTTTCCCAAAAAGCTAGTTACTGCTGCAATAAAAAAGAATATTAGCATCCCTGTGAAATCTACTTTTCTAGGTACTGCCTGTGCTAGGCACCAGAAGTTTTTTACTTTCTCGACCCTAACCCTTACCACATGTACAATACTATTTCTAGGCCAAATATAGTAATCATTTTTTTTTCTTGGGGGAAAAAAAATCAAAAATCAATTAACAGATTTATAAGGTACTCAGATTTTGGTGGAACTAGAACATTTTACCACCAAATACATGTGAAAGATGCCAAGTAGTGTCACATTTTTTACCCAGTGTTGTTGCACTGCTACTTTAAGGTAATCTGCACAAAACAAAAGGCTTGTTCAGGTCTTCAATAAAAACAAAATAGCTGCCTTATACCTAGGACTAGCTGGAAAGTTGGCGCCCCGTCTGCAGTGGGTGTAGAATGCTGCAGCTAGATTGATTGCTGGGCAACTTCCCCCAAGCATATCACTCCTGTCCTATGCAAACTGCAGTAGCTGCTACAAATTCAGTGGTGCCTCACTTTTAAGATTGTGTTATTATCATACAAAGCCCTGCACAGACTAGGTCCAAGCTCCCTGAAAGGTTCATTGCCTGTATACAGTCTGAGCCCCCTTTCTGCTCCATGGAGGATAACTTGCTGTTCATCCCTAGATCACTACTAAAGGGAAGCTCCCCTCAGGCTTTTTTTCTGTTTACCTGTGTAGGTTCATTTCATTTTTTTATTTATTTTACCAAGAAAAAGCTCCATTGACCAAATCTCATTTTCAAGGATGTCCTGGGTAGGACAGAGTACAATACAGTGCAAAGAGCTGACAGTTCAAAGTGCAAGATAATCAGACAGGGCTTTGTACATAAAGTTTGCAGGCATGAACAATGCTTGCCTCTGTTGCACCCTCCTAATTTCACCAGGATTTAAATGTAAATGAAGGTGATTAAGTCTGGTGTGGAAAACCTGCTTGACTCCATTGCAAAGGTCATGACTCATGTAAGGCATCCTGGAATTTTATGGTGTTTCAGTGCTAAAACCTGCACTGGTTATACTGCATCTGTCAGTGCTGGTGCTGTCCTCTGCAGTCCCTTTGTTCTTGTCTTATGTTGGCCATGAAACTTTTCAAGGTATAGTAAGTTTGGTTCCTGGCTGCTTTCTGTAGTTCAAAGTGTATTTGAGTTAGAAAAAAAGTGCTTTTAGAGAATACAGGGACTTCACAAGACATGTAACGGAAGTGACTGAGAGTATAATGTCTGCTGGCCTGTGCAGATATGAATCATTAACTCCCATGATGCCTTGCGTGAGTGGAGTCATGATCTTTGAGATGGTGTTAAACAGGTTTTCACACCAGGGCAGAACAAAGTGAAGCAATCTCATTTATATTTCAATTAGGATGAAATTAACAGGATGCAAGAGAGGGAATCACTGCTTATGCCTACAAACTGCACAGGTATACAGAAAATAGGTTATGGGGACTTTCCCTTTAAGGCAGTTGGAGGACAGGGCTTTTTTTCCATCAAGCACCAGGGGCCTGTGGGCAGAAGAGTAGTGGGATGCAATGTCTCCCCTCACCGATGCAATCGTAACCACAATCCATTCCCAAGACCAGTTCTGACTGTGACATCACAGCTGCTCAGAAAGAGCCACTCAGTAGCTGCCAGTTCAGTCTCCTGTGATGTCACAGCCAGTGAGATCACAGTGCTGATGATGTAACAGGAGGAACAGAAGTATAGAACTAGATCTGTCAGCTGCCAGGATGAGTACTATTCCGCACATCCAGCATAATACTTTGAAAACTTTCTAACGTGCAAAAAAAAAAAAAAAAAACTACCACGTACTTCAGAAGTAAAAAGTTACACGTGACTACTACTTCAAATTTGTAATGTTTTCCTGGTTCCTATTTTTGGCTCTACAGGAATAAATGAAGGAAAATGCTAAAAACAGTGAACGATTTAAGAAGGAGACAAATTATAATATGTAGCATGACACTGTGAACCCTCATGCCTAGCACAGAAATAAAATAATCCTTTTCGAATGCTGCTGGCTGTCTAATAATTTGCTTCCCATTTTCACAAGGTTCAGCCTTAGGAAATGGATTATTCCTCATTGTTCACTGTTGTATGTCTTCAGTAACTTTAATGACCCCTTCTGGGAAGACACTGATGGACAGCAAGTGAGATCGTGTCAGAGGGGCCCAGGCTCCGTGTCCACGTCCGAGCCAGCGATGTTCCTGGTGACTGCTTCTCTAACACCAGCAGGCATCTGTAAAAGAGAATTTATCTTTTCTCAATAAATATGGCCCATGGAAAATAAATGAATAGGTTTAAAAATCTAAAGGGACTGCCTGTGACATATATCAATGGGAACTACAAGACCAGAAGGCACCAAGCTTTAAAAAAAAAACATACAGCACATGAGCTCACAGGCCGGGCAGGTTTGTACTTGAAGGCTTAACGTGTGTCATTTTGGATTACGCCATCATCTATTCATTATGGCAGTTCTCAGTGTAAAGGCATTGCCCACTGCTGCCAATGCCGGAGAACTGGAAGTGTGTGTGGGTGGGGCTAGTGCTAATTTTTGATGTGATTTATTGATCTTCTTTATTATAATAATTTGAGGAGCTGAGCTGCCTGAAAGAGGAGAGTGGTCCAGAAGGACACTCACTGCTCCTTCCCCTGGCCGGCAACCTAAGCCTGTTCATAGCCCGAGTTCCTGTACTAGTGCGCAAACACCCTGTCACTGAGCTACTACTTGGGAGTTTAAAGATTGTACAAGAGGCCTTCTGGTCTCTGTGACTGTCGGCTGACCTCAAGTAACTGTTTTATTTTATGTTATAACCTAGCTAGCATGATGAAGCTCAGTAGGTATACAGTCACACCTGCTGCAACACCGTGTTAAACAAGAGCTTTCTCTTTACTGGCTTCGGAGGTTTTCCTGAAAGGGTGTGGGACTAAGCCATTGAGTCACTGGGACCAGGTACTTCTGAGGTCCCTACAATGATTTTGGGTTGGCTGCTGATAAAAAAATGGAATTAGTATTCAAATGTTCAGAAGGGTAAAAAATGTGCAGGTTTGAAAGTGAAAGTGCAGTCTAAATGAACCCTCTGCTAAACCGAGCTTTCAGAGCAAGCCTTCAGGCTAGATTAGTGAAGAGGTGGTAGCTGCTATTTTTGAATCAATATGGCACGCTCCTGACAGTTCTCTAAAGAGCCAATTTACACAAGCATGTAAATTGAAAAAAAAATGCATGTCTGGTTGAAAGCATTGCACGGTGCAAGCCATTTGTTCATATCTAAAACGCAAACACTAGAATCTGTGGCAATACAAAGGCCGCCTCTACTTTGTTCTCTCATTCTCTGTTGTACCATAGTGACCTTTCTGGTTCTCAAAATCTAACAGAGCTTTAAGGGGTTGTATGACCCTGTGGATCGGTAGCAGGTTAAGAAGTCTGTCATCTCTAGGTGAATGGTTGGAATCTGGCCTGGGTCAGTAGTGGCCAAAAGTCATTATCCAATGCGTATTCGATGGCCGATGTGAAACAAGTTGTGGCGCATCTCAGCCCAGTTCCTAGAGTCTTGAATATACAGAAGCAGTAATCCAAAAATGCAGAATGCAATCTATAGTATAAGAAAAACTTTGGTAAATTCCTGTCTCAGACTCCTTTTTACCAGTGTAAACATGTTAAAGGGACACTGTCAACGGTTTTGGCATCATGTTATTTCTAGCTGAAAACCCACATTGTATGATTGTTCACCTCTAAAATTCATTAATGTTGCTGGTTGTTTTATCTGTACTCTCTCTTAGTAGAACTAAACTGTGTGGAAATGGTGGAATTATACCCAACCTAGTTTGTTTCGAATCCTTGATCTATTCTTGTTGCACACTTCCTGAACATTAGAAACTCCCCCAAACATTGCAGTCACTCATGATGCAATAGTCTTCTCTTCTCCCACTGCATCATGAGTGGCTAGACTGTGTAGTGGGTGTTTCCAAGTCCAGGAAAGATGCAGTGGGAGCTGATCAAGGACTGTAAACAAACGCGTTTTGGTGTGAAAACACCTGTATGGTGGGCAGTCTGTTTTTCACTTTTAAAAAGAGAGCAAGCAGTCAGACTCAAACTACCAGCTACATCAGCAATCTCTACTGAATATGAGCAATCATAGCATGTGTTTTTAAATTACAGACATTCTGAGGCCTAAGAGGGTTGACCAAGTCCCTTTAAAGATCTACTAACACCACAGCCAGAAAATGTAAAGCCATTGGATGTTACCTTTTTGTTCTGATGTATTTTTTCCATTTTCCTCATTAGCGTAGATAGTTTTCTATCTGATAGTATTAGCTGTGTTGTAAAGAGCTGTACTTTATCGGGATGCAGACATAGCCAGTTCTGTTTCCCCTTCATACGTCATCAGCATTGTGATCTCTCTGTGACATCACGGGTGACTGATCTTGCAGCAAGTGATTGGCTCGTCTTGGTTAAGTGATGTTACAGGCTGTGAGGTTATAGGGCTGATGATGTAAGAGGAGGAACTGAACTAGCTATGTCGGCCTCCAGGTGGAGTAAGTTCCACACATCCCACCAAGTATTGTCAGGTACATAGATACATAGACAGTGTCAGCAGATAAGGGCCTATGGCCCACCCAGTCTGCCCATTTGAGCTTGTAAGTTCAGTTTGTTTTCGTAGAAGTCTGTTGCCCCTTACCCCTGACCTCCAGAATTCCTTTATGTCTATCCCATGCATTCTTAAATTCTTCTAATCAGCAAAAGGGAAAAGAAAAATCACTTTAGATATAAGAAGTAATAGTTTACTACTTTTTTCTTTAATTATTTTTTTTCCACCATGCACTGACTGGCCCCCATCTTCCATTCTCCCCAGTCCATTACTTTGGCACCCACCAGAACATACTTTTGTCTGGCTTGTTCCCCCAGGGTTTACCCCCCCCCCCAGCAGGGTCCCCCCAAACCACACCAGATACAGGATCCTGTTAGCTCAGATTGCACCTGGATAGTTGGGTGCAGGGCCTGTGGGAGGCTGTATTCATCCTACTAGTCTATGCTGTATTATTCCCTGGTCTGTGACCCTCAGGAGGAGCAGACATGAGGGGCTGTGGACATGGCCTACCTAGACTTTAGCAAGGCATTTGACACAGTCCCACACAAAAGATTAATATACAAGTTAGCCAGCCTGGAAGTGGGTCCCAAGATGACAGCCTGGGTAAAGAATTGGCTGGAGAATAGGACACAGAGAGTAATAGTAAATGGAGTCCACTCAGAAGAAAGGAGGGTTACTAGCGGGGTACCGCAGGGTTCAGTATTAGGACCAGTCCTCTTCAATGTTTTTATAAGCGACATTGCAGAAGGACTGGAAGGAAAAGTATGTCTCTTTGCAGATGACACTAAGATCTGCAACAGAGTTGATTCACAGGGTGGGGTGGAAAGGATGAGAAGGACTTGCAAGGTTAGAGGAATGGTCAAATGTATGGCAGCTTAGATTCAATGCTAAGAAGTGCAAGGTAATGCACCTGGAAAACAAAACCCAGGGAAGAGTACACAATGGGGTGAGATACTAACAACAAAAAATGGAAAGGGACCTGGGGTAGTCATATCAGATGACCTAAAGGTGGGCAAGCAATGTGAGAAGGCAGCAAGGAGGGTTGGGGATACTGGGATGCATAGGGAGAGGCATCACCAGTAGAAAACAGGAAGTTATTATCCCTCTGTACAGACAGCTGGTGAGACCCCATCTGGAGTACTGTGTGCAGTTCTGGAGACCCAATCTCCCGCAAAGACATAGACAGGATGGAAGCTGTCCAGAGGAGGGCACTAAAATGGTGCAGGGTCTGCACCGGAGGACATATGAAGAGAGACTTAAGGAGCTTAATATGTATAGCCTCGAGGAAAGGAGGAGAGGGGGACATGATAGAAACTTTCAAGTACCTCAAGGAATCAACAAAGTCCAAGAGGGTAGCATCTTTCAAAAAAGAGGTGTGCAAGAACAAGAGAGGCACAATTTGAAGATAGAGGGGGCAGCTCAGAGGTAATTTAAGGAAGTATTTTTCACAGAGAGGGTTGTGGATGCATGGAATGGCCTTCCAGAGGAGGTTGTGGAGTCAAAATCAGTGGTGGAATTCAAGCATGCATGGGATAGTCATAAGGCAATTCTGGGGGGTGGGGGTAGGAAGAAGTAGGCTGCTGGTTAACTAGGATCTGCAGCTTATCCAGTAGGTAGGGAAATGGGCAGACTGGGTGGGCCAAGCGGTCCTTATCTGCCATCAAATTCTATGTTCTATGTTCTATGTTTCTATGTCATCATGACGCATGCCACATGGTCCTGCATGATGTACATCAATGGCCACCATACCTCCTATGCATCCTGACAGCCCAACGTGCCAAACCCCTGGTCCCCCCCAGGTATCAGGCGACCACCAGGATCTGTGTCCCTCCCCCTACTCCCCTGGAGGAGGAGGAGAGCAGTTCATCAGACATTCTGTCCTCCTCTCCCCCCACTGGCCCTCCAGTTCCTGAGCTTGTTACTGATCTCGGGTCATTGGTGTTGTGCGCTGATGGGCCAGGAAGGTTCACCTTTTTTGAAAGTTAATATTAATTTCAGGCAGTACATTAGCTCTTTAAGGGCCTCCAGCCTCTCCTTAAAGCTTTTGTCCTCCGATCCCATGGTCATTTTGGTTGTCCAGCACTGATCCCTATCATCTACATCAATGTCTTTAATGTATTGCAGACTACATATTTGCATGCAGCACTCCAAGTGGAGCCAGTCCAGGGTCATGTAAAGTTGCAGGGTGCTTTCCCCCTGCTCTTCTGGTCACCCCTGTTTCTAATTTATTTTAATTGATTCTTTATCGCCTCTATTCACAAACTCCTGCAGTTCAGCCTTAAGTTGTGGCAACCTCATTCCTAACCCCATCATCACCCTGCTCACCCTTACAGCTTGCCCCACAATTTATTCCCCCATAATAGAGTTCCTGGGGCTCACCAAACCCCTCGATGAACTCCATATTTAGTGACAGTAGTGGTGGCTAAGTAGAGTGCTAGAGCACCCTACACTGTGTCATCATAGGGTCCCAGGTTCTTCCAACTTTTTTTGTCCTTTCCAGGACATCAGCGGCAGGGGCTCACATTCCTGCAAGGTAGGGCTGTGATTGTTCTTTATCTTTGAAGGATTATATCTAAGTTACAAACAGCACAAAAGCCACACTAGGCTTCAGGAGCCGCTGATACTCAGAACAAATTAAAAAGAAAGAAAACTGTGGCACTCAACACCAAACATTACACAGCAGTCGAGAGCTAGTAACCAAACATTTATTGCATAGCCATTGTTAAAAAATCAAAACAGCTACCACCAGACAATGCCAGATGCATTTTACACAAAGTTTCTGCTTTTTCAAAGATGAGGCACCTTGGTGATGACCCAATTTTGTCTGGCAGATTTAAACGGACAGTAGTACAGAAAGGTAAGGTGAATCACCAGGTGCCCCACAGGCAAATGACAATATGATTATACTATCTCAAAAAGTAAGGACATTTTTTGCAAAAAACTCTGTTAATGCATCAGTTAGGGTTAAAGCGACCAAAGTCCAGCCCTAACACCCACCCCCACCCTGCAGGCATTAACAGGCATGGGGTGTGCCTTTGGGGCTGTCAAACCCCACTGCTCACCCCATTCTCGTGATACTGTACCCATCTCAGCTTATTACCCATGGAATGGGGTGAGCGTTAGGGCTGACATCCCCAAGGCACACCCCACACCTGTTGCTGCCCGCATGGTAGGGGTGAAGTGTTAGGGTTCGAAACCCTAATGCCACTTTTCCTGACTTTTGTCACTGCAAACCCTAACTAGTGCATTAACAACATTTTTTTGCAATTAATATATATAGATATATGGATAAATCAGAAACATACCAGTTTATTTCATTTTCAAAAATGGTGCCAGGCCAAAATCACAGTTTGACTTGGCCACTCATACTGTATGTTCCCAGACTGAAAATCCAGGATTCTCGCTGAAGGACTTTTCAGTCAAAGTCCTTCCTCACCAACCCTGTCAATACCTGTAAAGGTAAAACATGTGCTTCTGGATTAGTTGTTGCAAGAACATGTTGGGCTGTGGCATGTGTCACATTTTTATTCATAGTAGCCCTACAATGTTCACCAGTTCTAACACAAACATTTCTGATAGTTTTACCAATGTAATAGACAGCACACTCACAAGCTGCAAGGCATATGATGCCACTGGTTTGACATGTACAGTAATTAGGTCCCTGGTTTCATATACGTTGTCACTTTTGGGATTTGAAAATGTTTTTTTTTAGTCATTCAAACCACAGTAGGTGGACCTATTGCAGGCAAAGCACCCTGTGTTATAATTAAGGAGCCATATTCTAATTGTTACTTGTGTTTCTTTCAAGGTACTTGCTCTCTTATGAGCCATCCTAGGTGGTTGGTGGACAAAGGGCTCTAATGCTTTATCTCCTCTAAGGACAGCCCTATGTTTCCTAGTAATATTGTCTATGTGTCTTGAAAATGAGGAGAAAGTGGTTATAACATTTACTCTCTCAGGTATCTCAACATGTGCAACATCAGTCTCTGATTAAGTCCTGTCCGGACTGACATCTTTCATGTTCTGCTGCTTCAGCTATACAATTGCCAGAAAACTCCCCTCTCTTGAAATCTTTCTCTCAAACATTCAGCCCCAGGTTAAAGCTTTGCTCAGTATTACAGTTTCTCCTGAAATGGAAAAACTGACCTTTAGGAATGTCAGTGACCATGTGGCGTGGGTGACAGCTGGAAGACAGGAGCAAGGTGTTCCCGTCTGTAGGTTTTCTGTAAATATTGGTGGTTACTTCTCCATATTCTCCTCTGGTGATTTCAAAATCCAGAAAATTAATATGGTTTGTGTCGTACTTACAAGTAAATTTCAAAATTGGATTGGTTGACTTTATATATTGAACAAAATTGTCAAATTCTTCAGTTGATCCACTCCACGCAGCCACCACATCATCACTGTAATGCTTCCACAGCAGCAAATTCTCAAAGTATGGGTTCTTTATCACATCATAAATAAATTCCCTCTCCCAGAGGCCAACATGCAAATTGACCACACTAGGGGCAAAAGATGCCTCAATGTTGTTCCTTTAACCTCAAGATAGCATTGGTCAAGAAATGTGAAATGCCTGAAATTTAACTCAAATTCTGACAGCTGAAGTAGGAATTCTATATATGTGTGTGTGTGTGTGGGGGGGGGTAACTGTAGGTTCCCTTGTATTCACAAAATGTGCTATTGCAACCAATGTCCCATCATGGGGGATGTTGGTATACAAGGCTTCTTCATCAAGTGCGACAAGAGGTGCTCCTTCCTCAAGGTCAAAATTGTGAAGCATGTGTAAAATAGCTATAGTGTCTTTCACGTAAGACCATAACTGAGGAACAAAGGGGCTACTGTAGGAAAGGGGTGCCATAAGGGACCTTATTCCACCAATGATGGGACATCCTGGGGGATTGTTAAGTAGTAGTAGTAGTAGTAACATTTTTATTCAATGTATTCATACCTGTACATGAATTTGGTTATACCCCATTGAGCTGAGGCTCATTTTCAATGGGTACCAACATGGTGAACTTAAGTTACAATAATAAATAAAAATACATTCACATTTCTATACTTTTAAAAACCCACTCAGCTTAAATACATACATATTCACTTAATGCTATATAATCACATGTACACATGTTCAACCACTTATTTCTATATTGATGTCAAACCACCCAATTATTATATAAATTAACCAAAGTTGCTACTCAATGCACATTACACTATATTTCAATGTCTTTAAAAAAGCATTTAAGTTAAGTTATTACAACAGGACAAAGGTTCACTACCTTGATTTGTTTACCAGTTGTGTATTATTCCAAAATGTAGAGATTATTTTATTGACCTTAATTGAATCGGAATGGAATTCCATGTAATATGACCATTATATAACAAGGATGATCTTTCTATATTCAGATTCAAAGTAGGAATCTGAAATTCCACACCCTCTGATGATCTTAAATTTAATTTGTTGGGTTTTATAGCCACATTATTTAATATGCAATTTGGAAGGGGATTTCTTAAAGATGTTATACATAACATTTAATGTGTGGAGTTTCCTTCAGTCCTCCAATCTCATCCAATTAAGTTCGGTGTACAGAAGGCAATTATGCTTCCTTCTTGGAGCTCCAGGTATGTAACATGCAAATCTATTATATACTACATTCATTTTATTCAACTCCACCCCCGATGCACCCCCATACAGTACATTTCTATAATCAATTACTGGGATTATCATAGTCTCAACAATTTTTAATCTATATTCCTTTGGGATGTTAGTGCAACTTCTATACAACACACCTAACTTTTGATGTAGATCTTTTATCATATTATCGATGTGTACATTCCACTTACAGTATTTATCAAGCCGTATTCCGAGGTATATGTAGGTGTCCACTTGTGCTGATATTTTGTTATCAAATGTCTTGATTTCCAAATCTTCATTCTCAACAATTACTCTATTTGAATGTCTAAATGTCATGACATTTGATTTTGTTGTGTTCAATACCAACTTGTTTTCAAAGAAAAAATCCTGAAGTAAATCAAATGCGCTTTATAATTCGCTTTGTACCCAAGTATATTTTTACCTACAATATAAACAATAGTATTGTCTGTGTATATATGACGTTTTATATTGGAATTTGAAAAAAAACAAATGAATGCATGTATATATTAAAAAGAAAAGGGCCTAAAACTGAGCCCTGTGGGACTACAGATATAGTAGGTAAAAAATTTGAACGTTACGAACGTCAGCTAACCTGTTGTGATCAGCCTGTCAAATATTCTTTAAAACAACTCAGGACAGTTGCTGATAACTTCAAATCTTTTAATTTCCCCAATAAAATATCATGATCAGGAGTATCGATATATAGTATATGGTGGAACGTTGTTATGGATGGAAATCCATCCGTTCAAAAATGTTGTAATACTGCACTGTTTACACCACCTAGTTTGTTGTGCTGCACTAGCTATGTAGCTAGTGCAGAATAACAACTTAGAATGCGGGTGTGTATGGGTGTTCCGGCAACTTGCGATCCTCCTTGAATGGCCATGGTGGTGAGAGGTGTCCCAGGAGGCACTAAAAGGAAAAAGTAAGGACACCAGCTGAATGTATGAGTGGCCATACACTATAAAAGATTGTGTATGATCGCTCATACACTCCAAGGATATTTTTTAATCTTGCGGTTTCCATGGTAACGGACCTCTCGAGCTGCGTTCTCGAGGTCTCCGGTTACCACGGAAACTGCTCGAGTGAAAAATATCCTTGTTTTTATCAGCAATCATACACAATCCTCTATATAATCAAAATTCTTCCATGATCTATATGTAATGCACTTGCCATTAATCATTTTTGTTCATCTTTAGACCTAATACATGCAATTCCTTGGTGGTCACTAATAGATTCAGATATCACTGCAGAAGGTTTATAATGTTCTGGCTTGGAAGTAAAAATTAAATCTAATATAGTTGAGGCTGAAGGATCTCTTTGATTTATTCTTTTAAAGTCATTAATCAATTGTGTTAATCCTAAATTAATGCTTAAGTCACAAAGTTTACTGTTTTGAGTAACCATGGCTCAGTCAACATTGAAATCTCCAATCAATAGTAACTTGTGACTTTGTTTGTACATCTTTAGAAGATCCTGTAACTCATCAAATACTAAGCATGGTCTCTTTGGAGGTCGATATACCCAATCAAAAGAATTGGTTGTGAAAAGGGTAAATTCACTTCAAGGGGTAGTAATTCTAACATGGTATTTACTACAGTTAGGTTCAATTCCTTTATTTTAATTTGTGATGCTCTATAGATCAACACCCCTCCCTCCTTTTTTAGTCCTGTCTCTTCGCCATACTTGGTATCCTGGTATGTCTATCGCTAAAGTCCTGAGTTTTATTATTTAACCATGTTTTAGTTATTACCAGTAAATGTGGTTTGCATTCAATTGCCCATTCTCTAATAAAGTTCATTTTATGTAGCAAGCTCCTAGCATTTAAATGTGGGATGCCAGTTTGGGGGCCATTTAATAGCTTACCTTAAAAGAAAACCTACACTCGGTGCTCCTGGATTAGGGTGCACATCTCCACATAGTATTAGTGTTAAGCACAACAAAATCTTACAAATTCTGGGGTTCTGATGTAGCAGCTTCTGAAAGATATCCCAATGCGAATGATCAAATTTCAGTCTATCCAAATCCCCATTAATACCCAGACAAAACTGTGTGGGTGAAAAAATAGTTACCATTTTTTTTTAGTCTTTGGTAAGCGGGTAAAACCCACTAGGCACAAGTGCCTGTTTTCAGGGGCAACCTGGGAGCACTAGGGAGGTTAAGTGACTTGCTCAGAGTCACACAGTATGCAAGTGGAGGCTGTGGGAATCAAACACAAGTCTGCTGGATATACCAAGGTCATTCACAGCTCGTTACTTAACCTCCAGGCTACACTGCCAGCCCTATCTATTTAAAAATACTTTAGTTAACACACCTGGTAATATCCAGATATTGACTCCAAAAATTCTTCTACATTCATTACTTGAGAGAGTTCCAGATCAACACTGTCTTGTGCACCATAAAAAAGTATAACTCTTACAATCTCTACCAGTTTTCTCTTGCAAAGTGGTATTGCCTGTTAAAAGCAAGATACCCACCCACACAAGGCCAGAATGCTTCATTTCTAATTACTTACTAGTTTTTCTCAGTTATGTAAGGCTTTTTAGTAGCCTTAGAACCTGGAACAATTAGTCAACTTAGAAGAATGGACTCTAAAGCCCCTAAAAAGTGGCATGCCTTTTTTGGTAGTGCGTATATAGTCAATTTTGTGGGGGAAGGGGGTTGTAAGAATTTTTTTAATCTCTAAGTCAATGTAGTTTGATACAGGCATTAGAAATGGTCTCATTGATAACCCATTTAAAGTTCCTTGAGGGATCATTATCGAGTTTTTATTTAATGTCCTGTCTGATAATTGCCCGAGAACCTCATCAGCGGTGTAGTCACCAGTGTTCATGATGACTACATTGCCACCTTTATTAGCCAGCGTTATTGTTATCATCTTGTTATTCTGCAGATTCTCTGGGGCACGTCTCTCTTCATGGGTCAGGTTATTATAATTCATTTGCAGAGAGTTGTTCAATAACCTTTGGATATCCTCTTCATACCGGCTTCTAAAGTTCAGAATAGTTGGACTCCATGGTGGTTGGCCTGTGTAAAACGGGTGCACGCTGGTTTTGTTCCCTCCAGCTGGTGCTCCTCTAGTTGTGAGGTCCATTTCTAAATAATCCATCTTCTTCTTGTTATGGAATGACTTAAGTCCCCAAACTCTGCAAAGTTTATAAAGATCTGTGACTGTTTCAAATCTATTTGTAGTGGTAGTAAGGGCAAAGAGCAGGCCCTTTTCTAGTAATTTGGTTTCTACTGCATGCAGCCTGAAATTTGAAAGGCTGATTACTTTCATCCCCTCTGTGGATAACAGTATTGTGCTTGGGGGTGTTTTTCTGAATTTCCCTCTTCCTGCACCTTGTCCTCCTCTATTTTCATGTCTTGGTTGTTGTCTGCTGGCAAACCCCTGGTATCTGATTTGCCACACGCTCCTCCTTGGCTGAAGTGGTCTGTCCCAGATTTCCTCCTTCTCTAAAAAACATGAGGTATCCAAACTCTCAGCTTCTGTGTCACTAAAATGAGTTCCAAAGCTGAATGATACCCCGGGTGCACTTTTAAGGATGCTTTGTAAGTTACATGGGCTTCTATGTGAGATGTGGCTCTTTTTCCACATGAACATTTGGGTTGTTTTCATAGTCAGACTTATCCCATGTAACTTTTCTCTATTTTACTGCTTTGAGCTCCAGTCAAACTTTGCAATGTTATTTTTAGTTTTTCATTCAGTTGCTCAAAATCTGAGTCCTCGGTATATTCACATGTTTGTCTCTTTAAATATGATTTCTTCCTTGAGTTGTTCCAACATGGCTTTGCTCTCAGCTTAAATAAGATTTATTAACTTTATGGATGCTACGTGCAGTATTTCTCTCCACTTCAAAAGGAAATCCTCTCCTTCCATGTACTGTGCTGGTGTCTTTAACAATCTTAAACCACGTGGCACTTGGGTTACTTTTAGGTATGCCTTTTGGTTGACTGTATTTCAGGACAGCCTCTGAGCCTTAATTATCACTTTTTTGAGTTCTTTATGGTAGGTATAGCTTTATTGTTCGATCATAAAACAAGATCATTACAAACAATTGCAGATCATAAAAAAACATACATTTAAGTACATTTAAAATACATCAGAAAATAAAACACTATAATATATATGAATAAGATATCATACCACATGAAATCAGATTCAGAAGGAAGCTCAAAGTTCATATTTTCTGACCGTTCTCTTTCATACTTTTTGTATTACTAGTTTCTAAATAATGTGCAACTCCATTGATAATGTATTCATCCTCCATAGCAAGTAGAATATTTCAGATCACATTCTCATCCACATATTTCAACAAGTCAAGAATTGGAGCTATGCAATATTTTCTGGCTTTGTTATACTATTGACAATACAGCATTACATGCAGCAGAGCTTCCCTAGATTTATTATTACATTTGCAAAGCTCATCATCAGAGCTGGAGGATTTATTAAATCTAGCAATGAGAACATTGGAGTCGAACATACCCAATCTATAATTTTCAAAAGTTCTCCTTTGAACAGAATCTTTCAGGATTTCTAAATAATACCTGAAGCTGTGTCTACAGTCGTTGTCACTATACCATCTAGCAAATTTAGACTGTTTTGATGGCATTCATATCACTAATCCTATAGGATTCCATAATTTTCTTAAAAATATATTGTATTTATAACTCACAGTAATATTCTTGTTAACATATCTCGCTATTACGTCAATTCCATAAGAATGAAGCAGATTATACGGACACCCCAGCCAACAGGAAGTCTTAAAACCAATGTCTTTCCAGTTCTCCTTTTCTTGTTAACATTTTTTAACAAGTCTGTCATCTATTTGTTCTGAGCCAGTAATTAATTACCTTACTATCTGCAATTGCTTGAAAGCTGTTTAAACCCAACTCAGCCCTAACAAAGTAACTTGTAGTAGAAATGTCCGAACCATATAACGTTTGTGTATTATATTTTAATTGAATTACCATAATCAGAGGCCAGATTGAGTGTCCTCCATACACACAATTAAATCTTTTCAGGCCAGAAATGGATATTTTTGCTTTAGAAAGACTATAATCAATATGTATTTTTTCGCAAGAAAGGTTCCAAGAGTAAGTGACACCCAAGTAACAGTAAAAGTTATTTATGGGTTTGAAAGTAGGGAGTCCGGTGTGTTCATATTTTCTGGTGCAAGGTTTTCTACTATTTTTTTTTGATTGATTTTAATTGATTTTTAAACCATGGCTATGTAATACACGTTTGGTTACTTACTCTCAACTATAGCAGCATTTCCGACGGTGAGGGCCACCATTTTCTCTTTTTTGACTATATCTAAGTTCACCTTGGTATAGTTGTATTGCTGTAAAGACTACTGCCTAAGAAAGGGGAGGAGCCTTGGTAGGGCTAGTGGGATGCTGTGGTGCATAGGGAAGGGTATATCTGGCAGGAGGAGAGAAGTGGTGTTGCCATTGTATTGCTCACTGGTGAGAACCCACCTGGAGTAATGTGTCCAGTTTTGGAGCCCACACCTCAGAAAGCACATAGACATAGTAGAGGCAGTCCAGAGGAGGGCAACTAAATTGGCACTGGGGTTGCATGAGAAGCCCTATGAGAAGAGACTCAGGGATCTCAACATGTACACCTTGGAAAAGAGAAGAGTGGAAGGTGACATGATGGAGACCTACAAGTACCTCACAGGTTGAACAGGGTGCAGGAGGGAAGTCACTTTCAAATGAGAAGTAGCACCAGCACCAGGGGGATTGTGATGAAGTGTGTGTGTGTGTGTGGGGGGGAGGTTCGGAGAGACATGAGGAAATATTTCTTCACTGAAAGGGTGGCAGATGCCTGGAACAGACTGCCAGCAGAAGTGGTGGTGGTGAAAACAATGGGGGGGAGCTTCAGACATACATGTAAAAGACATAGGGGTATGTTAGTAAATAGGCAGGGAGGAGGTAGGCTTATCAGAGAAAAGTTAGGGTCTGCGGAGACTGGTTAAGCAGGGAACATCTGGGTAGACTGGGTGGGCCAAGTAGCCTTTTTCTGCAGAAAAATTCCACACTTCTATGTTAGTTGAGCTTGCATAACCCTGCAGTAAATGAGTGGCCCAGTGACACAGTTGTAACTAACAGAAAAAGAAATTACGGTAAACCTGATAACATGTCTTCTTTTCACACTGTTTTGAGTCTTGCGTTAGCATTGCTTTTAGACTTGGAATAATTAATAGTGTATGGTGAGACTTTATTAAGCATGGAATTCCATGCCTCATAAAAAAAAGCTGTTCTGCTGTAGTAGTGACATTTGTACTGCAGCAGAATGAGTTTTCATTCTGCGCAGTACGGATGTTAAAAGACAATGAGCTGTTGATCAGCTGATTGGTAGATGCCCCACTACCATCATGCTGTAGTAATGCGTGCAGTGACTAACACATTCAAAAATGAATATGCTGTGGATAAAATTAAAAAAATGGACTTGTAGCTTTTTTTAACACCATACATTATATAACATAGTGTATGGAAGCGCATATGCAACAAAGCTAATCTTTCACCTTGTGGTTACCAGGATGACAGATGGACCTCTTAAGCTTCGCTTTCACTTTCGAGATCTGTCTGTCATTCTGGTAATTACTCAGTGAAAGAATAGCCTTGTTGTGTATGGGCTCCATACACTATTCTATACATGGTAAGCATAATTAAAAATGGCTTAAACAAGGTTTTATCCACATTGTCTTTCTATTTTTGAGTGCACATTGTCTAACGGCAGTCTTTTTGTGACTAAGATGAACTAGACATGCAACGTATACTGCTCTTTGACCTCACTGGATACTGTGGACATCGGGGCTAACTCTACAAAATGTAAGTTCTAACACTGTGAAAATAAAATGAAAGGTGGTGCCCGATACATTGATGGACAGAAGGGACCTTAGTTTAACATCTTATCCAATGGATGGCACCACAACACTGCATTAGCCTGAGGTGGCCCCCCAGTGCAGTGCTAGTGCTACCAGTTGTGTCATCGATGACACAGGTTTAGGAGTGAATTCAAGACATTGGAAGGTCGGCTGGGGAGAGGAGGACCGTGCTTCAACAGGAATGCTCTCCTCCTCTAGGGAGGGAGTGGCGTGACACCTGGAGTAGCACTGCCCCCTAGCGGAGGCTATGAACCAGTGCAGCAGAGGAGTGGAGAAGTGGCAGACACCCTGTGCATCATGCATGGGAGCGTGTGTGGCACTGCCATTCATGCTATTGCACACTGCTCCTCCATGCCACAAGGGGAGAGGGGGGGAGGCACATTAAGAGGAAAAACAGTCTTGGATGGCGTGGATGACTGCCGCCCTTCACAGGCACCACACCCGGTGACTCCGACATGGCCAGTGGCTCCTTGACTGGTGGGTCAAGCATGCTCCCTCCCACCCTACTGCAGGGGTAAGCGATGGGAAGAAGGCTAGGAAAGTCCCAGGAGAAACTGGGGTGATGGGGCTGGGGTGCTGGTGTGAAGGTGAGCCAGGACAGGACAGGGGGAGAAAAAGAACTAATGGAGAAAAAAAACACTGCACCTCAACACTGCAGCACCCCCTGCTGCTGCACTACCATGTCAGTATTGGGTATTAGCCCAATTTTCTGGTGTGAGACTAGAACTCACAACAAAACCTCAGTTGTGCAGCCTACTGAGCCTCAGACACTGCTTATCTAGAAGGAGAGAAACCACCCCTCCAATAGAGCTGTGTCAAATTTGCAAATTCTGCTTCCACTAGAATTCCACAGAATTTTGAAAACAAACTGTCTAATTCCATGGAATTCCATTAGAAGTAGCGCTCAGTGGAATTTTCAAATTCTGCTTCCACAAGAATTCCACAGAATTTTGGAAATACCGTGAGATTCCGTTAGAAGCAAAGTTCTTAAAGCAGAATAGTGACTATGGAATTGTATTCCACAGTTTACGTAACCCACACATAAGCTGGTTCAGTGCTACCTAGTAGGAAGAACACAGTCAATCAGAATAGCTGACTCCATCTCTTCCCCTCTTCCCATCAATACCGGTGTACCCCAGGGATCCATATTGGACCCTATCCTGTTCTCCATATTTTTAGACTGCTTGCCCTCTGTCTGCTCCTCCACCTCCATACACATGTACGCCGATGATATGGTACTCTTTACTTAGGGCCAGTCCTCCATGGATGTTGAGTCCAGACTTCAGCATGACTTCAACAAAGTCCAGCTCTGGTTTTCCACCCACCAGCTCTCTCTTAACACCAAGAAGACAGTCTCAATGACCTTCGGCACTAGGCAGAAACTCACTAGGCTCACCACCCTGCCCTCATTCCACACCCTTGATGGGACAATTCTCAAGGGCACTGCATCCTTTAGGTACCTGGGGGTGTAGCTTGACCAAAACCTCCACTTCTCTGGTCATATGGATGCCATTCTGAAGAAGCTGCGCCCTAAGCATGGTGCACTCAGGAACCATAGCTATCTCCCACTACTGGCTTGATGCGAACTTTCCCAGAAGATGATCCTACCTATCTTTGACTACTGCGATGTTGTCTACAGTGCCACACTCAAGTCTTCCCTAACCAGATTGGATACCCTTTTTAACTCCTTCTGTCGCTTTGCTCTTGATGCCCCCCTCACATCCATCACTGCAATCTGTATCACTCCCTAGCTTTCTCCTCATTAGAAAATTGCTGTCACTTTCACTGCACTAAATTCATATCTAAATGTTGGTTTGGCACTCTTCCAACATACCTTACTTCCCATCTAACCTCCCTCCCTCCCTCCCTCCTTGCCCGCTCCCTTAGATCCTACGATGTGCGTTTGATGGAAGTCCCTCGCGGACTACTGCCATAGGCCAGTTGGCCTTCTCTCATTGCTTCCCTAAGTTATGGAATGCACTTCCCCTCAGATTCGTCACTCTTCCTCCTCCTGCTCCTTTACCTTAGCCTTACACAGCTTCCTGTCGGTAAACTGTACCTGTGACTACTACTGCCCCTTTCTCTGCCCGTCCCACCTCTGCTCTACTCCTAACTGGCTCAATCCAGTCTCAGTGATCATACATGACTACACTTGTTGGGGTCCTTAAACTGGAATTCAAACTATTTAGGATTGCACTTTTATTCAAATCAATCAATCAATCAAAATTTTATTTGTAAAGTGCTTTTCAATAAGTCATAGCGCTAATACATAACAAGAATAAAACATTAACTATAATAAAGAATGACATAAAACAATAAAATGACCATAAAATAATCTATCCAAATGCTAGTGCAAATAAGTGTCTTTTCAGAGACCTCTTAAATGATTCCACGGACAGGCACTCTCTAATCTGACGAGGTAGAGAATTCCACAGGGTCGGGGCCATCAAAGAAAAAGCCCTGGCCCCACATGATTGAAGATGAACCCTGGGAATCTCTAGCAATCCCTCGCCAGTGGAGTGGAGTGGACGGAGAGGGCAGTAGGGACAAAGGAGATCTTGCAGGTAGCCCGGTACCTGACCGTGTAGGGTCTTATAGGTCAGCAATGCGACCTTGAAGGTAATTCTCTATCGCACTGGCAGCCAGTTCAATACCTGCTTTACTTGTATGCCATTTACATATGCAGCCCTTCAATTTTGTACTACTATTTGGTCATTTTGTGTATACGTATGTTAAGAACTCCTTGTACCCCTCTCCCTCAGGACGCACCGTGAGATGAGCAACTTGTTTGTTCAGTGTGCCCTTCCTGGTGAAACATTTCAATAAATAAAAGGCTATGTTTCCATTGAGGGGATGTGGTGACATCTAGAAACCTAGAGAGCGAGGCTTGAGAGGGCTGTATGATGTCATCACATCCCCTCTATTGAAACTTAGCCTTGTTGTGTATGGTCACCCATTCATTAATTAATATATAGTATATGGTTCCCCAAAATGTAGAAAGTTTAATTTCACAAGATTCATATTTTGTGTTCGTGGTCCTGCTTGCTCCTGGTCCTCGTTACATTCCCGCTCTGCTCCAGTTCCAACCCTGAAGATACCAGTCCTCACTGCAGTCCCACTCTGCTCCAACTCTATAACTGTGCCAGTGAATGAAAAAAACCAAAAACTGGCAAGTTGATAGTTTGGACACACAGAACCAACTATGGCACTCCACGTGCAAATTATCTTAATGAACTGCTCGCCCGGCCGCTCACTAAGTACTACCGTCATTTCAGTGTCTATTTTTTTGAATAGCGCTGTTTCAACCAATCAGGTAGCTACTCAAGGCTGAAAAGTTGTTGTACTATTGTTGTGACATCAGAATGTTAGTACAATAACTTTTTTGACCTTTGAACTGTCCTACAACAAGATTTGGAAAGCCGCAGTTTTCCTTAAATAATAAGCCCTAACCATATACTATAAATTCATTGTCCACAAGCCATGACATAGCATTATGGATTACCTAGAAATGTTTTTCATAATTCTGTGGAACAAATAAAGAAATTCTGAAATGCGTGTCTGAAATGGAATTGTCATTCTGCGTGAATTCTGCATTGCGCACAGCCTTTGTTGGAAGCCGAATTCCAAAAGTGGAATTTTTTGTTTAAAACTGTGGATTAGTAATTAGCCTTCCACAATTTGCATAAACCTGGGTATAAATTTTCCACAAACCTCAGATTACTGTTCTGTAAATAACGTCAATCATGGAATATTATTCTGCTGTTTACATAAACTCTCTTTTTCAGAATTCCACAGAATTAACCCCTACCTTTGGGTTGTTGTAACACTTCTTGAGTTCCACCTAACCCAAAGATCTCTATGTTTTTCTAATGCCATTCCTAATTTCTCTGTAATCTCTTCCATCCTTTGAATATTGTTAATCCATGTACCCCATGAGTCAAAGGAAGGGGCCATGCGTTTGAGCCAATTAGAGGTGACCTCTTTTTGAGTTGACGTACACAGTATCCAAAGTGGGCCCTGTTCTTTGTTATCCCCAATTTCTTTAACCTTCTTCCCAAGTATAAGATACTTAAAAGTCATATGGAATGTTAATTCCCCAAACCTTAGTCAGCTGTTGGTGTACCCCGGACCAATAGGCAGCAATCTTGGGGCAGGCCCAGAAAGTATAGTAATGTGTTCCTGCTTGTCCACCGCCCCTCCAGCATAGGTTCGTCTGGCCTATGTTAAAGTGGCAGGTAACGGATGGGGTGTGGAAGTATCGGCTTAGGCATTCCACTAACCTATCCCTAGAAGGACAACAGACATTTCTTTTTCACTCAAAGAATAATCCTAATCCCTTTATGGGAATCACTCCCTAAATCCATCATTGATACCAACTGCCCGGAGACCTTTAAAAACAACATAGATAAAAGTTGCTGGAGATGCACTCATATGAGTTATGGTCTTCTGTGCATCTATTATTCCTAGCATGAGTTCTAGTAGTATTTCCACTTATATTCCCTCCAGTTGGAGAAGCAGTGACTCTCCACCCTTTTCCCAGATTGTCTCCCAGTCTTTATCAGGAATATTAATCCCTGCATCTTTTACACAATGGAGTGTACTTAATACCTCATTAAGAGTTGTGTGTTGTATTATGTTCAAGCCCTACTACCTCCTAGTTAAACTAGTGCCATTTATACCTACTACTCGGTTGTATGGTTTAACAGAAATGTAAAATGTGATGTAAGTATGAAGATGCCACAATTTTAGGCAACAAAAGGTGATAAACCACCTTCCCAGAGAACTCAGAATTTCTGTTTGCAAATTAATTAGTGCTGTGCGGAATGCAGAATTCCGCCGGCAAAATTAGCACAGAATGACCATTCCACCAGTGGGGATTTCTGCTGGAATTTTGCTGGCTCATCTGTGGAATTCAGCCTACTGTGATCCGCAGAATAATATTTCGTGAAACAGCATTTTTTTTCAGTGGAAAATTATTCTGCAACAATTTCCGTGAAAAATATTAAGATCCGAAATAATATTCCACGGAACAGCATTTGTTCTGTGGAAAATCATTCTACAACTGTTTTCTGCCATGGAATTCTGCCATTCCATTTCTGGTGAAATTTGGTTGAATTTTGGTGGAATTTTTAAAATTCCATGGAATTCCTTTCCACCAGAATTTGAAAATTCCGCACAGCACTAGAAATAATACATAGGTGTTGCAGGATGCCCTACAACTGATATATGATGTGGTTTTAATAGAAGGGATGTTGCATTAAACCCATGTAACCCTGTATTATTTGAGTAAAGATGATTTTAAAAATGAATTCCAAAAAGGATTTCAGAAGTGGAATTGGCACCCACATGAATTCTACTGTCAAAATTCTGCCTTCCACACAGTTCTGCTCTCCAGTGCTGCATATCAGCATTTTTGAACATTCTGTTTTTCACCTGCATCAGTGTTCAGTGACGCACGGGCACAGCCAGGTCGAAAAGGCACACAAGGAGTTGCCTGGCACCATGGTCCGCCATGTGCAGTGGGTAGTTGTCTGCAGCATGGACAGTGGTGGCACAAATATGGTGATTCTCTGAAAATCAGTCATAAGTGGCAAACAAACTTTGGCCTCCCATGTGAAACTGACCATGTGGGACCAACTGTTGGGTCATTCATTTGTAATGTTGACACCTGTCCACTGGGAACTAGTCTGAGACCCAACATAACTCATTTCTCTTTAACCACCGAACATTAATTGGATGATAATGGTTTTCAACCACTACCAACCAGGGCCAGATTCAAACCGATGTCGAAGAAGCTCAATAACTCTCTGTCAAGCCTCTGCACTTGCCACCCCCTCGCCCCCCGGAAAATGCTTAACATTACTCATTTCTGTTTCTTTAAAGGTTTGTTTTTTTCTTGTCCCCTGTTCGCTTTCAGTATATGTCTGTCTTTTTGTTTTCCATCGCCCATGGTTTTAAAACCAGCTCTGTGTCTGACAACACCACCACTGCGCCATTTGAGGTGTTCCAACCCATGACATCAGTTACAGTCTGTGGTGCCTTATTCTTATACTGCTACTTGTCGTAGTAACGAAAGTGTAATGGCACCTCAAGTGTGCTCCATTTGCATCAACGTTTAACAGCCCCGACAAGAAGTGGTATCAGTGTCATTATAAAATGGACCTTAAAAATCCTGTAACCCCATTGGTCAAAACATTGCTCAAGACTGTTGATCATTTCCTGACAACTGTACACCTCGCCTGAACTATACATTTATTTCACAAATAAAAGCTCATTTTATAACTAGGATAATGCACTCCTGGGTGTGCAGTCAAAAATGAATAATGCAGTTCTATGGTGATTGCAACACTTGGCTATGCCTCGTGCCCAACAGTCACCCAAGGCATACATTATTCCCTTATAACCACTGACCCTGTCATGTGTTATCCCTTATGTAGTCACATACTGATTGCAGCTGATGTTATCACCTAACATTGCATAATGGTAGAGGGGGGTTACTGACAGAGATGGTTTTAAAGAACAGGTAACAGAAAACAAAGAAAAAAAGACTTACAGTACACCATACAGGAGAAAACAGGGAGAAAGCAAATAACAATTTGGAATATTACATGCTCCCTGTCCCTTTATTTTAGTCTAATTCATCCTTTCATGTAATTGGGATAATATCATGTTTCTTGGTGTTTTGCCATTTCAGGAAATGTGTTTCAGTAGAATGCCCCGCCTACCACGAATGACCTCAAAATACACACGGTGCAGAAACTGGTATTTACTAAATAGTGAATACATGGGGACCTAGTATTAGCATGTTTCAATCATTCAAAGTCACGGCAAATTTTTCTAATTGCTGATTTCTAATGCAAACGTTTAGCAATGCCTTTGATTTCCCATTTTAATTTTTTTGCCTCAGACCAATTAAAAATACTCTCTTGGCCCCATTCCATCTGCAGCAGCAGCTGACTCCAGACCTGCATGCTTTTACACCCACTGTTATGTTCATTTGGTTTTAGCAGTCATCTCTCCCGGCCAGCTCAGTGCATTCCTTTTCTTTTACTTGAAGATATTTCTGCCCCTCCATCAGCTACCCCTATTGGGCCATTCCTCTAGTGACTTGACACCAGACAAGTGTAACTGCAATGTGGCCCTAGAAGCATGGGGCCCAAAAGTGGTGGTGGCCATCATTCCTACAGTTGGGGGGTTTCTTTCACTTTACTCCCCTTCCTTAAAATGGTCCTCCGTGTCATATCATCCCTGGGGCTACAGCATGGGACAGACTGCTCCCATCACCTGCCTAAGAGGGTGCTGTCACAGTGAGGCAGGATAGATCCTCCCTCCCAATGTTCTAGAATGCTACATCACAACACCCCCCAAGATTCCTCCAACGCAGGGCTGGGAGTCTGAACTGCACTGCGCATGTCCTGTTTCTCACTGTGCAGTTTGATCTTTCATTGTAATTACTGGCTATCTGCGGGTATCTCAGTACTACCAACACCCAACCATCTCTTATTGGTTACATCTCTATAAAAAGTATGTGACTGTCCCCAACTTACATCATAGTGTGTTTGTAAATGACATCATAGTACTTATTACCATGACAACAGACTGAGATGTCAGAAATAGCAACTGTGAGGACAGCTGGGGGTTTAAGCCTTTTATTCTAGTAGAGACTCGGGGCAAGGGAGGGATTTCAAAAGTCCCTGAGGCAGGTGCAGCAGTAAGATCCACCCGCTTCTGTTTCAAGGGGAGTGTGCCCACACCACCCACAGCTAATTTCAAGTGTGCAGGCAGTTTACAACAGAGTAGCATGCTTTGTGGCACCTTGCATCTATAAATTACGGAAATTAGACTTCACGGCCCCTTGCATCATTTATTGATGCAAGTGTGGGAATAACTGTGCCCAATGATCAGATGCTTATTGGGCAAATGTAGATCAGCCAAGTGCTGGTTTACCAGTGCAGATATAGGTGCGTGCTGAAAATGGGGGGGAGAGGTGGCTTCATGACTGATCAAGTTTGGAAACCCTGTCCTTAGTCTTGAAACATCCAGGGCTGGATTTTCAACCCTCACCCCCCCCCCCCAGGAATTGGCACAGGTATGGGAAAAACTTGTGCAAGTGGGTCTTCACTTGCAGAGCCACAGTTTTTCCTGCATGCACTGGATTTTCAAAGTCAGAGCCGTTTTACAGCTGGCTCTATGATTTACGGCAGCTTGCAGCCATTTTTTTTTGGTGCAGCTACACCAGAATGTTATGCTTGGTTGGACCAGGCATAACATCCTCCGCAGCTGTGCCTGCCACCCGTGCAGAACATGGGTTGAAAATATGACTGTCCACCATTGTGGAGATTTTTCCCACACCGGCGAACTGTGTCACGGGACTTAGTCCCTCAGTCATTTGAAAATCCGGCCCCAGATCTTTCCAAAGATATGCAGAACACACTTAGGAGGTGCCCTGTTGTGAAAAGGTCTAAGAGCAAAAAAATCCAGTAGTCACCACTGCCACTTGCTGGGCAGTCACTGAATTACGCATGAAGTACCTGTCAAAAGGTAAACATACCCTGGACTAGATTTGACCCCTGCCTACAGGGCTAAAAAGTATGAAAGACCAGGGGGGAGTTTCAGAAGGGTTGAACACAGATGCAAGTGTGTGTTGCGCCTGCGTCTTCATCTGTTAGATTGCATCTGAGCAGTCCTGCTGCTATTTTCAAAAGGTACATCCATTTTTGACAAAAAGCTAGGATTTGTGGTTAAAAAAAATTGCAGAAAATGCGATGTGCACCTTGTTTTGCCACAATTGTGTCTTTTTCTGGATGAAAAGTTCAGACATGGTTAGACCACCTACTATCTGCCCTAACAGCTTTAGACACATTCCCTTTTTAGCAAAACCACAGCAGTCTCCTTTAGGACAGATCATTTTGAAAACCCTGTTCCAGAACTCTCCCAGAATGCTAAAGGGACATCCCCACCAGTACAGTTAGTAGGAGTCTGGGTTATAATCTGCCAGGTTTATTACAAGTGGTTAGAAATGCAAATTAATAATTAGCATGCCAACAGCGTGCATTTAATATGCAAATGCATTAGATCACTAAGTATGAAAATACTTTAGAAAACAAAAACCCTTTGGAACCTTTTTGGGTTCCAATGAGAACAGGAAAAGGATCTCCAATCCATTTTGGAATCCTCCTTCTTTTATTTCGTGGTCCCAACTTGGAAGCTGCTGTTTGTATCACCTACTCAGCGGAGCATTGGTTCCCTTTTAGTGCTGCCTGCTACCAAACCAAGACTTTCATTGCAACAACATAAAAAACGTTGCTGCTGTCTTCTCAATTTTACACTAGATGTGAGATTTGTAATAAACAAGGAGAGGGTTTCACGAGTGCCCCAGGCTGTCACAGAAATGGAAATGACACAGCTTCTCCATGTATCCCTCAGGTCTTGTCAAAGGGATACACAGTAGAGCCCTTACACCTGTGATTAGCATATGAAACTCCACTGCCTAGTCCCAATGACAGAGAAACAGAGAGACCCTTTCATGCCTGCATTCCAATTGTAACTGGGTCAAGCCATTTCTATTTTCCAACATCCATAAATCTTTTTGTCTGCTGCGAAATAGAATAACGAAACTGAGAGCAGTAGATTGCTCCAATGAATGCAACAGATGAATACTTATCAGCAACAGGGATTTCACATGCAGATAAGCAGTGATGAAGCTGCACAGAACTAGGAGTCTGGAAAGGGGTTGCATGGGTGACATCAAGAATGATTCCAGAGCAAAATATATACCACACTGATGGTGAATAAATTGGGTAAAGAAATCATGTTATTTTTGGATAAATATTTATAGCGTATAGTAGAGCATTGTTCTGTATAGAAATCCATCCTTTTCAAAATGCTATTGTACTATAGTTCAAAGGTCATGGAATGTAATTGTATCCTTCTGTGGTAGAACAGCATTCTAGAACCTCTAGAGACTGCACAAGTCAGTTTCACTGTGAAAGAGAAAAAAACACAATGCACTCATTTCACATAATGCTACACACTATAAAAAATACAGGATGAGCAACATAATGCATAACCAGTGTGTTCTGCCACCTCATGTTTCTGATTCCCACGGACCTCTCGAGCTTCACTCTCGAGGTCAGAGGGAATCAGAACCCCTCTGTGGCAGAACATAGAGGATAATACATGGTCGGCTATTGTTAACAAGTGTTTGTAGCCACCGAGAGGTTGCCACAGTGGCTGTTTAAACCTCAAGAGCGAAGCTCAAGAGGTTTCGGTTGTCCTGGCAACCTCGAGGTGACAACACACGCTTTGTTGCCTATAGCAGACCATACATTATCTTATATAGTGTATGGTGCTCATAAAAAATTAAAAAATGAGAGGCAGGATCCTTTCTTTACAGGTTTTGTTTTAGTCACCACCGCTTTCCCACGGGTTCAGTTTCAGGAAGTCCGGAAGATAGCGTATCGTGCATGTGCAAATGCATTCTGTTGTTGTTGTACCATCGGAGTGATGTACCCACGATGGTATAACAACACTGTGATGTCACATTGAGTGTACAACACTGTAAAACGATGGATTTTAAATAGTAACAGCATTCTACCATACACTATACACTGGTTGTGCATAGCTGCCCATCCAGTATTCTCTACATATCTGTATTTACTTAGAACACCATTTATTTCACTTATAACTTATTTCTACTTAAAATCTAGAAATAGAACACAAAGGACAATGGGCCAGATAGAGAACTTACAATGGAAAGAAAGGCAGTTTTAAAGAGCAGCCGACGTCTTCAACAGAACTTTCACAAAACATTATGTTTAGATGCAGTTCAGCTTACATTTCACATTAGTTCTGTAAGTCGCCTCCCCATTATTTATTATTGAGGACATCTGTGTGAAAACAGGAGCTTTGCTCCTAAAACTTTCATCTATTCCAGTTGCCTTCTCCTTCCCTGAGGTCATAATACACTGCTTGTGACATCACAGGTACTCCCATGGCAACAGACTGTGATGTAGCAACAGAGGATTGTGACTTGAAGTAGGGAGTAAGCTATAGAGGCAGATGAACTCTAAGGGATAAAGATCATGAGCAGGATTCAAAAAAGGGACGCGCTGGGGCATCCCCAACATGCACCCAAAGGTGATTCTAGCAGGGTGCCGATGCGCTGGTGCATCCCTGATGCACCGCAGACCACCAGTAATGCTATGTGATGCATCTGGAGGGGCTGTGAAGGGGGCGTGCCCATGCATACCAGGTGCAACCCCATTCACAGCCCTATTCTCTGGCGTATCCCCGGGGCAAGTCCGGGGATGTGCCACAGAAAGATAAGTCTAGAAAAACTAGACTTAAGTGGGTGGTGACCTAAAAGCAGGCTGCCATACTGCAGGCAGAAACACAGAAGCCTGCCCACCCTGGCAGTCCAGTGTACCCCCCCACCCCAAGCCCCTGTAGACTGCCACACCTGGCGGTGGTACATGTAATACAGAACCCTCCCAAGCCCCTGTTAAAGCCGCCTTCCACGGTGGTGGTAACTGTAACGAAACCCCTCCCCACCCCAAGCCCCCGGCAAATGCCGCACCCTGCGGCAGTAATGCTGAATGTTAGAACACCCCTCTTCCCCAAAACTCCCGGTAACTGCCGTCCCTTCCGACGGTATCAGAGAGGTCTGAATCCTTCCCTGCCTCAAGCCCCATTAAAGCTGCCCTCTGCAGCAGCCGGACATTAAGGAAAGACCAAACCCCACCCCTCTCCCCCCACCCCAGCACGGTCCTACTGTCGGCAGGCAGCTCAACCCACCCGCATACCGCCACAGCTGCCTGCCAACAGAGCTGTCTCAGACTGACAGCTACAGTACTACAGGGCTTCGGGCAGTACAGAAACTGTCAGTCTCAGACTGCTCTGTCGGTGGGCAGCCATGGTGGTATGTGGGTGGGTTGAGCTGCCTGCCAACGGTGGACCATGCTAGGGAAGGGAAAAGGGTGGTCTGGGGTGCCTGGGTGGGGTGGGTCATTCCTTCACGTCCCGCTGCCAGGGTGGCTTTCACAGGGGCTTGGGGTGGGGGGATTCAGACACTCTGTTACCACCAAAGAGGCGGCATTTACTGCGGGCTTGGGATGGGGGTTCTTCAGACCTCTCTGATACCATCGCAAGGAGTGGCATTTACCGGGAGCATGGGGTGGGGAGGGGTTCTTCAGATCTCTCTGATACCGTCGCAGGGGCGCCATTTATGGGGGTTTGGGGTAGGGAGGGGTTCTTCAGGCGTCTCTGATACCGTGTAAGGAGTGACGCGTTACCGGGGGCTTGGGGGTCTTCTGTTATCTGTGTTATCGCACTGAGTGGCATTCACGGGAGCTTGGAGCAGGCGTGCTTGTGCGATGGCCGCGGTGAGTGGCATTTCACAGGGATGGGATCTGGCTGGGGAAGGGCGGCGGTGTCTACAGATCAGCACATTTCGCTGGGGCATCCCTGCAGGTGCAATGCAAATGAGGCTATAATGGCATGCTAAGGGCCCTATTGCACCATGCATGCCTAATGGCCTCATTTGCATGCCCCTGGCTGTGGATCACGTTTTTGGGCACAGGGCATCCTGAGATGCCCTGGCCCAAGGGGTTCACAGCCTGACATGGGGGATGCACCAGTGCAGCCTGGGATGCCCTGGCATATCCTGGGCAGGGCACAACTGTGCTATTCACAGAGGGGATGTGTCAGGGGCATCTCCCTGTGCCTCCTCTGTGAATCGCCCAATTTATACTCAGTGTATCTCCCCTGTGCTGAGGCAGCAGAGATGCACTGAGCGTGTCTTCTTTGTGAATCCTGCCCATGTATTCATGCAAATTTTCTAAGTAATAAATAAATGAGAGGAGAAATCTGTAGAATATCTATGGAATGCAAGCTGAATTGTATCTAATTATTACATTTTTCAAAGTTATCTTAGAGGCATCAGCAGCTCTTTAAGCTGAAACAAGGTAAAGTAGTAGTAAAAAGCATTATGAATGTTGTGGTATACTGTATATCAAATACATAATGGGTTTGCAGTGGAATAACACATTTATCTCTACATATGAATGGTAAGACCTTCACAACTAACTTGTGACTTCACCACTCGTGAGTTATGGGTCTTACCACTCAGTAGAGGAGATAAATGTGTTATTACACTGTAACCCACTATGTATCCCCTGTATATCTGAAACAGAAATGCACATGGAAGCGGAATCTAGAACTATTTCAGGAATGTTGGACTTGGTCAGTATGCTGTATGCTCCAGAACCCCCCAAATGAGCAAATCTGGGTGGCTCTAACAAGCTTCCAGGGTTCATTGCAGTTCCAGAACCATAGTTCTGCTGCATTCAAGATCTGGGAATGAGTGTGGTTCTGGAACCATTCCACCTGCTGCAGTCCAGCTGCTTCCATCATTCCAGTTCTGAAAACACAGTACAAACTTGGTTATCGGAACTCTCTAGGAGACACTAGAGCTGTTCCTATAATCAGGAGTTTGGATAATTAGGGGTCCATTTATTGGTGACAATAAATTGGCCTTGAACAAGATCAGAATTGTCAAAGACCTGCCATCATTAGGTAAAAAATAACACACACATTAGGATGCACTTCAAGCTATGTTGCAGCACACCTCTGGTGAGCTGTGAGGCATGAGGCACAGTCGAGTGCCTTCAGTCACTCAGGAAAGGCAGGGATACCACTTCATGCTCAGCTTGGAGTGTGCTGTTTCACTTATAAATAACCATGTGCTGAAAATCTCAGAAGAAACACAAAAGACTTGACAACTGTTCATGTTGCTATGGTAAGGGAGCTATAACTCACAACAGGGTGCTTAGTAATGCTAAATTAATGTACCTTAACACTCCTGAGAAAAGCATTGCTTTAGTATTACCACACACCCTGGAGTGGGTTATTGTACTGATAAAATGGCTTGCTATTTTTTTTTTTTCCTTACCCATACTTTTTTATCTTGGTCATGAACTCCCCCCCCCAATTTGGCCCCAGGCAACTTCCAGCCCCATTACCCCCAACCTGTGGCCCTCCTGCAGCTCCCCAGACTGCCTCCGGGAGTGCAGAGGACAGATTCCCACCCACCCTGGCATCCCATATGAGTAGAGAGTACAGGAAGGCAGTGCTAGAGTATGCCAGCTATCGTCCAGACAAGCCAGGGAATTTTGTCCCCAGTTTTTCTCCCTTAATTAGGGCCACGGCAGCAAGTGCTACAAGGTGCCCGCATGCACACAGTTACATGATGCTGCACAGAGTCTGCCAATGTCCCTTCTACTCCAGCCATTCCAGTCCGTGCTTCCAGCTGTGGTCACTCAGGTACCAGTGCTGTGGTGGAGACTGGTGTCTGCTCTCCAGAGAAGAAAGAGTGCATCTTCTGAGATGCTTGATCCTTCTCCTCCCGCTCCTCCAAGCTATTTGCATAAAAAAAGTCAAGATTTGCAGTAAACAAAGGATGCAAATGATGTTTGCTTAATTTTTGCCACTACTGCATCCGTTTTTTTGCCACAGATTTTAGACACTATTAGACCTTCATATAGGCAGTCTGACTATTTGGATGCATTTTTGTTTTGAAAATAGCAGTCAACACTTCTTGGATGGGTCCTTTTGAGAATTCTGCCCCAAGTGTCCATCATGTTAATTTCCTGCCAACAAGGCAGTACAACCATAGCAGTCGACATCATGTAAAATACCGGTCGCCAGTGGTAAATGGGAAGGGCCACCAGTAAACCTGATTGACTTTGGTGCTACAGCAAGGATGGGTGCCAGTGGTGGACATACTAGGAAAGGCTGAAAGACATCAACATGTACTCACCGGAAGCTAGAAGGAAGACAGGGGAAATGCTAGCGAGATACACGTTTCTAAGGGTATCAACAGCATGGCTAATGAGCACCTATTCACTGGGAACAAAGGTGCAGAGACTGGGGGGATGACTGGAGACTGGTGGGCAGGATGTTTAGGAAGAATGTTAGGAAGTTCTTCTACACAGAGGGCCCAATTTTTAAAGGTTGACTTAGGCTTTGTATCACACTCTGTCTCAACCCCATTGTTTGGCAGGTTCCATGTGATAACTGTGACCGCGTAATAGCGATCACCATTTGGGCATGTCTACATCACTGAAAATGAATTTCAATGATGTAGACTCACAGTGAACAGCAAGACGGTGCCCGAGATATAGTTTTTTTCTCTTTTATGCGTGGTGCACTGCCCCTGCACATTCCTACTGAAGGATTTGTTGGGGGGGGGGTTGCAAAAGTAAAAAACCTGACCTGGTGCAAAAACACGTGTGTTAAGAACCGAACCCGCCACCCTCTCAATCCCAGACTGCCACCAACCCACTATGCCACACAGCCAGCTCAGCAGCCCACTACCGCACTACACCACACAAACCCTCCCTTCTCTTCCACCCATCGCATGGTATGATCCTTCCCCACCCCACCCCAATGTGTGTGTGTATACATAGTGACATCCTGTCACTATATGCTCTGAACCCCCTATCCGGTGACCCTCCCTGCCAGGTAGCCCTGTGGAAAAGCACCGTGACTGAGGTCACCTTATACACGGGATACCATTTGGCACAACTGCGGTAAACTCCTTTGCTGCAGCTGCACCCTATTTTAGTGCATCGGTACAGTTGCAACAGCTTCCACACTTCACGGCAGCTTGTGCCAAATATTTGGTTCAAGCCCCATAAAAAAGGTTCCTCAAATGGCACACGTTAGACCAGGGGGGAGCCGGTCTAACTTGCAGCATTTGGCACAGAGGAATGAAAAGCCCAGTGGGCACCAAGATAATGCCACACGCTCCTGGCGCGGTATGACTGGTGCACCAGAGGATTGCAGCATTCACAGGGCTTCTGAAAATTGGGCCCCAGGGAGTGGTTAATGGGACTGGGCTTATAAAGGGGGTGGTCAAAGTAGAAACTGTGGTGGGATTTGAGGTTGGACAGAATAGATTCAAGGGCTTGGTGATTCGGACAAAGGAGTGGAGAAGAAAGGGTGAAGAAACAGACCCTGTAAGGCAATAGGCCTATGGGGTGATAGGCAGCAATCTAGTGCAGATTGGATTTACCACGGGTCATTTTCTGCCATTACTTTCTATGTTTCTAAGTTTTTATCTCTCAGAACTAGTCCTGTGAGGAATTTCTAAATTCGGACGGAATGGAATTACACAGAATTTTCACAAAATTCCCAGTTCTGTAGAATTCTGACCTTTCAAAAGCAGAATGGTTCTCTCGGGTTAGCATTCCACATTTTACATGAACCCCAGATTCTTTTTTTCCACAATCGATGGAAAATTATTCCGCTGTTTCTGTGATCTTCCCACAGAAAGTTATTCTGCGGTTTATACAGCAATGCTTTTGGCAATTTCTTGGAACTCAAAAATAAAATTACAAGAAGCATTTTGGAAGTGAAATTCCTATTCTGAATGAATAACGCCAGTGGAGTACTGCATTCTACGCAATTCTACGCAGAACCAGAAGCCAGGTGAGCCACCTTTTTCCCCCGGCACACTAATTTTGTTACGATGCAAGCTCCACATGGCCATCTTTTCTCCCATGAATTGAATGTTGTACCGAATAATGCAATCCTCTATGAGGAAGTGATTCAACTTCATTTTGAACTATTCAATGTGGTTTCCTGGTAGCCCAGGGGAAGCTTGTGCCACTTCCATGCAGGCAACCCCAAATTTGGGGGTGCAGTCAGGTTCTTGCAGTCATGTGGCCAGGGCTGGTAATAACACCTGTGGCAGTGTGTCCTAGCTTGGGGGTGAGGAGCATTGGTGCTAAAGCCTGGTGCCCCAACAGCCCCTCGTGGTAGTCTGGGCAGCTAGCTCCCTCATGAAGGGGGCATCGTTGTGTGCACTGGAGACCAGCAAGCAGCTTGGCATAGCACCACAGGACGTGTGAGGCATCACACCGTCACACTGCACAGGATGACCAACGATGATCAACTAATGGGGAAGCTTCCCCATGCCATCAGTATGACTTCTTGCACCCTTGGGCACCACACATCAAGCCCTCTACCTACACCAGATATGAGCTTCATGAAAAGTCATAGTGGGGAGCAAGCTGTAGTGGATGACAGGAAGGGAGGTCAGAGATGTTGGGGCAGAAGGATTGCATGATTTTTTTTTGATGGGTGACTGGCCATAAATAACTATACTACAACACGTTCTAGCTAGAGCCACAATGGCTGCAGTGATGTGCAATGTGCATGCATGCACATTTTGGCTGTGATAGGCATGCATGCGCGTGGAGTGACTGCTCACCATCTTGGGCACAGTGGACTGTTTGGCACATGCGCGTAGCAGACACAATACTTGCACATACACACAGAGCTCATGGTGGTCATCTTGGGTACAGTAGGCTCTGCTGCACGTGCACATCGCTGTGCAGAAGTAACTGCAGACAACACTGCGCCCCACATACTCAAAACAGTGTCGTGCGACTGCTGCAGACAGCGGACTGATTGTGCTTCAACTCCAGATTTGTTCTGTGGTCAGAATCTGGTGAGTTGTTTTTCAGCTGATCTCAAGATGGCTATAGAGCTCGGCCCCTGCAGTCATACAAATGATAAAAG
Source organism: Neoceratodus forsteri (assembly GCA_016271365.2). Classification (NCBI taxonomy): domain Eukaryota; kingdom Metazoa; phylum Chordata; order Ceratodontiformes; family Ceratodontidae; genus Neoceratodus; species Neoceratodus forsteri. The sequence continues at coordinate 61,584,008 of JADMNL010000033.1, forward strand.
AATAGCTGGAACTGGAACATTTAATTTCTGATTGGCTGACAGCACTCTGAAAGGGTTACGTTAGTGGCTGAAAACCTTCAGGTACAAATCCAACCTTTAACATTTTAGCAAAAAAAGCATTGATTTTTAAAATAAAAACCCAGTCTAGTTTAATAACAGCTTTAAGTCACTCCAGGAGTGTTAGCTTACCTTTGTTAAACTAACCCTAGTGGCATAAGGTAGTTGGCTTTGCCTTGTACCTTATGATTCTCCTTAGTGTTAGATTACTGGATGGTAATCCAAATCCCAGACTTGCCTTACTGCTTAAATATTCAACCCTCCCAAGTTCCACCATTTCCTTTGGGAGCTTGTTGCATAGGATTACCACTCTACGGGGGAAAACATATGTCCTCACAGTATCCCTAATTTTGAAATGGGTAGAAAGAATGCTTAAATCTGATTGGATGAGACGCTCTGGCAACAGGGTCATTATCCTGGCACAAAGGCATGCTGGCATTTACTAGCCCTCTCACAGATCACTGCCCACTGAGAAAACTGAGCAGTCTAACTGGCAGCCATTGTTGTCTGATAGCTTTGACAGCTCTGACAGGAAAAGACCGAAACTAACTTCAGCTTGTCCGCTGATTTTTTTGAATGAGACAGCACAAGAAACCAATAACACAGAGGTTTCTTCAACTGACACCGCAGTTTCAGAGCAGGACACAGTAGAAACTGCAGTAAATCGACATGGAAGTACCTCAGAAAACATCCTCAAGCGAAATAGAAATGAACAGAAATGAACTGAACACTATGAGACAGACCAACTGGGCAGTGAATCAACTTTCAGACTGGCTGAGAGAGAAAAAAGAAGAACTCTAGACTACGAAAAAATCACACTGAGTGAACTAAATCAGATTATGCGAGACAGCTCAATGCTACAATTAAAAATGGATTAGGTGAAACATACAGCATCTCAAGTTGTTTCCCCATAAAGTGGCATAAACAGACACTTCAATAACCCTCCCCTCAGCAAAGGCTTCCGTGCCATGAAAGACACTGAATTCAGGACACTGAACAGAGTTTTTATGGGAATATTGAATACGCTGAGAAGGCCAAGCAAATATAAAGCCAGTCACCGCCCACTGATTCCTGTAAATGAACTGTCAAAAATCTGTATCAGTGGAGTGCTGAACTTAGGAACAACAGCTGGCTTGCTGCGGAAAGTGTGGCTGGACATACAGCTATTTTTTGCCTGCTGCGGCCATGAGGGACTCCGATCACCGACTCTTTCATCATTCACTATTCACCATGATGAAAATAACCTGAGGTATGCAATGATGGGCTTCAATGATTCCACCAAAAATCATCCAAGACACCCACTGTAGTGAACACCGTGGTGACATGAGGGAAATACCTGGTGACCCGCTGTGCCTGATCGCATCCCTGGAACTGTATCTCTCCAGAATCCCACCCAGACCAGCCTGGTGGTGCTGAGGGTTGAGGCACTGGATGCCACACCTCGCGCCATGCCGGCGGCCCGGGTTCAGGAACAAACCTGGGCTGTCAGGGGTTGACAAGGGAGGGAGAGGATTGAGCATCTGGAGGAATGCTCTCCTCTCCCAGGGTGGGTTGTTAGGGGGCACCCAGTGCAGTAGCAGCCTCTGATGGAAACCGGGGCAGTGCAGATATTCAGGCTGCAGAATGGGGCAGAATGTTGGCAGGCTCCAGTGGCATCAGCTGCCCAGGACACCATTGCATGCCGCGTCCCAAGGGGAGAAAATGAAAAAATGTGCCCTATCCCTGGTAGGCAAAGATGGGTCCCGGAACTCCACACCCATGCCCACCATCGGGTCTCTAGCCTCCTCTGGTGCCTTGTCATCTCGCCGCTCTATCAGATTCTAAGATAGAGCATCAGAAAGGAGTCAGTGGTCCCAACCCGGGGGACTCAGAGCTGGGGGGGGCTTGAGCTGGGGGGGGCAGTGAGGGCCCTCCCACCAAGGGGAAGGAGAGAGGATTTTAGACAGGGCAGAAGAAAGCAGGAGATCGAGTGGATACACTGGAAAGAGTCCAGGGATGGTGAATAGGTAGGAGCATAAAGAAAGTGTACAAAAAAAAGAATTCCACCCAATGCTCCGGCCTTCTATCTGCACCTGAGATGGATTCACGACTGCAATATCCAGTGAGGAAACATGGTCCAGAAAGAAACCTATGGGTGAGAACTGTTAAGTTTCCATGTTGCCCAGAATTTGCCGATTAACTAGTTTACAGAGGGAGTACACAAATCATTTGCGTTACCCTTCTCTCTTCGGCAGGCTTGGAGTCATGTGAGATCATGGCCATTACCGGATATCAGTTGGAGTCATGTCTCCGAAGTTATTGGAGCCCCTCACTAGACGATTACCGCGTCTGGCCAAACATCCCAGCCGGTAAACAGCAGAGCCCAAGCTTACCTGCAGTCTGATATTGACAGCAACAAGTACAGACTCCAGGGAGCTCCTCTGTAACCCACGAGCTGCACGATCCACAAACCTCTGCAGTAGCAGGCAATGATCACAAAGCAGAGGAAGAATGCTCGACCAGTACCCTCCATAAATCCATATTCCATCACAGTATTCTCTAATATAGCCCCCTACCACCACAAAACTGCTATGAGAAGCCACAGCACCAAACACCTCGATAACTGCATGCAGAGATGATGAAACCGAACTTGGACCTGTAACGGAACTACAAGCAAACCCTCCCTCTGCCACAAACAGGGTTTCTATGCAACTCCAGCAACATGCAGAAAACGAAAATGCACACCCAGCAGTGGTCCCCGATTTCCTGAAATACATAACAGTAGGAACCCTCCATGGAAATATTAAACTGAATGTTTATAACTATGCAGCAAAAGACACTAAAAATGACTTAAAAAACTGACATTAGGTTCTAAATGCCCTGTCTCTGTGTGAATTTCAGGGACTATTGGTGCAATCAGTGGCAGTGTCCTTACCACAATTACTAAGTAGCGTTTCCTCAGTTTTTTACATGTTTAGGATATTTATTGATTATCTGCAATTGATTTATGCAGATATTCAGTGAAAAAAGTTAATATTAAAGCATTAGGGTAATGTGTCTCTGTGAATTCTATGCAGGTGTAACTGCAATCACTAACAGTCTCGTTTCCATGGTCCCTAATTAACATGGCCCCTCCCAGAACAAAATAGTCACAGTCAAAAGTTGTGTTTTTTTTTTAATTTAAAGTGTTTATTCATCCACCTATTAATGCCAAAATGTTATATTTTAACTGTTTCCAAAGGGACTATTTTATCTGTTTTTAATTAAAAAAATAGCAAAAAACATCAATTCTTTGAAATAAAAGTTTACACTTATTTCATACAAATTGTCTCTCTCGTTCTTTTGCAAGTGATCCATTTCATAATCACAATAAGGCACTCCAGGAGGTACTTTATGGTGGGATAACAGTCCTTATCGAGTGGTAGAAGCACTTGGCTTCACCTTGTGCTTTTAACCACCCGAGGTGGGACATTATCCCACCATAAAGCACCTCCTGTCGTGCCTTATTGCTTAATTCTGTCATCCCCTTCGAGTGCACGATATGCCCTTTAGTTGAACAAGCTGAACATGTGGAAGATTTCTCTTTTAGCTGAATGGTTAGAGCTGCTTCCTTCTGGACTTAGGAGCTGATAGTCATCAAGTGCCCTTGGAAGCTGCGCCTACCATGTGAGCCAGATATAAGAGGTTGCCTTCCATGTCATCATCTGTTAAACCCTATCAGATAACTAGCACTGAGGGCAACCCCCTGGGAGTGTTTCCAGTCCACTAGCCAGCAGGAGGGGAAATTGCGCTAAATAAAAAACAAGAGACCTGTTCATTTCTGCCCAGTAACTCCGCAGAACTGTATTTTTCCCTATTATCCACAATTTGCTGCTCTGCAAGGCTCTTTTTGAGAACCCCCCAAGGCCCTGTCTTCTGAGCGTTGATCTAGCACCAAGACTATAAACAGCTGAGCGGATAGCTATCCACAGTCCTACAACTGTTCAGTCAGCAACAAATTAAAATTTAGGAGCCTCATGGCTGGGCATGAGATGTTATGTTACATTTTCCAAGCTCTGCAGGGTAGTTCTGCCATCTCTCCCCCTTTCTGTCACACACACACACACACACACACACACACACACACACACACACTCACTTACTCACACTATCACACACACTTTGTCTCACTCGTTCTCTCAGACTCTCACTTTCTTTGACATTCATACTCACACACTCTCTTACACAAACACTATATTTCACACACTTTCTCTCTCTCTGAAACACACACTCACTTTGTCAGACTCTCACTTTTACATTTTCTCACACTGTCACACTCTCACATTCTCTCTCTCACACACACATACATATGCTCTCTTTCACACACACACACACACACATACACACTCTCGTTCACTCTGTCTCTCACACTCTCTTCATAAATGATATCCTTGCTATAATACTTTTTTGTTTTATACTTTATTGATGTGGCATCTTCAAACTGAAATAAAGGATGGGCCAAAGAACTCCTAATGAAAAAAATACCTGCCCCACCCCAAGAATGGCAACCAGTTTAAAAAAAATCTTATCTAGCCTTTTGTGAACACAGTGATGTGTATGCATTTGAACACTAATAAAATGCTAAGTATTTATAAAATTCTAATGTTATGTTAATTTCAAAACACTGAAACTATTTCTAATGGATTTTGCTTTCAGTTCTAAAAACTGGTTCTGCAAGGTTCTTTTCTGTAAACCTGGTAATTTACATACATTTATATATTTATGAGCTATAGAACAAAAGGCTGTGGATCCATTAAGAGTTTCTGCTGAGATCATAAACCCTTTAGTGCTTTGTAAATATCACCAGAATCCCAAGATGGACTTACAAGCCTCACAATTTACAACTGGGCTATTGTTTATTTCATATAATATACTGCATGGCCAAAACAATGTTTGAATGGTTTATAGTTATCACAGATATGTATTAATTCTGCTACCAAGACCAATGCTATGGCTGTAAGAGCGGTCTAAATTCTTGGAATACGGAAACCATAAACTGAAGTTTAGCGGTTCTGATACCCTAAGAATGTAAATGAGACCACTGTTACGATCTGCCCATTATACGGGTTGGTCACTGTGACCAAAGTTAATATTTTTTATCGCTCTGATGAAATGTTAGGGGAGTATTTTTAGATGCTCTTACGCAATGTTAGGGAGGCATGAGAATTTTAAGATGCTCCCTTGTGGCAAGTACAATTCTTCTGACCACTATTTGCTCTAATGGCGCTAATTCCCTGTCTCCTGGAAATTTAAATTGCTCCTTATTCCTGTGTGCCATGATTGTCAGCGATCGAAAGAAAGGGGAGAGGTAAGAGTCTCGGAATAAGGCTATGTGGGTAGTGAGACTGCTAAGCTGACGATCGGGTGTGGAGCTCCTTTGCCCATCCTGCAAATTTAAACTGCTCTTGTTCCTGAGTGCCATGATGTCAGAGATCGGAATTTAGGGGAAAGTCTCTGACCAGATGTGCTGTTGTTTTTTTCTCTGATTGAAACTGGGTGAAAGGGGTGCAGAGCCCTGCTGGTGTAGGTCTTAGTATTGTATGTCTTTTATATTTCAGGCAGAATAGCTGGTAATTAGTGTCCGTTCACACTTTGGCAAGCTCTGCAAACTGCATGACAAAGTGTGAACTGACACTAATTAGGAGCTAATCTGCCTGAAATAGAAGGTGGGCATAGAACACTATATCCAGAGTTTTTAACATTGGCACCTATGGAACTGGCAAATGGTTACTGAATTTTGCCCGGACAAACTGATTGCCCATCTTAAAAGTGGGCGCTATGAGTGGAATGGACTGTATTAATATATTTCGGTCAAGGCTGGCCAGTAATATGGGTACCTGTGCTGGAGACACTCTTTGTTTCTATGTTTCTATGTTTACAGAATGAGCATCTATCTCACAGGAGAAAGGAATGCTCCAATTGGTTGGAAGTGCTTCCTCAATGTATAAAAAAATATTTCCTTTGCTCATTAGTAACAGGAATCAAGCAGGCATTGTTTACCTCACCATGCTGTAGAGTAAGTAAACTTCAGACAGTCTGAACGATGCTAAACTTCTGTAAAATATGAAGTGAGTCCCACTTTGGACATCCCAACTGTGAATGACTGGATTTCTGATGTCTACACTGTGAATTACAAGGGTGGCCATATTTTATATTCTAATTCTGCAGCACTGTGTTGAACTGCTCAAACCGTTTTTTTTTTTGTTTTATAAAGGGCAGTATCTTTCAGCACTAATGTTTAGAAACAGATTGGTTCTGAGGAGCTGATTTGGGAAGAACAAGTTTGGCAGAATCCTATGATTTGGGAAGAACCAGTCTGGCAGAATCCTAAACAAAAGCAGCTTAGGCCATTTACTGTACAAGGGACATGCAATGGCTTGCCTCAGAATATGCTATTTTTTGAGTGAGGAGGCAGGACCATAAGATATGAAGGTCCTAGCATCTCAAAGATGATGAGACATGTCATATTCTGAGTTAGGTCTTTGCATGTCTGGTTTACACCACACATTTTAAAATCTGCGTCTTGTAAAGTAGCTGTTTGTTGGCACTCTGTGTATAATGATAAACTTTAATGCTGCAAAGCTCCATTGTGTGTTGGGTATTGTATCAGCGGGTCTCCCAAGTATGGCATGTAACACATCCAGTCTGTCTTATTCTTGTAGTGTGACAAACCTAACATGAAGACAACATATTATTTTGATAGTAAGTATGTCAGCAACAAAAAAATAACACCATTTGTCTGGTGAAATGTATTCTAACAGTGGCTGTGCAGAATGTAGAATTTTGCCATTAGAACTGGTATAGAATGGCAATTTTGCTTCCAAAATGCTTTTGAAATTTCTTTTTAAAAATTGTGGATTTCCAAAAGGCACTTCTGCATAAATTGCAGAATACTTTTCTGTGAATCACACAAACCACAGAATATTTTTCTGAGAATTGTGGAAAAAGAGGATTTTTAATCCAGGAAAACCATTTTACATGTGAAATGTCAGAATGCCATTATGGATAGAATCCCACTGAATTCTGTTCTGTTGGAATTTCAATGTTCCACATAGCCCCACTTCTCACTGGTGTAGTTCCAATTGACAGCCCCAATACTCAGTGGTGTAGTTCAGATCAATAGCCTCTATTCTCACTGGTGTAGTTCCAATTGGCAGCCCCAATTCTTACTGGTATAGCTCAGATTGACAGCCCATATTCTCACTGGTGTAGTTCAGATCAACAGACCCAGTTCTTATTGGTGTAGTTCAGACTGACTGCCCCACTTCTAACTGGTGTAGTTCCAATTGACAGCCCCAATTTGCACTGGTGGTTCCAATTGACAGACCCTATTTACACTGGTGTAGTTCTGATTGACAGCCACAATTCTCACTGGTGTAGCCCAGATTGACTGCCTTAATTCTCACTGGTGTAGTTCAGACTGACAGACCCACTTCTCACTGGTGTAGTTCCAGTTGACAGCCCCAATTCTTACTGATGTAGTTCAGATTGACAGACCCTATTTTCACTAGTGTAGTTCTGATTGACAGCCCCAATTATCACTGGTGTAGTTCAGACCGACAGCCCCAGGACTCACTGATGTATTTCAGATCAACAGCCCCAATTTTTACTGGTATAGTTCAGATCAACAGCCCCAATTCTCACTGGTGTAGTTCAGATTGACAGCCCCAGTTCTCACTGGTGTAGTTTAGATTGACAGCCCCTATTCTCACTGGTGTAGTTCAGACCTGGGGGGAATAGTAGCTGGTTGGGAGGGAAGGAGGAGCTGAAGAGCCAGCCAGCACCCTGGAATGCAGAAACTGTTGCCCATACTACCTTACAGCTTAGTGACAGAAGTTTGGCAGTAAGGAGCAGTTTTCAAGTGTAAACCAATCACAGTGTAGGAATTAGCATACAGTCTCATTACTGAGTCTACCGTCTGGTTATGGCAGAATAACAGGGCAGTAACTCTACATTTTGATTGACTAAGTCAGATTTTTTTCTGTGTAATCAGGTAGCATTTAATAAGGAATATTGGAATGCATTAATATATTGTCTATAAATACGGATATTTCAAACTATTTCCTAGTTGGCAGACTGGGTGGGCCAAGAGGTCTTTTTCTGCTGACAAAGTCTATGTTTCTATGCTTCTAGCACAAGTCCCTGTCCCTTTAAAGAAATGGCTAATCCATGCAGCATTTTGAGGTAGTTGAAAACTACGGGTAGTGTAGCATCTGTAACATCTCCATCTGTATGACAGCCTTATTAGTGAAGTTGCTGGGGGCTGGGGGGGACAGGGTTGGAAGCTTGAGCGGAGTAAGAAAAGAATGGAGACAGGGGCACTAACCTGGATAATCAATCAGCTCTGAATGCGAGCGGAGCTCTGGGTTGAGAAATAGATGTGCAGACGAGAGAGAGCTGATGGCTCTTTATTGATTACTGTCCGTTTTTATTGTCACAATAAAAGAGATGGCGTCACGATGCCTCCTCATTGATTGCCAAGGACTTAGGGCCCCACATATGCTACAATAATGCACCCGGAAATGCCAGCATTAATAGCTAAAAGCCTGGTGCCTTACTAAAAGCAGTGATTATTTGTTTCTTTAGCAGCCTAATGTTTCTTAAGTGTGCTAAAAGGACTCCATTAAAAGTGCTTTATTCCATTTTTGGGATGTTGTAACTACTGACAAATGCGTAAGATAGCTAATAGTGAGGAAGAACCAGTTTAAAATAACAAAAAATACCTCCTTGAGCTTTGCTGGTTCTAAGGTTTATAACCAAAAAGGACCAACCACCCTTTAAAAGGCATTCTACAGGTTCCAGTTAGAACTGGTCCTAAATAGGAGTCACTGACTGATTAAAGCAATGATGCCACTCAGTTTGGAACCTAGAATGGTACAACAGAAGGGCTACATACAGAATGGGTTCTTTTTTTTTTTTTATTCTCTGGTAATCAGGTAAGGTCCACCAAGCACAAGCGCCTATTTTCAAGGGTGACGTGGGAGTACTGGATGGTTAAATTCACCTAGCTCCCTCTTTAGAGCCCCCCCCGGTGCTTAGTGGCCTACTGTTGTCCTTGGTAGGACTTGATGACCTACCACTTGCACATTGTACTGCCTCATGAACAATGTATAATATTTGTCCTTAACTCACTGTATTTAACTACTAGGATTAAAAATGTACTTTGGAGCAGCGCAGTCTCCTTTTGATCTGCCTATATACTGAGTATTCTATGAGCAGTCTGTCTGTACTAAGAATGTGCATCTACTAGGAGCTATTGCTCTATGTAAACAGTTTATTTGGAGCATTGTTCCCGGCTGTTGAACACAGTATGTAACTAATTCCTGGGTACACTAGTGCAGTCTCTCTGCTTATATGTATAATGCCACCTGTGTTAATGTACAATATTGTCTATTGTTCGTAATTTTGAATGTAACAAATTCTGGGTTGCCCCTAAAAAGGGGACATGCTATCTAAGTGGGCCTACCTGGTTATCAAAATTCAAACAAATAAAGGACTTACTCAAAGTCACACAATGTACAAGTAAAGGCTGTGGGAATCAAACCCGGATCTGTTGAATGTACCGAGGTCCCTCAAATTCTAAAGTTTCAAAGACCAGAGAGACAAAAACATATATATATATATACACACACACACACAATATATACCAATTCTTTTACTTGACAGACAAAATGACAAAACATTTATATAGAGGACTATGGAGAGAAAAAACACTTTTGCACAACAGCTGACTGCATTGGACTGTCACTTCTCCAGTGAGATTTGGAGCCTGAGACTAGCAGGGGAGCACTCAGGAGAAGGAGAAGGGGTCACCTGCTGTTTCCTATTCAGTGCAAATGTTGCCATTTATCAAGTTATCTAATGGCCGTTGTTGTTTTCTTCATTTTCATGCACTCTAACTGGATGCAAACCCATACATCATGCAGTGATGGGACAGACCTCCCTTCATAGTCTCATCCCACCGAGGCCTTGTATCAAATTCTCTGTAGGATGTGTGTACAGACAGTAAGAACCTGCTAATGAAATGTTACACATCAGTGTTGGGACCAGCTAGAGGGTTATCACGTCGTAAGGGTGGAAACTGAACTGAGGTGAAGTTGTACGGCTGAAATCAAGTCATTTTGTCTTAAAGGAGAATTGTACTGAACCTGAAAGTCATTTCCCCTGTTAAAGCAATTTTTTAAACACTGGTTCCAATTTGTTCCATCTCTACAGACTTTTTAATTATCATAGTGAGTGCTCCTGATTTGCCCACAGGTAGTAAGTACCATTTTAGAACTGTATGATGTAGTTTATGGCCTTTGCTCAGCTCTTCCATTGTTGGCACAATGCATCCATGTTCTACTATAGAACTCTGTGGTTGAGAGGGACATAAAGCACATCATACAGTTCCAAGAATGGTAGTTAACACAAGAGTGCAAATCAGAAATGCTCGCTGAGGTTACTAAAAAGGCCAGTATAGATGGAACAGTATTAGATTTGGAAGCAGTATTTAAAAAAACAGCCTCTAATAGGAAAGATGGCTTACAGGTTCAGCACAGTTCTCATTTAAAGAGGCCCAGAATGTAAAACGTTCTGATTAGGGAGTGCGCAGAACATGTTATTAAGAAAGAAAGAAAGAAACCAAAAAAAAAACTGGAACCTGGCTTGTGCTAAAATCTGGAAACAGACAGAAATCTCCTTAAAAATGTACAAATAATGAAGTCAGTGTTGCACAAACATAGCAGGGTGGGTGAGGACATTCAATATTACATCCAATGTTTTGCCATACATATGAACAAGTATGACAGGGGCACAACCATGTCGCAGTCCCCAATAGTTACCCATCTTGTTCAGCCTGACCTTGTGGGCAGTCAGGCAGTATCATGGGAGCATGTCTGCTGTCACAATTAGGGCTGTCAGAACCAGTTGCAAAAAGATTAGAACCCTTTTAGAACCAAGGGGTTTGAGTTCTCATTTAGAACTAGAACACCAATGGGTTCTAAGTATTAAAGAGTTCTAAATAGGAGATATAAGATGGTTGAGCAACCATACACGACCAGCCTGTGCAGCAGCAGAGAGGTTCTGATTACATCACACCTTAAGATCCAAGTTTGAGTGGTCCGATATAATCAGAAGCCTGAGGTGAATTGTAATTGTTTTGGGTGACAAACTTCAAATAAATGCTATATGAATTTCTGAAAAATTCAAATTAGTGTGGTGAGGGAGTCGCTTTCCTACTCTCTAAGACTAGGATGCACATGTTCAATCTGTGTAGGTCTTATACCGGATATACAGGCCTGTTATCTGTGCCATTTTTATGTTGGCTTTCGCTCAGGTGCAAGCAACATAGTGGCACCGTACGAGTTTTAGAGGTGTGCCACCACTCTGCCAAAGGCCTCTCCATTTTGCAGGTGGGACCACACAGCACCAATAAATGGCCGAGCTGTCTTTGACAGCATTTCAAACGCAGCGGCATCAGCAAGTAGTGGCTGTCGTCAGCCGCCTCTCCGTTCTCGTGAAAGTCGATGGGGGTGCCCAATCCCCCTATCAGCATGCCCCTCCCAGTTCCTTTGCCGGCGGGGGTAGCCCAATCCTCTCGGCATGGATGCACCCCCCATCTGTTAGTGCCGGGGGTACCCAACCCCTCAGTTCAAGCACCCCCACACTGTATGGCCGACGGGGTGCCCAGTCCCATGGGCTCCACCCCCCACAAACATCCAGGTGGCATGCTGGGAGCCCACACCAGTGTGCCAAAGTCCTGCGTCTCTTTTTTTTAATATACCCTGAAAAAAAGAAAATGGTCCCTCGTGGCCTGTCTTGCCCCGTCCCCCAAACTACACCCACCCTCTGCGCACCCACCTCCCCACAGCCCCTCACCCCATGCTTACCTCCAGAGCCTGGCGTGATGATCTTCAGTGGACCAGGAACACGTCTGCACTCTTCAAAGCTGACCGTGAACTGAAGAAATGCCAGTAAGCTGTATAATGGCATAAATTTTTTTTTTTCAACTTTGGTGCATATCTTGTCCATTTTGGGGAATTTTGGCACCACATTTTCAACATGGGGTTCTTGGGAGCCCACGTCATGAATTCAGTCACTGTTATCTTGTTATTCAGTCCTGAAAGGTGATTTTGCGGTCACTGAGCGGATTCACATTTTGGGACCGATTAATAAAACGACAGTGCCACTGTTTATGAGATGGGCTCTCAAAAAGCTTATGTTGCAAATTTGGTGAAAAAATTCCAAAAAATGACTGTTACAAGTGAGTGTTGTGCAGTTTCCACACACACTCGTAACTTCGCAAATTTGTAATATTTTCACTCCAGATTTTCAACATTGGCATTTTTTCACACCTCCTTATGAACAGTACAGCTGTCATTTTTCACATCCTGGCCAAAATGTGTTTTCGCACTTATGGCACAGAGAAGCGCCGTCGCTGTGGGAAATCACTGTTCGAGACAGATTAAGAAAATCAGAGTGCCACTGTTCATGAGGAGAGGTTCAAAAATATCCATGTTGAAAATTTGGTGGAAAAATGATTGCATTACAGGCATGCGTTGTGCAATTTCTACACATGTTGGTGACTTTTTTTCATATTTTTACTCCAGATTTTCAGCATTGCCATTTTTTCACACCACCTCACGAACAGTATAGCTGTCATTTTTCACACCCTGCCAGAAATGTGTTTTCATACCTTTGGCACCAAATGGTGCAGTCATTGTGCAAAACCACCTTTCTGGATTGAGTAACGAAATGGTAGTGCCACTGTTCATGATGTGGGGTCACAAAAATCCCATTTTGCAAATCTGGTGTGAAAATAACAACAAAAGCCCAGGGCATTATGGTTTCCAACCATAATGCCCTACTCTGTACAGACTGACATCCAATGGGTGTGACTTGGGATCGTCGCCCATAATTCACATGCCATTCCACCCCAACCCTGCAGCCACTGACAGGCATCGATGTGTGTCTTGCGGTCATTGGGCCCAGCGTTCACCCCATTCTCCTGTACCGCACCCACTTCAGCATATTTCCTTATGAAATGGGATGAGTGTAAGGCCCGAAGACCCCAAAGCACACTGCAACACCTGTCAGTGTCTGCAGGGTAGTGAGAGATGAAATGGCATGAGCGTTATGCCCGATGATCCAAAGGCATGCCCCCAATGCCTGTCAGTCTCTGCAGGGTGGGGGTGGGGTTTGTGTCAGTTCAGTACTTAAGTGCCATTCCTATAATGCATTCCTCTAACTCCTGCACTACCAATGCCAGGGCCAGCAAGCCAACATTCGGCATTGACAAATGCTTGTTTTTGTTTAAATCTGCACAATATATATACTCAAAGTTTTCAAAATTATTTTCCACTATTTACTGCTTAGTTTTACTTTTTTTTCACGGCAGTTCTTTGGTTTTTTTAGGTCAGCTTTTTACATAACAACAACATGGGTGATTAAAACAGCATGGGAGTGTCTCTAAGCAACATGAGAGTGTTCCAATTCCCATGTCACGTTGCACCTCTATGCCTTCTGCTTGCTGCGTCAGACATTACTGCACCCATTACATCGTTTCTGCTTGCTGAAAGCTTATTTTTGATCAATTCTGCAACAATGGAAAAAAAGTATTTTCTAATTTTTTTTTGCTTGTGCAGAAACAGAACACTGGTATGACTTAGTAGAGTCCAATAATGTGCTATTAATGTGCTGTCCAATCCCAGTCCAGCTGAACTATGTATAGTAATCCACTTGACAATATCTGCAAAACAAAATAATAACAAACAGCAAACAATTAGCACCTACACTGCAAAACAGAAAACAAGTTATACTATCAGCCCCCAAAATGTAAAATCATGCAGCTAGGGCATAGGAATCCTGGAGTAGAGTATAGGATGGGGGGGGGGTACTGCCAGCCACTAAGCAGGGAAGGGACATTGGGGTTATCATAACTAATAACTTTAAAGTAACAGGGCAGTGTGATAAAGCAGTAGTAGGGCCTGTGTGATACTGGGGTGTATAGGGAAGGGTATCTCCAGCAGGAGGAGGAGGAGGATTGTGTTGCCACTGTATCACTCGCTGGTGAGTCCCCACCTAAAGTACTGTGTCCAGATTTGGAAGCCACAGCTCAGACAGGACATATACAGGGTGGCGACAGTCCAAAGAAGGGAACTAAAATGGTGCAGGGGTTGCACAAGAAGTCCTATGAGGAGAGACTGAGGGATCTCAGCATGTACACCCTGGAAGAGAGCAGAGTGAAAGGGGACATAATAAAGACCGACATGTACCTCACGGAGGTGAACAGGGTGCAGGAGGGGAGTCTTTTCCAAATGAGAAAGAGCACCTGGACCAGGGGGCATGCAATGAAGCTGGAGGAAGGAAGGAAGTTAAAGAGGGATGTGCAAAAACCCTACTTCATAGAAAGGGTGGTAGGTACCTGGAACAGACTTCTAGCAGAAGTGTTGGAGGCAAAAAGAGTGTGTGGTGGGTCTTCGAGCATGCGTGGAATAGACATAGGGGAGTATTAGTCAATAAGCATACTCTGCTTCTGTAGGAGGCAGTACAGCATAGTAGTTGAGAGCACTGAGCTGCAAACCTGGAGCCCTGGGTTTGAATCCCATCAGCCCCACATGCATGTTGTGTGATCCTGACCAAGTCACTTAACATCCTTGTACTCCCAGGTTGCACCTGAAAGCAAGCTCCAGCTTAGTGTGCCTTTTCCTTTCCCTCAGGCAGGAATGAGGAGGGTTGCCGGAGACCAGTTAGGGTCTGCAGAAACAGACTAGGCAGAGAGCATCTGGGCAGACTGGGTGGGCCAAGCAGTCCTTTTTCCGCCAACAAATTCTGTTTCTATGTTTCATATGAAAAAGTTCAGTTGATGATGCACTATTTAATGATTAGCACTCAGTTGAAACAGTACTGTTAGTTGTGCATGGGTATTTGAGCATTCAGGAAGTGAACCACTCAACTAATTTACATATTTTGAAAGTTAAAGGCATAGTCTCCCATCATGTCTCTCTGTACCTTGCTGTAAAGCATAGGCAGAGTTATGTGCAATTGCTAGCATTAGCGATTTGCAGAACTTTTATTTCTGATTTTTTCCATTTAACCAGGAAAGTGGCCGGCCCGGTGGTGCTGAGGGTTGAGGCACTGGATGCCACACCTCGTGCCACGGCGATGACCAGAGTTTGGGAGCGAGCTTGGGCCACTGGGGGTTGGCAAGGGGAGGGCTGGCAGATGATTGTAGTGGCTGCTGGGCTGCTCTCATTTCCCAGATTACGGAGGTGCAGTTCCTCACTCTCGGCTGACACCCAGTGGAGGCGAGGTGTCGGAGCAGGGTAGAGGACTGACGCAATGTAGGAGAGGGTGGAAGGTACACTCAGTTACCAGGAGCACGTGCATGCCTCCATGCGCATGCACTTGTCATGTTCACTATTGCTCTGGGGGTTGGGAAGAAAACCAGAAAGACCATGTCTCCCCATAGTCATATGTGATGGCCCCCGATATTCCCGGGCCCTGCTCCTTGTGGATCCCGACTGGCAAGATGGTGGGGGGGGGCAGATGGGGTTGAGGACGGTAGGGGGCCCAATGACAGGAATAGGTGGCCATGGGGAGCAAACACCTGTATATAGAAACAGTAACATAGACTTTGATGGCAGATAAGGACCGCTTGGCCCACCTAGTCTGCCCATTTCCCTACCTACAGGATAGGTCGCAGATCCTAGTTAACCAACAGCCTATTTCTTCCTACCCCCCACAAGAATTGCCTTATGTCTGTCCCATGCATTCTTGAATTCTCCCACAGTTTTAGACCCCACAACCTCCTCAGGAAGTCTGTTCCATGCATCCACTACCCTCTCTATGAAAAAATACTTCCTCACATTGCCCCGGAACCACCCCCCCTCTATCTTTAAATTGTGTCCCCTTGTTCTTGCACGTCTCTTTTTCTGAAAGATGCTACCCTCTTGGACTTTGTTGATGCCACTGAGGTACTTAAACGTTTCTATCATGTCCCCCCTCTCCCTTCTTTCCTCAGGGGTATACATATTAAGCTCCTTTAGTATCTCCTCGTACGGCTTCTCTTGAAGGCTTCTCTACTAATACTACAGGTACTTTGAACCACTATATATATATATATATATATATATATATATATATATATATATATATATATATAGTGGTTCAAAGTACCTGTACTATTAACATACAGGCACACCAGTAACAGCAGCTTGTTAACATACTGCAAAGCATTGCCCACTACTGGAGATCTGAAATTATTATTAATTTTTTTTAATTTTATTCTTTTGGTAATCGAGTGAGGCCCACTAGGCACAGGTGCCTGTTTTCAGGGGCAACCCGGGAACACTGGGGGTGGTAAGTGACTTGCTCAGAGTCACACAGTATGGAAGTGGAGGTTGTGGGACTCAAACCCAGATCTGCTGGATGCACAAAGTTCATTCACCTCTCATTACTCTAACCTCTAGGCTATACTGCCAGCAAATTATGGCCCACCATTGCCCCCATCTCTGCTGATGTCAGTGTGTCCCAGCCTAGGGGGAGGTATCATTCACAACCCACTTCAAGGGAAACTAAGCAAGATGCTGCCAAGGAGGTGGGGGTTAAAAAGGACATAGATCAGAACTGGAGGAAAAATGGCAGCCCCCTGGATGACAGTGCGCCGTCACTCTCAGGCCCCACACCTCCCATCCTCTCTGCACTGGACTGGGCTCTGGTAGGTGGGTGGGTGCACTTCCCTCTCAGCCCAATCATGAACAAGGGGAAGAGACTGGCAAGGCATGGGGCAAACAACTAGAGTAAGGTGGAGACGAATTTAGGGATTGGGAGATCACTGGCAGAGAATCTGATGGAAGGTGTCCTGTCGAGGGAGGGTAAACACATATATAGAAATAGAATGACTTTGCTTCTGTTCTTCCAACAGTGCAGAAGCCTTTAATCTAAAACCAAAGTGTACAAACCTTCTGAGGCTCCATGAACTGACAAAAATTACTTAGCATGTTCCAGAATGTAAGCACAAGAGAGCTGATGGAGGGAGAAGGGAGTTAGAGTGAGAGTGGTTACATAGCAACATTTTCAGAAACATTCCAGTTAAATATACTGCTAGGGCTCTTTGATCATCTGTTCGTGAGTGTGTGTCAAGGTGTTCCTCCATGTACTGGATGTTTTTAGTAGTTTGTACATGAGTGGAAATGATACCACAGCTTCGAACAAGTGAAAACTATCCCTCTGCTACAGAGAGTCTCACATGCTAATTATGCAGTGAGTGGTGGAAAATTACAAGAGCATTTTGCCGTGTTTTTCAGCCCGGAGATCTGACTGTGGTCTCTCTGCTTGGAACTCTAGTGCACTTTAGAATCAAAGCACCGACAGCACTGAGAGATGACAAACCTGAAAAGGCTAGAAATGAACTACATGAAAAGTAAGAGTCGACTACGGCCAACAACAGTTGCTAAAGGGGAACAGTCCACACCGAGAGCCCTCACCCAAGTGTGTGGCTGATCCCAGTTTTCACTTTATGTGCAAAAACAATTTTGTAAACGTACTGTTTGCTGCTGTATAGTACATTGTATCAGACTGATCCTGCTGACTTGCAA
Source organism: Neoceratodus forsteri (assembly GCA_016271365.2). NCBI lineage: Eukaryota > Metazoa > Chordata > Ceratodontiformes > Ceratodontidae > Neoceratodus > Neoceratodus forsteri. The sequence goes on from JADMNL010000033.1 coordinate 61,601,662, forward strand.
GGTGACATTTTTATTTATTTATTTATGACTTTGTTAACCGGGTAGGTGCACTGATCCCAGGGACCATTTTCAGGCACGACCCAGGCCACGTAAGGTGGCACAGAGTAGAAACATCAAAATAACAAGAACATAACAAAAGCAGGTAATACAAAGTGAAAGGTTACAGTTGTTACATTTGACAATACATGGAGGCAGTAGTTGAGGGACAACAAATAACAAAGCAAAGTGAGGCTCATGGTGGCACAGTTTCAGTAAATAAGAGAACCTATTTGGCCCTACCCCTGGAACCTATGGGGGGGGCTAGCCATTAAAGCAGTGGCAGGTGGATGCCAACAGGAGCCATTCTTTAAGGCGAGTCTTGAACTGGCGGTGAGTGTTTATGGTGCGCAGTTCAGTGGGCAGCTTGTTCCATAGTGTGGGGGCTGCTACAGACAGGGCTCTTGCGCCCATGTTCGTGGCTACCCTGGGGATTTTCAGGAAGGGGATACTGAAGGGGCGTAGGCAGCGGTGTGAGATTTGGGCAGTGAGAAGGAAAGCAAAAGGGGATTTCTTGCCAATACGGATGGCAGAATCAATAAAACTGTACTGTGCAAGGTCAAAGCGGGCTTGTAGTGGGAGCCACCCCAGTGTAGTGTAGAGTGAACAGTAGTGTGTGGAGAAAGGAGCCAGCAGAGAGAAGTGGCAGGCACTGGTGTATGCTACTGATAGTTTTGCCATGGTGGATGCGGAGGGCCTGGAGTAGATGGGAGAGCAGTAGTCCAGGATAGATAGCAGGTTTTCCTGGATGATGGCATGGCAGGCCTCAGGGGTAAGGTATTGCTGGTATCTGTAGGCAGCCCCTAGTTTTTGGTGAAATCTTAGAACCAGGGAGTTTATGTGCTCTGTAAAGGAAAGGGAGGGGTCAAGCACAACTCCTAGATATCTGAAGTGTTTGACATCCTCTAGGACACGGCCATCAGGGGACGTGATGATTAGGGGTGTTGTTAGATTTACATTTAGTTAGGAAGGGCTTAGATCTGAACAACATTGTTTTTGTTTTTTTGGCATTGACCAGAAGGAGGTTATCAGAGAACCAGTTGTGGGCTGTGGTGTAGTTTTGTGAGAGGGCTGCAGAGATGAGGGTAGGAGACTTTCCACTGAAGAAGAGCATGAGATCACTGGCATAAAGGACTGGGTGACAGTTGAGACTATCCACTGGAAGGGAGTTAATGAATAAGGAGAAAAGGAGGGGGTCCCAGGATAGAGCCTTAGGGGACCACAGTAGAGACAGGTAGGGTGGGCGAGCAGGCTGGGCCAATGCACCCAAACTGGGAGCGCCCTATAAGGTAGATTCTGAACCAGGTGGTGACCTCCGGAGAGCAGCCAAGGTGATGCAATTTGGAGAGGAAGAGTGACTGACTGACCAGGTCAAAGGCTTTGGAGAGGTCAACGAAGACTGTGCCAGTTGCATTTCCACGGTCCATGTTTGTGAGGATGTGGTCAATTAGGAGAGCGAGGGCAGTGGTGATGGAGTGATTCTTGTGGAAGCCGTGTTGTTGGCTACGTAGCAGGTCATATTTACCTATGTAGTCAGCAAGTTGGTGGTGGATGACTTTTTCAAGTAGCTTGCTTAGGTGAGGAAGGATGGAGATCGGGCGATAGTTGTCTGTGGATTGTGGGTCCCTGACTTTATGAATGGGAATTAACTTCATGGTTTTCCATGTATCAGGCATGGACGATATGGTCAGGGTGAGGTTGAAAATGAACATTGGGGGGGGCGATGATGGCAGGGGGAGATAAATCTAAGGAAGGCAGGGGATAATCCGTCTGCTCCAGGGGAGCCGAGGTTTGGGAGGCTCTTTAGGAGTTTAGCTATGTCAGCGTGTGAGAGTATTATGAGGAAAAAGGGAGGAGGTGGAGGTTGAGAGGTAGGCCCGGTGGGTGATGTCATGGGGGCGTGCAGGGGGACAGGTTTTTTTTGCATGCCTTTGGGAGTTTGCACAGGTATGTAGTGAGGTTGGAGAATTTGTCATTGAGGGCCTTGGCTGCTTCTTGGGGATTGGTAATGAGGCCAGCAGTAGTGTGTAGCTGTGGGACAGGCTTACGGGGGGGGGGTAGTAGCGAGCCAATGGATGCCCAGAATTGTTTAGGGTCCCCGAGGTTAGTTTGCTGGAGTTTGCGAAAATGTGTCTGTCTGAGAGCTTTGGCCAAGTGTTTGCAAAGGTTCCTCCGCCACCTGTAGACATCCCATAGGGTTGGGTGAAGGTGATGCTTTATAGGTTGACCAGGCACAGTCCCTGTCTTTCATGAGGGTAAGGAGGTCTTTCCTGACCCATCGCGATTAGCCACCCCTCACCCTTCTGGTGGTGACTGGAAAAATGCTTGTCCTGTAGAGTCAGGAGAGTTTGAGTGTACATGGATGCTGCCTGGGTTGCATTTGAGTCTGAGAAAATGGCAGACCAGTCCAGTGCCTATGCCTGAAAGAGAAGGATGGTGGGTGTTTGGGTTTCTGAAGTTACGGAAAGACAAGTATTTGGGCGAGAGCCATTTAAGTTTGGATGACCAGAGAAGGTAAGCTGGGGAGTGATCGCTAATGGAGCCAGCCATGGTACCAGCATGCAGGAGACAGTCCTCTCGGTTAGTTACAATCCAATCCAGGAGTGAGTGTGTGTGTGTGTCCTTGCGAGGGTTCTGCCTTGTGGGAAGGTTAATAGTTTGGGCCAGGTTGCATTGTTTTAGGAGGGAGGCATAGTCAGGCTGGTGGGAACTGAGCCAGTTTAGATTGAGATCACCCAAGAGAATTGAGTCTCTGTGAGGGGGATATGGAGACCAGGTCAGAGAGGAAGCTGTTTAAGCCTTCAGTTCCAGCTGTAGGGGGATTGTAGCAGCACCCAATGTAGAGTTTTTTGCTAGTTCCCAGGGCTAGTTCGGTGATAAGCCATTCACTGGGAGAGGTTGGGTTGGAGCAGAGAAACTATACTGGGTGATAGGGGTTCCTTAACGAACAGAGCTACTCCACCCCCCTTGTTTTGCAAGGTCTATCCAGGTGGTGGGAGGAGTACCCAGGTAGTTGGTAGGTGGCATCAGTAATGTGAGGTTTTAGCCATGTCTTGGAGAGTCCCAGGATGTGGGGTTTATATAGCTCAACCCATGCTTCCAGGTCCTGAAATTTTGAGGGGTGACTGCAGACATTTATAGAGCGATTTTTAGCCCTGGGGCATTTGCCCAGGTGCTGTCGGAGAGAGCTATGTGTGAATTAAGGAGGCCGGGGTTGCTCTCAATGTCTCCTGCATGGAGTAGTAGGAATAGGAATGGGATGCGGGAGGGAATGGCAATAGAGCAGGATATGGAGGCCGGGTAGTGACCAAGTAAGTGACGCTCCGTGTTTAAGAGGAAGGAGAGGGTTATGTGACCTGGGTAGAAGAGTTCCCATGAGGGGAGGAGTGTAGGGTGTACCAGAGGGGAGCAGGATTCTGAGAGGTAGGCAAGGTACATTTGGTCCTGGGCCAGTGCTGAGGCACATACATCCATCAGCACTAGGGCAGATGCTAGGGAGATCACAAACAGTGTGAGCTGGGGCGGGTTCATGGTGACAGCGGGCACTGGCAGAGAGGAGTTGAAAAATTTGAAGTCCAAAACGCAGGTCTAGGACACTTTTGCATGAGCAGTGCTGGGTGAGAGCAGCAGACCAGTGAGGAAGCTTTACGAGATTAGGAGAGAGAGGGAGAGGGAGATCAACAAAGGGGTTGGGGAGACAGAGAGCTTTAAGCTCCAGAGTTCTAGTACTTGGAGCCAGTGGGGGCAGGACAGGGTAGAGGAGGAAGGAGCTTAAGTGTATTTAAAGGTGGCCTCGGAGGGGCAGGAGGAGTGGGTGAAAAATTCAGCAGTAGAAACAGCAGCCATGGAGGCCGGGGCTGTGTATAGGCCGTACCTGATGCTCGTCTCCAGGGGGCCGGTAGCAGCAGGCTTCTCAGTACCAAAAGAGGTGCAGAGTGGTGTCCAGGCATGCAGGAGGCGAACCACAGATGGCAGTAGGTAGCCCAGTGGCCTACAAGGATGCCTATTGAAAGAGGGACAGGACAGGGATTAATAGCACTCTGAAGTGGTGGGAGTGAGAATAAAATTAGCACACAGACAAAAGAGCTGCAATTTACTAAAAGAGAACCAAATCAGAGGGTGGAAAGCAGACAGCTAGGTACCAGCTCTGTAACTGAGATTTGTAAAACAAGGGAGTCACAGTCGGGGGAGAAATGAAATTGGTAGCGGCACTGGATTAAAATAAAACAAATCAACAGGCTATGGAGACTTTCAGCAAAGAAATCCTGAACTCTAAATCCTGTAAATCCTGTACTCTAATAATCTTTGACACACCAACTGAGGTCGCAAGTTTAACACAATACAAAAGATGACTGTAAGCAGGGGCACAGGGAACAATCTGCAGAGGGGAAGCTGTGTGGAACAACTTGGCACACTGAAACTGAAAATCGGCACTTGCAGAGAGACAGGATCCCCGTAAGTGCAGGGTCTCAGCTGTGCTGTAGGAGGGAGAATAGAAACAAATATATTTCTTTGCCAGTTCCAGATTGTTTGAACAAAGGCAGCCCAAATTAATTCACTGTCTTAATACTGTATGTAACAGCTGAGTCCAGTATCAGGAGAACAAAATGCCAGTCCATCGGGCAGTCAATCAGGACGTTCCTGCTCAGGAGCAACCAGTGATGACTTTTCCTCATTCCTTTGTAACTACAAATCCCAGAACTCCCTGCAGCAGCCATCAGAGCAGGGCTGCAGCAGTGGGAGATTCAATAGCCTGCAGTGCTTGTTAGAGTTTTTATAAGCTCTCATCTTTTGTTTGCTGGCCCTGTTGTTCTCCGAAGCCTAAGTACAGTCACAGAGGACTGTACTTAGCCCCAGGAGAACAGCGGGACTGGCAAACATCAGATAAGGGCTTATTAAATCTCTCACATGTGCTGCAAGCTAAATGAATCTCCCACTGCTGCAGCCCTGCTCTGATGTCCGCTGCAGGGAATTCTGGGATTTGTAGTCACAAAAGAATGTCACCTTGCAAGTCAGCAGGATCATTCTGATACAATGTGCTATACAACAGTAAAACAGTAAGTTTAAAAAAATGTTTTTGCACATAAAGTGAAAACTGGGACCAGCCCACAGTTGGGTGGATTGCTCTTAGTGCAGACTCATGTTCCCTTTAGTGGTGAGACTTATTTTTTCAGTGGCGCTATCTGTTGTTGTCAGTCATGAGTTGCGATCTGTCTGTTGTTTATAATTGTGAGCTCTGTGTTTGTAGTATTTTTTTATTTTGACTGCAGTTTTTTGCCTTTTCTTAACCCCATATGAGAGCAAAAACAGGTCTATTCGCAGTACACCAAATCAGTCAAAAAACAATCAAAAAGAAGCCAGTTATAGTTCCCTCTTGTGCTTTAATATTGGAAACTTTCCCCGGTGTATATGACTATTATTTACATCGTGTCAGAATCTACCTCTCGTAACTCTGATCTTTATTAGAAGCACAGTTTGTTAACTATGGCTATTTTTGTGACCAGTCTTTTAATGCATGTTAATTTTGCCTAACATGAAACTTTTAGTGCTCCCAATTCACTTCTGATAATGGTGCTCACATGATGCAAGGCATATAATCGAAAAAGCTTCAATATATGCTGGAGGGTAGAACTGGTCCTTAAAAAAACAGAATTCCCCAAACCCTGGGCAGTTCTAGAACTTTAGAACAAAGGGAACCCTCCCCTCTAACAACTGTTAGTTTTCAGCGTTGCAAAATAGTACTTAGATTGCATACCAGGTGAAAATAGTGAAGCTGGAATAGCGTTGATGAAAACCGCACTGTAAAGCGAAAGACAAAACAGCTACATGGATAGCCTAGCAAAGGGCATTATTTTTGCTACCACTGTAGCTGTCATAAGGGGGGGAGGAAGTGGAGAAATAAGTAAAAGCAGAATACTTCGCTGAGCTGCTTCCCTGTGGCGGAGAGGGCTACGGAATGAGTAGCAAGGCAGGAGTGAGCCGGAAACCAATGTTCTGTTCCCGGTCTCCCCATGTTATGTTTTTCATTCCCCTCAACCTTTAAATTTTATAATCTGTTCCCTCAAGAGATGTAACCCCTTCCCCCCAAGTTTCTCCCTGTCCCCGATTTCCACCCCCAATGCCCGTGGAGTTGATTAACTTTTTGGTGGTGAGAGTTGTACCCCCATAAAAAACTATATTAGCTGTTATTCCCATGGTATTTTTGACGCTGTTTTTGGTAGCGCCAGTTTTCCTGCGCATTTTTTGAGGCACTATCTTTGCTTTCACGGTGTCGACCTAGTGCCCTTAGAATGTCATTAGCATGTATTTAACATGCAAACACACTGTCGCTAGACACACATTTAATACTCTCCTGATAGTGATGCCATAGTTTCCTTCAGTGTTCCTTATCTTTGTCTTCTGTGTTTATGAACTTCTTTAGATTCTGTTGTGTGGCACGTGTTGGGATTAAAAATGTGAAGGAATACCGGTATTGGATAGCTGGGGCAGACACTACGTGATACTGTGATTAGCTGGCTTTGGGAGGAGGAAGCGGCCCAAGAAGTGATGCTTTTGTAACATCCAGGGATGGCAGCTAGAGTTCTTAAGGGGAGGGAAGGTACCTCTGCAACAGCAGCAGCAGCAGGAAACAAACTGGTAGATAGACCAGGAGGACAGGCGACTATTACAACACCCTCGATAGCTGCTGAAGTACTCCGTGATTGTTTATATTTTTATTTGGCTAGAACCATTGAACACATCTCATTTACAATGGTGTCCTATAAGGAACACTTGCTTACGCAAAATTATTCTACAACACTGTATTAAAAACAGGTAACAAATACATAGCACAGAATAATGTATTTTGGCCGTGGAAGTCTTTATCCTCCTCTAGTAGGATGGGCAGCTCTTCATCCCTGTGCATGTCTCCTTCAGACATTTTCTACACCACTGCCAGGTTCCTGGCAATGGTATCCTGTGCATCACTTCCTGCAGCAGGGCTAGAGGGCCACCCCTCTCCCAGGAAAACAAAAATCCAGAGCCTCTGGTCCGCCGCTTGTTGGAGTGGGGTACAGGGAGACGGGCATTTAGCCCATCCTCTCATTTTCCATTTTTGTCCCTTCCCTGATGCTGGGGCACACATGCTCCGTAGAAGTCTTGCATCACCCACCCTTGTTTGACACTCTTGGCCATCCTACTACCAGGCCTCCACCTTGGGGGCAGTCACATACACAAAGCTGGCAGCCACCCTCCCCCTCGAGAAGAGAGTAGTCCATCAGACATTCAATCCTCTCCCACCTCAGCCAACTCTCAGTGACCTGAGGCCTTCCCAAAGCTGGGTCACTGGCGTGGAAAACGGTTGGGGGGAGGGCGCACACAGCAACTTAGCCCTCTTCACCATCAGGCCAGTTCTGCACAAATGAGTCAGTAATAAATATTTCTGTTTCTGCTGCTTTCTGAATTGGCAGAACAAGACAAGACAAAACAGGTGAATGAAAATCTATAAACCAAGTAGTAATAGTTTTCTCAATGGGCAATTTTGATTTAGTAGGCCATAACAGAGAAAGCAAGTAGTTCCAAGGGACCGGGCAAATATAACGAAATGAAGGTTGCCGCTGGCCATTCTGAACCGAAGGAAAGTCAATTCCAATGAATCTGATCTGAGAACTCATGTAGGAATACATCTAATTATTCTTTCTGGCAAGTACTTGGGTATGAGCCCTGAACACACTTTAAGAAAAAGAGCAATTTATGCAAGGTTCTTCTGTTTACCACAGAGGGTCAGCAACCTTCCTCAGCTGTCCAACAAACAGCCACGCTAACCCAGTGATGCTTGCAGTGAAAGAATTCACTGGGCATTGGGTACAACTGTGTGTAATTACCATGTTGCATATAATTAATGATTAGTTACATTGAAACGGACACTTAAAACAGCAGTACTAGATTAAAAATTTTGGATCTTTTGCAACAGTTTGTTTCTTGTGCTGCGCTGAGCACGTACCTGGTATTCTTTCTTGTTTTCGCTGTACTATTACCCCATCATTTGCTCCTTTTTGGTTTTTGTTTACATTTCTCCCACCCACCGTGTTGAACTGGAACCCTCTGCTGCCAACTGCGCATGCGCATGACTTGCAGCACTACACAGGGACTGTGGGAACACGCAGCACAGGGTCCCATGGAAGCAGACAAAAGACATGATGCAACGTGAGGGGGGAGTTTGGCTGCAAATTAGGCACCAGCCATATTTACCGTGGATCCACAACAATGAAAATAAATTTTAAATATCTATAAAACTGAAGACCACCAGAAAAAAATATATTTACAGATATGGAAACTGGAACTACAGCTGCATGCTTCCAGCCAAAAAGCAGAATTTTGACAGGCACTTCCTGATTATCCAGTACTGCTGCTCTGAAGTGTAATCCAACTGCGCTCAGGTTCTTACTTCATTTTTAGCATGCAAAAAATGAACAGCACAGGTGCATGAACATAGCAAAGTGCAGCTGATTAAAAGTTTGCACTTGTGTGCTTAGTCAAGAGAGCCTTTTAATGAAGCACACAAGTGTGAAACAGTGGGGCAATCAGCTGACCTCACCTGTGTTCCCACACCATTGCTGTTCATATTTTGTATGCTAAAAATAAAGGAAGCATCTGAGCACAGCTGTACTCAGTATCCTGTGAATTCTCTTACTGCAAGTGTCACTGGGTTGGCACCATTGTTTGATGGACTACTGAGTGACTGTACCGCAGTTCCACACTGCCAGGCAGAGTGCACGTGTTTGTGCTCTAACTTTCATCAGCTGTTGGGCAGGCTGTCCCCTTTGGGGAGAAGGTCGCAGGGGTGCCAGTTTAGGTCTGGATCATTATTATCAAGGAATGCAGTGTGCACTGTGTTTGAAACACAGTTTGGAAAGTGAGAAAGAAATAAGTGCCCCAGCTGGGATTTGAACCCAGGTCTGCACACAATGCCCTTCCACTGCACTAATCAGTTATGCTACCAGGACAGCTGGAACTTGAAGATCCTCAAGGGAACGCAACCTTTTCTCGAAAGCACACCTTGAAGCTACACAAATTAGAATTGTGTCTTTATTATCAAGGAGTACAGTGTACATATATGCAAGATGTAATTCTAGTTTTTGTAGCTCCAGGGTGTGCATTCAACAAAAAGTGGGAGCACTTGGGGATCCTCAGGTTCCAGTTGCCCTCGGCCTGGATCATTACCTGGACTAGTCACTAGTGACTAGTGGTGCAGAACTGTATACTTGAAGACCCATGTTTAAATACCACAACTGTCAGTCACTTACTATGTGACCCTGAGCAAGTCATGTAACCTCCATGTGCTTAACCTCTCTCTAACCTGTCTCTAATCTAGTTCTATGCTGTCTGCCTCTCCCTGTGTACCTACCAGCTGAGAAAATTATGAATTTCTTAAAGATGGTTCAATGGACCGAAAAGCATGCCTATCACTCAGGTATTTAGGTATGTGACCCAGGCCGAACTTTGTATGCAAATAAACTAATATGGATATCCCTCCTATTAGCCAAGGACACTCAACCCAGGGATTTATATAGATTGCAATGGTGGATAGTTATGGGACATTTCAGGATTAACCTGGCCGATTTGTTGTAGAGTATGTCTAACCTATATAATCTATCTTGCGAGGCTCTAGCATATAAGATATCACCATAATCAAATAACGGCAGAACTTGTACTTCAATTATATATTTCATTGTGTTCGAATCTAAACATTTTTTATTTCTGAATGACCAACCAACCCTCTTGACCACTTGGCCAATTAGATTATCCCCTGTACCCAACTGATCCAACCAGTAACCCAAAAATTTATATATTTTAACCTGTTCTGGATAAGTACCTGATGAGTCAAAAATCTCAAATTTTAAGTCAGATTTTAATTTGGAAGCCAGGCCAAACAAGATGGATTTTGTTTTAGACGTGTATAGTAATAATTTTAAATTGCGAAAATATTTTTGCAGTGAATTGAATCTAGACTGTGAACTAAACTGGATTTCCATTACAGAACTATTGGAATAACAGAGAATCATATCATCTACGTAGAGGTGGTAATTAACCCCCTCCACCCTTCTACCAATATCTTTTAGATAAATTAAAAAGAGGAGCGGCCCTAGCACAGAGCTCTGGGGTACGCCCCTAACCACCTTCAAGAAGAGGCTATACCATTTACCCAAGAAAATTGATAACGGCTACTTAAATAAGAACGGAACCAGGCCAAGGCATTTCTTCTTAGTCCTAACTCAGCTAAGTGTTGTAATATGGACTGGTGGTCAACCGTATCAAAGGCCTTGGAGGAATCAATCAGTATGGCTCCAGTATAGTAATGTAAATCATTTGCCCTACCGATGTCATCCAAGACCCCCGACTTGGAGACCACCGTACCATGTATCTTATGAAAACTGGACTGAAATTCATCAAAGAGATTCTGTCTTGATAAATAATTAACCAATTGGTCAGCCTGGATCCTTTCAGAAATTTTACTAATAATGGGAAGTAATAATATTGGTCTGAAGTTTGAAAGTGAGCCAGGGCTGCCCCCCCTTAAATGGGTACAACCCTGGCACTCTTCCATGCTGAGGAAAAACACCATGAGTAATAGATAAGTTAAATAAGCAAGTCAGGGGATGGGCTATATTCAAAGCAGAAAATGTTAACATTGTAGGGGAAATGCTATCAGGACCACTACTGCTACTCTTGAGACCCAATAGTTTCTCCAAAACTTCATAACATTCCACTTCTCTAAAGGAAAAATATATTAAATCATTACCCGAGTTATTACTTATATTAATGTCTGGAATATTCAGTGGACTTACAGGATCCCCAAAGAAGTTTCCAGATTCACTAAAGATACAACTTTTAACAGCTCTCGAAAACGGGTTGATAACGGGGGTTACCAGTTATTATATATAGAATAATGCATGGGGAAGTGTGGTTAATGAGGAATTTTTCCACACCAAGGTGTGTGATGCCCCATGAACCCCGAGGGCAAAGCCCAATGGGTTTATCAAGGATGTGCATAAAATCCTCGTTTAAACACGCTTGCATATGTTTTATTTTTTGTATTTACTGGTTTTTTTTACATGAAAGAGGTTTTTCTCTCACCCCGGCCACACTCCTCTTTGACTGTCCTGTCCGTTCAGTGCGAAGTTTGAGCCAGCATTTGCGCACCGTCACAGCACGTGTTTTTTTCTTTATTTTGAGAAAACAAAACACACACAGAAAGTACAGTCATGGCAGCTGACTAACTGCCAGTGAGCGCTAGCCAGGAAACACATCCCTTGACCCTTCACACCACAGTACAGCCAGAAAGTAAACAGGAACTGGAAACACAGTTCACATCAAGGGAGATTTTCACTCACGCTGGCGGTTTTCTGTAATGAGCATAAGTGAATGGCCAGTGCGAGGACAGTGTCTTACACAAGGGCACTGAAGACTGTTTTTAGAACCATGGTTTATGGAATTCTGTAATTCACACATGTTTATTATGGAGTTTGTGAGGGTCTGCCAGCAGTGGTTTATTGACCCTAACCAGTAAATATACAGAATTAATGTGTTTTAACACTTTATTAACACATTAATACCAAGCTTACCACAAACCACGCCAATAAAAGATAACAAAGCTCCTTAATAACACATGAATACCAAGCTTACCACAATCCACGCCAATAAAAGATAACAAAGCTCCTTAATAACACATCTAACAAGCCCTTTAATACATGTAACAGCCCTGTTGTTAAATTCCATAACAGCCACCCTAAAACCTCTACAACGCTACCTTCAGAAAAACTCCCTAACCTACACTGAAAGCCCACCTAGCTATCTCCCTACACCCTTACTCACCAAGCAATGGTCCCATCAAGCTACAGGCCTCTCATACAGGGCCTCCAAGCTGCTGCTGTTCCTCCCTCTAAGCTCCCCACACGATTCTCCGAACTGCAGACATGCCACTCCTCCCTGCTCCAGAATGCAGACATGGTGCCACTCCTTCCCAGAACCACTTTTCCAGATGCCACATGAGACGCTGCTCACAACCACGTGCCACACTGCTCAGCATCCTGACAAGAGAGGAAGATTGTGAGAAGCACATTTCCTTTCATAGGAGGCCCCTGCACTATGGAAACACTAAGGGGGCAAAACAAGCAGTCCCTAGAAAACTTCACTACACAACGGAAAAACACTAGCACCACACTACGGAAAAGCCCTACACGATAGAAAAACACTACCTAAGCTGGCCCGTCGGCGCAGCGGTTGGATTTCCACATGCGACACCGGTGACCCGGATTCGGGAACGGACCTGGATCGCTGGAGGGCGGCCGAGAGGAGATGGATGGGCATCGCGGACTGCTCTCCTTCTCGGGGGTGGGAAAGTGTGGGCGTGGCGACCCCTGCGGAGGCGCCGGGAATCGCACAGCTGCGGCGCTTGCGCGCTTAGGAGGTGGGGCAGGCGCTAGGCATCATTGACACGCACCCCTCCTCGGAAAACCAGGAAAAGACAGCTGCCTGCCGCCTTCCATGAAGCCTGCCATGGCTCCAATTAGCTCCTCAGGCCAGCCCTCCGACCTAATCCGATGACTGCGGCATGCACCAGGGAGTGCCGCAGCCCCGCCGTGGGGGGTAAGCCACGGGGCTTTCGGAGGGCTCGTGGCTGATGTGAGGAGTGGGAGCTTGTGGTCCGTGACCGGGCCGATAATACCAGGCGGCGGACAGCCCGGGGAGGATAAATAAAGAATTTAAAAAAAAAAAAGAAAAACACTACCTATATAACCACTACACTACAGAAAACACCTACACTATAGCAAAACCTGCCTATGTAATGCCATTTGTTTTATTATAATTCTTATTTTCTCTGTATTCCTCTTTCCCCCTCCCCTGGGTCGAACCAGGAAATGAGCCTCGGCTCAGTGTGCCTTTCCCAGTAACCAGTTTTTAAATAAATAAAAACATAGGGCACAGCAAACAAGGTCCATTCTAATTCGTTATATAAAATAAAAGATGGAAAAGTCCAGCATACTAGTGAAATTATAATACTCGAGGTTAAAGAAGCTCATGAAGGCCACTTGCCCTTTGATCTTGTGGCTTTATGGCTTGTTCAACCCTTCAATGATATTATTTCCTTGTATTGCACACTTTGCCATTATTTATTCTCTATATAAATATATATTTTATATATATGGGATATGACACAGCCTGACTGAAGATACATTTATCTTCGTGAGAGGTCAATGATATGGTATCTCATGAGTGGCCTGAAAGACAAATATGGTATCTTTGGTCAGGCCATGTCGTGTTCTGTTTATGCAGACATACATTTTGGGATAAATTTGATTGGGGAAGTGTAGAAATACTTCTGACTTTGCAAATGTGTGACTAACGTTCTGCTGCTTTTATCCATTGCTGCAGGGCTTGGAGCTGGAGAGTAGAATTCCAAAGCTCGCCAGTTTGTAGCATGCTGTTTGTTCTTGTTTGGGATTGGCTAGTTCTAAGCTCTACTACTACTTCTATTTATGTATACACTGTGACACGGTGCAACAAGGAACGCTATCAGGATGACATAAATGCAGCATGGAAAATATATTAATATATTTTCATTATGCCTTAGATAACAGGTTTTATCTGCCCAGTGATCTCAAAACATATGTTGTATAAATAGGGGATACATGATGGGCAGGAGTGGAATATGGAAAATATCTGCATGAGTGAACAGTGACCTTGGGATACCTCATGAGTGGCAGAGCGTAGCGGAGCCAAAAGTGATAGTTACCAGGGTCACTGTTCATGAGTGTAGATATTTTCCATATTCCAGTCCTGCCCATCATGTATGCGATTTATACAATAGGGCCCCCAACCATTGAATAAATGTAAATAATTCCACTGTGGTGATGTCACCACAGTGGTTTATTTCTCACCACAGTAGTTTATTCCACTGCAGTGAGAATACATGTTTTTATTCAATGAGTTATTTGCTCACCGATATTGTATAAATACATATCACCACTTGTGAGTGGGCAGGACTTTCATAGCTCACTCAAGGCTCTGCCAGTCAGAGTTATGGTCCTGCCCCCTCACACTTGAAAATAAATTGCATATTTTGAGTCAGCCCATTGCATATCCCCTAAATATCTGTTTCTACTATGAGGGAAATTGGAAAATAATAAAGCTGTGTGGAATGTGAATTTCTGTCAGTCAGTCAGCAGAATTCTTTCTGAATGGCAATTTCACGCTTCTGGAATGCTATTCAGAATTTCTTTTTTAATTCTATAACATTCCAAGGCATTTCTATGTAAACAGAGGGATACTTTTCTGCAGATTCTGTCATTCTGTTTGTGGAAAATGTATGAAAACTGGAAAAGTTATCATTGGAAAAATGGAAAATTAATTCACGGTTTGTATAAGCTATGGATCACTAATCTGCAGTTAAAAAATCCACTTTTAGAATTCTGCTTTCAATGGAATTCTTCAGAATTAGGCAGACATTTGCAAAATTCTGTAGAATTCTGGTGGAAACAGAATTTACAAATCCTGTAAAGCTCTAGAATACAAGTTACTGGGAGAATGTAAGAACTGTTATCTAATCCATCCACCTGGCACAGCAGTTGGGCTTCCATCTGCAACGCAAATGCCCTGGGTTCAGGAAAGGACCCAAGGTGTCAGAGGGCCAGCCGAGGGAGGGGGGGTGGAGGATTGAGCATCCCAGGGATTGTTGTCCTCCTCCAGGGGAAAGGGTGGGCTAGCTATCGGGTGTGGTTGACCCCTGGCAGAGGCCAGAGAGAACAGAGACCAAAGCTGAGTAGTTAAGGAGCCATGCCGGACGTCGCACTCCATGCACTACATCATTGCATGCCACGCCTCCCTCTGAAATATGGGTACCACAAAACTACCCATCCCAGAGATGATGCCTCATTCTCTGGTCCCATTGTGCCTGCCATGACCCCCGGCCACGACCTAGACTAGCTGTCCATCAGCATAGCCCGACCCCCTCAGTCCCACCCTGGATGGCAAGCCAGGGAGTACTACCGGTAGCTACAGAGCTGCCAGTACCTAGACAAGCCTCTGCTGGGGGTTGCACTTGTTCGGTGGCCCTGCCCTGGGGGGCAAGCCGAGGAGGCTAGCCAGTTGAGGTAAATCCTGAGGGATGAGCAGGACCAAGGGAACGTTGGGGCTGAGCCTAGGGAGTGACAGCACAAAGAAAAAAAGAGCTATTATCTGGGGGGGCGGGGTTCTGTGGGCATATAGTTTCCTAAAACGTGGGATGATTCTCCTTCAGTTTGAATATTTGTATATTCCTTGTTGTACATGGAGACTTCAGACTTCTTTTCCCTTGAAAATAGAAGAAAAGAAAAAAAGGAAAACAGGTATCCTTCCAAATAGAAAGGAGCTAGCATATATTTTGCTGTAATCTAGTTCTGATGATTGCTTGGGGCATTATTTATTTGAATTCATTGTTATTCTTTTTAGACTCCAATATAAACCGTTTTTTTGTACCCATTTCTGCCTTCCCAATGTTGCACCTAAAAATGAGCTGTCCGCAGCTCAGAGTGCCTTCCTGATTAAACACATTTTAAATAAATAAATAAAATGGGAATGTATGCACTCAAAAGTTCTGAGTACACTTTAATTTGAATCCTTATTAGCCTGCTCCCCACTCAAGGATTTTCATACCCATGATGCTTTGCAGGGATTGCATACCATAATGCTTTGCACAGTTTGATGCTTTAGAGTGTATCTGTGTGGTCTGGAGAGATAATACGAAAGCAAACAATTTGGATATTGGCTCTCCCAACACCCCTTGCCGATCCGACTGGCTGTACTTTTTCCTAAATGCCTCTCTGATACACTGCCTTCAAGTGAACTAAATGTCTAGAGTTACATGTGTTCAGTGTGTTACAGTAGGAAGTTTTAATGGAGGATGTTTTTAATAATCACCCCCACCACCACTACACACTAAGGCCCTGAATGCAGCTGCAGTGCCAATTAAACTGTTTTATATGTCTATATAACTTTTTGCCACCTCCTGCTGATGGGTCATTGCTTTGGGTCCTGTTACTTGGCACCCTCCCAAGGTGCCATCTGCTACTCCCTGCACTGTCAAGGCCTGCGTCAATCCATGGTGTGGGGCCTGAGAGTACTAGCAGCAAGCCCCAGTGGCAGTATTATTAGGGAGACATGAATTTTCCGTTTGCTCCCAAAACTTCTCCCCTACCCTTCTGTGAGCTTACAAGCAAATGCAATGACATTCTGCAGAGAAAAAAAGCTCCCTTGGTCCAGCACAGGGGTTGCTCTGACAGCAGAACCATAGTTTCTAACCTCCGTGGCTGGAAGCACTGCCACACAGCAACATCACCCCAGCCACCCGACTCATGCCCAAGTCTGCTTATGAACCCAGGTCCCCAACACAGAAATGCATATTTCTTCCTCTAGGCCATTGTGCGGCCCCAGACAGTTTTTTTCCTCTATTCTATGTTTATATCCTGCATTGTCCACCATCCCCCATCTGGCCAGCCCCTTCTGCCCCATCACTTGCCTTCTGTAGGTACTTACCCCAGCCTAATGTTCCCCCACTGCATACCCCTTATGGTGAGGTTCCCTGAAAGTACACCTTCCCCCACATGGTTTAAATTCACTTGGGAGGCAGGCGCATAGCTAGCAGTGCAGGACCTGCAGGGGGCTGGACTTCAACCTACCGCTTGGAGATTTCTATCACTTTTTCTTAGAGGATTGCTGACATGCACTAACCTATGTGTGTGCATGCACATTATCTTCATCCAGTGATGACGATGACCCCCTACCAAGTGTGTTTCTCCATTGCACTACGATGCAACTTCTGCTAGGTGGCAGGTGATCTCTGGAGGACAGAATCCCCAACCCCCACCCAGATGGAGGATAGCTGTCCTGTAGGGTGTTCAATGCTCTTTCCCCAACTACAGTAGCTCCTAGCATCCCAAGTCCATTTCCAAACAAGCCATCAGAGTAGCAAGCCAAAGCGTTATAGCTGCACCATCTAGCAGGCCATACCGATTAAACGTTAAGGGAAAATGGTTGATTTTCTTTTTTATCATAAAACTTTTTTCATTTGATATCAAAAATTAAACATCATACACAGAAGCAGGTCCCTTGACTAGACTGAGTATACAAATAATTGTAAGCCCCCCTCCCCAGTGTCTAGGGGCATGAGGTGGTACTTGTTCAATGGGGAGGGAGCACTCACAGCAGCAGAAACAGGATTAGATATACCTTAAGGGATGGCTGGCGTAGGAAGGTTCTCAACTGAGGGTTGCCATCTTCTGGTGCTGGGGCTGTAAGGTAACTCATTTTAACTGACATAAACAGTCCCAATAAAATAACTGAAGTCCACACATGCTTAAACATTAACACGGGGTATCCCATTTAATAGACAAACTTCATGGCACCAATTAAATGACAACATTGTACATCGGGACTTTGGGGGGTCCTAACACTGGCTTCAGTGGATACATTTTATTGCTGAGATGACCCTACTAATCTTTAGGTGGTTTTCTTTTGGGACAAAGTGGCCACAAGTGAAGTTAGGCAGCAGTTCCCACATGGCCGAATCAGGCCCTAAAAGGCAGTGGACAACATCTCTCCCTCACAGTCTGGCTCCTAAAACACTCTCTCGGTTTCTCAGCTGGGTCAAAACTTCTTCTACTTGCTTACTACTGGATCTCTAAATTGGCCAGCATAGTAAGTTACTCCACCCAGGCACAACTGGCAGATGTTCCCATGGTCTTGCACCCTCCAGGGGGACATATTGGATTCCGGGCTTTGGCTTTTAGCCCCAGCTTCCATGACACCCCCTGGCTGAACTAGCTTCTGACATCCTGGAACTGGCTCCCAGAGACACGCGGACATGGCTGTGACCCACATACTTCTCGTTGCCCTCTGGAGCTGCCACAGCCAGGTTCCAGGTTGGCATATCTTCTCCAGTGAAAAAAACTCTGTCCACTCTCTCTCTGGCTGCAATCCTCCCCTTGGTTCTCTCATTCTCTTACTCCCAGCACCATGGAGCTATTATAGGAGCCAAAGCTGCACTCAGGATAAAGCCTCTACACATTTACCCCATGAGGTGGCTTCCAACAAGGGTCCCTGATGGCCAAAAACAGCAGCTGCTACCAAGTCCACTACTGGATTGGTTTTTGGACACCCATCACACAAACAGCTGGCCTTGAGAGCAAACAAACAGTCCTGCTCACCTACAGCACCTCCCCATACATGTTTCTTACAGTTTCTACTGCAGCACCCGCTCTCTCGATTCCCCCACAGTGCCAAAAAATCCCAGTTTATAACCCTGTGCACCAGTGGTGACCTCCAACCCATGGAGTTCCCGCCAATACAGCAAAAGGCAATTTAACCCCTTAGCTGATGGCCCAAATCCTAAGACTTTCCATTAATATACACACCCTGAAAAGGGTGTTACATAATTCATTTGCAGATGGTTGATTTTTTTTAATGATCAAAATTATACCACAAACATAGCATTTGCTGATACATAATTGCAAGTGACCTGCAAGTACTTCATTGAAGGTCTGCATTCCCATTTCAGAATAAATTAATATTTGATAATATATTCAATAGTGACATTTTTATACTTAACTGTCACAAATGCATCTCATTAGTGGGGGGAAATAACTGTTATTAGTATATATATATATATATATATATATATATATGTGTGTGTGTCTGGTGAGAGAGAGAGAGAAAGAGAGAGAGAGAGACAGACAGAGAGAGAGAGAGAGAGAGAGGATTACCAAAGTTAAATAGCAAGTTTATAGTCATTGACCGACACAAAGGAATATTAGACACTGATACCAGACACGAATGGCCTCAGTCATACTCTGTTTATCCTTATACTAACCAGAAAAACAGTACATTCATTTTTAATTTTAATTAAAACACAGAAAAGGAATGCAAAGCATCCACCTCGTAAAGCATAAACTTTCTTAGAGCTTATTCATTTGTACTTCAGAAAAGTGATATTATACACGTTCATAAATCCTAGCGTCAAAACTACTTAAGATCACCAGTGGTTGCAGTTGTATTCAATTAAATTATTACAAAAAGAGATTCTCTCAGTAAATAACATTAATATCTTCAACCCCTTTTGACTTTTTTTTGTAGCATTGAGGGTGGAGGAGTATCTAAGGGGACTCTGGGTTATGGGCCAAATGCACCTTTCCTGGTTCTGATACAAGTCAGCAAGGTTCTGAAAGGTTCTTATTTGTTGAAATGGCTTGTTCGAGGTCTTTGACAGTATTCCCCATTGTTTTTGAACACACATGCTTAAAAATCACCTTTCTTGTGACTAAAATGAACTAGCATGCAGCAGATAGTGCTTCATGACCTTACGGAATAATCAGTGGACAAAAACAGCTGAGAATACTGATGAGAACCTGGCCTGAATCATATTAAACAGAGCGCTCCTTTTATTATATCAAATGTCAGGAAAGTGCTAAAGCAGACTGAGAACTGACACATAAGGGTATCATAAAAGTCAGGCAATATGAGACATTTATCAATAGAATTGAAAGGTACAGGTTAAAACTGTCATCATAACACTGCTGCTTTAAGTGCCTGTTTATGACATGCTAAATACTAATTTGTATTTTGACTTATTAAAATTGTTTTTGTTAAGCGGGGTTCTTCTGGGGTGTAAATTGCAGAACAGACCAGGATTTAGTGGGCTCCCTTTTCTGGAACTGGTTCCTGCTGACCATACTTTCTTTTTGGTTTCAGATTTAGTGTGATTGCGCAGAAATCACTCCATGACAGTATCCTCTGAGGTCAGAGGAGGGTGCACACTGACTCTCCCCATGGAGTGCCACTAATAGCAGCTGCTGTAATATAAAGTCATGCCCGACACATCCCTGTTCCAATGCGGAGGAGGCGACAGTGCCAGCAGGGCATTCCCTCCAGCCCAGTACTCAATCAAAATACTTTGCTGTGCATTAGCAAGAGCTGAAGTGGCAGGGTTTCTTGTTTTGAAGCAGAAGCCTGGGCTTTGCATGCAGAAGAAAATAAAGAAGCTGAGCAGGCATCTGGGAGGGCGGCATGATCTAGTGGTTGGATCTCAGGCTTGGGAACCAGGAGACCCGGGTTCAAACACCAGCTCAGCTGCTTACTCACTGTATGCCCTAAAGAAAACCACCTGGTGTCCCAGTGCTTAAAAGGCTCCCAGCTCTAAAATTCAGTTGAAGCAGAACCCCACTGCAAGCGAGATGGCCACATCTTTACCAAGCTATCATGGGTAAACAAATTAGAATAGAGTTGTCTCCATCTTGAGGATGTGACTATTAAAAAAAAAAGGGTTGCCTGGAAACAAATTCTTATTATTTAAAATTCAAGCTGCAGTTTTTTATAAATAGGTAATTAACATGATTTATAATAAGTGTGTTAAGTACAGTCACTAATGTCTCTTATGGTTTTCAAGTCCTTGCTTTACATTACTCTCATCCAAAATGAGTTAGGGAATCTGTTTTGTTAGGCATGTCGCTTTCCCATCTATGACATCCTTTACTCCCTTAACAGTCTAAGAAATGGCTGTTGCCTTGAATCAGTATAGAGCAGATTCAGGAATGGATATCTCCAGATTGCTGTCATGTACAAGTAGGCCCAATACCTTGTTCAAGTCATGTGCCATAGACTGATATATTTGTCCAGAACGCCAATACATTCTAATTTTGTGAGCAGCCCAGGAGCCTTTCATGTAATCACATAACCAAGGACACTGTACATGAATGCCTCCCCCCCCCACCTTTAAATACCAAGGGCTAAAGAGAGGACAGGACAGAAAACTTAACTCTCAGTTGCTAGAGAAGTTGACACTACCACCAGGTGATTTGCTGTTACTCTGGAAGGCATAACATGCTAAAAGCATGACAGAACAAATCATTTCACATGTCTTTCATTGTCACGAATGCATGCATTTGTTAAAGTGATAAACTGATAGCAAAAGGTTCTGTGATGTGAATAATTATCCTAAATATTGAAATGATACTGTTCTGGGGAGCTACTGGACATTATAAAATAGGTTCCTACTGTCCAGCACTCTAATAGACTGAGAAATGTCATGTAGTGTCTGGCTATCTCCACATGGTTGAATAATTTAGCTCTTGCAGCTGATTTTTCACTAAATGTATTTTTTTTTAAATCTTTTAGGACGGTGAGTGTTTTAGATTTGCAATAACACCATCTCAGGTATTCAGTCATGCAGAACTATATTTGGACATCTTGGGTGGTTAAAGGCACTTGGCTTGGCCTCATGCCTCACAGCACGCCCAAGGCATTCATATATTTTACATGACCTGACACCTTGTTGGGCGTTATTGCCTACATAGTGCTGTAAAGCTCCAGAAGTATTCATTTCTTCTAACTTTCTACAACACTGCAAGTTGGATAGAAAAAGGGGGCAATGTTGTCTGTTAAAAAAACTAATTTTCAAATATGACTCTGAGTCAAAGTTTTGGACCAGCTGTAAGATGTGAGTCAGCTACAGGTCCATACATGGCGCTGCCTTGTCAATGTATGCATCTCTATGTACCATATCTGGTTTGCAAGGAATGGGACAAGACCCTCCTGCTGCTTCTGATTGGCCCATCTTGCATATCCATTTTAGAAACATTTATTCTCAATGTCATACATCAGTGATTTCGGTGACACAAATTGGGCAAACTCTACCTTCTGGTTCAGGAAGATGGGATATTCGTGAGTTCAAGTCCTGCACCAGGCACATGGGATGATACCCAACACTGAACCTGCAGTGCTGCACTAAGGGGGTGGCTGCACTGTAGGAGGTGCTCTCCTTTGGATGAGACATTATTTTACTAAGGTCTCTTCAATGTTTGCTGTCCAGATATAAGTTAAAGATCTGTCGAGGTGGAAGCTAAGATCCAATGGTACTTTTTGAAAGTTGTCTCTGGTGTTCTGGTCAACATCGCCACTCTATTACACAGTTTCTAACATGCGTGTGTGTGTTATTAGCATGCTTAATAGCAGCTGCAAGAATACCCCTAAAGTCCCTGTACAGCAAGCATCATATAGTCATTGCTTTGTGCATCAGGTTTTAATGTTGGTTGCAATGTAGCATCTATCTAGGGCAGACTTAGTCATTGATATCTTGGGACTACTGCCAGCCACAGGTAAGCCCATCCTCTCACTTTCATGGGCTTTCAAACTATGATGAACACTGGTAATGAATGTTCCCCTTTTATGATGATGTCACAGTCGCAGCCCAACATCCAGTGACATCACAACTAACACAACAATTGTGAGGTCACTTGTCAGCGATCAGGTGTCCCTCAGACTCTCAGTGGCATAGCTTAGCTTAGTTAATTCAACACACGATTGTAGTCAAATGCCCCTAGGCGAGGCTGAAGTTACATACACATTTTACAACCAATCTCATAGCAGATGGATACATCAAAAAATCTGTAAAAAGGCTAAATGCAAAGTGGCCTGTACCTTAAAAAAGTAAACACAGAATGACAACACATAAATAAGCATTCATAACATCAGTCAGTATTTTCAAATTACAAACACCAGACACATTGGTTAAAACAAACTTATTCATTTATAAAAGGCATAAAAAAGATGCTTTACACTTCTCCGTTCTAAAAATTGGTTGTCGCCATCTGACCTAAACCAAGTAGATACCAGATTGAAGTGAAACATTCAAAAGGAAAGCAGTGTAGTGACGTGCACAATATGAGTATGAAAGTGACACACAACAGTCATAAATGCTGCAATTTAAACACTTTTGCTTGATAGATACTTGCCCTTTAAACATATTTTGCATGCAACACAACTTTGTTATTTTATCCTCTCTGCAGATCAGCAGCCTTCAAATAATTTCCCTCGATATTATTAAACAAACATTAAGATGTAAACCAGTCACCCAGGAGCTTTAAGACAAACCCTGTCACAGTCTCTGGAAAGACCAGATAAAATGAAAAAGCAGATCGGCTTTGCTCCGGGTCGCTAATTGCTGTGCATTTAGTCTTATGGATACGAGGCATCAGAAGATTATCCTGAAATCAGTTATTAAACAAACAGTGTTTAGACGAACTGAAAGGTTCATTTGGGGACAGCAAGACTGTGATAATTCATTGCCCAGTCCGACATGAATGCTTA
Source organism: Neoceratodus forsteri (assembly GCA_016271365.2). Classification (NCBI taxonomy): domain Eukaryota; kingdom Metazoa; phylum Chordata; order Ceratodontiformes; family Ceratodontidae; genus Neoceratodus; species Neoceratodus forsteri. Next base: position 61,624,852 of record JADMNL010000033.1, read on the forward strand.
ATAGATGAGTAACTAAAACAAAACATAAAGGGCAATGCCTGGGGATCTGGGAATCCTTCCCCCCCACAGAACGAATGCTATGCATCCATGCAGATGACCTAAGTTCAGGAGGCAGCCTATGGCTGGGTGCATTGCGTCTTGGGGGAAGGGGATGTGGCACTGCAGCCAAGCATAGTGGCAGCCCCTCACTATGGGCTGAGAAGCCTGCTCCCTTACTAGGAGGGGGAGATCATGATGTCTGAGGTCACGATGAATTTGCTGCTGTGTGCAGGGCACACAGTGACCTGTGCATGGTGCCTGGGGATGTGGGTGGGTCTGAGGGAGGGGGTCAGGGGGACATGCCAATGCCAGATTCTTCTGGAGGGGGACAGAGAGAATTAAAACAACCCCATGAAGCCGTCAGGATGATGGTCCAATTCACACGGGTCCCACATCAGGACCCACCTCCCCAAACAGATGTGTGTCCCACAGGGGTGGGGCACCCTTCCATGGTGGGGAGGAGCTATTGGAAGAAAAAGGGAGGTGAGTAAAGGGTGTTGAGGCAAGGTGGTTGCAACCAAAAGTAGGACTGGAGTAGCAGGGCAATAAAAATCAAGGCAAATGAATGATTGGGTGTTCGAAAAAAATTAGGTGGTAATTTCATCAAGTGAGGGTGTTTGGGGGCAGAATAAGCCACATAAGGGCATCTGCCCCCAGCTTCACAAGACAAAATGACAACCATGTTTGGTCTCAGCCACCAATGTTTTTTTACAATACAGGATTTTTTTTTTTTTAAGTATGCTGTAGTATAATAGCAAGCAATACAGCGACAGCAGGCTGTAACAAATTATAACTATAAACTTGAACATTTGAAACACAGCATGTCATTTAGGTTTTATAAATAAAATACAAGTAACAATATAACCAGTAAATCCGAAGCAATATTTTTTTTGAATTAGAAAAAACAAATTTCCCAAAATGTAATCACTGGGTATGAAATACATTAGTTTTGTTCAGTAACTTTTAAAGCACTTGTGGCACCGAATACAGCTATGACTCATTGTCATTCTCAGATCATATGAAATAATGTATGGGCAATCATACATAACAAAGCTGCTTTTCCATCAAGGGGTTGTGATGACATCATAGGCCCTGTCCACACTGCATCTCTTAAAACATTTTTGACTGTGTTAAAACGTTTTAAGAGGGCTGTGTCCAGATTCTAGCACGGTAAAAATCATGGTACAATTCATGTTCTAAAACTCTGCTTGTACCCTGCTCAGAGCAAGGCTTGAGCACAGTTTTATATATATATTTTTTTTTACCAATTATTTTACCAGGTGAGACACACTAAGCTGAAAGCTTGTTTGCAGGTGCAACCTGGGAGCACAAGGAAGTTAAGTGACTTGCTCAGGGTCACACAGTATGCACCTAGGGGGCTGTGGGATTCAAACCCAGATCTCCAGATTTGCAGCTCAGAGCCTTAACCCACTGCGCCATACTGCCTATCAAAGCAGTTCCCTTAATCCATGTTAACAGAAGTGTGCACGTGCACTGCACTGTAACATGGGTTAAGGGAATCTCTCAGTGCGATTTCTAAGCTTGCACGGCCCATCATGCCTTATTGCTTAAATACGTCATGGAGTAAATAAGGCACAGGAAGAAAGTATTTTTTAGAAAAAAGAAAAGGTGCTCAAGAACAAGGGGACATGCTAAGAAGCTGGAGGGAGGTTGATTCAGGAGAGATGTGAGGAAGGACCTCTTCACAGAAAGAGTGGTGGATTCCAGGAACAGCCTTCCAGCAGAGGTGGTGGGGGTGAAAACAGTGGTGAGGTTCAAGAATGCATGGGAATTGTAGTAGAAAGGAAGTGGGGAGGGAGAAAGAGCAGTAGATCAAGTAGCTTTTGTGGTGACAACGTAGGTAGGGAAAATAAAGGCAGACTGGGCGGGCCAAGCAATCCTTATCTGCCATCAAATTCTATGTTTCTGTTTTATAAAGAATCTGCAGTGTAGGTAAGCATACAGAATCTTAATAGACATGGGATTCTATGCCTTTGTACTACAGCGGTAGCATAGCTACTGTGGTACTGCAATTTCCTGTGGTGCAGAGGGCGAACTGTGTTTTTTTTATTGTATTACTGTATTTTTTTACACAGAAACATAAACTTTGATGACAGATAAGGACCACTTGGCCCACCCAGTCTGCCCTTTTCCCTACCTGTTTGATAAGCTGCAGATCCCAGTTAACCAACAGCCTGCTTCTTCCTACCCCGCACCAGAATTGCCGTATGTCTATCCAATGCATTCTTGAATTCCTCTACTGTTTTTGACCCTATGACCTCCTCAGGAAGGCTGTTCCATGCATCCACAACCCTCTCCATGAAAAAATACTTTCTCACATTGCCTCTGAGCTCCCCCCCCCATCTTAAAACTGTGCCCCTTTGTTCATGCACATCTCTTTTTCTGAAAGATGCTATCCTCTTGGACTTTGTTGATTCCCTTTATTATCATTTAGCATTCTCTAACATTATTCACTGTAGTGTGGTTGTCTCCTGCACCTGATCTATTTCTAACCCCCCCTCCCCCTTCCTCCATCTCCTTGGCACAGCTGGAAATGCAATTTGCAGCTTATTTCTGCTTGCATGCCTGGATTAAATAAATTAAAATAAATAACTGTTTAACAAAAATCCAATTGTTAGAAACAAGTCGGTCTGCTGTTACTAAAAATGAAGAGAAGGACAGTGGCTCCTGTTGCCCACTAGGGGGCATTTTGGGGGAAGTATAAGAATTGCCCAGCCTTATGATACAGTCCTTTTGTGCCATGAAAGCCCGTATTATTATAGTAAGTGGCACAGCCGCGGACAGGGATCTGATAAGCCGTACTGTGAAAGCAGCTGCTGCATGTGGGACTGATTCCCTATAACTGCCTTTGCTAAGAAAAAGATAACACAGTGTTTTCATTTTTTGATTTGATGCCATCTGTTGCAACTTGCAAGTTAAATGTTAAGTTAGCATGGAGGATGGCAACCAGTGATTTACACTCCTCAGCAGAATGCAAAGAAACATCATTTTTAGGGAGAGGAAAGGCCATCTGATACTCTACGGTTTCTGTCTGGTTCCAGTCAGCTTGACATTTGTCTTTTTCTCACTTAAAGCCAATTTATTTGCTTTATCCACAGCTGCAGCTATAGCAGCTGCTGCCAGAATCAGGACTAGTAGTAAGGGAGCCTTTTTCTAGTTCTCATTAGAACCCTCAACAGGTTCTAAGCAGTTCTGTTTTTAACCAATATTACACACCTATAAATTTGCATATAATTGCATATTAACCATATGCAAATGGTTTGAAATTACTCATCTGCATTCCAGACTTCTCAAAAGGACTTTATGGGGAAGTTCTTTTCATTTCATGATTCAAGAGCTGACTGTGATTCCAGGGAGTTCGGTTTTTGGTTTGTGTGTTTTTTTTAGAAGCTGTTTTGCCCTTAACTAATCTTGACACAGAAGTGTCATTTATAGCTGTTCATGAGACCCAGTACTTGGCATCTTCATCGTGAAGTCTTATGAAGATTTATCATCAACGCTGCCTATGCCATTAGGAAGATCACAGCACCCCTACTGTCCTCGCTTTGGAACTCACACTGGAGGTTTCTTTGGATGGCAAACTAGAGTCATTGGTTAGTGTGGAACCTCTTAGTGGGCCAACACATATGCAAATATCTATCTGTCTGTCTGTCTGTCTATCTAATCTATCTATCTATCCAAATGCACACTTGAGCGGAGTCAATAGACTGGCATGGCCTGTTTCCGCTGGCAGTTTTGAATGTTCGCATGTTAGTGTATAGTTAGGGTTCAGCATGCACTTCTATGTTAAATTCAAAATTTTGCACTTTAATAACTTTGCAGCCTTTCAACTGATTTGCCTGAAATCTTGCATGCTCAGTGTCCTATGGTGGATCTCTGAATGTGCAAAGTTTCATTATGGTCATGCGTATGGTTGCAGATACTGTATACGAAACATCACAAAATGCAAAATTACCCAGTTTTTGTAGAGTATGTGTGGTTTGGGTCACAGATGTGCCTTTTGACGGTTTGGTGAAAGAATATTAGACAGTTCAAAAGTTATTAAAATTTAAAGTCCCCATATTATTCTCTATGGGGGAAAAATAATGTCTAGTGTGAAAGTGTCCCAGATGCATTTGAAACATTTGCAGATAGCTTTAGAACTGTTGTCATCCTGAAGATGTCTTCCCCAAGTGCCTTATTGTGCTGGAGGGCTGTATACCTTCCCCCCCGTATGAATAGCGGCCCCAGCTTCTGTCTCCAGGATGACCTTCGGCACCTCCAGTCCTCCTCTTTCTCTGGGTGCCCGGTACTATGTGAAAAAGTTGCTGTTTTGCCATGGAGCACCACCAACCTAGTGTGGTACCCTTTTTTTTTGTTTTCCATGCCCTGTACCTCCGTAGCCTGATTCCCTCTCTCACATGTAATATAACCCCTCCTCCCCTTCTCCCCTTCCTGTCTTTCTTGAAGAGAGAGTAGCCCCGTATGGCCATATCCTAGCCACGGCTGTCAGTGCACCATGATTCCGTTATGGCCACTAAATCCAGGTCTGCCTCCTCCATGATGGCCTCCAGATCTGGAGTTTTATTACCCAGGCTCCTTGCATTGGCACACATGACTCTCCATGCCCTACACCCTCCCTGCCTGCCTTCCTGCTTTCTCTCCTCCCCTCCTGCCTGTGTTGTTCCCTAAAGCTCCCTCTGACTCAGGCCATGCTGTTTGGTTCCCAGGGTAAGTTAAAAACATTCCCTGGGCCCTTGCATATTACCGGCGCTGATGGTTCCCCCATGATGGTCGCCAACTCGGTCAAATACTTGGGAGTTACCCTTGACCCTCAGCTTGACCTCTCCCAGCATATTCACCTTGTATGTAGAGCTATAAATAGTAAGTTGGGCTTGGCTTACAGAGCAAAAAACAGTCTCACCCTCACTGCACATATTGCCCTGGCGAGTGGGGTGTTTCTTCCCATACTCTTCTATGGACTCATCACATTTGCTCACGCTGCTAAAACTCACTTCTCACAATGGGACATGGCTTACAATAATATATGCCGCTTGGCCCTTGCAGCCCAGCATCTCACCCACCACTGTGATCTTCACAATAAGCTTATTTGGCTTCCACTGGGTCAGCATCATAGCTTTGTCCTTGGTTGTTTTACTGACAAGGTGGTAAGAATGGCTGTGACGCTTGGACAGCTGGCTCTGATTAATTTATGCTTTTTGTAATACAAAAATGCGCTATTGATGTCTCTCATGAAACATGCTGTTTCAGCTAAAAGATAAAAGCCAGGAGATAATTAAAGGCTAGAAAAGACCTAAATTAAGGATCTCCTGTTTATCTAGTTTAATTGTAGGTGCTAGGCTGGAAATCATAAACTTTTACGGCGTTTAGAGGAAGAATACAGGTTATGTCACTGTGGTGCGAAGTCATAAATGCTCTTTGATGTCTGTGAAAGAGCAGGATGCTGCTCATGGATGAAAGAAACAACTTGGAAAATTACAGACTTAATTGGGAAGTCATATGGGGAAAACACTTTTTTTTTTTTTCGGATGTCACCTATTAATTTACCTCCTGACACAAGACATACTGATTGTATAATTTTTAATAAACAGAGGAGGAGCTGGGTGACATCATGGAGAAGGCAGGGTCAAGACAGTGATTTAGTTATGCTGCAACTGACCTTTAGACACACACTCATGTTTGGACTCTGAAGCTACAACATCTTTCAGCACTGTAAGAATATAAGAATACATTAGCTAGGCAAGGCTAAGTGTATGGTTGGTAGGAAATTGCACTTTTAAACCTGTTTTTTTTAAGTGATTGTAATGTTTTGTGATATATGGTTCTGTGTTTTACATTTTACATTTTTTATCTATTTTTAAGTAAACATCTCATTTTAAGAGACTACTTGGTGTGCCTTTGAAATTCTTTCTTTGACAAGTGAGGCATATATGATTAAAGCTGACACTGTGCAAAGCTTACTGGTTTTACCAAACTGGGAAAAGGTAAGAGTTTGTTCTGAGGTCTTTAATAGGGTTTTTAAGGGTTCATTTTGTACACCTGGTTAGGTACCCATAGGCGTAAGATATCTGGCATCTCCCGAAGAGCAGAATTATCTAAGCCTGTACATTGGGTATGCTAGCAAGAGGCTCACAGTTAGAATCCCTCCAAGAACTTGAGACCAAAGGTTGATTCGAACCCACAAAACCAACAGGAGGGTTACCCTGTTCTGTTAACTGTTCACAATACTGCGCTCAGAAGTTGGCACTGCGGGAGCAGAAGGCTTGACCTGCTGAGTGGGGTTGTGACAATGGCCACTCCTCCTGTTCTGGCAGAGCTCTTCAAACCTGTGACCTCCTCCTACTCCCTAAGGTCACATGGTCTTGCGATATTCCAGGTCCCCAATACTCGCACCCAAATGGGTGATAGAGCATTTGCATGTCGTGCTCCGAAATTATGGAATTCCCTTCCTGCCCTTGTTTGCACCACACCCTCCCATACCTGTTTCTGTAACTCCCTCTGGGATCACTTGCTGCTCTCCTCAGCCTGCAGTTGCACTTAAGATGCCAGTAGCCCTCCTAAACTAATGACACACTGCATACCACTGGTCCTCTTTGAGGGGCACCTACCCGAACTCTGTGCTTGGCTACCTACCTAGCCCTACCTGCCCACAGTGTTCTTCGTGCTTGCACTCTTTGGTATTTGAAATGGTATTTGAAATTTGCCTCTCTGTTCACAGTTTGAAATGTCTGTATATTAAGCTACCTGCTCCTGTGTATATTACCTCATGCTTTTTTTGAACTTGCCTCTCCTGTCTCACCTTTGAAATCTCTGTATATTTATCTACCTGAGCTCTGTTTTGTAATCTGCTTCAGTATTTCCTTGTAACCTCCCGGGTTGCACCTGAAAATAGGCTTCTGTTTTGTCTAGTGTGCTTACATGGTTAACAAAAGCTAAATAAATAAATACCCCCTCTCTACCCTTGTTACCCTCTCCGTTACCTGTCACCTTTACTCCTCCCCTCTTGCTTTCCTAAATTTGTTGTACACAGATGTTACTGTACACAATCTTTTGTTTGAAGGACACACAGGTCCTTTTGTCATGTGACCACACAGCTACAGGCAGTGCATAAAAAAATTCAGTGGCCACTTCCTGTCCACTTAAAATGAAATACCAGTGGCTACTAAAAACAGATGTCTGTGACCATATGCCTCCAGAATTCAATGTTTCTCCCATACAGTCACAAGGAATGGCCACCCACAATCCAGTGAGGTTTGGCCACTGGGAATGCTGGATTAGGAGCCATTTAGTTGCCAACACAAAGCTGATTGTAATGCCTTGGATGAGAGATACCACAAGGATAGTGAACAGGATCCCTCATAGTTTGAAAGCTCCTAAAAAAAGCTCTGTTAAAGGGGAACATTTATGACTAGCGGTCATCACAGTTTGAAAATCCATGAAATGCTCTTTTAACTGAGGTACTGGGCTTACCTGTATGTAGGTGGCAGCAGTGTAAAGATATCCATGACTAAGTCTGCCCTATAGTGATACTACCCTGCCACTATTTTTAGAACCTTGTGATGTCACTGAGGGTGACGCTGGGCTTAACTGAGGTTACAGCACTGAGGCATGAACCTGCAGGCCAAGCAGGCCTAGATCTGAATCCCTCAACCTCCACTGCATACTGTGTGATCCTGAACAAGTCATGTAACCTTCTTGTGATCCCAGAATGCGCCTGGAAATGAGAATTGGTTCAGTGTGTCTTTTCCAGCCCAAATAAATCTATGATCAAATAAATTAATATATAAAAAATACGTAAGTTATTACAATGTACTTAGGGCAGAGCTTCATCCCAGTGACATCATAAAGTTCTAAAAATGGTGGCAGCATAGTAGCAACATAGGGCAGACTTAGTTATCAATATCTCTGGACTGCTGTCAGCCCCAGGTAACCCTAATGCTTCATTTAAAAGGGGTTTTCATGGGCTTTCAAACTGTGATGTGCCATTCTTCATAAATGTTCCCCTTTAAATAAGGTGTTGGGTTACCTGTAGCTTGCATCAGTCCAACTTGGGGTTGCACAGGATACTGTTTGTTTATTTTTTGGAAAGTGTGAACTAGTTGCTGATCCAGAGTGTATAGTGCAACATCAAAATCCATTACACAGACTAAAGAGATTGAATGTATTCCCATAGCCTGGTGGATCGTGTAGTTTACTATTGTGTTTTCTTCACACCCTTAGTCCAGAGACAATCCAGACATGCCCTGAACAACCACTATAGCTCAATGCTTGATCATTCTATCAGCAAGCCATGACACATGGCAGCTTTGGTATTAAAGCATTCCAATGCAAGCCCAAGGGGCATTGAGAGGTATGAGACATAGCCAAGTGCCTTGCACCCCAGGAAAATGGATTGAAAGTGATTTTGCTACATAGAGACATATAATGTCCAGGACAGGACAAGACTGAGTCCATCAAGTCTACCCTGATGTCTACATTGTTTTACTTTGGTCTTTCAGAACTCCCCCACCACTCCAAGCCTTCCAATTGTTCCTGATTAACCCTTCAAAATGTCACATTGGTTTTTGAACCCTGAGATAGTCTCAGTATGTATTACATTATTGAGTAGACTTTTCCACCTAGCCACCACTTGCTCTGTGAAGGCATTTTTTCTGACATCCTTTCTGAAATCTCCCATTCCTGTTTAAGACTGTGCCCCCTAGTGGTGGTTCTGTTCCTTAACTTAATAATTCAATGAACTCCACCCTACTATATACCTGCATGTATCTGTAGTTGTCTATCATATCCTCCCTTACCCTGCTGTCCTCCAGAGAGCACATAATTAGACTATTATAAAGCACTGTTGCTGCCTCAACCAATCAAAGCGCACCATACTGTCACTCTAATGCAGATTACAGTCGGTGTCTTGCACGCTTCAGCACAGCTGATTCCCACTGCACTGAGGCTGTCTTCGGACACTCATCCTATCAGAAACACTGTGGCTTCAGCTCTGAGAGAGAGAAATCAATGGTAGTGAAAGCTTTGAGCTTCTGACCAAACAGCAGGCAATCTAAAATATGGAACCAGTCAACAGAGTTTTAATAGTGGTAACCCAATCAACCTGCAGTCCATTCCATACCACCATTAACCACCATGTAAGCAGTGCCACTATATCTTCTTTTTCTTTACAGTGGTGGAATTACCATGTAATGCTGTAAGCAGTGTTGGGGTGGGGGGCGTACAACCAGCTATAAATAAATGAGCTTGTTTATCTTCAATTATGGTGTCTGACAGATTTTTTCTTTTTCACTGCAGACAGTTACACTGCTTCATAATATACCAATACATATACTGATTTATGTCTTTTACATAATAAGAACATTATCTTGTGCCATTTTGGGCTGACAGAGCCACTCAGCTTTGCTCTGTGGTCCTCTCTCCCAAAACAGCATGAGATAACATTCTTATCATGTGGACACAGATCCATACATGTATTAATGTATATCCTATCTTTACTCATAGGTCTTATTCTGCTGTCCCTGGATCATTTTCCTAGCCCTCCACCAGATAGCACCATCATAATACATCCAGAGTATGAAGCCGGCATTTACAGTCAAAACGTGCCCTCAACCGAAGACAGTGGTAAATAATGCAAGTGGGGGCCATCTTTAATGACTTGAGTCATTAATTATAAACAGGGTTATAAACGCTGTTTCTTTATATCTGAGGAAATTGAAAAGGTACTGTTTGCTAAAAAATCTATAGGGTGAAAATGTTTGCCAACTAACAACTACTGCTGCTTTAAGGACCAGGAAGATATAAACCAAAAGAAATGATATACAGACAGATAATGGGAGGGGGCGAGTAAATATGAACTGGGAATGCTGCCGTGCTTCTCTGTCCCTTTAAGAGAAGGCTCAGTAATTAGTGTCCATACTGTAACTGCAGGTGGCTTTTGTAATGCTTATTAGAAATACTGCAATTAAGCAGCTTTAATAGTCAATCAATATGGGTTACCTGTAATTAAACTTGACAGTCTTTTGGGCTCTTTTGTTCTTTGCTTTGTTAAAAAAAACAAAGAAGCCACACAGAAAAGACATTTCTGTCTCCTTCACAGGACTGTTAAGAACATATTTTCAGATAAGAACTTCCTTGAACAGTTTCAGTCCACCAATGGTAGGTTTTTCTGGTCCAAGTACTATATACATGCATATATATGGACGTAAATATACATACATATTTACATACACACACATATATATACACATACATAAATACACATACACACATATAAACACACAGATGTATGCATACATGCATACGTACATCCGCAGAAATCCTTCTCGTTTACTGCCCCGTCCTTATGGAACCACCTCCCGCTGGAGGTGAGAGAAACCCCTACAGTGCAGTGCTTCCGCACCAGACTCAAAACTCATCTCCTAGCAAAAAGTGTATGCCAGTGCCACTACACCTGACACTACCACCACGACCCATAATTCCACCCCCACCCCAACAAGGTAGTACTAACTTTTCTTTTCTTTTTTCTCCTCCTACCTCTACAATGAACCACCCTAATGCTCTCGAAGGACCTTACCTAAGGAACTCTAATGTTGTTTCATCTACCTGCATGACAAATGTTTGAATGCTCTAAATTACAACTTACCAATATGATATACAATAGCCTAATAACTACTGCTATGTGTAAACAGCCGAATACTGTATACCCATGATTGCCTGTGTTATGTTACTGCACTAAGTTCAATATGTCTGTACTAATATTCCCGGGTCGCCCCTGAAAAAGGGACCTTCAGGGCCCAGCGGGCCTACCCGGTCATCAAAATTCAATAAATAATAAATAAATAAATATACACATGCATACATGCATGCATACACACACATATATGCATACATACATACACACACACACACACATATATACATATATGCACACATACATGCACACATATACATACAGATGTGCACATACATGAACATATATATCCATATATGCACACATACATCCATACACACATGTACATACACATACACATATACATACATCCATATATGCACACATACATGCACACATATACATATACATACACACATATATGCACACAAGCATACACACATACATACACGCATACACACATACATACATCTATGCACACATACACACACACATATATATATACACACATACATGCCATACATACATACAAACATACATACATGCACATTCATGCAAACATACAGCTATTGGGAGGAAAGACATAAGACAATGGGCCAGATTTTCAAAACTCTTTATTTGCTGCAAGTCATGGGTATGTCAGAGATATGCCACATTGGAGTTGTGGCAGAAAAATGGTTTTGGCTTTCTTGCATCATCTAGATGCCCGTGACCGCATTCCCATGGTCTAGCATGCATCAATGCTGCTGGGGATGCCTACGTGCCTCTAGAAGCTGCTTGTGGCCAGTTTTAGCTACAAGCCTCCATAAAGCAGGTCCAAGTGCCGTAACTGCACCCAATATTAGAACACTGTGTGCGGTTGTGGTGTTTGGACATGGTGCAGCTGCAACCCTGTACAGTGCAGCTACAAGGATTGATGCAGGCACTGCACTTGCTTTTGAAATCTGTCCCCATTGATCTATGGAGTTCCTCCTTCCCATCTGATCAGTTAAAATGTTATAACCCCTTAGTCTTCAAAGTCTTAACATGCAGCACCAAGCACACCAAGGAACAAACAGCTGAGCTAAGAATATGGTGTAGGGATGATACGATCTTGGAAAATACAACACACTACAAATATTTGGATATGACACTCAATGCTGTGCTTACTGCTAAGGAACATGGTCATGTACATAATGTAGTAAAAACTACAGAGAGTAATTCTGGACCCCGAATCATTAAAAATGGGCTGCTATTGAAAGAACCCAAGAGTACTATGGGAATTGGTGGACATACTGGCTGCACCCCTGGCGGAGCTCTTCAACAGGTCGCTTGAGACAGGGAGGGTACCTAGGGATTGGCGAGAGGCACATGTAGTGCCAATCCATAAAGGGGGGTCAAGGGAAGTACCAGGTAACTATAGACTCATCAGTTTGACCTCGGTGGTGGGAAAATTAATGGAGAGTCTACTAAAGGAATGATTGGGGGTGTACTTGGAGGAGGTGGGAGGTCTGAATAGTCGGCAACATGGGTTTGTGGCAGGTAGATCATGTCAAACCAACATTGTGGAGTTCTACGAATGGGTAACATCAGAACTGGACAGGGGAAAGCCTGTGGATATATTAGTCTTGGACTTCAGCAAGGCGTTTGACTCTGTCCCCCACAATGGTCTGGTGGAGAAACTGATGGGGTTGGGAGTAGGCCCTTTGATGGTCAGATGGATTGAAAACTGGCTAGCTGGATGCACCCAGAGAGTAGTGGTCGGTGGGAAGCTCTCAAACCCTAGAGAGGTCAGTGGTAGGGTACCGCAGGGCTCAGTCCTGGGTCTGATCCTGTTTAATGCATACATATCGGACATCAGGGAGGGTATAGGGTGTGAAATGAGTTATTCGCTGATGACTCCAAGATGGGAGCAGTAGTTGAGAGGGAAGAGGGGAGGTTGGCACTGCAAGGGGACCTGGACACCCTGGAAAGCTGGGCTCACACATGGAAATTAAATTTCAATATCACCAAGTGCAAGGTGTTACATCTTGGTCGGGGAAACCCTAAACACAGGTACACCCTGGGAGGGGACACACTGGAGGCCTCAACAGGGGAACAAGACCTAGGGGTCATGGTGGATGCATGTATAAATAACTCTGAGCAGTGCAGGAGAGTGGCTAGCAAGGCAAACAGGATGTTGGGATGCATCGTAAGGGGATCACCACTAGGAGCAGGGAAGTGATTCTGCCACTGTACAATGGACTGGTTAGACCACACCTTGAGTACTGTGTACAGTACTGGAGAACACTCTTGAAGAGGGACATACAGCTCCTGGAGAGGGTACAAAGGAGGGCAACTAAGATGATCAACGAGGACTAGGGATTTGGCGTATGAGGACAGACTTGAGGAGCTCTGCCTGTTTTCATTGGAGGGAGAAGAGAGACAGGGGGACATGATTGAGGTCTTCAACACCTCAAGGGAATAAATAGGGTAAACATGGAGGATCTTTAGACTAAAGCAGGAAGGTATCACCAGAGGGCATGGCTTGAAGTTGGAAGGAGGAAGGGTGAGGGAAAAGAGGAGGAGTTTTCACTGAGAGGGTGGTGGACCCTTGGAATGTGCTGCCTGACGAGCTGGTTCAGAGATCCACAGTGGAGGGCTTCAAGAGAGGGTGGGATAGACACAGAAAGCGGATGTATCAGATGATGGCCTGGCCCAGGGGGGTGGGGATGGATGATAGGGGTTTCTGGAACACAAGGGGGGGGTGAGGGCCTCGGCACTCAACTAGGGATCTGAGGTTCGAGCAGACTCAATAGACAGTAAGGCCTAATTTGCTGGCAATTAGTATGTTTGTATGTAATTCCTCTGCAGATGCTGCTGCCAAATCTTAACTAGGACAATGTTATTCCTCAAAGAATAGCTGAAACAGAAACGATTAGACTGACAACAATTTTTAGCACTGTTTGTAGGTTTATGTTATATGCCCAAAGAACTCCCATCATTGTGATTTGTACTCATGACTTACTCTACTCTTACCAAAGGTCAGACACTTGAATAGCTGGTAACATTGTAAATATAATAACACAGTAATTTAAGGTCACACGGAACTACCAGTATAGGTCCATGATGTGCACCTCCAAAGGTCAGACAATTCAACAGCTGGGAACATTGTTATATAGTAACATAGTAAGTTAAGGTCAGAAGGAACTGAAGGTCCATCATGTCCACCCCCTGTGTCGTAAGTAAGTATGAATAAATATGCTGTGCAAACATGTAGTAATTTAAAGAGGGTTACTTTAATGCTAATTTCATTTAAAGGAGAACAAGGCCCTCATGTATTTTAAAGAGCAGCTGTTACATTCAGGGCAAGGCAACTCTTAAAGGAAAGCTGTCATTAATGTGAGCTCCAACCCCCGAAAAGCTTGCCCTCCAGTTAAGCTTTTTAAAGTAAGAGTGGCGTTTTTCTCACGCTGCAACTTACTGTATTTTAATTCGCGAAGTCCAAAACCTGAAAGTGTAGCAGATTAGGAGGGTGCTCCATTTGCTGAAAAGAGCGTGGCGATGCATCTGCTTCAATAAAAAGTATTAGGCGGCGTGACGCTACATCTTTCAGCAAATGGAGCCCCACAGCATCTGCCATAACCATGACTCAGCGCCCCCCAACTCACACTCCACGTCCTCACTCACTTGAACATGTTCCATGCTGTAAAGCCACTTTCTGATCGAAAACATGTCTTGCTGCTTGAACCAGCATCTGCGATATGAGAAAACAAGGTAAGTCCATTTAATATTTTTAGACCAAATTTTTAACATGGCCTTTTTGGGACCCACATCTCAGGTACAAGTGAAGTGAAACTTTTCAATTTAGTACTGAAAGGTGATTTCACAGTCACTGTGCGAAATCACCTTTCAGACAGGATTTGAAATTTTCACCCACTGGGTTCATGAAGTTGGGTCATAAGAAGCCAACATTGAAAATTTTTTTGAAAAAATACAGTAAAATGACTAAGTTATGAGTGAATGTTGAAATATTTCAGCATTCACTCATATCTTTTCTAAATTTCAATATTCTTTCACCAAACTTTTAACATGGCCTTTTGGGACCCCACCTCCTGAGCAACACAGGTGAAGTCTTCCAGATCCATGCTGAAAGGTGATTTCACAGACATTCTGTGAAATCACATTTTGACCAAGATTTGACATGTTTCACCTACCTTGTTCTTGAGGTGGGGTCATAAAAAGACTATGTTGAAATTTTGGTGGAAAAATATGGTAAAATGACGAAGTTATGAGTGAAAGTTAAAATATTCCAACATTCACTCATAACTGTGCTAATTTTAAATATGGTGGCTCCAGACTTTCAACATAGCCATTTTTCACACATGACCAGTGTTACTGTTTTCAGATCCTGGACAAAACAAGTTTTCAAACTTGTAGCAAGAAATGGCATTTTGACTGCTATTCTATAAATGCCACATGTCATGTTTATGAGGGAGAGTCATAAAAATATTATCTTCAAAAATCGGGGTCAAAATAAAAAAAATTAAGAAATGCTGTAGGTCAGCCCACCAGTGCAGTGGTAGTGCTACAACTTATGATGCCAATGACCCGGATTCAAGCGTGAACCAAGGCTGTCAGAGGGCAAGCAATGGGAAGAAGGCTGAGTGTCCATTGGACAGCTTACCTTCTTCAGGGAGGAAATCTGGCACCCGGCACATCACTGGCCTCTAGAGATGGCTAGGGGTAGGTGAGCCAGGGACCAACACTGACAGCTGGATTGGCAGAGACAGCAGGTGTGTGCTCAACCATGCGTAGAGGTCATTGCATGTCCATTCCATCAAAGGTGGGGGCCATGGGGAACCACATCCACAGGAAAACAAAACCTTGGTGATGAGCAGGATGATACCCGGAATCCTTGCAAGGAGACAGCTTCCCGATGTGGGGTATATCCGCTAGTCAACAACAAGGTGATTAAACAAAAAATAATAACAAAAAAAGAAATGTTGTATGTAGTGCCAGCCTTTACCCCAGAGGGTAGTGCTTTGTGATCCTGTGCCGGTGAGCTAAGTTCAGGGGCAAGCTCAATGATCCAGCTAGATGGGCTCAGGCAGGGGGGGCCAGCACAGTCATGCAGCACCCTCCAGCCTGGGAAGTGAAGGTACAGGGTTGCCCTCATGGGCTCAAGTACCATATAGTGAACAGAGATCTTTTCTTGGCATAGGGCCCTGCACCTCTGTACCTATGGCTGCCAGAGGGTCCTGCACTTTGGCAAACAGATGGACTCTTTACCCTGTGTGTCTGTATCTGTAGCCACGTGGAACCCGACAGACAGCCCTACAAATCCTTGACATCTGTTGCTACATGGAAGTGCAGGGCTCAGAAGGACCCTCCACTTCTGCAGGCAGATGGACTTTTCCCTTTACAGAGGGTCCAAAGGGCCCTGCATGCTTTCATCTGTTCACACAGGTCCCCAAAGGTCCCTGCATGAATGAAGTCCCTACATGAATGAGGATATGATTCCACTATCTTAAAAACAAAGGAAATTCTTTGTACAAAACTAAGTTAATGCACCAGTTAGGATTCAACTTAACACAACAAGCGAATGGAAAATGGGGAAATATAGTAATATAGGGAAATTTGGTATTAAAGTTCCCAACCCTAACTGTCTAGCCCTACCCCCCAAGCAGCAAAAGGAAAAGAGGATTTGGGGTCTCCGGAGTCTTGGTGAATCAGTGGTGGGGTCTTCCTTGGGGTTGTCAACCCTAATGCTTTGCCCTCCCCAATCCATTAGCCTCCTGTTTGAAGCACAAGGTACAGCTCCAAGCCAAAGCCTCATAGTGATGCACTCTTCAAAGGTAGAGATGTTTGTCTTGCCACATGTTGCCAAAATAATCTGTTGTAGCTTTCTTCATGCTGAGCCCTGCATGATTAAAAGAAATCATGTCTGACCTTGTCTGCTCAGGGGAGGGGGTGGGCAATAGGGTTAGCAACCCCAAGGAAGACCCCACCACTGATTTTGCCAAGACTCCAGAGACCCCAAACCCTAATGTTTTTCCTTTTGCTGCTTGGGAGGTGAGGGTGGAGAGTTAGGGTTGAAAAACCTAATGCCACATGTCCCTACTTTTGTTGTGTTATGTTGAACCCTAACTGGTGCATTGATGTGTTTTTTGCAAGGAAAATATATATACTGCATATATATACAGTATATATATATATATATATATATATATATATATATATATATATATATATATCCCCATACATGTAGACCTGCCAGCAAAGATACTACAGTATTGGTATGTGTAGACCTGCCAGAAAAGCTATTACAGTATTAGTACATGAAGACCTGCCAGCAAAGATACTGCAGTATTAGTATGTGTAGACCTGCCAGCAAAGATACTGCAGTATTAGTACATGTAGACCTGCCAGCAAAGATACTACAATATTAGTACATGTAGACCTGCCAGCAAAGATACTACAGTATTAGTACATGAAGACCTGCCAGCAAAGATACTACAGTATTAGTACATGTAGACCTGCCAGCAAAGATACTACAGTATTAGTACATGTAGACCTGCCAGCAAAGATACTACAGTATTAGTACATGAAGACCTGCCAACAAAGATACTGCAGTATTAGTACATGTAGACCTGCCAGCAAAGATACTACAGTATTAGTACATGTAGACCTGCCAGCAAAGATACTACAGTATTAGTACATGAAGACCTGCCAACAAAGATACTGCAGTATTAGTACATGTCGAACTTGCCAGCAAATATACTACAGTATTAGTACATGTAGACCTGCCAGCAAATATACTACAGTATTAGTACATGTAGACCTGCCAGCAAAGATACTACAGTATTAGTACATGTAGAATCTGCTGGCAGATAAGAACTGCTAGATACACCTAGTCTGCCCATTTTTGTTCCCTGCCTATACTATCACCACAGACCATACCTGATCTCTGGCTACTTCCCCCTTGCTTTCCTACCAATATTCCTTTGTGCCTATCCCATACATGCTTGAAGTCTACCATGGTTTTTTCCCCACCACCTTCACTTGAAGACTGTTACAGGCATCCACCACACTTTCAGTGAAGAAGTACTTCCTTATACCCCCCTAAATTCCCCCCTTCCAACTTCATTGCATGCTCCCTTGTTCTCATGCAAACTTCTCTTCTGCAAAATATTCCCCTCCTGCACCTTATTCACCACTGTGAGGTATTTCTAGGTCTCTATAATGTTTCTCCCTTCTCTTTCATGTAATATATATTGAGATCCCTCAGTATCTCCTCACAGGGCTTAAGATACAGACCCTGCACCATTTTAGTTGCCCCCTCTGGACAGTCTCTATCCCATCTATGTCCTTCCTGAGATGTGGTCTCCAGAACTGGACACAGTACCCCAGGTGGGGTCTCACCAGTGATCGATACAGTGGTAACACCACCTCTGTCCCTCTGCTGGTGATACTCCTCCCTATGAACCCCAGCATCCCAGTGGCCCTACCTACTATGTTGTTGCACTGCCTCGCCACCTTGAAGTCATTGGATATGATTACCCCAAGGTCCCTTTCCTGTTCAGTGACTATCAATACCTCTTTCTCAATTCTGTACACTGCCTCTGGGTTTCTTTGCCCCAGGTGCATGATTTTGTACTTTTCCTCATTGAAACCCAGCTGCCATGCCCTTGACCCCTCCTTCTGTCTCAGGTCTTTACTCATTCTCTCTAGCCCCTCCAGTGTACCTACCCTATTGTAGATTTTGGTGTCAGCTGCAACCAAATGGCTAGAAACAATGAACTGGACTAGAATTAGTGTGCCCAGATAATAGAAGGCAGTGCAAAGCAAGGCAGCCAGCCTGCTACACACAAAGAACAGGTTCTCTGCAGTCGTGGATCACAGTAAAAAATTTCATCAGGTATTCACAATCATAATTAATTTGTTTTTGTATTTACCCTTTCTGATTAATTTTTTTCAATACATCCATCAATTGATCACATGCATAAATGTGTTTAAGATTTGTTGTTGTACATGTTTAATGCTTTGTATTTATGCTGTGTGTTTTTACATTTTGCACTTTATTAATTGTTCACAAGTAGGAGTATTCATCCTGTAATGTCATTTATAAAAGCACTTGTTCTTCTGACTAACTGGATCCACCCTCTGATGAAGACCCTGTGTTGGGTTGATGCGCCAGGGTTATGGGCCTAGCCAGTATTCCTCACACTGGGTTGCAATAAAGTTTTATTTGCAACTTTCATGTTTGTTATTTTGTAAATTGTTTTGCTGTGATCCATGAGTCCAAAGAACTGTTCTTTGTGTGTAGCCGGCCAGCCACCTTGCTCTGCACCCCCTCCTGTTATCAGGGCGCACCAATTCCAGTCCTGTTAAAGATGCTAAAAGGACTGGAGCAGGCAAACAGAGACAGATTATTTCCACTTGTAGGTGAATTGAAAAAGGAGGAAACAATCTCAAGATAAGCATTTGATGTGTACAGGGTAGATAAGAAGACATTTTTTCACAGAGGGTCCTTGGGATATGAAGTGCTTCATCGCAAGAGATTGCAGATGCTGAATTGCTTGGAACAGTCATGGAGTAGTTGGTTCCTCCCTTAAAAAGGAAAGTAATTTGGTTTGGTATAGTGATTCATTCTGTTTTCGTTTTTATTAAGGACACATCATTGAGCAGATCTCATTTACGGTGGTGTTCTTAACTTCACTTAATGCGTGAAATGATTTGGTTACAGTAAAACGTTGCTCAAAATTTATATTAAAAAAGAATAATATGCAGATGTCAAACTTATAGCATGGTACTGTGATATAATAATAACATTTACACCAGACTTCTTGTAACATTTTCACAGCAGGCTCATTTTGTCGGGTAGGCTCACAGTAAACCATGTAGAGATCTCCGAACTGGAAGGTGGTGGAGTCTGGAAGAAGGAAGATATAGTGCCTGTCATGCACTGTATATTCCAAAGTGCTACAAGCCACGAATGGTTGCAGCAGCAATTAAGTAAGCACAGAGGTGTTAACAGAGACAGAGGGAGGTTAAGGAAAGGCCACAGAGGTTTAGCAAGCAGGAGGCGGATAGGCACAGAGGACTCAAATGAATTATAGTAGTAATATTTTTTTATTGGTCAACTGTTTCAGGGTCATTACAGTCATTATAGAACTATAAACTGAATTATAATTAAGATAAGAAAAATACAGAACTAGGTTGGGACATACCACAGGTCAGCAGGTTTGTTTTAAGGAGGGATTGGTAGATTTCCAAAATGCCCATCTGGTGATTCTAAGTACAGTATCAGTAGGTATATATTATATATTTCAGTTAGATGCTCATATTTATCTTTTGCACATGGTAAAGTGAGTTGCTAAGGGTCGCACAGTGAGTAAGGGTGGGTGATGGGATTCAAACCTTCATTTCCAGATTTACAGATTTGTTATCTCTAACCCCTAGACTACATTGCCTCCCTAAATGCAAACTCAGACTCACTCTGTCTGTCTGTCTGTCAGTCTATTTGTCTATACAATGTACACACATTATGTCATTAGGAACACTGTAATCACTCTTGTGAATACTGTACTTTATAAAAATGTATTTATTTAACATGCATTTGAAATTTGTATCAAACAGATTCCAGGGTGACCTCATGAGATACGGTACTGCCCCATGAGACACATTATTGCACAATGACATACAATATCACCCCATGAGGTGTAATATCCCCATGAGATACAGTATCACCCCAGGAGACACAGTATTGTACCATGACATACAGCATCACCCCATGAGATACAATATCATCTCATGAAATACAATATTGCCCCAGGAAATACAATAGTGAGTTGTATGGGCTGTCCATGATACATCAGTGCACAAAAAGCACCTAGCTTTTATAGTACAGTGCAATAGGAAACATGTTAGTTCTAAAAGGACACACAGAGATAAGTTACTAACTGCTCATGAAAGTTTGCGACGAGAAAGGAGGACAGTTACTCACATAGCAGGTAAGGGATAATAGTCACAGGAGTTAAGGGTTGCCCTTCTGTACACACAGGCTTATTAAGCTAAACTGTTTTTGGTTTTTTTTAATTAAATCCATTATAGCTTTAATTCCTATTGCTTTATTATGCATGAAGGTTTTCAGTCATTAACATAACTCTTTCAGAATGCAGTCAGCCAATCTGATTTCTTAAAAAGTTGCTGACGCCCCGGGAAAGCATTAGAAAGCATAATATATTGACACAATTCAGACTGTATTTCACATATGTTCTATAGGGCATTTCGAACATACCACCAAATGAATAGCACTAGAAGAAAAAGGCCTTATAGTGTGTCTAGTCTGCTCAAGTTTGCAGACCCCCCAGTAACTACTGAAGGATCTGCCCCCATCCTCACTATCCATGTCTTCCTTCC
Organism: Neoceratodus forsteri; assembly: GCA_016271365.2. Lineage (NCBI taxonomy): Eukaryota > Metazoa > Chordata > Ceratodontiformes > Ceratodontidae > Neoceratodus > Neoceratodus forsteri. The sequence continues at coordinate 61,645,964 of JADMNL010000033.1, forward strand.
CAAAGAAATCCCCTCCACCTTCCCCCCTCTCCATGCTGCTTCATCTTTTGCCCTGTCCCAACCTCCCCATCACCTGTCTACAGTCTTCAGGGAGACAACTTTATCTGGCAACCCATTCTTCTTTGTCACCACCCTCTCACTGAAAACAGTGTCCCTTCATTTCCTTTTTGAGGCATCCCACCACCTGCTTGAGGCAGTGCCCCCTAGTTGTCCTGTTCCCATTAAGGTTGAAGAGACCCGAGACGGTACGATGGCTCTGAGAGTTGAGGTACTGGACGCCACACCTCATGCCGCACTGGCAACCTGGGTTCAGGAATAAACTTGTACCGCCAGGGGTCAGCAGGGAAGGGAAGAGATTGAGCATCCAGAGGACTGCTCTTCCTTCCCAGAGAGAAACCCAGGAGTATGCACCACTCCTGGGCGGCCCCTGATGATAGTCGGGGGCAGTGCAAGCAGATGCAGGGGTGGGGCTGTGGCAGCACGTCAGCAGGTAAGTGCCACTGACGTCATTGCACATCCCAGCTCCGGGGACAAACAGTAAAGAGACCCCCCCTTTGGTCTAGGGAGGCAACAAGGGATCCAGTGGACTGCGCCCCACATCCCCAGCACCAGGCCACCTCTCCAATGGCAGGCCAAGCCCCTCACCAGATGAACCCTCTAATCCCAGAAAGGCCATCAGGTAGGTGAGCTGGGTCCTCCCCCAGGGGATGATCAAGGGGGCTGAAAATTCCAGTTGGGGGGTGCTGGAGGGGAGAAGGCTTCAGGTAGGGGAGCTGAGGCATCAGACCTAGAGACCACCTCCGAGAGATGCCCTGACCATGGGTGCATAAAGAAAGTTCACAAAAAAAAAAGGTTGAAGAGACTCAAAGTTCACTTTGTTGAAACTCTTAAGGTATTTTTTTGGTCATGTCACCCCACTTCCTTCGATCCTCCAGGGAGTACATGTTGATTACAATCTCTGAGTCTCTCCTTGTATGGCCTGCCTTGTTGTCCCTGCATCATCTTGGTTGCCCTTCTCTGGACCGTCTCCAGCAGGTTGATGTCCTTCTTTAGGTAAGAGGTCCAATACTGCACACTATAATCAAGATATGGCCGGACTAGTGACCTGTTCAGTGGCAGAATGACAAAAAGCTTTCCTACTGGTTGTACCCCTGACTATACATCCTAGCATGCAATTTGCTTTGGCCACTGCTCTCTTGCAGTGTGCTGAGTATTTCAGGTTACCTGTAATGATCACACCCAAGTCTCTTCTCTTTTTTGATTTGGTAGGATGCATTATCCCCAGCCAGTATGTGGTCTCTGTGTTCTTTGCCCCCAAGTGTATTACTTTACATGTTTTGGCATTGAATGCCAGCTGCCAAATACCTGACCATCTCTCCAGCTTACCCAGGTCCTCTCTAATGTTCTGTCTCCCCTCTTCTGTGTCCAATCTCCCACAGGGCTCTGTGTCATTCACAAACAGGCAGATTTTGCTTTTTATCCCATCTGCAGTGCTGCTGATGAAGACGCTGAATAACACAGGCCTAAGCACCAAGCCCTGTGGAACCCTGCTAGGTCTAGCTTCTGAGAAATACCCCCTTGCAGTGTCCACCCTACTGCAGATTTTGGTGTCATCTGCAAAGAGGCAGACCTTCTCTTCCAGTTCCTCTGCAGTGTCACTTATAAAGACATTAAAGAGAACTGGTCAAAGTACTGATCCCTGAGGCACCCCACTGGTCACCCTCCCTTCTCCAGTGTCAACTCCATTCACCATCACCCTATGTCACCTATATCCTAACCAATTGTTTTTTCAATTTACCACCTTTGGACTCACTCCTAAGCTTCCCAGCTTCCTAACGAGTCTCCAGTATGGAGCAGTGTCAAAAGCCTTACTGAAATCTAGGTAGGCAAGGTCCAATGCTCCACCCTGATCTAATTCTTTGGTCACCCAGTCAAAGAAATTTATTAGATTTGTTGGACACGACTCCATCCTATGAATCCATGCTGCCTTGGGTCTTGTAACCTACTGGATTCAAAATATTCCACAATCCTTTCCTTCAGCAGTGATTCCATTAATGTTCCCACTACAGATGTCAGGCTGACCAGCCTATAGTTGCCAGCCTCCTTCCTGCTATCACTTTTGTGAAGTGGAACTACATCTGCCCTCCTCCAGTCCTCCAGGACCACTCCTGTTTCCAGTCAGTTGTTAAATAATACTGTCAGAGGTGCAGCCAGTACCTCTCTGAGATCCCTCAGTACCCTTGGATGCACCCTGTCTGCCACATCACTTTGTCCTCCTTCAGATTTTTGAGTCTCTTCAAGACTCTCTTTCAAGAAAGGACTAGTGTCCACCTCCCTCTCTTCCTGTAAAGCTCCTGTTGCTTTTTTGTGGCCCCTCCCCTGCTCCTTACTCTGTAAAGACTGAGCAAAAGTATTTGTTCAGGATAACTGCCTTTTCCTGGTCCTCCTCTGCACAATCTCCCACTTCCCTTCTTAACCTTATAATCCCACCCCTGATCTTTCTCTGTTTACTTACATGCCTAAAAAATGTCTTGTCCCCTTTCATAACCACCTGGCCTAGTCTCTCCTCAGTTTGTTCCTTTGTACTCCTTACTGCTGTCCCTGCTCCTCTCTGTTTCCCCTGATACACCTCTCTGTCCTCCTCCCTCTGCATCTCCTTATAGTTTCTGAAGGTTCCTATTTTAGCCTTTATCTTTTCAGTCACTTCTTTAGAGAATCATCTTTCTCCTCTTGCTTTTGCTCACTTGCATGGCACAGAGGTTTGTTGCCTTCACAATGCCCTAATTTAGCTTCACCCACTCCACCCCACCCAGGTCATAACCACCATAACCACCACCACCACCACCACCACCACCACCACCACCAGGTCATCCCTGAGGCATTCACTCATATTTTTAAAATCTGCCTTCCAGAGTTCCAGGACCCTTGCCCGGTTCAGTTTAGTAGCCATCCTTATGCTGGATCACACTGTATGGTAATCACCAGCCCCAGGTGATCTCCCACCTTGACATCTGCAACACAGTCCCTGTTAGTGAGTACCAGGCCCGGTATTGCCTTATCATGAGTGGGCTTCTTGACTAGTTGCCTGAGGAGCACCCTCTGCAGGGAGTCCAGGATGTCCCTGCTTCTAGCCAAAGCTGCAGTTGAGAGACTCCAATCTACATTAGGTATTAACCATCTCCCCCTTTCCTGCCATCCTGCCAGTGGCTTCCACAAGTACCCTATTCAAATCCTCCCCTTGTGCTGGAGGTCTGTAGATCATGCCAATGCAAACAGTGGCTCCGTTCTCTGTCACCAGGTTGAAACACAGTACCTCTGTCGTCCACTCCCCCCTTCCCTGTTTCCCCATCACTTTTATGCCTTGCCTCACATAAAGCACCATACCACTGCCTTTTCATCCTACCCTGTCCTTCCTGAACTGAGTATAGCCCAGTATGGTCATGTCTCAGTCATGGTTTCCGGTGCACCATGACTCGGTAATAGCCACAATATTCAGGTTAGCCTCTGCCATGGTGGTCTCTAGGTCTGGAATTCATTTTCCTAGACTTGTAGCATGCATTTACATCACCTTCCAGATTCTGTTACCACTTAGCTTGCTAATCCCCTTTTTTACTTTTTGTCCTCCCTCCTTCCTCTTGTCTTTTTAATGGTCTTGTTCCCGTCCTTTTTCATTTCTACTGCCCCACTTCTCTTATTAATTTGCACCCTGGGGGAGTTTATCTCCCCTGAGTCCTTCCTACTCTACTTCAGTCTGCGGGGGAGGCAGTTTATGCCTCCTTGATTCCTTCTACCACCCCCGTTGGCTAGTTTAAATGTTCATCAAATTAACATTTAAACTATCCACTGAGGACTGCAGTCCCACTTCCAGATGGACGTAGGCCATCACCTCTGTCCACTCAACCCCCAAATTTAACACCTGATCCACAGGACTGCCTGAATCTACTCAGCCCCAAGATTAATTTCCTGAGTTGCTTTAACCCACACTAACTATTGCACTTTTTAAACAAGTTTCAAAGTACCCCAAACACTGTCTATAAATCTCTTTTTTTTCTCCCCTCTTACCCTGCTACTTTCAATATCACATGAAATATAAATGAATATAAATATACCTTTAAGGTAAAGATAGGTGCATACACTCCTCTCTGCCAGCAACGTCTGTGCTACCAGCACAGGGCCCCAACTAACTATGATGTCACAAGCAGAGTATTAGTATCTCAGGTACGGAATGTAAGCTGATAAACTTTCAAGGGACAAAGTCCATTTTCATGCATCTCAGCTTAGTATTAAACAATGGAAGAGAAATGTATAGCGAAAATGGGTAATATTATATACACTCAATTTGGGGCAAAAAACTGAACTGTGTCCAAATGTGTTTCAAAGTCCCGATGGAAGCATCTGCTGTTTTTTAATTTCTAACTGTTGTTGAATAATTCCAGTTGTAGTCATCTGAGTTCTGTCCTAGTTGTCATTCGGACTATAAAGTGGTCAGCTGACTTTAGACACCATGGTTCTAATACTTATTAAGGCTGCCTGAAATTAAACTGAAATAATGTAATGGATGAAACTAAATGCAGAATAACATCAACGCTACATCAACGGTATCTTACAGATGATTTTTGTTAGAGGTCTTGTTGCTCTCTTTCTAATGCATTGGTGTTTTACGCTCAGAGGAAAAGTCCTCATATCAAAACTGCGTTGGCAAATTACCTCCACTTTATTATAGATGTGTACACAAGTTATGACACACAACTGCTTGTTAGCATTGATTACATGTCAAGCCTGAATAAGGCCTTTGAAAAGAGATAGTTTTGCTTCCAAGGACTGTATCATTCCTCAGAACCTGAGCTGGAGTCTGACTGTTATTCAATTAAACTTACTTCTGGTGATCCGCCAGCTAGTGAATTGGCTGGGTAGCCCTTTTTATGCTTATGATCCAGGACTTGGTCCCAAGCTCGGATCATTTATATCAGGTCAGCTTGTGACTGTGGAAATGTCTGTCTGCATGCTATCTGCCTCTGGAAGAATAGGGGCTTACATTACAATGACTTATTACAGGATGGCACTGTAGTGCAAATACACATTAAATGTAGGGATCTACAGGGACTGCTGTCAGCTAAAGTAAGTTCAATACTTCATTTAAAAAAGCCTTTCATGGATTTTCAAGCTATGATGGGTATTATTCAGAAATGTTCCTCTTTAGTATTCCAAATATTGCCCGAACCTAACTTTCAATTATTTGTATGTTTGTTTATTTATTTATTTACCTGTTTATAATTTGTGGGAAGGGGGAATACAGAAAATAATGGAAAACACAGTAACTAAAAATAATACAGCAGCAAGATCAAACCAGTCCATTATATACAAAGAGACAGGAGGGTATGAAAACAATAATGTACAGTACAAATGAGCAGGGTATGGCTGCAGGAAGGGAATAACTGAAGGCGGAGGGATATCGAGATAAAATAGTGCCGAAGCCATATAAAATCGATAAATGATATTAAAGGAGATGAGAGGTAAGGTACAGTGTAAAAAGAGAAGCATTTGGGAGTAAGATAAAACAATAAGTAACTAACGTTCAACATGCCAAACGGGCAGTGGTGGCGGGTGTGTAAGGGAGACAGGTGTAGTGGTTGAATAGATGGAAGTGGGGTGTAGTATGGAAAAGCAAGAGAGGAGTCAGCAGTATGGGGCAGACAAAGGGGCAAGAGGTTCCTATTGCTGTTATTGAGGAGATATTGAACTTCTTTGTGTTTCATCAGGCTCCTCCATTGGAGTGGCGCAGCAAGAGTCCATTGATTTAAATTAAACCATAGACCCTGAATCCTGAAGGTGTTAGCTCTGGCCACTCATGTGATGGGAAGTTCCCTCTAGTTGAGAGGTTAGGCTGTCATAGCCTCCTGTCACTTTAGCTTTTCACCTGTAGAGGGCACTATTGTTGTAACCTCCAAACAATAAAGAGCTCTTCTTTTTATTGCAGCGTTCCCACAGCTAGAGGGCACTGTTCAGACTGCATTTTTACACAGGCACACATCTTCTTCCACTTTAAGAGATTGGGATGCCATCCATGCTGCTAATGTTATCTCTGCCCAGATACAGCCAGTCTGTAATTTGTTGTTTTTGGAAACTATATCCAATGTTACTGTGCACCATATCTCTAGTGCTGTAACTGCCTGGGCTTTCTTTGTGGGCCACAGTATCCTTACCAGAAAAATGGTTTCTCATTCACCACAGGAAATGGATGACCAAATGATCCTAATGGCAAGGGTGTTCACTTGTGCACATGTGGGGAACAGCATGGTTGTAAAGGTGTTCACTTGTGCACATGCAAGGGAGAGCCTGGTGATAGTGGTGTTCACTTGTGCACATGCAGGGGCAGCTTAGTGGTAATGGTGTTCCCTTGTGCCCACGTGGGGACAGCCTGGTGGTAAGGGTGTTTACTTGTGCACATGCGGGGGGGGGAGCAGCCTGGGTGCAAGTGTGTTTGCTTGTTCACATGCAGAGGAGCAGACTGGTGGTAATGATGTTCACTTGTGCACATGCGGGGGGCAGCCTGGTGGTAAGGGTGGGTGCTCACTTGTGCACATGAGGAGGAGGAACAGACTGGTGGTAAGTGTGCTGATGTGTACATGTGTGGGGGACAGCCTGGTGGTAAGTGTTTTTACTTGTGCACTCATGGCGGATGGCCTGGTCATAAGTGTGTCCATTTGTGCATATGTGGGAAATGGCAACTTCTCAACCAGATTTTTTTAGAAACTGGCACCTGTATTTAGCAATGAAAACAAAAGCTAACTGGTAGCTTTCAGTTGTTCCCACTGTCTCTTCCTTCTTTGAGTGCTCCACTTTTTGTTTTGTTTAGTACATATAGGGGATGGACTGGCGGCAAGTGTATTCACTTGTGGACATGTGGGGATATCCTGGTGGGACGTATGTTCATTTGTGCATGCATGGGGAGGCAGGTCCAGTCAGGATCGCAAGATGCTGACCTCAGTGATCCCCAAGTCCCAAGCTGACATTAAACATACATACATACAGAAACCCCCAATTACAAATACCTCTCTGATTAAAGGAATCATGGGTAATATATGCAAATCACCACACCAGGAAGTTGGGCTGGGTAGTCTTTAATCAGGACTGTAAGATATCACAAGGCCTCACAAACAATCTGCAAAGGATGAATGCAGGAACCTACAGAAACATAATTAGGACTCATCAGTGTGATGTATCGTAGCTGTTGCCTCAGCTCAGGAACAGAGGTCAGCCAAGGGAAATGTTAACAGCTATTTAGGTCATGGTGAGTCCAAAGCAGGAAAGCAATTTAATTGTAAAGATCTTCCATGCAAAAGCACTGAAGCAGGGGTTATGCAAAAAGCACATAGCTTTAGGAAGGGAAGAAGACCAACAGTCCATCGAGTTCCTCCTGCTTACTAGTTTAGTGGGAATACACTGTCACTAGAGCCGAGTGGAATTTTTCAATTTCCACTATCACTGGAATGCTACATAATTTTGGAAATTCCACCTAATTCTGTGGAATTCCATTGGAAGTAGAATTCCGAAATACCAAAAGTGGACTTTTTTTAAAACCACGGATTAGTAGTCCTTAATTTGTGTAAACTGTGGATTCATTTGCGGCAATCCGTGGAATCATATCCCATGGCTTACATGCTCCACTGAATAGTATTCTGCAGTTTACATAGAAATGTTTTTTCTGAGTTCCACAGAAATTCTGAAAAGCATTTCTGAAGTGGAATCTCCATTCCGCACAGCTTTGTTTGTTATCCCTTTTTCTTTTCCACCTCAATTTTTCTCCCCTTGATTCACTCAGGCAGGCTCACCGGTCCATTCCCCAACCTTCCATGCCGAATTATGCCACAACCTCATCAGGGAAACTCTAAGACCCCCCACGGTGAGACCAGGTGGGGAAGGACCATCCCCCCCACCTGGAGACACATATCCAGGACTGGGGGTTCCCAGTCAGGAAGCAACATGAGGTAGAGGGCTGGCAGGCATGACTTCTTAGAGTCCAAGCTGAGCACTTACAAATTCTCCCCTAGCCACAGCAGCACAGGCTGTGCATGCACGTGGAGGCGCACATGCATTCCAGAATGGCAGCTCCCCTTCTCTGTAACTCTCATGCATCGGCGCTACCACTGGGCCTCCACCTGGTGACAACCAAGAGCCAAGTCAACCCACCACCCAATCCCGGAGAGAAGAGCTGCCAGGCGGCTGCATGATCCACTCCCAGCCCTACCAGCTGCTGCCCCCCCAGTGACCTAAACTTATTGCTGAGCTTGGGTCACCCGCATGATGAGAGATCGGCTCACAACATCTCAGTCCTGTATGCCACCGAGTCAGTTATTACAGCATCAGCTGATACCACATGCTCTAGCAGTCTATGCCAACTGCTCATTGCTCTTTCGGTGAAGTAGTTTCTTTCTGATGTTTTCCCTTGAAACTTTCACCTTCTAGTGACTGTGTGCTGTCGTTATGCATCCTGAAAGATCAGTCCCTCCCCGAGGAGGCGTGCGGCCTTGGGACGCTCAGCCATCCTTCCCTGGCTGGCCCTCCAGCAGCCCGGATACGTCCCTGAATCTAGCTCGCTGGTGTTGCAGGCAACAGCACTACTGCTGCACCAGCAACCAAGATTTCTGTTTTCTATAGAAGTTTTTCTTCCAGCCATTCACATCATTCCAGGGATTTACCCTGATACCAAGGATATAACCTGTTCATGACTGCGTCCTCTGACTTCCCCAGACCTGAGTAATATAACCAGCTACCCATATGACCTTCCTCTTGAAAGTCCCAGAGGCCCAGGCCATCATTTAGGTTGATATGTGTTTTTCTACCTCTTTTTTTGAGCTCTCCTGCCTCCACCAACATGAGCGCAGTCGTCCAATGGCCTTGCATGAGCACAGTAGACCCTGCAGCAGGAAGAAGCTGACTGGCACAGTTATGGGAGTTGCTGCAGCACTAGAACTCACTGACAACCCTCCCCAATTGAGGCAGACCGCTGCGTGGCACCTGCCTCCTAACGCGTCAACTCGCATTCACTTCTGAACCCGGGTCATCTCTATGGCAGATGTGCTGCCACTGGGCCAGCAGAAGGCACAGGATTTTATTTTTCTCTGAATCAGTAATCATGCAGGTCTAGAATTCTGAGCAAAAAGGTATGGACTGTTCGGAAGCGGTGTGCAAGTGACACTGACTGAAACATAGAGACGTAGAATGTAATGGTAGATAAGAACTGCTTGGCCCACCCAGTCTGTCCATCTTTTTCCCCTGCATATACTGCCACCGCAGACCCTACTTGATCTCCAGCTCTCCCCTGCACACCCTTTACTTTCCACTAAGATTCACTTATGCCTATCCCGTGCATTCTTGAATCCCACCATTGTTTTAACCCCCACCACCTCCGCTGGAAGATTGTTCCAGGCATTCACCACTCTTTCTGTGTAGAAGTACTTCCTCACATCTCTTCTGAATTTATCCCCTTCCAGTGTCATTGCATGTCCTCTTGTTTTTGTGCATCTTTTTCTCTGAAAATATTCCCCTTTTGTACCTCATTTACCCCCCCCCATGAGGTATTTATAGGTAGCTATCATATCCTCCCCTTCTCTGTTCCAGGGTGTGCAAATCTGCCAAGGCTGCAGACTATTCCTCAGCTTTGGATATAATTACTCTGGAAATGATTATCAAACTATAAAACCCTTCCTGAAACTGTGCATTACCCTTTTGTAGTGCAAGCCGAAGGTCTTGCTCTAGAATGTTTGCATTCCTGTGGCGTGAATTCCACAATGAGGTCTGAATTATGGATTTTGTTGCAGTACTGTGAAACATCTCCTGTCGAACGTTTGTTTCAAGTCATGCAAAAACCACTCACCATTCCTGGGGTGGTCTTGGTGTAACTTCAGAATTACAGCCTTTCATTTCACAGTTCGCTGTACATGAAATGTGAATTGGGGATCGGGTGGTAATGTAGGTAACGCACTCGACATGAAGTGCCGGGGAACCCATTTTAATCCAGTCCACTGCAGTACAGTACAATTATGTAAGGCGGGTGCCCTCTCAGATGCCCTCAGGTCATGGGCCCTGACAACCTTACTTACCATGGGGTCCCTGCAGATGTCAAGGTAGCTCCTTCTTTTTTCTATGCTTTGGTAACCAGGTAAAGCCCACTAGGCACATTGCTTATTTACAGAGGTGACCCAGGAGCACTGGCATAGTTAAATGTCTTGCTCAGAGTCACAGAGTATGCAAGTGGAGGTTGTGGGAATACAATGAAACTACAGCTATTAAAAAAAAAAAGATGTGAAACTACATTCTGCTTTGTCACCAGCAGGCAACTGCATATGACATCACTATCACTGTACATAAGGCTGCATATGACGGTTGAATATGACATCATTATCACGGTACATACAGCTCATTCTGGTTGTAGCAATTTTATCAGCTGCCCTCTACTGGTAGCAGATCAGAATGCAGTTTCATTGCTTTTATGCCTATGTGTTCATTATGTATACAAACTATGTGAACAACATTTTAAATACAGAAACAAATAAAAAAAGAATAAAGGTAAAATGAAGAGGTAATTGTATAATACAAATTGAAAAAGGTAAAGACTTTTCCCTGTTTTATTGTTGGTCACCTTTAAAACTTCTTCTTTCACAACAATGGAATTCCTCCAACCAGTCTTTCTCCTTTTAAAACTTGTGTATCCCTCTCCCCACCTGTGTTTCACAAAACATAGACCTCTCCCTCATCTTAGACAGAGCCTGTATACTGGTAATGATGCTGTGCACAAACCCCTGTTATGAGGCACGTGGCAGCCCCCAGGGAGTAGAACAAGGGGACGCAAAGCAAAACTGCAGAGCGGGATTGCATAAGAGAAACATCAGGAACCCTTTTTTCACTTAAAGGGCAGTGAGCCACTGAAAATGGAGTAGGATATTAGAGGAGAGCTTTGTGCACTCTCCAAACTTTAAAGAAATCAGGGCGCATGTGACTAATTAAATCCTTAAACAAGGATGTGCAGTTTCTTCTGCAGGGCTATGCACGGCAGTCTTTAAATTTCCCAGAGTAGGAAAAGCTCATTTATTCTCTGGGCATGCACAGGCTAAAGAGAACATACACAGACTGTCAAAATGTTGTTTTTACTGCTTCGTAATGTTAAATCAGTAACTAACACAATGCCTTCTTTGTCTCCAGGTACTGGTTTGGCTCCCCGTTATCCTGTCCCTCCTCACTCCTCTCTCCAATCCCTCCAGGTCCTGCTCACTCCACTCAAGAGATCAGCAAACTTTCACCACTCCTCACCGCCATCTGCCTTCTCCTACCATCTGCCTTCACTCTGGAACTAACTCCCTAATTCCATTCATCACCCCGCTTCATTAGTATCCCTCTGGCATCAGCTGAAACTCCTTAATCCACCCACCTGCACCTGTTTTGACTGACATTATACTGCTTGATGCCAGTATCACATTTTCGTGTTATGCTATCTTTGTGCAACATATTTTGCACTCTATCTGGCTCAGTGCTGGTACCAGTTATGTATTCCTGTTGTTAATTTATCTGGACTTTATCTGTATCATGTATTTTACTTCATTTGTTACACTCTTGTACTACCGTAACCTTTTCCCCAGGGTGCACCTGGAAACAAGCCTCTGCTCAGTGTGCCTTTCCTGGTTGCCAATTTTCAAATAAATAAATAAATAATAGAGAGGGTGCTCACACGGTGTCCCATGTGAAATGGACAGCTTAATAACATCAGTGGGACACATCGCAAAGAGAGCACTACTGAATTCAGGGCAGGCAAACTTTTCCGGTTCTAAACTGGCCTGTTTCTAATTAGAACCCTAAAAGATTCTTATTTTCAAACCTCTTTTAATACTGGAAATTGCAGACATTGGCCAGTGAATTCTATATGCTGATTACATGCAAATTATTAACCTGCATTTAAAACCAATCTGATTTATAGTTTTTGTTGTTATTTTTTTTTACTTTCTATTTTGCCCCCCTCCTTCTCCTTGCCAGCTGCCAGGTTCCTCTTTCCACCTGCCCAAGTCCTTCTGCCCGCCGTAGAGTCCTCTGATGGACCAATCCACCACCAGTCTCTGCTCGACATCCTTTATGGAATGTCAGTTGTAATGCACAGTTTGTTCCCTGTGGATGGAAACCCCCTGGTTCCCCAAACAGATGCTTTGCTCAATGGTCAAGGTCTGGAAGAAGAAGCTGTCAAAGTACAGGATCCCTTGTTCCCCTCCAACTTGACCACAACACAAGGGGAGTTTATGCAGGGGGTGTGCAGCAGAGAGAGCAGTCTGGTTTGGAACTCTGGGGGGGGGGCGGGTTGTTTGGATCAGTGCTGTAACAAGAGAAGGAAGTGGCCTGCATCTGACTGAAGGCAGGAGCAAGGAAGGCTATGGCAGTAAAAAGGCCAAAACAATTAATTAAAAAAAGTAAGTTAGGACTCTGGTGAGTAAAGGACTCCCAATCTAGTCTGGTTGTCTCTGCTACCACATGGCAGTGACTACACCAAGTGTAATTACTAGTGACATACAACCAAGCTTATCTGCCAGAATGTTACCCCTACTCATGCTTAATTTTTTTTTTCACTTTCTGTTTATGTGCCCTCCTCACCACGCCTGCTTCCTCCCTCAGGAAATCCCATGGTGACTGCTCAGGCTGCACCAAAGATCATGAGGACTTCTGCTCCTCTGTGTGTCCTCCCTTCTTCAAGCCCCCAGATTACCTCTCCCAGTGGGGTGGAAGGAGGACCCAGAACCCTTCCATCCTTCATTCAATGTGGGGCAGATACTGAAGAGCTTCTCCCCCGGTCACCGGCACCGGGCCCTGTCTCCAGGAGCCGATGTACGATTTTTTGCATTTTCTGGTCCCACCGCTGCAGAAGTCAGCATGCAAGGAGGGACCAAGGAGACAAAAGCATGCTGATATGTGCCGTTGCTCCGGACCCTCGGCCAACATTCACCCCTCCCTATATCTTCTTCCTTCAAATCTGCACCTCCACCTGTGGTCACCCAAGTGGCGGTATTGCAGCAGAACTGCAGCCCTCCCTCTCCAGAGAAGGAGAGCAGCCCTCCAGGTGCTCGATCCTTCTCCCCCTGGCTAGCCCTCCAGCTGCAGCAGCCCAGGCTCACTACCAAACCTGGGTCACTGGCGCCGCAAGCGGTAGCGCTACTGCTGCACGGCAGGTTGACCCTCCTACTCATGCTTTATAATTGTGATGGTAACACACCTTAGAAACAGCTTCAGACTAGCTTGAGCACTCAAGGGAACCACCCAGCCTAAGTCTCTGCAACCACCTATTGTTGAGGTATCCTGGCAGCTCTCCAGGTTTAGTGCATGTAAGCAAAACTGTTGGCAGTAAAAAAAATCAGCCAAATGAGAAATCTCTTCAAGGCCTTCCTTTCCTTTACATTTTGGAGGTGAACCCATGCTCTTCTGGTGACTCTGGGGAGGCCATCACCTGGCCCTTAAGCTAAGCTGACTGATGCAAACCATGGCGACACAGAGGCCATGATTAGGAAGACAAAACCCTGTACCAATCAGTAGTTTGTGCACATGAACGGCAGCCATTTCAGGGACCCAAAGGAAATTTCAGGCTTATGAATATTCCCATACAGCAAGCTTTTCATAAAGTTGTCAAAATGATAATGACCCTTGGGGGGGTGGGGGGTGGAGGCTGTCAGTAGTCAAAGAACTAGCTGAAAGGACAGCATCTCTAAGGAAACTGCTCAGATATTCTAATTAATCTCTTAATGATCCACAAAAAGTAAGTGATTCTCATAAAAGTCCTGTTAAGATGTTTTGGCTATCTGTTCTTAAATAGCTTTTGAAGTAGGCTCAACTAATATGGGGCATTAAAATATATTCAGCTGTAAATTGGTATGATTAACACTATAAATATTCAGTGTACTTCATTTTAATAATGTTGACACAGCTCCCTAGTGACAGAGGAAAAAAGGAGACCATCTTGAATAAGACTGCTTTGATCTTGCGCCAGAGAAAAGCTAGAAATCTGGAATATAATATCCGATGGGCATGACTGAGAATATGTGACTTTCCCTCCCCATATGTTTTCTGTATTATGGTCTAGTCTATTTGATTGCCAGGTTAGCAAAATGTTATTAATTAAATGCCTATAGCTATCTTTAAATAGCAGTACGGGGGCATCCATTTTGTGGACAGGAAGAGAGTTAGGATGATGTCATCATGGCCCACCTGCCCTTACACTGTGAAATGAAATAGGTGGAAACATTTCCCACTGGCAAAGGGTCCTGTAGCACTGGGGAAAGACAGAGAAACTGGAATTTTGTTTGGTACTGAAACCTAAAAAGAAAACCTAGTGTTTTTATTCACACTATATCAGGGTCCCTGTCAGCAAAATTGTTCACGCTGGCTTCACTGCACATGCTGTGACATTATTTTGCAACTCCCTTTCTGTCCCCCCAAAAATCTTTCAGATTAGATCCCTCCTGGCTCTCAGACCTGTAATACAGAAAGCACAGTGAAGAGTTCGAGCCTAAGCAGAACTACCACACAGCTGCATTACTAGACCTACTCAGCCAATGCTATGGTTACAATAAAAATATCATTCATATCCCCGAGTACAGTTTGACCTTATTACATCATGAGTGGCAAAGCCATGGGCGATGTCAAAAGGTCAAACTGCATGTGGGAAGATATCATTGATATTTTTATTAGGGCCGTGGCATATCATAATTATGCCATGCCTTTTATTATACAACAGCAAGAAAAAAAAGTCATGTGTCCTGATTGGTCAATGGCCACCTTCAGCAGTGGTGTTATCCCAGCACAACCTCACTGTATGAAGGTGCATAACAATCCTTTCAGCAAGACCCACCCTACTCTACTCCATTGCCACTATGGACCTAGCATGTAGATAAATGGACCTATAGTGAGAATAATACTGACATTTTCACTCTCATAAGTTTAACCTTCCTTTGTAGTTTATGTCTTTCTTAAGGTAAGAGCTCCAGTAGTACACACAGTAATCTAGATGCAGATGCACAGAGGACTGTACGGGGCAAAAAGTCCTCTTTCCTCCTGCTGGAGAACCCCCTTGATATGCAACCCAGAATCCTGCTTGTCTGCCCTGCTATCTTTTTGCACTGCTTTGATGGTTTCAGGTCACTTGGAACTGCTAACCTCAGGTCTTTCTCCCCCTCCAAGACTGTGACCTTCACACCCCCTCGAGACTGTACTTGACTCTGGGGTTCTTATGCCCTATGTACATTAACTTGCACTTATTGGCATTGAACCCCCATTGCCAGATTCCAGACCACTTTTCTAACCTTGCTAGGTCCTCCCTTTGATACCTTATACCCTCTTTAGTGTCCACCTTCCCTCAAAGCTTGGTATCATCCACAAAAAGAAATATCTTGTCTCTGATGCCATCTCTGGTGTCACTGATAAACACTTTGAGCAGGGCTGGATCCAGCACTGATCCCTGTGGGACTCTGCTACTAAATTCTCTCATCCTGGAGCGCTCACCCATACCACTGACCACCTGCGGTGTTCTACCCCCCAGCCAGTTTGCCACCCACCAGTGTTTTGATCAACCTCTTGTGGGGGACTGAGACAAAGGCCTTAGTGAAGTATAGGTACAGGTACAGTATGTCCACCGCTTGGCCCTTGTCTACTGCCCTAGTCACCCAATCAAAGAAGCTGATCAAATTTGTTTGGCACAACCTCCCTGCAATTAACCTGTGCTGCCAGTTATCAGGGTGGACAAGCCCCTGCAATCTGGGTGTTCACAGATGGACGTGCAGTAGGAGCAGGCTGGTAGGAGGGATGGTGCCGCTTGGCACCAAGTGCCAGCATGCATTTGTGTACATGCACGGGGGAGACGTTGCTGCCTGTATCATTGGGGGGTGGGTGAAACAATGAAGGTAAAGCCCAAATGTGAGCAGGATGAGTCTCAGCCCCCTCAGGATCTGCCAGACTGACTTACTCCCCATCCCCACCAATACGCCAGTCCTCTAGTGGGAACACTGACCCCTAGAGTCTCTACCACAAGAGGGTAGTAAATCTGTGGGGATTCAGGCCTGTGCTAAGCAACAGGTAAGGAATGGACAGGTCTGGGAGTAGCTGGAGCAGAGAGGAATGAGCAATAAAACAAGAAAAATCCAGCAAATCATCACGGAAGCAAAATTGCTGGCAGAATCTAAATTCCGTACGGCCCTAATTGCAAGGTTACAAGGACAGTGCTGCACTCCATTAGCCCCTTTGGAAATCAGAGTCTCATTTTTTAGGTTCCATGTGATAACAGTGAAGGAAAATGGGTGAGGACAAAAACGGTGAAGGGAAAACAGCGTGGCCACATGGGGCAAATGGCAAAACAGTGATCACCAAAATGGCAGCAACAGTGCCAAAGTTGCTTGTGTTGGAGCTTTGCCCCTCAGTTAATTCCCATTACTAAATGTAACCAACTTTGGGGGACACAACTCGGGAGGAGGAAAGCTGTAGGTCACCTCACGATGATCACTGTTTTTTGCCATTTGCCCTATGTGGCCACGCTGCTTTCAGTCACCGTTTTTGCCCTTGCCCTTTTTGTGATCACTGTCTTCACAGGATACCGATTTTCAACCTTTTGTCAAATGTAGTAATCTGCATCTATTTGAATTTTAATGATATGCTACATGCAAATTTGCATTTTGTGACTCCGGAACAGCTTTGTTTCTGGCGAGGTTCTACATCTGAGAGCTGGCAAGGTTCTAGATTTGAGAGCTGGTGAGGTTCTAAGGAATTTTTTTGAACCAGTTTTGCTCATTCTCTAATCAAAATTTGGGACTAAAAATAAATTCTGAAAAAGCATTTCTGAAGCAGAATTGCCACTCCACACAAATTCCAAATTCTGCATTCTGCACAGCTCTGCTTGACCCTCACAGTCAGGGAAGTTGTCAAGTCCAAGACTATAAAAGGCCTGGGCCTTCATTTTCCCTGAAATCTCATCTCAAAATGCTCTTCTTCTCTGTTGTCTCTCCTTCCCCTTCAGAGAAGTAAGGGATTGTAGAGCCACGTGGGCTGGCTATTACATGTGAATTCCCTGTCTGCCGGACTACTACATGAACAAACACCTTGTTTTTTTTGTTTGTTTTGTTTCTTTACAATTTATTTTCCCAGGAGAGCTCAACTGAGATGCATTATCTCATACAGTCGGGTTCTGGATTCGCACCAACTTTACAGCTGAATTATGCTCAGGGTCATGAATTCAGTAAGTGGCTCTTGTGGCATTTGAACCTGAGTCTGTTAGTTCCCAAGCTGGTTCTCTCACCACTAGACCATGCTTCCTCCTATTACTGGTGGGGGGGGGGCATTAATTCCATACCATCATGTCCACGGACACATCATTTGCTTATAGGTTACTAACAACTTTCTAAAGCTTGGCCTTACTCGAATTCCTATAGCTAAAATCTTTCTGTGAAATTTGCACTCCAGCTCTTGGCCTGCAGTTGGAGGTCATCATTCTGTCTCTGTCCATTTTAAGCTGTTAACAGGACAGGGCTTTTCCCAGGGTTGCGGGGGTCTGGAGCATGAAGCCTGATTAAAATTTTGTTAATTGTTTTACGTTGTTCCTTGATGGCACAAGCTGGTGCTCAGAAGACTCGTCCAAGAAGGCCAGTTTCAGATCCAATAAGTGCTCCAGGATATACATATAATGATTTTCACCATTCAGCTCAACCCCACAATTAAGAAGGTATTTGACGTCTTTAAAACCGCATTTCAGATGATGAGATTGGTCCCTAAGGGCCCATTATGATTAGGCCCTGGGAGTGATGCTCATTTATTTGCCTTACTTTGTCCTGTTGACAGATTCTCTCTGAAATGCACAGCACCCGAGGGACTAGAAAAAGGCTGAAACAATACACGGTTCAGCACTGTTTCTCCAACTTGCTCCTCCCCCCGATTCTCAAAGCATTTTTCTCACCTCAGGCACAAAGTGGGTGAAACTCTTCAGCATACAGTAGATATATTCCTGAGCGATGGCTCTACATAAAAGTTTTTAGATTACAGCATTTAAATGCAGCACAACTTAATGCAACCCTCTCAGCCCACTGCCTCACCTATCTAGGACAGGATCTAAGAAACCAGGGGCAAACTGCATGCATCGCAGATATGTCTCAGAAACTAGTAATATCAGCTAGAGGAACTGTTATAACATTTGGCTTAGGTAAAATGCATTTTCTGGGTGAGAACTAGACTATAATGCTAATGTATGGATTTATTGTATTATCCAAATTCCTTCTCTTCAGTGATGAAGAATTATCAGCTTCTAGAGGGACCAGGTACATTTCAGAGGCAAAATCAGGGAGGTGTGAGACAGGGCTCACTGTATATTTCCTGCTGTGGAGCTATGCATAGTTTACAAATTTGACTTCTGCCAGAAAGCTGCCGAGTTTTGGAATTCGTAATTTAAAAAGTGGGATTTCTTTGAAAATGTGGATTAGTCATCTGCAGTTTACATAAACCGCTGATTCATTTTGCAAATTTACTATTCCATGGATTTCATAATCCACAGAATATCATTCCACGGTTTACATAAAAATGCTTTAGATAGCGCACAGCTGGCTTGGGGCAATATTCAGACAATTGGCACGTATGGACAGAGTGTGCTACCGTCTGAATATGGGACTGTGTTGGCAGAGTACATAATGAATATGTGCTGCCTCCCACACAGATTCCTACTGGAATATGGCCCACAGGAGGGAATGAGATAGAGCAACCCAAACAGGATAGCGCCAGTGCTCCCGTGAGCCATAGTCAGCCATGGCATGCTAATAAGACCACAGGGGATGCAAGGCACTAAATGACCATTTGCAGGCAAACTATGGGCTTATTAGCATGTCACACAATGCTGCCACACACGCCTGCACTGAGTCAGTAAGTGGAGCTGTGCCACACCCCAGATCACCAATCAGAGCCTCCATTCCTTACAGAAATACAAGAGCGCAGCACGTGTGCAGCATACATGCCGCATGCTTATTATGCATGCATGCAGGGTAACCCATGAGGTGGGCACACGAGGAAGGGCACCATCCGTTACGGCGACACCTTCCTCGTGCAAGCCACTCATGGCAACCGACAGCTAGGGCGACCGGATGAGGGGGTGGTGAACTCAGGCGACAGGATGTCACTATACATACACACGCTGGGGTGGGAGCGAGCATGGCGAGCGGGCTGGGAGGGGTGGAGAGGCTGTAGGGGTGGCGCTTGTGGTTGTCAGCCGAGCTGCGTGTGGCATCAGGGATTGGGCTATGGCTGGAGTGGCTGAGGTACTGGGTTCGGTCCGGGCGCTGGTGCGATTTTCATCGCACCCAGCTCGAATTTTATTTTACTACTTTCACCCCCGACATGCACCCCAGAGTTAAGAATCCTTAAGTAGGTGTGGGGCAAAGCCCCTCTGCGAGGGGGTGTAATGGCAGCCCCCCCAGAAAGTAGTAACAATATGTCCTGGCGCTGTTGTGCTGGTGCGCCAGGGTTGTCAGAGTGCCAAAAATGTGTTTGGTATTCTGACTGATCGATAACGGCGATCGCCTTTAGGCGTTCGCCGTTATCACATAGACCCAGCATGCAGCATGCATGCTGCACACATGTTACGCGCTTGTATTTCTGTAACGGATAATATGTGTGCAGTATCTCCCTAACTCTGGTGCCCCCTAATCACCCATCAGATCCCCCTCCCCATCACACCCACTGAGGACACTCCCCTCCAGTGGTGGCTCTCACTTACACCAGTAGCATGATAGCTCACCACCTCGGCCAGCCACCCGACTGACATCAGAATTTTGTGCA
Organism: Neoceratodus forsteri; assembly: GCA_016271365.2. NCBI lineage: Eukaryota > Metazoa > Chordata > Ceratodontiformes > Ceratodontidae > Neoceratodus > Neoceratodus forsteri. The sequence goes on from JADMNL010000033.1 coordinate 61,665,794, forward strand.
CCATTAAATGCAGCGATAGCTGTCTTTGACTGAGCAGTAACTGCAAATCTTGAAAAGTTGTTTAATGTTGTATAAGCCCACAGAGTATGTGAATATTACACTGGAAGAGAAAAGGACATTGAAAAGTGTGGAAAGGACTGCTAAGCCTCTGGATATGAGTGGTGTTGTATTTGGTGACCGCAAATAAGTACCTTAAACACATCAGGGTCTTGGTAATAAGAAAACTCATCACACAGAAATCTAAGCCTTCTCTGTTTACTTCTACTCAGCACAGACATAAGGGGAAAACTGTCCTCAACGCACACAGGAAGATTCACAGGAAGTAGATTTCTTAAAGCTGCACTACACATAACAATCCCCCCTGACTTAGCTAGAATGTACGTAAGTCAATAATTCAGAAGTAATATGAAACTATTAAAGTTATTACTGCAATGTCCCTTTTAGTTAGTCTATGTCATTAGACTATATCTCTACAAGTTCATTCTCTTTGGTGGACGTCTTGGACGTCCTGACTGACGTAGTAGGACTGGAGCCTGTTGCTCTGGAATGTGATTAGCATCAGCCACATCTTGTCTCAAATGCTGTGGTTCCATTATCTGTTCCTGTTCTTGTTCTGGAACAATTAGTGTTGGATAACTACCCCAACTCTGGGTATCCCCTTTTTTGTTCTGTCACAATTCTAGTATGTAATTGGTCCACATGTTTTTTCACTCTCCTCTGGTTAGTCAGTCGAACAGTATAGACAACATTTCTGAACTTTTTTCTACCATGCCTTCTATCCATCTCTTCGGGCCTGAGTACATCCTGACCCACACAAGATCATTGGGTTTGAAGGATCTGGTCTTAGGAAGCATTTCAGTTACTGACTTATAGCCTAGAGGGTGAAGAAGGTCCAATTGAGTTTGAATCTGACATCCAAACAACAATTCTGCAGAGGATATTCCCGTGACACAATGTTGTGTTGTTTGATACATTGCAAGAAGGTCCCAAAGGGCTATTTGTATCGTCGTCGGTGTAGTAGGATTAGCTTTGTCCATACTCTTTTTAAAAGTCTGAACCGGGTGTTCCGCTTCGCCATTTGAACTTGGATGATAGGGAGGTGAGAAAATATGGCGGATACCATGTTGCTGGCAAAATGCTTGGAATTCAACACACATGAACTGTGGTCCGTTATCTGAGACAATCACTTGCGGAAAACTATGGGTAGCAAAGATAGATTTCAGCACTTTGATGGTACTCTCAGTAGTTGTCGAAGACATTTGATGAATTTCTGGCCATTTACTATAAGCATCAGTTAAGAGTAACCACATGGAATTTAAATAGGGTCCTGCGAAATCAATATGCAACCTTTGCCAGGGTTTTTCAGGTCATTCCCATTGGTGAACTGGAGCTCTTGCCGGATTGTTCATCGATACAGAACAACTCGCATCTTTGCACAACCTAGTATATGTCTCTGTCAATGGAAGGCCACCATACGTGAAGTCTGGCTAGGGATTTCATTTTAGCAATGCCTGGATGGCCCGCATGCAAGACAGTCAGCACATTTGAATGATAACCTTGGGGTACTGTGACATGCATTCCCCATAGAAGACACCCCTCAGCAATGGACAGCTGCTGTCTCTTTGTATGGTAAGGTTGTAGTTCAGCCGAACAAGTAGTGCCTTGCTGCCAACTCTCACGCGTATACTGATACACTTGTTTCAAAACTGCATCTTGACTAGTTGCTTTTACAATGTCCTTGACTAGTACTGGAAGCTGATCTAACTGTTGTAGCTCCATTGCACACACAACATTACAGCCCTCCATATCATTGAATTGCACTGGAAAACTATCTGGCCCCACCTGGCATAATAATGGCTCCTCTTTAAGTCCCACATCGAACTCCATTTCTCTGGATATTGGTAACCTCGACAAGGCATCCGCATTTCCATGCTGGTCAGTTGGTTGGTATGTAACCTCGAAATTATAGGCAGACAAAGTTAATGCCCATCGTTGAAGTTGGCTAGCAGCTGTTTCTGGAATTCCTTTTTCTGGACTGAAAATTGTCACTAGTGGCTTGTGATCTGTCTTCAGGTGAAACTTGCAACCTAGCAAGTATTGGTGAAACTTCTGGACTCAAAACACAATTGCTAATGCCTCTCTCTGAATCTGAGCATAATTCCTTTCAGCTGCAGTGAGTTTGCATGAAGCATGGGATATCGGCTTCTCCACTCCTTCTAGATCTGTATGGAAAAGGACAGCTCCTATACCCACAGGACTAGCATCACAGGCCAATGTGATAGGTACGTTAGGGTCATAATGAGTTAAATTATTCACATCGGTTAGAGAGAGCTTGATGGCTTGAACTGCCTTACTGTGGCCCTTGGTCCACTTCCACGGAGTACCTTTATGTAACAGATCATTTAGGACAGCACATTTAGTGGCTAAGCCAGGTATGAAATGGTCATAGTAGCGCACCATACCCATGAATGAGTGCAACTCTGAAACATTCTGCTGTTCAGGCATGTGCACAATGGCTTCCTCCTTTTCAACATTCAGACAAATTCCATCTTTGTCAATAGTGTGACCTAAGTATGTGACACTTGGTTGACAAAATTGGCACTTTTCTCTCCTGAGTCTGAATTCACTCTGTTGCAATCTCTCTAAAGTCTTTTGTAAGTTAAATAAATGTTCTGCTTCTGTCTTGCCCGTGACAATGATGTCATCCAAATAACAAGCAACACTTAGTATATCACCCACCATTTGCTCAATCACTTTTTGAAAAATAGCTGGTGTGGAACTAAGGCCAAAACATAACCATTTGTACTTGTACAGTCCTTGGCGTGTATTAATCACTACCAATTTCTGAGAGTCTGTATCCAACTCCACTTGAAGGTATGTATTAGTGAGATCCAGTTTAGAGAACCCCACACCACCATTCAGTCTGTGAAAAAGTTCTTCAGGCAAGGGTAAAGGAACTACATCTGTGCTAAGTACTGCATTAAGTGTCACCTTAAAATCTCCACATATTCAAACAGGAAGTAGATTTCTTAAAGCTGTACTGTCTGACATTTCTTAAAGCTGCACTACATATAACAGGCGGGTCCATGGTTCTCATGAAAATTCATGATTATGAGGTAAAGGTTTTGAGACAACTATCTAATCCAGAGTTTTATAGAAGATTTTCAAAATATTCTGATGAAAGAATTCAAATTTCAATTGACTCATGTGTTGTGGATGCTGGGAATAATAAGTGTTTTGTACAATGTATATTAGCGCTTTTTCATTAAGCTAAAAATGCAGGGAGTGGGATATTCAGAAATGCATCAGGCTGGGGTGCAAGCTGAGCGTAGCACTACTGAGATGCACCAGGGAGTGTGCTGGGTGATATTCAATGGTGCTGCACCATGGCTCAGCACCGTTGAATATGGCAACATGGCCTCCTGCATTGCACATGGTGCAGTGGCACTGCGCCACTGCAAGTGGCAAGAGAGGAGCAGGGGGATGCGCCAGCATAAGTGCAGTTGGGCTAGGTGCAAGAACCGTGATATTCAGCAGTGGATATGCAAATGGAGCCATAATGCATGCAAGGTGCAACTGGGGCCATTAGCATATCATTATGGCCCCATTTGCATGCAGGTGTGCCGATCCTCAGCGACTTGCACCTGGCGCCCTGCCAGGCGGCAGCCATCAGGGACTGACACCCCCTGCACATCACGGTAAAGTGCCCCAATGCCCAATCGCGGGCATCAGAATAATCTAATTCAAGTCCACTATCCCTGGTGGCCCAGTGGACCGCTTCCAGCCCGATCGCGGGCATAAGTATACTAAAAACAGTCTAGATCATCCCTGGTGGTACAGCGGTACCCCCTCACCACCTCACCACCTGCCCACTGAGCCCCACCACCCCGCTCCCCCTCCTGGCCAGCAGCGGGCAGCAGCTCCCCACCCTCAAGCCGCCCAGCCGCCCGCCGACTGACTGCATACAGTATGGCTGTACACCCATTGGTCCACAGTGTGGGCCAATGGGCATGCAGACCATACCATACTACACAGTCCAGATATGCACAGTTTGGAAAAATGGTGCTATTTGCTGAAACTGTACATTTGTAAGCACTTAGATTTTATTTATGCACAATTGTGGGAAAATGTTGCTATTTGAATGAAAAACCTTAGCGAAATTATGCCAGATTGTGGCTTAATTTTCAATAAATTGCATGAGTGAGAAGTTGGCAGTTTTGCACAGTTTTTAAAAGAGTATTAGAAATTTCACCCAGCACGGATCCTGGTACGTGAATATCTGCCATGCGAGGGTGCCGAACGATGCACAGGTTTTTTTTGGAAGCTAAAGAAAGTTTTCTTGTGGGTGTCATTGACTTAGTCATCAGTTGAAAGGAACTCATCCTGAAATGCAATAATTTTGTTTTCCTTGGACAACATTATTTACAGCTTAAAGGTACAGCAATGGGGGCTTCTTTTGCCCCGAACTACAATAAGTTGTACTTTGGACACTAGGAGGATGTAATGGTGTTTGGCAGTGATGTTAATCCATATCGCACTGGGATTAATGTCTGGAGGCAGTATATAGATACATTGATGGTGCAGCGTGGGACTAGAGATGAGATGATTGTTTTTGTGCAGTATCTTGAAAGAACCAATATACATTTGAAAGTTACTGTCTATTGATAACTCCTTTCTGGATCTGCAGATTTTAAGAGGGATGGTATGGGAGGAGTCATTACTGACTTGTATATGAAATGTACAGATAGAAACTCCCAACTTCTAGCTAGCAGCTGCCATCCACAATATGCCATCAATAATATGTCCAAGGGCAAATTCCTACATGTCAGATGTAATTGCAGTAATACTGATACCTTTGGACAACAGACAGATGAATTAACTAACCACATTTGGAGAGAGGGTATGAGAGGGATGTAGTTCAGAGGGCCAGAGTGCATGCGGAAACACAGGAAAGGGGGGATTTGTTGGCACCCTAGTTGGGAGTGAATCATGCCAGTAGTGCAATGAAGTTTGTCACTAGTCTTTCCCCATAGGCTAACAAGGTGAGAGAATGCATTAATAAACACAGGGCAATATTGCATATGGATGTAACCCTGAGAGAATATGCTAAGGAGAGCCAGCTCATCAGTGCCATGGTAGTGATACCGCTCGTGACGCGGCCATCCAAGTTAAGGAATGAGCTCGGGTCATCAGGGGTGGGGTGGGGGGAGGAGGATTGAGTGTCCAAGGAGGTGCTCTCCTCCTCTGGATAGTGAGGACAGCCAGCTTTGCTGTATTACTGCCACCTGGGTGACCACAGGTGTCAGTTCAGTCAGGGAGCAGCTTGAAGGTAGGAGGACATCGGCTGGTACTGCAATGCACATGCTTGTGCACCCTTGCCTCTGATGTCCCCAGGGGACAGGCAGTAAAAAGCAGAAAAACCCTGGCTGGCAGCATGATGCCAACTGCTCACTAGCCCAGCACCTGGCCACACAGGCACCACCTCCACAAGACCAGATCTATTCTGCGTCAGAGTTTGGGGCAGTCTCCACTACCCCTGACAGAAGAGGGTAAGTTCCAGGGGAACTTCAGAGGTTAAGGTAAGTCCTGGGGGACAGCAGGGTGATGGGGCTGGGGCAGCTGAGTAGAAGGGAGGGGCTTACCAGAGATGTAGGGGTATGAACAGCAGTAGCTGCGGAAAAAAAAATACTAAGAACTCCCCCCCCCCCGCAATGGTGTTTAGGTGTGGTATCAACATTAAGGATACCATGGTATGCAGCCTACAACTGGTTAAGCAATTGAACTCTTGGTTCCCTTCTCCTCTAGCTGGTTGTCACAGATGTGAGACTCGGGTATCTTCAGAATCTTCAGACTCAGGAAAGAATACAGTGATGGAGACTAGGAAGTTCGTCACTTGCAGTAGTCTGTGGTGGTATATTTATTTCAGTGCCCCTTGGTGCCTTTTTAGAGGCAAGATACTGAAGAAGCTAAAGGTTTGTGTGGGAGAACCCTTACAGAAATACAAGTACACAGCATGTGTGCAGCATGCCTGCTGCATGCTTATTAAGCATGCAGTATACATGATGCACACATGCTGTGCACTTGTATTTCTGTAAAGGAACCTGCAACAGCAGTTCAGACAACTGATTTTGAAAACACCCTGGTCTTCCATGTGTATGATATGAGAAATGATGTATCGTTAAAACATTTGTTTGTCTTTACAGGGATGGAGACATGGTGCAATTAGGGCCTCAATGTGGTAACCTTGACAATGTATTATTAAGATGCCATTCATTTTGGATCTATGAGCTAGGAACGATACAGGTTACTGGCTTAAATGATGGGTTGGAGATTGTGGCTTTTGAAAAAAATCTATTCAGTCCCACATTGCACCCATAAAAATGTAAAATGGGAGCAGCCCCATAATTGGGTGTGGGGCTCGTAGTGCTGACTGCTCCCCTTTAAACCAAGGGCTGTAGAGTACCAATGCATAGCTTCTCTTGTTGGTCATTTTTGTATATAATACGTAATCCAATCTTGGATGGTGGACATCTATAGTGGCTTTATCATTTCCTGTCCCATTTGCCACCAAGTACCAGAAGTGTTTTGTATCTTTATCTTTTAGCTGAGAAAAAAAATTACCCGTAGTTTCTTTGTTCATTTTTCTTTCTTTCCTCTTAGAAGCAGCAGTGCAACAAAAACTGGGCAAAAAATCAGACCCTACCCTTTTTTCACTATAAAAGATTCCATGCATCTTCCAGTTAAATTTGGTGGTGCAATTTTCAGATTCTACCTGAATTTGAGTGTTTTATAAATGTTTTATTTCAGTTTTTTCTCAAGAAAAAAGATGGCTACCACATTTTGCATAGAAAAGCACTGAAAACCTGGCAAGAACTAGGATCAAAAATATAAAAAAGTCTCATGGTGTGCAGCATCGGAGGTACTTAGACAACAATATTTGACAGGTATGCTAATTTTTTTTTTAACTGTAGCTGAAACTAGCTTTTGTTGAAAATCCTTGTGCATTGCACTGCTGCTTGAAGATCCTTAAGAAATTCACGCTGTGCCTTAGCAGTCGCCTCTATGATCTCACTGTTGTACTTTCTTTCGGAGACTGCAATTCAAGAGGTGCACAATAATTTCTTGTATCGAGGACAGGCACCTTTTTAATATCAAATCTCTTTACTGTATACCTATTAGTGTCTGACTACCCTCAATGTTACTGCTAGCAATGTAATAATACTTTATTTCTTTTTTTCTTTCAGATGCCAATGTATCTTTTCTAGTGTCTAAAGCCAAATCCTTTATTTGTCTCTGGTTCATGTGCAAAAACTGCTTTGTGTACTATTTTCTGATATGGGCAAATAGTACAAGAAAGCTGTGTTTATCGTTGTACTGGTATTTTGGTAATTAAGGCACTTTTTCACCAAGCACCAAGTACCCCTTTAAATATGGTTGTATCTAACTTGGTGTAAAGGGACATCACAAAAGGGGCGGCAAATATGAAAAAGTACCAAGTGTGGTGAGAAACGTCGGGTATTTGTGAGGGGGCTACACTAGTTGTGTCTGCACTTTATCATTTTTAAACCTGTGAAAAAACAAAAGTGATACTTTGTGGTATCTTCCTGCATTCGTGAACTTTCATCCATGCCAGTGGTAAGTGTGTCTGTTTTCTTCTTTTTGTGGCTTTAGTTTTTTACGTGACTGCACCAGATTCTTGGAGCAGGCCTGCTTAGTTTTACCTTAATTTAGCAGGTACTTACTTTTTAACACACATCCAAAAATAATAGAATCCATCACATATAATGAAGGAAATCCCATCCCCTTAATGTCCCCTTGAAATTTACGCGATGCATGGTGGGCAACAACCAATTCCAGTTGCATCGATTTTTCCCTTTGGTCATTAGGCCTAGTGAAAATGATCCTATTTGCATGAGTTAAAAGGAATAATGCAGAAAACGGCTTTAACCTCATTGATTACTTTCTGCAAACTAAAGTGAACAGGTCTGCATGGATGTCAAAATAAAAGTTTCAATGGCTCAATCTGTCACTGAAATTAATTTAGTAAGTGCATTTTTTGGGGAATCAGATATGGCTTAAAAATGATCATCAGCCTTTACCTGATGTATGCATTTTCTGGTATGCATATTTTAACCTTGATATTCCATGCCGTAAGAAAAAAGTTCAGTCTTTGCTGCAGAATTGTAAAAAAAATTAGTGTGTTTGTCTACAAACTGTTCATTAAAATTTAAAATTTGCACTAAAATGTGTGCAAATTGTTTCTCCTTTAGGAGGACCTGGGAGGGGGGAGAGGGAGTTAAAAATAGGGCCCTGTTCTCATTATTACCATTTTTATTTTAATTTCACACACCTGAATGGCTACAATTAGGTGAAACAATTTCCTTTTTAACTAATTATTTCTATTTCCCCAGCCACCACAACTGCTTATCTTCCACTCCTCTGTTGCGCTGGCTGCACCCATTCCCAGCTGTCCCTCTCATCCATTACTTTTCTGGATGGTTCTTTCCCAAATCCCCATCAACTCCACTGGCACTCCATGGGGGCTTACTCCTGCAAAGGGAGACCCCAGTGTCTGTACTGTAGCATGCCAGAAGGCCATCGAGGTATCTCCTAAGGCAACTGAGTCAGTGAGTAGGGCTGCCAGAGGTTCATGGCTCCTAATGTGGGTGGGATGACACATGCCATCATGCCATCCTAGGTTGGGGATTTTCCCCTTTGTTTAAACCCACCCATATCCCCACACTCATACTATGGCTACCTGCATCACCTTCCACCAAAGGGGGGGGTTCCAGTTGTTGTGTGGTCACCCCCATCTGCACCACAGGAGGCTTTTGTGCAGAGGGCAAAGCAGTTCCCTCTGTACGGGGAATACAGAACAGAAGTTCACTCCTTCCAAGCCACTAAAAGCCAAATTATTTTTTTCTTAAATTGCAGTACTTGTGGCAGTGCAAGCAATACAATTATAGGCCTAATTAAATATTCATGAGCCTAGCAAGGCTCCTGATTGGCTACCGGATCGGTCCTTAATGTCTTAGAAATGACTCATCAAGCTGACAACTGATACTGAGCAGCACACATGGCTCACGCCACTCCACTCAAAACCTAAAGTAAGTTCCAAAAATATATGGTAGAAATGAACGTTTTTATTGCAATTATGCTTATAATCACAATAACAACCTCAAAGCTCATTGGATTAATGACCAGCTGGAGAGAGGTGGCCCTTGGCTATGTCTCATGCCACCCATCCCCCAACTGGTCATTAATCCCTCAGAAATTACCACCTTTTCAGTCATTATTGCTTAAATAATACCCTAGCACTGTAAGGCTCCACACCTTTTCCTCCTCTGAAGGCATGGAGCATCAAAGCACTGGGCTATCAGTTGTTATTGTTTACACTGCCACTAGTGCTGTCATTTAAGAAGAACATAATCGGGCTTTTAATGGCTTGAGTGGCGTGCTCTTCAGCTCTGTTTTCTATTGGTAATTATATTGTTACAACACCTGGATTTGTCAGTAGCGTGCTTGGCATCTTGGGCCGGGGACTGTGCACTCACTCATTAAAGCCCTCCATGGGAAATGTTTGTTGCTGTATTTGTAGAGATCACTTTTTAAATAAACAATGAATCCATGACATTTCATAACTTTTTACTACTATTTCCATGATTTCTGTTATTTTGACCGTAACAATACAAGGATTTTTTTCTCCAAACGCTTCCATGACAAAAGAACAGCCCTGGTGATCTGGAAACAAAGCAGACATTAAACTGTAAGGCACTCCAGGTTGAGGCAGGCGTAATTCTGGGATAATGTCACCCCTTGAGTGCATTGAGTGCCTCCAACCCCCCGAGAAGTGGCATTAACCAGTGTAAGACATGTCCTGGAATGCCTACTGTAATTGCAGAATGGATCCTTTAGAACTGAAGAAAATACCTTTTATAATGTTTTTCCTTGAGACTCATTTCTGAAATTGATGTGCAGGTATAAAATGGCTGGAGCTACCTCTAGACCCAGCAGCTTTTTTTCCTTCTTTTTTACAATTATAATATATAGCAATAATTTTTAGGTATGCAAATCCTTATACAAGGCAGGCTGACAATGCTTCCCCAGAACAGACCTCGCCTTGTAGACAGGCTTGTACATTTGATCCAGTATATGCTGAGAATGACATACTGTAGACCTGCATTTTGTCCTCTTGAGTTCCTCAGTGTGCTGCAATCATTGTCTCAACCAGGCACCAAGTCGGACCTCAAGGCAACCTAATGGAGTACTATGGTCAAAATTTGCACATGTGACTGTGATTCATCCAGGACCATTGATTCAGTGAGTGATAGCTGCTGCAGCAGTAATCTGCTGTTATGAGCCTGATGTCCTGGTCTCAACTAAAGATAATTCAATCATTTTGTTTTCTAGGTATGTGTCTTGGACTAGCCAGCAGGAGTAAATGCTTTGCTTTTAAAGCTTTACATTTCATCCAACTACACACAACCATAAAAAGCATACACATCATCTCAGGTCATCAGTGCTTTAATTAGTGAAGAGACTAGCTGTTCTCTGACAGAATAACCCACTCAATTATACATCAGGTGTTTGCAAAACTGTAAATGTAGCCTTTAGTATTGCAAACTAGATAAGAAAAGTTATTCAAAATTACAGCTCTAAGGCTATTAAATTGACTGTAAACCAGTACTTGCTGAATATATGGTCCCAGATGCATCACTGTCACATGGGACAGGACGCATTGTAGGAAAAAGAAGAGCAATAAACAGTGCTAACATGGAGTTCCCTAGGGGCCATAACACTTGACTAGTAGGCAAATTTAGAAAAAAAAACTAACAGCAAATGAAGGGAAGGACACACTAGGACTACACACATAAATTAAAACACTCTGCATGACAAATGTTTTTGCACATTTTGACTGTAGTATTTAAGTTTAAAACACTCTGAGCATGCCTTATCCCATGTACTGCTCGCCTGGCAGACTACCTCTGCAGTATGCTCAATCTGAGCTTGCTGCATTACAGTACACTGATAGGGTGTATTTTTGCACAGGTTTAGCACCCTCAAAGTGTGCTGTGTGCATGTGTGAAAATACTAACTATTGCACATAGTACTATTTTATGCTCAGCGCAGTTTGTTTTCAACAGTCTAAAGCTTCAGCTGCCCTCTGCCTTTAAACAAGCTTATGCATCTGAGCTAGTACAGGCTGAGAATGTCAGACTACAGACACGTAGTTAGTGATGTTACAGACATCTCAGCACAGTGGAGTTATTGTCCCGAACAGTGTCCAAGTCCAAGTCCCAAATCGTTCACTTATTTGGTAAACTCAGAGCGAGCATACTGAAAAGCTAGTTTGCAAGAAGAGCAGTGTATGGGATCCTAAAAATGGTGCTTAGAGGCCATCTCATCAACACAGTGGCAGGGCTGCTGTTCACGACTCCAGTGACCCGGGTTCTGGAATGAGCTGGGGTCATCGCGGACAGCTGGGGGGGAGGAGAGTCGAGTGTCCCAGTGGATGCTCTCCTCCTCCTCCTCCTAGGTGGAGGGTGTCACCTCCCATAGCACTACTGACATCTGTAGATAGATGGGTGGCAGAGTGCTCGGGATACGGGGAGGGAGGAATGCCACACTACGCATAACACAAGCATGCTCATGCATGCTCAGATCGGGAACTGCATCCCAAACAGTGGTGTCCCTGTGGGGTATGATGACATTCAATGCAAACAAAATGGGGGCACTAACTAAAAGGGATTAAACCCCTCCTCCGCCCATAGCTCTGTAAAGTCTTGTACAGCCAGACCGAAGGCAGGAATATTCAACTCCCTGAAGCAGAGAGGGCATAGAAACAGTATAATTTAAAAAAAATAATAATATGGTGGTAAGAAAGATGGAATAAATGGTTAGGTTTTTGTGCATCACTCCTAAACAAACATGCTGGGTTATGCTAATGAGGGCTACCAACTCTGCCATTAGTTGGCAGCCCTCATTAGCATAACCCACGCAGTTGGTCGCAGGCTGCTCTGCAGACATTGTGGATGGTGCAGTTGTTTAAAAGTAAAATCCCAATGCAGCAGGTAAGTAAAGAAATCAGTTTCATGCTAAAAATCATAATCAGGCATTTTTGCAGCAGTTGCTGCACTGTCTGGGGTTTCAGTGGTTTCCCTTTAGGTCACAAATGAAGACACCATGTTCCTGTTTGCATTTTCCAGCACTGTGATTTGCTAAGTGATCTGTACAGAGATTTGGTAGTGCAAGAAAGCAGGTGGAGAGTGGGTGGAGATAGGGAACAGATTGATGATTTCAGTGCTGCGATAGGTTGAGAATGGCCACACCTCAAAAAGCCCCTCTCTATGAGCAATACAGATATGTTTGCTATGTTTCTGGCAAGAAACTAAAAAAACAAACCAAAAAACTGTAGCACCTACTAAGGCAGTTAGATCCAGTAGTTCAGAGGCAGTGACCTATACATCCATATTAAAATCTAGGGGGTAGTTAGTACTAATCCATACAAAACAGTAGTATCTCTGGGTGAGGTGTTCCATAACTGCAAATCACAGAGATCAGTGTATGGAGTGGCCTGGTGAGGTGACACAGCACCCAGTGGATCGCTGCACCAGGCAGTAGACCCACAGAACCTCCCAGGCACTAATATGCCAGTAACCAAGCACTATATGCCAAAGAACACATAAGCAGCTACCTACTGCAGGTAATGCACAACTAGGCATGGAATATAATGTCTTTCCCAAGAGTCCAAGACTCAAAAGATGACAAACAATATACATCAGGTAAAGCCAGAGGAAAAGGCAAGCTTCCAAAGTCCACTAAACTGTTGTTACTGTGGGATCAATGTCCTAGAATGTGTCAAATTCCTGAAGGTGGAGGTCTATGGTCAATGGCAGGATGTGAAACTCTTTTGTCAGTAACTTCCCTTTGTTCTCCACAGTGTTTGTGAATAGCCCTTAGAAACAAAAAAAATTCCCTTAGGAGACAGGTCAGGCCAAAATGTGGATTTAATGCAGGACCCTGTATCTCAGATTTTGTCACACTGAGCAGTTTTGCTTTATTTTGTATTAAAGAGTCTTGTGATATCTGTAATAGATAATCCACTACAGGGCATGTGGTCGTGCTCTGATATAAGCATGTCTCGGTGTGTGTTATGAGGCATGAGGCTGCAGGCTGAGTGAATTCAACCACACAATGCGTGCATATATCAGAGCATGACCAAATGCCCTGTAGTGGATTATCTGTCATAAAATGGCCAAAATTGTTTTGGGGGTGAAAAATAGAAAGAAATACAGGTGTGCATTCATTGTGGGATAATGCATGGTTATGTGGCATGTTTCATCCAATCAGAAGACTGCATTTCTACTGATTTTTCTCACCCATTTTAGATATCTATATAAACAAACTGCATTAATGCACCAGTTAGGATTCAACATAAAGACACAAAAGGAGGGAAATGTGGCATTAGGGTTTGTAACTCTAACCCCCCCCCAAACAGCAAAAGGACAAGACCATACCAGCAACCACAAACAACCATCATCAGGTAAGACAACCAACATACAACTGTTTCCAGATTACACAAATGTAGTAACACTGATGTGCTACCTTTGTGGAGTTGTGTCTGTGGCTGCACAAGCACAGGCCCCACACCTGTGCATGTATGTCATACCACGTGTATGAGTCCCTGTGACTGCAGAAGTGCAGTCACCATGGGGACCTGAGCATCTGCAGACAAAAGTGCTATTACAATGTAGGTATCATGGTTTTAGCAGTGGATCTAGACATTTTTCATGAGGGTAGCAGTTTTGTCTAGGGGTTGTACTTCCCACCAAAAAAGTAGATTGTTACCTTTGAAAGCTCAGATTACAGTAGGTTAAAACAGCGCTTTTTGCTGGCCAAAGGGGGGTAGCAGGTGCTCCCTCGCTACATAGCCGGATCCACTAGTGCATGGTTTTCTATACTGCAGCTGCATGGGGCCTGCCCTTCTGCAGCCAGAAGTCAGTGTGTGTTTTATACCTGTGGCTGTACAGGTGAAGGCCCCTCAGGGGCCTGCACTTCTGCTTACTGTTGCAATTTTAGTATCATGGATTTTGTGGTGCCTGCACTTCTGCAGACAGAGGTCGGTGTATATGTGTTACACCTGCAGCTGCAGAAGCACATGCCCTTCAGGGGCCTGCACTTACACAGACTGAACTGTGTACTGTGTATATCTTACAGTGTGGATGAGTAACTGTGGCTACAGAAGCGCAGGCCACATAAGGGCCTGTGCTTAAGAACTCTTGTAATTTGGGAATCATGGATTTGTATCTGTAGCTGCAGGGGCCTGTACTTCTGCACACATAAGCAGTGTTGTGATTTTAGTATTGTGAATTTCTGTCTGCAGCCAGAAGTGACTGTGTATGCCTTGCAATGTGTGTACCACAGATACAAATCCATGAAGGTAACACATCAGTGCTACTGCATTGTGCCATTTGGAAACAGTTGTATGTTTTTTGTCTTACCTGATGATGGCTGTCTGTGGCTGCTAGTGTGGTCTTTTTAATTTTTTTTTTTTTACCAGGAGAGACACACTAAGCTGAAAGCGTGTTTACAGTTGTGACCTGGGAGCACAAGGAAGTTAAATGACTTGCTCAGGGTCACACAGTATGCAAGTGGGGGCTGTGGGATTCAAACCCAGGTCTCCAGGTTTGCAGCTCAGAGCTTTAAACCACTGCGCTATACTGTCTCCCAACTCTTGTCCTTGTGCTACTTTTGGGGTGTGGGGAGTTAGAGTTGGAAACCCTAATGCCACATTTCCCTACTTTTGTGGCATTAAGTTGAACCCTAAGTGGTACATTAATGCTGTTTTTTGTGCAAAGAATGTTTTTTTGTTTTGTTTTGTCTCTTTAAACAAGCTTTCTCTTGTCCCTCAGCTCACCTGTGAACAGCCCCTCAGCCTAACTTCTCATGGACTTACTGGCTGTCCACTGCTTGCCCAGGATCACATTACTGGTGGGTGGCCTGCCATATCAGTCATGCATGGGCCTGTGGGGGGGTGCAGGGCTTTTTCCTCCTACTCCTAGTTTTCTCCCTGAGGGTGCCAGCGTCCATGTATGCCTGGTATCTGATGACTGCCCCTCCCCCATTTTTGTGGGTTCCTGTTGTGCTGGCACCTTGGCTTCCACTAGGTGGCAGTTAAGTAACAGGATGCAGCATACCTCTCACAAAGGGAGGAGAATATGTTTAGACTGCTCAACCCCCCACCCCCACAGCCACATCCTGAGCAACCTGAGTCTGTTCCCAAACGCGGGTCACAGTAGTGAACAGTAGCACTACTGCTGCACTATGGGGCCAGCTTATCTTGAGGTATATTTAACACAACATTGAAAACAGTTGTCCAGTAATTAACCTTTCCTGCTTTCCAGGCTTAGAGAAAATTAAAACTTAATAATACTTAAAATAATAAATACTGGTTGCAAATGAATGACTAAACTATCTACAACTACCTAAAGGAAAAATACTTTTACTAGTGACCTTTGACCCCTCTGAACTGCGGGGCTGCAGCTCAATACTATTTACGGTGTAGCAGCCATTTAGCGCTCTTTTTGTGACACTAATTTGCCTTTTTAAAGGCTGTTTACAACTACTCAGGAACTTTTAAAGCACTTTTAAGCAACCTGGTGAAACTGGAAGTTGCAGACAAGTTACTTCCAGTCTGGACCTCTTAAAAGGGAAGCCTCCATGAGCTGCAGGACAGAACATAAATATTTTAACATAGAAGCCTCTGGAGAGCATGCCAGGGCTGTTTTTGGTGAATACTCCTGATGGGCGTGTGGTGTACAAGCAGTGAGAGCTGCTGGGTGATCAGCTAGTGACTTTTGACCCTTCTGAACTGAAGGGCTACTGCTGTATACTGTTTACAGTGGAAGAACCCTTCAGTGCCCTTCTTGTGGCACTCATTTGCCCCTTTTTAAGGCAGTTTACAACCACACAGCAAATTTTAAAGCACTTTTTAGCAAGTTCGCAAAACTGGAAATCGCGGACAAGCCACTTCTGGTCTGAACCTCTTAAAAGGGAAGCCTCTGTGAATGGAGGTGAGCACAGGGCGGAAGTGACATGCAGGCACAGGCAAGCACATCAGCCTGCATCTGCCAAGGGAGGCAAGGGAAGAGACCCCCACCCCCGCGGTTGTTTGTTCTATTTTACTTTCATCTTCCTTTTTCCTTTGAAATTGTGAAAGTATTCTTATAACTCCTGTTGCTTTTATTGTCTTTTTTTGGGGACGTCTGCTACAATGGAATTACAGATCCCTCAGAGGATTTTTTTAGGGCTTCTTTGCAAGGAAGGCTCAATAACAAAATGTAAGGTTTGTCTCATGTATGCACTTGTTTCAGTTGGTTCTAATAACACCAGTGTCACTGATGATACAAATGCTGTATGTCAGCAATGTACAGAATACACAAAATGCTTCATTGAGCTGAAGCACATTAAAGAAAAGCTGCGCAAAAATAAAAATTGTAATCATAACACATCTCAACCAGCACCACAAACTATTATAGAAAACAGGAAAAGGACTCAAGAGCGTAGTGTAGTTTTGGACTGTTCTGAAGCTTTTGAACACTGTCCCAAAAGCAGTAGAGAAACTGAAGTAGATGATCAGGCAGAAGAATGAAGTCTTGTTACTGACAAGTCATATAAAAAAGGTAGAAGGGCAAAAAATCATGTAGAACTATGTCAAATAGATTTTCTCCTGTAACTTCTGATGCAGAAGCCATGACTATGCCTGAAGTTTCCATTGCAGACAAGATATCAAACACATTAAATCAGGCTGTTACAAATAAAAATATTAGATCATTGCAGAATCTAGTCATTGGTGACTCTATTGTGAGATATGCTGACACACACATCTGCAAATTTGATAAAGGTAACATCACAATTACTTGTCTTCCAGAAGCCAAAATATCTGATGTAGAAAAATGAACAGATTTATCACAAATAAAAACTCCTTGGTTGTTCTACATATTCGTACAAATGATGTGAGTAGGCTACACTAAAAAAGACATACGTTATGACCTATTGTCTTTAGGAAAACAAATTCAAGAGAGAGGCTGTAATGTTGCTGTGTCCAGTATTTTGTCAGTTCCAAGAGCGTATATGAAAAAGAATTACACTATATCAAGAATCAACGCAAGTCTTTCTAACTGGTGTAAAAGGGAAGGTATACTGTTCATCGATAATTGCAACACCTTTTTTACAAGTACTTCACTATACTCTAAGGATGGGCTGCATTTGAATGAAAAGGGGTCACAACTATGGTATTATGCGATAGTATTAATGCTTTCAACAAATGACTTTAAACTAATCAATTTGGGGGAAACTGATATTAGTACTATCCTTAAACCACTTGAAATCCCCATTACCGTGTAAGCTAATGAAAATACAAAACATAATAATATTAAGTGTTGTCTTATAAATGCAAGAAGCCTTAATAATAAATTTGAGAAACTCCTAGTAGTAGTTTCCCAAGACAAACCTGATGTAACAGCAATTACAGAAACGTGGCCTGAAAATGACTTATGGGGAAAATTATATGTGGTTATGATCTGTTTAGTCATATTAGGAAAAAACAAAAGAGGTAGTGCAGATGCCCTCTATGTAAACTCTATCTTTAATGCTATAGATATTTCTAATAAAAAATCGAGAAGTATATGGTTTGGATGAAAATCTTCCCTAACTCCCCCTACTCCTTCATCATTGGTTTATGTTCTCCTCCTCCAGATTTCTCTCCTGTGGTTACTACTCACATAATTACAGAACTTGAAGCTGCCTGTGAAATGGGGGAGGTACTTTTTATGGGAGACCTAAATCTGGGTGACATAAACTGGGTAAACCGTACTCCAACTTCAACTCCCGGTAAACAATTTGTATCAGTATGTGAGCAGTTACAAATGAGTCAGCAGGTGTCAGAACCAACTAGTGGCATAAATATTCCTGATATTGTTCTGGGAACTTCGAACATGAATATTAAGAATCGTAGTACAGGTCCCCCTTAAGTATTAGTGATCACAGCTCTGTTTACTTTGATGTTATTTTCACTTATACAAAAAAATGGCAACAGCTCATATTTCTACAATTATAAAAAAAAGCTAATATCAATAAAACAAATGCAGCACTATCAATGATAAATTGGGACTCACTATTATCAAACTGCAATATAGAGACGATGGGGAATAATATAAAATCAATTAAGTTTGCAATTAGTAATAAATTTATTCTGAAATATAAGAACATAAAAATGATAATAAAAGAATACCTAAATGGCTAAATAGAAAGGTTAAAAAGCTATTTAATAAAAAACATAAAGCATTTTGAAAATATGAAAAAAATTGAACACCGCCGGCCCAGTGGCACAGAGGGTTGAGGTGCTGGTCGCCACACCTCGTGCCACGCTGGTGACCGATGTTCGGGAATGAGCACACAGGCCATCGGGGTCGGCAGGGGAGGGAGAGGATTGAGCACCTGGAGGACAGCTCTCCTCTCCTGGGGAGGGAGGACTGGTATTCCCGCTGAATGACTACCCCCAGGTGGAGGCCGGAGGGTAGTACGGGTCAGTGGGGACAGACATAGGGAGGATATTGTGGGACTGCAGACACATGCATGCTTCTACATGCACACACCCTGCGTGTGTGCCTCTGCACAGGGGATGGGAGAAAAAGGAGGAAAAACAACTTCGGCTGTGGATGATGACCGACCTCCTGTAGGCTCCGCACCTGGCGACCAGGCAGAGGTAAGTCCTGGTGATACCGGGGTGACGGGGCTGGGAGGTCAGTCTGAAGGGGGCAGCCAGGGGCAGTAAGGAGTATATAATGTATATAGAAAAAAAATGAAGACCTCTTTTTTCTGGAAGAAATTTAAAGACAAAGACAATGTAAACAGAAAATTAGAAAGGCAAAGAGACTTTTTAGCCAAGAATGCCAATGAAAATAATGGCAAGACCCTCTATGGATACATAAACTCTTTAAAAGAACAAGTTGTAAAACTAGTACAAAATAACTCTATCATAAACAACTTAGATGAAGTGGCCGACTCACTCAACAAATATTTAAGCAATAAGGCATGACAAGGTGTGTGTTATCGTGTAATAACGTCACTTCCAGGGTGGGTTGAAACACAAGGTGAAGCAGAGTGCTTCCACCACCCAGGAGTGACATTATATAGAGAATAATATATGGGGTGGTGTGTTTAACGAGATTTTACACACACCCAAGTTGTGGGATGCTACATAAACCCCAAGGGCTCTGCGAAAAGTATCCGACACGAGGGTGTGTAAAATTGAGTTTTTACACACATTACTTTCATATTTTATTTTTTATAATTGCAGGAGTGCACTTTTTCGCGTCAACAATTATAAAAAATAAAATAAGCTAACAGATTAGTGTTCAGGAAGCTGCGGACCAGTCTGGATTTTGCGCAGTCTTCCTAGTTATACTGCTGCACTTGTTGGAGGAAAAGGAAGAGGATATTTTATTAAAAAATGTGTAGAAACTTTGATTTTTGTATGAATATAAACTTACCGCCAAGCTGCGGTTGCAGCGTCCTTCCGGGTTTCAAGAGGCAGGGGCAGTCTGTGGCATGGACTCGACTGCGATGTCAGGCTGACGGGGAAACACAGCGCAGGATTTTCTTTTGTTTTGCTTAGATTTTCAAGTGGTTTAGTTCAGAAAAAGGTTTTTTTTTATAAAAAAGTACATTACCGCTGAATATGAGGGACCATGAAGTGTGCTGCGCCATGGGATTACTTCATGGAATGTGAACATCAGAGAACAGTGACTGAGGGATGGCTGTTCCAAGGGAAACCTGGCGCGTGTTTGCCGTTATAACCAGCCGAGCTGGTTATAGCGACAGAATTATCTTCAGGATTTCCTATGGGAAAAAGTACTGCCAGTAATTATATAGAGAGAATAATGGATGAGCAACTGTGTGTTATGGAATTTTTTGCACACCCAGGTGTGTGATGACCCATAAACCTCGAAATGACTCCAGAGGTTTATGAGGTTTTCACACACCGAGGGTGTGTAAAAAAAATTCCATAAGGACTTAGTTGATCATCCATTATTTTTTATAATTACTGGTGCAAGGAGTTGGTCCTATTGATCACTGTCTCTGCTGATAGACTCTGCCCCTGCCCCACCACACACCCACACTTTCCCTTTCTCACTTGCTCTCTCAGACAGACCTTTTTGTGTGTGAAACTGTCAGCTGTTGACTGGTACTGGGGTCCATCCAACATTAAACTCGGAATCGGCAATGGCATCTCACGATCCGGAGATGCGGCGGGATCAACCAGATAGTCCTTTTATATTTGGAAGGTGGGATCAACCAGATACAACAATAAAAAATCAAATAAGATGGGGAGGTAGTAAATAAAAAACAGCTCGTCAAATGGCGGGAAAAACAGCCGCCATTTTTTTATGCTATTCAGCCGCGTGCAGCAAGAACATGAGCCAATGAAAAGGCAGAATACAGACGAGTGACACACAAAGGAGACAGGTGGGGAAGAAAGATTTGCGAATGCCGTAATAACTTGTTTTTGAGTTATTACGGTGTTTTGGAGAGCCTTGAAAACAGTTTGATAAAGGGGGTCACCAGTAATCATTACATAATAACACACACCTTAGAGTGCCTTATTGCAATTATATAATGGCTCGATGTTATACAAAATAAAAAATAAATGTAAATGTTTTTAGTAGATTTTTATAATGTAAAAAGAGAGTATCTCTAGTGGAATATCAATACAGTGATATTATTGTGTAATAAAATCACTGTGTCAGGCACACACTGACCAGAGTCCAGGATTCTATCTTGCCATTGTATAATTCTGTAACATCTATGGGCAAAAAGACTGTTAATTTTTACCTCCTGATGTCTGTTCTACTGAATATATAACAATATCTGAAGGTGAAATAAACACCAAGATTGAAAACATTAAAGCAGACTGTTCACTTGGTCCTGATGTAACAGCTAGTATGATCTAGCTCATGTCCAAATATCTTTTATACCCTCATAAGTTACTTTTGGAAAAAAAAGTCTAAATAATGATCAGGTCCCAAAGGAATGAAGGATGGCAAATGTGACCCCTCTGTTTAAACAAACTCTAGCCAGAGACGTTAGGGCTGTGAAGAGCTACCAAATGATCAAAGTCATTGTCTTGTTGGTGCCATATAGTGCTGTTTAGTCACAATCAACACAGTGCTCCCAGATCCAAATAACCATTTTCCTGTGACAAGCCCTCATTTTTCCTGTATTTTCCTTGTAGAGGCAGCATCAAATCCTTGTATAAATCCCTGTGGATTTTTCCATAAGCCACTAGTTCCTTATTTGTGACTTTGTTGTTTATTTAAATGGAATATGTTGGCAGCCTTTTATCAGGAAAAGGGCTCTGATTTGCTGTTAGGTGTTAAAATTATATGTCAAGATGGCCTTGGAATGATTTGGATTTATATGGAATCCACAAGGCATAATGAGGGAATTTATTTATTCATTGAATTTTGTTGACTGGGTAGGCCCACTAAGACTAGAAGTCCCTTTTTCAGGGGTGAGGGGGTACAGATGGTAACCAACTAACATTGTAACATGGCATAAATCCTTACTTGAACCGGATTAAGCTGTTGGCGGTATTTTTAGTGAATGGGGGGAATTTGGCCAGGACACCGGGGAAATTCCCCTACTCTTGCACCAGGGGGCTCTTCTTCCTGTGAGCAGGAATGGAGGAGCCCAGTTTGGAGCCGGACAGAGGAGGAAGTGCTGATGCGGAGGCGATGAGAATGGATGTGGGTGAAGCTGGGGGGCACGCCTCCACCCCAGTTCCAGCGAATTATGAGACTGAAGAGGATTTCTTTGATGCCGAAATGGAGGAAACTGGGAGATCTGCAAAAGCCACAGAAGAGGTGGAAAATACAGGAAAAAGCAGAACAAAGGTAACAAATGCAAAGGTAAAAGAGTTAATGGATAATTCAGTTTCTGAACAACAGTTGTATGCAACGTTGCAGCAAGAGAAAGAAAGAACGCTGAGTAAGCAAAAAGAAATTTAGGAAGCCTTAAGTAAATTGCAAATGGTAAATCCGAAAGAAGAGGCTAAAATAAACCAACAACAAGAAACAGACACTCTGCAGACCCCCTTACAAAAAAAAATATTAACTTTTCTGCTGTAGGTGCAATATCTATGATAGCAGATGAAGCAGCTCCTGCTGTAACACAATTTCAAAGAGACCAGGACCAGAGTAATGCTATGGTGTTCTCCTTTGCAGCTAGAAAAACGGAAACATCACAGGGCAAGCAAATAGAAAAAAAAAAACTGAGCAAACAGCAACACTGCTTACAAAGTTAACTTTCTGGACTCCAGATAAAAGCCTGCTGGCGGCTGGATGGTCTGAATTGCTGACACGGAGAGGTGCAGAAGCAAGCAGTGGAAGTGAAGCAGAGGCTCCAGCGCTATTACCCAGATCTTTGCTGACTTATGCTGACATGGCATTGGTAAATCCAGATGAAGAAAAACAGAAAAATAATGCAGACAAGAAGACACCAGAACTCGGAGAGTCATCAGGAATGGCAGTTACGGGGGTTGTTACTCCTGGCCTGAGATGCTCTCCGAGTGATGCGACAGGAGGAAACATTGAGGAATGAACAATGGAGAAAGCGCTTTTGGATGCGAGATGGGTGCAGTCACCAGATACCGGCAAATGGATATCGGGCCCGACTCCACAGCAGCTGTGCACAGCAAAACAGGAGAAGGCAAGTACAGATTTACCCAATATGGACACTGACAGTGTAACAAAATCACCTCTAAATCTACCAAAAGAGCTGGAACTCACTCAGAATCTGATGTTGAGACCAGTATGTTATAATTCTCTGAATGACAATCTTCAACCAAATGTGGTGAATAATATAAAAACTAAAAATATAAACAATGAGCGAGAAAAGGTACCCGATGCTCCCTCGAATACTGTCAACAGACAATCACGGCCCTATGCTTCTCTTTTTCATGCCCCAATATTACCAGCAAAAAGACATAATGCAGTTAGGTTGTTGTATAAAGGGGGTATGGATGTATTGCCAGACAGAGTGTTTGTAGCTAAAACATTGCTAAATGAGTCAATGCATTTTTTTGCAAATAAAATTTATGCATTAATACATGTATCAGGCGAGCATGTTTTTGATGTAAGTTTTAAGCTAAATTCAGGTTTGCAAAGCTTTTGGGCAAAATACCAGGAATTAAAGAAGACGGCTTTATAGGCACCCTTTGAGACTGTGGCACTCACCAGACCTGCATATAAAACAACAACAGTTCTGTTTAGAAATGAGGGGGAGTGTCACAGACCTTATTTTTGGCTAAAACAATGGTGCACAGTTCTAGATCACCCAGAAGTCATCTTCGATTCGGAACACATTTGGATGGGGGGGGTGGAGAGTCAAGATTATGTTGAACCAGAAAGATGAGGGCCTAGAACATTTACCTAACTGCTTTTTTTTAGATAGGGATAGGGGGGCCTTGTTTTATGCAGGCCAGCCCAAAGCCTGCTATAAATGTGGATCCACAGGACACCTTAGCAGTATTTGCGACAAGATTAAATGTACCCTGTGTCAGGAAATGGGACACACAAGTGGAAATTGCTTAAATGAGCACATATGTAATCTGTGTGGGATATCAGGGCATTCCTATCAAAGCTGTAGAAAGGCAGCACACAACCAAGTGGAAAAAGTTGATGAAGAAGAGAAAGGTTACTGATAGCGGTAGCACAAAGAGCCACTTTTGCAAAAAAAACAGACCCTGACTAAACCTGAGAAGGAATCCCCAGAAGGAAAGGAGGAAGAGGAAACCACACTGGTTATTGTTGAAGGGAAAGAAAAAAACCCAAACAAACCCCAGAACAGAGGGAGCAGGAGCAACCCCCCCCCATTACTCCCAGTTTCCAGTGCAAGCAGTCTAATGAGATAGATAGTTTAGGACACAGGAACATACTCTCGCCACAAGAGCCCTTCCAGCTAGTGAAAGCGAAAAGGAATAAATCAGCACAGCAAATTTATATGAAGCGGCAACCAGTATCTAAACTACCCAAAACGACAGACATACCTCTCACCAATAAGTCTGACACCGTAAATCTCGAACAGGAAGTCTCAGACCAAGATTCTGAGGATTCCACCTTATGGTCCACACAAGTAGAGCATTTGTCAGACCTAGGAGAGGCTAAAGGAAACTCAAACCAAGCTCAATTAGAAGGAGAAAGTCTCCCAGAATAAAAAAAAAAAAACAGAAGGTCAAAAAGGCAAAGACAGGAACCAAAACAGTGTACTTTTCTATATGTCCAATTCTTAAAACACTATGGAGTCTCCTCTCTCAGTAGCAACGATTAACGTAAATAGCACAAAAAACGCAAAGAGAAGAGAAGCAATGTTTTCTTTTTTATTAAACCGTAGTATGGACGTGATCTTCTACAAGATACTAGATTACACACATTGCAAGAAATCTAGGAAGCAACAAGGGCATGGTACAAGGGGCCTACCTTTTGGTCTTTTGGCCCAGAAACATGTACAGGAGTTAAGAATAATCAAACTATTAGACTTACTACCAGGTAGAATATTACTTCTGGATACTGTAATAAATAAAAAATATTACAGATTTATTAACATTTACGCACTTCAAATAAAAACAGAAACAATAAATTGTTTTAAAATTATACAACCATACTTATATTCAGCACAAACTGTAATATTGGGGGGGGGGGGATTTCAACTGCAGCCTACATAAACAGGATAGGGGATCACAGACAAAAACATGTAAAATATATTATGATATGCAAACTATGAAAACTATGATCAAGGATGCAAATTTAAAATGATGCATACTAAGCAAACATGATAAATCAGAACCCACTTTTCAGAAAGGTAGCTTAGCTACAAAGATAGACTTCTTTTTTTTATGTCACAAACAGTACCAATTTTGGAAGCCAGTGTTCAGGAAACAGAATTTTCAGACCATAAAATATTAAAATTAAGAACAGGAGTACAGGCAAAACACATCAATGGACCAGGATACTGGAAATTAAATTCCAGTTTATTATTAGACAATGTTTTTTTGCAAAACATTAGATATTTTCTTTCTCTCAGGAAAGCAACATTAGAAATGTACGATTCACCAATTCAATGGTGGGAAGAGGTAAAAAGGGATTTACAATATTTTTTGAAGCAAAACAGTAAAAACTTGAAGAACAAAGAATATTTAGTTTATTTGCAGCCTAGCAAAACAGCTACAAAAGATACAAACCCTAGCAAGAACAACGAAGCATAACTTTACAGGGCAAATACAAATACTTAGGCAGCTGATGGTAGGTTTCAGTGATGTCAAATGATGTCAGTGTCAGTGGCTCAGTAGGTAGCACACTCGCCTCTGAGGCCGGGAGATCAGAGGGCTGTGGGTTCAGTTCCCACATCTGGCACTTGGGTTATTATCCCAGTACTGACACTGCAGTGCAGCATGAGAGGGGTGCTGCACTCTGAGGTGCCGGTTTCAGATGAGATGTTAAACCGAGGTCCCATCTGCCTGGATTGGTGGTAGTTCAGGTGATGTTAAAGATCCCATGGCACTTATCGTAAAGAGTAGGGGAATTTCCCCGGTGTCCTGGCCAAATTTCCCTCAGTCACTAAAAATACCACCAACAGCTTAATCTGGTTCAAGGTCAGTTGGCATTCATCTGTATCCCCCTCCCCCTGGGCCGTGCCTGAAAATAGGCAGGATTTGTCTAGTGCACTTACCCGGTCAACAAAAAAACTAAATAAAAATAAAAGGTTTTCTCTCACAGCAGTTTGAAAACCGTAAAAACCAACAAAATTATGGTACACAAGACTCAGCAAGTAAAATATGTCCCTTTTCACATGGCACGGACAGAATCTTACACAAGCAAATGGGTGCATTAAAAGACAGAAATGGGAATAGCTGGACAGATAAAAACAACATAATGAATACAATAGTACAGCACATACAGCAGCTTTTTACAGAAAAAAATGAATATCGAACAGAAAAAAAAGCAATTTTATAAACATTTTCAACTTCCAGGTTGTCCAGTAGATATACTAGCAGAACTTACAAAATGTATAGAACCTATGGAAGTAGAAATAGTTATTAATGGCCTAAAAACTAAGAAAGCACCAGGTAAGGATGGCTTAACAGCAGAATTATATACAGCACTGAAAGGGGATCTAGTGAATGAACTGACTAAGGTATTTAATGCAATTTTACAGGAAGACAATCTGCCTTTGCAACTATCAGAGGGGTTATTAATTTTTTATGTAAAAAAAGATGCTAGGGAAGATATCAGCAATTGGAGACTGATTAGCTTGTTAAATGTGGACTTTAAATTACTAACTAAAATACTGAATTCCAGACTACTTATGGCTGCTAAATTTTTAATAAGTGAAACACAGACCTGTTCCATACCTAGAAGGAAAATGACTGATCAGTTGGTACTAATCAGAGAATTAATAGAAAGAGATAATGTAGGGGGTCTGGAAGGTCTGCTCCTCTCCTTAGGTCAGCAGCAGGCCTTCGATTCCATAAATCACCAATATCTCTGGCATGCATTAAGAATATATAGTATACCAAAAACGTTCATATCTTGGTTAAAGCTGTTATACAGAACTGCTACTGTTACCCCCTTTAGTGAATGGATGGTATGGACCTATGGTACATGTACAAAAAGGTGCGAGACAAGGATGCCCGCTCAGCCCACTATTGTTTGTATTTGGTAGAGACCCCTTGTTAAGAGCTATTAATTCTACCCAGCAAATAGAAAGAATTATAACAAAAGTCCAAGATATTCCAGACATAGCTTTTGCATATGCAGATGATGTCTGCCTACTTACAAGAAATGAAGCTTCAGCACAAAAAGCATTACAGATATATAAGATGTTTGGAGACATTTCAGGGAGTAAACTAAACTTACAGAAATGCACAGAGAGGCGTTTTAATAAAACTCAGAAGCAAACTGACACTACTGCAGGAATACAGTTAACACACAGGCCTACTAAGATAGTGAACAAAATCCAAGCAATCTCTGCACTCGTGCCAATAATGTTGCAAAACAGACACCAACCTTCTTTTTCTTTCCACAAAGCTGTGAATTTTTATTGTGTGATGTCGGGATTCACAAGTAAATCTTTCTGCTCCAAGAATTTCAAATCACAGCCATTGTAAGTGCATCCAACAAACACTATTACCCAGCGCCTCGACCATATGTGCGGTCTTTCTAAGGGGATCCCCTTAGGAAGACAACACATGAGTGCAGATATTGCTTGAATTTTGTTCATTAATGGATGGGGCTAGCAACCCCATACTCTGCACCTAGATACCTCAGCACACGTCTGAGGGGTGGTCTGGACCTACTAAGATATTGGGCATATACTTTGGTAAAGAAGACCTAGGATTTTTGAATTGGAAACAGCAGATAGACAAGGGACAGAATTTGGTAAAGCAATGGGACAAATGGCATTTAGGAAATTGAAAAGCATTCACTTAGTAAAAACGTTCTTGATATCACTATTTTTACACATCAGTTATTTATTCCCTCCACCCAAGACCTTAGAAACCTCAATTTTAAGTATTTTTTTTTCAGGCTGTCTGAGGGTCCCACCTAAATCCTATAAAAAGGAACATTTTATATTTGCCAGTAAAAGAAGGAGGATTGCATATGATAAATCCCACAGTTTTCTTCTATGGGATTTACATCTCTGCAAACATAAAACCTTTACTGATGCACAGTAAAGAAATATGGAAAAGATTGTACTTGGAAACATGTGCAGAATGGTTCCAAAACTGGACAGCAGGACAAGTAAAAATAGTAAAACAAAGGGTATTGTTCCCTGAGTATGTAAGAGAAGTCTTTGATAAGCTAAAATCATGGGGAAGTTATTAGTCAGACAGTGTTAACATAGACAAGGAAATTGGTGTATAAGTCTATAATAGGGAAAACTTTTTCGGAACCCACAGTATTCCCAAATTGTCCTTCTCAACAAGCCACAACTGTAAAGGCATATTTGAATAATACAAGGATATCAGACAAAATGAGAGATGTGCATTGGCTTTGCTGCCATGAGAAACTAAATATAAAAGCAAACCAGAAGCACAGAAAGTTTGAGGATAGATATTTTTTTTTTTTTATTTAGTTGTTTAACCAGGAGTAGCACACTAAGCTGAAAGCTTTTTTACAGTAGTGACCTGGGAGCACAGGGAAGTTAAGTGACTTGCTTCGGGTCACACAGTATGCAAGTGAAAGCTGTGGAATTCAAACCCAGGTCTGGTCTGCTGAATGTCACCAGATTTGCAGCTCACAGCCTTAAAACCACTGCACTATACTGCCTCCCTATTATTAGGCCAAAATGTGTAACACAGAAACCATGGAACATTTATTTTTTTCTTGTAGCTTTATAAAACAGTTTTGGGTATTGTTATCAAATAAGTGGAAAACAAAAATGTTTGAAGAAGTCACTTTTGACATGTTAATTTATGGGGTACAAGGGAAACACTGGGAAAAATGGGATAAAAGCACTCTCCATCTTATTTTTGTAGTTATTAAATGGTATATCTGGAATTCCAGATGCCTGTTCACATTACAACAAAAGAATATATCCCAGACAGAAATAATACAAAAGATCACACAGGAATTGAAACTAATTTATTTTAAGGAAGCTAAATATATGCAAAGGATAGATTTGGAAAGAAGGTGGAGGCATATTGTTTGGGTAACAAATACAGATTCACCGATAACCTAAAAGAAACAAATGTAAAATGATAAGACTTACATAGGGATGTATGAATGGATTTACTGTATGGTTATTGTAATGTATTTTGTATAATTTCTGAATAAAAACAAATTCCCCTACTCTTCCAGTAGGGGGCCAAACTTCCTGTGAGCAGAAGGAAGAGCTCAGTTGAGTCTGAGCAGTGTGAGGAGAAGCAGGCCGAGATGGAGGCCTATGAATCAGCAGTCCCAAAGGATAGGGGGTCGGCCCCCACCTCTACCCTACCACAGGCCCAGGAGCATAGGGAGATGGATGTGTCAGTGGCTGAGGCCTTGGTCTCGCCTTAGCCACTGTGATACCAGAGAAGGCAGTGATTGTAGAGGAAATGTTCTATGATGCGTCGGATCCAACAGAGGAGGATGACCGTACTGTACTACACAGTCCAGATATGTGAATGAATCCATTCATATCTGGACTATATAATCTGTTCTGATCTACCTCGATAGCCCATGCTGTGGACCAATGGGCGTACAGCCGTACTGTACGCAGTCAGTCGGCAGGTGGCTGGTTGGCTGGTGGCCGGGGAGCTGCCGCCCGCCGCTGATGGGGGGGCAGGGTGGTGGGGCTCAGTGGGCAAGTGGGGAGGGGGGTAGACCGCTGGACCACCAGGGATGGTTTTTACATTGTATTTACTACATATGCCCATGATCGGGCTGGAAGTGGTCCACTGGACCACCAGGGATATTGGACATTTATTTTATACTTATGCCCGTGATCGGGCTGGAAGCAGTCCACTGGACCACCAGGGATATTGGAAGTTTATTTTATACTTATGCCTGCGATCGGGCTGGCAGCGGTCCACTGGACCACCAGGGATATTGGACATATTTAATTCAAAACATATGCCTGTGATCAGGCGTGGGGGGAGCGCTACTGTGATGGACGGTGCTGCAGGAGCTCGGGTGGCCACCCACAGCTGGCAGCTGCCGTTTTGTGCCCTGCAATATGGTGGCTCACCTGTGGGTGGCCAGCTGTTGCTCCTGTTTTTCTTGGCTCAACTGTGTATGGCGCAGGTTGAGGTTGTGCCTGCATCTGCTCAGCACATCCCAGGCTGAATATCGGGATGTGCAGGTATGCTATGGCACACCACTCCACTGCGCCCGCATACATACTGATGCGCCCCCAAGCGCATCGGGATTGTGCCACTACTTTCCCTTTTGAATATCATGCCGGGCGCATCAGTGGGTTGCGATGCAGCAACTGTGTGCGCCAGGTGCAACCCTTCTGAATATCCCACCCCAGGTAAACAATCTTCCATTTAAACAAAGGGAAAATATAAACTACCTCAAATATAAAAGGTATTGGTTGACTGCTTTTAAAATGTAATATTAGTTTTAGGCAGTGCACAAGCTCTTTAACCCACATGCCTAGTGTGGGGATAGAACCCACAGCCTTCTGATCTTCCAGTCTCAGAAGTCAGTGTGCATGTTATTTTTTGCATCTTTCATTTGTTAGTTTTTGCACAAATTCTATCAGACTTTTTTCTGACCACTTGATGGAAACTTGAATGAGTTACATAAATGTTATTATTTTCTTAAAGGCCCTGACCCTGCAACTAAACACACACTCAGTACATCATATTATAAAATGATAAAAGAGTCTTCTGTTTCCACTGCTTGCCTCCAATCTGTCCTGTGAAAAGGAATGTCAGGCAGCTTGCAATCTGCATTCCACTGTATGTAATCTGACACTGAGTCTGACTTTCATTTTCACAAAAAACAAGAGGAAATGAGTCCCCTATGTTGCTGAAAGAAATAGAACAAATCTGCTAGACGGAGCTGGACAGATGATAGAAACAGCAGTTTAAATTTTTTTTTTTGTTAATATCCTGAAAAGTTCTGAAGTACAATACAGTAGCATCCCCTCCCCCTTCAGATGCCTTTAACATAGAGCAACTAATAGTAAATATCGGGGGGGGGTGCACTACTTTACAGCTGTGGAGGAATACATACAAATGTCTAAAAAGGAAGTTCCAAGAAAAGCCGTTTTAGAGCTACAGTTGACAGAAGGGCTGTAGGCTACGCCCATAGCCCTAAAAAGGTGATAGAACACAGAAAAGTATAGACCAATCAGCCTCACATCCGTCATGTGTAAAACATTGGAGGGTATTATAAAAGACAAAATTACACCCTCATTAGGTGATATTGACAATAACAACATGGCTTCACAAAAGGTAGATCCTGTGCTACACATCTTTTGTGTTTTTTAGAAGAAATCAGCAATCAATTAGATAAGAAAACACCTTGCAATGTAATTTTTGTGGATTTTAGCAAGGCCTTTGACCCTGTTCCACATGGGGCTATAACAAAACAATTAAAAGCAAGAAGGATAAATCCCAGGATAATAAATTGGATATCAAGCTGGCTGGTGGATAGGACCCAGAGAGTGGTAATAAATAGTGTTACTTCATGAGAGGTAATAGCTTCTAGTGGAGTTCTTCAGGGGTCAGTACTTGGTGCAATTATTTCCCACATATTTACAGCCGACCTAACACAAGGTATAAGTAGCAGGACAGTTAAATATGCAGATGATATGAAAACAATTTTAATTTTTATATTTAAAAATTTTATTAACCAGGTAAGAACACTGGATGCAGTCCATTTTCAGGCTCAACCACACAAAAAAACAAACAAGTGACAAAACAATTACATTGACACAGATAGGCAGCACGTGTGCAACATAAGAAGATCCAATGCGAATTCAGGTTTATCTTGACGTCATTACTAACTGGGTCGTCTCGTGGAGAATGTGCTTTAATTTAGAGAATTGCAAAGTCATGCATCTGGGTTATAAATGTAAGGGTCTCCTTCCTGTGTTGTCTAGGGGTTTAAGGATGTTACGATCGCCAGGAAGGGATTTCACATGAGAGAAATACCAAATCCAACATACCTGACCTTCTAAGCACTGGGGTGACCTTCAGGCATCCTCTGACATCCAGCAGAGCTGTCTAAGCTGCAGATTTAAAAGGGTTAAGCAACTTGGAGGCAAAACAGATTTAATGCCCAGACGGGGGTTAAAATTTAAAACAACCAAGATCCTTTATTTTTAAACAGTTACTTAGCCATGGCAGTGGTCCATACTCCCAATGGGCTAGCCCAGGACCAAGGGGGTCACAGTTTCACAGATATATTTAGACGTCTCAAAAGAACAGATACTTTCTTGTGCATTTAAATTCCTACCCAAATGAGGTAGATGGGGCTTCACTGCAGCTTTCCTGTCCCCAAAACAATATTTCATTACAGGGCTTCAACTGAAACTCTTCAGCTCTGACCCCAATTTGCATGGCAAGGAGAGGCAACAGTGCCCTGTGGGTCTGAGATGCCACTAGACAGCACCTCCCACTCTCTCTCAAGAATTGACCACCATGAAGAGAGAGTCCAAAATCCAAATCTGATGGACATCCCAAAGGGGCTTCAATTTTGGGGCAAGGAGGGCTGACATCCCCTGGGGGTCTGATGTGCCACAGATGTCTGTCCCCACCCTCCCTCAAGAACTGACCCCTGAGAGGACAGGGTTCCAAAACATCCAAATAAACAGCAGACAACTTCACAGGGACACATGTTAGCTCAACCAGTCACCAACCACCCGGCTAGTATCACAGTCTTTTAGCATGGCAGTAATGTGGTGCCACTTGATCCTGTGAGGAATTTTCTCCAACATCCACTCCATTTTCTTACAGAGCACATCCTTCATTTCTCTTTAACATTTCTTCCCTGTCATAACCATCACAGACTCAGTGCCCAGACTGGGCATGGCGTCGGTGCCCAAACAGGCACATCACACACAGTCTTAGGCAAGCAGCCCTAGGGACACTTTTCTGATGCCATCACTCTTGCTGACAGGAATTTCCATCCTGTATGGTTACCACCTCAAATGAGGCTTGAGGTGCAGCTGAGTGCCACTGCATTCACACTTCAAATAAATTTAAATGTCATCTCAGATCTTCCCTTTACTCACTGATTGGCATCCTTCCACACAGAAGAACCTCTGAAAGTCTCTGGAAATAGTTTTCTTCCTTCAGGAGAGGGGCACCCACCCTTTTACTGTTTTGGTTCAAAAGCCACCACCAAGAACTAGGAGTTTTTCATGATGCCAGACTCTAAGAAATTTCAGAACAGTGGGAGCCGGCACTATGCACCAGGAGTTACAGTAGTCTCCCCTAATTGACTCAGAACATTCTCTGCTCTCCAGTAGAGAAGTCTGACTCATCTCCTTTAGACTGCCAGAGCAGTCCAGCTGCCCTAGTCCTCCAAGGGCACAGAGAACTGGCATCTTCTAGAGGTCTCAGGGACACTCTTAAAGAGACATACTCATAACTCCCAAAGGGGGAGTTACATAAAAATAGAAAATATAACTATTATTTATGTGGGAAGCAACTAGAAATAAACAACACTTTAAAAAGATCTGAAGATTTACATTACAGATGGGATAGCCTGCTCAAGACAAACGGATGAGACAATTAGTAAAGCTAATAGAATCTAGTAGACTATTAGAAATAATATTAAGCACAGAGCCCCAGACCCCTTTACAGATCTTATGTTTGTCCACACCTCAACTATTGCTAACAGTTCTGGTGTCCCTACAAGAAAAATTATATAAATCAGATAGAACAAAATACAAAGAAAAATGACTAAGCAAGTAAATGGGTTAAATAAAATAATTTATAATGATAGATTGGGCACACTAAACCTCACGTCATTGGAGAAAAGGAGGTTAAGGGGTGACCTGATTCTCATGTGGGACATTGTAAATGATCCCCATTTATTTACAGAAATAGGTTTTGAATTTAAACAAGAGAAGGAAAATACTAGAGGTTACCCGCTTCAGTTACGTTGCACTAAATACAACAGTATTAGGAGGAAATTCAATTTCTCCTAAAGGATGATAAATCCCTAGAATGTTCTCCCAGTTGAGATAATACTTAGCAAAAATATGACTATCTTTAGAAACACAGAATTTGATGGCAGACAAGGACCACTTGGCCAATCTGGATGCATGGATTTTAGAAAATGGGGATTTGCTTTATTATGGGTTATGAAGATGGGAGCTATCTATGGGCACTGTTGCATTTGGCTTCCTGTGTCTCCTTAGTATGATCCTTAGCTGGAGGTGTCTTCTCTGCTATTGCTATCTCCACCATGTTGGAAAAAGTATTATTATAAAATGGGCAACAGAAATCCAATGATCTGATTGGTCAATAGCTGTCTAGATCTGTGCAGTAATTGACCGATACCCACACAGGCTTGGAAAGTGTCTTACAAGTCTTGAAGCTTGTTTTCTAGGATTACCCAACTGCATAGGACTTTCACCACACTGCTTCACAGTTTACAGTAACTAACAGTTGGGAAAATCAAAGAAAAAAAGGGATTCAATTAACAACATGAGTTTGTACGAACACCAATTTACCAATTATGAAGATGTCATTTATTCTTAATTTTTCAGCATTTGTTATTTTGGTGCCATTTTACAAATGCAGTAACACAGTCTGGGGCTTGCAGTTATTCAATTGTTACTGCACTCCCCCCCCCCCCATCTTGTGGTTGAAGGGCACTTGGCTAACACCTCATGTCTCCAGCCCACGGAGTGGGGGAGGCATGTGTTAATTACCCAATAATTGCATGCCTGTCATGTATTATACCTTACTTTTGCCAATGTGGTGGTGGTGGGGCTGCACACATTATAAGCAAGACTTTTTAAGCAGAAATTCATAATCTGTGGAACTGTGAAACTCCACTTCCACCTACAATTCAGCAACATTTCCAAAATTCTATGGAATTCCACAGAATTCTGCCTAAGGAGGAAGACCTTTTCCACTGTGAAAAATGCAGAAAATGTGTAATTTCACCAGTTGATGCCAAACTCCATGGAACATATCAAAATTCAACAATTTCTGCAGTTTTAACACAGGACTTTTCTGTGATTTAAAAAGCAAAACTGTGGTTCACATCAAAAAAATCCATGAGTCACATCAGCAAAAATAATCACAGTTCTCTTGGTGGAATCCTATGGAATTCTTCACAAAATCCTACCAAGCTTTCCGGAAGCGGAATTGTCATTGCACTGAATTTCTGTCAGCAGACCTTCTTCACATTCTGCACAAATTTGCATTTTAAGACACATGATTACAGGTACAGTAAAGTGTGTTTCTTACTGTTTCACACACATCTCTTATGCTGGTCAGGTGAGAGGATGGCAAAGTGAATCCACACGGTCTGCCCAACCAGCACTAGAGGCACTTGTAAAACAGTATGAAACACACATTACTGTACCTATAATCATATTGTATGGCAATGGACTGGCATAATATGATCTTGGGTTCAGTCAAAGTTGTTTTTTCATCAAGATTTTCAGTGTATTACTTTTTGCGCTTCCCCCGCTGTGTAGAAATAGTTTGCCATGGGACAAAGATTTTGGGCGCACAGTGTGAGGAGATTGCTGTATGCAAAATAAAAGGCACAGCTGTTCTTCTCACATTCTGTTGCCTTATAATACTAACTCAAAATGAAACTGTGCAGAAATAAAAGCACTAGTAATTTACATCATTTTCTGAACTGGTACAGCATCTTGATAATTATGGTGTTATATGTTTCTATGTAAAGTTACTGGGTCTCTTATGGCTATAAGAGTACGTTCTTGAGTTCTTTGGGTGACAGAACTGCGAAGCGAAGCTGGGCAGTTCTGTTGAGGAGAAACTCTTTCATCCTTAGAAGACACGGGAACTGTACATATAAACATATTATAAATCATTTTGCGGATTTGTTTTTAAAGAAATGCAACTTGAATTTAAAAAAAAAAAGCTGTTTGACTTGGTAGAAAATTAAAGAAATCCCTGTGATGAAATGGACTGTGCTCACTGAACTTGGAAGTGTCTAATTTTAGAATTTTGGAGCTGTTTGCATGAGACAATCTCTTGTGGAAAAAAAAAAGAGTCCTTGGAATGTTTAGAAAATATAGAATAAGCATAGAATTAACAGACAGTAGAATGGAAGCCTGGCCACCATGTACACTCACAAACATAGCTTACACTACCTGGGCACACATGGTTCCAGGCTGTGTGTGAGTCAGTGGAAACGGAAATACGTTTGCCTGGGTATTTAGAGATCCATGATACGTGCATGCCAGTTGGTTGAAGTAATAGGAGGCTTCCATTCTAGTCATCTATTAATTCTATGAGAATGATGAACCCCTCTTTGTTAAGAATGAACACGGGAGCAAAGCTCAAGTGAGTTCTGATGTCACTGATTTAACGAGTTGTTGAGAACCTGCGAGCTCTTAATAAAGAGAGGGTTTGATATTTTAAATAATACAACCTAAGCATGTGTTACAGCACTACATCATCTGTCTCCTACTGTAAAGTAACACGGTGCTTGTAGTAAAATGGTGCTCACTGTCAAAGTAGTAATGCTAGTGTTTCTACCATCAACAGCATATGAGTGGATAGCTGTGTTTTAAACTGATTTCAGTCACTGTCATGGTGTTATTTGGTCCTGAAAGGTGATTTTACAATCACTGCGTGGAATCACCTCTCAGGACCCAATTAATGAAATGACAATGTCAGTGTTCATGAGGTGGGCTTTCAAAAAGCCTGTGTTGCAAATCTGGTGAAAAAATTCCAAAAAATGACTGCTTTACGAGCGTGCATTGCGTAGTTTCCACGCACACTCATAAGTTCGCGAATTTGTAATATTTTCACTTCAGATTTTCAACATAAGCATATTTCCACACCCCCTTATGAACAGTGCAGCTGTCATTTTTCAGATCCTGGCCAAAATGTGTTTTTGTGCTTCCGGCGCAAAATAGCATGGTCGCTGTTGGAAATCAGTGTTCACTACAGAGTAAGATAATCACAGTGACACTGTTCATGAGCAGAGGTCCTAAAATGCCTATGTTGAAAATTTGGTGACAAAAAGTCCATAAAATGGCTGCGTTACAAGTGTGTATTGTGCAATTTCTACACACACTCATAAATTCGTGAATTTGTAATATTTCCACTCCAGATTTTCAACATTGGCATTTTCCCACATCTTCTTAAGACTAGTACAGCCATCATTTTTCACATCCTGACCGAAATGTGTTTTTGCACTTCTGGCATACAATAGCGCGGTTACTGTGGTAAATCAGTGTTTGGTACAGAGAAAGAAAATCACAGTGACACTGTTCATGACCAGACGTCCTTAAATGCCCATGTTGAAAATTCAGTAAAAAAATTCCAAAAAATTACTGTTTTACAAGCGTGCGTTGAGCACTTTACACGCGTACTCGTAACTTCACGAATTAGTAATATTTTCACTCCAGATTTTCAGAGTTTGCATTTTCCCACACCTCCTTATGAACAGTACAGCTTTCATTTTTCACATCCTGACTGAAATGTGTTTTCACACTTCCAAAGCAGAATAGTGCGGTCACTGTGGGAAATCAGTGTTCAGTACACAGTAAGAAAATCATAGTGCCAGTGTTCATGACCAGAGATGACATGATGCCTATGTTGAAAATTTGGTGAAATAATTCCACTGAATGACTGCATTACAAGCACATGTTGCACAGTTTCCACACAGGCTCGTACCCTTGAGCACGACAGGGTGTTAGGGTTCCTAAGACAGACACTTAAGAAGTGTGAGAGTGAAATGTTAATCAGATGCAAGAGGATTTGCAGAGAGGTACTCTGTTGGGATATGAATGCTGAAGGGACATGGATGCAAGGGGGGCCTGCATAAATGCCAAATACCAATGCAAATACCTGCAAGTGAACGTTCGGCTTTGACAAATACTTGTTTTAATTGTTATGGTGATTGGGGCTGGGGGGGGTCCCTACACTAAGGAAATGAAGATCAAGTTGTCTTTTAATTGTTACAGTGATTGGGGCTGGGGAGAGGGTCTCTACACTTTGGAAATGGGGACCAGGGTTGTTTTGCTTTATTACTGACAGTGCTTGGGGCTGGGGAAGGGGGTCCTTACACTATGGAAATGGGGGTTGGGTTTTATTTTAATTGTTATGGTGATCAGGGCTGGGGAGAGGGGCCCTACACTATGGAAATGGGGACTGGGTTTTATTTTAATTGTTACGGTGATCGGGGCTGGGGAGATGGTCCCTACACTATGGAAACGGGGATTGGGTTGTCTTTTGTTACAGTGCTTGGGGCTAGGGAGGGGACTTCCTACACTATGAAAACGGGAATCGGGTTGTTTTTTATATTATTGACAGTAATTGAGGCTGGGGATGGGGGGGTTGGCCCAGTGCACTCTGCCAGGAACAGCCATGCAAATGAGCCCATAATGAGCATGCAAATGAGCCCATAATGAGCATGCAAATGAGCCCATAATGAGTGTGCAAATGGTCCCATAATGAGCATGCAAATGAGCCCATAATGAGCATGCAAATGAGCCCATAATGAGTGTGCAAATGGTCCCATAATGAGCATGCAAATAAGCCCATAATGAGCATGCAAATGAGCCCATAATGAGCATGCAAATGAGCCCATAATGAGCATGCAAATGGTCCCTTTGTGCCGTGCATGCCCAAAGGCTCATTTGCATGTTTGGGCTGAATATCGTTCATGGAGGCTGCGGCACATACAGGCATGTGGCACACATTCCCCTATAGGCAGTCTTCAGCCCCTCACCCAGGATGTGCCGCGCCATACAGGGTGGTCAGTTGCTGTGCACCACGCATTCAGGGTCCGATATTCAAACAGATGGTGCAATCATGCCATCTGTTTGAATATGGCTCCAGAGCTGGCCAGCACATTTTTTTTTTGCGCGGCGCATCTGTCTGTGTGCGCATCTGGCCGGCTCTAAATATGGGGCCCCAAGTGTATTGCTAAACAATCGTGACTGGCCAAGAAAGATGTCATGATCTGTAAAACCCACATGATGAGACCAAGTCCATTTTCCTACAGTTTGATTGCTAGTGTCCCACGTTTCAGTGACAAAAGGTTGAAAGGCATGCCTGCTAAAACAAATGACTACCAACACTGCACTGCACTCGGTGTCCTTGCAACATCTTTCCCCCCGCCACATCACTGCCAAGTGGCTAGAGCATTCTGTAGATCTGAAATCCTGGAGCCCCAGGTTTGAATCCCACCAGGACCACTTACTTCCTATGTGGCTTTGTGAAAATTATTTAACCTCTCATAGAAACAGAATATTTCAGCAGATAAAGGCCCTTTGTGTCTGACCATTTCTACCTAACTAACGGCATAAGTTAATAGAGTCTCCGTAGAGTGTCTGTTATGGTATAAGAGACTCCAACTGTGAGGTTTGGGCAAGAGGACAGTGAAGTGAAACCAAGTGGTTCTGGCTGTCCAAACCTCATAAGAGGAGACTCTTATACTATAAGAAACACCTTGTGGAGGCCCTATTAACTTATTATAAATCAATTGAGTTAGCCAGACCAATTCATAGTTAGTTTCATGTTTTTTTTTTTTTCAAAGTTTAATAAAGAACATCCTCTCCCCAGCTCTGAAGTGGAACTGACCATTCTTAACATACCTGTAGGAGAGACCCCTGAATGCGGTGTAAGAGGTATAGTGACTCTGTGCATTGATTGGCTGAAATCACGCAAGAAATTTTATAATGAATGAGAGGGCTCTGTGCTTAAATCCCTCCTCTTTAACTTTCTTGCACTTTATTTAACCTCCCTCTGTCCCTCTTAGCTGTCCCATGCGCTGCCAGTGGGTGGTGCAGTTATTCATGGCTTGTAAAATGCTTTGGGATCGGGCATGCTTAATAGGTGATACAGAAAACTAAATTCCTTTCCTACTGAGAGATACATAAATCCTAGGGATACTGTGCTAAAGATCTTCAATACTTCCTCCAAACTCAAACTGTGTGTGCATGAGGCCAGCAGGTGGCTCTGCCCACTCCAGGGGAGGAGTCAGGCAGTAAATGAGGGACAAAACCACCAAATCTCACCCTTGATGATGGTTGCTGGCACATCTGTGTCCCCAGTACCATGCAGCTCTGCTGCCTGCAACCATACCCAAGCTTGGGCTGTGGGGAAGGGCAGACTTCTCCTGGACCACCCTGTCATGGAAGGAAGGAAGGAAGAAGTGCAGGGGATTGCAACAGTGCTGGGGTTGGTGGAGGTTGGTGCTGGACAGTTGGTGGTTACTGCCTGAAGGTAGGATGAGACTGTTAGTGTCAGTGGCTCAGTAGATAACAGGCTCATCTCTGGGGCAAGAAGATTGGAAGGTTGTGGGTTCCAGCCCCAAACTAGGCACTTGTGGTAATAACCATAACTGACACTGTAGTGTGGTACTGTAAAGTGCTGCACAGATTAGGTGCTGTCCTTTCGATGAGACATTAAAACTGGGGTCCCTTTTGCCCATCTCTAGTCACTATACAGCCGGTAGTAAAAGATTCCATGTCATGTATTTAAGAGGAGGCTTCCCCAGTGTCATGGTCAACAATCCACCTGTCAAAAAACAGATCCCTGTAACCTGCCCCCAGGATGCATCTGGAAAATAAGCCATCATAGCTTACTGTACCTTTCCTGGTTAAAAAAATTAAAAAAAATTAAATAGAAAGGGACAAAAATCTCTCAGAGGGTGGGGGGACTTTCAACACCACTCGGCAAACAACAGAAGCATTTTTGAAACTGAATGCAAATTGCTTTTTGCTGCATTGTAGATAAACTTTTATTCATCCTGTCCTTGAGATCACATGGGAAGAAGAGAACTTCTCCAAAAAATGTTGTTCACAACATTCACAGCTGTCTCAAAGCATTGTTCCCAGTGTTAGATCACATCAGACGTATGGCGTCGCCAGGCAGGCAGCACATCGCTGACCTTCTGTGGGAAATGCAGAAAAGCTCTGGAGAAGGCCCTCGGCAGCCTCAGAGAATCCATTTCATCTGACGCATAGCCAGCTGCACAGCTTTTCAGGGCAGCCATGATTTGCAACTGGGATAAAACAAAGCTTTCTTCTGCCTTTCTAGTTGATTTCGGTTATTTCTTTCTCACATCTAAGTCGTATTTCAAATATATATGCACTCCGCACTCCTTGTAAATAAAAATGTAGTTATGTTTTGTGTAGCCGCAGGGTGCGCATTGACGAAAGATGAGTGCCTTTGGGATCATAGGTTCCCAGTTGCCCTGGTAGCACAGCTGGTAGTGCAGCAGAACAGTATTTAAAGCAGGCCTGGGTTCAAATCTCAGTTGGGACACTTATTTCTTTCTCACTTTTAAACTGTATTTCAAATACACGTGCGTACTGCTCTCCTTGTTTGTAAATAAAAAGGTACTAGTTAAAATGTGCCTGCCTTGTCCATATTTTAACTGTTGGAGCACACTTCTGTCTTTAACAGCAAATTTATGACACGCAAGACTGGGGTTAGATTGCATCTGCACATTTTTTTTTTTTTGCAAATATCTTTTTATTGTTTTTCATTGTAATTACAACAAAGAACTAGACATCTACGAAGAACAGAAACAAAGCTGCTATACAAAGATATCCATCTGCAAAAAAATAGATATGTCTCATATTCTAATCAACAGCTTTGATGACTTTTCATTGGGGTGGCAGTTGCAGAGTGTTTGGATTCATAATATCTGTCTTTTGATACCTAGGAGACTGCCACGTTCCTTAAATAATGCAGGACCCAGCGGTAGTGGTGCTGGCGCTTCACACAGCTTTTCCCATGGAGCTTTGCTGTCTGTCGCGGCTCCAGCTCATTTTGTATCCAAACAGCAGATGGGAGAGTCTGTGATAGTGACAGCACTAACACTGTTCCCCATGCAAAATTAATCTTCTCAGTGGATGGGAGTCTGCCTCTCTTGCTTTATTGCTAGACACCAATGATGTTTCCCATTTAATCTTCTGTCTAAATAATGGAAGGGGATTGTAAAGAAAAACAAAGACAGACACAGCTATTACAACATATCATTTTTAGTACTGTATCTGTGCATGACCTCTGAAGACACTTCACCACTGAAGGGACTGGCATGAAGAAAGAATACATTTTGCACTGCTTGATAGACAACCAGTATAATGAAAGCAAAAAACATAGACACAGAAACATTGACACTGACGACAGGAGACCAATGGTCCATCAAGTCTGCCCCTATTTATTGCTACCATCCCCTGACCTAATGTCACAGTGGAGTATTCACTCTCTGTCCCCCCCTTCTGCTTCCTCCCTGTTCTGGGTTCCCCCAAGTGGGACTGTAACTCCCCTGACCTAGTCCTACCCATGTGTGAACCCATGTAGGGCCCTTGCTCCCATGAGCTTTGCTGACAATTTGTTCCACGGCTCCATGACCCTGTCTATGAAGAAGACTTTCCTAACATTCTTCCTGAATTGGCCTTGCACCAATCTCCAATTGTTCCACCTCATGACTGCATTTTCTGAAAAACAGGTCCTTGAAACTGACTCTTTATATCCATTAGAAATTTATTATTCGCTATCATACCCTCCCCACCCCCATCTGGCCTCCGGCGAGTAAATTTCAGGGCTTTCAGACATCCTGCATAGTATCTGCAATGCCAGCCCTGAATCAATTTTTGTGACCCCCCCACCCATACTGGACTGACTCCAGTCTATTGATATCCCTTCTCAGGTGAGGACTCCAAAACTAGGAACAGTGCTCCAGGTGGGGCCTCACCAGTGATCAGTATAGGGGCAGTGTCACCGCCCCCCTCCTACTGTCAAAACCCTCCCAATGTACCCTAGTATCCTAGATGCCTTGACATAGGCCTTACTACGTTGGCTGGTTTGCTCGAGTGAGTCACTGATGAGGGTGCCAAGATCCCACTCCTCTGCTGAAGTGACCAGCTGAAACCCTTCTATCTAGACATCTAAATGGATGGAGGAGGCAGTATTTTACTACAGCAAGAAAGCTTTCAGTTTAAAAAGCC
Source organism: Neoceratodus forsteri (assembly GCA_016271365.2). NCBI lineage: Eukaryota > Metazoa > Chordata > Ceratodontiformes > Ceratodontidae > Neoceratodus > Neoceratodus forsteri. The sequence goes on from JADMNL010000033.1 coordinate 61,708,478, forward strand.
ACTGACGCCTCAAGAGAAACTTTGCGAAAACATAATTTTTGCTTGTTCCAGCTGCCCTATAAATTTTTTGTATTTTATTAGGCTTCCCCTTTTTCATAATAACTAAGCACATTACCATTACCATAAAAGCTGGATCCCAGTCTCTCAGACATCACTTGTTCTGACCTCTTCTCTGCACCTAATAGCACAGTTCTCAGTTTATTATTTTTGTTGTTGTTATTTTTGCGCCTTCCCCTGCACCCCCCGACCTCCAACTCTTTCTGGCTACGTAACATCCCAGTCTCACCCTTCACTGCTGCTTCCTCCAACCTGGCTCTGCAGGCTGTGCCCACATCCTTTGAGAGTCCGTCTTATCCCTACTAGGAAGCCCCCCTCTCTGAGGGAGTGGAGGGGAGTAGCATTCCTTAGGGATCCTCCGAGGTATACAAAGTTGGGGGGGCAGGAGTGGTGCACTGGGGGAACTGTGGCATAGAGGACTAAGCAGCCATCATCACACAGGCCAAGATGGGTGCTAGTTTCCATTTGATGGACCCCTCCTCACACTCCAATGGTGTGCACAAGGGTGACACAGTGGAGGTGAAGCCAACTGACGTGTGGTCACCCATGCCAGCAAGACTCTGCACAATCTCCAAGTGGTGCTCCGCAGCACTCTTCCCGGGAAGGAGAGTGTTCACATGGATGTTCTGTCACCCTCCCTGCTGGCCTCCACTCCTGACAATTATTTTTTTTTTAATAATCTTTTCATTGAGAATTTTCACTGAGAAGACAGTTGGCTGGCTATCCAGATACATTGCAAAGAAGGCCTTCAGTTGCCCACGGCACTTCAGTCCTGATGTACGTGGCAGGACTCCTAGGGTTCTGCGTTAGGGTTTGTTCATTCCTGCAACATGAAGTTATTTCTGTGTCAGAATGCAGACCTGCCATTGGCTAAAACATGATGTCATATTATTGATGACATCACATGCTGAGCATCGGTGGGGGGCTTTAGGATAAACAAGATGGGAAAGAGAACCAGACACTATGGAAAAACTGTACAGTTTGATGAAAAATCACCAACTAATGTGTTCTGTGGCACTACATGCAGTATAGCCTGTAGCAGGATGTACTATGTATGTGAAATTCCAGTGCTGTAGGGTCACAGAATTCCAGCAGGCTTGATTACAGTATCACAAAAAATATGAGTAATGCTTACATTGACGCTTTTGTAGGATAATCCTCAGTTTATGACATTATACTGATATCCACAGTAACAGACTGCGATGTCACAAGCAGAGGACTGTGATGTCAGGTGTAGACAAGCAGCCAGGGTAGATGACGTTTAGGAGTTAGTGAGCCTGTTTGCAAGTTAAATGTGGTTAGTTATATGGGAAAGTGAAGACACAGAGTAATATCCCCAAAGTGTGGGGACTTACCTGGGCGTCCAGGCACCATGTTCCATCACTGGGCTAGCAGTAGTGTCCATTGGTCCCACGAGGGATTTTGTGGTGGGAACCAGGGGGGAGAGAGGGAAGGAGTCTTGCTTTTTTAGGTGCATCCTGAACCAGCATATGAAAACAGCTCCTGCCACACATCAAAGGCATCCACCTGCCACCAACAGACTGAGCACCTTGCCACTATCAAATACAGTGGGGATTCCCTGATCATCGCCCAGACTGACTGCAAGGCACAATCACTTGTACACACTAGTGGATGTGGAGGATGTTTGGGGGCAGGAGCCTTCTGCAGAATGAACGGTTTGGGGTCAGAGCCGCATAGGATTACAAAAGGGCATTGCCATCTTTGTGCACCATGGCCCCCACTCATACAGCAGTGGTGTCAGGGGTTGCACTCCAGCCAGTCAAGATTCAGGAGCCTGGGAAGTGAGCCACAATTAGCTCTTGGGACACTGGTGAACTTAATTGACTCTTTGGTAAGTTTGTGGCCAATCTTTTGTCATGTGACAGACCTCCAGCTTGGCCCAGATTGATTGACTGTTCCCTGAACCATTGAAGAGCTGGATTTCCTCAGTGAATCACAGGGGACTGTTCCAGAATTATGCAGTCTGTGTCAGGCCAGGAGAACAGCTTGGAGGCAGATTTGCTGCCTGGAGCCAGAGAGTCTGAGGCCTGCCTAGGTTTCCACGATCAGGAACAGGGGGCGGATTGCAGGCTTGTACAGCCAGGAAAGGGAAAAGCAAAAAGGTAGAAGGTTGAGGGAGACTTGGCAACAAGGTTGAGACAGACTTAATGACAACTACTGAAAGAATTAGACCACGTGGCTGCCAGAGAACGAGTAAGTGAAAGCAAGTGAGAGGCAAATCTCCTGCTGATATAAAAGGAGGTAATTATGTGCTATCTCTCTGTGACCCGACGTTGGAGACTGCAACTGCCATTTGCGAGACTTTGTTTTGCAGCAGCCCTGAACTGTAATGGTGGCTGACCACAGGTAAACTGCGAACCTGCTCAGCTGGTTCTGTAGCCCAGTGCTGGGCATCACAACACACTAGGGACTGGATGCAAGGACATGGTGTGTTGGTCAGATGTCGATGGGGTTTTATAGGCTCAGCTGCCCAGCACCATAATAAGATGATATGCTGAATGCGGAGGTCAGGAGATGCCTGACATGGACCACAGAAAACAGCCATTTGCCAGCCAAGCCCAGAGGCCTTCCAAGAGGATGACAGAGAAAGGGAACCCAGCCAGAGGGGCTCACCGGAACTGTGTGCCTTGAGGGAGATTACCTGGTCTGGGAGTACCATAAGTACATAGAGCACTTCTGTTTTATAGTTGTTTGGGAAACCATTTAATGGACTAGGCTATGCGTCCTGGATTTACAAATACCCCTTTGGGTTGTAGGGATTAAATTTCACCAAAGTATCACTTATTTCATTTGGTTTAAGTGCACTGCTGCCAGCCAACGGCGTGCAGCAATGCCAGACCTACACTGTTTCCATGGCTGGGTACCCAGTGAAGCACAGGTAGCTTCCTAGTAATATCTAAAGAGTTACACACTGGTATCAGCTGGGAGGGGTTAGTGCCCAGTGCCCATCAGTGCAGGTGGGCAAAAGCAGTAGTACGGCACACGTGTGGTTTGAGGGTGGGCTACCATATTTTGGGCTGAGCCTGGACATGCATTAGTGGAAGTACAGCCTGGTGTACATTAAGCATTTGGCTGCACCTAGCAGGGCAACTGAAGAGCAACCCTTGTGTTGTTGTAGGCTGGGCCAAGAACTAGCCGTGGACTATATCATATTACCTCTTAGAAAATGGCAAAAAAAAAATCTAGAAACTTCATTGGCTAAGAGACATCACATGACTGTGCATTATGCATTAAATTCCTATCACCCCAGTCAGGTGTCAGATCTCATTACCAAGCAATAAAAGTATCATTACCTACAAAATCAGTAACCATTTCATATATGTAGTTTGTTAGTTAAAATGTATTTTAAACAAATGAGCTATGTAAAAAAAAAAAACATAAAAATGTGTCACTTTACCTATAATATAAAAAAGCAGCGAGCCATTTTATAAGTGCAGTAAGCCACTCCAGGTTGTTCACTTAAGGATTTGAATGCACTTCCTTGGGGTGTAAGGAGACCCAGCCTTTGGCCTCATGCCTCACTCCCCTAGGGCAGGCACACTCTGCCATGGCTTATTGCTTACATCATTACATTACATTATTGCTAGCCCTCATTTTATGGCCTGAGAGCTGACCCGAGATAAAATCCCCTGGCGCTAAGCATTGTCTGAGCGGTGATTCATTTACAGTGATATGTTGCATACTTTGTGGAGACCATGATTGCACTATCTTGGTTCATGGGTGGGTTGATCCTGTGGGGAGGGGTGCCGCACCCCAGGGGGGTAATACTTTGCACCCAGGCCACTTAAACCTGTCTTCAGGTGGAGGCACCACACTATTTATTTCTAACTCTGGATACAAATGCCCTAACCAAGAGTTTATTCTACTCAAGCCCCTCAACCTTGTTGAGCCCACAAGGCAGGGGCAGCTACTGCAACAACAGTGGTGACCCAGTGGCATCAACTGACACTATCTATAGAAAACACATGCTGGAATTAGTTTAAACATTTTTAAAAGTAGCGTCTTAGAAGTGAGTGGCCTTTTAACAGTTTACTTCTTAACTCCTACAACATTTATTTATTTATTTTTCTATTTATTTTCTGTTCCAGTTTATTAGGCATTCGGCAGAACCATTTCTCAGAAAAAAAGACCCTCCTATAACGTAGCCGATGCTAAGATTTCTCTCAGACCGCAGTTTGCCTGGGCTGATCCATCATTATAAAGGGAGCAGCTGCTCAGTGCGCCCCATGTGTATCTAATTAGTAACCTACACAAGAAGCGATACCAACATCAGGAGCCACACTGACTGACAGCAACTGATGATGTCACTGGCAGATCCCCTATAATGCTGCAACGGTGGACAGGGATATAATATATATATATATATATATATATATATATATATATATATATATATATATATACAGAACTGGTTTTAATGACCAGGGGACAGACAAGAAAGTGAGAGAGAGAGAGAGATACAGAAGGAGAACAAGGGGTAAGAAAATATGAATGGAGAGCTCTGCAGTGCTTCCACAAAGCACTAGAGTATAAAGACCCACACAGCATACTAAATTAAAAATGGATATCAGTCATATTTTATTTCAACCAATCAGAAATTACACTGTACACAATGCACATAGACCCATAGCAATCCACTTTCTTCAGGGTAGTGGGTGGTAATGTCTAATAAAAAAGATAAACCAACATTATGTTACAGACTGTTTTCCTTTTAATTGCTGAAATGAAAACAAAACTTAATTGAGCGCGGTAATTAAGGAGTGACAGTCATTTATCCTTCTAGTCATTGGTCATGGGCTTCAAGGTGCAAATAGGTGATTAGTGAGTCATTAGCATATCATAATATACAAATGAATGCAGATTGCCAGGGGACAAAAAAAAGACTAGAAATGGGAGCCTGTTAGAATGCTGTGGGGGTTCTAATTGGAACCTTTGACTAAGACTGTGATTAGGTTTCTCTAGCCCTAGTTTTTACAGTTATGTTCCACTGAAATTCCCATAATGTTCCTTTTGGTGCGATTCAGAATGTGTTGTTGCACAATGAAACTTGACCTCTGAGAAAATACACCCCAGCAGAACATTCAGAGCAGCAAGCGAGCCATGTTTCATGGCCCACGCTGTGTTCCCCCGCCAGCAAATACTCTGAGTATGTCTCTTGGATACAACACAGCAGCTGGTAAGTGCTCAATACCATCCCACACACAGTCATTGGCAACTGCAGAAACCGGTCCCATTTAAAAAACTGGCATGGTAGTCACAGGAACGCAGGGATAATTCTGCCCACATTTCGAAAAGTTCCCTAGTTTCTCCAAACTTCCATGTAGGCAACGATCAGAGATGAACAGAATGAAGTGTGATTCACACACCAGTAGCTACCAAATCAAAGGCTAAACACTATTTATTTTAAACATTATAGATATGTAATTGTGTGTATATATGTGTGCATGTATGTCTGTCTGTCTGTCTGTCTATCTATCTACATACACACAGCCAGTGTGCATAATTTGTGCTTTCTTGTTTGCTCTTCAGGCAGTACTTGCTTCACTGTGTTTTAAAAAAACATCTGATAGGCTGGCCCACTGGTGCGGAAGTAGTGCTACCACTTGCGGTGCTGAAGACTCGGGTTTGGGAACGAGTCGGGGGGGGGCCAGACGGGGGAGGAGGCTGAGTGTCTCAGGGACCACTCGCCTTCTCCAAGGAGGGAGGGGGCAAAGGCTCGGCACTCAACTGGCACCAGATGGAGACCTAGGGTACAGCAAGCACCTAGTCAGTGCATGAGGGAGGGACGCGATGGACGCTGGCGGTTACACCTTGATGTTGGGGCACACGTCATATCCACACAGAAAATGGAAAAAATGGTTCTCCAGGCACTGGGAAGATGGAGCACTTGGTGCAGACCCCACAGCTCACATCTATCTGTACCAACCACCCCAACAAAAACAAGAAAGTCTGGGGTATCTGGGCCCCACCTCATCCCCACTTGGGGGAAGAACCACGGCTCCATGGGGGTACAAGAGGGCTCCAGGTAGGTGCAAGAAGCAGGGGGCAGACACCATAAGTGACTCCCAATGGTGTGGTATTTGGAGGGCTGGGGGAGGAAAAAGTATGATTTAAAAAAAACAAAACATCTGACTGTCCCCATCAGACATCACAATTTGCTGTGTTTGTGAGATCGCAGTCTATTGTCAAGCTAAGCACTATGATGTCATAAACAAAGTCACTTTCAGCTAAGTTAGTGACAATCAAATGCTTTTTTTTATCTTACAGTTTATTAGTTTCACATGCTGTAAAAATACAATTTTCACATATTCAGGAGAGTAAATAGTTATGGTAGGGCAAATTCCCATACATGCATCCCATATTTTTGCTAATCATTTATGTCTTCCTATATTCTTGCACAATAGGAGTTGGAGGGGTACAGGAGACTCATTTGACAATGAATTAACAGTTAATGCCCACCTCTTCAATAGCTGTGGTGTTTCTGTTAGCGTAGTCCCGTTATTATAGTGCCAAACAGCGCTCAATGGCTTACCCCCCCCACCACAACTGTAATAATCCCAAACCCAGAACGAAAGATGGCAGGCTGTATACCTTGAAGTGTCAGGCCATGCAGTCAGAGCCCTTTTCTGTTCCTAATACAGTTTCAGCCTGCACATCTCATCCCGAGCGAAACGATATTGCACACTACAAGTTAATTAGAAAGAGAGAACACATGTAAGGGACTTTCATAGCCAGTAGTATGCATCAAAATAAATGATTTCTGTAAATCTCACACAGACGGGGTAAAAGGTACCAGCAAACAAAGCTATTCAACAGGGAGCAGACTAAACGTTTGACAAGTACAGAGAAAAGAAAGTCACTCAGCCTTCATCCACAGCATTCATTTCCTGTCACGGAGCCTATCATCAGTGGTAGAGCTGAAGGCTACCAAACAGTATTGTGTAGGGGACCTGGGTTTTATCCCCAGTGTGGGACATTAGTTTCATTCTCACCATGGTTTCTGTAGAATGAGAGAAATTGTTAGATGCCCTTGCTGATATTAGTAATAGAGTTTCAGTAAAGTTTGAAGTTCTATATTGTTGCTAACTTGAAAAGTTCCAGCTCAGACTTTCAGGTTTGAATGCAACTTGGGAAACATTACTTCAAATTGCCACACTGGTGCATTACTAAATGCAATGCAGCTGTTGGGGTCTGCACTCAGTACTGGCTGTCCTTTGCCACAGCATGTATTTCCCAATAATGTGTTTTAGTGTAGTGGTAGAGCTACAGACTACCATGCAGTAAAGGGTAGAGGACCTGGGTTGGATCTCCAGTATGGGACATTTTTTTCTTTCTTACTCAGTTTCTGTCGTATGAGGGAAATTGTTTGATGTCATTGCTAATGTTAGTAATAGAGTTTCAGCAATATGTGGAGTTCTATATTGCTGATAACTTGAAATTTTTCCAGCTGGGACTTTGCGGTTTGAATGCAACTTGTGAACATTACTTCAAACTGACTGACTGGTTCATTACTAACCCACTGCAGCTGTGTGTGTGTGTGTGTGTCTCTGTTGGGGTCTGAACTTGGTGCCGAATGTCCTTTGCCACGGCATGCATTTTCTATCACTGAGCCTTTGTACAGTATTAGAGCTACACGCTACCAAGCAGTAGTGGGTAAGGGGCCTGGGTTTGATCCCCAGTGTGGGACAGTTGTCTTTTATTACCACTATAATTTCTGTAGTGTGAAAGACATTACTTGCTGTCATTGCTGATATTAGTGATAGAGCTTCAGAAAGGTTTGACATTCTACATTGTTGATAACTTGAAAACCTCCTCCTGAGACTTTGAGGTTTAAATGCAACCTGAAAAAATTACTTCAAATTGAGAAAAGATCATGCCAATGCCAGATGCCCTACTGCAGGAACTGATTAGGTTAAAAGTTCTGAGTCTATGTATTGTGTGGGCTGTGCTTGTTTATTTTATTGAGATGTATGTGTATACTTGCGTGCATGTACATGTCTGTATTGTGCCGCATCTGCGAGCATGTACAGAATGTGTCTTTTACTATATAGAAATGACAGTTCCATACCTTGATGCTGCTCAACACCATTGGTACTTTGATTTGTTTTGCTTTTTCTCCAAAGCCGACCCTCATTTGGCTAGACTACCTACCAGACTCATTCAAACCTTCTCTGACACCTTCCTCCTCATCCTTCCAAGGGCGTCCCCACCCTCATGATGTGGCCATTGGGAGGGCACTTAACACCCCCTCTCCCCTACAGGATAACACATTATTGGGAGGAAGTGGACGGTTGGCTATGGCAGGGCATGGGAAGGCTAATATCACTGTGAGCATTGCCTGGGTTTTCCTCATTCTGCCTGCCCACTGGGATGTAGATGAGCAGATTTAGTGAGATGTGCATGCCTAAAGGAATAAATTATTTTGTCATCATCATCTATGCAGATGCTATAGGCGGCAGCCCTTGGGAGGTCATCGATGAAGTCCATAAAAAGAAGAAGGCTCCAGGAGAAAACCTTGTCTAAGGGTGATGGAATGAGGAGGAGGAGGAGGAGAGGGAAGGCCCCAACTTAACCACCTGTGATCTGTCAGTCAAGCAGAACTTAAACCAGCAGGGGGGTGGTATTCAACAGACCTGAGGAAGCTAATTTAGATAAATGCAAGCTCTGGTTTATGGCATCAAAAGGCTTTGCTAGATCAATGAAGATTGCCCCAGTACTGAGACCAGAATCCATCTTATATATACATATACATACACATATATATATATATATATATATATAAATACATATATATGTATATATATATATATTCTATGCAAATAACTGTGTTAATGCATCATTTAGGGTTAAAACACAAAAAGTCAGGAAATGAGACCTTTAGGGTTGCCCCCCCCCCGCATGTACTCTCCCATCCTCCCGAGATTGACAGACGCCGGGGTGTGTCATTGGGGTTGTGAGGCCTAAATGTCACCCCATTCCATGTGTAATCATATTCATAAGCCACAGTAAAGAAAATGGGGTGAAATTTAGGTCTCACAACCCCAATGACACACCCTGGTGTCTGTCCAATCTCATCAGAATGAGGAATTTACGAGGAGAGGGGCAACCTAAAATCTCATTTCTGTCTTTGTGTTTTAACCCTAAATGATGCATTCACGCAGTTTTTTGCATAGAATTTCCTAACTTTTTGAGAAAGCATAGAAAAGTACATAGTCACGCTCCCACCAACTTGCAAATTTCTGCTTAACATAACAGTACAAGTACTGAATATCATATCTATTAGTGGGAACACATATTGGTGAAGGGCCCCACGCTCGCACCAGCCTGAAAGAAAACAAAAGTTTAATTCATCAGAGTGCCATAATTCTGCACCTGTTTACATTTCAGACACCTAACCACTGAAAATTACCTCCATGGCAGTAAGGCTAGCTACCCTATAAATGTGAAGCCAGTACCACAATGCAAAATGCTATCTGCAAAACGTAAACTGCATCATGCACTACCTCCACAGAAAATACATTTTCCAACACCTAAATACCATACTTCACATGCACAGGACATCCTCTCAACACCCTCCAAATTTCAAGTTAAAAGACCAAACCGTTTCTGAGATATTACATTTTAAAGTTTGAGATTTTCATTCATCGGAGTGGCAAAATTCTGCACCTGTTTACATTTTACAGACCTAACCACTGAAAAGTAAGGCTAGCTACCCCATAAGTTTCAAGCCACTACCACAATGCAAAATGCTCTCCGCAAAACATAAACTGTGCCATGCAATATCTCTGCAACATGTGTATTTTCCAACATCTAAACACCATAACTCACATCTACATGACATCCCCTCAACACCCTCCAAATTTCAAGTTAAAAGACCAAACTGTTTCCGAGATATATAATTTTAAAAGTTGTAAAAATTGGGCTATCTGGTCCCTCCAAATCTGGCCATCTAGTCCCTCCTTTGCGAACAAAGATCGCAATCAAAGAATCTCATGATCAAAGAATTTGCAGGTTCATGACCAAATAATTTGCAGGCTCATGATCAAAGAATTAAAAAATGTTAAAACTCAGTTTTTCAGAGAAATACATGAAACCAGAGGCATGACTCGGTAGAATGAAGCCCCTTGAGCAAAACCCATCCTAGTTTGACCTAATAAGTCACCCCTGGGCTGAGATATTTAATTTTTAAATCTGACCATCTAGTTCCTCCCTCATGATCAAAGATTGCGGTCAAAGAATCTCGCGATCAAAGAATTTGCAGGCTCGCAACCAAAGAATTTGCAAGCTCACGAACAAAGAATAAAAAATTTTAAAACTCAATTTTTTCAGATAAATACATGAAACCACAGGTATGACTCAATAGAACAAAGCCCCCTGAGCAAAACCCATCCTAGTTTTCTACTTCATAAGTCACCCCTGGGCTGAGATATTTGATTTTTGAATCTGGCCATCTAGTCCCTCCCTCACGATCAAGATCGCAATCAAAGAATCTCGCGATCAAATAATTTGCAGGCTCGCGATCAAAGATCGTTAGAGAGCCACGATCAAAGAATTTAAAACTCTGAAACTTTCTTTTACAGAATTACAAGAAACCACAGGCATGGCTCGACAGAGGGAAGACCCCTGAGCAAAACCCATCATAGTTTTACTTCATAAGTCACATCTGAGCTGAGATATTTGTTTTTTTCCGACTGCAAAATGAAAACAAGATGGCGGCCGTCATGATCAAAGAATTCCTCATGATCAAAGATTCTTTGATCGTGAGCCTGCAAATTCTTTGATCATGAGGAGGGACCAGATGGCCAAAACCCCATTCTTCTTTCACAAAATAACCACATAAATTTTCCCTTTGACTTATAATGGGAACTTAAAAGTTTAATCATTTTTGAACGGATTAATATTTTTGCATCCACCTCTGTGAAAAAATACTTCCTCACATTGCCCGTGAGCCATCCCCCCTCTATCTTCAAATTGTGCCCCCTTGTTCTTGCACATCTCTTTTTCTGAAAGATGCTACCCTCTTGGACTTTGTTGATTCCCTTTAGGTACTTGAAAGTTTCTATCATGTAACCTCTCTCCCTCCTTTCCTCGAGGGAATATATATATATATTAAGCTCCTTTAGTCTTTCTTCATATGGCTTCTGGTGCGAACCCTGCACCATTTTAGTTGCCCTCCTCTGCCTCCATCCTGTCTATGTCCTTGCAGAGATGGGGTCTCCAGAACAACTCCCTTTGGTCTGCAAAGTGGGACCTCTGCCTCCCAAAATTCTGTCTCTCTTTTTGGGCCTAGGGTCATCAAAACCCTTGAGAGGAATAGCTTCTCCTCCCCTTCAAAACATACACATCAGAAACCCCTGGAGCATAACCCCTTGGTGCCCCCTCCATCTAACTAATGGAAAAAGCCAGAACGTAGGAGGGGGGAAGAGGAGGAGACACAGAAGCCAGGCATCTCAGCTCATCCAAGTGGAAGCAAAGCTGAATGTAAATGGGTTATCTGCAAGGTGGTCCAGCACATTTTCTACATGTCTCTCTCTGCCTAGACTTCCTATCACTAGTGTCCCAACCTAACAAATGTTATGAGCCACCAAAGGTCAGCGATGCAGTGGGGAGTTTCTACACCCACACAGAACAGAATAACATCTGGTGGTTTATACCACTCATCTGTCACATTAGGAAGGACTTTCCTTGTTTTACCATTCAGAACTCCTCAGTCTGTACCTCTCAACTGTCCTACATTAGGAGAGACATCTCTCTTTTACCACTTAGAAACCCACTGTCCATAACTCTCAACTGTCCCATATTAGGAAGGATATCCCTCATTTTACCTATCAGAACTCCTGTCCAAATCTCTCAGTTGTCCCACATTAGGAGGGATGTCCCTCATTTTACCCCTCAGAACCCATGTATCCACACTGCTTAACTGTCCCACATTAGGAGAGACCCCCATCATTTTACCCTTCAGAACCCATATATCCACACTGCTTAACTGTCCCACATTAGGAGAGGCACCCATCATTGTATCCCTCAAAACCCCTCTGTCTGTACCGCTCAATTGTCCACCGCTAGTAGGGACAACCCACATTTTACTCATTTGAATCCCCTCTGTCCATACCTATTAACTGACCCAAATCATAAGGGATTCCCATCATTTTACCCCTCAGAATGCTCTCAGCTGTTCCACATCAAGATAGATAGCCCTTATTTTACCCCTCAGAATTCCATCCATATCTTTCAACAGTCTCATATTAGGAATGATGTCCCTCATTTTGCCACTCAGAACCCCTCTGTCCATACCTCTTTACTGTCCCATATAAGGATGGATATTGTCATTTTTCCCCTCAAGACCCCTCTGACAATAGCTCCCTACTGTCCCAGATTAGGAGAGATATCCCTCATTTAACCCCTCAGGACCCCTCTGTCCGTACCTCTCAACTGCCCCACATTAGGACAGATATCACTCATTTTACCCCTCAGGACCCCTCTGTTTGTACCTCTCAACTGCCTCACATTAGGAAAGATATCCCTCAATATACCCCTCAGGACCCCTCTGTCCGTACCTCTCAACTGCCCCACATTAGGAGAGATATCTCTCATTTTACCCCTCAGAACCCCTCTGTCTGTATCTCTCAACTGCCCCACATTAGGAGAGATATCCCTCATTTTACCCCTCAGGACACCTCTGTCCATACCTCTCAACAGTCCCACTTTAAAAAGGATGTCCTTAATAATATCTCTCTGAATCTAAATGCTTGTTTGACTCAGTGATGCAAGACTGTCAGTACCAGCTTTTCACAATCACTTTGGAGCTGCACTGATATGCTCTAGAAGGACCATGATTAAATGAATTAGTAGGAAAAAACGATAATTAGTACTGAAACTTTAATCCTCATGCACAGAGACAAAAGAATGAATTGCAACTGAAAGAGTCCCTGCAGTTTTGGTGATGACTTCGAGGCCCCATTAGCCAGAGTCAATGTAAAGGGGAGGGCTTGTACTGTAGGGAGAGCACCTTGTAGTAAAAGAATCCTGAACATTATCAGAAATATTTCTGGGCCATCCCATCAACTGTTACCCAGAAGCAAAATCTGCACAAATTTATACTCATATCAGCAAGTAGATATCTGGATAGGTTGTCACTCAGTACAGATAACAGCGATTATTTCTGGACTGTCGAGAGAAACTGGGATAGGTACTCACCTTACGGTATGTGAAGGGGGGACTCAGACATATCATTACTGCAATGAAAAGTGCTTGGCATCAACATTAATTACTGGGTAGTGGTGAAAATGATCAAAAGCTACTAAAATATGCTTGCACTCTTGGATCAATAATCCAAGTTGGCTGTACTGAGTCATTCATCAGTCATGTAAATCCAGTTCCATGCAGCCCCTCAAGTTCACTCCAGCTATGATCACTTTTATGACTAAGTTGCAATATCTTCCCTGCAATTGGCTAAATGCTGGGACAGATGACAGAGTCAAGAAAAATGTCAGCCATCCAAAAGTGATACCAGGGGTCCAATTTTCAAACGTTTGCGCGGGCGTCAACGTGTCTTTGCTTGCACAAACCGGGGTTTGCGCTGGATCCCCTTATTCAACAGGGGCCATTGTGTGGGAAAAGAGGGTTACTGCCTGCACAAAAGATAACATCTGCAGGCAGGCAAAGGGAGGGGGTGTGGCCATGAATAGTCATGTCACCCCATATTCAGTGCCTGTGCGCTGCACAAAACGGTTTAATGCGGTACTTTTGTGCAGCGCAAATTCTGCAAAACAAAACCCCATCTTACTCTGATCAATCCTAGCAACTGCTGGAGGTAATGCAGCCACCTAGCCAGTTGGCCATTGGGGGAGCACATCCACCCTCTGTGGTCCCTGGCTCCCCTCACCGATTGCCAGTCCATACAGGAAGAAATTAATATCCCTGGCGCTAGTGCCCCCTCCCCCAGTCACCAGCCTATACAGTAAAAGTAATATCCCTGGCGCTTAGTGCCCTCCCCAGTCACCAGTCCATACAGGAAGAAAGTAATATCCTGGCGCTAGTGCCCTCCCCAGTCACCAGCCTATACAGTGAAAGTAATATCCCTGGCGCTAGTGCCTCCCCCGATCACCAGCCCATACAGGAAAGTAATATCCTAGGCGCAGTGCCCCTCCTCAGGCTCACTCAGCCCATACAGTGCAAGAAAGTAATATCCCTGGCGCTAGTGCCCCTTCCCCCAGTCACCAGCCTATACAGTAAGAAAGTAATATCCCTGGTGCTAGTGGTTCCCTTCCCTCTGATCAACAGCCCATAGTAACAAGGGAAACCTACCCTGGCATCCAGTGGTCTCCACCCTCAGGCATCAATCCATGGTGCTACCACTTGCAATGTCCTATAAATAAGAGGCACACTCCCTGCTTGGACATGTGGCAGCTGGCTAGGGAAGTGTGAAGAGACCTGTGCTATTTTATGTATGCACCTATGGCAGTGAGGGACCTGGTAAGGTGACTGGGGGGGTGTTTGGTGCAATGGTGGGGGGACGCTAGACATCAGGGATTCTGGCATTGTGAGCGGCGATACCATGGATCGGTGCTTAAGAGTGGGGGAACCACTGGATGCCAATGTAGGTTTTCTATATTACTACATGCTGGTGATCAGAGGGAGAGGGAGGGGGACCACTTGCATCTGGACTATTATTTTTGTCCTGTACCTGCTGGTGATTGGGATCGAAGCCCTAGCACCAGGGATATTACTTTCTTCATGTACAGGCTGGCAGTTGGAGGAAGGGGGGACCACTAGCATCAGGGATATTATTTTCATCCTGTACCAGCTGGCGACTGGGGGGAGGACCACTATCACCAGGTATATTAATTCTTCCCTGTATGGGCTGGCGATTGGAGGGAGGGGGGACCACTAGCATCAGAGATATTATTTTCATCCTGTACCAGCTGGCGACTGGCGGGAGGACCACTATCACCAGGTATATTAATTCTTCCCTGTACGAGCTGGCGATTGGAGGGAGGGGGGACCACTAGCACCAGGGATATTAGTTTCATTCTCTACCAGCTGGCTATTGAAGGGGGGGAACCACTATAACCAGGGATATTAATTTCTTCCTGTATGGCTGGTGACTGGGGGACCACTAGCACCAGGATATTAGTTTGTTACTGTATGGGTTGGCAATTGGGCGGGGGGGCCACTAACACCAGAGATATTAATTTCTTCCTGTACAGGCTGGTGATCATAGGGAGCGGGGACCACTAGCACCAGGGATATTAGTTTCTTACTGTATGGGCTGGTGATTGGGAGGGTGACTAGCACCAGAGATATCTACTCATTTATGGGACCAGGCAATTGAGGGGTGGAGCCATGCTAACCTGCCTCGCTACCCCTGCAAATATGCCCATAATGGGCATGCAAGTGGCCCCTTAGTGCCTTGCATGCCCCGTGGGCTCTTTTGCATGGATCCCTTTGAATATTGTGCATAGCGCTCCAGAGCTATCCACTCTGGCGGTGTACTTCAGAATCTATGTCTGGGTAGTGCTGCATGACTTAGCACTGCACTGCCATGGCCCTATATTCAGTTGAGTAGTGCCAGTGCGCTATTCGACTGAATATACAGTAGCGTCCTCAGGCTCCCAGGCGATCACAGCTCAAGGTTTTGTGCAGCACTTTGGGCTCTTTTGAATATTGGGTCCCAGATGTTTGACAGATCTCAATTCTGAAAACAAGTGACATGACACCAAAATGCTGCCACCATTTCCCTTTACACCAGTGTATTACCTTTATGGGAAAATACCGTCTGAGGTTACGGACGCTGTAGTGTTATTTGCCCCCCATGGATTCCAAAAAAAATTACCCACTGGTGCACAGACTTCATTAGTCACCTGTTCTTTGCCTCTTGGTCTGCCTTTTCCAGACTCATTTCAGAGCAGCATGCCAAAGAAAGGAAAATAGCAAAAGAGAGGCCACAGACTGAAACATCCACGGCACCAGTGTATCATGTGTTAGGGTTGGGAGGAATTTTCAGATTCTGATGGAATGAAATTCCGCAGAATTTCAGAAAATGTTGCCTGTTTCTGTGGAGTGCTGTAGGTAGCAGAATTCTGAAATTTTAAAAGCGGAATGGTTTTCCCGGATTCGTAATCTGTGGTTTATGTAAACTGCGGATTCCTATGTTGCATTTGGCAAAAAAAAATAAAAAATTCTGCAGTTCGCATGATCCATGGAACGTCATTCCACGGTTTACATAGAAATGCCTTACAGAATTCTGAGGTGGAATTGCCATCATGCACGAAGTCTGACAGCAGAGTTCTGCATTTTGTATGGCTGTTATGGATTTAAGCAACAAGGCCCATTTACTCTTGCGGTGTCAGTGGACTAACTCCTGGCTGAAAAAATGTTGATGGCCTGCAGCAAAGTCAAGACCCATTAACTTCTGTTGGGTGTTCGTCCACAGGAAAAGTGTTTATTTACTCAGTTTTTGTTGCTGGGGAAGGGAGGGTTAGACAATGCTGCCTGTTTTCAGCCTCATCCAGTAAGGTGGGATACAAATACAAACCAGCTGAAACTGAACCATATTAAACTGTTGGTGGTATTTTAGTGAATGGGACACATTTTGCCAGGACATCAGAGAAATTCCCCTACTCTTTTCTGGGATACATCATCTTCCCAACTGCTTTTTTTTCTGGGACAAGATTGGGGTGTTATTCTACCCAGAGCAACCCAAGACATGTTACAGGTGCAGTTCCACCTAGCATCTTAGCAATGCCTGTGACTGGATGAAATCTGGGTCTTGTTCAGAATTGGGCCATCTGAGCTCTAAATGCCTCAATGTCCTAAAATGTAAGTTGTGCAATGAATTGGGACATTCTTTTAGAGCCTTTCCTTGGGCTGTGCACAGTAAGGGGGGCCCAATGCACCGAGCAGAACAATGATTTTTCAAATCAACCAAGCTCAGATAGAAGGTCCTCAGAGAGTGGAATCTGGATCTACCAGACCTATCAAACAGTAAACCAAGGCTCCTGCTGACCCTCCCCCCCCCCACACACACAAAGAGCAGCCTCAGCGAGTCACAGAATTTGATGGCAGATAAGGACCACTTGGCCCACCCAGTCTAACCATTAAAGTCAATGAGGAGGGACCACCTTCCCCTCCTTTGGAAGGACATTCACTGGAACAGAAGCAGCTAGCACATCCTGACATTCTTCTGTTTGGTGCCATGGTGCCAGAAACATCAGCTGTCCCAAACCCTGATAGCCAGTACCACCAGTGTCTGCATCTCTGTTGGACAGCCCCGAACTTGTCCAAGCCCAAGCTGGCCCACTTTCTATGTACTGATGTGGCCCCGATACAGCTGCCACCATGTAGACACCTCTTCAGGTGGTTAGGGAACCTGTGGTTCTTGAGGGGTCCATGGGGGAAGTTGCATCCCTTTCTATGCTTCCCCTTTCAATCTGGACACAGAGACTCTTCAAAGGGTAACTCATTACAGGAGGACCTGGGGCTAGCCCAAAGCCAAGCAGATAAAGTCAGAAGATATCCCTTTGAGAAATAAGTTTGATATTTTGAGGAAACAGAAAGATTCGAGGGACACCAAGGAGGAATCAGTCAGATGGCTCTTCTCTGGCTTCTTCTCAACCTGATCCCTCTTCTGACATGAGGGGGTTCTCCCTAATTAATAGACTTTAAAGAAAAGGAAATCAAAGAGGAAGGGTAGCATATGTTGTACTAAATGATGACAGCTTTATCCTTTTCCTTCTCCTTCTTGTTGTAAGGGGATTAGTCCACATGTTTTCTGTAGGCACTTAAAATGGCAACTGTTTTAAAAGTTCTAAAAGGCTGCTGGCTACTCTGTCTTATCTACAAGACTCAACATGTGATACAGTGTTTCCTCAGGATACTTCAGGATAGGAAACTAGCGAATGATAAATATCTCCGCTACTTCGGTCTCCGGCAGCAATTTCATCATCTACTTACAGTTATAGAAACATAGAAAGTGACAGCAGATATGGGCCGACAGGCCCACTTAGTCTGCCTTTTTCTTTTATTAAAACTACAGGACAGGATTTATTGACACAGACTGCAGTTATTAAGACTGAAATGACCAAGTTTCAGTACCAAATTTGGTTATGGAACAGAAATATAATACAAAGGTATCGACCTCCCAGATTAATCCCTTTGAGTACTACAAGAAGAGAACATCTGATTATACTTTTTCCAAGTTCTGAAAGATGGGGATGGAACGGTCCTGTCTGACTCAGGGACACGTTGGCCTTTTTAGACTGCCATGTCTCTATAACATTTAGGCTACCTACTCCCCAGGCCTCAGGTGTGGAAGATTTTTTTGAGAGATACTCTGGTCCCAGATCTCTCATTGGAACAAAAAGAGGCCCTCCAGGCAGACTTACTGCCAGGTGAAGTTACGAAAGCTAGAAGCTCTGTCTCTACTGGATCTGCCCCTTGAATGGATGGGTTTCCTGGAGATTTATATTGCATCACAGGGGAGTCCCTTAAAACAGAATTGACAGCACTGTTTAATTTTATGCTGTCTGAGGGAGGGATCAGCCCTAGCCTACAGAGGCGTATCTTCATTTTTTTATACAAGAAAAGGGAGAAATCTGATATCTCCAATTGGAGGCTGATAAGTCTTCAAATTATGACTAAAATACTGGCCTCCAGACTGTCACGGGTCACTCCCCAATTAATAGACTTCTCACAAACGTGTAACATCCCTGGTAGAACTGTTCAAGATAACAATATGTGTTGTGGGAGGTGGTGGAGTGGGGTAACAGTTGACAGGTCTCAGGCTTTCTCTGGGCTTTTGACCAGGAGAAGGTTTTCAACTGGCTCTCTTGTGTATCATAGTTGGTTTCATGTGATTTGGGTGAAGCAAAAACAATGAGCCCAAAATGAGCAACGGCAAAAGAGCGCATCCAGAAAAGGTGAGGGGTAGAAGTCAGTGATTGCCAAAACAGCAACAAAAATATAAAAGGGCTTTACTGCAGGAGGCAAAGCCCCTCGTTACCCCCCCCCTTACTAAAATAACTAACTCTGAGGGAGAAGCAACTCAGGGAGGGGGAAAAGCTGTAGGTCGCCATTTTGGCAATTGCTGACTTGTGCACCTTGCCCCTTTTTGACCATGCTCTTTTGCCGTCGTTCATTTTGGCTTCGCTGTATTTCCTTCACCCAAATCATGGGATACCATTTTGGTTTGCTGTTTTAGCACAATATGGGGTTCCAGACCATTTTTTTGACTGGGCAAAGTTTTTTAACCTTTGTTTTGTTGGCATGAGGTCATAATGTCATGAAACATTATACCGCCACAATATACCATGCTGCCAATACAGCGCAATATATGGCAGCAGCATATGTCTTTGTTTTATGGGGGCTTTGCCCCTGCACTCCCCATTTCAGGGGGTCTGTGCCTCCTGAACCCCCCCACTAATATATCTAACTCCGGGGGGGGGTCATCATTTAAAATTGCACAACGTGCAAAAAAAATAAAATTTCTTGTGTCTGGGACCAGGAATCAAAACCCGGTCACAAATGCACTGCCGGGATCCCTTGTTGCTCGTGGCTCATCCTGTCGAGCCATGGCAGCATCTCACTGACCCCCTGTCCCAGTAGAGGTCCTATCCTCTGCATGGGAACAGAGAGAGGGTGCACTACCGCGCATACTTCCTTTAGCAGTATTCCACCCTCTCACTGTTCACTACTGCGCTATTCCTGTTGCGCGGGTATGTTGTATGCTATTAAGGGTGTGACATATTGACCCAGTAGGGTTTTGTTAGATCTGGATAAGCCCTGGGTGCCTTTGGGCGCTGTATGGTTCTCATCTGTCTTACAGGCCTGGCGGACTATTGGAAATAGGCCTCTGAGTAGAGTGTATCTGCCTCTTCCTCAGTTCCTTTGCTCTTGTTTACTCAAGGTGAGGCAGCAGAAGCTGACTTCTGCCCTAGTGTCTTCTAGTTCCCAGAAGTCATTTTATGTTTATGTATTATCATTCTTTTTCCTAGACCCAATCTATGACTCAGTGGAGGGGGGGGGTCTCCCTCCACAATAACTGAACAACTGTTCGACTCCAGGATCCCAAGAACAATGCATGACGTTTTTTGGCTTTGCACCCACTGAAAACTACAAGTAAAAGGTGATCGCAAAGTAAGAGTGAGCCCAAGAAATATAGCCTCTGGAACGTCTGTGGTCATGTGGTTGAGATGATACATTTATTTTTTGGATACACGTGCATCCAGGACTTTTGGCAGGACTTAAGTAGACACTGGAGTTTCCCTGGCTTTGCTACTATTACCTACCAGGACTTGATTTATGGTTCCTTTTATAATATGTGGGTGGGATGGGAATATAATACACTGTGTTTAATTATGGCCACGATAAAGTGGTGCACCTGGCATGCCAGATGCACATATCTCTTTCAGCAAAAGACAGACCCATTACCTTTGTCGATACAGTTTGTTAACAAGGAGCTCAGGCTGGTATACCAAAGAGAACACAACAATTTGCCAGCTGATCAGTTTAACTTGTGCTGGCAAAATGTAACTTGGCTGTCACAAGCCATATAACTTTCCTTTTGACATTGTTTGTAAGGAGTCTTTAGTTGATAACAGTTCATGTTTTATAGGGTTCTGTTGCATTTGGTTTCTTTTTCTTTATTCCTTGTTTATGTTTATTGAGGAGTTTGTTTGCATTTACTTTTTTTCTCCTTCTTCTTGCTCATGCTGTGTAGTTAACAGTGATTTTCGTTTGCTATGCTTTCTGGTATATATATATATATATATATATATGTATATATATATAAACACCCCTTCTCTTTTCAAGAAGTAGCCTGGGATCTTTTAACATCCACCTGGACAACCACCAGAACTAACAGACAGGACCTCGGTCTAACATCTCATCTGAAGGACGGCACACCCCGACAGTAAAGATTCTGGGATTTCTGATTACAACAAATGTCAGCTTGGAAGTCAGCAGAATCAGCCAGGTATGATGTACTATACTGCAGTAAACAAAAAGTAATTTTTGTTGTTGTTTTTTGCACACAATGCTAAATCTGGGACCCGCTCCACACTTGGGTGTGGGACTCTCAGTGCTGACTGCTCCCCTTTAACATATAGGGTGCGTAATACTCAACCCTAAGTATAGTGGTGTTACTGTGTCTCCATAATATATTTTAGAATGGGAAAGGCAAACTAAATTTTATGTTGCAGATGCTCTTTTATCATGAGATCACCTACAGCGACCCAGCCCCCATCCAGGTTTTTATTTCATTTGTTTTCTTTTTGACAGAGTAGCTGTTTGTTCTTGAGAACAGATGCTCTGCTGTTGGAAAGCACTGGACAGAAAATCAGTGGCTGGAGAAATCGGCCAGCCAATAGTGGAGTAATATAGGTTGATAGCTATTCTGTTGAAGAGAACAGACTGCTTTATCTGGAAACTGATTTAGTGGAGAGACACCCCCCCACACACACACACACACACCCCCGAGACATACAAGGAGGCGGTTGACGGGAATAGTGTGCAAATTTCAGCTCTTCTTTCATGCGACAGAGCAGAGTTTTTGTATAATAATATAATATTTATTTATTTAGGTTTTGTTGACTGAGAAAGGAAGTATAAATAATACTGCACTACTGCTAATATTAAGCCTCATCCTGGGGGTAGGGAATACAGATACAAAAACAGCTGAAACTGAACCAGGTTAAAGAGCTAGTGTACTGTGTAAAATTAATATTAGTTTTTAAAAGCAGTCAACCATTACCTTTTATATCTGAGGTACTTTTTTCTTTTCCCTTTGGTTAATTAGAAGATTGTTTACTTAATGTTAATAGATGTGATGTGTGGGACAGCACTCTGCCTGGCAGCTGACATGTCTATCTCTGTCCCCTCCTCCTTTTTTTTTTTCAGTTGTTTAACCAGGATTAGCACACTAAGCTGAAAGCTTTTTCACAGGCGTGACCTGGGAGCACAGGGAAGTTAAGTGATTTGCTCAGGGTCACACAGTATGTAAGTGGAAGCTGTGGGATTCAAACCCAGGCCTGGTCTGCTGGATGTCACCAGATTTGCAGCTCAGAGCTTTAAACCACTGCTCTATACTGCCTATCAGCACTGTAACCTCACTGACTATGACATCACTGCTGCTTAGGAACAGCCACTTCGTGGGTGACAGCCAGGTTATTCACTTGTGATGTCACTGTCAGCGAGCTCCAGATGTTGATGATGTAGTGCAGGGAATAAAGATAGATACGTCAGCTGCCAGGCTAAGAGTTGTTGCACACATCCAGCACAATCTTATTACCTAGAAAACGTTCTAATGAGCAAAAGAAAAAAGGAAAACACTTCACAAATAAAAAGCAACCACTCACTGCTTCTTAAAATTTGTATTATTTTCCTGGGTGCCTGTTTTGGCTCCACTAGCTCTTGAAGTTGTTGGTGGTATTTAATAAATGAGGAAAATTTGGCCAAAACACCAGGGAAATTCCCCACTTCTTCTCAGGAAATGCCATGGGATCTTTTTTTTGCCTTTTTATTTCTAAAATTTTATGAACTACACCAGGTACTATATTTTCATAAGATAATACAAGCTTTGAAAAGCATGTCAGTTCGAGGGTAAATGTGCAGTTCAGTAGCAGATGGCGCACCATTATACCATAATATTGTCCATTCACTGCCTCTAAACAGCCTGGAATTATGAAGGAGTATCAGTCCAGCATGATAATAATGTAGAAAAGTCCACTCTCACCTTATCAGTAGCTTGAAAGGGTATCAGCCATTATCTCTTGCCACCTGCAGGATTTGAAGTATAAGATGGAGGGCTGTGAAACCTATAAGGAAACCATTAAGAAATCCAAACAGACATGCCATGGGATCTTTAACATCTAGCGGAACAACCACCAGAAAAGGCAACCAGGACCTCGGGTTAATGTCTCATCAGAAGTAAAGCACACATCAGCAGTACAGCGCCCCGTAGTGTTGCACTTAGGTACCAGCGTTTATGGCATGAGACCAATCCCAATGTGGGACTAGAACCCATGACTGTCTGGTACAGAGGTTAGATGGATAACTTTTTAAAGATCCTCTGACAGCCCAAAAGACTTGAAAATTTGTTTACACAATTCAGCTTTTATTTTATGTTTTTACTATATTGGGCATATCCCTTTTCACTGTGATTATTCATATTAATCCCAGTATACTGGCTCAGTCAGTTCAGCTACAGACACAAATGAAATACTATTAGAAATAGTGACTCTCTCACCCGCATTTTAATTTTTTAAATAATGTGATTGGAAAAACACTGTTGCAATGTTGCACGTCTGTAGGCCACCAATGTTTTGGGGTACTGGCTGACGCATTCATTAGAGTGAACAGGTCATATCTAATTAAAAAATATATTTATAAATATATTCATACTGTATGTACACAATTTTCCATACTACTGATGGCCCTGTCCCTAAACTGCTTTTCCTCTTTGCACCTGCTGTTGCTACTCCTATCTCTGCTCTCCTCAACTTCTCTTTTGCACTTGGTGCATTTCCTCAGCTCTCAAAGCAAGTCAAGATCCTCCCTTTACATAACAGTGGTGACCCGGTCTCCCACATGAACTGCCTCCCCATCTCTCTTCTTCTAACCGTGGCTAAGCTACAGGAATACTTTGTTTTCTCTCTGCTCTCTTCCTTCCTGGAGTCATCTGAGTGTCTCTCTCAGTTCCAGTCTGGCTTCCAGAAGCACCACTCTACTGTATGTTCCATACTGAGCGACATGGACTCCACCTCACTGGTATGGACCAGAGTCTTAACTGCTCAGCCATTTTTACAGACCTCACTAAGGCCTTTGATTCTGGTAACCACTTCCTCCTGTTCGACAAGTTGCGGTATGTGGGCCTCTCTGCGCTGGCAGTGAATTGATTCTGCTCTTATCTCTCTGACCATTACCAGTCAGCTCAGGTGGGAGATTCCTTCCCTTTCATACAGACTGGAGTCCTACAAGGCTCAATTCTTGGTCCCATTCTTTTCTCTCTTTTCCTCAGTAACCTCCCTTCCTTCCGCATCAGTGCAACATACACTGTGTGCCGATGGCAGAGTCCTCTATATCACCTGCCACTCTGCCGTGGAGTTTGAACCAGTGCTTTAACAGAACTTTGGTAATGCCCAGTGCTGGTTTTCCTCAATGCAGCTTCTGCTTAATGCCAAAGAGACTGTCTCCATGTCCTTTGGTACTTGGCAAAAGCTAAGTAGGCTCCAATTCCTACCTTGCTTTCACCACCCTCAATGGCTCCCCACAGGAGGATGACCTCTTTTTTGAGTACCTTGGCATGTGGCTTGATTGGAACTGTGAACTTCTCTCAGCATATTGATGCCATCCACAAGAAGTTACACCCTAGACTCGGAGTTCTATACAGCAACAAAGGTTGCATATCATCCCCATCTGCCATTAGATCATTCTTAAAAAGATCTTGCTGATGTTTGACCATGCAGACGTGGTCTATGGGGCTGCTTCCAAAGCCCACCTGGCCAGGCTGGACCCTCTCATCCATTCTTTCTGCTACTGTACTTCTAACTCCCCTCTGTTCACTCATAACTGTCACCTCTACCAATCCCTCTCTCTGCCATCTTTGGACTCCCATCGTGTGCTGCGTCTAGCTTTCTTGTGGTCCAAATTCTTGTTCTCCTCTCTTCCTCCCTACCTTAGCCATCTCCTAGCCCCTCTACCTCCTTCCAGCTACTCCCTCCAATCCTCTGACTTTTGTAGTCTCTTTTGCTGCCTGCCTGACTGCCAGCTAATCTGTCTTCTTGTTCCAACAACCAGCTCCCAACAATTTTGAACAAATTTCTTGCCTCACTTTGCCTTTCTCTCAAATCCTCACTGCTAAATGTTTTTATCTCCTCTGCTCCAGCCTGTAGTCTCCCCTGTTCCTTATCATTCTCTATCCTCCCATCCCGTTTGTGCCCATGGCCCCATAACTGGAATTTAAATGTCTTTGCATTCTGACATCGACCTCATATGCACCCATTGTTTTGGGCTGCCATTTCCTCTGTATATAACCAGATTTCCCCTAGGGCTGCACTTCTGTATAGTATTCTTGTATGTAGCACCCATTTAACTTGTGTACCTTTGCATACTTGTGTTATTTATGCATCATGTTATAGTATCTCGTTACTTGTTCACAGTTATTTTATGAATATATTATTACTGAAAATAATTCAACAATACATTTTTAAACATTACTTCCAGGTCATACACCTAACTTATTTCTAGTCAGTATACCAACATAATATACAGTGAATGAAGATTAAATAGGTAATTTAGTTACAACAATACTAACTATAACTCTGTCTAAAGATGACTATTTGGCATTCTGAGTGATTACAAGTACATTATTTTTTTACATCAGTAAATCCAGAGTATGTTAAGGTGGGATTTAATTCTATGTGTTTGATTTCTAGGCTACTTAGATAGAACTCTGAATATCTACTTGAGATAGGAAAGGCAGAGGAGGAAGAAGAAGGAGAAGGAGAAGACGAAGACTACTGCTGTTCATTCATCATTACTTGGAATCTCCTTGTTCCACCTGAAACTCAGTCTAGGATGGGTGTGCCTTTCCCAGTTACACATATTCAAATATATCTATATCTATATATCTATATATCTATATATATATATATATATATATATATATATATATATATATATATTACATGGGTGATGACTTTCCCATACAAAAGGCCATCATTTATTTCCTTATATATCTGTAAGTAAATTATCAATTCAAAGTATATACCTACACTAATAAAACACTTATAACTATATACTGTACCTTGTGAGTGTTATGACCCAGTTTTATTACTCAAACCCAAACTTGGAAGCCAAACATGTGGGAGACAACTTGATTTACTTTATACTAGCCCAAGAGCAATTCTTAATGCCAGTGTCTGGATCTCACATAAATCCCACAATGTTGTGAGTTTCACAGGACAAGCGGATAACAAGAAACCTGTACTATACCATTGAATAGGTTTTATTTTAAGCAACAGACTTGAAGAAAAAGATGACATATAAGCAATTAGCAAGTAATTAAGCAACAGTTTCTTTCAAATGTGAAGGGGGAGGGATGGGAGAAAAGGCTGTCGAGGGGGGTCCAATAAAGGAGGGACTCTGTCTCCACCCCCTTGGGGAGCTGGAGGAATGTAGGAAAAGGCCGACTGGTAAGGTGCGGACCAGGGGAAGACAAAATCCCCATGGGAACACAAGCAGGGGAATTGGAAGTATAGGGAAAGGGAGGAAGGTACTCCTGCTAAATGCCAGGAGCTTGGGCAATAAAATGCCTGAGCTCCAGGCGATGCTAACTGAGGGAGAGGTGGATGTGGCAGCAGTCACTGAGACCTGGGCCACCACAGGATATGACTGGGACCTGAACCTGGAGGGTTACACCATGTTCAGGAAGGACAGGGGGAGGGAAGGGAGGAGGGGTAGCAATAATAGTCAAAAAAACTGTACTGTCAGAGGGAGGGCGGGAGGAGGCAGAGGTAACTGTGGAGGCGATTTGGGTCACCTTGATAACAAGGGGGGGCAAGAGAGTAAAAATTGGAGTGGTGTATAGACCCCCTGCGCTGGCTGAGCAGCTGGAGGAGAGTCTGGTGGCAGATGTTGGGAGACACTGCAGATTGGGAAGGGGAAAGGTGGTGGTGTTGGGGGACTTAAACATGCCAGGAACAGACTGGGAGACTATGACATCCTCGGTGGCCAGGGAACAGAGGTTGTTGGATGTCTTTCAGGATGCGTTCCTAACTCAGCAGGTGGAGGAACCGACCAGGGAGGAGTGGATACTGGATGTGGTCCTGGCAGACAGTGACCAGATTGGGGGCCTGGAGGGAAGGTACCCATTGGCGGGGAGTGACCATGCCACGGTCTGGTTCTGCTTGAGCCTAGGAGGGGTAGAAGACTGCACAAAGACAGAGGAAACTGACTTCAGGGGGGTGGATTTCAAGGAACTGGGAAGGATCCTTAAGAAGCACTTGGATGGGATTGGGCCAGACATGGACACTGACAGTAGATGGGAAATCATCAGGAGGGGGGTGCAGGATGTTACCAGCATGTGCGCAAGAGTAAGACAAAAATGTGGTAGGGCCGGAAAACCCTGCTGGTGGACCAGGGAGGTTCAGGAGGTGGTGAGGGGAAAGAAGGCAGCCTATAGGCACTTCAAGTGCTCAAGGAGTGAAATGGACCGAGGGAGTACGGAGCTGATGGCAGAAGGGCCACTAGGGTGGTGAGGGTGGCTAAGGCAAGGAAGGAGCAGAACCTGGCCAGGGAAATTAGGAGAGGGAACAAGGGGTTCTTTAGATACATTGGGGAAAAACGAAGGGTGAAGGGGCAGATTAGCAGGATTAAAACAGGGGAGAGATGGGCACAAGAGTCGGGGGAGCAGGCTGAGGTACTAAATGAGTACTTCGCCTCAGTTTTCACCAAGGAAAATGGGGTGGCTGCATCATACATGGGAGGAGACGGTGAAACTGAGGAGGGGGGACCCTTACCAATTGGCGGGTCTGGGCAGGGGGGGGCATCACTGGCAGGTGAGGGGAAGGAAAAGCAGGGGGATGAGGTAGCGGAGGAGGAAATCACAGCAGAGAGGGTGAGGGAAGCCCTCAGGTCCCTTAAGATGGAGAAAGCACCAGGGCCAGATAAATTACATCCCAGAGTGCTGAAGGAACTGGCGGATGTCCTGGAGAAACCCCTGGCGGAGCTCTTTAGTATCTCTCTGAGGACAGGGTGGGTGCCCCAGGACTGGAAGGTGGCGCATATAGTGACTATCCACAAGGGGGGATCAAGGGTGGTGGCAGGGAACTACAGGCCCATCAGCCTGACATCGGTGGTGGGCAAGGTGATGGAGGGCATTGTCAACGAGAGACTGTGGGGGGGGACCTGGAAAGTTGGGGTGCCTGGATGATAGACAGCATGGATTCATCTGAGGGAAATCATGTCAGACAAACCTTGTGGAGTTCTATGACTGGGTGACGAGTGCCTTGGACCTGGGTAGACCAGTGGACATCCTCTTTCTTGATTTCAGCAAGGCATTTGACTCTGTTCCTCACGGAGACCTGTTGAATAATCGGGAGGAATGGGGGTGGAGAACCAGATGATCAGATGGATAGGCAATTGGCTCCAGAACTGGACCCAGAGGGTCGTGGTTGGCGGGATAGTCTCATCCTCAAGGAGGGTCATTAGTGGAGTCCCCTCAGGGATCAGTGCTTGGGCCCCTCCTGTTCAACGCCTACATCTCTGACATAAGGAAGGGTATCAGGAATGAGATGAGTCTCTTTGTGGATGACTCAAAACTGGGAACGGTGGTGGATGGGGAGATGGGGAGGGTGGCCCTACAGGGGACCTGGAGGCTCTGGAAAGGTGGTCTAGAAAGCGGAAGCTGAGGATCAATGCAGGGAAATGCAAGGTACTGCACCTGGGAGCCAGAAATCCGGGCCAAGTGTACACCCTGGGGGGGGGGGATGCTACAAGTCTCAATGGTAGAAAGGGACCTGGGGGTGGTGGTGGATGTCAAGATGAACAACTCAGAGACTTGTAGGAGGGCAGCGGCAAAGGCCAACAGGATACTTGGATGCTTCACTAGGGGGCTCACCTCCAGAAGGAGGGAAGTGATACTCCCACTGTATAACTGCTTGGTGAGGCTGCACCTCGAGTACTGCGTGCAGTTTTGGAGGCCACATTTAAAGATGGACATTGAACTCCTGGAGAGGGTCAACCAAAATGATTTGGGTCTTGGGGGAATAGGACCTATGGGGATAGGCTTGAAGAGCTAAATATGTACACATTGGAAGAGAGAAGGGACCATGGGGACATGATAGAGGTCTTCAGGTACATGAAGGGGATAAATAGGGGAGGAGCAGTCAGGGTGCTCCGAAGGAAGAGGGGGGAAACTAGAGGGCATGGGTGGAAGCTGGAGGGGGAGATTCAGGGGAGAAAGGAGGAGGTGCTACTTCACTGAGAGGGTGGTGGAGCCATGGAATGTGCTGCCCAGGGGGCTGGCGGAGGCAGAAACGGTGTGGAGGGGTTCAAGAGGGTGATGGTATAGGAAGGGTTCAGCAAAAACCCAGTGCAGCGAGAATATCCGGGACTGGGAAGGGAGAAGCCAGAGAGGGCGAGGGGGGCAGGAAGGTCAGCTCCCAGGGTGGAGGCTGACCAAATGAGCAGACAAGAAAGACCGTTAGGCCTATTCTGCTGGCATTTTAGTATGTTAGTAGTATGTTAGTAAATACTTTTGTATGACTGCACTCTTGTTAGAAGAACACAACATTGTTGACTGTCTTTTGGTTTCCCCCGGAAGGAGGTACCTGCCGGAAATAATTCCTTTTTAGTGGATACCCTCAGTACAACAGTCCCAGTTTCAGCTTGGCATATAACCAGTCCAACTGATGACATTTTATACAGTTCTCAGGAAAACATACACACACATTAGCCACTCAATGGACACACAACCCTCAAGTAAAATCTCACTCCCAGCCCTTTTATTCTCTTGCCAAAGTTGAGATGTTAGCTAGGGAGTTCATTGGGCAAGGGCTTGCAGTCATTGACAAACACTTGTTTTTACCTGGTTTGTGTGTGGGGAGGTGATGCTTGCTGGCATTATCTCCCACCATGGTCCGATCCAGTGTAGAAGTTTGGAGCTGGTGGGAGTCTTGTTCCTGAACGATTTGTCACATCATGATTTTGAGGCATGGTAGATGGCATGGGAGT
Source organism: Neoceratodus forsteri (assembly GCA_016271365.2). Lineage (NCBI taxonomy): Eukaryota > Metazoa > Chordata > Ceratodontiformes > Ceratodontidae > Neoceratodus > Neoceratodus forsteri. The sequence continues at coordinate 61,738,289 of JADMNL010000033.1, forward strand.
CTGTATGTTGTTGTCATTCTGGTTTGAGTTGCTGCAGAAGTAATTTGTTGCTTGCAGATGGCATGATGATGGTATCAGATGTTGAGAAACACCACATCTCTTGATGGAATTAGATGTTGAAATACTATTGTGATGGTATTGTTGTTCAGACATACCACATCTCTTGGTGGCATGAGGCATTCACAGTACCACCATTGATGGCATTGCTGGATGTTAAGTTGTTACTCTGTCTGAAATGGTCATATTTTTATACAACACATTTTATATAGCAAAACATTTCTCATCTCACATCATCAAACAGTATGACAGCTAAGTTGAATTTTGGTTACATTTCTGCTAGGAATATTTGATAAACATTTTTGCCAAAGTCAACAAAATGGGGTTTGAACTCTGCTCTAATTTATTACATTTCAACACACATTGGTTTTGTAACAAAAAATGCTAGGCGGCACTATTGTTTCATAAACCTCCACTGAGCAACATTACTATTACTTATGACATAGTTGTTTATGCATATTCAGCACCATGTATCTTGTATGTTTCTAAAGAAAGTTCCAGAGGGCACTGTATCTTAAGCTAGACATAAACATATCCTTGAATAGTTAAAAACTTAGCAAAGATGCTGGCTCAGTGACACTGAGGGTTGAGGCACTGGACACCACATCTCATGCTACGCTGGCAATCTGGGTTTGGGAATGACCTCGGGCCATCGGGGTGCCAGCATGGGGGGGGCAGAGCAGGATAAACCATGCCGATGGGCAGCTCACCTCTCCCAAGGGTGGTGAGGGTGGGTTGGTGCCCCCCATAGTTCTGCTCCCACTGGGCGAAGATCTGGTGGGTAGCGTAGGTGGAGAGCGGGTGTCAGACAATTATGGGAGGTGAAATGGGATGAGCTGATGCCATGGGGTGCATAGCGTACCTCCACATGCTCACATGGCCATGTGCTGGGGCCTCGGGGGCGTCAGGGGAGAAAACCTGCAAAAATACCTATTTGTCCCCATCACCAGTTGGCAGGAGGAGATAACAGAGACCAAACAGCTACAGTATAAGAAAAAAAAAAAGCTTAGCAGAAACAAACAGCATTTCCAACCGACAGAAGCAAGCAAACAGCATTTCCAACCGACAGAAACAACAGGCTGTCTTGTAAGCAGAAATAATGAAGCAAGCATAAAATTCAGGTTTAAACTTGACCTTAAAGTATGTGACCTTATACAGCCCACAACCTACACTAATAAAACCATTCAAAGTGAATACCTATATTAATTAAAATGCTACAAAGGCAAGGGAAGAATCCTGGGTTCTGATTGGTCAGTGTGTGCCTGGGACAGTGATGTTATCCCAGTATTACATCACTGTATTAAGTCCAGGCACACACATGACAGATTTCATCAGTGAAAAAAAATCACTCCACATGCAGATTAAGGAGATAGAAAAATTACCTATTTACTGTACCCACAATTCCTCACTACATAAATCAGTATACTAGCTATTATATTTCTGTATCACTACAGAAATAGGAGGGTACATCTCTCAGTACATAAATCTTGTCAGCTATCAGTGTGTTCACAATGCTTCATTTTGAAAATAAATATCTGAGATCTTATATTGTTGCAACCACTACTATAAAAGGACACTGCGCCTCCAAATAAGGAAAAATGGAAGACAGCTTCTTATTGTACCCACAATGCCGTGCCATATATATTTACATATGAGGTGCTATACTATAGTCACCACTACCAAAATATGAGACTGCATGGTTGAGTAAGGAAAATTTAAGTTAATTTTATATAAATCTACTCAGAATTCCTTTTTGCTGTTTGTAAATCAGCATATTAGCTGATATTGTACATGTTATTCTTTGGTAACCAAGTAAGGCCCACTAGACACTGGTGCCTGTTTTCAGGGGTGTCTTGGGAGCACTGGAGAGGTTAAGTGACTTGCTCAGAGTCACATACTATGCAAGCGGAGGTTGTGGGAATCAAACCCATGTCTGTCTGCTGGATGTACCAAGCTTATTCACAGCATGTTACTCTAACCTCTAGGCTATACTGCCAGCCCCAAATATAGTAACCATTCTATTAAGGCACTATTCTGCAGTCACCACTACCAAAAAAGGAGACTGCACTGCTGAATATGAAAAATCTAAGTTAACTTTATAATCTACCCAGAATTCTATGTAAATCAGTATATTACCTGTTATACCGCTGTAACCACTACCAAAATAAGACTTAATTGATTTAAGAGAAAGGGATTACTTTATGTCTAATTGTTAAAATGTAAGGAATGCAAAGGAGCCACTGTATAATAGCACTAATACACTCCAGGGTGTGTGTTATGCTGGGATAATGATACTTCTTAGGTGCTGGGTGCACTTGGCCTGTGGCCTAATGCCCAACCAGCCGAAGTGTGATGTTATCCCAGCACGACACACACCCTGTGGCACATTATTGCTTAAGTATATACCTACACTACATAAAACCCTATGGGACCACACTTACCTCACAAATTTACCAATTAACACACCCTTTAACAGTTCCTTAACTTGCAGAAGAGTCTTCAGAAAACATAAAACCTTGCACAATACAGCCTGAAAAAAGAATTTAGGAGCCTGCATAAAAACCATGTTTGTACCTAAACCCTGAAAAAAAATAATAGTCTCTCACCAAACCAGATATTCTCGAGGCTCCACAGCACTCACAAGATGCCATGCTTTCCACGACGCTCCAGGCCAGGTCCTTCATGCTACAAATGTGATGTCCCCTGAAGCCATTCACAACATGCTGCTGTTCACAACTGCTCCCATCTGACAGCCATTCCTATGAAAACCACTCCTAACCTCACAGTTCACATATCACCATCAAACTCCCATACTGGCCGCACTACCACGCCACTCCTGAATGCCACCACCAATCTAAAGGACAGAGCACCCACAGGCATGCCCCTTTATATAGGGGGCCATCAAACTATGGACACCAAAACAATAATAACGCAAAGCACAAAACCACAACACTACAGAAAGCACCATGGGACAAAACCAGGAAGTGCTATCCACATAGGAAAATGGCAGACTGACCTACTAGTACAAAAATAGTAACCATCCGAACTTATTATATATAATAAACAATAGATAGGAGTGGGATAAAATTGGAAGTATACCCATCTCAGGGGATAATTAGGGTAATAAAGCCACTCTCCCTTTGGATTCATGGCCTTATTGCCCTAATTAGCGCCCTCAATGGTCGCTGGACAAAAAAACCCTGATATACTAGCCATTGTGGAAACCTGGCTATCTCCCAGCACCCCGGATCATGTGGTCTCGCTTGAAGGCTACAATCTTTTCAGACTCGACCGGGCAAGCAAGAAAGGTGGGGGCTGTGCTATCTACATAAAAGACAACCTCTTCTGTCAACGCGGCAGCTTCACCCCCACAACTACGCAGATGCAACCTCCCTATCAAACTGCTTCTTGGTGCACAAAATAAAGTTCTCACAGTGGCCGCAGTCTATATCCCTCCAAAAGACCACCGTACCAGTATTAAGTCTGTACTTGATTTTGTTAGTCTGCAGCCCTCTGAAAATGAGCCCTCCTCCTCGGGATTTCAACAAACTGGCTCGGCTCTGACACTGGTCTTCACAAAGATGACATCCTAGCAGCAAACCTGACTCAGATGGTAACCTCCCCACCTGGAAAAATTACAAAACTGGTACAAGCACCCTTATTGACTGGTTCTCACAAATCACCCTGACCGGATAAAAACATTAAAGTCCTCCGACTCCTCAGTGACCACTCCCAGTGTCCTGTACCTGGTCTAATAAATTTCAAGCCACCCCCAAAGTTATAACAAGCAGAGTATTGCCTTATGGGAATCTTATCAGTTGAAAACCCATCTCCTACAACAGGACTGGATGCCAATCCTTGAATCAACTGATATTAATACCGCACTAGAATACTTCATTAAATCTTTCAACTCTGCATGCGACTTATATGCCCCAGTAAAAAAACGTAAAATCAAAGCGTTATCAAATCCATGGATTACTGCCAAACTACTTGCCGAGCTCAAGGTTCGGGACCACCTCTGGGCAGTTGCCAGAGACACAGGCTCACCTCATGATACCCTAAAATACAAGCAGGCACGATAGATGTTACCTCTACAAATTAGGCAAATGAAGAGCGCTTATTTCAAAATGCCCTTGAATCCACCTGGGGTGATGGAAGAGCTTTTGGGACAACATCCTAAACATAATGGGTAAACAATCAAAATCATCACCTACCATTATGAAAGTTGATGGATCCACCACTCTTGACCCAAAGTCTATTGCAGATGCGCTTAATAAGACATTCACAGACCTTAGTGGGTCCTCCCGAGATTTCTTCTCGACTTACCTGTGCCTAGCCTAGTATCACAAAACACCCCTCGTGACAAACCACAATTTTACTTCAAGAAAATCAAGTGCACTAAGCACACAAGTACATAATAAAGGCCTGCTCAAAATCCAGAACAAGTAGTGACACGCTAGATCTAAAATCCTGTCTCTCACCCTGGATGAAGTAATTCACCCTTGCAAAATCTTAATCTGTCACTTTGACAAAGTCAATTTCCCAACAAATGGAAATCTGCCATAGTTACGCCAGTGCACAAAGGGGGACAAAACCTCAAAAGGAAACTATCGACCAATATCAATACTCCTCCCTCTCCAAAGCACTTGAACGAATAGTGGCAGACCAAATCTCTGATTACCTGGACAAATACAATCTACTCTGTAATCAACAGCACGGCTTTAGGAAAGGACATAGTACAACAACAGCCTTACTTTGATTTCTCTGGAGAAGTCCACTCAGCCCTGGACAAAGGGTACCAAACAGGTGCAGTCTTATCGATCTTACAAAGCTTTCGACACAGTCCATCATGGCCTGCTTACCTCCCTACTTTCTAGCCTAGGTCTGGCGAAGGTCCTTGTGCTTGGGTAAAAGTTACCTGTCCAATCTCTCACAGGCTGTAAAATCTCTAATGAACCTCCGACTTCAAACCAGTTCTCTCGGTGTACCACAGGGATCAATTCTTGGACCGCTCCTCTTTAGCCTGTTCCTTAACTCCTCCCAGATATCTGCCAGGAGAAATAATCTTATACGCTGATGATGCTGTACTTTCTTCCCACAAGGATCCAAACTCCTACGAAAAAGCTCTGCAACTTGCTTTCTAGTGTTGAAAGGTGGTTCCTAGATAGTAAACTTGTGCTAAACCACAATAAAACAAAAGCCATACTCTTCTGCAATCACCAAAACAAAAATAGGCATACTCCACTCACCATACAAACCTCTGCGGGAATTACACTGGACCAAGTAAATACTTTCAAATACCTTGGCATCACTTTTGACCAAGGGCTCACCTTTGCAACCCACATTGACAACACTGCGAAAACAGTGAACTAACGCCTTGGAATACTATTCCATAACCGTCAATTTCTAAATCAAGCGGCATTGAGAATAGCTATACAGAGTTCCATAATCTCAATCATTGACTATGGCCTTATTATTTATGGCTCAGTTACTTCCACTGCTCTAAGGCGTATCTCAATCACTCTAAATAAGGCCTGCTGCTCCTCATGGGGCTCAAAGACTGACTCACACGCAGATCTGTACTATGAATCAGGCTGGTTGAACCTATCAAATCGTCTTTTATTTATCTCACCTGCACAATGGCAAAAATCTATCTTGGGACTGACTCCATTATGTATTCAAAACTACTCCGACTGAATCCTTGGCTCACGACCCTCCACTAGATCTGAACGCCAACCTTTCCTGGTTCCGAGATGCTGGACTGCACAGGACAAAGATCTTTCTCGTACAGGGTCCCGACATGGTTCAATGCGCTTAGTCCACCTACCTATCCTCAACCTCGCTTGAAGCTTTCAAATCCATGCTCTATGCCCACCTCACCACCACTAGCAACTGTGATTGCGCTTAGATAAAGACTACTAGTCCTCATGTCCATCCTCACATCTGAGGCCTCTTCCTCCTGACTAATGAACCTCTGGTACCTCTATTACTTCCTGTCTCCCACCCAAACTCACTCCCCTTTTTTCCTGTCCTCTCACTTACTCTCCCACTCACCACCTTTCCTCCTCTCTAGCCTCCTTTGGCTCTAATGATCACCCTCTCCGGAAGTTTCTTAACCTCGAAATTGTCTACTCGCTTGAACCTGTTATAGCTTGTTTTTCTATGAAACTTAAAACGTTACTGCCTTAAACTGTTAATAGCAAATTTATGATGTAACTTTCCTGTCTGGTTTTACCTGTAATGTGTATCGTGCTTTGTTAAATGTTCTTTGTGACATGGAACCTTTGTAAAAGAGCCCTGGCTCAAAGGTATTAATTCCTAGACTAATAAACTAAACTAAACTAAACAATGGGTATACATCCTTGCATATCACCCTTTCCCATTATCTATTATCTATCTATCTATTTATCTAGCTATCTATCAACAGTATATATCTATCGGTCTGTCTGTCTGTCTATCTATGTCTATCAATCTGTCTACTGACAGCATCTACCTATCTATCTATCTATCTAGCTATTGACAGCATCTATCTATCTATCTATCTACTGACAGACAGACAGATATGGGATATGCAATGGTCTGATTAAAAATGTCCAATTTATCTTCATGTGTAAGGGGACAGGACCATAACACATGATTGGTGGAGCCCTGAGAGGGTAATGACAGTCCTGCCCCTCACAGGTGCTGATAAATTGCTTATTCTGATTCAGACCATTGCATATTTTATTTATACAACATTATTGCTGTTTGTCTGAAGACTAGATTGTTTCTCTTTGATTTCAGTTACTGGCTTAAGTGCCGAACTAAACAATTGTGATGATGTCAGCATGGTGAAACCAGCGAAGTGATTGGTTCTGTATTTCAGTGTGCTGGTACTAACCTATAGGACATCAAAGATATATATATATATATATATATATATATATATACACACACACACACAGTATATATACATACATATACAAATTCCTTTCCTTCTAACAAATAATGAAGTCATAGGGTGACTGTTTATATCAAACAAATCAGGATTGATAAGGAGTCAAACTGATCAATTAATAATCACCCTCCACCTGCTCTTTCTTGACAGTGTGCTCCATGAAAGCAATAAGAAGAGTCTCAATTTGGTCATTTATAACGATTAAATTCATTGAAGAAGAACATTGCCTTAAGACAGTGGTAAGTGGAAGAAGTCAGTGTTTGTTGCAAAAAGGGAAAAATCAATAGTGATCTATCATAAGAGGCCATTTGGGACCTGTACATCCTTTCCACGAAGGGAAAAATGATAGGCTGCCATCAAAAGGAAAGCCGGCGGGAGCAGAGGCAGTGAAACTTACCTCATCTGAGCTGTCATGGGAACTGCACTGAGAATCTATTTAGATGATAAGTACTAATTTGTCTTTTACAGGAAGGAAAAATGGAAGAGTGGTATTGTTATTTTCATCCATGTGCCTGCAGCTTTACTTCCCTGGGGCCTGTTCATGTCAGCTCTCAGAAGTTAAGCAGAGTTGGGTCTGGTCAAACCACCAGGTGATGCAGAAAGTCGTGTTGGCACTTTCCCTTTGATTATGAGCAACTATAGAAAGAAGAAGGCATTGGAAGGAGTTGGTTCTCCCAAAGGGCAGTAAGCATTTGGAACAGTCTAACCAACAATGCTATAGACAGTGGAAACTTAAACATTTTTAAAAACAGATTGGATGACTATTTCCTGGAAGGGGAAATATATGGTTATGCGCCTTCATAAAACAGCAGACAGGATAGGTACATTGCCTGCTCTTGTCTGTAACTTCCTGTGTTTCTGTACCAATGACCCAGTATGGCATTAGGGAAACAGTGTCCTGCCACAAGATTCTGACTTTTAGATAAGACCAATTTTGCCACTATTGCGCTACTCACGACATGACTGTTAGGCCACATAAAACATGGTAGAACTTCATGTCACAGGTCACGTAAGTTATGCATTACAAATGGCGCATGCTTCAGAATAATGAAACATGTGGCATTTCTCTGCAGTAAAGTAAGTAAAGTGTCACAAATGCTTCAAAATGTTTGAAAGTTGCATGCAAACATTTTGGCAGATTTGCTGTGCTGCAGCTGTGACTGAACAACTGCCACAAGTCCTGCGTCCAAAACTTTAAAATCCATGCCATACTGTAATGCGCCTTACCTCCTAGTAAGGTAGCGGGTTGCATTCTATTATTTATAAATTGCATCCCATTTGGAAGGGAAGAGAATCATATTTTTGGCTCTGTGTGGAACTGAGAAGCCCAATCCCTTCTACGTCATAGTACTCCTTTGATGGTAAGCCCCACCCCATGCACAAATGTTTTGTGATGTCAATGTTTGAAGATCGCCAGGTGTGCTCGCCACAGGAATCAATGTGAGCATCTTTTTATCTTTTTTAACATACGTTTTGGCACCATTTGTTTCAAGTCAAAGCCTCTGCTCATGGTAACGAGAGTCTTCACCAGTGTCCTGGCCAAATTTTCCCTAGTCACTAACCCGCTAACAGATTGTCCTGGTTTAAACATCACAGGAGCAATGTCTTTATTAGCAGCATTGCAGGAGGGTTGGAGGAGAAAGTATGCCTGTTTGAAGATGACACAAAACTCTGCAACAGAGTGGACATGGGGTGGGGTGGGGTGGAAAGAATGAGGGATGATCTGAAAAAGCTGAAAGACTGGTCAAGGGACTGGCAGCTGGGTTTCAATGCAAAAAAAGTGCAAAATCATGCACTTGGGGCACTGAAACTCAGGGGCAACATATCAACTGAGCGGGGAGGTATTATCAACCACAAAACAGGAAAGGGACCTAGGGGGCAATCATTTCTGATGACCTGAAAGTAGCCAAGCAGTGTGATGAGGCAGTGGGGAAGGCTAGCGGGATGCTCAGGTGCTTAGGGAGGGACATTACCAGCGGAAGGAGGAAGGTAGTATTACCCCTCTATAAATCACTGGTAAGACCCCACATTGAGTACTGTGTTCAGTTCCAGAAGCCCCACCTCCAGAAGGACATAGATAAGGGTGGAAGTAGTACAAAGGTGGGCTACCAAAATGGTGCAGGGCTTGCATCAAAAGCCCTATGAGGAAATACTCAAGGAACTACATTTGTACTCTCTAGAGGAAAGGAGAGACATGACAGAAATGTTCAAATACCTCACAGGCATTGATAAGGTACAGGAAGGTAGCATTTTCCATAGAAAAAAATGCTCCTGGACAAGGGGTCACACTATGAAGCTGAAGGGGGTGGCTCAGAGGAGATGTGAGGAGATACTTCTTCACAGAGAGGGTGCTGGATTCCTGGAACAGCCTCCCAGCAGAGGTGGTGGGTGCTAAAATGGTAACAGAATTCAGGCATGCATGGGATAGACATAAGGGGACCTTAGAAGTGAGGCAAGGGTGGGGCGAAGACCGGAGATTGATTAGGGTCTGTCATGGCACAGTAGGTAGGAAATATAGGGCAGACTAGGTGGGACAAAAGGTCCTTATCTGCCAACAAAGTCTATGTTTCTATGTTAAGATTGTTTAAAGATAATCTGTTAGTGGGTTAGTGAATGGGGACAATTTGGCCAGGACACCAGCGAGAACACTCCTGTTACTTGAGCAGAGGCTTTGACTTGAATAAATGCCACTAAAAAGTGTACAAAAGAAAAGGAAGTCAGTCAGCTGGATCATGGGTGTAGTGGTTCACTACCAGTTGTGATGCTGATGAACCATGCTGATCATGGGGGGGGGTGACAAACCCTGGGCCACTGCCTTGGGGGGTGCCTACTTACAGCGTTTGGCCAGACAATGGCCCAAAGTCTGTGTTGGTCAGCATCTCCCTCCTCATGTACTGTACAGGAAAGGAAGGAATGCTGGAAGTACTCATATTGGGCAGTGATGATGGACAGAGGATTACCGGCCAGTGGCTGGCCAGCTGGCCATGCCATGGGTTAATGTTTTTCTTTGGACTTGTCATGGTTGGGGTGGGCAGGAGGGCAGACATGCATACCAAGTGGCAGGGGCAGTGGGGCATACTGTGGCGGTGCCTGGTGGTGGCAGATTTGGATGCACTGAGCATCATTAGAGGGGAGGATATGCTGAAGGACATGATTACGGTGGTGATGATGAGAGATCCACACAGAACAAAGTGTGCAACAGCACCTTCCCACCAAGAACGTATCTTGGGTAAACAGTGGAAGAAGAACACAATCCACAGGATATTATCCAAAGGCGGTATGCAGGACTGCTATTTATTCCAACAAATCTTCCACAAAACTAATCTCTATAACAAACGGTAGGTAAAACAGGATCTTCTGCAAAAAATGGTGAACACCTCTAGTGCCTTGAGTCTCGCGAGTCTTCAAAGGGGTATAGCATACAACATTCAAGCCTTTTTGAATTCCTGGCTCATTAATATGCATAGGGTACTCAATCCAAAATTTAAAGTGCAACACCAGAAAGCATTCACCCAAAATATAAAGTGGAACAACAAATTTCATTCAAGTGCCCTTGTTTTTCTGCAAAATAAACAACGTTCTAGCACTTACATAATATTCCTAAATATAAATTAAATCATATAATATAATCTAAATGCGAACATCATATTATTCAAGCACATTCACTGCACATTTATATGCTTCAGGTAGGAAGCAATTTTGGGATCTGTGTTCAATCAGTATCCTAATATGGAGGGGAGAACATGAGAAACAGGATTTAGAGTGTGAACACAGTATTATTATTTTAAGGCTAAATTGCACTATTCTAAATAAAGGTTCTACACAAATAAACCCTAAAATGATGAGAGAGACTGAGGGTTTGGGATGGAACTGTAGATCAGTCCATGGAGGACTTCAAAGGATGTCATTGAGACGTTCCTTTCAGTGCCAATAAGTTACTGGGTGGGAGGTGGAGAGGTCTTTTTCTAGGTTTTGGCCAGGTTTAACTATGTTTTCACTTGATGAATAGGTACTTGGATACAGAACTGGAAATGTCACATTTGAGTCTAATTCCAAATACAATGTATCTGAACAGTATCAGATTCAGAACTGGAACTTCTAATAATGCAACAGATACAGAGAGAATGGATTTCACAGATTTTGAGCATTACTACTTAATTTGCTGGCTAGTTGTAATTTTGTTACCAAGCTTAAAGCAGCACTGCAATGAAAAAATTATTTTCCGAAACAGTTTTTTCGACTACAATTAATAAAATTATAATATAGCGTAAACAACTGTGGCTCACCTGGCTTCATAGAAACAAGACCAGACTTCTTGGTCCTAGGATGAGTGGATATTGTTTACTAAAGCCGAGTAACAGCACGACTCACCCCACTGGCAATTGCCAACGTTTCAAGCAACCTACTGTGCACTTTGTGAAGGTGTGTCTCTGTCTGCAAGTATCCTCTTTTTAAACATGGTTCTTAAAGTAACAAATGCAATAAATACATAAATATGTGCAAAAACAACATTCAAAAGTGTATAATGATAAAGAACATTTCACAGTGTTATATCTAGATATGAAGAATGTGCAGTGCCATTCCATACTCAAACAGTGTACTACTTATAGTAAACCAAATATTTTAAAAAAGCCACTTGCTAACATACCTACAGAAACAAAAACAGAACTAAAAGGTAGGGGAAGGAAGGAAAAGTCAAAGAATAGGAGGACCAAAGACTATGAAAGGGTGTGGGGTTGGCGGGGGTATTTGGAAGGGAAAGGAGAAAAAACTATATAGTCACAATTAATTAGCAAATCACTGAATAAATAGAAGCGTTACTGTTATATCAAAGAAAAGTACATGATTTAACCCATTCTCCCCGGTGGTCATTTTGGGTCAGGTTCAGCAATGGATGGTTCTGATGCCATACTGCCCTTACATGAATCAAATTTAATCAAAAATCAAAGTTTGATCTGGTTCCGTGATGTCAGTTTGCATCTGTATCTCCCCCCGACGGGGTTGAAATTTAGGCTGAATTGCCTAGTCCTCCTTTCCCGGTTTGGTCTACAGTGGGCCAATATTTCAAAAATGGGTGCAGCTGAAACATTTCTTTTAGTATTGGTGCTTCTATGGACTGCAGTTTGTACTGCCAAAAGCACTACTCCCTCTTGAGGAGTTTATTGTTTACTGTTGCCTGAAACACTGGCGGTTGCCAGCAGGGTGAGTCGTGCTTCTACTGAAATTTAATAAACAATATCTATTCATCCTATGACCAAGAAGTATGGTCTTGTTTCCCCTGGAGCCAGGAGAACCAATCTTTTTTATTGTTGTGGTCCCACCACACATGTATGCTCCCAGCATTGTTCCCTTAGCTGCCTTCATTGTTTGCACTAGCCTAACTCTTTCTGCATGCTTGGGACCCAGATTGAAACTATTTTTTGCCTTATTGTAGTATATCTTCATTGGTAAGCATTTATGCTAGCCAAGGGGGAAGCACTGGAAAGGAGCAGGGAAATCCTAGCCCCCCCCCCCCCAAAAATCAGGGTGGTAAGTGAGGTAAACATCAAGATAGAGATGTTGACAGGGAGAAGGGCAGGGGTAATTGGAGAAAATGACAAAGGCAATAAGGACAGTGATGGGGCAAAAAGGGGTAAGGCCATCAAGAAATGGAGGGTAATGAGTACCAATGCCCTTAGTCTGGGCAACAAGCTCCCTGAACTTGTGGCCTTGATGGAAGAGGGATGCCTGGATATCATAGCAGTCACAGAAACATGGTACACAGAGAACCATGACTGGGATGTTAACATACCAGGGTACACAACATACATAAGAGACAGGGACGGTAGGAGAGAGGGAGGAGTAGCTCTCTATGTAAGGGAAGGGATAAAAGCAACTGAACAAAAGAGTAAATAGGGAGGAGAGGAGGCACTGTGGGTTATCTTAGAGACTGGAAATGGCACTACAATCTGCACAGGGGTTGTATACAGACCCCCAAGTCAGGTAGAGGGAATGGACAAGGATATGATAGAAGGCATCCTTAGGATAGCAGAGAAACGGGAGTTGCTGTTGATGGGGGACTTGAATATGCCAGATGTTAACTGGAGTACCTTTGCTGCAGCCACATCCAAAAGCAGGGCCATTCTCGATGCCCTACAGGTGGCATGCCTCAGACAGCTAGTTTTGGAACCCACTCATGAGGGAACAATCTTAGACCTCATACTCTCAAATGGGGACAGTGAGAGGATCTCAGATCTAGAAGTGGGTAGCCATCTGGGAACAAGTGACAACCAAACAGTGTGGTTCACGATAAACTCAGCTACAGAGTCAAGCCATACAAAAGTGAGGGTACTGGACTTCAGGAGGGCTGACTTTGGCAAGATGGAAGAGTGCCTTAGAAAAGCACTAGCAAACAGGCTAGAAGGTTGGGTGGAGCAACAATGGGGAAACATCAAAACAGCCATCACAGAGGCAACAAGCCTTTATGTGGAGCAAATAAACAAATCAAAATGAAAGAAAAAGCCACTAGGGTTCTCAAAAGAAGTGACGGGGAAGATTAGGGAGAAAAATATAGCATTTAGGAAGTATAAGGAAACACAGAAGGAGCAGGACAGAGAACTGTACCAGTTACGACAGAAGGAAGCAGGGAGGGAAGTCAGAACAGCAAAGGCTCAAACTGAGGAAAAGATAGCCAACTCAGTTAAGAAGGGGGATAAAACCTTTTACAGGTACATCAGGGAGCATAGAAAGACAAAGGGAGGGATAGTGAGGCTGAATAGAAAGGACAGTGGGTGGGCAGAGAGGGATAGTGAGAAAGCAGGGATACTGAACAAATACTTCTGCTCAGTATTCACCAAAGAGGAGGAGGGGAGGTGCCTAATCCAATTAACAGAAGCACTCTGGATAGGGGGGCATCAACCCCATTCCTTTCACAGAAGACAAGGTACTAAAAGAACTCCTAAAACTGAAGGTGGACAAAGCAAAGGGGCCTGATGGAATGCACCCCAGAATTCTAGAAGAATTAAGGGGAGAACTAGTAATACCACTGACTATCCTTTTTAAGAAATCATGGGAGGATGGTGTGGTACCTGAGGATTGGAGGAAGGTAGATGTGATTCCACTTCACAAAAGAGGGAGCAAGACAGGCAGGAAACTACAGACCTGTCAGTCTGACCTCTGTGGTAGGGAAAGTGATAGAGTCACTTCTGAAGGAAAGAACTGTTGAGTACCTAGAGGCCAGTGGGGCACAGGACCCAAGGCAGCATGGGTTCACAGCGGGAAGGTCATGTCAGACAAATCCAATTGATTTCTTTGACTGGGTGACCAAAGTAGTAGACCAGGGAGGGGCTGTGGACATGGCCTACCTAGACTTTAGCAAGGCATTTGACACAGTCCCACACAAAAGAATAATAATCAAATTAACCAACCTGGGAGTGGGTCCCAGGGTGGTAGCCTAGGTAAAACATTGGCTGGACAACAGGACATAGAAGGTAACTGTAAATAGAGTGCACTATGAAGAAAGGGGGGTTACTAGTGGGGTACCACAGGGTTCATTACTGGGTCCAGTCCTTTTTAATGTCTTTATAAGTGATATTGCAGAGGGACTGGGAGGAAAAGTATGGCTCTTTGCAGATGACACAAAGATCTACAACAGGGTTGATACACAAGGAGTCATGGAAAGGATGAGAAGGGATTTGGCAAGGTTGAAGGAATGGTCAGAAGTATGGCAGCTTGGATTCAATGCAAAGAAGTGCAAAATAGTGCACCTGGGAAACAAAAACCCAGGGGAAGATTACGCAATGAGGCGGAGGTAGTAACAACAACAACAATGGAAAGGGACCTGAGGGTAATTATATCAGATGACCTTAAGGCTAGCAAGAAATGTGAGAAGGCAGTAGGGAGGACTAGGGGATACTGGGATGTATAGGGAGATGCATCACCAGGAGAAAACAGGAAGTTGTTATCCCTCTGTACAGACAGCTGGTGAGACCCCATCTGGAGTACTGCATCCAGTTCCGGAGAACCCCATCTCTGCAAGGACATAGACAGGATGGAGGCAGTCCAGAGGAGGGCAACTAAAATGATGCAGGGTCAGCAAGAGAAGCCATACAGGGAGAGGCTAAAGGAGCTTAATATGTATACCCTTGAGGAAAGGAGGGGAAGGGGGGACATTACAGAAACTTTTAAATACCTTAGTGGAATCAACAAACTCCAAGAGGGTAGCATCTTTCAGAAAAAGAGATGTGCAAGAACAAGGGGACACAATTTGAAGATGGGGGGGTGGCTCAGAGGCAATGTAAGGAAGTATTTTTTCACAGAGAGGGTGGTGGATGCATGGAACAGCCTTCCTGAGGAGGTTGTGGGGTCTAAAACTGTGGGAGAATTCAAGAATGCATGGGACAGACATAAGCAATTCTTGTGGGGGGTAGAAAGAAATAGGCTGTTGGTTAACTTGGATCTGCAGCTTATCTTGTAGGTAGGGAAATGGGCAGACTAGGTGGGCCAAATGGTCCTTATCTGCCGTCACAGTCTATGTTTCTATGTCTCCAACATTGCCACTGGAAAGTGGCATTAGCAGCACTCACCCACTGGCTGTCTCCGGTAGTTTTGTTAATTCACTGTTTTTTTAAAGGTGACTCCCTCATCAGGGTATCCCGTGATATGGACAAATTAAAATGAGCAAAGGAATTTGCATGATGTCAATATAGTGAGTGAAATATGGGCTATGTGCACTTAATAGCACATAGTAAGTTGAGCGATGGTGTCAGTAAGGAGTGGGCGTTTGATGTGGAATATAAGGCTGCATTTGTTGGGCAACTCCCAAGCTGACCGGCTGGTGTGGTGGTTAGAGTTACTGCTTCTCTGTCTGCTGGACCCGGGTTCGGGACTAGCTGTAGGTTATTTTTGTGTGTGTGTGTGTGTGTGTGTGTGTGTGTTGGATAACATGTTACTGTATATGTTTTGATTTTCCCAGCTGTGTTTTCCCCCTTCCTACAGGTTGCTCCCTCCAACGTTCTCCCCCTGCTGACTGCTGTCCCCCATGATGTTGCCCCCCCGAGTTTCATTTCTCTCCCATTATCAGCCCCCTCCCCAGAGAGGATGATAATAATAAATATGGGGGTGCAGGGGATGTAGTCCCCCACATAGAATGTAATTTTTAATTGCCCCTCTCATGGAACGTAAGTGCCGGTCACCAAATTTGTTAGTGCTGAGGTGTTGATCACTTTTATTGCCATTAGCTATATGCAGTCGCCCTTTTATTCAGCACTGTTATGCTGGCACGCCTATCATATGTAACCCCTCATCAGTCAGGAAACTTTAAATTTTAACACGCCAATATGAGCTGGGATCCCACGTCTTTCCTTTCCTTCTTTCCTTCCTTCTTTCTTTCTTCTTTCTTGTGTGTTTTACATTTTCAGACCTAAGAGGTCTTACTAGACAATATACTGTTAGCAAGTCATATTATGAAGGACAACACACAAAATAAAACTTTAACAAAGTCTAAAACAGACAAAACAAATGGTATGAACAAAATTGGGCCAGCTAGGAGGCTGGGCAGCATGGAGATTACAGTTCAGAGGACTATGAAACAGGAGATCCTGGGTTCGAACCCCAGCACAGCTACGGGATAACTGTGTGATCCTGAGTGTGTCTCTTGACCTCCCTGGGCTTCAGTTTCCTCCTAGTTGCATCCTTAAGAAGAAGCAGGACCCTGACTGACAATTAGATGTTGCACCTCAAATGGGTTACCCATGGGGAAAGGGGAAGAAGGAGGAGAAGTAGAAGTAGAAGGAGAAGGAGAGGAGGAGGAGGAGGAGGAGGAAAAGAATGATCAATTGCCTAAACCAGTTTTATGAGATGGGGTATGCTGGCCAAGATGCTGGAGAAAATCCTCCTATGCCTGTGAAAAGGGCCTTTGGATTCTTCACTCCCACCTGGACATACATAAGTACAGCACCAGAGATGGGCAGAAGGGTCTCAGTTTAATGTCTCATATGAAGGATGGCACACCCTGCAGTACAGCATCCCCCAGTACTATACTTGCGTGTCAGCCTTTATGGTATCAGCCCAGTTCCATACTGGCAGAAAATAAACTGTAAGACAGTACAGTTACTGTACAGTGAAGCATTTTGAGTGCTTCTTCAGACAGCTGTCACAGTAGGGCTGGCTGGCACAATTTGACTACAGCTATTAGACACTCTGCCTAAGCATATTCACCCCTGTAGTACCGGGATGCTTCCTCAACGCACTGGTTGAAGTGCATAGCGAATTAGTCAGTGGCTGGGCATAGATTTCATCAGCCCTCAGCAAGAGACAGGTCAAGCCATGTCTTTCACGGAGAAACCAATTAAAATGCAGTTATTGGAGCATACACGCATCTCTCAGCAGGTACAGTACTCTAAAGGTATTACTGGTGCCTGTACTGAATATGCAAGCAGAATTTGTATTTAGATTTAAAAAAAAAAAGGCAACTTCTAAACATTGCATACTGGGCAACAAAGCTCCCTCTGTTCTCAAATCCATTCCCAATGGTAACTGGCTGCAACAGCTGCATAATGTACTGGGCATAAAAAATGATAAATTATTCAAAGAGAGACAGAGTAAGAGACAAAGAAATGTTTCTGTAATTATCTAATTTATCCCTGTGCTTCTTTTGCACATCAAAACACCACTGAAGACACTTTAAAGAGATGGACCAGAGGAAAACCAAAAACCGCACTTGGTATCAACATCTCCATTACACACAGTCCAACATAAAGGTGGTTATTTTTTAATTTTATTTACTTATTTATTATTTGCACACTCCAGGATAGACATAAGGGCAGTGTGGAATGCAGAATTCAGCCATCAGAATTGGCACAGAATGGCAATTCTGCAGCCGAAATGCTTTTGGAATTTCAAAAAAGCATTTCTGTGTAAAATCATGGGGTAATTTTCTATGGATCACATAAACCACAGAATATTTTCTGCGGATTACGGAAAAAGAATCTACAGTTTAGTAGGAAACTGACTAAAGGATAGGCAGCCGGGGGCTGTGGTCAATGGGGACAAATCAGAAGAGAAGGAGGTCACGGGCAGGGTGCCACAGAGATCTGTCCTGGGCCAAGTCCTCTTCAATATACTCATCAGCAACACTGGAGAAGATATCCGGGGCAGGCGGAGCATCTTCGTAGATGACACTAAGCTCAGTGGGAGGGTGGATAGCAATGAGGGAATCAGGGAAATGCAGAGTGACTTACAAAAGCTGAAGGGGTGGTCTAAGATTTGGAAGTTGAAATTCAATGCCAAAGGTAATGCACCTAGGGAACAAGAACCCCAGGACAGAGTACTGGATGGGCGGGGGGAGACTTAGCGCTATGGCCTATGAGTTATCGTCAGTGACATCCTCAAGCAATCGAGTCAGTGCAGCAAGGCCTATGGTAACGCAAGTAGGATGCTGAATGTATTGACAGCGGGAGAAAGGAGATAGTACTACCTGTGTATAGATCTTCAGTGAGGCAAACACCTGGAGTACTCTGCCCCATTCTGGAGCCCTCACCTCAGAATGAATGGGGACAGTCTGGAGACGGTGCAGTGCAGGGTCACAAAAATGATTCAGGGCCAGCAAGGCATGTCTTACAAAGAGCGTCTCAAGACACTGAACATGTACTCACTGGAGACCAGAAGGGAGAGAGGAGATACGATGGAGACGTTCAGGGTCCTAAAAGGAATAAACAAGCTGAAGCAGTTGATAGTTTCAAGCATGGCTGGGACAGAGTGAAGGGTATAGTGGTCACTTGGGGCGGCAGGATCAGGAAGGAAATGGGGGGAGAGGGAGGATGCTGGATGGGCAGCAGGTCCCAGGGTTTGACAGAGATCTTGAGCAGACTGGATGGACCATTGATTTCTTTCTCTCGTCATTGTCTGTGTTTCTGTGTTTATGTAAACTGTGGGTTATTAATCTTCAAATACCATTCTGCATACAAAATGTCGGAATTCTGCCACTGACGAATTCTGCAGAATTTTCTGAAATTTCGCAGGCTTTCATTCTGTCAGAAACTGAACATTCTACACAGTCCTAATGGACACATTTATTTATTTGAGTTTTGGTGACTGGGTAAATCCACTGAGACAATACATTCCCTTTTTCAGGGTCGACCCGGGGTCTTGGTAAAATAGCAGAGAGATAACAGTAAGAATACATTGGTACACAATACAATGGCAGATAAGGAGATATAGTAAGCACAATGGCAGGCGTTGAGGTACAGCATAAACAATGGCAAAAAAATACAGGGATACAGCATACAGGTATTTACAAAAATTAGTCAAACAATGAATAAGTACCTTAAAAACAATCAACATTTCAAATGTATATATAATAAACTTAGAGTAGCAACTAAGAGCTAAAGGAGGAAGGGGGAAGGAAGGGGGACAGACAATGAGGAAGAAGGGGATGCAGGGCAGAACGCATGGATGTAGCCGGTGGAGAAGCACAGAGTTCAGTGAGAGGAAGGGATAAAGGGGGAAGGGAGGGGTGAATCATCAGTGGAAGCAGGAGCAGGATACAGTGATGGAGAGCGAGGTATACAGATTGGATTGAAACGTGGAGGGAGAGGAGCAGGAGAGGACATAAGTGGGGAGGGAATTCCAGTCTGATGTCACCGCTAAAGAGAAAGACCTATAGGCAGTGGCCGGATGTAGTTTCGGAGTAACTAGAAGTGGGAGTGAGGCAGATCGTAGGGTGTGGGAAGCTTATCTTAGTCATATAGTCTCACGGAGGCAAGGGGGTGTGAATTTATGGACAGGCTTGAACATGAAGCTCGGGGAAGAATACTTCAGTTTAGCCTCATAGCATAGCCAGCCCAGAAAGGAGAGGACGTCGCACTGGTGAGAGCGGGCATTTTCCCCCAGGGCAAACCTCCCCACCCTATGATAAGTCTGGTTGAGAAGGGTCAGGGAAAAGGAATTTGCAGAGAGTAGTAACAGAGCTCCATTCATTAGGAGTGGCAGGAGAAATGCAGTAGCTATCTTATGGCAGGAGGCAGAGGAAAGGAAGGGATGGATGTGATAAAGGAGACCAAGATTCTGGTACAAGGATTTGGAGACACAAGAGACATGTAAGCTAAAGGTGAGAGCAGTGTCCAACAGGATACCCAGATATTTGAAGGACTGCACACACTCAAGCATATCACCATTGTTAGAGCTAATGCTAAGGGGGGTGGGGGAGAGACTTGACGGAGGATCGATGGGTAAATACCATGCTTTTAGTTTTTTTCATATTAAGAATGAGGTGATTGCAGTTGAACCAGTCCTCAAGGGAAGCAAAGTCAGATGCAAGTACTCTGATAATTTGATTAATATCAGGGGAGGAGTGATAGATGACTGCATCACCTGCATTGAGGTGCACAGCAGCTCCTCTGCAAAAACTGGGCAGGTCATTAATGAAAGAAGAGAATAATAGAGGACCCAAAATGGATCCCTGAGGGACACCATGAGTGATGGGCCTTAGGTCAGAGACTGATCCAGCCCATTTAGCCCTTTGAGAACAACAGGACAGATAGTTATTAACCCTGTTTAGAGCACCAGAGTCGAGGCCAAGGACACGTAGCTGTTGGAGGAGAAGACCATGACTGACCAGGTCAAATGCTTTTGTGAGATCAACAAATATGACACCAGTAACAGAGCCTTGATCTATCGCATGGAATATATCAGTGGTAACTTTTATCAGGGCTGTTAGGGTGCTGTGATTCCTCCAGAACCCATATTGACATATGGATAGTAGATTGTGATATTCCAGATAGTCCTGAAGGTGGTTATACACTATTCACTCTTGAATTTTGGCTAACAGGCAGAGGATGGAAATAGTTCTATAGTTTTCTACTGCATTGTTGGGCCCTCCTTTGTGCACTGGCATGACCACCGCCACTTTCCACTTATTAGGAATTGTACAAGACAGGCATGATCGACTGAACAAGTCACAGACAGTACGAGTGAGTGTAGGGGCACCTAATTTAAGAAATTTTGGCTCAAGTGTGTCATGACCAGGGGAGCTCTCTGATTTTAAGTTGGATAGAAGCTTCCACATGTCTTTACAGGAGGCCAATTTCAGATGGAAAGCAGACTGAACACCAATGGAGCTTGGTGGTGACTGGTAAGGGGGAGCTGAAGGGGGGGTTATGGTAGAGTGAGGTATACTTGTAAAGATCCATAAAGAAATTGTTAAATCCAGATGCGATGGACATGGGGTCAGCAAGGGTGGCACCACTGACAACTATGGAGCAAGATAAATCTGCAGACTTTCCTTTTACCAGGGAGTTAACTTGCCTCCAGAATTCTTTTGGCTTGCAAAAGTGCTCCATTTGAAGGGATTGGTAATGAGACATTTGGCTTTATGGAGTGAATTTTTGCACTTGTTTCTGAATTGCCTGTAGACTTCCCAGTCTTGAAGGAGTCCACTCTTTTTATAGGTCTGCCAGGCTTTGTCACGGAGGGACATAAGCGTTCTAATATCCTTAGTGAGCCATAGAGCTTTGACTCCCTTTGATCTACATTTTTTCAGTGGGGTATGGTAACTAATAATTTGAGAGAGGGTTGGGACAATGAAATCCAGGGCTAGATTTACATCGGGAAGGGTATTAATGGGGCGCCAGTCAGAATCATTGATGGATGCAATAAAGCTGCCTACGTCAAACCTAGACATGTCCTGAACCATGGAGACCGTGGGGATGGGTGGGGATAATTGTTCCTCCAAATACAGAAAGTGGGGGAATGGCCACTGATACAGTCAGGGAGGACACCAACAGCTTTTATCTTCAAGGGGCAGTTAGTGACTACCCAGTCAAGTAGGGTATGTTTTCCAGATTTGGAGTTGTGATGGGTAGGATCCTGTAGGAGTTGTGCCAGGTTGGCGTCAGTGAGAGAGGCACGCAGTTTGTCTGCATCAGTGTGGAGCCGGTCAATATTAAAGTCACCACACAGGATAAGGTCATGGCTAGGGAGATTCACAAGAGAGGCGAGAAAGGGGGGCAGACCTTGGGGAGCTCTATTGGGTGGCAAGTACGCACATCCAGTGGTAAGTTTCTTGACATTTCCAAGAGTTATGGAGATGAAAAGGGATTCAGCAGGAGAAAAACTCACGTCAGGAGAAGGGAGCTCGAGTACATCCAAATCAGACTTAAAGTAGATAAGGACACCACCTCCCCTCTTACCTAACCTGTAATTTCTGAGGCAGTTATACCCAGGTAGAGCTACCTCGTGTTGTTTAACAGTTGGTTTGAGCCAGGATTCAGTGATAAATAAGATGTTGGGAGATATCCGCATGGCCCATACCTCAAGTTCAGCCATTTTAGGGCGGAGACTTCAGATGTTCATGTGTGCAATTTTTAGACCTTTTATCAGGGGTATGGTAGTAGAGAAGTGGGAGAGGGTGGGGCAAGGGGGCCCAGGATTGAACTCAATGTCCCCAGCGCAGGCAAGAAGGAGGAGAACAGATAAATGAACCCAGGCCGAGGCACAGGAAGAAAGCACCGCAGCGCAAGTGGTATTATGAGGTAAGCAAATGTGTTTATGGAGCCAGAACCCAAGGAGTGCAGAGCTTTGGAAGACATGGGATGTATAGCAGAGCATGAGAGGACTGTGGCTGGATGTGACATGGAGGGGGAGGAGTACTATTGGGAGAAGAGTGGTTTAATGCCACAGCAATAACCGGATCAAGACAGCAGCAAAGAAAGAGAAGGCAGGCAAGAGAAAGTCTAGCCAACTTAGGTGACCCATGCCAGGGGCATGAGAAAAAAGGATTCACAGAGAAAATTACAGCGGGGCACAGATTAGCACAGGGATAGGATAAGAGGAGCAGCTCGATGTTTCTCAAATGAGTTCACAATGGTCACATGTGGCCACCAGTATCATTTTGTGTGGCCACCAGTATCATTTTGCATAGCCATAGAGCTTTTCATGGACCCAACTGCAAAGGCACTGGATGGGATATGCATTTAAAGTAAAACATGCATTGGGGTCTTGATTTCATGTATACAGTGTGAAAACAATGTGTTACATCACAGCACTTGGTGTATATCGGTAGTCTGGGGTGAAAAGAAAAGTAATGAGGCAACCAGAAAGTGCTGGTGGTCACATTTTGAGGCCCTTTGAGGCCATCAGAATTTGGGGCCTGGTAACCCCTGATTTAGATGATGCACTTACTGTTTTTTTTTTTTTTTACTTGCTATTTACTTCCCCTTCCCCCACACCCATGGCACTCCACTCCCTTTGGGAGATGCCTATAGCCTGTAGTCTCTGCCCTCTTACCTGAAGCCAGGTGATATTGAGCCCCCATGTAGCCATGGCTTGCTCCCCCAGGTAGGGATGAGGTGGGGGGCCCATACACCCTGCATTCCTGAGTTTCATAGGGATTCTCCATTCTCGGACAGGTTGGGGCATTAGAGATCTGGGCCTGGCGCTCCGTCTACTGGGAGTGCCACGAACCATTTTCCATTTTTCTTCTGCTGTATGCCATGCATCCTGACGTCAAGGTGCTGTATGCCGACATCCATCACGCAGCTCCCCCTATGAGTGGCTGGGCTTGGTACACCCAGGGCCTCTGCCTGGGGTCCGCCAAGCACCGAGCCCTGATCCCCACCCCCCCAGGAGAAGGCAAGCAGTCCCTGGGATGCTCAAGTCTCCTTCCCCAGCAGGCCCTCCAGTTCCCCGAGCTCATTCCCAAACCCAGGTCACTGGCATTGGAAGTGGTAGCGCTACCACTGTGCTGGCAGACAGGCCTATGCACTTACTTTCTGAGAGGTGGGAGGGGAAATTACAGAAGCAGAGGTGAATAGTTACAGTGTACAACATAAGGCAATTTCAAGACAGTCTGTTCTTTAAGCAATATGGCATGATAGGGTGTGCTTTGTGCTGGGATAATGGCATAATCTCAAACAGGTTTAGGCAGCCATATTTGAACAGATTCACTTTGTGTTTTTTGCATCAATTTTTGCAGGAGAACGGCACTCACAGCATGGACGGCAGTATAGCCTAGAGGTTACAGCAGCACAATGTGGACGTGCTTGATACATCCATCAGACCTTGATTTGATTCTCAAAACCTCCACTTGCATACTGGGTGACCCTAAGCAAGTCACGTAACCTTCCTGTGCTCCTGGGACACACCTGGGAATGTGTGTCTTTCTTAGCCAAAAATTGTAAAATAATTTAAAAAACAATTATCATAAGAGAGACATCTCAGAGTATGGATTATCTCATAACACAATGAAAAGAAACGGGAAACCTGGAACCTGCTCCCCTCTCCCTCCGCCTCACTCCCTGCCTTTAGTCACCAGCTAAAGCATCTTCCTGCACCCTCCTGTCCCTGTCAACCCCCCTCATGACTTTTCATCCTCTCTCTTCTGTCCCCTTTCCTGCTGTGCCTCCCCCCTCAAATCGAGGCTACTTATGACTGCCTGAGGTCCATTTCTGGACCCACTAGCACGGTCACCTACTGCAACAGGCACCATTCACTTTATTGTATTCTCCCACAGTTGTCTACATATCCTTGTAGTAATCCATGCTGCTAATATTCCTTGTCATCGCCTTGCTCCTACATTTGTAATGTTGCCTGTGTAACCACATTTATTTATTTATTTTATTTAGTTTTTGTTGACCGGGTAAGTGCACTAGACAAATCCTGCCTATTTTCAGGCATGACCCGGAGGAGGGGGATACAGATGAATGCCAACTGACCTTGAACCAGATTAAGCTGTTGGTGGTATTTTTTAGTGAATGAGGGAAATTTGGCCAGGACACCGGGGAAATTCCCCTACTCTTTTCGATAAGTGCCATGGGATCTTTAACATCCACCTGAACTACCACCAATCCAGGCAGATGGGACCTCGGTTTAACGTCTCATCTGAAAGACGGCACCTCAGAAGTATAGCACCCTCTCATGCTGCACTACAGTGTCAGTACTGGGATATTAACCCAAGTGCCAGATGTGGGAACTGAACCCACAGCCCTCTGATCTCCCGGCCTCAGAGGCAAGTGTGCTACCCTACTGAGCCACTGACACTGATGCTTTGTAATTTAATTCTTTCTGTACTCCCCCTCCCCCGGCTCGCTCCTGGAAACGAGCCACAGCTCAGTGTGCCTTTCCCAGTTAGAAATGTTTAATTAAATAAATAAATGAATAAATAAATACATTTTTGGATATCCTGCTCCGTGCAGTCCCCCTTCTTCACCAACACCATTTAGTCCCCCCCCAATACCAACACCAGTTTGCTGCCTCTGTTGCTCTGTACTGCCTTGTCCTACAGTGAAGCAGAGTGCTGCCTGGTGGCCTCCTCTCATAATTAATCCTGATTAAATCCTCAAACTGTCTGGCTAGATAAAACTGGATTATCCAATCAAAAATCCTCTCCATGTGCGGATGCAAGATCACCAGAAGGAGGCCCATCAAGAGCGTGGATTAGAACAATAAAGATGCAAATGTATTGATAATGGGTTGAATCAGGTGGAAAAAGAAGGAAATTAATTCCAGGAAATGGCATTTACAAAATTATGCTTTTATTTTAGCTCTTTTAAGCCCACCTGCCAGATGAGCCAACATGCAAATGCTAAAACATGAATCAGTAAAACTTTTTTTTTTTCAGTTGGCATTTTCTGCAAGTGCGTACGTGGCCTGTAATCCCCTCATAAATCCAGTTAAGGATTATTGCAGGTTATTTCACTTGATTGACAATAGTAGCAGATAACGTCTAGCTTATTCAAGCAACTTGCCCCCTATAAAAGAAAGATGATTAAAAAGGAAACAGAATACAAGCTGTGTGATGCCCCATTGAGACCTCTGCCTCAGACATCACAGTCATTTCCAGCGCACTGCATTCTAAAGTTAAAAGCAGCAGATAACAATGCCAGTTAAGGAGACAAGCAAGCATCCCAAGCAGATAAAGTCAAAGGGGCACAGACATGGGGGTCAGAAGGCACGCATCATGGGAGCCAAGGTGCACACATTTATTTTTGGGGGGCAACATTTTTCCATACCTCTGCTAACCATTGCCACCAGAGACTGGAATACTGCAAAAGGTTCTGATAAGCTATGAGAAGCTCTGATAGTTATCTGAGCCTCATAAGAACTTTCAGATACTCTGTTTTCTTTATTGTTTTAAAGTAAAAAAAACAAGCATTTGTCAATGCCGAATGTTTGCTTACTGGCATTGGCAGTGGTAGTGTAGAAGTTACAGAGCTGCGTAATAGGAATGGCAGTGAAGTATTGAACTGAAGCCAACCCCACCACCACCCTGCAGAGAGTGACAGGCATCGGGGTGTGCATTTTGGTCGTCAGGCATAACGGCCACGCCATTTCACCACATCCCACTCTGCAGAGACTGACAAGTGTGACGTGTTCCTTGGGGTCTTTGGCCCTTATGTGCACCCCATTTCATTAGGAAATACGGTGAGATGGGTGCGATATAGAAGAATGAGGTGAAGTTTGGGGCTGAAGAGTCCAAGGCATACCTCATGCCTCCCAGTGACTGCAGGTGTGGAATGGTATGAGCATCACAGGCAAGAATCCCAAGTCACACCCCTGATTCCTGTCATTCTCTATAGGGTTGGGCGATTTAGTTGAAAAGCCTAATACCCCAGGCATTCGTTGGTATTTTAACTCCAAATTTTCAACATGTTTGTTTTGTGACCCCACCTCATGAACAGGAGGAATATCAGTTTGGTAGCCGAAAGCTGCTTATGCACAGTGACTACGGGATTTAGCACCACAGGTGCAAAAATATTCCGAACAGGCTGTAAAAAATGACAGCTGTACTCTTTCATGGGGAGATGTAAAAATGGCTATGTTGCAAATGTGTAGTAAAAATATTAAAAATGGTGAAGTCACGAGCGTACATAGAAACTGTTAGCACACCGTTATATAAGTAGGTTGGGGATATTTTATAGCAGATTGTCAACTCAGGCATTTTGGTGCCTCCGATCATGAAGAGCATCACTGTGATTTTCTTTATCTGTGCCAACAATGATTTCCCACAGCGACCACGCATCTCTGCACTGAAAGTGTGAAAACACACTCGCCATGTTGTGAAAAAATGGCAGCTGTACTGTTCATAAGGAAGTGTTGAAATGCCACTAGTGAAAATCTGGACTGAAAATATTACTAAGTCATGAACTAACGAGGATGCGTGAAACTGCACAATGCTCACTGTAACACAGTCATTTTATGGACTTTTGTCACCAAATTTTCAACATAGCCATTTTAAGACCTCTGCTCATGAACAGTGTAACTGTGATTTTCTTAATCTGTCCTAAACATTGCTATGACACCAACAGCACCATTGTGCGCTACATGTGCGATAACACATTTTGGGTGACATATGAAAAATTGCAGCTGGACTGTTCATAAGGAAGTTTAATAAAATGGACATGTTGAAAATCTAGAGTGAAAATATTAAATTTGCAAACTTACGAGCATGCATAGGAACTGTACAACGCACGCTCATAAAAGTCATTTTTAGGCATTTTTTCACCAAGTTTTCAACATAGCCATTTTAAGACCTCTGCTCATGAACAATGTCACTGTGGTTTTGTTAATGTGTCCCATACACTGAGTTTGCACACCGACTGCGCCATTGTGCGCTACATGGGCGGAAACACATTTTGGGCAGGATGTGAAAAATGACAGCTGTACTGCTCATAAGGAGGTATGGAAAAATGGCAATGTTGGAAATCTGGAGTGGAAATATTGAAAATTCGCAAAACTTCACGAAAGGCGGTGAACTGTGCAACGACATTCGTAAACAGTCATTTTAGGAATTCTGTCACCAAATTTTCAACATTGCCATTTTAAGATCTCTGCTCATGAACAGTGACACTGTGATTTTCTTAATGTGTCCCATATTACTGAGTTCCCAAGACAATGACTGCCATTGTGCTTACATGGGCGGAAACACATTTTGGGTGAGATGTGAAAATGACAGCTGTACTACTCATAAGAAGGTGTGAAAATGGCAATTTTGAAAATCTGGAGTGGAAATATTGAAAATTGCAAACCTATGAGCTGCATAGGAACTGCGAAACGACGCTCGTAAAACAGTCATTTTTAGGAATTTTTTCACCAAATTTTCAACATAGCCATTTCAAGACCTCTGCTCATGAACAGTGTCACTGTGATTTTCTTAATTTGTCCTGTACATTGATTTCGCACACCAACTGCGCCATTCTGCGCTACAAGGGTGGAAACACATTTTGGGTGAGATGTGAAAAATGACTGCTGTACTACTCATAAGACAGTGTGGTGAAATGGCAATGTTGAAAATCTGGAGTGAAAATATTGAAATTTCGCGAACTTACGAGCCCGCGAGGAACCCGCAACGACGTCGTTAAACAGTCATTGTTTGAATTTTGGCGCAATTATCAAAAGTTTCTCTTTCATGAATGATGTCACTGTCATGGCAGTATTCATGTCTCGGCGGTGATTTCGCAGTCACTCGCGCCGAAATCACCCTCGAGCCCGAATCAACGCCATGACAGTGACATCATTCATGAGAAGGGGTCCCAAAACCCCATGTTGAAAATTTGGCAAAATTCCCAAAAATGCCTGAGATATGCAATAAAGTTGAACCCTCCTATCTAGCCCATTATACAGCTTACCGGCATTTCCTCAGTTCGCGGCTCGGCTTTGAAGAGTGCAGACGTGTTCCCGTCCATCAAGATCATCGCGCCAGAGTCCGGAGGCATGGGGTGAGGGGGTGTGGGAGGCTAGGTGCGCAGTGGGTGGGTGGGGTTGTGGGAGGGGGTTCGGAGACGCGTCAAGGGGACCGCTTTTGTTTTACAGGTTAAAACAAAAAAAAAGACATCGTGGGACCGCTTGCCACGCTGGGGTGGGCTCCCAGCATGGCACCAGGACTTTGGGGGCACCAGGACGTTCGGCCGACAGGGGATTGGGCACCCCCGTCGGCAAAAAAAATTTAAAAAAAAACGCGGGACCATTTGCCACGCTGGGGTGGGCTCCCAGCGTGGCACAAGGACTTTGGGGAGAGAGGCGTGTTCAGCCAATGGGGGATTGGGCAACCCCATTGGCAACATGACGGATTGCCATGCTGGGGTGGGCTCCCAGCGTGGCATCAACTATTGGGAGGGGAGGGGGAGGAGACAGACACAGTTCAACCGGCGAGATTGGGCACCCCATCGGCTGCTCCTCTGCGTGCGGGGGCGCGCCGCCTGCAGCTGGGGGGCTGGCACGAGCAGCTTCTTATCGCTGCTCACTCAGCGAGCTTCCCTATCAATCAGGAGTGTTACTGCATTTTGAGCGTGTCATAGACAGCTCCAAAATGCATTGGCTTACAGGGGCCGCGCCTGCCAGCACAGTGCCTGAATTGGAGGAGGAGGTGACACACCTCCGAAATCTCCGATGAAGGCACTATGTTTCTTGCACATGCATGCAAGCAAACATAAAAATGGATGTCAACAGTTTCCACTCAGAAACTATTGCCAGTGAAAGAAAATGATAGAACTGTAACCACATCTTAGAGTTGTACGAAATATACTTAGTGTAATAATTAATTAGTGCCTCTTCTGCAAAACTACTGTAATCATGACCCTTAATGCAGACCTGGCTCACTGAGCCCTTCCCTTCACCCCAACCTTCTTTCTGGGTCTTATTATCACCCACAGCCTTGCTTCAGGATAAAGACCCCCTGGAGGGGCGCCTTAAGATCCAAAACCAGTGTTTTGAAATGATCAGAACCTTTTCAGAACTTGAAAAAAAAAAAAGTATTCTGATAAGGTTCATTTACAGAAAATGGCAGAGATTCTGGGAGGCTCTGAACTCACCCATCTTAAATCTCCCATCCCAAACTGTCACCACCTACTGATGCTACAAAATGGCATTTGTGCACTGTATGAGCACACCGCAATGCAAGCACATAACACTGAGCAACTGCTTTTCCTTTCTCACCTGTTTAACACGTATTCTTATATTAATTGCAAAAAACTGTGTCAGTGCACCAGTGAGGTCTCAACTTAATGTCACAAAAGTAAGGAAATGTGGCATTAGGGTCCTAACTTCCAACCCCCCCACACACTCTGCCCCACAATCAGCAAAAGGACAAGATCACACAAGCAACCACAGACAGTCATCATGAGCCACTGATACATATGCACACTGCAAGACATACAAACCCACTTCTGGCTGCAGATACAAATCCACGATACTCAAATTACGACACTACTTTTGGCTGTGGAAGTGCAGGTCTGCAGCCACAGATACTCATGCACATCACAAGACTTACACACCTGCTTCCGCAGCCACAGATACAAATCCACAATATCCAAATTAAAACACTCCTTCTGGCTGCAGATGCAGAGGCCCATGTGGGACCAGCACTTCTGCAGCCAAAGACACACATGCACACTGCGACACATACACACCCATGTCTGCATGCAGTCACACTGTTACTTTTCTAAATAGCACTAATGGAGTATGGTTTTTAAAGTGCAGCATGCTGGATGCATATTTTCAAAGCTAGCATATCAGTGCTGCTCAATTTGTGTAATCTGGAAACAGTTGTATATTATTTGTCTTACCTGAGGATGGCTGTCTTTGGTTGCATGTGTGGTCTTGTCCTTTTTTTTACTGGGTGAGTTAGGGTTAGAAACCCTAACACCACATTTTCTTACTTTTATGGTGTTAGGATGAGTCCTAACTGGTTCATTAATGTAGTTTATTGCAATGAATTTCCTTTCTTTTTGAGAAAGTTTATAAACTCAAATTACACACTACTTCTGGCTGAGGACATGTTGACTCCTGGGTGGCCAGTGCTTCTGCAGCCACAGATACACGTGCAAACTGGAACACATACATATCCTACTTCAGCTGCAGGGACAAATCAACACTACTCGAATAACAACACTACTTCAGGCTGTAGAAAAGTAGACCTCTGCAGGGCCAACACTTCTCCAGCCACAGATACACATGCACACTGAAATGCATACACATCCACTTCTGCAGTCAAACTGTTATGTTTCTAAACAGCACTGATGAAGTATTTTTTTTTAAAGTGCAGCGTCCTGTATGTATATGTTCTAATGTACAGTACCACATCAGTGCTATTGCATTTGTGTCATCTGGAAACAGTTCTGTACCATTTGTCTTGCATCAAGATGGCTGTCTGTACTTGCTTGTATGATCTTGTCCTTTTGCTGTTTGGGGGGAGTTAAGGTTGGAAACCCTAATGCCACATTTCCCTACTTTTGTGGAATTAAGTTGAGCTGTAACTGGTGCATTAACACAGTTTTTTTGCAATGAATTTCCTTTCTTTTTGAGAAAATTTATAAACTCTAATTACAACACATGTACACTGTAGGACATACACAACCACTTCTGACTGCAGAAGCAGCCACAGATACAAATTCATGATACTCAAACTGCAGCACTAGTTCTGGCTTCAGAGGTGCATGCCCCTGTGGGACCAGCAGTTCTACAGTCACAGACACATATGCACACTACAAGACATACACACTCACTTCTAGCAGCAGAAGAGCAGTCCCTGCTCATGTATTATATGGGTGTATGATTTGCATATGGCCTGACTATCTTACAACTGCCTTAAGTATGTCAGCTGAATTTACATATATCCTGTTACATGCATACTAAATTTGCATAGCAGTTTTAGTTCCCACACAAATCCCTTACCACAGCATTGTGTGTATCTTCAGAATTTGCATAGGGCCCTACACAACTACTGCAGTCCAGCATTATGTGCATACCAGCACAAACATACCGAAACACACGTCCCATTTTTCAGTATGTATGTCCCATATTATCAGAATTCATATGCTAAGCCTCTGTGACCTTCACAGAAGTGGTGGAATTTCAATCCAACTATTAAATGGTTTCATGATGTTACCATATAAAACATATTTCAAGGTGGAAGTGATACTTCTCACCCACTGTGTTCATCTAAGGATCTTAAAAAAAAGATGGTTGACACTTCAGTGAAAAAAAATCTTTAAAAGTGGCTGTTATGATTAAAAATTGTTTTGTAGTACAAAGTCCAGATTTTTACATCATGAGCCTGTATTCTTAGGTTGCAGTTTCTGACAACTGAAAAATTCTTGGCTCTCAACATACAAACTGTTAATCCTGAATCATTTCAAATTCTTATGTCATGAGAAGGAATTCTTTTGTTGCACTTTTTTGCAACCTAAAATTCTCAGCTCACAACACAAGATTAGGCAACCCTCGCTAAGACTGTGACTTAAGATTTTTAGTGAACCCAAAAAACATTATTCTGGGTCATATTTCATCCACCTTTTGTCAAACAAACTCCAGAATCTACTCCAGGTTAACTAGCTCATGTATTTATTTTTCTAAAAAGCATAATTTTTATGCTTTTCCAGAATTTTATTTTGCCCAAATAAAAAACAAGAAGACAGCATTCGTGACCTAAACATTTTTCTCACGACCAAAAAATCAGCTCACAACCTAACATTTTTAGATCACACCAGCTATTTTGAAAACCCTACTGAGCATGCTCAGAACCAAATTGTTTAAACCATAAAACTTGAGAACTACTGATTAATATTGTTTCTCAAAATGTTTAAGAAGTACCTCCTTGGGCTTCTACCATGAAAATGTTAGAACAAAATCTCAAACCATTTTCACTGTAGGCATGAGCTATGGCCCAAAAGTATATTTTTTATTGTTTTTAAACTCTTTGGATCTCAGAATCTGGACAAACAGCCATCACAGATCTTGCCAAATTATACAAACTTAGCATCCCGATTGTGCATGCAAAATATCTTGCAATTTTATCGAACAGTGCCAAAGTTATAACGGTTCACATATTGGGGTTTAACATTAAACACTAATCAAGCCTACCACTGCCTCACCTGTATAATGCACCTGTGGAGCAAGTAACAGGTTTATACATACTGTACAACTGTGAGCTACAGGCAGGGCTAGGTATACAACTGGGGCAACAGACAGGGTTATATATACAACTTAAGAGCAACAAACAGGGCTAGGTACACAGCTGTATACCAACACAGGTTAAGTCTACAACCATGGGACAGCAGACAGGCTTATTTATTTTATTTTAATTATTTAGTTTTTGTTTACCGGGGTAAGTGCACCAGCCATAGCAATGACTATTTTCAGGCATGACCCAGGAGGATACAGTACAAACAGAGCAGGCACACAAAGCAAAACAAATTATTGCATAATTGAACAATATAGAATACAGAGCAAGTCATAAACATAGTAGACAATATATTACATAGCAAATAGCTGTAGACGAGGTAGATACAAGTAACAGTGTAAAAAAAAATACTAGAACAGAGTATACAAAGGCATTTTGACAACCAGGGCTAACAACATATTGTCTGATTTGTGAAAAATAAGGTAAGATAATAGTACTATGGTATTCATAACTACTGTTAGCACTAATTAACCTCATTAATTGTACTGAATACATCTCGTTTTTACCTAAAATTCACTTAGCTTTACTCCCCAATTGTGTGTACCTGTGTCTCCCAACCTCAGTTTCTAATGATGCATTGCTTCCTCTCTCTTTCAGGTAATGTTCGTTGTTTTCTTGATTGTCAAATTTGTACTTTACCGCTAGCCGCCTACTCATTTTCTGTCAATCCTGTTGTTTGCTCTACTGTATGTAACTGACTCCTATATGCCACCAACTGTATGTAACTGACTCCTGTATGCCACCACCTTTGTAACCCTTCCGGGTCGCACCTGAAAATAGGCACTTGGTGTCTACTGTGCCCTACCCAGTTAACAAAAACAAATAAATAAATTATATAGGGTGGTGAGAGATGGAAAGGGAGATACAAGTGCGAGGCCAGAGTAGAGATATAGGAATAGGCAGGTGAGAGGGCAAGAAAATGGGAAAGTGCTATACTACTTGAGGTGCACAATAGAAGTGGCAGGAGAGGAGAGGCTAGGAAGGAGGAAGGGGCTACGGGGTTTGAAGCAAATGCATCTGTAGGAAGTGGCAAGATGGTTACGTAACCCTTTCTTAAAGGAGGAGTGGTTTGAGGATTGGCGTAGAGCTAGGGGAAGGGAGTTCCAGAATAGGGGGGCATGACAGGCAAAAGTCGTAGCACCTTTGGAGGAATTATGTCTCGAGATGAAGACAGACGCATTGTCAGCAGACCACAGACCATAGCGAGGTGTCATATTCAGGAAGAGACCCACCAGGGGTTTGGGTATTTGTGATCGGATGATATTGTCAATCACGGAGCCATAAGCATAAAGCCTTAGCTCTGAAGCAGGAAGCCATCCCAGATCAGAATAAAGGAGACAGTGGTGTTTCAGTCGACGAGAGGAGCATGCATATTGACAGATGTTGTTGTATGTGACATCCCATTTTTGGAGGCTAGATTTGGACACAGAGGTATAGGTGGCAACACCATAAGTGAGCGAGGGAAGGAGTATGCCACGGGCAATGGCAAGCCTAGCAGAGGGGGTGAGCATATAGCTGGTTCGGTAGGCTATCCCAAGTTTAGCATTGACAAGCTTGCAGTTCTGTTGGATGTGCAGATCGAAGTTTAGTGATGGATCTAGTGTGATGCCCAGATATTTAAATGAGTTCACTACCCCTAGAGTTAAACCGCTGGAGGAGGAGACTTTAAATTTAGGGTTGGGAGAGTTTAAGTTTGGCATTAGAACCAAATAGCATAGATTGGGTGTTGGACTCATTTAGGAAAAGTTTGTGACTAGATAGCCATTGATGGATTTGCTGAAAGTCAAGAGAGAGTTTATGATTGATGGCATCAATGCTGTTATCACTGGTGTAAAGAACAATGTCATCTGCATATAGTACGGAAGCAGTCCTATGGAGGTTAGAGGTGATGTTATTGATGAAAATAGAGAAAAACAGAGGCCCAAGGATGAACCCTTGCGGCACCCCAATGTTAATGGTGGCCTTATCCAAGAGGGCGGAGTTATATTTCACAGTTTGAGTCCTGTTGGATAGGTAGCTGCCAAACCACCTTACAACATTTTGAGAGAAGCCTAGTGATGTAAGGGAGGCTAGGAGGATGGAGTGATCAACAAGGTCAAATGCCTTGGTCATATCAATGAAAATGGCCCCAGTGAGAAGGCCAGAGTCCATAGCCACTAGAGTATCTGACGTGAATTTAAAAAGGGCAGTAGTGGTGCTGTGGCCCTTGCGAAAGCCATGCTGGGCCAACATAAGATGGTCATATTTCAAGAGGAAATCAATTGAGCGGATACAAGTTTCTCCAGAATTTTATTTAGAACTGATAGGATGGCTATGGGCCTGTAGTTGGAGGGATCTTTACGATCTCCTTGTATACATAGGAGTATCAGACTGGTTATACAGTATAAATAACCTGAGGCAACAGGCAGAGTTACGCTATCTATAAAATGGGAGGGGATGACAAATAATTCCACTGTGTGCAAACCAGTGTACAAATGTTTCCTAGCTCCATCCCTGGATAAGGAACCTGTTTTCATTTGAATACTCTCGTTAATACATTGATGAATGTATTGGTATAAAATTGAAAACAATTTTTGAGGAGGAGAGAGGTGTTCAGAGTTCTGATGGGAATTACCTGCAGGAGGTAAATCAAAAAAGTAAATTAAAGTAAAAAGTAATTTTAGAGAAATTAGTGCCCTCAATGGGACCCCCAAGGCACTTATTTCTAACTCACTTTTAAAATGTGTATTTTAAATATATGCACACTACGCTTCTTATCGAAAATAAAAAAATAAATTATAATTTGTGTAGCTCCTGGGTGTGCATGGAAAGAGGATGAGTGCCTTCAAGACCCCCAATTTTATAGCTGTCCTGGTAGCACTGCTGGTAGTATGAGCAGACCTGAGTTTGAATTCCTGCTAGGGCAGTTATTTCTTTCTCACTTTCTAAATTTGGAATTATTCAGCCTGCATTCTGAGGCAAGAAAAAAGTTGTATTTCTTTTCATAACTTTCAAAGCAGCCTGGTTAATGGGTCAGATGAGGCTTTTGGCACTGTCTCATTGAGTATTGCCCCAAATACAGGGATGTTCTGACCCACTTGTATAAATATATATACATAAAAAACAGTATTAGCAAGAAAGTACACAAGAAAATTGGCCAGTTTGAACTGCAGTTAGAAAATATACAGTACTTGAACTATTATCTAAAATATCCCCACTCAGAATCGCATAAAACGTCCATCCCCCACTGCCACCCCCAGCGTTCTCTCCCCAAACATTTATAAATCATTTCAAAGGGAGTAATCAACCATTGCTGAATTGTTAATAATAAAAGAAACAAAGTAGCCAATTTCCCTCCTTTAATTACTGCCATTATGTAACTAGAGGGTGCTCTAACTATTTTATTTATATTGGTAATTATCTCAGCCCCCAGGGGATGTATATCATTAATAATGCATGCACTCATTTTATTAACACTGCAGCTTTGAGGATTATTTTTTTCCCTCCCCCGGCACAACACCTTGCTTTAAACCGTTAGTACAAGTTCTCACTAAATATGATTAGGAGGCCCAAGGGACGTGTACATGGCCTTTGCCAAGGGGCAAGGTCACTGAGGCTCATTACTAAAACATAACTTACATTGGTCTCTTTTGGAAGCTTTATTTAGGTGTACTTTTTAAAACTGCTAGCATACTGTTACTCTTCATACTACAAATAACAAATGCTATGGAGACCAGCATAGAAACATAGAAATCTGCCGGCAGAAAAGGACCCCTTGGTCCATCCAGTCTGCCCTTATCTCCCCACCATGTTTAACCCTGGCCCTCCTGTTAGAGACTTCCATTCCTTTCTTTTCCTGGTTCATTCCCTCCTCTTCTGGTTATTCCCCATATTTATCCCATGACTGCTTTAATTCCCTCTACTGTTCTTGCCCACCACCTCTTCTGGTAGTCTATTCCAGGGGGGCCTCCACCCTCTCCATGAAGTACTGCCTGTCCTATTACCCCTGAACTTTCTCCCTTCTAACTTCAAACTGTGCCCTTAGTTTTTGAACTTATTTTACTCTGAAATAAATTCCCTTCCCTCACCTTGTTAATCCCCTTCAAGTATTTAAGTATCTCAGTCATGTCCCATCTCTCTCTTAGTTTCCAGTGGATACAGATCAAGCTCCTCCAGCCTCTCCTTATAGGTTTCCGATGCATGCCCTGCACCATTTTGGTCGCCCTCCTTTGGACTCTCTCCACCCTATCTATATTCCTATGTTGGTAAGGTCTCCAAAACTGGACCCCATACTCTAAGTGGGGTCTCACCATGGACCTGTAAAGGGGTATTAGCACCTCCCTACTTCTGCTTGTCATACCCTTTCCTAGTTGCCTTTCCCATCGCCTTATTGGACTAATTGGCCACCTTTAAGTTGTCTGAAATGATGATCCCCAGATCCCTCTCCTGTTCCATTTCCATAACTTCTTCTCCCCCTAGTGTGTACTTGGCCTGTGGGTTTTTGTGCCCTTTGTGCATCATTTTGCATTTCTTTGCATTAATCCATAACTGCCAACTTTTTGACCACCCTTCCAATTTTATCAGGTCCTCCCTCATAGTTTTGACCCCCTTAGTGTGTCCCCTTTATTGCAAATCTTAGTATCATCCGCAGATAGGCACACCTTCCCATTTAGTCCATCTGCAATATCACTGATGTAGGTGTTAAAGAGGATGGACTCCAGTACTGACCCCTGGGGTACCCCCACTTGTCACTCTTTCCTCCCTGGATTGCTCCCTATTTACGACCACCCTCTGACATCTGTCGCTCAGCCAGTTCTCCACCCATTTGGTTATTTTCAGCCCCACCCCTAGACTGCCTTACTTATTTACCAGCCTCCTGTGAGGGATGATGTCAAAGGCCTTGCTGAAGTCCAGATAGGTCATGTCCACCTCCCCTCCCCAATTGACCACCCTCTTCACCCAGTCAAAACATTTGATCAGGTTCATCTGGCATGACCTTCCCCTCTGTGAACCCATGCTGTCTGTCATCTTGGAGACCACTGGTTGTAAGGTAGTTGACTATTCTTTCCTTAAGGAGTGCCTCCATAATCTCTTCCACCACTGATGTAAAGCTGTCCGGATGATAATTTCCCACCTCCTCCCTGTTGCTGCTCTTGTGTATCAGCATCACATTCGCCCTTCTCCAGTCATCAGGAACCCTCCCTTGTCCAGTGACAGGTTAAACAGACTAGCCAGCAGGTTGGCAATTTTTACCTTTGGTTTTCAGAGTCAGTTTTCCTTCTGCCCCTGCCCCACATGGATACAGACACACATACACACACACACGTTGGCAATTTTTACCTTTGGTTTTTCAGAGTCAGTTTCTCTTCTGCCCCTGCCCCACATACATACAGACACACACACACACGCACGTATACAGACACACACACATATGCCACAGTCACACAGTATGTAACAGACACAGTCACACACACACGCACACTCAAGTATTTCCACTTAAACACACCTCAGTCACAAAAATTCACACAGTCACATAGTACACAGTCACATGCAAATGCGCATGCACTAACACAGTCACACAGATATACTGTCTAGATATGTACACACACAGTCACACAGATATACTGTGTAGATATGTACACACACACACAGTCATATACAGACACCATCACATACACACATATACAAATATACGCACTCATGTACACCCATCGTGAAAAACCACACACACACCACCGGCACATGTCACACAGTACCCAACAAACATTGTACACATATTCAGAGCAGAGAGATGTGGGATGCCATGTGCCTTCCAGTGCTGCTGCTGGGTCAGTCAGGTTGGCATTGGGTGAAGTCAGTGGTTCCATGTCATAACGGCGACCGCAGAAAGATGATCGCCGTTAGGGTGAGTGTACTTCGATCTAAAATCAATTTCAGGGATGTACACCCCTGGTGCACAGCAAAAGGGTGCTGGGGACTTATGTTTTTTTACTTTATGCAGGAGGCTGCACCCCCTGCACCCCCCTACTAAAAGATTCTCAACTCCAGGGGGGGTGCATGTCAGATGGGGTGCAAAACCCCCCCAAAAAATTGGGGCAGGGCCACAAAATGTACGTGTGCACGGATGCGATCCCAGCATCCTTGCAATCCCAGCCAGCCAGCCACCCACTACACCACGGGGCCAGCTCGGCAGCCCACTGCAGCACCACGCCTCACAAACCCTCCCTCCCGTTCCACCCCTCAGTCAGCGTGCTCGCTCCCCCCCTCATGCACATATGTATGTAGCGACATCATGTCGCTATATGTGCAAACCCCCCCAATCCGGTCACCCTCCCTGGTCGGTAGCCTCATCAACATGCATTATGATTGAGTCATTCTTTTTGAAAGTGCCCAATCACGGTCATCAATGTCTACCGTCTGGAATGAGCTTCCACTTCCATTGAAAGCTCAGGCTTTGACCATAGCTAAATTTAACCTTGTGATGAAGCAAGAATTATATTTTCGCTGTTTATGTAATAGAGGAATTGAATTGCTTGTAGATCTTTGTGTGCCGTAACATAAAATTGTGTTGTATTAAGTAACATATTTGTATTGTTAAATGTGCAGTTTTTTCATTGTTTGTTTTTAATGTAACTTGTTTTCTGACATCTAACAGGTGCACCTTGTAAAGAGGGTTATTTAACCCTAATGGTGTTTGAAGTTACCTTCATATCCTATATAAATACATTTTATTACTACTACTACTACTACAAAGCTACCAAGCCAGTGAAGCTCACTGAGGCAAGAGATGTCCTGAGGTTAGTAAGAAAAACTCACTGAAGTGAGAGATTTTGTCAAAATGTAAGTCACTAGTCCACTAGCCCATGACATGGGATGAGAGTAAGGCGAGCTTGGACCCACCAGTCAAGTGAGGAAAATCCAGGAGCTGCATGATCACAAAAGATGGTATCTTCAGTTAGAAGACTGATCATCAGAGGCTGCTACAAAGTCCAATATCAATTATATAGGAGTTCACTTGGTCCTAGTAAAGGACCTATCAGAATGGCCTTTTTCCAAGTGTGTTCCACAAGTGCCTGATCCCATGGGGTTCCAGCCTCGTATTAATGCTAATGGAAGTGTGAACTGTATGAGATCTGAGACAGTGTGAAATAAGCGTGGGAGAGATGCAACAAGTCTGAGATCAAATGTAATGCACAACACTGCACTGCTTAACCATCAATCCCTGAGCGTGGGCTCTGTTCTTGTGTTGGGAGAGGTGTGAGTATGAGCTAGCTAACCATGAAGCTGAACTGTGTTTCTGCATGCCTCAGTATTTTTCTAAGCTTGAACATTTGCAATTATTGTGAAAGAACCCAGGTCGGCTCACTTGAATATTTTGCATGAGAAGCACACAAGAGGGCCCAGTTACAGATGCATTTGGTAGCACATACACCCCAGTATTTACTGCTAGCAGGTGTAGGCTTAGGGAGCCATTTGCAAGTATTGGCTAATGGACTCACTCCAAGTATTGCCTAAGGGAGTCACTCCATGTATTGGCTGAGGGACTCACTCCAAGTATTGCCTAAGGGAGTCACTCTGTGTATTGGCTAAGGGAGTCACTCCAGGTATTGCCCAAGGGAGTCGCTCTGTGTATAGAATCACAAAAACATAGAAGTTGATGGCAGATAAGGACTGTAAGGCCCATCCAGTCTGCCCATTTTTTCTACCTTATGAATGTGCCATCTGTACTCTGTCAATGGCCTATTTATTCATACTTATCCATATTGTTCCCTTATGCCTATCCCATGCCTATCTGAAGCCCTGCACTGTATTCATATCCACCCCTTCCTGAAGTAGGCCATTCCATGCATCCACCACCCTTCCTGTGAAAAAGAACTTTCTCACATTACCCCTTAATTGGTCTCCCTCTAATCTCATGCTGTGTCCTCTTGTCCTGCTATTTTTATTTTATTGAAACATGTTAGACTCTTTCACCTTGTTAATGCCCTTAAGGTGTTTGAATGTTTTAATCGTATCACCTCTCTCCCTCCTTTGCTCTAGGGTATACATTTTGAGCTCCGTTAATCTGTCCTCATATGTTTTCTGATGCAGGCCCTGCACCATTTTGGTCGCCCTTCTCTGGACTACCTCAATTTGGTTAATGTCCTTGTGAAGGTGTGGCCTCCAGTACTGCATGCAGTACTCCAGATGGGGCTTAACCAGTGTCTTGTAAAGAGGGATTATTACTTCCCTCTTACAACTTGTGATACCCCTACTAATACACCCTAACATCCCCCTAGCCTTACCTACTGCTTTAGTGGTTTGCTTGGATGATTTCAGGACATCTGTGATGATGATGATGCCCAAGTCTCTTTCTTCCCTTGTGACTGCCAGCAACTCCCCTCCCAACCTATAGGTGGCTTCAGGGTTTCTCTTCCCTATGTGCATGATCTTGCACTTCTTTGCGTTAAACCCCAGTTGCCACTCTTTTGACCATTTTGCCAGTTTATCCATATCTCTTCTCATTCGGACCACCCCATCTGGATCATCTACTCTGTTGCAGATCTTGATGTCATCTGCAAACAGACAAACCTTACCCTCTAGTGCATCTGCAATGTCACTGATGAAGATATTGAAGAGGACTGACCCCAGGACTAATCCCTGAGGTACCCCATTTGTGACTTGCATCTCTTCTGACTGTATACCGTTTACCACTACTCTCTGTTTTCTGCCCATCAACCAGTTTGCCACCCAGTTGACCAACTTCTGACCCACCCCAAGAATACCCAGTTTATTAATCAATCTTCTATGTGGAACAGTATCAAAAGTTTTGCTGAAGTCAAGGTAGGTGACATCAACTGCTCCCCCTTGGTCCACCACTCTGGTTACCCAGTCAAAGAAATCTATGAGGTTAGTTTGACAGGACCTTCCTGTTGTAAACCCATGCTGTCTTGGATCCTGTGCTCCTATGGATTCCAGGTGTTGCACTATCCTTTCCTTAAGGAGTGCCTCCATAATCTTGCCCACTACTGAGGTAAGACTGACTGGTCTGTAGTTCCCTGCCTCCTCCCTGTTACCACTCTTGTGGAGTGGGATCATATGAGCCCTTATCCAGTCTTCTGAGACCTCTCCTGTGCTGAGAGACTCACTAAACAGTTCTGATAATGGCTTTGCTAGTTCCACCCTTAGCTCCCTTAGTACCCTGGGATGTCTGACATCAGGTCCCATTGCCTTGTCTACCCTGAGCTTATCGAGCTCTTGTAGGACCCTTTCTTTTGAGAAGCGACTAGTGCACATCTCCTTCCCTCCCCCCTGTGTCCATGGTGCTGAGCTGTGGGCCCTGCCCTACCTTCTCCTCAGTAAATACTGAGCAGAAGTATCTGTTTAGGATAGATGATTTGACATGGTCCTCTCCTCCTCACACACATCCTTATCCCCTCTGATCTTAGCAATACCCCCTCTGGACTTTCTCCTTTCACTAATGTATCTATAGAAAGTCTTGTCCCCTTCTGTTACTGTTTGTGCTAGTGTTTCCTCAGTTTGGGCCTTTGCCTACATTACTGCATTCCCTGCTTCCCTTAGGGAAGTTTGGTATGCCTCCCTATCTTCATCCCACTGCGTTCCTTTATATTTCCTGAAGGCCAGCCTTTTGGCTCTGACCTTTTCTGCTACTGTTTTTGAGAAAAAAGTGGTTTCCTTCTTCTTTTGCACTTCCTTTTCTCTCTAACACAATTCGATATTGCTTCACATATTGCATCCTTAATACTTGCCCACTTTGCCTGTACACCCTCACCTGTATTTCTTCTTGCCAGGGCTAGCTTAACTCTGTTGGACATCTTATCAAAGTCAGCTCCTCTGAAGTCTCATATTTTTGCCTTGGAATGGGATGATTTAGTTCTAGTGGCCAAATTGAACCATACCATGTGATGGTCACTGGCCCCCAGGTGACCTTCTACCTGGAGATCTGTGATCCTTTCCGTTAGTCAGTACTAGATGTAGAATAGCCCTGTCTCTTGTGGGTTGTTGTACCAGTTGTTTGAGGCCCCCGCACTGAATTCACTATGTGTCTAGTTCTGGCAGATGTTCCTGCTGGTATTGACCAATCTGTATCTGGCATGTTGAAGTCTCCCATTATCAGAAACTTCCCCTTAGCTGTCATGTTTTGTGCATCTTCTAACAGTAATGTGTCTATGTCTTCCCCCTGGTCTAAAGGCCTGTAGACAAACCCAGTTTGTATGGATGTCCCATTTCCTGTTTCCAGGGTGACCCACAGTTCTTCTGGCTCCTTATGTGTATTCTGAATTTCTGTAGCTTTGATATTTTCATTGACATAAAGGGCCACTCAACCCCCCCCCCCCTTTTTGCACCTTGGTCTCTTCTGAGCAGTACATAACCAGGTACTGAAATCTCCCAAGTGTGGTTACTAGTGAACCATGTCTCGCTAATGGCTACTATGTCCAGTTTAGCCTCTGTCATTATTGCCTGCAGGTCTGCCATCTTGTTTCCCAGACTGTGGGCATTTATGTACATGATTTTACACTGGCTATAGTGTTGGTTGTTGGGCAAGGTCTGGCATTTCCCCTGTGCGTCGTATGGGGAGCCGGACCTTTTTCCTTACCTGGTGATGCAAATGAACTACAAACATGCTGAACTCCTGTTTGATCACTAGCTGAGGGAGGAGGGGTGTTCTTCCAATTTGACATATTGGATGCTTCACCCCTCTCCCCATTTGCTAGTTTAAATATTCTGCAAAGACATCAAACTTCTGCCCCAATGCACTGACTCCCTTCTTAGTCAGATGTAGTCCATCAAATTTAAAGAACTTTCACTCCCAAAGCTGTTGCCAGTTACCTACAAATTTGTGTCCTTTTTCCTAGCATCAGCCCTTGAGCCACATGTTTAGCTCCCCTATCTCCCCTTCTCTGACCTTCTGTCCATCTGCCCCCCTCTCCCAGACTGGCAGGATCTCAGAGAAGGATATGCTGGACGAAATTGATGATAGTTTGTCACCCAGCTTGGTTAAGTGTTCCTTGGTCTCCACAACTGACTGGTTGGCGAGATCGTTAGTCCCTATGTGTACCAGGACATCAATGTTTACTCCTGCTTCCTGAACAATTTTAGCAATGTGATCAGTGTCTCTCCATGCTGATGTACCTGGCAGACATCTGACCATTACCCCTGGCTGGAGATAGGTATCAGCTCCTCAGATCATGGAGTCTCCTATGATCAGAAGTGTTTTTAATTTTCTTTTTGCTTTTTTTGTTTTGGTTCCTGTTTTTGGTGCGTTTTGTTGTGCCAGCACCTGTGCTGCAGTGTCCTGCTCTGCAGTATCCTCTGCCCCTTTGTTTGATTTCAGAGATATAGGCAGATACCTGTTTGCAGTTTTTATATAGTTTGTGGCGGTGATATGTTGGAGAGCACCAAGTGATGGGGCACCTGATTTGCCCCTCCTAACCACCTGCCAACCTCCTGGACCAACAACCCTCTGCAGTCAAGGTGCTACTGTTGGAGGTTGGGGAAATGGCAGGTGGTTCTTATAATATATTTCCTCCTGAATATGCGATTTGAGGTGTGCAATCTCTGCCCATGCTGCCTGGAGCTGGGCCCTTAGATTTCCAATGGCCCAGCATGTAGGACAGTGTCCTATATAACTGCCCTTTTGAAAAGTGTCCCGCAGTACCTGCAGTTAATAA
Source organism: Neoceratodus forsteri (assembly GCA_016271365.2). Classification (NCBI taxonomy): domain Eukaryota; kingdom Metazoa; phylum Chordata; order Ceratodontiformes; family Ceratodontidae; genus Neoceratodus; species Neoceratodus forsteri. The sequence goes on from JADMNL010000033.1 coordinate 61,782,867, forward strand.
TATCCATTTCAGATAAGTTGCTGAGTTTATAACCTGGTCAGAGTAATTAGAAGCAGAAAAATGAAAGCAACAGTTTGATTTTGTGTTTTGTTTGTTTTTGTATAACTTGTTATAACAAGTTAAATTACTTGTGCCCCTATAAATGAGGTCACTGTGTGGATACCTCTCTGATCCGCCCCTTCCTGCTTTGCTACAGGAACTGTCACAACTGTGCTACCCTATAAAAGGAGTGTAATGTGGGGTGGTTGGGGATGGGTTGGGTGGCTGGGCCCTTCCTCTGCCAAAAAGGAAGAAACATGGATGAAAGAAACAAGGAGGTAAGAGCAGAAACAATCAGCCAGCAACAAATACAGTAACCCTGAAAACTTAGCCTAATGATAGATAAAACTGTGAATTATGTAAAGCACGATCTGTAATAATTTCACAGAAGATATAGCCTGTAAGAAACACTTTGCTACAGAGAAAAATAAAGCAATAACAGAAGATATACAGTACCTTGCAAAAGACAATTTGAATCAGAAGATTACACCAGTAATCTGTAAGCACACACCTGTAGGCACACCCTGTAATAATGCGGCAGAAGGTATACCCAGCAACAACAATTTGAATCAGAGAAAAATGAAGCAATAAAATGTTAGCAACAAACAGTAACAATCCCTGTGAATACAAAAGAAAATAACAACACACAGTAAATCTGCCTAGCCAAAAAAAACCTTAATCATTTTCCTTGCTCTGGTAAGGTTCTTTGCTCTGTCATTACAAGCAACCTAGAACAAAAAAAGCCCAGGTGAAGCTAGGTGCCTTTGCCAGCAAACCTAGTCTTCCACCAATAGCCCTGACAGCTTAGCCTAATGATAGATAAAACTGAAAAACCTGTAAAGCACCACCAGTAATAATTTCACAGAAGATGCCCTGTAAAAAACACTTTGTTACAGAGAAACATGAAGCAGTAACAGAGGATATACCTTCCAAAAAACAATCTGAATCAGAGAAGATTACAGCAGTAAACTGTAAGCACAAAACAGTAACAAACCTGTAGGCACACCCTGTAATAATGCGGCAGGAAGTATACCCTGCAACAGCAATTTGAATTAGAGAACAATAAAGCTGTTAGCAACAAACAGTAACAAACCCTGTGAGTACAAAAGAAAATAATAACGCATCATAAATCTGCCTAGCCAAAAGAAGCCTTGATCTTTTTCCTTGCTCTGATAATGTTCCTTGCTCTGTCCTTACAGGCAAACCTAGAAGAAAAGAGCTCAGGTGAAGCTAGGTGCCTTTGCCAACAAAGCTAGCCACTCTAAGTATTGGCTAATGGACTCACTCCAAGTATTGCCTAAGGGAGTCACTCGGTGAATTGGCTAAGGAAGTTTCTTTGTACGTTGACTAAGGGAGTCATTCCAATTATTGCCTAAATGATTTCCTCCAAGTATTGCCTAAGACAGTCACTCCAAGTATTTCTCAAGCATGCAGTAAGACATGGCTGGGCATGGGTTAGGCTGAGGCCCCCTCCACACCCAGTGGTGTAGTAAGGCCCAATGCTGCAGGCAGCAGGCCTTACAGCCCCCAGGAGGGAAGTTATCTGGACTAACCGCCACCCTGAAGTGTCTTATTGTGCTTATAAAATAGGTAAATTGAAAACCTGTCCTCCTCCACCCTCTCCAAACCCTTCCCTCACCTTCCATTTGTTATCCTCCTCTTTTCATTGTTTTCTGCACAACAATTTGCACTAGTTTACAGTTTACCTATGTGACCATACCTTGAAGAAGCGTTGGAGGCGCAAAACTGTTGCCACTTTTCAGTGAGTGGAGAGGCCTACTTCCTGCTGTTGCTCATTGCATTTTCATTCACAATAAAGCAGGACTTGATACTACAGATTCGTGGTCTGCATCAATATCCACTGGGATTTGAGAGCTTGGTTCCCGCTCTGGTTCATCAACTGAAAAACTAAAAAAGAAAATAGGCATTTTTTTGGTTGTTAAAAGTAACTTATAAAAGTAGCTTCTTCCCACTTGTCAGTCATCTGTCTTTCCACACATTCAGTAAATGGAATGTTTGTTTATTACAGAATGTGGGAATTCAAACTTCTGCAGAAAACCTCTGGCAGAATGTCAGACTTTTATGTGTGGCAGGGTAAGTAGCAGAGATTGCCCTGGCAAGCTTGTAAGGATAGGCTAGGAGGGGTAGAATGGGGTGTGGGGGGTACTGGTCATTTAAGAAACACCAGGAATTAAAGATGTGAATAGTACTTCATTTTTAAAATGTGTTTATGTCTGTAATGAAGGAATAATGAGTGGAAAAATATTTATTTATTTTTTAGAACTTAAGGAAGTCTCATTGCAGGTTTTCAGTGAGCAAAGATAGCTGCCATTTTTGTGATGGCAATCAGGGATGAGTAAAGCGGGTCATGAAGTCTGTATGTGAGTTGTCTAAATTCCAAATCCCACTGCTGGCACCTCTTGGTTCCAACCTGTGCATTTCTGGGGGGATTAACATATAGGTCTCGGAATTTATTTAGTCAATAGGATATTTCCAATACATTTCATAAAGATGGATTTGGAACCTCCTGGTACAGAAGCAAGACTGCTGCTGGAAAAATATACTGGCTGTGTCACACCACAGCATGACCCCCTGGTACGAGGAGGACACAAGTTGCCCTGCGCCATGTAGTCCAGTTCAAGATATGAATGAGAGGACCTTCCCCAGTGGTTCAGATTAGAAATGGTGCTGATTAGAGCCAAAAGTGGTTTTAAAAGGGTCTAAACTTGTAACCTCTTTCAAACCTAGCAATGTGCATGCAATTGAATAGTTATTATATGCTAATTAGCCATTTTATTTTGCATGCAGAACCACTAAAGCTGATTTTTTTTTGGAGGTGGTTCTTTTTTGTTCTAAATTTTAGAACTGACCAGGTTCATTTTGTTTACAGCTGGTTTTGCTCCTCCTTAGTCACCAGCACCCCTGATATTTGAACCCAAGCACCACCACCTCCCTCCAGAATGTGGAAGCTGGTCTCTTAAAGGGGAATGTCTACTAGAGGTGTGCAGAATGTCGAATTCCACTGGTGGAATTCATGCGGAATGTCAATTCAATTTCTGAAATGCTTTTTAGAAGTTCATTTTGAATTCTGTGAAATTCCGAAAAGCATTTCTGTGTAATTCTGCAGATAACGTAAACTGCGGATTGTAGGAAAAAGTTTCTGCCATTTATGTAAAGTATAGATTTCAAGGCCACAAAACCATTCTTCTTTCTAGATTTCAGAATAACACTGCAGACAGTATTCCATGAAACTTTCAAATATTATGCAGAATTCTCTTCTGACAGAATTTGAAAACTCCGCAAAGCACTAATGTCTACTATTCGAACCCCATACTGACTGGGTGAGGCTGGCTCCAATTCATTTTATGCACACACACCTTGTGCATAGTCACACGTTATCCGGTGGATCCTGCCATTCCCCAACCTAACACCTGCTGCCTTAGACCTCTAACTTAAGATACAGGCCTCGATTTTCAAAGCTTTGGACGAAGGACTTGTGGCACTTGTTCTGCCACAGCTGCATTGCTTCAAATGTGCCAAAATGTTTGCATGCAATTTTCAAACATTCTGATGCAGTTAGATACAAACATACAACAACGCCAGCAGAATAAGGCCATTAGGTCTGTCTAGTCTGTGTGTATTGTAGGACCCTCAACATAAGCTACTGACCTAGTCCCCCTCCCCAGTTCACCCTTCCCCTCCCTCTGCCCCTCCCTTGACCCTTATTTTACCCTTAACTCCATCCCAGCCTCTTTTGAAGCTGCCTAAAGTTTTCAATGAAACCACCACCTCCAGAAATGCATTCCAACCTACCACCACCTTTTCCATGAGGAAGTCCCTCCTAGCCTCTCTCCTAAACCTCCCCTCCAGCTTGAGACTGTGTCCCCTCATGTTTCAGTTCCCACTGAGCTTCAAGAGACCCTCCTTGTTCACCCTATTTATTCCTTTCATATACCTGAAGGTGTCAATCATGTCCCCTCTCTCCCTCTCTTCTCCAGAGTACATGTTCAGGTCCTCCTACCTCTCCCTGTTTGTCCCACCGAGATGGTTCATCTTCATTGCCCTTCTTTGGACTATCTCCAGCAGATTGATGTCCTTTTTAAGGTATGGACACCAGTACTATACACTGTACTTCAGATGTGGCCTCACTAATGACCTGTACAAAGACAGTATTACCTCCACTCGCCTACTGCTGATTATTTGTGTCACTTTGTTCTCTTTATGGCAGAAAAATGATGCACGTGTTATTCATTTTTTGATGCACACAACATTTTTGATGTGCAAGGTGCAGCACTTGCAACGTGAAGTTAGATCATGTTTTATGTGGTCTAACAGTCATGTCATAAGTAGCACATTGGCGGCAACATCATGCTGCAATTCTCTGAAAATCCAGGCTACAGTCTTGTGTTGCTGTGCAGGCCCGCGACTTTCCTCATCTGACTGGCAGCCTGTGACTAAGGCCTTACACTCGTCCCCTGTTGTGGGCCAGTGGACTCAGAATACTTAAAAGGACACTGTCAACCCCCTTAGGCCTCAAAGTGTCCCTAGTTTAATGATTGTTTACATTCTGTAGAGATTACTTATGTAGTTGGTAGCTTGAGTCAGATTTTTTTTTTATTTTAAAAAATGAGAAACAGACTGACAACCATACTGGTGTTCCCACACAGAAATGAGTTTGTTTAAATTCCTTTATCAACTCCCTCTGCATTATTCCTGGACTTAGGAACACCTCCAACACAGTCTAACCACTAATTATGCATTGGTGGTAGAGAAGACTATTGCATCATGAGTGTCTGCCCCATTTGGGGTCTTTTAACATTCAGGAAGTGTGCAATAAGATTAAATCAAGGATCTAAAAAAAACAAGGTTGGCTATATCTATACGTTAGCTTGCGTTACAGTTTTACTAAGCAAGGAGACAGGTAAGACAACCAGTAACATCAGGGAATTTTAGAGAAGGCAAGCGATAATAAAATGTGTGTTTTTTAACTAACAATAATATGAAGCAAAAAGGTTGACAGTGTCCCTTTAAATCCGGACTAGATTTCTCACTTTGGTAAGCTTTCCCACTCCCCCCATGGGCATCTATTGCTCCAGTGAGCATCACTGGCCCCTCCCACCAATGTGAGACTTCCCAGAATCCCCATTTTTTTTGTCACAAATATTTAGCGATTTTCAAGATTAAGTACATTAAGTGATGTTGCATGTGAAAGATACAAAAAAAGTCTAATGAAGGCAATTTCAACTTCTAAACTAAAGTGTGACTGTACAGCAGATATGTAAATAAAACATTTATTTTGCAAATTTGGGGCAGCCCTACACAACAGGTTAGGGGCACTGATGGTAGATGTTCCCCTTTAAGCTCAGTTCAAGTTGCAGTCAGTAGAGCAAGCCTCCAGGTAGCAGTTACAATGCAGCCTTCACCCTCCTGCTCAGGCTTACAGCTGAACAGAAAGTGCCTATTCTTTTTGACATACTTCAGTGTTTTTGTTTTCGGGAATTTTTTGATTGCCTGATCAATTATCCTGACAGAAACAGCTTTTGAGAACTGTAAATACAGATTTTTGTACACTGACATTCATCATTTCATATCGAGGCTCACCAGAGTGCCGACTCCTAATTTATCCATATGCTGTAGTGTAACAGGGCTGGTTTGGTGGAGGATATGTCAACATTTTAATCACTTCATTTATCATGAACCCTTGCTGCCAGTGCTGTAACCTTTTAAAGATGATTTAAGATACACGTCCCTTTGTCTGCTGCCATATTTAGGCCTTGTATCAAAATGTGTATGCATGCCTGAAGGTTAAAAAAAGCCTGCCGATATCGTTGTGCCTCAGCTGCATAAATTTAACTCTAGTCCTGCCGGAACAGAACTGGAATAGAATAGAATAGAACAGAACATAATAGAGCAGAACAGAACAGAACAGAACAGCATAGAATAGAATAGAATAGAATAGAACAGGGCCTCAGGATTGGTTTCTCACATTATCAGAGCCTTACGAAACAAAAACATCAAACAGATCTCTGAATTCAAAGGTAAATATTTTACCAAACCCAATATGCATAATAGTAATAGGAGCTCCAAGGGGTTAAATTAATAGAATGGAAGTGCCTTATTGCTTAAGAAGAGCATAGAATAGAATAGAATAGAATAGAATAAAACAGAGTAAAGTAGAGTAGAGCAGATCAGAGCAGAATAGAACAGGACAGAATAGCCAAGCATAGCATATCATAGAATAGCATAGAAAAGAACAGAACAGAACAGAACAAAGTAGAGTAGCATAGTATAGAATTCCATATGTAGATTTCAAATGAACCTCCCTTCCCATACACATTGTTATCTTTTACTTAACTCTGCCTCTTGTCTTTCATTGGACAATCATATTACATTTTTGGCATTGTTTTTTCTCCAGAAAATGGTTCTAGGACTAGCCTCACAAAGTATTCAGGATATTTTTATACACTCATTTAATAATAGGTATATAAGATATTTTGCAAGTTGTTGTTTTTTCATATTCCAATAATGAACAGCTATTTGGGTAAAAGATCTCTTGTTTATAGGGCCATGAGTTGGTACAATAAGTTATCCAAATCAATTACTGTACATACATCAATTGTTAGTTTCAAAAATGTATGTCTTCATTTTGTATATTCTCAGTCTATTTGTAATTCTATCTAGCTAATTATGTTTTATTACTGTACATTTTTTTGGCCGTGTATGTACTGGACACTTATAAAAAAAAGGGGGTTTGGACCATTAAGATTTTTCCAGTATAATAACAAAAATGGAATGGACTGGAATAGCATAGCATACAATAGAATAGAATAGAATATTGAATAGAATGGAATGGAATGGAATGGAACGGAACAGAACAGAACAGAACAGAACTGAATAGCATAACATAGAATACCATAGTGTAGCACAGAACAGAGTAGCATAGCATAGTATAGCATAGCATAGTATAGCATAGCATAATATAGCATATCATATCATATCATATCATAGCATAGCATATCATATCATAGAATAGAATAGTATTGCATAGCATAGCAAGCACAGAACACAGCAGCATAGCACATCATAGCAGAGCATAGCATAGCATAGAATACCGTAGCATAGCATAAAATACCATAGTGTAGCATAGAACAGAGTAGCACAGCATAGCATAGCATAGAACAAAGTAGCATAGCATAGAACAGAACAGAATAGAATAGAATCGGTAAGCAATAAGATACAGTGGGGCATTAGTTGTGCTGCTTTTACCATATGCCCGGTGGCGTAGTAAGGCACAAGGTCACAGGCTGGGTGTCAAGTGTGGTAAAATAGGCACAACCAACATCCTGGAGTGCCTTAGTGTGCTTCTAGAATGGTCGCTAGTAGTGTTGTGCGACAATAAAATTTCATGCACGGAATTACTGCAAAATTAAAAAATTCCTTTCTGTGAAATTTCAGAATGCACTCTGGCAACTTGCACAGAAATGACAACTTAGAACAGTGAAATAGATGTATGAATTGTCGACTAATGTAGTAAACTGTGGAATTTATTTCAGAGACATACACTTCTGATTCATACATTCATTCTGGGAAGTTCAGAATGAATGTATGAATTGTGGATTAATGTTTTATAAAGCAGAAAGAAATTCCACAGAACTGACCACTGCACTGCAGAATAATTACATGTGTTTCTGACTGATATATCAAACTGCAGAATGAAATTCCTCAGAGCTGTCATTCCACAGTTTATGTGTATTATTCCGCAATTCAGCCAGAAACATTTGTGGAATGGGGCAAACATTCGCCACACATACGCGGAAGATTCGGATTTGCCAAAGTCAGAATTTCAGAAAATTCTGTGAAAATTGTGAAATTTCATGAAATTTCCACAAATTCGAAATTTGCAGATTCCACCCAGCTCCAGTCCATAGGCAACATTTAAAAACAAACACTCTAAAAGTTTTAAAAGACACAAAAAACATGAGAAAATATTCCTAGAAATATAAAATAGTCCCTCCACAGATGGTTTCAACCTGTCAGTCATCTGTCTTTCTACACATTCAATACATGGTGTGCTTGTCTACCACAGAATACAAGAATTCAAAATTCTGCAGTATTCCACTAGTAGAATGCTCCGGTCTCTCTCCCTTCTGCCCCACACACATATGGAATGGTAACATGGAATACATGAATTCAAAATTCTGCAGTATTCCACTAGTAGAATGCTCCCACCTCTCTCCCTTCTGCTCCCCTTCCCCCCGCTCATATGGAATGTTAACATGGAATACAAGAATTCTAAATTCTGCAGTCACACAGACACACACAGGCCAGAACTTTAGTTTTATACAGCAGCACCAGCTAGAATGCAATGCAGTAATGCTGCAGTACCTCACAAAATGCTACAGTATAATGCAGGGAACGATGTAATTCAATGGCAGTTAAGCCCTTTTTTACTGCAGTATTTTGTGACATGTCACTTACTACAATTTATTGCATTGCATCATGGATGGCTCTGCTGTATGTCGCAGGGTAAGGAGCAGGGAGTGCTCTGGCAAACTGGTATGGATAAGAGGGAGATTTTCCATAGGTATAGAAACACTGGAAAGGGAAACTGAATAGTACTTGACTTTTAAAATTTGTTTATGTGTGCAGGGGGGGGGGGTTCATGAGTGGAAAGAATATTCAATTATTTACTTATTTTGTTTAATTTAAGGTAGTTTTATTGTTAGGACCTAATTGAAGATTGTTATACATGAGTAAAGGTGGCAGCCATGTGACTGCAATCAGGAATGAGTGAAATGGCTCATGAATTCTGTATGTGAGTTACCCATATTCCAAACCTCACTGCCTGAACTTGTTCAAACCTGTGCAGCTAGGGAGACTTAAAATATGGGTCTCAAAACGTGTTTAGCTTATCAGAAAACAGGAAATGTTCAACCCATTTTATAAAATAGAGTACAGTAGAATGGAATGGAATGGGACACGATGGAACAGATTAGATTAGAATGCATGGAAACTCTTGGAGTGACCTCTGTTCATTTAAGCATTACAGAACTGACAAATAGTGCAAAATGAGCCCGCTTTAGCAATGGTGCTGAAATGTTGTATTTAACTTTGCAAGGAAATAATTCACATTCTAGATTGTGAATTATTTCTTTGTGTAGCTGCAGTAATAAGCTCCATCCTCCGGACCAGTCAGCACAGAACATGAGCTCATTACCACAGCTGCTATCAACTAGTCATCACGAGCTGCGCAGTAACGGCTCTCCGCAAGTGCTCAGTAAGCCCCCATACACACAGTTCTCTAAAAGCACATAAAGGGAACACCATCTAATTGGCTCAGTGCAGAAAAATAAAAACTAGGGATACCAACCATCGGTAGAGAGATGGTAACTCACGGGTGAAGCAGGGATATTGAGTAACTATTTTGTCTGAATGTTTAACTGAAAAGGGAATGTATTAGGGCAGCGGTAACTCAAAGGCAAGCAGAACTGGTAGAAGAGTGTTTCTAAAATGTGCTCCTCTTGTACTATGTACAATAAGGCACCACCCAGCTGTGAGGTACAAGCTGACTCTGTTACTGTTCCATCATTACTGTCCCTTTAGGAAATTCACTGGGTGTCTCGGACTGATGCTGGAGAAAAAACACTGAAGGCAAAGTAGCTCAGTATTAATCCATTTTAATTAACACAAAGGGCCAATATCACAGGCCATGTTTTTTCTCCATCAGCTATGAGTGCAGGGCTCTTCCTGATTTTGTTTGTTGTCCAGCGCTGGCTGCCCTTTGCCCTACACCTAACTATCACCACAGTGCGCGCAGACTGAGCTGTTTGGATTTCTCGGTTTCTGAGTGATGCACTGGTGATGTGTACCATTTTAGAACTGTATGATGTAGTTTATTTAAGCAATATAGTATTGGTTGGGAGGTCATCGCGGGAAATCATCATGCCCGGGTGGTTGGGCATAAGACCACAGGCCGAGTGCATCCAACTGCCCGAGAAGTGACAATATCCCATGATATACCACACCCTGGAGTGACTTATTGTTATTATGAACTGAGTTTCAAGTTTTTTAAATAAAAAAAAAATAAAAGAAACAGGTTTTAAAATGTTTTATGAATGAGTTTTTGGGTGGTGTAGGAGTACATTTTAAAAAAATAGTTCTCAGACAATAGAGAGCAAGGAGACTGGTGGTGCCAGAACTTTTTTGAAGCCGTGATGTTGTAGCCCAATATCATCATGGCTTCAAAGAGCTCTCAGCCAATCAGATCCCTCTATTTACGATTCTCAGTTCATAATAAGCAATAAGGTATGACCAGTGGTTACATTAATCATCTGTTAATCACCCCATAGGGGTGTAATCTGGCAAAAGGCAAAGCCGAATGCCACATTGTCCCAAGGGGTAGATTAACATATAGCAATGCAAAAAATTAAATAAATAAACAAATATGAGACTTCTTTCTTTTTATAGTTTCTTTTTGTAAACTTTACCTCATTTACAGAAGAATTGTCCATATGCCATGTGGAGTTCAGTGCTGGAGACAGCGTTCTCCCCTTTCTCATTGTTTGCTGTTCCCACTATGGAAGGCCCGTTCAGCAAGTTAGCTGGTGCTGCGAGTGAAGGCTGGCGCATGTTCAAGGATAGTGGAATAACAGAAATAAATTCAGGGAAAAAACAAAAAAAAAGCTCTGAAAAGAAAATACTGTCTTACTTTTTAAAGGGCATACTGAGGGTTTAGCAGCCCTCTAGGTTACTGTGCAGTCGTGAGTTGTACTTCCTGGAGTGACAACACGGGTTACATTGTTCCCATGGCAGCTGTACTGCCAATCTGTTTTTCTAGTCAGATATAACCACTGACGTTGAAGCTGACATCTCTCTCACGCAGCTTATCTTTACAAAGAACTTAAGGCTGTCAGGGCCTTCATGTAATTGAAAATGTGTCTTAGAAAAAAAAAGAAATGATTGTGCAGCCATTCAAAAATACTACAATCAGCACTACCGAGATCAGAAAGCGGGCACAACAATGGCGGCCTCTCAGAACCTTCATGGGATGCTGGTACCGAGTCCATCTTGAGAATTCCAGCATTCCTTGAGTGACTTTGAATAGGGGATCATGCAACATGTGATAAGGCTGTACATGGCTAATAATGTAGTTTCTGACCTTGTCGAGCTCTTGCATTGTTGTTCAACGCGAAATTATAGCAATGCAGTTTTAACTGTTGAAATGTGATTGGCTAATACTGGCTAAGTAAGGTTACATCAATCCTTCATTAGAAAATGAATAGAAACAAATTCTGAAAACTGATTGGTGGAGAGCCATTTTCACTCATAATGTTACTCCAACACAACCTCACAGGTGAAACTCATTTTACAAACCAGCTTCCTTAACAACTGTTAACTCATAAATGGACCCATATTATAATCGCAGTAAACCACTTCAGGGAGTGTGGCACTGGGATAATGTTACTTCTTGAGTGGTTGAAGGCACTCAGCCTGTGGCCTCAAATCTCACAATGCACCTGAGGCATGATTAGGGCTGTGTGTAATTTTAAAAATTCCAGTAAAACAGAATTCCAAAGAATTTTGGAAAATTCCACCTAATTCTGCGGCGTTCCATCAGTAGTGTAATTCCGACATTTTGATGCAGAATGTATTTCACAGATTAATAATCAGCAGTTTACATAAACCACAGATTCCTTTTTTCTCAATCCATAGAAACTATTTGTGGTTTACATAATCTGTGGCAAGTTATTCCACGGTTTACAAAAAAATGCCTTTCAGAATGCTGTGGAATTCAAAAAGAAATTCCAAAAACCATTTCATTCATGAAATTGTTATTCTGCACAAACGTTGCCAGCAGAATTCTGCATTCCACACAACCCTAGGCACGATGTTATCCTAGAATGGCAAATGCCCTGGTGTGCCTTATTGTATAATCATACCATTGTAAAATGATCCTAGCCAGCAGCTGCGTTAGTCAAACATGCTCACAAAGTTTACTGAAAGGGTCTGCGAGATGGAGTACTGGCAGGCTGGGAACCAGGATTATTTTTTTTTTTTTTCTGACCAGGAAAGAAGGGCTAGACAATATTGCCTATTTTAAGCCTTGTCTGGGGGGGAAGTAGTTTACAGATGCAGTACTAGAGAAAGAGCTTCTAAAGAAAGCATAGACCTGTGTAAGACCCCTCCCAGCTCTATGGAAAATACTATAACTCGTTTTCTAGGAGGGCTGTATTACATCCATCTAAATTACTGTGCATTTACTTGACCTTCCGGATCCAGGATGACCTCCCTGGTGGCAGCTTTCAGGAGTCATTGGCAAGGGACTATGAGGCAAAAGTTAGTGGCAAAACACTTCTTTTAAACAAAAACACTTTCCACAGCAAAGGTCGGAGTCTAAACATGGGATCCCATTTATTTTACCAAACCACAGAATATCTTTAAGCCAACAGGCAGGAGGGCAATTAGTTTGGTAAGCTCAAAGTGTATTTTAGGCAGTTAAAGTCTCTAGGTTCACTAACTCACACACACACTCACACAGGAATAGAGTCCATCGTTCCCAATTCACAAACTCCAGGGTTTCAATCAGTGAAAGAGAAAGTCTTTTAAATGTCACAGAAACAGTTCAGCTCAAATGTGCATGGCTGGCTTGAGTGTACAGTAATTATACAAATATCAAATGGTTGAAGCCCTTGGCTCTGGGCTCCACTAGTTTTTGGAAACCCTAAAAACATTACATTTACACTTCATACCCCAAACACATCACCACAAGTCAGTATGTGCTCTGGTACAAGAGCGGCTTACACTTGCAAGGGACACAAAATGAGGACTTGACTCCCTGGATCCTTTTAGTCCCCACCCCAATCATTACTCTGGGTGAAGAAGACCTGACAATGGAGTATAGTGTCTTCAAAAACGAATTCTTTTACTACTATTAATGCCTCTTAGCAATTGTGAATGTGTTTCCAAAAAGGTCCTCTGATTGTCATGAGAAACTGCAGTGTTTAGTACAGTCAGAGTAGCATACCAGAGAGGCAGGTTGGAACAGCAGTACGCAGGATCCATTGATGATAGTAGGAGAAATAGAGTTTCAAATTATTTTGCATCTTTCATTCTCTCCAAACCACACATAACTATACACTAAAGCTCCAAAACCCCATGCAAAGCATTGTGTGTATGCAAATTCTTGTGTAGTGGTAGTGGTAGTGGAAGGGGGGAAGTTGACAAGGCTTCATCAGAGCAAAAGTCACTTTTAAATGGGCTTTAACATATTCCAGCCAAGGGCGATAAGGACAAACTGCAGACATGTGTTTTGTCTTGTTGGAGCCCCTCAGTGCAATGTACTGTAATCGCTAACTTAGCCAAGAATTAAGGGCCTAATTCTTAATTCCATGGAGGGGTGTCTGGGGCCTGATTCTCAATGTGCACCACATCCACAGAGGGGTGTCTGCTGCCTGATTTTCAGTGTGAACCGCACCCACGGAGGGGTGTCTTGGGCCTGATTTTCAGTGTGAACCGCACCCACGGAGAGGTGTCTGGGGCCTGATTTTCAATGTATACTGTTCCCATGGAGGAGTGCCTGGGGCCTGATTCTCAATGTGTACTGCACACACAGAGGGGTGCCTATGGTCTGATTTTCCATGTGTACCACACCTACAGAGGAGTGCCTTAGGCCTGATTCTTAATGTGTGCTACACGCATGAAGGGGTACCAAGGGCCTGATTCTCCATGTGTACCCCACCCATGGAGGGCACTATGTCAAGACTGCATGGTGAAAAACAATGCGGTGTGCCAAGGGCCTGATTCTCAATGTGTACCCCACCCATGGAGGGAGCTATGTTAAGATTGTGTGGTGAAATTAGCGCAGTCAATGTAAAACCACACAGTTATAAACCACACTAGATTAGAATACTAACTGTGAACTGTGCAATGCTGTTATGACCGTGCAGTTTTTGACCACGTGTATTTGCTGTCACAGTTTTGACTGGACACCCCCACGGAGCAGTGCTTTAGGCCTGATTCTCAAGGTGTACTGCACCCACAGAAGGCTGCCTAGAGTCCGATTCTCAATGTGTACTGCACGCTTGAAGGGTTGCCTATTGCCTGATTCTCAGTGTGTACCACACCCACGGAAGGATACCTAGGGCCTAATTCTCAATGTGTACAGCACCTACAGAGTGGTGCCTACACAAACCATAGGTATGCAAAGGTTCCGATCTGCACATGCTGGGATTTCCTGACATCCATAGCTTTGACTGCATGCCCTCACTACACTTGATCCCATGACAAAGGTATGTGCAAGGGGACAGGGTGTGCATGTACTGGAAGCACAACTCTGTTACTGCGCTGCAGAGGGCTGGCATAGGGGATGGGAGCTAGGTGGCCCAAGGAGCTGTCATACTGTTTTTGTGCTCCTCCTCTCACCATGGTGATAAGCTGGCTCCCCTCCACCTACACCCAGCCCTCTGTACAGTTAGGAAGGGCTGGGGCACAGGCCAGTACACCTGGCAAAGTCATCATGCTTCCTTAGGATACAGCAGTCCATGGTGGATTGTCATATCCCACCAACCCCCGCTCTATGCGGAGCAGCAGATCCAGTAGTGAGCCAGCCTGGGCATCCTGGTGGATCCCTGAGCTCTGGCACAGCACCACCTCCTGATCCACTGCAGCCCCTCTGCACGACATTCTATGCATGGCTTCGGGGGGGGGTGGATTGTGGCTGCCGGCAGATGTGCCTCCTCTTGAGGTTATGGGTGAACGTTCCTCAGATAAGTGTGATTCATATGCATCATGGATGCCTTTGAGGAGCTTCAGAACAAATTAGGCACTTACAGTATTAAACTCAGAGTTGGAGCAAGAACCATATGTCAGATCCAGAAAGGATACAAAGGCAGAACAAATTTCCATCTCCTTTGGTATTTGTATATCTCTTGCCAGTCCACACACATGCACTCTAAAGCTTCAAACCCAATGAGAAACCCATCACAGTTCAGGAAAACAAACAAGGCTGTACAGATGAGGATTTAAAATAAATGGTCGGTGAAACAATCAAAGGATACGGTGAATCAACTGAGCCATTACCCTGAGGGTGTCAGATGCAGTTGAAAGCCTTTCATGATGGGACTGACTAGAATTACTTTGATGGTTCTGTAGAAAAGCAGGAATTTTGTTTGGTACAATGCAGTCATCCAGTATAGCCCAAAGAGAGAGATGCAACATCTAATTTACGGTGGGGTTCAGGGTGTACCAGATTTTACTGGTGGGAGGCATTGAGCACAGGGAGGTCAAGTGACTTGCCCAGGGTCACATAGTGAGCCAATGATAGTGGTGCGATTTGCACCTGCACCTTCTATTGCAATGCAGTGTGCCCACTGCCATCCAATTCTGTAGGAATCCTAGGAAAATAAAAGGGACTTGCAAAACAGAACAGACAAAGAAATTCTAGTGATCAAATAGAACAAGAGCATAATGTGACTGGCCAAATATCACAGCAGATCTGGACACCTCAGATCTCAAGGCATTTTTTTTCATGCTTTTTTTATTATTATAATTATTTTTATTACTGTTTTATGAAGAATGGCACACCTCATAGTCTCCTGTTGTGCTAGCTATACAGACACGTCCGATGGTTAAAAGCAATCATCTCTGCCTCAGGCTTCAGAAACCTGGAGCATATTATTTCTCACGTACGGTGGAGCCCTGTTAGGAGAACACCAAGAATGCCAAGGTAAAATGTTCTTGCAAAGAGGGATTCATGAAAAACGGTGAAAAATCCACCTACACCAATGGTTCACTTATAATGAAATGAGGCTCAGGCTAATTCTCCTTTGGAATGATAATCTAGTTACACTAGCGTCAGGAAATATTTTAATCATGTTGTGATCCATACAAGGGTATTTTTTTGTAAGTCCACACCAGTCTTACAGATCATAAATGAACCTTTTCCCAAATCAAAATCCTTCTTACACTGAGGAGGATGTTCTCATATCTGGGAAAATCAATTTTTTGTCAGGGGAAAAAAATAACTGGCATTGTAAACAGAAATTATTTGGGAGACCACCTGATGGCCCAGCTGGGCTACCATACTTGCGATTTGGGTTTGGGAATGGGGTCATAGCTGCGTCCAGAGTAGGCCATGGCTGAGACGGACACCGCTTGGCACTGCATCCCAGCCAAGGAAGGTTGGCTGTAGGTTCAGGCACCACAGTGACACCTGCAGGAAGGGTCAGGAAGCTCTCTCCGCCCCACAAGACGTCACATGCACATGTAGACCATCAGTTGGCTACTGTCCATGCCCACAGTGAGGTAGGAGAGACACAAGGCAAAAATAATATGGGGGAAATAAATGCGACCCACAAGTGGTCTGAATGACGCTGGGACACTCAGGCCCCACTCTGCAATTATATCCTGCTGACTGCAAAGGTGGGGGGAGAGGAAGAGGAAGATGGGGCTGGAAGGTTGTCAGCATGATGACTCGTAGGCAGGAGAAGGTGGCAGCATGGAAGTCAAACAGCTACATAAAAAAAAAAAAAAAGGAATTGAATTGGGATTTAGAAACAATGTTCCCATGAGCAGGATGTCCTTACCTCATTCTTGTGTTATCCATCCACTTTGAGGTACTGTAGGGGGTACCCTGATGGGCTTCACAGTGGCTTCCATCTTGACCCCCTACATTTCTATAAATGACTGAGTAGAAAGAAACGTGCTGTAGCTCTCAACGCTCTGCCTTAGAAATCAGAGGAAAGGCTCAAAGAGCATGTTGCTACTCTCTGTCAGAGGAACCACATCAGACACCAACCAGGCTCACCAAAGGGAACCGAGCCATCAATGGGAAGAATGACACGAAAAATCAACAGTTTTCCAAATAGGAGGCTCTAATCCTGGAGGAGAATGCATGGGATGGAGAGGAGCAGACTTGAAGCAGTGAACTCTGGAATAAACATCACTGCTATGTATTATTATTATTACAACGGTGGTACACACCTGCGAATAATAATCAGGACAAATGCTCACGAGTAAACAGTCGCCGCGAAACATTGAGCGTAAAAGGACATTGTCAACCTTTTCTGCATATTGTTTCCTATTGAACCCCCATATTTTATGATTGCTTACCTTCTCTCAAATTGATTGCTGTTGCTGGTTATTTTACCCGTTTCCTCTCTTAGTAGAACTGAAATGCGTGCTAATGGTGTAATTATACCCAGCCTTGTTTTGTTTCAAATCCTTGATCTACTCTGATTGTATACTTCCTGAACATAAGGAACACTGCCATACCGCGCAGCTACTCATGATGCAATAGACTCCTCTTTGTCTGCCACTGCATTGTGAGTGACTAGACTATGTTTGGGGGTGTTCCCAAGTCCAGGAAAGATGCAGTTGGAGTTGATCAAGAACTGTAAACAAACTTTTTTTGTGTGGTAACACCGGTATAGTGGGCCATCTGTTGTTTTTTTTTTACTTTGAAAAAGAAATAGACACAAACTACTGGCTACATCAGCAATCTCCACAGAACGTGATCAATCATAACTTGTGTTTTTTAAACTAGATACACTTTGAGGCCTAAGGGGCTGACAGTGTCCCTTTAAAGCAGCCTATGAAAGCAAGGAAATTAAGACATTAAATTAGGGAGGTTTATAAGTCACATCACTTTAGTGATACAGTGTTAGAATTACAGGGGAGCTTGCCAGGGCTCAGCTCTCCTAGCTCTGAAGTGAGCCCCAGTAGCTCACACTTCACTGCCATTGGTTTATAATGGGAAAGGGGCTCAGTTTAAAGATAGCACCCTTATGGGCCACCATAGCTCCCAAGGCTCATACTGCAAGTGTAATTCCAACGTTGGCTAGGAGGGACCCAAGAAATTTTTTTTTTATCCCACCTTACTACCCACTCACCCCCACTCCTTCAGACTTGATCATTTTTCCCCGGTGATCCCACCACGGAGTCTGCCCTGACAGTGTCAGGCATACTCCTATATCCCCTCTTACCTTCCTTCTGGAGTGCCTGCACATTGGGGTCTGCCCATGGTAGGTGATCCAGGAGATTAGGTCAGTCGTCATCTTGGGGTTGAGAGGGGTGTTTTCTGCTTTGCTCCCTCTTAAGTACCACTACCCCGAGGACATCAGCACATAGGACTGACGTCCAGGCAGATGACGTGCTGGTGCACGTCATTGCCAAGTGCCCACAACGTCCTCCCTTCCCCGGTTCCGAAGAACCGCCTGTGCCCCGATCCCCATGCTTCCACAGGCACCAGTGTGACGGGTGTTCAAAGCACCCCAGGAACCCACCCCTGGAGGAGGAGAGCAGCCGTTGCGATGCTCGATCCTCCTTTGCCCCTCCAACTCCCGGTGGCCCGAGGCTGTTCCCAAACCTGGGCCGCCGGCATGGTGTGAGGTGTGGCATCCAGCACCTCAGCCCTCAATGCCACCGGGCCGACCCAAGAAATGTTTTTAAGCAAAATCAGGGACATTCCTAAAGATCAGGGACTGTTGCAGTATGACATGGAAATCAGTGGAGGGAGGGAGGGGAGAGGGGTGCAAAACTCCCCATTCCCTAAACATGTATTTGAAATGAATAACTGAAAAGTAGATATCACCTGAAGAGAATTTCATAGAACAGCTGGCATGGTGTTGCTGGATAAAAAGAACCTCTTACAAAAAGTCTGAAGATGTTTTATTTTTGGGGGGGCTGTGCAGCACAGTATGGGGATTTTTTGGATGATAAGGGAGTGAATCAAGCAGCAGGAATCTGAGCTGTTGCTGTAGCTCCGAGGTTAATGGAGTATTCGTTCTCTGCAAGAGAAGGGAGGCAGGAGGATAGCGAATCTATGAACAGAGCCAGCCTCGTGAACTCAAGAAGCTGAAAACAGGAAAACAACGAGTATCAGATCAGAATGTTCTTTGAGCTTGAAGTAGGAAGAAAACACAAACAAACTAGAAATACATTAACAGTGATGTTACCAGAAGCAGCAGAAAACAACTAGCTATACTGGAAGCTTCCTGATCAGTAGGGACTTCGAGGAAAGTGCTGCAGTGCAGTTGTTAGAACACAAACCAGTGAAACAGAAGATTACAGGTTCACTTCCCACCACAGCCACTGGCTCGCTGCATGACCTTGAGCAACTCATTTGACCTCTCCCTGTGCCTCACCTCACCAATAATACAATTTAGTTGTTTCTTCGTTATAAGAAAAGCCAGTTAAAAATGATAAATTAGTTGAGGGGGGGAACTATTTTAAATATGAAATTACATAAAGATATGACTTATTAAGGGGAAGAAGGGGAAACCAGATTCAGTCATCTGACCCAGTTCAGATCTGCCTCTCACCCAGTTCTTGTCCTGTCTGGCAAATGTACCTGTTTAACCAAAGCAAATCAGAACATTTTGAATCCCTAGATATATGCCTTTCTGTGTTTTTATTATTTAGAAAAATAAAGTCAGCTGCATTGATCAGAATTATGTATGGTCTGGATAAAAACAATTTGATATGAAATGTCTGGATTTAGGCTTCATAAAAGGTGGTACCTTGAAGTTTTCTCTCTACCAGGGCAAGTGCAGAACACAAGGCAGCAGCCTTCCTTGACACGTCAACCTTGGTATTATACTGCCCAAAGAAGGCTTTAGCCAAACATGCTTTATGGTAGTCATAAAAATAACACAGGTCGGAAATGGACATAGAAATCAATAATTATGGGTAGGTATTCTGTGTGCTCTTTTCTGTACCTAGGGGAAAACGTTTTGCACATGACACTCTTTGTAGCTGCTAAGTGAGGAGGTAAATTCTCTCATATGTTCTCAGAGTGTGACATTTATATAAAAGGGATCTGGGGACAGGGACCTGCATTCATTTCTCTCTTTCTTTCTTTCCTTCCTTCCTTGTCTTCCTTCACCTATTTCTTGTTTTTTTCATGCTACAACAGCTGGGTAATATGAGCCTTAAAGAAAATATACTGGCACTAGAATTGTTTTAATTGTCTTGAAAGCGAATGTTATTAATCTAAAATGGTACAATGCCTTTATATATACGAACTCAAGGTTATTGATTGTATGTAGTCTGTATGTTGGGACGGTAATCTATATTCGGTGTAATCACAGTAATGTTTGATTTTACCTTTCTAGAAAAAGTTTTTGTCTGCATTTGAAATTTTAGTGAAAACATTTTGTTCATAAAAAAAAAAACTCCCAGCCTAGTGGTCAGAGATGGGAACCTGGAAATATATAGATGTTATCTGGTTGATCCTGCCTCCCTCCTGCTGGCATGTTGAGCTGCTGGGCATGCCTATAACCTCCCGAGGCTGTCCCAGGATGACGTAGGAGATGGGGAGCAACTGCAAGATCATTCACCAACATCCTATGTAAATGGAGCTATTAATAGCGCCAGTTTCCAATGTATATGTCCCAGTGCTATACCAAGATCAGGTATAGACTGGCAGTCACACTGGTATGCCAGTACACAAAGCAGGATATTTCTTGCTTTGGGTGAGTAGTGGGGTGCCACCATGCCACTAGGTAACTGCAGCCATAAATGTTACGTGAACCCAGTGTAGTGGCTCCTGAGCCTGTGCAGCCTCGACATGCAAATGGCAGCTGTACCCTGCACCCATCCAAGATATGGAGGGCTGGAAGCCCCATGGCTAGTGAATATTCAGTTTTATTTTATTTGTTTTTTAAACAATGAGAAGAAAAGGGGAAAAGGCAGTCCTGGCTGAGGACATCTGTGTCCCATGATTCCTTGCTCCCACAGAGCAGAGGATTCATTTTGGACCGGCAATATAGCCTAGAGGTTACAGTAATGAGCTCTGAATTAGCTTGGTGCATTCTACAGACCTGGGTTTAATTCCCACAACCTCCACTTGCTTACTGTGTGACCCTGAACAAGTCACGTAACCTCCCCAGTGCTCCTGAGGGCACCCCTGGAAACAGGCATTTGCTTAGTGGGCTTTACCCAGTTCCCAAAGGATATAAACATAACTTTTGAGCCACACCAGCCTTCCACCAGTTGGAAACCTGGCATCCTGGCCTCCCTTTCCCTGCCACACTGCTATTTGCTTAAGGAAAGGGGCTGCCAAGGGAGAGCAGTAAATGTTGGCTCCACACATCCTGCTGGAGCTAGCTTTGCAGTGTATAGCTGTGTGGCTCAGTTATGTGCCTTTTCTGGTGAGTACTGGCCCCCACTGTATGTGTTAGGCTAGCCACTCAATCTATTCCTAAGACAATACTCCACTAACCCCTCTGGAGATACTATGAAGTTTATGCAGAGTGCAATAATGTCTGTAGAGGAGTAGTCAGTTAAGTTAACTTGTAAATAAAATAAAAAGGTTAGAATGAATGCACACAGAAAATAGAAAAAAAGAAGTAAAAAAAAAAAAAAAGAACATTTTGACCATAGCCCCCTTCCTCAAAGCATTGATCCAAATCACAGAACCCTTTTGGTTCATCATAACTGAGAATGCAGACAACAGTAGGCAAAACAAATCAGAATATTATGTTTTTAAAATGGATTTTGACTAGAGCTGTGTGCAATTTTCAATTTATGCCTCAGATAAAATGTTGTTGAAGTTCAAAAATTCTGCCTAATTGCATGGAATTTCATAAAAGATGGAATTCTAAAATTTTGAAAGTGGAATGTGAACCGTGGAACTGTATTCTGAAGTTTATGTAAACAATGGATTAATTTTCCACAAATGAAAAGGCCATAAAGATGAGAACAAAATTAGATGAAAAAGAGAAGTGTGTGTGTGTGTGGGGGTTGTGGGTGGGGGGGGCGATTTGGACCAGCAAAAAATGAATGCATTAAACTTCTTGGAGTCTCTCAGGTCACCATGTTTAAGCAAAAACCCAGTTTTTCACAACATAATACCTGCTTTTGCTTGAAACCACTGATCTGAATGAATTTATTGTCATTACAGACTTTACAAATACAAAATATAAAAAGTTACAACACTTTATATGACATAAACAACATACAATTATTGTTGCAAGTCACAACATACACAAAGTGTTAAAAAATATGGTCACCGATTTGTTTTCAACAAAAACAGCAATTTTACCTGAAAACCGGCAGTTTTCATGTGATTTTGCCAATGAGCAAAAAATGGACAAATGCTATTCCGATTCACAAAAAGACCTCTCACAAAATTGGGGTTTGCATTACTTTTTTACATGGAAAGGCAATGGGCCTATCTTAATATAAACACACAGCATTGTAGAAAAATAAATGACCATTCTAGAAAGAAAACTGACATACTATCTAAAGGTCAGTCAGTAAGTCTGTCTGTCTGTCTACTTCAGTTCTAAAATGGAATTATGGAAATCTTACACTGAGAAAGTAAATTTGTTTAGTATCTGTTATTGAAGATGACAGGAATTCATTTTTTAGACTAATAATAATTTCCAACTATCCCTAGAATTATATGAGTGAGAAATTATTATTTAGCCTTTGAATAAATTTATCTAAGCCCCCCTTTTATGAGCAGGGCCACAGTGATAGATTGTTTAATCTGGAATGTTTCTCGCCTGATTGAAATGTATATAGCCATTATTTATCATAGTTAGAGCAAGCAGCTCAAAAAAGGAAGAAAAATAAAGTCAATTCAGTTTAGTGTGAAAGGCATCCCACTGCTGTGCAAAAAAAATCATAAATTTGCATCCTTTAATATTTGGAATATGTGTTCTGTATGCATTTGAGTGACTCTGAACAAAACTACTACCTTGCCTTTATGAATCTAAATGGCATACTTATTAATTTGCTTTGTATATTTCCACTCCCATCCCCTTCATGTTAGGCCCATTCTTCAGTTCAGCTCAATTTAGTTCTTTCTCTAACCAGGTGAGACAAGGAAGTATTAAGAACATGTTTTCATTTTACAGTGGTGACCTGGACAGGAGGCTTCTGTTATGTCTGTCCCCTCTCTATTTGTTACTCTATGTCTGTTCCCTTTCTATGTGTTATGTCTGTCCCGTCTATGTGTGTTTTGTCTCTGTTACTGTACATCTGTTCCCTCTGTATCTATGTGTGTTCCCTTTCTATGTGTGGTCCCTCTGTTCCCTCTCTTTGTGTTAGGTCTGTTCCCTCTCTTTGTGTTAGGTCTGTTCCCTCTCTATTTGTTATGTCTGTTTTCTCTCTCTATGTGTGTTATGTCTGCCCCCTCTCTGTGTTATGTGTGTTCACTCTGTATGTGTTATGTCTGTCCCCTCTCTTTGTGTTATGTTCCTTCTCTATTTGTTACTGTACGCCTGTCCCTCTCTGTGTGTTTTGTCTGTCCCTTCTTTATGTGTGTTCCCTCTCTGTTTATTACTGTAGGTCTGGACCCTCTCTATTTGTTAAGTCTGTTCCCTCTCTATGTGTTATGTCTGCCACCTCTCTGTGTGTTGTGTGTTCCATCTCTGTTACTGTATGTCTGTCCCTCTCCGTGTGCTATATCTATCCCCTCTCTATGTGAGTTCACTCTCTAGTTGTTACTGTAGCTCTGTCCCCTCACTATTTGTTATGTCTGTCCCTTCTCTATGTGTTATGTCTGTCCCCATTATATGTGTTATGTGTGTTCCCTCTCTATTTGTTACTGTAAGTCTGTCCCCTCTCTATGTGTTATGTCTGTCCCTTCTTTATATGTGTTCCCTCTCTATTTGTTACAGTAGGTCCACTCTCTCTTTATTTGTTATGTCTGTTCTGTGTGTGTGTGTGTGTGTGTGTTCCCACTCTTTTTTCATACTGTATGTCTGTTCCCGCTCTATTTGTTATGTCTGTTCACTCTGTATGTGTTATGTCTACTCCCTCTATATGTTATATCTGTTCAATCTCTTTGTGTCATGTCTTTCCCTTCTTTAAGTCTCATGTGTGTTGCCCCACTATGTGTTATGTCTGTTCCTTGTCTGCTATGTGTGTTCCATCTTTATTTGTTACTGTATGTCAGTTCCCTCTCTATTTGTTATGTCTGCCTCCTGTCTAGGTGTTATATGTGATTCATCTTTTGTGTTTTATGTCTGTTCCCACTCTGTGTTATGTCTGTTCCCTCTCTATTTGTTACTACATGTCTGTTCCCTCTCTATTTGTTATGTCTGTCCCCTTTCTGTGTATTATGACTGTTCCCTCACTATGTGTTATGGTCTGTTCCTCTCTCTGTTGTGTGTGTTCTCTCTTTATTTGTTACTATATTTCACTTCCCTCTCTAATCATTATGTCTGTCCATTCTTTAGGTTTTATGTCTGATCCCTCTCTGTGGTATGTGTGTTCACTCTCTATGTGTTATGTCTGTTCTCTCTCTTTGTGTTATGTCAGTCCCCCTCTCTATGTTTTAAGTGTGTTCCCACTCTGTTTATTACTGTATGTTTGTTCCCTCTCGTGTTATGTCTGTCTGCTCTCTATGTGTTATGTGTACTCCCCCACTGTTTCTTACTATATATCTGTTGTTCCATCTCCATTTGTTATATCTGTTCCCCTCTGTGTTACGTTTGTTCCCTCTCTATGTGTTACATCTGTTCTTTCTCTTTGTGTTATGTCTGTCCCCTCTCTATGTGTTATGTGTATTCCCTATTTATTATGGTTTGCCTGCCCCCTCTCTATTTATGTCTGTTCCATCTCTGTGTGCTATGCCTTCTCACTCTCTCTATGTGTTATGCGGGTTCACTCTCTATTTGTTATTGTATCTGTCCCCTCTCTATTTGTTACTGTATGTTCATTCCCTGTCTTTGGGCTTGATTTTAAAAGAGCAACTAGATTGGCTTATGTTTCACTGATCCCCACCTGCAGCAAACTCGTGGTACACCAGGGACCCTGCACCATATTTTAGTAGAACGGGGTCCCTGGGCCAAATTCCCCCAAGTTGCTGCAAACAGAGTGTTGTGCCAAACAGCTGGCACAGCAGAGGGTTTGACAAAGGGTGCCATCAGCCCCCACCCACCTGGTGCAAAGCTGGTCCTTGTTCCATGATGTTTGGGGGAAGGAACACTGCAGCCCACAGTGTACAAAGCCAATGGTCTTTTTGGAGGGCCCCATTGGGTGGTGCGTGTGTAGGGTTTGTGGGATAACAGATGGCCCAGACACAGAACTTCAGGTTCAACACAGAATCTCTGTGTGAAGTTTATTTAAAACACAGAGGATAATCTTAAGCAATGGCATATCCCTTCTTCTACACATCAGTTTGCAGCAACAGATTATGCATGTCATTCATCTGCATCTACTGACCCATCTCTTTAGTGAAAACCAACTATTCCCCATGTTGGTCTCTTGTGTTTGGGTGATGAGGAGCTCAAAAAAAGGAAAAACCCAAAACAAGCTAAAGATAAAGAACCTCAGTGCAGAAGCACTGAAGCAAGGGTTACCCCCAAAGGGTATTGGCAATAAAGCCAACTTTCAAAGAAATGCAACTTCACATATACCCTCATAATGAAAATCATCATGGGATTTATATGCAAATCACCATGAAATTCTAGGCTGGTTCAGCTTAAAGCATGAATGCATGGTGCCAAAGGGCCTCTCAAACAATCTGTAATTTACATGCATTTAAATAACACAACAGGGGTTTTCTGATATCTCTACCCTGGTAACTTAATTTTGATCATACAGTCCCCTAGTAACTTTTTACCTTTATTAAAAACACCTAGTGCCATGTTATTTTCAACATTTACAGGTTTCATACAAATAAGGCATATACATCAAGATATTTTATGACACAGTGCTATTACATACTAAATCCAACAATGAGGAACACAGCCTTTTGTTTTATATCAGCTCGGAGGTCACAACAATAACCTCCCTGTACAAGAACCTGAGAGGCAATAGGAAAATTAAAGAGGTCACATAATAGCATAGTCAAGAAAGGGGAGGGGGTACCCATAGTTATGGCCAACCTTATGGACTAGAAATTGTAAAGGATAGATTAAGCTAAGAACTAGAAGAAGTGTTGCAACAGATTTAAGAAAATGTCAGTCCTCAAGAGTGGATGGATCTCCCTGTCACAGTGTGTACCATGGCATGGTGTGCCAGGGTAGTAGGGTGGCATCTGGCAGTTGTGCCAGGTACAGTCACATGAAGCTGCAAACAGGGTAATCCCAAGTGTGAAGGCACCAGTCATGACTTGGGCCTCCTGGTGTTCCCTGTCAGCTGTCTCATAGCTGTCATACTCTCGATAAGCAGGGACTGTCCCTGGCTGCATAGTGTGTGGTGCAGAATCATGGCAGGCATGTGCCCTCTGGCAGCAGAACATGCCCCTGTGGCACAGCCCTCTTTGTGCCAGCATACTGCATCTTTGGGGGCTGTAATAGGAATGCCAGGTTGGTGGGCTGCAATATGCTGGCACACAGAGGGGACAGACATAGAGAGGGAACAGACATAACAAATGGAGGGGGAACAGACATAACACATATTGTAGAGAGGGAACAGACAAAACAAACAGAGAGGGAAAAGGCATGCAGTAACAAAGAGAGAGGAAAGGCACATAGAGAGGGGACAGATATACAGTAACAGAGAGGAAACACACATAAGACACAGAGAGGGAACAGCCATAACACAAAGAGAAGGAACACACATAACACAGAGAGGGGACAGACATAACACAAAGAACGGGAACAGATATACCACACAGTGAGGGAACACACAGAACACAGAAAGGGAACAGACATAACACATCTACACATTTTTAACAATGTATGTGCATGTGCATGTGTGTGTGTGGTGTGTGTGCGCGTGCGTGCGTGTGTGTGTGTGTGTGTGTGTGTGTGTGTATAGAGAAACATGTTTAGGACATTTCCCCATAAAAGTGCATTATATCTCTGTATCACATATTACTGAATCCATATCACATAGAAATTAAACTGCCACACAACACAACTATTTATGACATCAAGTGACATTATTACATTTCTTAACTGATCCTAAACCTCAAAACCATACTTTGACAGAAAAAGTGTTCTCAATAGTTTGATTCTGACCCCCCTCTAAAACACATTTTCAAGTTTAAAAGCAGCAAACTTTTATTTAAAAAATAAAAAGGTTCCACTGCAGTTTAAGTTCACCCCCAAAATGCACATTTTCTTGTTTAGAAGCAATAAACTTTTATAGCAAAAGTGTATCTCAACATATTGGGCTATGACCCCCCCCCCGGCATGGGTTAGAAGATCAACAAACGTGTATGATAACAGCTTGTTCATTTCAATGCAGCTTTTCAAAACATTTCAATTCAGAAATCAACAACATCAACTAACAAATCACTTCAGGGCTTCATATCACTTCCTCCTCCTACAGACAACAAAACTTCCATGGAAGTGTAGGGTCTTCCCTACTGCTTACAGCAAAGTTTAAAAACAAGAACAATACAGACTTTTAAAACTGACAAAACATCTTCAGATGCGGAAGAACCAACCTACTTTACCATAAAACCCAATTTGACAGAAGTCACTAACTTCAACCAAACATCTTTCAAAGTTGAAAAAGATGTCCAATTCCAAACACACAGAAACGTCCAGTGATATCACTTCCATACCTCATGGCTAATGGAAAGACTACCTACATATTCACAATGAATTGGCACCCAGACAGCCGTCAACTAAAACATAGCTCTGCCTCCAGTTCTTTTCAATCAGTTTCCTTTGACACTATCAGCAAGCAATTTACACTTAATAAGCCTAACTTCATGACTGCTGGAAACATTTTACAATCTCTGAAAAGCTTTCAATCGAGTAGTTTTTCAGCTAACTTAATTTATGCAATAGGCATGAACATAAATCCTATGTGATAAATCTGAGCTACTATGAGATAAATTCAAAATTTTACATTTATACACATAGTAGACACATCATCGCAGATTTATGTACATAGTAGGTATGTTGCAATTACTCCGGAACTCATTTAGAATGTTCAGCCTCCATACCAGTACTAACTATATTCAAATGCAAATAACTTTAAAACGAAAAAAGATAGCATAGTGCTGTGAGCATGAAAGTTGTTCAGCACAAAATTATCTACAAAATGAGTGGTATTTCATTTGTAGGTACCTTATATATTTTTTTATAATTAGCAAAAAAGAGCAGAAAATACCATTTTTTCTTCACTTTTTTGACAAACATATGCAAAAAAAAAGATAAACAATCAAAAGCAAGTGTCCCTGCACTGACAGAAAGCATGCCTATTGCATGAATGAAATATATAATGGTGAGCTGTCAGATAAATGATTTCTCTACACTTGTGCTGTTTGACCTCAGACATCTCACTCATGGCTTACGCCACTCATGAGGTCACCCGAGGTCAAACAGCACTTGTGTGGATAAATCATTTATCTGACAGCTCACCGTTGTCTATCCCTTATGTATTATATGGAACAAAAGCCATGAAGGTGCTTTGTACACATGGAATAATGGTGTCTCAGAGGGCTTAATGAGCCCATCAATGCATTTATTATACCGTCATCATCAGTTGATGGCATTATTTCCTTGTACACTAAACTTTCTTAGCATATACAGTGGAGCACACCAGGATGCAACACAACACTGCAGCATTCTGCAGAAGAGTTACCGCAGTAAACAAGGCAATTTCGATTGCAATTAATCATTTTTGTCATGCAGTAGCCTGAGACACTGTGTTGCCTCTTGGCAGACTCCACTCTATGTAAATAGGTTACACATCGGTCCTGCCAAAAATTAAACTGCGCGGTAGAAAAGAGAGCACACAAAAATTTGTGAGGCAAAACCACATCTGTGTAGAACAGCTAAGGGAAAAACCTTGGACAGTACTCACCCATACAGCAGCACCCTGCGTTTTTGCACATATTCATTTTGAAAAGAAAGTCACTTCACGTATAGATGTACTATTCAAACACCACACTGCCATGGACCACCACTCTGGTGAAATTCACCCTGACAGTGTGCGGTTCTAACTATGCAGTGTGCAACAAGTGCTAGTTGCCCTGCATCACTCTTCTGTCTTGCAACATGAAGATCACGCGCTAATGACCACATTCGTGTGTTCCACCTGAACATGATGTGATACCATATAAATACTAGTATCCTGGCTCCCAATCTCTCCACCACCCTTGGTTTTGGTCTACACAATGCCAGGGCACTGTTGTTGGGGTGGAATCCCCCCGTGACAGTACTGCCTAGCGAAATTATGCTAATCACTAAATCCAGATGATAGGTGGTGCAAACAGGGTTTGCCCCACCTAACATGGTGGCAGGCACAGGTGTCTGAGCATAGAATAGCACACGTCACATGGTGCCATGCTGTGCATGGAGTCCTGACCAAATGATGCTACTGCCGAAGTCTCCCCCTCCCACCCAGTACCTTAGGCTCACTAATGGACAAAGCTTGAGGTGCTCACCAAGTACCTGCCCAGTATTACCTGTTGATCCTATGGCCCTTTGCAGCACTCTAATTGTTTGCATCCACTCATTTATGTCCAGTGGATCCCCGTTCCTTGACCCTGTTCCTCAATGTCACTGTTTTGCATTGTGTGTGCCACCTAAGTCCTCCCCTTTCTGAAAAGTTTGCTCAGGTTCATAATCAGTGTCTCTCTGTAGAATGACTTTTAACAGTTCTACCAGAGTTATGGGGTACCCTGCCTTGTGAATTGGGGGTGGGGTGGGGATGGCGAGCTATTGAGCATAGTACTGGCACCAATTACTTCACTTATCTGGTCTTCCTTTACACCCCCACCCTGATCTCTTTATTCTCCACTCCATCCCTTCTATCATCCTGTCTACAGTTGGTTGGTAGAGCCTCCTCTTCTGCAACACATTTGTATCCTTTAAGTTTCTCCAAAAAAAACTATCTTTCTCCCTTGCCTAAAACTGAAACATGATGAAAACTGTACCATTGGACCCAGACTAGACCAGATTGGTAAAATCCAGACTGGCTGGTCTAGCTGGACCAGTCAGACTGGATGTAAACTGTACAAATACTGCTGATCTGGCCACTGTGGCAGGACAGGCCTGTCCGGCTTTTCCCAATTTGGTCAAGTTTGGGTTGGGTGGTCCCATTTTCACCTATACCCCCTAAACATCTTAGTTTTTTTCTCTTTTATTTATTTGTTTATTTACTGCTATATATATAGTATAGGTAACATGCAATTTATCTCCAAGTATGAAGGGGAAGACCATAACCAACAAGTGGTGGAGCCATGAGTGAGTTATGAAAGTCTTGTCCCCTCACAGGTGGAGACAAGTTGTGTATTTGAGTCAAACCATTGTGTATTCGATTTATATGACATCAGGTTAACAGTTAAAACATTTTTTCATCAGCTTTTGTGTGAAGATTTTACTGTTTTTCTATGATTTGAACTACTGGCTCCAGCACTGCACAGGTTGTTTATGATGTCATCAGCAATGCGATAGCTGCTCTCTGAGTGGTTCTGTTCTGAGTAAAGGTCAAGGAAAGTGATTTTGATGACATCTAACCTCTTGATAAATGTTTATACAGAGGTTGGATAGCGTGGCAAATGTATCAGGGAAATGTCACCACTGATGCTATATAAATAGGGGATATTCCATAGAGTATGTAGAAATAAGCTTTTTATTCACTCTGGCAGAGTGAAGTGGAGCCTTGAGTTCTAGGTCAGTAATCTCTACAACATTCCGGAGTGAATAAAATGCTTCTTTCTGCATGCCATATGCAATATCCCATTTATACCATGGAACAATGAACGAAATTATGATGAGGCTACTGTGAAAATAACATGAGCTGCAGGGAAAGAAACAATTTTATTCATCCTGGAGGTGAATAATAGAGCTGAATAACCATTTTTATTCAGCCCTGTTATTCATCCCACCCATGGTATAAATTGTATTATATTGCTTTTGTTCTGTTTTGTTTTGTACCTAATCGCTGTTATTTTTATATTGCAATTTGCATTTTGGGGTTATACTGTGCACTGTGAAGTGTCTGGAGGTACATTGTATGAAGGATGCTTTACAACAAGAAATCAAATTGTGTGTTGTTGAAGACACCGCAAAAATGTATCCATATAGTTACAGTAATTGCTTTTATTGCTATCAAAGGAAGGCCAAACATACTTGTCAAATATTTTTCCATGTAGGTATGCATGCAAAACGCAAGAAATAAATAAAATAAAACTTGTTAAAAATCTCAGCTC
Organism: Neoceratodus forsteri; assembly: GCA_016271365.2. NCBI lineage: Eukaryota > Metazoa > Chordata > Ceratodontiformes > Ceratodontidae > Neoceratodus > Neoceratodus forsteri. The sequence continues at coordinate 61,813,981 of JADMNL010000033.1, forward strand.
CTTGGTTAACATAGATGACCTGCCTGGCAGTATATGGGTCAAAAGTTCCCTTTTCACAGCTATTTTCTAAAGATTAGTGTACAAACATAAAGGACCCAATCGTTACAGTCCTAAAAGGCCACAGCAATGTGAGACCTTAATTTTCTCCTCCAACCTACGGACCCTCTTTAATACCAACAGTTGGTAAATCTGCTGACTGTCAGCAAAAACCTCCTCCACAATTTGTCTGGGGCTCCTTCAAACAGTGCCCGTAGAAAAGGAATTTAAATATTAACCTCTCCGAGTTTAATAATCATTGTGTTAGTTTTCCCAGCTGGATCAGCGTTTTTTGAAATGACACTCCACAAGACCCAATTAGCTTCCAGTGCTGCTCAGCAATAAATCTGCATTAATATTTAATCTCTTTTTTTTCTTTTGTAGGATAAAAATCTGCTCCGTATGGTAGGAAGGGCAGCCTTTGCAAAACACTGAATTGACTCAACTAGTGCAGAGTCAGAGAGGGATTTTCTCCTGTGGCCAATCAGGTAATTATGAATGGATGGGGCACAGGTATAGTGCAGAGGCCTTGTGGCCAGGCTCGTAGGCGGAATTTCAATCTGGACTGCGGCGGCAGGTGTGTGTCGCTGTTGGCACACAGCAGGTTTTTACAGTGGCATCTGTGCCCCATCTGGCCCCAGCTTGCAGCAGTCACTGTTTTTCTTTTCATTGGGTGAAATCAGTCTGTCATAGTGGAATGAGCACCAAGATATTTACAGAGCCCCGGACACCACTGGCACAGTTCAGTTCATATATTTTATAGTTCCACTAATATTCACACCCTTATTTTTTATGAAGGTGTTTCTTGCCTCCTTATAGTGGTTTTCCATGCCTTGGCAAAGAGGGAGGATCAGCTCCCCCCCAATCCTAGGCGCTCTCTCAGTCCCATCAATCTATGTATCAAGATCCAAAGTGCTGAGGGGGAAGTCATGAGGCCACCTCCATGTTTTTGTTTTTTCAGAGTCGGACTTGTATCCTCCACATCAGTCAGTGGAACACAGTTTGGCATCTTCAGACTTGCAACTGCCAGGTCCCTACCACTGGTCACCCCCCCCAAAACCCCCATGGATTACCCCCTCCAAGTTGAGACCAGCAAGAGTGCAGGCATCCCCCCACTCCTCCCACTCACAGGAGTACAGTCTAGTGAGGGAGGGACCAGTGTTGGGTCCGAATGAGATGCCACCATCATTTAGATGGCCAACTGCTTTTCCACCAGCGTTTTCCACCCTGCCCACAACCCGCATGGTGCAAGGCAGCATCTCTGCAGGCCACGCTAACATGTAATGAACCCGTGCAGGAGAAGTAAGCTCCCTGTCTCACCACAGGGGTGGGTAGTGCAGCAGAATCTTGTGCCAGCCCATACTGGTGGGGAGCCTGACAATGGGGCAACACCTCCCTAGCCCCCCAGGCCATTGTCCATCTCCACAGTTTGCTTCCAAACCAAAGTTACAATATGGGAGCACACTGCAGTACCCACCGAGCCATGAAGCCGTCCATCTTCAGGGTTTTATTCCATGATTTTCCTCCTCTGGATTCCCTCTAAGCTCCTGGACCCAGGACACATGGATGGTGAGCTGAAGTGCTAAAATGGGGCCACAGGACTTCATGATTCTCACACTTTCATTACTAAAGATATTCACTTATAAACAGAATCCCTGCCCTGGCATACCTCTCAACCCTTCTTCACTGAAATGAGGAACACGGACATTCAAAATGAGGGTTATAACAGGGACGCATCTTCAAACGTAGAGATATAAGCTCAGAACACTGTGGAAATCATTGTGTTTACTTGTACAAAGTTTGTTTTTTATTTAACATCTTAGAATTTTATGAATTCCTGTTTTACAATCTGAATTTGAAGCCCAGTCTCTGTGCAGGCAGTACCTTTTCCATGAGAGAACGATGAGGGACAGAGCAATTTTGAGGGGTAAAATGAGGGACGTCTCTTGTATTTAGAGACAGTGTGGAGAGCTCTGTTCACTGGGAATGTCATCTGCTTCTTTACTGTAGCTTGTCCGCACGTGAAGTCATAATCCCCAGTTTTGCAAGGTTCTGCATTATCATCCCAAAGGATGAAGATGGTGCAGGGCTTTGCATTCCCATTTTGCACCACCTCTCTTTGCAACCTAAAGAAAAAAGAGTCTCAGGGATAGTAACATCTTTCTATTTGCTTTCAATGGGATCTTATGTGGCACCGATCAGTTGGATGAAAAGGAGACTCAACGAGGGGCCTTATAATGTCTGGGACCACATCCTGCATGTACAATTCCCTGTCACAGCAGGAGCAACCCAGGCCCCACCTGAGGCTCACTACTGCCCCCCACCCGGTGTCGGGTGTTTATTTTGCAATTTGTTAACCCAGGATAGCCCAGCTGAGATGCAACATTTAGTTGCATGTGGGGTCCTGCTTCTACCCAATATCTGCAGCTGGGTGAAGTGGAGTCCCAGGAGGTTACGTAGCTTGCTCAAGGTCACGCAGTGAGTCTTTGGCTCTAGTGGGGTTATGTGTTACGTTAGGAATGTGCCCCCAGCACATCAGTGTGGTAAACTATGCCACTTACCATGTGGGCACAGGACAGCCCCCTGAAAACCTTGCGTTTTATTAAAAAAAAAAAAAAATTTTTATTATCCATTCAATTCATCATTGGTCAAACAGGCTTTGAAATGTTTTTTCATCAAAGATGTAATTCAGCTGCATGACCTTGACTTGATTCAAAATATGTGAACCTTGTAATGAAATATTGGGCCAAGTGTACATACGGTCCTGTCACTTTATAGACATGGTAGGAACACAGTGTCCATATACACTGCTGCCACAGCCACAAAACAAACACAGAGCACAGTTTGTTCCATAGATGTTTGTTTTTATTTTGTTTCAATTGTTTTTAATTTCTGTGTGGAAGCCAACTTTTTAAAAATTATTGGATGATGTGGCATGTTTTAATAGTCAAATTATGTTTTACATAATGCATGTGGAAATTCTGAACTGGGGATCTGCTCCTTAACTGTCTCTCACTGGGATTTTAACAAAGCCCTCACAATTCTAAATAAATACACCAGTAAGTTTAAAAAATTAGGGATAGATAAACCAGACTGGATTCAGATCTTCCTCCCCCCCCTCCCCTTTACTGGATTGGCATCCTAATCAAATTTTCTGAGATCTGAGCTACTTCGGATCTGATTTGCAGGTGGTCCACTGAGGGAGTTGCCTACATTACAACATATGGCCTGCCTTATTCAGAGCCTTGCCAAGGAGGGCTGACTTGGCTAGGCCTGAATCTTTGGCTCACAGTCTTAGCGATCCAGGCCTAAATCCAGACCAGACCAGATCACAGCTGCCTCGGACATCTGTACAAAACATATATTACACTATACAATACAACCCAGTCCGGTCAGCATTTCTCTGTATTCATGCAAGGCCGTCAAGGCCATCTTTTTTTTTTTTAATGAAGATTTTTCTTCCTTGGGTTGCAGATGGGAAGCTATCCGCCATGTCCGATCTCCCTCTGACCATCGCTTGCCTCCCCCAGCTGCCAGAAAGTTCCCCGCAGATTGCCTCCCACAGCGGGGCCAACAGAGAGGGCCATCCCACTCCCAGTACACATATCCATATAGCCAGCAGCTGGGGGGTGGTGCAGGCGCAGCTACATTAATTCACCCCAGCCCCTTTTCTCCCAATCCCCTGGCTGCAGCAGTGCATGAGCATGTGCAAGCAGAGGCACGCACGCACTGCGGAACTGTGGCCTCTCCCACTGAGTACTTCATAATCTATGATATCACTAGACCTCCACCCAGTAGCAGTCAAATGTCTAGATGGCTTGCCACCCCCTCCCCGGGAGAGGAGAGCAATCCTTGGGACACTCAATACTCTCCCCCCCCAGATGACCCCAGCGATACAAGTCCATTTCCACACCCAGATCGCCAGCATTACAGTAGGCGATGCACAGGTGCCTCAGCCCTCTGTTTCACTGGGCTGGCTTTTATCATGCCCATCTTTCAGGCCACACTCAGAAATGAGCTCTTCTTGGCTCAGTGTGCCTGCTGGTCCAACAGGCTGAAACAAATAAATATGGTTAAACTGGATTAAAGATTATTAATTCAGCATTTTAAAGATGGTGGTTTCTGATATTAGTGGTTATCGTTGCAGCTGACCCACCTACAGTACTACGGAAATAGTGTATGGCTGGTCATGTTTATGATAAGGAAACAGTGACATCACGCAAGGTTTTCAGGGGGCTGTCCTGTGTCACAGTGATACTACTTTCTTTCCCACCAGTGGGCGCGTGACTGAGCAGACGTGCCTTATCTTACTGTACCATCCATTGAATGCTGTTGTACCATCATGCCCATCTTTCAGGCCACACTCAGAAATGAGCTCTTCTTGGCTCAGTATGCCTGCTGGTAAGCTGGAAAAAATCATATCCCAGGTCTCCAAGGGAACCAAACAGGTACCCAAAAAATTGGGAAGAAGGAAAAAAAGGGCAAGACAGCAGAATACAAGCTCAAGCAGGTGGGGAAAGACGGAAAGGAGAGGCATCATGACGGAAAAGCATGCACAGTCATGGAACTCTCCTAACCTTCGTCCAAAAAGAAAGCAATATATCACCAAAACTCAGATCAGGTGATTCTTGTTGGGGTGGGGCATGCTGAAAAAGCTGAACAAAATGGGGAGTTCAATAAATCCAACTGCTGCAGCAGGCCTCCCTGATGAAAGTATCCAAAGGAGGAGGTAACATCCCTCAAGAGCACCAGGGACTAGGGTACCTAGTAAAACTAGAGTAAAGAAAGTTGCACGTAAGTGTTAATCAAGCCAGTTCAGGTGTGATACAATAACGTAACACAGCACTATTAGCCAGCACTAATAACACTATTATTATTGTTTCCATGAGCTAAAAATGTAATTTACAATAAGCAGTGTCCTCAGAAGCAGCTGATCAGTCCCCAGAGCCCAGAGGGGAGCTAAATATGGCAGGGTAAACAACAAAACGGACTCTCTCAGAGACCAAGGCTCTCCATTAAGCCACAATGTCCAATAATCTGGCTGAAAAGCATGTCCCTATGGTACACAAGCCCAGGAAAAAAGTAACTTACACTCCTGTCCATGTAATTCGGCTGCCTGAAGAAACATCATCCGGAGAGGTAAAGGAGGAAAGAGAGTGGTGTCTCCAAACCATGGATCAGCAGTAGGCAGGGAACCGAAGCTGAACTGTGGCGTGGACATGGACAGATACATGCACATGGAGAGTATGTTAATGTGGCATCTCTGTGCCATAGGAAACTGGGGGGGCACAGTGAGAGCAAAATACAAACAGCAGGACCCCAGCCATTCAACCGAGGTAACTGCCAGGAACGTTCCAGCTGGCAAGCTGAGCTGAGTAGTTAGGTAAAGAGGGGGGCAGCTGAGGGAGTGGGCCTGGACCCAACACCACATAGAAAATGGTAAGATTGTACCTCAGCCTGGTTTTACCAGGTGTTGTAGTGTGGCTTAAAATAAGGGCAGAGGCTGAATCTCAGAGGCCAGGGCCTGCCCGATAAAGGCATTTGTGGCTCGGGAAAGAAATACACTCAGCTCACGATCAAAAGGCTAAGCTACAGAACTCTACCAATTTACCATAACAAACCAAAACAGTAGTAGCTTAGGAAGTTAGAAGAATCTGGCTCCAAAACCCAGTGCGCCAGCAACAGCTCCTCAACCCTATTAGCGCTTATATATCCCCCCAACCTCTGACTACTTACCCCATTAAAACAGGTAGTTAAAAGGATATTGCTTTATAACAGTTTAGGTAGAATTGTCTTTATGTAGACTCTTCAAGTGGTGTAGGATCTCTGCCATTGTAGCAGTTGTCTGGTGCCTGTACTGTTTCACTGCTGAAGGGGTTTGCAATCTTGGAGGGAGGGGTGGGGGCTGGTTTCACCTGAGCAGCAGTGTCTGCCTCCGTAGACAGGTAACCATGCTTTTGATTATCTTCTTGAGCAGTGGATGCAGAGTGAAGGTTTTTTGACCATTGGGAAACTGGATAAAAAGTTTCACCAGACACTGCCAGCTATTTCCCGAAATTTCTGTGATATTTCTAGAGAAATCTGCTTTCTGCATTTCCACAGTAGGGGCAGCAGAGAGAAACTCTTTAGAAATTTCATGAAATATCTGGAAATAGCTGGCAATGTCTGTGGCTACTACTGTGGGAAATGTAAAATTTAAGCTCTTTTTTTTTTTTTTTTTTTTGCAATTAAGTTTATTTTAATTTTCCAATCAGTACAGACAGTACAGACAAAAATCATAACATGGTACATTCTTTGTTCCCCTACTGGGAATCACAATGAGTATTTCACATAGGAACACAGCTAAGTACTAATACAAGGAGGGGGAACAAAACAAAACAAAAAAAAGGAAGAACTAGATCTTCCCTCCTCCCTCCCCATTAAAAAAAGAAAAGAAAAAAAGGAAGAAGAAAAAGAACCCACCACAAGCACATGCTCAGGTTGACCTAAATACATAGGGCCGGATATTCAAAAGGGTTGCGCCATGCGCAATAGGGTTGCGCCTTCGCAAGTCCAAACTTGCTCCATTCTGCGATGTTCAGCAGGAGGCAGTTGCACCACAGAAAGCATGCTGAGCAACAGCGCAATGCAAATGAATGCATGCTGAACTGGAGGGGGAGGAACCATGCATAAACTGCACAGCCCGATATTCAGCCGGGCTGTGCAGAGTTGTCTGGCGCAACCCCCAACCTGCGCCTGCACAACTTTGAGCCAAAAAAAAAAGGCTTAAGTCGAGGGCCACCCACAGGTGAGCTGCTGCATTGCAGGGCGCAACACAGCAGCTGCCACCTGTGGCTGGCTCCCAACCCAGTCCCTGTGCCCCCCCCGCAGCCCGATCGAGGGCAGATGACTGTGAATCCCCACCACCACCCCCCACTTGCCCGATTGTGGGCATAGCTTAATCCCCCTCCACCAGCCCGGTCGTGGGCAGCAATGTGGCTCCCCCTGAACGTATCCCTGGTGGTCCAGTGGACCGAAAAGCCCGATCGCGGGCGGTAGTTGTGTAAACCCCGAACATATCCCTGGTGGTCCAGTGGACCGAAAAAGCCAGATCGCGGGCAGTAGTTGTGTAAACCCCGAGCGTATCCCTGGTGGTCCAGTGGACGAAAGCCGATCGCGGGCGGTAGTTGTGTAAACCCCCTCGAAATCAGCCCTGGTGGTCCAGTGGTCGAAAAGCCCAATCGCGGGCGGTAGTGTAATCCCCCCCAAATTCAGCCCTGGTGGTCTAGTGGCACATCCGATCATGGGATGTAAATGCTGCTCAATCCCCCAACGTTGCCCTGGTGGCTGGTGTCCCCCTCCCCACCCACCTCTGGCCCCACCACCCGCTCCCCACAGCCAGTGGGCGGCAGCATCCCTCCGCCTGCCGCCCGCCCGGCTCGCCGACTGACTGCCGGTAGAACTGCACGCCATGGTGCAGAGAAGAGCTATGTCGTAGTTGTTTATACGATGACAGTCCAGATTTGTAATGATTCGCTCACAAAACTGGACTGTCATGTATGGTATGGTGTACGCCCATTGGCTCTTCTGCACCATCGGGTATGCAGCCCTACCGGGCAGTCAGTCGGGCGGGTGGCAGGCGGAGGGATGCTGCCGCCACCGCTGTGGGGAGCGGGTGGTGGGGCTGTGGGTGGGTGGGGAGGTGGGGACACTAGCCACCAGGGCAATGTTGGGGGATTTGTGCAGCATTTACCTCCGCGATCGATGTGCCACTAGACCACCAGGGCTGAATTCGGAGGGGAGATTCTACACTACTGCCCGCAATCGGGCTTTTCGTCCACTGGACCACCAGGGCTGATTTCGGAGGGGTTTACAACTACCGCCCGCGATCGAGTTTTTCGTCCACTGACCACCAGGGCTGATTTCGGGAGGGGGTTTATACAACTACTGCCCGCGATCGAGTTTTTCGTCCACTGGACCACCAGGGCTGATTTCGGAGGGGTTTACATAACTACTGCCCGCGATCGGCTTTTCGGGTCCACTGACCACCAGGAATACGCTCAGGGTGGGGGAGCCACATTGCTGACCGCGATCGGGCTGTTGGGGAATTAAACCATGCCCGCGATCGGGCCAGTGGAGGGTTGGGGAGGATTCTACACTGTTTTGCCCACGATCGGGCTGCAGGGGGCGTCAGTCCCCGATGGCTTCTGCCTGGCAGGGCGCCAGGCGCAAGTCCTTAGGGATCGGAGCACCTGCATGCTAATGGCATGCAAATGGGGCCATAATCAGATGCAAATGGCCTCCCTGCACCTTGCATGAATTATAGCCCCATTTGCATGTCACCTTTTGAATATCGGGATTTCGCGCATGGCGCAATGGTACTTGCGCCACCGCAAGTTGAATGCTCCACTCTGTCAACTTGCGGTGGCGCAAGTTCCACTGCACCATGCACAGTGTCTGTGGCTGGGGGGGTGATATTCAAAGGAGTTGTTCAATAGCGCAACTCCTTTGAATATCGCCCCGGACACACCCCTGCACAACTATTTTGTGCAGCACAAGGGCTTGCGCCTATGAATGGCGCAGTTTGAATATCCAGCCCATAGGGTCTTAGTCCTGGTAGGTATCATTAATCATCTCCTTAATTTCCTTCCTCCAGTAACTAGCTTCCAGATCTTACTATAACTCATTGACATAGAGATATACTGCTAGTACCCAAATTTATCTTTTAAGTTCAAAAAGAGGGGGTTCCAATAATTTTGAAATCTTGCCCATGTATTATTAGCATTGGCTATGCTCCTTTCCGCATTCAAAGCCGTCAGAAACTCAGACCACCATTCTCAAAAGGAAGGGACCCATGGAACTTTCCAGTATCTCAGGATTAACAGCTTAGTGACCATGGATACCATAGCTATTTGTACTTCCAGGGAAGGAGAAGGGACCCCGGAGTAAAGTCCCAATAGGCATATTTCTTCTGTAAAGTATGAGGATATCGGTAAATAGACAGAGATATGCCTTTTTACTAATTCCCAAAAGTTGGAAATTTTAGGACAGTCCCATAACTTGTGACGGAGTGAAGCAGTTGGAGCACTGCACTCAGGGCAAGCTGGGAAAGATAATTTTCCCATTCTGTACAGTTTATTAGGTGTTAAATATATGTTATGTAGAATGTTAAACTGAACATTCCTTAATCTATCTTGTTTAATTAGTTTGAAGATATCTGTCTAAATAGACTGCCATTGAGAATCATTTGGAGGTCTGGTCAAGTTATATTTCCAATAATAAGCTATCGGGATGTAGTTTTGCCATATATTATTGACTACTGCCTTATAAAGATTAGAAATAGGCCTTGTTTGCTTCGCTAAGCTGAAAGGGGTGATACGAGGGGTTCTAGTTTGTCTACCCAAGGAGCCTTACCTAGGAAGCTTTTAAGACAATGGTAAACTTGGGTAAGGTAGAACAATTTTTTAGTAGGAAGCTTCCATTTTTACTGTAGCTGTTGAACGGAGGGAAATGAAGTACCATGCAAAAACTTTTTCAAACTAATCGTTGATTGTATTGGTAAGGCCTTGGCACTGATAGTTTTATTGCCTATTCTTAAATTAGGGTTATTAAAAAGGGGTTGGGAGACATCCTTCCTTTTATATATATATATATATGTATATATATGTTTGAGATTGCAGAACTGGTGAAAGGCCCTGATACTCCATCCAACTGGGGATTCCTGAAGCTGGGTAGGAACTGCTTTCCATGGACAATATAAGAGGGCCTGAATAGAGATTTGTTCTCTTTTGGCCTGTTCTATATCTAGCTGCAGCCAGTGTGAATTTAAGGGGGGGATCTTTAAACGAAGAAATCCAATGTAGAAATCTACTGGCATGTATGGCTAAATAGTACAAATAAAAATCTGGGAGTTGCAATCTTCCTTGCTGTCTTGGGCCCATAAGTTTCCAATAGGCTCTGCATGGGGGTTTACCATTCCATATAAAATCTGAACATAGTTTATGAATTGTTTGAAAGGTGGCTTGGGGAAGAGAGGCAGCTAGGCTGTTTAGGGGTTAAAAAAAGTCTGGATAAAACTGCCATCTTGAGAATATTAGTTCTTCCCCAAAATGATATAGGAAGTTTTTTTCCATCTTGGCAAGTCCTCCTTATTATCTTTAATAAGGGGATCAAAATTAAGGACTTTTAACTTGTCAAGATCTCTAGTTAGTTTTATGCCTAAATAGTTTATTGAGTTTTTTTCCCATTGGAGGCCTAAAGCTTCTATTTTGCTTCCTAATCACCAAAACCGAGAGAGGGTAAACAACAGATTTATTCCTGTTTAGTTCATAACCTGATATCTCACTGAAATCAGTAATGGTTTGTAAAGCTGGGGATATTGAGCGGTCCCCATTAGTTAAATGAAGTAGCAGATCATCCGCGAATAATGACAATTTAAACTCTTGGGATCCAACTTTTATTCCCTTGATCCCTTGTTTCTGCTTTAATACCCTCACCAGAGGTTCTATGTATTAATTGAAAAGATAGGGAGACAGTGGACAACCATGTCTGGTTCCATTTTTGAGAGGGAAGGTGTCAGACAACAGATTATTGCATAAAAGTCGAGCTGAAGGGCATTGGTAGAGAGTACTGATTCTGTTTATAAAAGCATCAGGAAGGCCAAATTGAGCGAGAGTAGTGAACAAATAGGGCCAAGCCACCCTGTCAAATGCTTTTTCTGCGTCCAGGGACACCAAAACCCCTTTGAGTTGAGGGTCCCTGGACACAGAAATCAGGTGACACAATTTTCGGAAATGATTCACCGGGCACTGGCCAGAGACAAACCCTTCCTGTTCTATTCCTACCAAAGGGGTCCAGACCTGAGCTATTCTGGTAGCTAAAATTTTTGCATAGATTTTAATATCAACATTTATCAAGGAATTTGGTCTATAGTTGCTTATTTGGGAAGAGTCTTTCCCTGGCTTAGGGAGAAGTGTAATCCTTGCTTCACAGAGGAAGGGTCATTAACTGGGTGCCGGTCCCAGTAAGAAAACAGTCAGTATAATAAGGGGACTAGCTGAGCTTTGAACATCTTATAAAACAGACCTGTATAACCATTGGGGCCAGGAGCTTCATCTGGCTTAAGTGCGTCAATAGCTGTTATAATTTCTTCTTGGGTTATGGGTTTAACTAAAGACAGTTGGGCTTCCTTTGACAGACTGGGAAGGTCTGCTTTTAGAAGGAATGTTTTAATCATGTGCAAATGGGAGCTAGAAGTCTGGTCTAGGCAGTAGAGATTTTGATAGAATTCTCTAAAGAAGGAGAGCATTTCCTGAGGATCAGAAACAAGGGAATCATTGTGGGGATTCTTACTGGCTGGTATCCATTTAGCTGCCGAACGCTGTTTCAGCTGCCAAGCCAAATATTTGCTAGCATTGTTTCCTTGGCCTATATAGGTTGCTTTGACCCGTGAGGCTACTCTCTCCACTTTCTCTAAGAGGGTACCAGCATATTGGACTCTTAGATGATCTAATTCTAGGGATTCCTCAAAGGAGATTTTATCTGACCCTTTAGACTCTAGGACATGGATCCTCTCTAAATACTGGTTAAGATGAAACTGTTTCTTCTTTTTGGACACTGTGGCTATACGAATTAATTTGCCTCACTAAGTAGCCTTCAGCGCTGGCCACTCTATATCCACTTCGGTGATACAGTCTAGGTTCTCCTGGATAGTGAGGGAAATGTAATCCCAAAATTGTGGGAGAATCTGACTCTTTCTTAAAAGAATATTGTTTAAGGACCATGTATGGGGTCTAAACAAGGGGCCTGGGATAGTTATAGAAACCGATATTGGAGAATGATCCTAAATCACTCTTGCTTGGATTTGAGAATCCTTAATACCAGGACATAATTGTTGACTCAATAGGAAAAAATCTATTCTAGAATAACTCTTGTGAACAGGAGAGAAAAAATTAAAATCCTTAGTTGAGGGGTATAGGAGCCTCCGGGGGTGTATCAAACCCAAGGAGGTCATTAATTCTTGTAAGGCCCACAGGGATGGGGAGGGGCCATACCCAGAATGATGGGTTCGGTCAATATCATTTGCCTGGACAAGATTCCATTCCCCACCCAAGATAATTGGAAAATGGGCATAGGGCACCAGGATAGAGGCTAAATTGGTAAAGAAGGAGGGAGAGTCCAGATTAGGGGCGACACTGACCCAAGTACTATCTGGAGATTACCTAGTTTGCCTTGTACTATAATAAAACGACCCTTGGGATCTCTCTCTATGTGGGTAACCACAAAGGGTACACCTTTTGCAATCAAGATAGCTACTCCCCTTTTACGGGAATTAAAACTGGCCCCAAATACCTGGCTAACCCAAGTCTTCTGGAGAAATTTTACTTGTTCTGGTGGCAAATGTGTCTTTTGGGCAAAGGCAATCAAAGGGTTATATCTGCAGAAATGTTTTAATATTACAAATTTCTTAGAATTATCCCTGCACCCCTTAACATTCCAAGAAAGGAGTTTTAGTAAATTAGCCATAATCATATTGGAGGTATTGTAGAGATAAGGAGAACCTATGTTCAGAAGTGCTTGCTTGAGTCCCACCCACTCCCTCCTCCATAAATCAAAAAGATATACAAACCCATTTCTAAAACTGACAAAAAGCTAAAGAATAACATAAACCAGTAACTATATACAAATCACTCCACTGAGCCTTAAACCTGCGCCCCTTTGCGGTGGTCCTCAATGCTCCCAGGGAGAGGGGTGAGCAACCCTCCATCCACAGCAAGGGAGAAATAATAATGTGTCAAATTCCGGTCTCAAATGCACCAGATTAACATACAAGGAGAAAAAAAAAGGGGGGAAGACAGCCAGCAGCCTCTCAGGCGGCCCTTAAATTATTAGTGTAGCCATACTAGCCATGTCAAGCCTCGAGGGAGTCATCTCCAACACCTTCTCCACTGAAGCATTTGGTTGTTCACAACACTGTCATATGAAATCAGCTAGCTATAGGATCGTAGCCAAAAAATATCTCAGCTGTCTGGGGAAAAAAAAATTATATTGCCTAAGCTAGCCTGTTTAACCCTTGAAAAAATTGGCTGAGCTCACACCTAATCTACTTATTAAGTACCCTTATAAAAGAATAAACAGCACATAACTAGTAAAACCGTACTGTTATTGCCAAATTAGGTAGACTTAAAGCTGCATTAGAGAGCGACATCTAGTTTTCAGACGTTGATATAGCAATTGTAGCTAATCATGATCGAAATAGGAGTATACATATACATTTTTTAAACTAACCAGGAACATCATCGTTTTTAACTTCAGAAAACCCCAGCGAAGGAACCAAAAGCTGGGAATCCTCTAGCCCTTGATTTTAAGTCCCCGACTGTATAACTGTATCTGCTGTATACAACTCTGGGTATTAGAAAGTAAGGCATAACAGTGGCAAACACTGTTGACCACGAAGGATTCAGCAGAAGTATTATAAACTTAAATTAAAAAGTCTTAACCTGATCCATGCAATTTGAATCCTGATGCAGTCCAGACTAGAAGGGAGAAAAAAGAAAAAACATTCACTGGTTTTAAAAGTTATTGCCTTGTATCCCTACTCGAAAGTAGACTGCCTTCATTTCAGGAACAGATCTGGGAGAGCTCTCGTAAGGACCTTCAATGCTTCTTCAGCTGAGTCGAAGTGTTTTACACCTTCAGTGAGTGTGACTTCTAGCCTGGCAGGGTAGAGTATACGGTGACGGATTCCTGCAGCCCATAGCTTGGTGGTAATCGGCTGAAATGTAGCCCGGAGCTGTCTAGTTTTATATGTCAGATCTTGAACAACTCAACTTTTTGCCTTCCCAAAGGACTGCTGAAAGCTTCCTAGCTTCTCTTAGTATGAATTCTCTATCTAGGAAATTTAATAATTTAAATATAATCGGGCGGGGGGGCTCCGACGGAAGAGGCTTAGCTCTAAGGGATCTGTGGGCCCTTTCGATGACATATTCTGGCCCATTTGGAGATTGTCCAACAGTTTTTTTCAGAAGGCGTTGGAGGAAAAGAATAGTATTGGGACCTTCCTCACCTTCTGGAAGACCCAACAAAATGAAATTGTTCCATCGGTTCCTGCCCTCTAAGTCTTCAAGACGGTCCTCTAATTTAGTGACTGTAAGTTTTAGGGAGACAATCTCGGGTTGTACCTTCTCTTGGGCCCGTTCCAACGAGCCAACCCTTGCTTCAGTGTCAGTTACTCTTCGGGAGAGTTGTACTATTGCAGGTTTATATCAGCAACTTCCTCAATAAGTTTAAGTAAAGCCTCCTTGATCGAGGAAAGTTCAGCACAAATATGTGATGACAATGGTTCGAGTGAATCCTGCTGAGGGGTTGAGCTGTGGCACGGGCATTTTGCCTCCGACTCCTGAGGTGGATCTGTTGTGGCCTGCATTTCCATACTTTTTGGCGGCAAGGTAACATCCATACCACAATTGACTGTGACTGCTCGCTCTGCAAGGTAACTTCTTCAGTATTAGATCAAGTTTGAAGATTATTTTTAACAGTAGAAACTGAAATTTAGGGTGAAATTGCTGTAGATAGATGGAGCTCACCACAACCGTGTCCTACTCCTCACTGAGCATTACGTGACTCCAATTTAAGCTCTTTCTGATGAAGAGTTGGGAATAGTGACCTTCTCTGCTCTTACAAGGGAATTGAACAGCTTTGGGTCTTTATCTGGCCTTCAGGTCAATTGGACTAAATCAGAAGCTTTAAGTCTTAATCCGCTCTTTAAGACTTCTGTCAACCTGCAGGAGCAAATCATAGTCTCTTGGTCTATATACCATATTAAATATTTAGGACTCAGGATCTCTCCCGATCTTACAAAATGGACCTCCTTAAATTATGTTCCCTTATTGTCGAAGATTGAAATTAATCAACTGAGATGGAGTAAACTTCCCCTATCCCTGTGGGGAAGATTAATTCAGTTAAAATGATGATTGCCCCAAGGTATGTTATCTCCTGAGTAATTTTCTTATTCAGATTGCTCAGAAGTGGTTTACTAAACTAGAAAGACTTGTAAAAATATTTATGTGGGGACGAAAGCCACCAAGAATTAGTATTTCTAAACTTGGAGCTTCATGGGCTCATGGAGGGTTTAATCTTTCCTAGTGGAGTAAGTACCATCAAGCTTTCATAATTAAACAATCTAAGTTTTGGGTTTTCCCTTCCCCTGATGCTTTCATCCCCTTATGGGCTTTGTTGAAACATAATATTATCTCTCCAAATAGGTTTTCAGACTTTTTATTTATTGGCCTTTCTGATTCTTTATTGTCTCATCCAACTCTTTCAGCCACCCTCTCAGCCATTAGATCCCTTAAAATTTCACTGCATTGGGACTCATTTCCAGTGCAATTTATGCCTCTTTGAGATAACCCATCACTTAATCTGAAACACTTACATTTTGACATTCGTGTTTGGGAAAAAGGACAAGTATTGACTTTGTTAGACCTGGCAGACCCTATCATGGGCATCCTCTCACCCTTTGAATTAATTAGAGACAAATATAGTATTCACAGGTTCCAGTTTTGTACTTACCTGCAAATTAGATCTGTTCTACAAATATCTGTCCTTTTGGCTGTTAACAGTATTCAAACTGATGATAAATAGGACCATGTTTCTACATTGCTCTCTATCAAAAAAGCGATTAAATTGATTTTGGGCATTGGACCTTAATATTACTATATCTGAGGGCACCTGGGTGAGAAGGGCTCTGGAGTAATGCTTTTAAAGCTAGTAGAGATGTCCAAGGGAAGTTTGTCCAATTTATATGATCACATTATTATCATCTTAGCCCTTCAAAATTGTAATGGATGGGTCTCCATGAGAATGGCAGTGGTATTAACATACAGTATATGGTTAGCCTTTGTTCTGTATAAAAATCAACCTGCTCAGAATCCTATTGTACACATTCTAAACTGCTGTGTGCATTCCAAAGTGTTGTTATGCGCATTCCAAACAGTTGTTCTGCACAGTTCAAAGGTTATAACATTTTAAATTCCTTATTCACCCCACACCTAGCTGCTTACTAACCACCCAGTCCCTAAGGTTATAACTTTTAACTTGTAAAGTGTTTTAGATTTGATTTTGATCATAAAACAGAACAAAGAAATTGCAAGGGTTTTCGTGTTCACTTGGAGGGGTCTTGGATTCCTCTGTAAAAATAACCATACACTACATAATGTAAAATAAAATATGGGCAGCCACACACAACTCAGCATGTGTTTCTGTCTTGAGGTTGAGATGACAACATGGCTTCTCTTTCATAGAAATAGAATCTTCCATCAGGTAAGAACCACTTGGCCCATCCAGTCTGACCATTTTTTCCATCCTTTACTGTCACTACAGATCCTACCTGATCTTAGGCTACACCCCCCCCACTGCTTTCTTACTAATATTTCTTTGTACCCATCCATGCTTGAAGCACACCACTGTTTTTGCCCCCACCACGTCCGCTAGAAGACTGTTCCAGGCATCTACCAATCTTTCAGTGAAGAAGTACTTCCTCGCAGCCCTCCTAAATTTCCCCACTTCCAGCTTCACTGCATGCCCCCTTGTTCTCGTGCTCTTCTTTTCTAAAACATACGCCCCTTCTGTACCTTATTTACCCCATGAGGTATTTGTAGGTCTCTATCATGTCCCCCCATCTCTTTCATGGTGTACATAGTGTGATCCCTCAGTCTCTCCTCATAGGGCTTCTTATGCAGACACTGCACCATTTTAGTTGCCCTCCTCTGGACAGCCTGTACCCAGTCTATGTCCTTCCTGAGATCTGGTCTCCAAAGCTGGACATAGTACTCCAGGTGGGGGTCGCACCAATAATTTGTACAGTGATAACACCACCTCTTTTCTTCTGCTGGTGATACCCCTCCCTATGCACCCCAGCATCCTACTGTTCCTGCCTACTACCTTGTTGCATTGCCTCACCACCTCACCTCATTGGATATGATTAACTTGAGGTACCTTTCCTGTTTAGTGACTATCAATAACTCTTCCCCATCTTATACACCTCCTCTGGATTCTGTATCCTAGGTGCATGATTTTGCACTTTTTTGCATTGAAATCCAGCTGCCACACCCTTGACCACACCTCCAATTTTCTTAGATCTCCACTCATTCTTAACACCCCATCCAGAGTATCTACCCTACTGCAGATTTTGGTGTCATCTGCAAAGATGCATAGCTTCCCTTCCAGCTCTCCTGCAATGTCACTTATAAAGACATTGAATGGGACTGGTCCCAGAACTGAGCCCTGAGGTACCCCGGTGGTCACTCTCCCTTGTTAGGGTGAGTGGCATTTACCACCACCCTCACCTATCCATCAACCAATTTCATACTCAAATAATAACCTTGGGTCCCACCCCCAAACTGCCCAGTTTCCTTATAAACCTCCTATGTGACACAGTGTTGAAGGCCTTGCTGAAGTCTAAGTAGATCACATCCACCATCTGACCCTGACCTATTTCTGTGGTCACCCAGTCGAAGAAACAATTCAGATTCATTTGACATGATCCCCCCCAATAAATCCATGTTGCCTTAGGTTTTGTAACCCACTGGATTAAAGATGCTCCACTAGCCCTTCTTTTTAAAGTGTCTCCATTAACTTCCCCTCCACTGACATTATACTGACTGACCGAATGCTGCCAGCCTCCTTCCTGTTGCCACTATTACAAAACCAAGACTACATCTGCCCTCCTCCAGTCCTCTAGAACCACTCCTGTTTCCAGTGAGTTGTTGAATAGGGCTGTCAGTAGTACAGCCAGTACCTGTCTGAGTTCCCTTAGCACATTTGGGTGTACCCCATCCAGCACCCATAACCGTATCCACTTTTAAATGTGGAAGTCCTTTCAGGACTCTTTCCTCTCTGTAAATGGACTTAGGTCTATCTCCCTCACCCCCAGTGTTCCTGCTCCTTTCCCCTTCTCCCTCTACTGTGAGGACTGAGCAAAGGTATCTGTTCAGGATGCCTCCTTTTTCCTGATCCTCCTCTTCACAGTATACCCCTGCCCTTCTTAGCCTCACAGTCCCTCCCCTTATGTAATCAGGACTATTCCTCCTTGTTGCACATGTTATGGGAATGCCTGAAATTAGAAACAATATGGAAAGAGGTCTGCAGAATCTGCACCCAGGTAGTTAAACATAAAGCCACTTTGGATCCCAGATTATTTATTTTAGGGGACAAATCAAACCTGTTTCAAATAGATAAAAGCAATCAATTATAGATTCTGGCCGCATTGCTGGGATTTAAAAGAATTATTTTAGCTAATTAGAAAGGCAAAAAGGCTCCAGCTTTAAAGAATGGATTAAAATTTAATTTAATCATTAAATATATAGAAAACCTGGCAGATAGGGAAAGAAGTAATTTTACAATTCAGAACAAATCAAATCAGTTTAAAGAAATTTGGGACCCCGTTTTATCCATGATGAAAGGAAGCCATCCTTAAATGCTAGCTAGAATCCAAAATACTTTCATAAAAATTTTACAAAGAGAGACAGAGCGTTTGAGAGAGCAAAACAGAGAGAAAGATATGTCTATTTATAACTTCATGTTGATTATTGTCAGACTTTTTTTAAAATCTGTTTTCTTATTTACTGGTTTCATCTTAGTTTGCATTAATTTAGTTGATGTACTGAATACCTGTTTATTGTACTACTGAGTTTTGTTT
Organism: Neoceratodus forsteri; assembly: GCA_016271365.2. Lineage (NCBI taxonomy): Eukaryota > Metazoa > Chordata > Ceratodontiformes > Ceratodontidae > Neoceratodus > Neoceratodus forsteri. The sequence continues at coordinate 61,832,693 of JADMNL010000033.1, forward strand.
TAATATTTTGATTATTATAACAGAATACTTTATTGTTAATGTTTTGAATGTTGATACTTTAATAAAAATTTATGAAGTGAAAAAACTCAAATCAAAGGCCCTATGTTGATGAAAAAAATTCCCTCCCCTTGTCTGCCAGTTTTCCATACTGTATGTATCTAGAAAAGATCTTGTCCTCTTTTTTGTATTTAAATTTAATTTTTTTATTAAAGTTTTCAACTAAATAATTACAAATGTATACATAACATAACTAGCAAATACAGGAAGTTTCTTCAGTCACATAAGCTAAGAACATTAACATTTACTACTATAAATTATCTTACTTAACTATTTGGAATACTAAAATAAATATAGTAGAAAACAGAATAACAATAATAAGTCTATTTAAAATTAACTGCAACAAAAAAAATGAGTACTGTCTTAATTATCTAAAAAGCAGAATCATTAAAAGTAAAGCATTTCAATAGTGTAACAGAAACAATACTAGTATCAATGCTAAGTAAGTCTCTTTTAAATTTAAATATACTAGTACAACAACTCATATTAAAAAGCTCCCTATGATGTACAGCTGACCTCTTACTGAATTTTGTCTTTTCCTTCTATCCTGGATATCTTGCGAATCTGCTTGACATAAACATGAAGAAAGATATTTCTCCCATTTCATATTATAAATCTCTAGCTTCCTGTGGGCTATATGTGATAAAGGTTCATTAACAACTAAGACTTGAAGTGCTTCCTCACAAATGTCAAAGGAAGAGGTAGTTGTAGTTCTCCAGTTCAGAAGAATTAACCTTTTTGCTTCAATCAAGGTCACCCTAACCCAATCTTGACAATATATACTAAGTTTATGACTCATTGGGAAAATACCTAATAGAACTACTTAAAGGGAATAAGGAATCAGACTTCAGATTATTTGAGAGCATGCAGATAATACATTGGACCTAACGTTTCTTAATTTGGGGCATGCCTAGAGAAGATGAGTAAGGATACCTTCCATCTGTTTACAGCACCAACATGAGGAGTTTGATAGAAGAGCTTTGGCATACAATACTTCAGGAGTTTGATACCATCTGGTTAAAATATTTTTTTCTGAATAATTTTGCTTCTCATGTCTCTGCTAGTTGTATAAGCACTGATACATGCCATGGACCATTCTTGAGAGGTTATAGGTTCATTAAGTTCTTGTTCCCAGTCTTTGCATAAAGTCTCAAAATCATCAGGATGTGAGGAAAGCAAGTTATTGTAAATGGGACCTGCCACCCCTTTATTTCTAGAGTTCCACGAGTTTAAAAGATGTTTACTGGAGCTTTCCTGTAGTCTCATAGTAGAATCTAAAAAGGGGGAAAGGGCATCTCTTATTTGTAAATAACACCAGAATTTAGTTCTTGAGATGTAATACTCCTGTTTTAGTTGCTCAAAGGACTTAATAATACCAGTTATTGGATCTAATAAATGTTTAACTAACCAGACTTGTTTTTTGATCCATGGGTGTCAATACAGAGGAGAGCCGTCAACTGTTATATTGTTATTTTCCCATAAGAGCATGTGCTCAAGAAGAGGAAGTATTTTATATTTTCCTATGCATTGGATAAGATGGAATTCTCACACCTTTTTAGGGTAGCACCCTATATGGGCTAGTATTATTAAGCGGCTCAATATGAGCAACTCAATAATACCGCTCATGTTTAGGGTGAAGGTTATAGTACAGTGAAGGATCCTGTATAGCGAGTGTAGCAGCGAACTACACTCGCTATGACAGGATGTAGGAAGGTGTGTAGCCGAACCCTGCCAAGTTGGCCTTTTGGCATAGTAGCTAGAACCACTGCCTACAGAGCCTGCGGATCTGGGTTCAGATCCTACAGTAGAAAGTAAAATAATCTTTTTTTTTCTAAGTCCACCCACCCCTGGAGCTGATTATATAATTTTTGTGGGGTGCGGGGAGCTTGCCCTCCGCAAAGGCAAAAAAGCAAGCAATGCAATTTTTTATTTGTTTTGCCAAGGACTGTCACTGTCTGCAGTGGTCTGTGTTTGCTTCTGTTGCCCTTTTGATTTGCGTGATATTTGTGTTGCTCTTTCTGTGCAGTGCGATTACGATCTCACCCTTATCACATAAATCCCCTTTTTAGTAATATTAATAGTTTAAAATCATTTTTGAACAGAAATTAATGTATTGAAAAGAAACTTAACTGGATGGAAGATCTTGGCCAGATCTTTCTCCAGTTCCACCCATAAGAGGGAGATGGCTGAGTCAAAGTATAGCCATTGTAGTGCTTGTTTAGTTAGATAAGCCCAGTAATTTCCCTCCACCCATCACAAGATCCAGCCTCCATGTTGCCAATGAGTCTGTAGTTTTCTCCTATTGATTCAAGGTATTTTGGATTCCCATATGAAGTTAGAGATGATCCTATTATATTGTGAAAAGTACAATTTTCCAGTTTTCAAAGGTATATAAGATAATGGATATGCTAGTTTCCACATAGCTATAATTTTCAGCTGGAATCTACCCCCCCCCCCCAGGAAAGATGCAGTTTGGACCATCTAAGACAGTCTTGTTCAATCTCTTTCAGAATTGGCTTAATATTAAATTTAGGAATTGTAGATATGTTTGAAGTAATGACAATGCCCAAATAAGTGACATTAGAATTGCTCCACTTCAACACCATTTTTATGAAAGGAAATTTATCACTATAAGAACTCATGGGGATTACCTCAGTCTTTTGTGTATTAACCATTAAACCAAAACAATCTGTAAAAGTATTGAGAACATCTAAAAGATGTGGTAACGATTCATTGGGGTTTAATATAAATACCAAAAGATTGTTTGCACAAGCCAAAGTTTTATAATGTATGTTTGCTATTTTTGTACCTAGTATTTGATGTTCTGACCTAATTTTTTGCAAAAGGGGTTCCACGGCTGGTAAAAAAAAAAGAGGGGATAGGAGCATCCTTGACACACTCCTCTTTCAAGAGAAAAGGGTGTAGAAATTATTTGGTTAATCATAACGGACGGTAGGGGCTTATTATATAAAACATCTATCCAAGAGAGAAAAGTAGGGCCAACATGTAAAGATTTTAGTACTTGCAAAAGATATGATCATTCAACTGTATCAAAGGATTTTTTTCAAAATCAATTGATACTGCTGCTGATATTTGAGAATACTGAATCAGGTCAATAAGTGTTCTAAAATTATTGTCCCCTAGCCAACCTTTAACAAAACCTGCTTGTAGTTTGTGTAGTAGATTAGGTAAAAATATTCTCTAGGTGTAGGGCTAGAATCATAGCTAATAATTCAGTGTCTGTATTTATTAAAGAGATTGAAACATAGAGTTTGACAGCAGATAAGGACCGCTTGGCCCACCTAGTCTGCCCATTTCCCTACCTATTATTGGATATGCTGCAGATCCTAGCTAACCAACAAGATAGGATAACAATTTTCACATTTTATACTATGGGGGTCATATATCTTGCTAAATGCTGTTACAGTGCCTCTTATGTAGGAAAAACAGAAAGAACCTTCAAATGCAGAGTTGGAGAACACTGCAGGGCAATCAGAAATGATGATTTGTCCTACAGTACAAGTCACATTAAACTGTTCCAGTAATGAGTTGGTTTAGCATTGTTTTTTGCAGTTGGCAATGCATTGGCAACTTATATTGCATTATTTTTTTAATGCTTAACCAGCTCAACAGCAATGTTTATAAAATGTTTTTGCAACTCATTTGGCATACATCTGCAATCCAGTCACACTACAATGTAAAACTGAGTTTTAACTTTTAAGAAAGTTTGGGCAGGGCTTTGTGCTGAACCCAGCAACACTTATGCAACTCATTCAGAAATGCTACACCAATTCATTGAAGAAACAGTTTAATGTGACTTGTATTGTATGCCACTGCACTGCATGTTAAGGGGTCTATTAATCCTGGGGAACATAGTTTTACTTTCCAAGCTATTGAGAAAGTTGATCCAAAGCTGGGGGGAGGGAGGATTTCAAGAACCTCCTCTTACAGTGTGAGGGGTTCTGGAACTATACTTTGGGTGCTTGCAGGCCTCCTGGCCTTAAAGGGACACTGTCAACCTTTTCTGCATCATGTTATTTCTAGGCAAAAACCCACATTTTATGATTGCTTACCTTCTCTTAAATTCATTAATGCTGCTGGTTGATTAATCTGTCTCCTTACATATTAGAACTGAAATGCATGGGAATGTACAGTTATACACAGCCTTGTTTTACTCCGTATTGTTTACCTATAAGCTTACTGCATACTTCCAAAACATTAGAAACACTGTCAAACAGTGCAGCCACTTGTGATACAATAGTCTCATCTACTCCCAATGCATAATGAGTAGCTAAATAATGTTGGGGGGTGTTCCTGAGTCGAAGAAAGATGCATTTGTAGTTGGTCAAGAAATGTAAACAAACATATTTTGGTGTGGTAATATCAGAATGGTTGACACTTTTTATTTTACTTTTTAAAAGGAAAAAGGAGTCTGAATCAAACAAACACCTACATCAGCAGTCTCTATAGAATGATAACAATTATAAAATGTGTTTTTTAAACTAGGGACACTTTAAGGCCAATAGGTTAACAGTGCCCCTTTAATGATCACTTCAATATTACCCCTTATATTAAATACAAAAGATAGCCCCCATTTCCTTTATAGCAGGATGGCTTTTATTTGTATGCATATGTCCATGTCTGATTTCATGAGTACAGCAAATATTAAGATTTGGCATATGGGCCTTTATATTTATATAGCACATTATGCCTTATTTGTGATATTTATGTGGCTTTGTTTTCGTTTTCAGGATATGCCTGTAGGGGAAGATTAAACCTTCATGGAGCTATCCCATTTTGCAATAATCTCAGTGTTTTCACAAGATGTTCTAGTATGCACTTTGGAATTCCATGTATCTTTAATCTTATATAGTCAGTGTATGTATTTTATGTTTTTTTCAGACTCAAGCATAGGTTACATTATTTTTTCTGTGCTGTTCACATTAGATATATATTTAAATATACATATATGTGAATTGAATTCTGTACCGAATGTTTTTATCATTATGGTACTTGAATGATTGTGCTTCTGTTTTTAAATCACTTTACACTATTGTTTGCACCTGATACTCTACTGTGATGTCCTCTCATGGGGACTATATAATACTGTGTTTGTTGATGTTTGCATACCTTTTGATAAAGGACATTACGTCCAAAACTAGTTAAGGTGTGCTTGAGCACTGGCACCTTAATAAAATATGCACTTTATTTGAAGGAACGCAAGCAACTTCTTTATTTGGTGGAAGAGTGCTGTATTTTTTGATTCATATTATTCAGGTTTGACCCAGCACCCCAGCCTGGTGACCCCTTCTTCACTGCAACTACATTTTAAACTATCTTTACCCTTTTTCGGTAATAGAATAATTAAAGTCTCTCTTAGTGTTGGGGGGGAGTGATTTATCAGCTAGCAATTCATTAAACATTTTACAGATACTGTATGTCGTGTTATTATAGATAAAATAGGCATATAACATTCTGGTGGGACACCGTCTTTACCTGGAGCTTTCCCTTTATTTAATTTTTTTAAGAGTTGTTTGTATTTCTATAGCTGAAATTGGAGCGTCCAGAGCATTAGCTTGTTCTGAGGTCAGTTGGGGTCATTTAACTTTAAGAAATTCTTCAGATTGTTTTCCTCAGATATTATAGTTGAAGTATAAAAGGTTTTATAATATGTCTGCATAATCTCATTTATGGCTTGCATGCCTGTGTGTGTTTTACTGTTATTATCTTATGGTGTAGATATACTGGCTTCTGCTTTTTGTTTCCTCAATCTACGTGCTGATTTCCCAGATTTATCACCTGATTTCCAACAAAGATATTTGGTTTTGTATATAGGTCAGTCAGCGTTTTTATATAATAACTTATTTGGTTCATATTTCTTTCCCTTTATTTTTGCTTTAAGTTCTTCTGTCCTATTTACCCATGTGTTGTAATCTTTTTCCATAGCTTGTGTCTCTTTTTCTAGTTGAATTCTAAGTTTTTCTCTTTCTTTCCGTTGCACAGCTACATAACATGTTATTCTGCCTATTACAAAAGCTTTAAAAGATTTCCAAATAGTGGATGCTGCGATATCAGAAGTTACATTAAAGGTAAAGTATTTTTCTGTTTCCCTTTGAACCCATTCTTGAAATTTTACATTAACTAATGGTAGTGGATCGAGTCTCCATCTAGGAGATTGGTGTTTTTCTCCACGAAATGTAGAGAGACAAGAAATAGGTGCATGATCAGAAATAGCCATGGTCCTTATACAAGTACATTTGATACCTGGAAGAGCATGTGTGTTAGCAAAAAAATAATCAATACAGCTATAAGAGACATGTCTTGGTGAGTAAAAAGTAAACTCGCGTTCAGTAGGAAAAGGGGGGGAAGGGAACATTGCTTAACCAGGAGTAGCACACTAAGCTGCAGCTTGTTTCCAGATGTGGCCTGGGAGCACAATGAAGTTAAGTGACTTGCTCAGCATCACACAGTATGCACCTAGGCAGCTATGAGAGTCAAACCCAGGTCTGCAGATCTGTAGCTCAGAGCCTTAACCCACCATACTGTATTGCCTCCAGTGGGGTTATCTGCTATCCAGGTATCCACTAAATTTCTCTCTCTTGCATCATAAATTGCAGTCCTCTTCTGGCTTTTTTGTTGATTTCTTCATTGGATTTGCTTCTGTCTAGAAAATCATCTAATGCCAAATTAAAATCTCCACCCAAAATTAAGGGGATCTTCTGCAATATTATTATGCATGACCTGGTTTATATTATGAAAGAACTCAGCATCATCACAATTTTGAGCATAGACATTTCTGATCCAAAAAGTTTTAGTGTTGATATTAACCTTTACAAATACCCAACGGCTTTCCTTATCAATATGCGTTTATAAAATCTTACAATTGATTTTCTTACAAAATGATATTACCATCACTCTCTTTTTAACTGTTGCTGAGCTGTGTGCTAACTTACCTACCCAAGATTTAACTAACCATTGTGTGTTTCCCCTTTATAAGATGAGTCTCTTGTAGTAATGCTTTATCAGCATGAATAGATTTCGGCTATAACACCTGTTTTCTCTTAACATAGTGATTGAATCCTTTAACATTCCAAGAGACCATTTTAAAACCTTGTGTACTGGAAGTATTCATAATAGGTTTTGTTTACTGTTATGATACTAACACCATGGTCTGCCCAAAAAAGTAAGTGGTTGTGCATTTAAAGACCAGACCTTAAATCTGTAAAACTGATCATCAGGAGATAATAATATTGTTAGGGAATAGGAAGTGTAAACTATAGGCTAGGTCAATAAACTCCGCCAGCGTAGCCACGTCCAGCCCAATTCTGACATAATCAATAAAATAAAATGAAAGATACCTATTGCAATTAAGATAAGAAAAATGTGTTTGTTAAACACAGAGATACTGCCCACCAAGGGCTCCAACAATGAATGAATAGTTATATCACCCATATAAAATAACATTTAAAAGAAAATCTCACTATTCATATAACCATTAATGACTTTATATTTATATTTAACGTTAGTAAAGAGTACTTAATAGATAGTAAATATAACGATAGTGAGGATGACTTCTAAGGACTAGAAACAAGAGTGAAATAAAGGGGTTGGCTAGTGGCATACTTTGTTATTTTAGGGAAGGGGAAGTGGAATTTCGGAAAAAGGAGTGGAATTAGGAACACCATAAGGGAGGGATTGTCCTATCAGTTAGTTACCTTAGTTAGTACAAGACAGACATACAATGCTATTAGTTAGTAATTGGGAGTGAAAATGTCCTGTAGAATCAAAGGAGATATCATTCCATTCTCTCCGTGCTCATGACCCTTTCATGTCCATGTCAGGTATTCAGTTCCTCTGCCTTTTCGCCACTGCTTCTGCCCAGGATTGGACTGCTTCTACAGGTGTAATAAGGTCTTATTCTGGTAACTGTAGTTTATTGGATACATAAACTGATTCCTTGCAGGTAGTGGACAAATCTTCAACCAGTGAAGATTTAGACGTCTGATCCAAATTGGGGTTCCTCCTGCTACCCCTACTTCTGCTTTTAGTGTGAGTTGCTTGTAGGTGGTCCACTCAGGCTCTAGATTTTTCACATTCTCTGCCTCTCTGCCTGCCTCTGCCACTTGACCTCTGAAGGGGAACTAACTGCTAGCTACCGTCCTGCAGGGGCAGTGGAGCTTGTGAAGAATCTTGCTAATCCATTTGTTGAAGTGAAGGCACTGAGTTATTATTACTGCCATAAAAAAAAAAATCATTATAAAGCCTTGCTCTACCATTTTTGTATTTTCCACTAGTAGCTTTCTGCAGAGTAGCATCACGAAATCTGTTTTTGATAAAGTGCCGGGCTTCCTCTGAGGTACTGAAACTGTAAGGTCCTCTGATTTTATGTCTATGCTTAATTGTTGCAGGAAAGTTAAGCCGTACTTTATATTCAGTTTTCTAAGACTGTGTCTAAGTGCTGTGTATTCTTCCCTCTGCACCACCACGCCAGCAGAATAATCTTGAAAAATAGAGATCTTGCTGTCCGTCCAGTATATAGGACCAGATTCTCTACCATATTGCAAAATTGTTTTTTTAGTGGTGAATCTCAAGAAATAAGCAATAATGGTTCTGGGACGGGCCCAATTTGTTGTAACTGGACTGGCTAATCAGTGTGCCCTTTTAATCTAGAGAGGGTTAGGAAGACGAGAACCAAAAATTTCATGGAAAAACCAGTTCAAGAATTTAATCATATTGGATCCCTCCACTCTTTCTGGGACCCCTGCTATTTATAAGTTACTTCCCCCTCTACATTCCAGCATTTCAATTCTGTTCCACAGGACTTCAAGCTGTTTATCATGAAAGTCCACCCTTTCAGTAATTCTATGTTGTGCCATTTTCATGTTTTCAGAGGTATGCTCTACTATGTTTAATCTGGCTTCAATACTATGTATGTCTTCATTTATGTTAGAAATGGCAATTTTAACATCTGCCATGTCTGCACTAATGTTTTCAAGAAAATTAGTTACGTAGCTCATGTTGCGTCTGGTGTCGACCTTCTTAGAGTCCTTTGAGATATCAGAGCTTACTCCATGAGCTGGGCATTTTGAGGACATTATTCAAAGTCAAGTCTCATCATTTAGCTCAGGTGGACGTTTAGATTTAAAATGAAACACCGTTGATTTTCACTCAGTGTCTGCCACCACAAAACAAGGAATTACCCTGTGAAACTTAAATATTTAATTGCCCCCCCGAGTGAAATCTAATGAAATGTGGCTTTATATAGTGATAACTCATGGATTTCAGACAGATTTTATTTGAAAATTGGAGCCCTTGTTCAGAGCTGTGCGGTCAAGAGTCCATAATTCTTGGCGCTGCACATGTGCCCCATCAGGTCTTATCTTCTTTAGTTACCCCTTTACCTATCTCAGTCTGTGCCTTTGCACCTCTCACCACCTTCTCTGCTTTTCTCAGGGTGCATATGCTGTCATCTCAATCCCTCGATGGAAACAGCCTTATCGCGTGTGGTTGCACATATATTATTCTCTATGTGATCCCATCAGGAGATCCTGATGACCTCACAAACCACAGCAGCATAGAAACATAGACTCTGATGGCAGATAAGGACCGCTTGGCCCACCTAGTCTGCCCATTCCCCTATCTAACAGATAAGCTGCAGATCCTAGTTAACCAACAGCCTACTTCCTCCTACACACCACTAGAATTGCTTTATGTCTGTCCCATGCATTCTTGAATTCCCCCATTGTTTTTGACTCTACGACCTCCTCAGGAAAGCCGTTCCATGCATCTATAACCCTCTCAGTGAAGAAATACTTCCTCAATTTACCTCTGAGCCACACACCCCCATCTTCAAATTGTGCCCCCTTGCTCTTGCACATCTGTTTTTCTGAAAGATGCTACCCTCTTGGACTTTGTTGATTCCCTTGAGGTATTTGAAAGTTTCTATCATGCCCCCTCTCCTTTCCTTGAGGCTATACATCTTAAGCTCCTTTAGTCTTTCTTCATATGTCTTCTGGTGCAGACCCTGCATCATTTTGGTTACCCTCCTTTGGACAGCCTCCACCCTATGTCTTTGCGGAGATGGGGTCTCCAGAACTGTACACAGTACTCCAGCTGTGGTCTTACCAACTGTCCGTACAGAGGGCCAACAACTTCCTGTTTTCTACTGCAAAGTTTAAGACATTTGACAGCATCAAATTACAGAGATGAAATCCCAGTTTTGTTGATTTTTCTCCCATCCACTATTGTTATAGTGTATGACAGAACATTTTTAACTAAGTATTATTCAAATTGCTTTTTTTCTTGTTGAGAAGACAGTGCAAAGGGAATAAATGTTTTTAGATATTGAATCATAAGACATTCAAACTACTGACAACAAACAGGGCTAAACCACAAGATACCCAGCACAACAGCAGACCACTCCTAGGCATAACAGATGATTGGCAGCTGTACAACCATGCCCAATACTGTGCTGTCACTGAATTACATTGTACAAAATGTTCCATCACACACTAGCCTTGTTGTACACCTTTGACCATTTATTATTCGAGTTGTTATTTCACTTTAGATGGGCCATTACAAAAATACAATTGATGAGCGATGAGCCTCATAATTAGCAAGAAACAATATTTTATATACATCACGTTTTTTATCACATATGTTTTCTCAATGTATAGGGCCTGAGTTTATAGTATCCATGGGCTGTGTATAAGAAAAAGCAACATTAAATAACATCATAATTTGAAAATGAAAATATTTTCATCATGGTAGTGCTTTTCAGCCTAAAGAAACTTGCAAACATGTAATTTGGTACCATCCCACCACAGGGTTGATGTTTAATTGTGCAACAGAAATCCTGTACTTTGATTGGTTGTAGAAACACAGAAACCTAGAATTTGTTGCCAGAAAATGACTGCTTGGTCCACCCGGTCTGCTCATAGTTTATTCAGACACATGATTATACCATTATTACAGTATAAGAGCACATGCCCGTTCAGTGTCTTTTCTCTTGGATCCACGATGGGTCATCGACAAAATATTTGTTGAACAACCCGACAGCTAAACCAGCAGGTCGACTGCATTTTGAGTCAGCTGCAGTTTGTAGAAGCAACAGGTGTTTTCTTCGAGGGGCTTCGCTGCCCCAAACCTCCCACATGGGGGGGCTGTGCCCTCTGCACCACCCCATTTAGGATTCTTAACTCCAAGTCGGAGCTGAGTCGGGGGGTGCAGGACCACCTACAGACAGTGCTGGGTGCCAGTGGGTTCCCTACATTGACGTGGCACTGTTGTCACTGTAGGGGACTCCATTGTCAACATGTCGACATCGGGGATGTATACCTTTTCTCTTCAACTTTGGTGTTTTTTTCACTGTCATACAAGTGTACTAACAATAACACAATTATATAGAGAATAATGGATAGGTAAGTATGTGTTATGGATTTTTTTCACACACTCGAGGTGTGTGATGACCCATAGACCTCGAGAGTGAAGCTTGAGAGGTTTATGTGGTCGTCACACACCGAAGATGTGTGAAAAAAAATCCATGACATCAAACTTACCTATCCTTTATTTTTTATAATTGCTGGTGTGGAGGTTTAGATTGTATTTCTAGCAGCTTGAAAGAAAAATACGTTCTTTTAGCCACAGTGATAAGATAATTTGGAGACTATTTGTGTTGGCAGAGAAGACAACCACCATGAGTACCCACTTTCAATGTCTCGCGCTGACACTGCTGTGCGGTGAGGTTCAGATGCACTGTTTCTTTGGGGACTGTCATATCAACCGGATTTCAGGTTATTGTGAAGTGTCATATCAACCACATTTCAGATTATTATTGACTTTGGAGCATAATAACCCAACATCCAGTTGATATGTATTTTTAACAAAACAGTAATCCGGTTGATTTTTATGGTCACCAGTAATTATATTATATTACCCACACATACAAGGGGGCTGAAGACACTCAACAGTGTTACAAAGCACTTCATGAGTACAACTAGATGGGTGTGGATGGACCCTAAGTTTCTTCCAGAACCACGTTACTGCAGTACATTATTACCATGTACTATTATGAATTTATAGTGAGATCTATTTTACTACCAGTCATCCCCCCTGAACTCGCTAATCTCCCAACCAGAACCAGTTATTTTCGTTGTAAAATGAACAGAACAAAATACTGTACCACTGCAGAAAAGCTATCCCCAATGGTACAGAATAAGTTATAAATCTGGGAGCAATATTTAATGCTCCCTCTGTTGAAGAGACCTCTGGACAAATCATAGACAATCACAGAACTTGTCAGCAGAAACGGACCCCTTGGCCCATCCAGTCTGCACTGATTACCCACCTTGAGGTCACTAGACACTATTATCCCCAACTCCTTCTCCTCCTCTGTAACCCTGATTTCCTCTCCCCCGAGGGTGTACATTGTCTTTGGGTTCCTGTGCCCCAGGTGCATGACTGCACACTTTTTTTTTGTATTTTTTTATTTACTACTTTATCCTGGCTGGTCCTGCTGTCACCATCAGCCCTGGTCATGGCCCCTGGGGACTTCCACTGCCATCTACTCCACCATCCTCAGTTATCCCTGACTTACCACCCCCCCCCCCAGAGAGCAGGGCCGCGGCATCGGTCCCCTTCATCCATGCCACGGAACTGGTACCTGGTCGGGGGTGCGACGATGGCAGCTAACCAAAGCCTCCAGGGAGGACTTCACATAGACAGCAGACCCACCCACCATCTTTTTCCCTTTTTCTCAGAAGCAGGGACGTGCAATGACACCAGCATCTGCCCCACCTCCCTGATGCCGAGCGCTGGTAGTGTGAGTGACTTCTAGCCTCCGCCAGGAGTCCTCATTGCTCCGGACACTACCCCACCCTCCCCCCGGGGAAGGAGAGCTGTCCTAGGGGCACTCTATCCATTTCCCCCCAGCCGGCCCTCTGATGACCCAGGTACGTTCCCGAACCCGGGTCACTGACGCCACAAGCAGAATTCCAACTGCTGCGCCAGTGGACCGGTGACTGCACACTTTTTGATATTGAACTGTAGTTGCCAGGTCTCTGCCCACCCTTTCAGTGCTCTCAGGTCCTGCCTCATGTCCTCGACATCCCATGCAGAGTCTACCCTCTTGCAGATTTTCATATCATCTGCAAAGATGGTCACCCAGTCCTTCAGCCCCTCTGCTATATTGCTGATGTAGATATTGAAAAGGTGGGATCCCAGCACTGACCCCTGAGGTACCCCGCTCATCACCCACCCTATTCTGGAGTGCACCCCATTCACTACCACTCTCTGGCTTCTGCTTGCCAACCAGTTTCCTACCCACCTAGTTATTTTGTCCCCCACACCCATACTTTCCAGTTTGTTGACTAGCCTTCTGTGGGGTATGGTGTTGAAGATCTTGCTGAAATTCCAGATAAGCCACTTCCAATGCCCCCCCCGGGCAATTACCTGCATCACCCAGTCAAAGAACTCAATTAAAGTGGGCTGGCATGACTTCCCTTTTGTAAACCCGTGATGTCTGCCATCCAGCAGCCCATTCTTTCCAGATAGTCCACCACCCTCTCCCTAATGAGGGCCTCCGTAACCTTCCCCACCACTGCGGTGAGGCTGACCAGGCAGTAGTTTTCCTTCAACTCCCTGCTTTCCCCCTTGTGTATCGGTACCACGGTCACCCTCCTCCAGTCCTCTGGCACCTTTCCCGAGTCCAGCCAACCATCATTGTTTCCTGACAGGGACTGGAGACTAGGTTCTCTTACATTCTCAGTCCTTGTACTTGCTTATAATCTTACTTAGGTCTACTGCTAACAATTCGAATCTGCTTCCTGTATCATCTTCCTCTATACTGTTATCTAGATCGTGCCTGTAATTGTTGTTTTGCATTTTAATTGCACTACATTGTGTATATACAAATTCATAATTAGCAACTCAACCCACGCACTTTCATAAACTTAAAATTGCTTTTCTCATTGGGGTGCTACCGACTATGACATACGTACCCTTACAGGAAAACAAGTGCACAGCATGTATGCAGCATGCAAGCTGCATGATTAATAAGCATGTGGCATGCATGGTGCACACATGCTGCATACTTGTGTTTCTGTAAGGGTAAGTTAAAACAAGAGATCCAGTGCATACACCCCAAAAAAAAAATTGGCAAGTCATTAAATTATAACAATTTGTTTTCTTCCTCAAATGGCTACTCATTATTTCATCCCAAAAGGAAGTGGGGGTCTCTTGAGTTTTCAGATCAGAGCTTTGGTGTGAAAGTAAACTCAGCTACCAGTCAGCAAGGTGGACCTCCCCTCAGCTGAAGCCATGTTCTAAATGCAACTGCCGGAGTTGGATCCCTTTAAAATATGGTTTACTGCCTTATTGACTCACTTTAAATAAGGCGCAGTCCCCAGCCAATGCCCTGGTGATTGGTGTGGAGACAATTAATGGAGACAGCCATATATCGCCCAAGCATGAAACAAATACAGAATTAGCAGCTTAACTTAAGCATTTTTACAAACTTTAAATTGTTGTTTTTTTTATTGGGTTGCTAGTTTTAAAAAGCAGAGCTGTGGTGTGAAAGTACATTGTTATGTGTGTGTGTGTGTGTGTGTGTGTGTGTGTGTGTGTATGTGCACATGTAGACAGACAGAAAGACAAACAGACAGACAGATAGATAGATAGATAGATAGATAGATAGATAGATAGATAGATAGACACTGTCTGTAGACAAACAGGCAAACAGACAGATACTGTCTGTAGATAGACAGACAGATAGGTAAATACTGTCTGTAGATTGACAGGCAGGCAGATAGACAGAGATGCCATACCTGTGAGGATAAACAATGTCATGTAACGGTGAGGATATTTTTGGTCACTATGGACCTAGAGTGAAAATATCATGATATTCTCACTCTAGGTCCAATATCCTCACTCTCCAGTAGCAATGTAGATGCAGTGAATGAGTTGGTGATCCCCTTCATACAGTGAGGTTGTACTGGGATAAGATCACTGTTGAGGGTGGCCACTCAACAATCAGGACACAACATTTTTTTCTTGCCATTTTATAATAAAAGGCATGACATAATTCTGATAACATCACCCACATAATAAAGCGGGACACAACAACGGAGGCACAACATCGCAGTTGGAAAGACTGCCTGGCCACAACACTGCGGTGCAGAATACTGCAGGCCACCACTCCGCTGTGCATTGCTAGAGTCCCGCGGTGCCAGCAGAACTTGTATTGACAACAGGGCACCCTGGCAATAAAGCATGGGGCAGGCATGACAAAAGGCTCACAATGACCGATGGCCGAATCCTGGTGCTTGCCCCGCCAGCGGGGGATGGAGACTTCTGTGTCAGAGGGCAATGAGGATCCAGAATACAATAGGAATCAGTAGCTCTATGTAATTGTGCATTACACTGCAAATTAGTAGTGCATATATCAAGAAGAGAATGATTCTTCGAGAATTCACACACTGGCTGAGGCTTCCCAGAACAGCGGTTGCTGCACTTGCAGTGGCGGGGCAGACACCGGGATTCGGCTATCAGTCATTGTGCACCTTTCATCATGCCTGCCCCATGCTTCATTGTCAGGGTGCCCTGTTGTCCATACAAGTCCTGCTGGTACCGTGGGACTCTGGCAATGCATGGTGGAGTGGTGGCCCACGGTATTTTGCACCACGATGTGGCCAGGTGATCTTTCTGACCCCGCTGTTGTGCCTGCATTGTTGTGTCCCGCTTTATTATGCGGGCTATGTTATCAGCCAGAACCGAAATAGCCCTAGTGACAGTATCACTAATATTTTCCCTCATGCAATTTGACCTTTTGACATCATGCACGGCTTTGCCACACATGATGTCATAAGATCAAACTACACTTGGGAAAAGTATCAGTGATATTTTCATAAGGACCATGGCATATCTCCTATATATATATATATATATCTATAAAAGTACATCTGATCCCTCCTGATGATGTTAAGGGGGCAAGTTAGGAGTTCTGCTATGACAGAAAAGACTCACAAGAGCTGAAACTGTATGTTGCCAGTACATCAGAGTACAAGCATTCTAGCTGTCTCGAACAAAAAACCCTCTCTAAATCTAGTATGAGTCCCTCTAAGACCTTCTCAGATGCCACTTTACACATCTGTATTGATCTGTATCTAGAAGCAACAAAGAGACTGATTGAAAGGGGGGATAGCATACATTCTACCATGGGTTTCAAGTGGACATTTGGTAATTGGAAAAGGCATTGTGTCTTCAGCCCTGGGGAACAAGAGGTCACAGGTGACCACAGACATAACAAGTGGTAATTACAAGGCTGTCGGCCACCCCCCCCCCCCAACAGGCACTCTATAACAAGCTCATTTATCACTTACTCACCAGGCCACTGTGAAGGCGAGCTGAGTTGTATGACAGGGCCTGTGCAAATGTCAGCACAGGTTGATCACAATAAGCCGAGGGGCTAATTAGACTTTGACGGGATAGTCAATAATGGATGGCAAGTGATGAACTGAAAGTAAGGGTCCAAGCTAAGTAGCCCTGTCATGATAAACTTCTATGTGTGCATGAGGGAAGAAAGCAGGCAGGGAGATAGGGACCGGATCCATGAAACTTAACCTCTTAGATGGCGTGATACCGTTTTAGCTTTTTGGGGGAGGGGTGGTAGTTTGGCCTAATATTTAGAGTGCAGAGCTGTGAACCTAGAGATTCAGATAAGAATTCCAAAACTGTTAACATCCACTGTGTGACCCCAAGTAAGTTTCTTTTCTCAGCCTTCCTCATTCTAGTCAAAATGTATCTCTGTGCACCCACTGTAAATGACACTTGCTTTCTCTTCCCTTCCCTCTCCTACGTTGTAAATAGCTTTGGGATACAGCCTGTGTGAAAGGTAAGAACAGATTAAAAAACACTGCTGTCTCAGCATGTGGGAGGCAAATAAAACAGAAAGGTAGAATGAAACAGACACAGCAAAGAGAGTTTTCCCAACTGGAGAATCATTTCAAGAAATGTTTGCATCAAAAATAAAAGTAGTTTACGTGCCATCTGTGGAAGGGGCACTAATGTGGCAATCTAGCTATAATACCAAAATCAGCTGATTACATCAGGTCTTTGTTTACTTTCCTCTCAAGTGTAAGGCACTGTATTATGGAAATGGCAGTAAAGACCCCACCCTCAAACAAAAGTCTATAACTCCTAGGGCCTCCAAATAAGCACCTTCTCTCATACTGCAGGGAAGGTTCATAATTAAGAAATACAGACTGTCTGAAATGGACCCGCCTGCAGAGAAAAAAAAAATCAATACAAAGATATCAGATGGTGTTCCTTGGCTTGTAACTTCAATTACAAGAGCTAGGAGGCAAAGAAGGGGATAAACAGCAAAACCCACGGGATCTCACTTGCTTTTTTTCAGCTACTGCTCCTCGGGGAGTTTAACCTAGAAAATCTGGAAAGCGGTGCAAGAAATTGCACTTGGCTGATTTTAAAGATGTTTTCATTTCTCTTTCTTTTCAAGCAATAAACTGTCATGTTATGAAAGCCAAGGCTGTTCAGGTGCAGAGCAATGAAGAAATGAAGCAACCTGGGTTAAAAGGGGCAGAAAAAATTAAAAAACAGATAGATAGATAGATAGATACTGTCTGCAGATAGATAGATATATAGATATATAGATAGATAGATAGATAGATAGACAGACAGACAGATAGATACTGTCTATAGATGATTAATTGATAAATAGATACTGTCTGTAAATCGATAGATAGATAGATAGATAGATAGATACTGTCTGTAGATAGATTGATAGATAGACAAATAGATATACAGACAGATAGACTGACAGATAGATACTGTCTGTAGATATAGATGGATAGACAGACAGATAGACAGACTGATACATAGATACTGTTTGTATAGATAGACAGATAGACAGGCAGACAGATAGATGCAGTAGATAGATACAGAGAATAGTGCATGGGCAACCATGCGCAACCAGCCTATTGTGCCACAGAGGGGTTCTGATTACCTCAGACCTCGGGAGCAAAGCTCAAGATGTCGGAGGTAATCAGAACCCTGAGATGGCACAATAGGCTGGTTGGGCATATGGTTGCCCATGCACTATTTTTTTTATAGTGGGTAATCCCTGTTACCAATGAGTTTTTAACTCTTTTTAATTTTTAATATACAAAAAAAAATGTTTGTTTCTCCCTCATGTTTGGGGAGTTAGGACTGCTTGTTAGGTGGCATGTGAGGTTGCTAGGGAGTAGACATCCCTGTGTTTCTTGAGCAGCTTCTATTGGCTGTCAACTGGGTGTGGGAGGGATTTTCAACAAAAAAAATGGTGGCTGTGACTGTCGCTTAGTGAGAGGATGTGGATGCCGAGGGAAGGTTTTTACCATATAAGTTATTTTAAATATCTGGTTGATCCTGCTTTTTTATTTTCTGTAACTACATTTACGTGGTTGATCCTGCAGTTATTTTCACTTATCTGGTTGATCCTGTTTAAGTTGCGGGTTTGGGTGATCGTATCACCACCGTTGGGTGATCCTGCCATTTGGCTCAGTGATAGAACCTCTAGAGGTTTTCAAAATGTTGCACCACAGTGTGGTACAATCACATTTCATGAACTCCGAACTGTGGTACAACAACATTTTGAAAGCCATCAATTTATATACAGAACCAGGGCTGACTATACAAGATATATAAATAGACAGACAGACATATACATAGACAGACAGACAGATAGCTAGATAGATAGATAGACATACTGATAGATTGCTAGATAGATAGATAGGCAGACAGACAGACAAACAGATAGACATACAGACAGACACATACTGTTGATAGATAGGCAGACAGACAGACAGACTGTCAGATAGATACATAGATTGAGAGACAAATACACTTACATACTATAGATAGACAGACAGACAGACACTGTCAATAGACAGATGGACAGACAGACACACTTACATTCTGTCAGATAGATAGATATGTAGATAGATACTGTCAATAGATGCACAGACAGACAGACAGATACACTTACATACTGTCAGATAGACAGACAGACAGACAGATAGATAGATAGAGAGATAGATAATGTCTGTAGATTGACAGATGGATGACATAGGAGATAGATGTCTATGTCTAACTCCTATGACAATGTCAAATTATGACAGCATCTGTCTCAGCCCTTCCCCCTGTCTACCTCCTTAAGTCCCGAAACCTAATGCACTTCTTACTGAAACTTGAATGTAAGAGTTTAACCAGATTGTAACTCTTGCTGTAACCTGAATTGTTACCTCTTTACCTGTCTGTAACTTTTATGAATGATTGTACCCTCCATGTATCATGTATTCCTCTTGTCTTGTATTTAGTTCTTTGTTGTGCTGTGTTTACTCTGATGTGGAACCTTTGTAAAAGAGTCTTTGACTCAAAGGTACTTTAATCCGAGATTTGAATAAATAAATAAGGATAGATAGACAGACGGACAGACGGACGGATGGACAGACAGGTACTGTTGATAGATAAGACAAGACAGACATACTGTTGATAGACAGACAGACAGATAGACAGGCAGGCAGACAGACAGACAACAGGAATGGGGGAAAATAATGAGATAGAAAATAAGTCTTGACTATGACATCAGTAACAGCAACATATCAAAAAGATGATGTTGTTACCATTGACACAATTGATATGTTTTCCATAAATATATTCTTATTTAACAAAAGCTGAGTCGCACAGTCAAATCATCAAGCACACAGAAAGAGTAAGTAACTAATATTACATCACTTCAAATATAGCACTGTACACGCAAAAGTAACGTGTTCCAGGACTCTCCCCTTCCCCTGACACAGCTTTGGGGACAGAGTACCCCCCTCAATGCAGTAATAATATTCTCTAGGTACCAGTTACAGAATACAGGGAAAGTATAAGAAAGGTGTTGGGGGGGGCATCCATTCTCCCACACTTCATCTCTCCATCCTCTACCATCACACTTTGCTTGTTCCCTCCACCTAGCCCTCCATTCCACCTGTCCCTCCCTTGCCCACTCACATGGTCATGGGACAAATTTGGGTCATGGTGCATGATATGCAGCACTGAAGAGTTCCACCAAGATGTGAATAGTTCAGACTCTTCATTAAGACCAAACGTGATTTTTTTTCCATATGGTATACGGAATTCACCCTATCCCGCAATTGGCCCAAATTTGGGTCCTGGTCTGTTTGTCACTTACGGGTCATACATTTTTTAGCAGCTAGGAGCTAGTCAGCTGTAACAAATGTTTTAGGACCAACCGGGAAACAAATCACCATCTTCATGGGGTAGAGTGTAAAGAACTTAAATCCTTGGGCTTTCAAAGTTTTCGTAAAGGGGAGAAAGGTTTTCCTCTCAGCCTCAAGTGATACAGGGTAGTTGTTATCAATGAACACCCTTTTCCTGTTGCTCAGCACCTCCTTAATCTGCTACACTCTGCTCAGAACATGATGTTTGTCGTTGTAACAGGGGACACATGCTACAATGGAGAGGGGCTAGGCAACTGCATTAGTGTGCTTTGGGCCCAATACAGTCGTTCGATCTTGAGTGTTCTTTCTTAAGGTAAGTCCAGTGTTGTCTTGAAAAAACCCTGCAAAAATGCAGTCATGTCTGAAGCTGCTTCCCCTCCTTGTATCCCATACACCGCAAGATTATTCTTGGGATTTCAGGCTTCACTTCAGCATCTTCTAGCTTGTCTTCCATTGACTGAATAGCTGAATGCAGCAGAAGAATGGTCAGTTTGGTCATGTCCACCTGGTGACCTGTGCTAGTAAGTTGAAGTTTCATTGTCAGCAGACCATTGTTTGAGCTTGGGAATATCAGTATGGAGGACCGTTGCAGTTACAGACCTCCCACCTGAAGTCTCTCAATTTTGTGAACAGAATATACATTTTCCAGTTGAGACATTCTGTTGCTGAATATTTAGATTTTTGTTTCTGTTTGGTGGCTGCCCGTTGGCAGCCTGAGCTAGAGCAAACAGTCGAGGCCTGTGACAGCTCGCTATCAGAACAGCTGTCCCTATATCCCTCACCATCCTCATCACTGGAGCCGTAGGGCTGGATATTCAAACTGCGCCATTCTGCGGTGCAAGCCCTTGTGCTGCACAAAATAGTTGCGCTGGGGTGTAGCGGGGCAATATTCAGCGGAGTTGGCTGATTGAGCAACTCCTTTGAATATCACCCTGGCCACAGCCACTGTGCATGGCGCAGTGGAACTTGCGCCACCGCAAGTGGTCAGAGTGGAGCATTCAAGATGCGGTGGCGCAAGTTCCATTGCGCATGCGCAAATTTCCGATATTCAAAAGGTGACATGCAAATGGGACCATAATTCATGCAAGGTGCGCAGGGGCCATTTGCATCTATTTATGGCCCCATTTGCATGCGATTAGCATGCAGGTGTGCCGATCCCCGAGGACTTGCGCCTGGCGCCTGCCAGGCAGCAGCCGTTGGGGACCGACGCCCCTGCAGCCCAATCATGACATAACTGTTAAATCCCCCACCCCTGACTGGCCCAATCGCGGGCATGTAAAACCCCTCCCCAACTGGCCCAATCGCGGGCATAAGTGAAAAAAAAACCTCCCCGACTGGCTCGTCGCGGGCATAAGTGTAAAAACCCCTCCCCCAACTGGCCCGATCGCGGGCATAAGTGTAAAAAACCCCACCCCGACTGGCCCGGTCGCGGGCAAAGTGACAAAATCCCCACCCCCACTAGCCCAATCGCGGGCAGAACAGAGTTCAACCCCCACCAAGAACATATCCCTGGTGGTCCAGTGAACCGCGAAGCCTGATTGCGGGCATTAGAGTCCACCACCCCCAAGGTCCACCTACTCGTGATCTAGTGGTCTCCCACCCCACCCACTCCACGAGCTCCCCACCACCCGCCCCCGCCAGCCGGCAGGTGGCAGCTGCCTTTTGCCGGATCAGCAGATGCTTGTTAGTTCTGAGAGCAGAGCCAATGGGTGTATTAGTTTACACAGACAGCAGTGTCAGATATGGAATGAAATTCATCTGCTATCTGGACTGCCTTAGTGGTATGGTTGCACACCCATTGGCTCTTGCTCTGAACCATCGGGCATGCAGCCCTACCACGCAGTCAGTCGGCGGAGGCGCGGGTGGCAGGCGGTGGGATGCTGCCACCCGCCGCTGACGGGGAGCGGGTGGTGGGGCTACGTGGGCGGGTGGGGTGGGGCCACTAGATCACCGGGTAGGTGGACCTTGGGGTGGACTCTAATGCCCGCGATCAGGCTTCGCGGTCCACTGGACCACCAGGGATATGTTCTTGGTGGGGGTTGAACTCTGTTCTACCCGCGATCGGGCTAGTGGGGTGGGGATTTTGCCACTTATGCCCGTGGATCGGGCCAGTCGAGGAGGAGTTACTATTATGCCCGGCGATTGGGCCAGTCAGTGGGAGGGGGTTACTATTATGCCTGTACATTGCTGGTAGGTTGTGAGTGTCGAGGGCCACCTACAGGTGGCAGCTGCTAAAGCAGCTCCCCTGCAATGCAGCAGCTCACCTGTGGGTGGCCCTCGACTTAGTCCTTTTTTTTGGCTCAAAGTTGTGCAGGCGAGGTTGGGGTTGTGCCAGACAACTCTGCACAGCCCGGCTGAATATCGGGCTGTGCAGTTTATGCGTGGTTCCTCCCCCTCCGGTTGAGCATGCCTTCATTAGCATTGCGCTGTTGCTCAGCTTGACTTGGGGGGCGCAACTGCCTCCTGCTGAATATGGCAGAATGGTGCAATTTCGGACTTGCGCAGCTGCAACCCTATTGCGCGTGGCACAACCCTTTTGAATATCCAGCCCACTATGTTTTGCTCTGGCACCCTCCATTGAGTGGATATCATCTCCCCTGATATCTGCTGGCATTTTGGCGAGTGTAAAAAGTGTCTTTTGTGGGGCTTTAGGAGGCTGTAGCTGCAGCCACTACCCTCGAGTGGCCATCAGCAGGATGACATCACTGGAGTACCCACAGTGGATATGTTTAAAGGTTACTGTTATCACAGTGCAATACTTAACCAATCAGAGAGCAGCTTTACCAATGATTGCTGATGACATCACAATACCCAGTGCAGCACTGAAGTCAGCTGTTAAAAATCAAAGAAAAACTGCAAAGTTTTCAAACAAACTGCAGATTTAAATACTGCTGCACACAGAGAACAAACACTAGAAAAGTATAGTATATGAGCATATAATGCCATTAAGTGGGTTAATTAGGAAATAACCCATAAGCCCGAAGGGTGAGCTAATTCGCCCCCTCGATGGCATTGTATTTTCATATACTACAATTTCCTAGCATTTGTTTTACATAATACATTAGGGTGGTTATTTTCCTATCTCCCACATTCCAGTTTCTCAGTGTTACAGATTCAGTGCATGTTCTGTCCTGTATGGTACGTGGTTCCCATTGTTGGTTAGCCAGCTGCAGTTTTCTATTGTTCATGTTTCATTGCAGTGCAATGTTTCTCAGACTTGGACAGAAGAGTGGACTGCGGGGGTCTAGGAAGGAAAATGCCATAAGTCTTCTCTCAGACTGTTACGGTTTGTCCCAGATAGAACAGGGGAGGACAGTCCATACTGCTGGACTGCCCATGGACAGAGCCTACACACAACCGAAATTACCAGTAAAGAATCCTAACTCCCCTTTGTAACCTTAACCACAGCGGTGCTACCCGTGCCACTATAATATATCTGAAATGTGTCTGAATTTCCCCTGTGATGTCACAGACTCCGTAAATGGTCGCATATGCTGATAGATGGCACTTAGCCAACTGAGCCGGTATTGTTGCCAGCAGAAAAGATTCTATTGTGGAATTAATCCTGAAAAGAGATTTGACAAACATGGAGTGCAAAACACTCTCGGTGTAAGATCTTTCTATGTCCACCCCCTACATTTCTACTTCAGGAGGGTGTAAATCTTAAAATGCCACAGTTTGGGAAAAAAAACACCATTAAAATACAGGTTCCTTTATCATGTAATAAAAGATCCCCCTTGTGCAGCATTGCATTCCTAATGACATCATAATAGACAGTCTGCCACTGGAAGGTTGCCA
This sequence comes from Neoceratodus forsteri, assembly GCA_016271365.2. Lineage (NCBI taxonomy): Eukaryota > Metazoa > Chordata > Ceratodontiformes > Ceratodontidae > Neoceratodus > Neoceratodus forsteri. The sequence continues at coordinate 61,856,830 of JADMNL010000033.1, forward strand.
GCCTGCCTGCCACCCGCCGAGCACCGGAGCGCTGGGGTCACATGAGTGCAGGAGAGTAGACTCTATAAAGACGTTAATATTTTAATAAATGCCAAGTCAAGAGAGACACAGCCTGCACTTTATCATTTTAAGCGACAGAAGCCTTTGGTATCATTAGCACGGCTTCTTCAGTGAGATGATCACAAGTGGACTGAAAAAAGAAAACTAAACAAAATGCATTATGCGCCTTGATCCTGTGTGCATTGTTTAGTTGATCAACCTGCTTTGACTCCTCGCTTCAGCACCAGCTCAGCCTCCTGACACTCTGGTACTATGCACTTTTTGAGTTTTCCCAGTTTGCACAGATGTTTTGTATGCCAATTTATTTGCCTCCATATGCAGTGTTTTGCCATTTTGTCTGTACTGCAATTAATGTATGTTCTTTATGTCATCGACACTGTAACCATATCACCTGACTGGCTGTATTTTGTTTCTAATTGTGCTTCTCCCTTCTTCTTCCCCTTCCCTTTTCTCCCAGGTTGCACCCGGACATGTGCCTCAGCTCAGTGTACCTCTCCCAGTTACCAATTTTTCAATAAATAAACCAATCAATCAATCAATAATATTGACTGTGTTACTTACAGAGCAGTAGGAACTAGGGATGAATACAACCAGTTCTGAACCCCCCAGTACTCGAACTGTTCTAAAATTTATAACAAAATATGTTTACTGCTGGTATAGAATTATTTATTCAGTTACTTCTTTTCAGTTTATTGCCCTAGGGTAGTTCAACAGAAATCCCCATCTAATTTTCTGTTGGGTTCCTACAATACTTCTACCTAAATTTTCATCTGTGAAACACTGAAGCACAGAGAGGTCAGCTGACTTGCTCTAGGTCACATAGTGTGCCGGTGACAGGATTTGAGCATGGGACCTTTTGCTTCGTAGTTCTCTGCTCTAGCCTAGGCTACCCTATATTAAGTGAGCTATAATATTTTTTTTTTTTTTACTGTACTTAAGATGAGACCTAGGCAGTATTAATTAAATAAGCCTTGTTAATCCAGAGGGATTTTTTTTCCCTTTCTTTTTGCCATCCAGGTAATGGATGAGTTAAGTGGGCTTCAGGAATCTGCAAGCTTTACCCTACAAGACTGGAGAGAAGCTAAGTGTTCACCTAACCTCTTTAAAGAACTAACTGCCAAGACACACACATAAACATATATACAGACATGTGTACGTATGCATGCGTACACACACGCATACACAGACACACCTGTATATATACACAAGAATATATATGTACATACATGAGTATGTATTTACACAGACACACATATAAAAGCATACCACACACAAGCACACATGTATACACAAACACACGTACATGCACATGCATGTACATCTACATATACACAGTCACAGGTAATGTATGTACATGACAAAGAACCTCTGTGTGCAAACACTGAGGCAAGGGTTACCCCAAAGGGCATTTGGCTGGGAAGCCAAGTTTCAAGAAAATACAGAATACACACATGTTGCCTCACACGTAAAGCATCATGGGTTGTGAGAGTGCAATCACATCAAGAGCAAAAGATCTGATGGCAGAATAGACAGTGTTAGCAGTTTCACATGCCAGCCAGCAGCACAGACATAGACAGCCTATCTCAATAGACTCACTGCATGCCTAGTCACAGCAGGCATACTGATGAGTCCTGGTAGGATGAAACACGTGTCTATGTCTTCTGTTAGCACCCTTTGCAAACTGTGTGAGAGGCCTTTTGGCACCATGCAATTCTGCTTAAAGTCGGATCAGCATAACATTCTGTGGTGATTTGCATATGCAGCCCATGATGCTTTGCATTGTGGGGGCATGTGTGATTATGTATGTACATACACATACATATACACAAACACATGTACATACACATCCACAGACACAAATATGTAAGAACATACGCACATAACATGCGTGCATATGGACAGGTACACAAATATACAAACACACACAAACAGATGTATGTATACACACACATATACATATTGAAATGTACTCATGAAATTCACACATACATAAACACAGACATACGTGTACATATACACATATGTATATACACACACAGAGACAGGCAAACATGTATAAACACATACATATACACACATACACATGTATACATATACACAGATGTAAGTACACACACACACACACACACACACACACACACAGGTACACATATAAACACACATATACACCAGTGTGTATGAAGGCAGTTTGACATAGTGGTTATAGTTCAGAGATATATACTAAACTGAAGGTCCAGGTTTTTAATCCCACAACCACTACTTACTCACCGTGCATGGTCCACACTGTGTGACCCTAAGCAAGTCAGTTAACCTCCCTATGCTTGAGCTGTATGTAGTCTCTCTCTCTCTCTTGCTGTGATCTCTCTCTGCTTTGTGCACTGAAAACAGCAACAATATTCCCTCCCACTGCTGGCACTGTCAAGTGTTCTGGTTTACAATTTATATGAAAGGCACCATATAAAGCCAACCTTCCCTATAAGAGTATAAAAATCTGGTTTGGATTTTTATTCTTATTACTTGTTTACCACTGATATCACAGCTGAGATGCAACATGGCATTACCAGTGCAGTCCTGCTTCTACCAATTTCTGAAGCTGGGTATTCTGAAGCAGTGGGCAGCTAAGTGAATTGCCCAAGGTCCCAAAGTGAGTAATTGGCTTTCACAGGGTTTGAACCTGCAATCTCCTGGATCCCAAACCAGTGCTATAACCATTGGACCACCCTGCCTTCTGACCTTTCAGAAGGAAGGAAGGAAGGAGTGGAAATTTTGAAATACTTCCCTTCCCCTTTAAGCAGCAGTACCAGATAATCAGGAAGTGATTATCAAAATTCTGCTTTTTGGCTGGAAGCATGCAGCCATAGTTCCAGTTCCATATTTGTAAATATTTTTTTAGTAGTGCTCTTTAGTTTTATATATATTTAAAATGTATTTCCATTGTGAGGATCCACAGTAAATATGGCTGGTTACTAATTTACAGCCAAGCTTCCCCCTCATGTCGCATCACGTCTTCTATTTACTTCCATGGGAACATGTGCTGTGCATTCCCACTGTCCCTGTGTAGTACTGCGCATCACACGCATGTGAGGTTGGCAGCAGAGTGTTCCAGTTCAACATGGCGGGTGGGAAAAATGTAAACAAAAGCAAAGAAAAATGGAGCAAATTACGAGGTGACAGTCCAGTAAAATAAGAAAGATTACCAGTTAATTGCTCAACAGAGCACAGGGAAAGAACTGTTGCAAAAGATCCAGTTTTTATGCTGTCTTGCATGTGCAGCACAGACAACATATTGTGGTTGCTTCAGTGGAGAAGCGGGTTCCGGAGATGCGGTCCTGCTGCAGCTAATGGAGCCACTGCTTTTTGTGGCCGGGCTCGGTGGCGCCAATGGCATAGCATGCTGTCTATGACAGCAGTTGAGAAATGTGCCACCACCTTGAAAGAAATTAGCCGCTGCAATCAGGGAGTGTCACGGGGCGGTCCCTGACTGCAGCAGCCAATTACTGCTTGCCTCATCTGGTGTCCCTCTGAAAGCCGATGGGGGTGCCCATCCCCCTGTTGGCATGCCCCCTCCTAAGTTAATTTGCTGAAGGGGGTTCCCAATTCCCGTCAGTATAATGTACCCCCCCATTTCTTGTGTGCTGAGGGGTTGCCCAATCCCCCTCGGCTCATGCAACCCCCAAACTTTGTATGGCCGTAGGGTCCCCAATCCCCATCAGCTACAGCCCCCACCAAAACATATACAGGTGGGCACGCTGAAGTCCACCCCAGCGTGCCAAATTTTTAACCTGTAAAACAGAAAACGTCCTCGCTGAGTCCGTGGCCTCCCAACCTGCGCCCACCCTCTGCACACCCTGCCACCCCACCCCCCACCCATACTTACCTTCAGAGCCCAGCGATGATCTTCAGTGGACTGGGAACACGCCTGCACTCTTCAAAGCTGACCTTGAACTGAAGAAATGCCGATAAGTTGTATAATAGCATAAATGGGGGGTTTTCAGCTTATGTGGATATCTCAGCCATTATTTTGACTTTTGCCACCACATTTTCAACATCGGGTTCTTGGGACCACTCCTCATGAATTCAGTCACTGTCATGGCGTTATTCAGTCCCAAAAGGTGATTTCACGGTCACTGCACGGAATCCCCTTTTGGGACTGAGTAATGAAATGACAGTGTTGCTGTTCATGAGGTGTCTTCCCAAAACGCCTATGTTGCAAATTTGGTGAAAAAATTCCAAATAATTACTGTGCTACGAGCGTGTATTACGCAGTTTCCACACGCACTCCTAACTTCGCCAATTTGTAATATTTTCACTCCAGATTTTCAAAATTGGCATTTTTTTACACCTCCTTATGAACAGTGCAGCTGTCATTTTTCACATCCTAGCCAAAATGTGTTTTCACACTACTGGCGCAGAATAGCGCGGTCGCTGTGGGAAATCAGTGTTTGGGACAGATTATGAAAATCACAGTGACACTGTACATGAGTAGAGGTCCTAAAATGCCTACGTTGAAAATTTGGTGACAAAAGTCCATGAAATGACTATGTTACAAACGTGCATTGCGCAGTTTCCACGCGCACTCGTAACTTTGACAATTTGTAATATTTTCACTCAACATTTTCAACATTGTCAACTTTGCACATGTCCTTATGAACAGTACAGCTGTCATTTTTCAGATCCTGCCTGAAATGTGTTTTCACACAAGTGGCGCACTATGGCTCGGTCACTGTGGGAAATAAACGATCAGGACAGGTGAAGAAAATCATAGTGACAGTATTTATGAACACAGGTTCCAAAATGTCTGTGTTGAAAATTTGGTGGAATGATTCCACTAAATGACTGTATTATGAGTGTGCATTGTATAGTTTCTACATATGCTCGTAAATTCGAGCATTTTTAATATTTTCACTCAAGATTTTCAACATTGGCATCTCTTCACAACTACCTGTGAATGGTACAGCTGTCATTTTTCACATCCTGCCCGAATGGTGTTTTCCCACATCTGGCACAGAATGGTGCGGTCGTTGTGAGAAATCAACATTCAGGACAGATTAACAAAATCACAGTGCCACTATTCATCAGCAGAGGTCCCAAACACTTTCATGAGGTGGGGGTCACAAAAATGCTGTGTTGCAAATTTGTAGTGCAAATACCAACGAAGAGCCAGGACGTTGGGGTTTCTAACCATAACGTCCCACCCTGTACAGACTGACAGGTGTCAGGGGCATGTCTTAGCATTGCCGGCTGTCATGCTTATGCCATACCATCCCCAACACCCTCAAGCCACTGACAGGCATCAAGGTGTGCCTTGGATTCTTCGGCCCCACAGTTCACCCCATTCTCCTATGCTGCACCCATTTCAGTGTATGTCCTTATGAAATGGGGTGACTGTAAAGCCGAACACCCCAAGGCACATGTCAGCACTTGTCAGTGTCTGCAGGATAGGATGAGGTAAAATGCCATGAGTGTTATGGCTGAATGAGGTGAGCATAAGGCCCAAGGACCCCAAGGCACAATGTGATATTTGTCGCACTGCAGAGTAGGGTGAGCTGAAATGCCATGAACATTATGGCCGATGTCCAAAGGCATACCTCAGTGCCTGTCAGTCTCTGTAGGGTGATGTGGGGTTTGACATCACTTTCATACTTCACTGCTATTCCTATTATGCATCTGTTCAACTCCAGCGCTACCGATGCCAATGTCAGCAAGACAACATTCAGCATTGACAAATACTTGTTTAATCTAGTACTGCTGCTTTAAAAGCCATTGAAGCAAGATAGAACAATGTCTGCATCCTCCCACATGCCAAGGGCCACTATCACCCTTGGAGGCCCTGTTTCCTCCAGCAGATCCTGAGTTCTGAAAAATGAAGAAAAAAAATAGTAGCAGAACCAAGCTGCTTTATGTTTGACACAAAAATGCATGATTTATCTTCTTTCAGACATCTTTCAGCTTAACGCTACCTCCAAAGAAAAAAGATAATTTTTTTTTTTTTGGTGTGTTCTAGATTTAACCCGACTGACCAGTTTGAACAAATGTTATATGGTATGTCCGTGACAGCTGTACAAGTAAACCAGCTGATCTCTGTACTGAGTAACAAAAGAATTTGCATTTATATACAGTGCTTTTCATACACACTGTATTGCAAAGCACTTTACAAGTCACAAGGAGACAAGTAGTGCAGTGACTGTAAATGTGTAGTAGTGGCCATTCTACTTATCAACATCCACACACAGCCATAGACAATTGCCTGACCTGAGTTTCACTGGAAAGGAGTGTGTTGAGTTTATGGTTTAGCAAGCTCAGCCCTGGTTAATACACAGGGGGGTGGGATATTCAGAAATGCACCAGAGGCAGGCGCAGTAGCGGCACAGTGCAAGTACACTGCACCAGTGCACACCAAACGTGATATTCAAAGGTTGCACATGACGGCAAGCGCCAGCGCAACATGGCTGAATATCACAGGGATGCGCCATAGCGCAACCAGGGCTGCACCAGGGAGCAAACCAGCAAGCGCCATAGCGCAACCATGGCTGCACAAGGGGCAGAGACACATGGGCCATAACACAGGACAACAGTCACAGCTGGGAGCATGCCACCAGAGTGGGACAGACCACCACCAGGGTGCAGAGGATGCCAGGAGGGATGCATGGCAGGCACACGGCTGCAGGCCCCCGACCATGTGCACCACAATGGTGCACAGAGGCAGTGTGGCACCAATGTCCACTGGCAAAGAGCCACCGGCAACACCCACAGGAAGGCACAGGATATGCCACCTGGACCACAGCTGGCAACACTCATGCCAACAACACACAACATACATGCCACACAACACGAACAGAGTGCACATGTAGGCCCAAGGGCACACCCACCAGCCACTGGGCACAGACCACCAGGCACAATCCCCAGTCAACCACCGATGTGCCACTCGGGCCACCATGCACACCACTGCAGCATGGTTCCACACGCCAGCTGCAAAGCAGACACAGATGGCTAGCAATAGAAAAGTGTATTAAAACCAAGCAACAATAAACTATATATAGAACAACAAACAACAGATAGAGAGAGCAGGGAATGGGGAGGCCACAAACAAAATGGTAGGCCAGGAAAGGGAGGCAGGGGGACAGGGGACATGGCTGGGTAAGGGTACAAGGGAGGGAAAGGGAGGGGGGACAGGGAAGGGAAGGGGTGCAGACCAACAGGCCCTATGGGCGTCCATGCCCTACCGGTGCCTGGTGCACCGTCTTCTTTGCGGCCTGCACAGGCCCTGTCATATCAATCGGGCCACCTGGAGTGTGGCTGTGGTGACTTGCAGTATCCACCACAGGAGCCTGTTGTTAACAACATCCTGTCAGACACCCAGACAAAGGAGGGAACATAGTATGAGTGCATGTCCATACGATCGTAGCCCACCCACTATGCGCAGTGGACAGTGGTGACATGTGCCCCTGAGATGGCACACAGCCTCCCGCAGTGTGTGTGCCCACATGAGCCACCATTCCAGCTATCCACAGCCACGCAGAGCACTGCACACCAACACCACCCACAAGCCGCACACCATAACCGTGGCGGCCAGGCAACAGGGCTAAGTGGTAGGATGGCAGTGGCACGGCTGGAACCCAGGTGCACCCATAGCCCACCTGCAGCAGCCACACACATGTGCAATAGCCACGGCATGGTGCAATGGACCCCGCCGGCGGTGCACACCTGGAATGGCCATGTGCACAGGGGGCTGTGGCCCACCCCCTCCCAGCACAACATCAAACCCTGAAAGAGTGCCTACCTGTTTGCTGCAGCGCAGCCTGCACCTGTCTGGTGGCACCGCCCATGCGGCCTGCAACCTGTGCCTGTGCCCCTGCATTGGCCTGCCCTCATCCACCTGCAGCGCCAGCCATCCGTGCATGGCGCCTATCCTCAGAGCCCAGTAGGGAGACATTGAGAAGGACACATCAGTACCTGGCAACATCCCATGCGCCCTCCCTCCAGCACAGCATGCCCCCTGGCCCTGCACAGTGGAGGTGCAGTGGCACAGCCATGGCCAACAAAGCACACAGCCACAGCCCCCACCACAGCATGGTGTGACACCCTGCTGGCCCCCAGAGAACACTGGAATGGCACAGACATGGACGTAGTGCACTCACCTGGACATGGCACGGCGCTCCTCCGGACGCATGCCAGCAGTGCCCGTAGCCTGTTAGGATCCCTCCTCTGCATGTCTCCATAATGGTGGCGGCACTGCTTACCACTGCACTGCACCCCAGTGGCCTCCTTCAGCCCCTCAGCCACCTCCTGCCACACCTCATTTCGTGGCCGATCCAGGGACACCTGGCCATACAGACATCCCACATGTGGCTCCACCAGGGCCACAAAGTTCACAAGTTCTACCTGGGACCAGTTGGGTGCCCTTGCAGTACTACAGTGCAGCATGCTCAATCCTACAATTGTAGAACCAAAATGGCGCCTAGTAGTGCATGAGCCACACGTGCTGTGGGTGTGTGACTCGCTTGTGATACGCTGCCATTGCCAATCGTGCAGCCATGGTGCTGCGCAATAGTGCTGGTGCAGCACTGGCACATGCTGCAGGGCACCCGGAGGGTCAACAGGCACTCGTGGGGTCATAGATCGGCACGCGCACCATGCGCAACAGCGTGATAGGGCACGACCTGCATGGTGCACAACAAGGGCATGTAGGTCCCACGGTCCATGGGCCAATTGTGCATGGGCGCCATAGGGCATATATCACACGAGCGCCTCATGCCCAATAGCGGCAGAGCGCTGTACCATTTATAGCGCAATGTGCATAGCATGCACCACCGATGTACGCGATGGCAGTGCGTGCGTGCACACTGCCAGGCCTACTGTGCACATCATAGAGTTGTGCCATAGCTTGTGCATGCGCAACACCACTGCACTATGCGCAGCTTCGCAATTTTCAGCCAGAATATGCAGATGGGCTGATCAGCATATCCGCGGTGCATTGGAGGCATTTGCATCTCATTTCAGTTGCGCATCCCCTCATTGCATGTGATGTGCTATAAATGCGCCATGGGACTGCACAGGCACCAGCCTGGTATTGCATCCTTCAGAGGTGAGCCACTAGGCTGTGGGCCTGTAGGGACAGTGGATTGGGAGGGCATTGTGTGTTGCAGCCATCACTGACCAGATGTTCATACCCACAGGAATAAGCATGATGGAACAGGAGGAGGTTGAGGAGCGTGGGCCTGCATGGAAGCGCAGGCCCAACTTCACGAAGGCAGAGAGCAATGCCCTATTTGATGCCTACCTGGACCAGGAGCCTCTCCTGAGTGGCTCAACAGGCACCCCACAGGCCCAGGCGACAGCATGGGAGGGTGTGGCCAGGGCTGTGAACCAACAGGGCAGCCATCGGAGGACAGCACAAGAGTGCAAAAATAAGGTAGGCACAGACCAGAGGAGGATTAAGGAGAAAGTGACCACCACGGGCAGTGGACAGCCTGATGTGTCACAGCTGATGCCGCAGAAGGAGTTGGTGGCAGCGTCCATGTGGCGCAGCGCCATCGTGGGTGTGCTCGGTGGAGGATTCCAGATGGGGGGCATTCCATCACTGCATGGTGGGTACAGCAGCGCCTGGGGAAGGGGGGGCAGGGGTGTGTGCCAGAGGCTCTAATGCGACTGTGTTCCTTTTCAGCTCTGGAGCGCCTGCATGCAGTGGCAGGGGTGGGGGTGACCACCATGGGGGCGGTCCTGGACCTGGAGGACCGTCCATCCACCTCCACCGGTGTCCGGGGTCCAGACCACAGCAGCCCAACCCCACTGTCCCACCGGATGCCTGTGGCGTGGTTGCGGACGAGGCCCTGCCTGTGTTTCAGCATGATGCCAGCCATGGCATCCAGTATGCAGAGACACAGATTGGGGCGGGGTCCGGGACCGATGCCAATGATGTGACTGTTATCCTGGATAGTGGTGTTGCCATTCAGGGGGAGACACCCATATCACACACCCCCCATGGCAGCGCAGACGGTGCCCAGGTAGTGGCTGTCCACCCACCAGCCACCATGCCCGGTGAGGCTGTGGGCGCCAATGGTGTGGCACAGTCCGAAGGGGGTGGCGGTGGTGGTGCAGCTGCCCCGGCGCTGTTCCACGCACAGTGGCCAGAGAACAGCAGCAGCAGCAGGACGGGGTCAACGGGGGGCCGGGTGCAGTGGCCGCTGACGTTGCACCACAGACTGATCAGCCCCAAGGGGGCCCCGCTGTGCAGCCCTCACCAGCACAGGGGGCTGTGCTGCAGTGTCACGCAACACTCGTGGGTCGGCACAATTCCCATGCCCCCCAGATCACCAACCCCTTGACCGAGCACACCCATCTGCTATGGGCCTCTGTGGAGCAACAGGTGCTGGTCATGGCAAGGGTGCGTGCACTCCACACACAGCTGCACAAGTCCACAGGGAGGCATGACCGGGACTATGAGCAGCTCCTGGCTGAGACCACACACATGCAGGAGGACATGACCTCAGGCCTGGATCGGTTTACCGCTGTAGTCACGGCCGGCCTAGCACCACTGGTCACCCTGGTGCATGGCCTTCCACCGCAGACCCCGTGGAGTGCTTTCACAACCCCTCGGTCACGGCGTCATGTGACCTCTTCAGTGTTAATGCCAGGATCCACTGTGGGCATTCCGGGCATGCCTGGAGAGGGCATGTTCGGGAGCCTGCAGACCCCTGCGAGGGACGGGTCACATTCTCACAGTGACACACCTGGGGGACCATCAGAGACACCCCCTGTGGCCATTGCTCAGCCTGCATCTGCTGGGCGGTCTCGGTGGGGCCGTCCACGTGTCCGTGGCAGTCCTGATCCACCACCCTTCCCATCCGCTGTCTGCTGCTGCCCTGTGTGCACATTGGTGTGGCGTGTGCATGTGCATTCCAGGGAAATGTCATCCATGGTCCACGCCACAGACCCGCCTTGTGCACACCCACCCAGCCACTGGCCACTATGGCATGTGCATGATGATGCCAACATGACACCAGTCGCTACTGCACTGGTGCAGGCATCTGACACATGCCTGCTATAGCCTCTGGGTGTGCGCATGTGGGTGCCCGTGTGCATGTGCATGAGTATGCGGGTGTGTGTGGGTGGAATCTACAGTGCTGTACAGGGTGCTTCCATGGAGTCCAGTCCCATGCCCATCCAAGCTTCCCTCCAGCCATATCTATCATGGGGCCCAACCTTGCATGCCTGTGTACTGTGCCATGGTCCCAGGGACATGCGTGTGGTCATGTTCACCTACCTGCGTGCACCGTAGTGCTCCTCTGCAATTGTGTCCCAGTGCTGCTGGGCCATCCTGTTCAGCCAGGGTTCCCGTTGCCCGTGGGGGCTGCCCACCACCACCTGGCCCGGCGGCCGCATCGTCCCCACTGCTGTTCCCCTCTTTGACCTCGACAGCTATCCCACAGTCGGTGGCCATGTTGTGTAGCATACAGCAGGCCAGGAATTGGCTGCAGGCCTTTGAGGGACTGTACTGTAGGGCACCGCCAGACCTGTCCAGGCAACAGAACTGGGCCTTCAGCAGCCCAAACACACACTCGATGATGTTCTGTGTGCTGGCGTGTGCCTCATTGTAACACTCCTGCGCTGGGGTCGACAGGCACCAGTATGGGGTGAGCAGCCAGGGCCGGAGTGAGTATCCGCTGTCACTTGTGTGTTGACATGTGTGGTTAGCATGGTGGTCTGTGTAGCTGCCACCCCTGCCTTCCCAGCCACACCCTCTGATGCCCCTGGCCTAGCATTCCCCACATGCTCTGCCCTGTTGTGCAAGGCTACCCATTCCAAATGCATACTCACCTACTAGGTGGCCGGTGGGGATGTCCCCACTCTCGAACCTGTGGCACAGTGCTGACTGGTGCCAAATGAAGGCATCATGTGCTCCACCAGGGTGTGTGGCACAGACATTTAGTTATGGGCCCCCTGGCATTGCACACCACCTGGCAGTTGACACTGGGGTAGCCCTTCCTGTTGATGTAGGCTACCCCCTCCAGCCCAGGTGGTGTGCGGATGCCTACGTGGGTGCAGTCGATGGCCCCTAGCACGCCAGGCATATGTGCCACCCTGTGGAACTCCTGCATGTTCACTGTATGCTCTGCCTGTGTGCTGGGGAATTGGATGTATTCTGCAGCATGTGGCAGCAGTGCGTTGAGGAATTGTGTGAGGAGCCGTGACGCAGCCAACTGGGTTATGCCTGTGGTGTCCCCTGTTGGTCTCTGGAAGGTACCCGTGGTGAGCAGGCACATGACGGCCGTGACCTTGGTCTCCACCGACAGGGCGTGGCTCCGTCTTGTGGGTGCCTGCATCTCATCACTGCATAGCTCACAGAGCTGTCTCAGAATTGCCTGGTTCAGGCAGTACTGGCCCACAATCTCGGTGTCACTGTACTGTTCAAATGTGGTGCAGGCACGGTACCACCTGTTCCTGCATACTGCCAACGGGTCCTTCCATGGCCGCGCCGTTCTGCCTCCTGCCTCCTCACACCCCTCATTACTGCCTCCATCTGGAAGATGGCACTGGCCATGGCCTGGGATATCCTGCCCCCCGGGCGGCTGTCTACCCTGGCACCCTCAGCTGTGTGCTGTTGCGTGTTCCCCTGCGCTGGGCACACACCTGTGTTGGGGGTACCTGCTGACAGCCTGTTGGCTGTGGCCTCTGCCTCCCACCCATCCAGGTACTTTCACTGCCACTCCTATGACCGGGCTCGCAGGCTCATGCTGCAGTTGCTGCCCCCAATGCTGTCTCACACACACAGACACACACACACACACACACACACACACGCTCACACACGCAGGCACATTCAGGGTCACATGCCCTGTCCCACACTCTGTGGCACTTCCTACTACTGTCTTGCACCCCTCCTGCTGTCCTGCCTAGCCAATGGCTCACTCTCTCTTTCTCTCTTTCTCTCTCTCCTGCTCCCCTGTGGTGCAAGCCTCTGTCCCTTGCTTGCTCCCTCTTTTTATGGGCTCAAGTTTGCTCCGCGCATGTCCCTGTTGCTCCGCGCTTGCACCGTCAGCTTGCTGTTGAATATCGCACTGCACTGCTTATTCATGGCTACGCCCCCTGCACTTGCACATGCATTCATTATGGTTGTGCATTGGCGAACTGCGATTTGTGCCGCGCAATGGCTCCTACTGAATATCGCTCTTTGGCGCATTTCCGCACTTGCGCAGGCACATCTCAGTTGCAGAATATCCCACCCACAGATTTTATCACATTTCTGGTACATTTTGCTTAATGTTTGCAGGGGTGCCTCTGGTATGTTGCCAAAATCAGAATTAAACAGTTATAGAGCCAGTACCCCCCCCAAAAAAAAAAGCTGCTTGAAAGCTTGCAGTTCATTTCAATTAATTCCATTTTCTTAATTTGTTTTCATATTTAACATTTTAAAGGGGTTCTTGATCTCACCATTTGGCCCGAATCATGATCAGTCTGACCACGGATGACAAGAGGACACCCTCATTGGTCAGGTACCTACACTTTAAATTTTAACATGCCAATATGAACTGAAGTCCCACCACTTTCTCCCTTTCTTGTGGAAAACACTGTCTGCCTTACTCTTTTATGTAGTGCGCTCTGGTCCATAAGAGGCTCACAGGTAACAATTGAGGAGATTACTAATCAGGAGAAGGCCACACCTCTCCTGTTTGGGTACGGGAATGCTGGCCAGGACACCAGGGAAGTCCTCCACTCTTGCACAAGGACAGCACCACAGATGAGCACAATAGACCTTGGCTTATGACTCATTCAAAGGATGGAACAGCCCTGATAGTATAATACCATGCACATAGGTGCTGGAACCCCGTAGGCGGTGCAGCACCCCACGTTGCCTAAGTGCATTCACAGTGCCTGTTTAATGCGTGCAAGGTTGGAAGGGGCACAGTCATGGTCTTTTGTGTTGTTATACAGTCGCCCCCCCACCCCACTCTTGACCTTGCATGAGCCTAAGTCCTAGTGTGAAACACAGAAACGTAGACAAAGACAATAGCAAAAGACCAATGGTCCATTCAATCATCCTATGTTGGACTAGAACCTACAATGTTTTGGTCCAGATGTGCATTTGCTTCCAATTGATCCATGTTGACACCAAAGCTTCTGAATTAGATAGGAATGCTGCATTTATTTAATACTGTATAAAAAGAAGCTGAGGATAAAGGTCTCTGGATCAATGATTAATGTTCAAGATTCTTGATTAGAAGGGAAGCGGTCCAATGATGTATCATTTTCACTCCACAACTTTTCAACCGGCGACTTCATTCAAAACAAGCTATCTCCTTGCAATGGGATTCCTCACATTTTGTGTTGAACTGCTGCAAATCTGCAAGAAAATGTCTCAGACTCTTCCAAAAAGTGGTCTATGGGTCGGCCCGATGGTGCAACGGTAAAGCTACCACTCGCTATGATGGCAATCTATGCTCAGGAACAGACTTGAATCACTGAGGGGTGGGCTGGGGGGGATTAAGTATGCCAGAACAGCTTTCCTCCCTCGGGGGACACACAGTTCCGTTGTTTGTTTTCTGCCTGGCAGACACCAGGAGACAACACAGTGAGACCACAGAAACAGGAGAGGCAGACACCAGATAACAGCACACCTACACGTATGGCCCTTCACACTGGCACTCTTGGGAAGAAAAAGCAGGAACTGGAGGAAAAGGACCTAGCCCACCGTTGCACCAACAACCCCCACTCCCCAGACTCATACACCATGGACATGGCAGGCCATCCACCACTGTTGTAGGCCTGGTAACTGGTGGGTAACCAGTAACTCAATGACAAGGTCAGTGATGGGGTTTGGGGAGGTGCAGTCAGGTGAGTTGGGAACACTGAGAAAAAGCTTACTTGGAAAAAAAAAAGGTTATCTACCAGATACTCTGTTCCCAGTTTGTAAGAGCTATGGTTGCATGATATCTTGACATTCTTTTCTCTGGAACAAACTCTCTCCAACTCTTCACTTTTTTTCCTCCTCCTCCCCCTTTTCTTTCAAGTCCATGCTCTGGAAACTCTCCTCTCACTAGTGTTGCTTGTATAGTATCCTACCAGGTCAGATACCATCGGATACCATCCTTTTGGTCAGGTATCAGATAGCCTTGAATGTCATAGACATCTAATCAACGATCCAAGGAAGGATCCACCCTAAGGATTCAAGGTATCCATGGATCCATCCTGGATCTGCTGGAGCTGACCACTGGATCCAAGTATCTTAGGTTGATCTGGTTGATCCGACCTTGAATCCACTGGCCGAATTATAGGTCAGATACCAACACTACCTGATGGAGGATAGTCAGAGCCACAAAAGCACCATCTGAGCAACACTACTTCTCATTTTTGTTCCTAAAACTAACCCCAAGAAACAACAAGCATTTGTCAATGCCGAATGTTGATTACGTTGGTGTGTTGCGCTCGCTCACTGACCCTCTGTCACTCACTCAGTCTGTTTCTCCTGGTGCTGCAGGCTGCTCTTCTGTACTGGGCTCCTGCCTGCATTGGCACCTTGTTCTGCCCACTAAGAAATCCGCAGCTGTCCCGACAGAGCTCCGTTGAGGTGGCTCACTCCCCCTCTCTCACGCGCTCATTCTGTTTCTCCTAGCACTGCAGGCTGCCCTTTTGTACTGTGCTCCTGCCTCTGTTGGTGGCTTTTTCTGCCCACAAAGAAATCTGCAGCAGTCCCGACACAGGTCTGTTGAGCCTGCTGACTCCCCCTTTCTCACTCACTTGTTCCGTTTCTGCCAGCGCTGCAGGCTGGCCTTTTGTACTGGGCTCCTGCCTGCGTTGCTGCCTTTTTCTGCCAACAAAGAAATCCGCAGCAGTCACAATAGAGCTCCATTGAGCTTGCTCACTCACTCACCCTCTGTCACTCGCTTGTTGTGTTTCTCCCAGCACTGCAGGCTGCCCTTTTGTACTGGGCTCCTGACTGCATTGGCACCTTTTTCTGCCCACAAAGAAATCCACAGCTGTCCCGACAGAGCTCCATTGAGGTAGCTCATTCTTCCTGTGTCACTCACTCATTCTATTTCTCCTGGTGCTGCAGGCTGCCCTTCTGTACTGGGTTCCTGCCTCTGTTGGTGCCTTTTTCTGCCCACAAAGAAATCTGCAGCAGTCCTGACAAAGCTCCATTGAGCTCGCTCACTCCCCTTCTCTCACTCGCTCATTCCACTTCTGCCGGCACTGCAGGCTGCTCTTTTCTACTGGGCTCCTGTCTGCATTGCTGCCTTCTTCTGTCCACAAAGGAATTTACAGCAGTTACAATAGAGCTCTGTTGAGCTCGCTCACTCTCCCTCTCTCACTCGCCCATTCTGGTTTTCCTGCCACTGCAGGCTGCCCTTTTGTACTGGGCCCCTGCATGCATTGCTGCCTTTTTCTGCCCACAAACAAATCTGCAGCAGTCTCAGCACAGCTCCACTGAGCTCGCTCACTCCCCCTCTCTCACTCACTCATTCCGTTTCTGCCTGCGCTGCAAGCTGGCCTTTTGTACTGGGCTCCTGCCTGCGTTGCCACATTTTCTGCCCACAAAGAAATCCGAAGCAGTCACAATAGAGCTCAGCTGAGCGCGCTCACTACCGCTCTGTCACTCACTCATTCTGTTTCTCTTGGCGCTGCAGGCTGTGCTTGTGTACGGGGCTCCTAGCTAATTTGGCACCTTTGTCTATCCACAATGAAATCTGCAGCTGTCCCGACAGAGCTCCATTGAGGTTGCTCAGTCTCCCTCTATCACACGCTCATTCTGTTTGTCCTGGCGCTACAAGTGGCCCTTTTGTACGGGGCTCCTGCCTGCATTGGCTCCTTTTCCTGCCCACAAAAAAATCCGCAGCAGTCCTGATAGAGCTCCATTGAGCTTAATCAGTACCCCGTCTCACTCACTCATACTGTTTCTCCCACCGCTGCAGGCTGCCCTTTTCTGCTGGGCCCCTGCCTGCATTGATGACTTTTTCTGCCCACAAAGAAATCCGCAGCAGTCCTGACAGCACTCCAGTGAGTTCACTCACTCCCTCCCCCTCCCTCATTCACTCTCTTGTTCTGTTTCTCCCAGTGATGCAGGCTGTCCTTTTGTACTGGGCTCTTGCGTTTGGGCCTTTTTCTGCCCACAAGCAAATCTGCAGCAGTCCCGACACAGCTCAGTTGAGCTCAGTCACTCCCCCTTCTCACTTGTTCGATCTTAATTTGTCCCAAACACTGATTTTCCACAGTGACCGTGCTATTCTCTGGCAGGAGTGCAAAAACAGATTTTAGCCAGGATGTGAAAAATGACAGCTGTACTGTTCATAAGGAGGTGTGAAAAAAATGCCACCATTGAAAATGTAATTTTCTTAATCTGTCCCGAACACTGATTTCCCGCAGCGACCGTGTTATTCTGTCCCACAACTGTGAAACCATATTTCAGTCAGGATGTGAAAAATGACAGTTGTACTGCTCATAAGGAGATGTGAAAAAATGCCACTGTTGAAAATCTGGCATGACAATATTACAAATTTGTGAAGTTACAAGGCTGTGTGGAAAGTGTGCAGCGCACACTTGTAACACAGTCATTTGATGGGCTATCATCACCAAATTTTCAGCATAGGCATTTTAGGACCACTGCTCATGAACAGTATCACTGTCATTTTCTTAATCTGTCCCGAACACTGATTTCCCACAGCGATCGCTCTATTCTGCGCCGGAAGTGCGAAAACACATTTCGGCCAGGATGGGAAAAATGACAGCTGCACTGCTCATAAGTAGATGTGAGAAAATGGCAATGTCGAAAATCTGGAGTGAAAATATTATAAATTCGCGAAGTTACGAGCATGTGTGCAAACTGTGAAACGCACGCTCGTAACACAGTCATTTTACGGAGTATCGTTACCAAATTTTCAACATAGGCATTTTAGCACCTCTACTCATGAACAGCGTCACTGTCATTTTCTTAATCTGTCCCACACACTGATTTCCCACAGTGACTGCGCTATTCTGCACCAAAGTACGAAAACACATTTCCGCCAGGATGTGAACAATGACAGCTATACTGCTCACAAGGAGGTGTGAAAAAATGGCAATGTTGAAAATCTGGCATGAAAATATTGCAAATTCACGAAGTTATGAGCATGCATAGCAACTGTGCAGTGCACACTCATAAAACAGTCATTTTTTGGGGATTTTTCACTGCCAAATTTGCAACATAGACTTTTTGAGAGCCCACCTCATGGACAATGGCACTGTCATTTCATTACTCGGCCCCGAAAGGTGATTCCGCGCAGTGACCATGAACTCACCTTTTGGGGCTGATTAATGCCGTGACAGCTCAAGAATTCATGAGGAGGGGTCCCAAAACCTCCATGTTGAAAATTTGGTGCCAAAATTAAAAAAAATGACAGATATGCATTAAAGTTGACAAAACCCTATTTATTCCATTATACAGCTTACCGGCATTTCCTCAGTTTGCGGTCGGCTTTGAAGAGTGCAGATGTGTTCCCGGTCCACCGAAGATCGTCGCACCGAGCTCCGGAGGTAAGTTTGGGGGTGTGGGAGGAAGGGTGCGAGTGGGTGGGCACGGGTTGCGGGGGTTGCAGTTTCCTTTTTTTCAGGGTAAAAAAAAAAACACGTCGCAGTTTTTGTTGTCACGGGGGCATGGGGCATGCTGGGGTGGGCTCCCAGCATGCCAAAGAACTCAGTAGCCAACTTCTCAGTAGTAACTCAGAAGCAGTAGCCGACGGGGGATTGGGCACCCCCATCAGCAGACAATGAAAGCGGGGGGTTACAGAATGCCGACAGAGAGTGGGATCCCCGTCGGCAAAATCAACATTGGGGCACCGAAGCCGATGGGGATTGGGGCCCCCGTCGACAAATAAGCACAGTGGGGGGGGGGTTATATTGTTTGTGAACACGGCGGCAAGCCACCACCATGTTCACAAACAATATCAAGGTTTGGAAGTTCCACCCTGCAATGACGGGTTGAGGCGGCCCCTGATTGCAGCAGTGAAATTGTCAGAAGTTGTTGCAAAGGTTCCAAACCCATGTCACCAGCAGCGTGCAACGGCATTGGGGGAAGCGGAACAAGCCTTTGCAGGCTGTGGGGGCACTGGCCACAACAGTGCCGCGCCTCCACAACCTGCTTCTGAGCAAGCTGTCCCAATATGTTTCTTGCGCTGCACGCAATCAACATAAAAATGTGGCGCTCACAAATTAAAGTGCAGATTGCAATTTATTGGTGTACACACACCACCATAACCACTGTCCTGGCAATTCGTGGTGCTCTAAAACACAACCTTCCCCCCACCATCACCAGCCCTAGTGACACCTGTACTTCAGTCACTGGCTCGCCATGAGTCACTAGAGAACCTCAGATTGTGCCCTAACCAATCCATGCATGCTCTGGAAGATACCTCGCTTATCCCACCATTGACTTTATCTGGAGTACATCTACTACAGATCAGATTTTCAGGATATGTTTTCCTTATCTTGAGTTAATTATCTATATCTGGGATTCATTGTTCATCACAGAGATGCTCAGATAGCCAGGATTAAGGCAATTTAAGCATGGGTTGTTTTTACAGAGTGGATAATGTGGTATCCTGGTCATTATTATTCTGATACATTATCCAGATTATTCAAGACTATCCAATAAAAATAATCCATTATGTAGATCACTACTACAGGATAGATTGAGTACATTTCTTTGAAAAGGAGGATCCACTCCAGAAAATGTATCCGCATCAGACCTGGTATGGAACTCTCCTTATCCGTATTACCCATTCTAGTCAAAAAATCATAAAATGCAGGGCTATCTGGAAAGCCCTGTGGACTATTCAAACATCTCTGTAAAAAGTCATTAATACCCTGAAAACTGGAGAAGAGTTCTTGCCTTGGTACGGCTTGCCTGCGGCATGACTCCTTTGTCCTCGGAATCCTGGTTTCTGTATGGTGCAGCACATTTCTGAACTGTCATTCTTGGCATCTGGCGGAGAAGCATTCTTTCTCATCCATATTTGGGAAACCTTCAGAGCCTGATTTATGGTTGACATAAAAAAAAAACAGAAGTGTTGGGAGAGATTTAGACCGCATTTCAGGGATTGATGGAGCATCCAATTGCTGTAATTGATAGAGTTGGAACTTTCTGAGACAAGAGCAGGAGGCGTCCGCAGGCAACCAGAAGACAGTCCAACAGAAAGTGTGACAGATGACTGGTGAGAATCCACCAAGGGTGTCCATAGGAGTTTAAAAGTGGAGGGGGCACATTCCCCCATCAGTGACGTTTTCCAAAATGGAGGGTCTCGAGACCTGCCCACTGGAAGAAATTTTGAGACATTTGATGTCAAATGGTGCATTTTAGATGCACATTCTGTGAAAATTCCATTGCCTTTTTTTAATTCAGAATCAGCCCAAGTGGTTTTATTTTTTGGGCCCGCACAGATCAATCCCCTGAGATTTAGAGAAAGAGAGCATTAGCACACGAACCCCCCACCCTGCAGCTTTGACCTGAGAGTAGACCTGCTGCAGCATGTTTCTCAGTGTCTCCCCTCCCCCATCTCTCAAATTTTCTCAGCCTTTCTTTTCCCTTGATTTTAATTTTTTGGGCTAGCTAAGAGCAGCTATAGCAGCAGAAAAATCCTCCAATATCTGCTTTGGTACTGTAGCAAAGAATCAGAAACCCACCCTGCACACAGCAGGCTGCAGGCATGCAGCTCAGCTCAGAGCTAGCCTGCAGCTGCATATCTCTCTCCTCTCCTTATTTCCCAGTTATTGCTGTTTTGTTCTCACTTAAGTAATTTTTTTAGGCAACAACTGCCTGCCTGTGGCACAATACATTCCCAGCAGTCATGGGATACCCTCATATGTTGATGCTGCTGGCACTAGAGTCAGACAATGGTGGACCAAGTGACAGAGGAGCATGGAGCAGCCAGAGCAAGGGTCAAGGGTCAGAAAAATTGTCCTGCGGTGGAGTTGGATTCTTGGTAGGAGCAGTGAGCACATAGTGAATACGCCTTTGCTTCATCCCCACAGGGGGCGGGCCATTGTAGTAGGCAAAAACGGCGGAGAAAAACAGGGGAGGCTGTCTTCTTGACTAAGAGTGAGTGAGTGAGTGAGTCATAATAGCTTGTGCCCACATCACACCACCTGTTAGTTTAATGTTACCAGTCAGTTTCATACTGACACAAAGATGGGTGGTGTGGTGACGCGTGCTATCTGCGTTACTAGCTGTCACTCATGCACACGGGAGGCACACAGTGGTGCTGGATGAAACGGAGTCCTCAATCGGATACAAAATAAAACAGGCCAGCTATATAGAAAAAATAAAGCACTGGTGACCAATCAAACTGTGGGGGGGTCACTATACTAAACTACAGGGGCCCATGCCCCCATTTTTGGCGCTGCTGACATTCCTGGAATCCATGGCTCCTTCTCTCAACTACAATACCTCCAGCCACCTTTGCCTTTGCCACAGAGTCTGTTTAGCATTGCCAGTGCTGGAACTGGATGGCATTCACTGGGGAATCCGCTACCTTTCAGGTGGGATTGAACAGAGCTGACAAGGCTCTGGGGACACACTTCCTCATCATATATTGATTTTTTTTATTTCAGCACACAATTTATTCCTCTTTTTATGTCTTTTGATGAGTAAATGTTACACAGGAGTGGTTCCTCCCCATTTTACCCTTGGAACTGTCTCAGGCTCTTAATTTTACTCCTGGAACTGAGTTCCCCCTGTCCCCCTCGCCCGCTTTTTTTGCCCCTGAGCACTGCTCAAGATAGACAACAAATGACTAGTGAGGATCCTGGGAGAATAACAAGGGAGGAGATTTGGAGAGGGACAGTTGCTTATGAAATGGGGTGGCAATTCCAGGGTGAATAATGCCCTTTGGGTAGGATACTGGCCAGGGTTCTAGCAGTTACAAAGCTTTAAAGCAGCGATATTTGTAAGTTGGCAAAAAAAATTAATCAATATAGTTTGTTTACCAATAATATATTTTTTTACATAGTAAGATTGATCATCAGTATATTTCTAGTTGTTTTTGATGTTTCTAAAACAGGTTTTATTACTAATTTTATAATTAGTGGCTCAAGTCATCAACGATGGCTGCAGTAAGCC
Organism: Neoceratodus forsteri; assembly: GCA_016271365.2. Classification (NCBI taxonomy): domain Eukaryota; kingdom Metazoa; phylum Chordata; order Ceratodontiformes; family Ceratodontidae; genus Neoceratodus; species Neoceratodus forsteri. Next base: position 61,878,974 of record JADMNL010000033.1, read on the forward strand.
ATTTTTTTTAAATCCTTTTCCTAAAGGTTACTTGGTAACTTTGCATGCTGGATTCATGCTGTGGATGTGTTAGAAAGGATACCAGCACACATTTCTGACGGTAAACCGCACAGCACCAGTCCAAAACGTTTAATGTATGCATTGTGGGTGTGGCCAGAGTAAAGTTAGTTTTAAAAATTTTGCAACTCCATATCTGAGTTTAAAATTAAATACAATGAAAAGAAAAAATGTATATATTGATATTTTGCCAGAAATACATTACTATAAGAACTATATAATGCCATTTTTTTCCCCGTACCTTAATACTACTACTTTAAAACACAAATGAGTGGAGAGCGATATTTTGCCTTAAATAGGGTGTCTGCAGTACCAAATATCACTCTGTCGCTTAGAGGGTACAATTTAATTTAACTCACAACTTAGGGCTGCTTGATTGGCTAGTGGAAGCTTGTCAAGCTTTTATGTTGGGGAACTGGTTTTGGGAGCGGATTTGGTGAAACAGGATCGTGGTGGCCAGGGCTAGCGAGTATTGCTCAATGCAGAGTGAGTCATCCTGGTGAGGGATGATATCCAGGTTCTGCAGTCACAGCAACCCCTCGCAGTGGGGTGAGGATGCTGCTCACTTGTTGGGGGGGGCGGTGCTTGGCCACAAATGCACTGTGACGCGCGAAGCCAACTAGTGGCATGGTCCAACATCGGGGGCAGTAGAAGGGAGAATAAATGGCACTGAAAGACATCACCACTGTCATGAAGCTAGCCAGCAAAACTGATCCATGCTGTGGATCCCCACCATGACCTGTGTTAATTTATTTTATTTATTTAAAAATTTAACCAGGAAAAATGTTCGAAGCTGAGAACAACTCATTTCCAGATGCATCCTGGGGGAAATGGGAGAAGGAGACAGCGTAACAATGAACTGATGAAAATAAGAAGTTAGTTGCAGTATTATAGTAATACATGAAGCATAATTATAAATAACTAGAGGCAACTTAATAAATGAATGCAAGTAGGAAATAAAACCCACTCATATGTATAGAAAAAGGGAATAAGATGAGGGGAGGGTCATAGACAGTTGCAGGTGGGAGAACAAAAGTCATAAAGAAGAGACTTTAGGGAGGAAGGAGAGACAGAACAAACTGAACGGGAAAGGGAGGACCAAAGTTTAGGAAATCGGTAAGAAAAAGTAGATTGTCCAACAGTAGATTTTCTAGAAAGAATAGAAAGAGAGGGGGAATTAGTGTTGTGGAAAAAGTAGGAGGAAGGAAGAAGAGAGGCTAGAAGGGATTTAAGATGGGAGGGAAGGAGCTGAACCAGAATTTGGATGTAAAGATGCACATTGGGAAAGGCACCTAGCATCGAGAGGCATGAGTAAAGGAGTAGTGGTAGTATGGGGGCAGTCTAAAGCAAAATGACAGAAAGAATGGAAAAGAGGTCCAGTTTGGCAAGGGAAGATTTAGGGGCACCACTGTAGACTGTCACCATAGTCAAAGATAGGGAGAATCATTTTTACTGCAATTTCTCGGTGGGCAGGAAGTAGAATGCTCGCTTTATTCCTGCACAGTGCTCCAAGCCTAGGGCTGGTGGAAGCTAGTGTGAATACGGGCCGGGGCAGTTTCCATGTGGGTACACCCGAAAGTCAAAAGACTAGAATCTGCATCTACTTGCTTCTGGCTCACCATTCTATGTCAATGATCTTCGTGCTCACGAGAAACCCACAGTCATTTTCCTCCACAGAATTGAAGCCAGCACCACTGGAATTCTACATACATGAGCATATCAGTAGAAAAGGGGTCATGCCTGGGAGGGGCAGTAGTTAGAAGCCAGTAACTGAGATGGAATAGTACAGGTTGCAGAGTGAAAGTAATCTATTATTCTTTAGCTCATCTGTGGCTAATAAAGGCATCTTCCCTCAAGAATATCACATCTAAGGGTAAGCTTTTTTTTTTTTTTTTTTAATTAATAATCTCTTTTTTCAGTTGACCTACCCTCATCTGGACCAGTCCCCACAGCCATATTAGCCAGCATCTCTGGGTCTTGTCTTTGTGCTCTGGCCAGTCCTCTGCCACAGGACTTCTGGAGGTGTCCAGTCACTGCTGTTGGGCCTGCAGGGGACCTGGCCCTCATCCAGCTGCAGTTGTGTTTTTTTTCCCTGCTGTTTTCTCCCCCCAGGGCCCACATCACATTCAATGGTGCATAGTTTGTGCTTCCCCTCCATGGAGACACCTCCCTAATGTCCATGGATGGGATCCTTTCCCCTTTGTCCTGCTGTGCTTCCACTCAGATTCACATAGGTGGCAGCCACAGAATGGGATGCTTATAACCCCCATCCCCAAGGGAGGAGCGCCATCCTTGGAAGCTCAATTCTCCCTCCCCCAGACATCCCCCTTTCTCCCCAAGTGACCTACTTCCATTCCTGAACCCTGGACGCCGGTGTAGTAGATGGTGGGCATTCAGTGCCCCAGCCCACCATACCACTGGACTGGCTTTAGAGGTAAATTTAATACCCAGCATCCTGATTCCCAGGGTATCCCCTATAGTCCACAATGATATTACCCTAATAAGGAAGGATGATGGAGTTTCTAGACCTACTGTATTTGACACCCTGCCCCCACTTTGGAGATTTTAAAAGCTTCACACCCAAGTGTGGGGCTGCTCCCAATTTGCACTTTGTATGCAGCAACATTTTTTTTTACCTACTGTTTACTGCAGTATAGTAGCGTGTATCAGGCCGATTCTGCTAATTTGCAAGCTGACATTTTCTGTAGCTATAAATCCCAGAATCCCCTGCAGATGACATCAGATGATGGCTGCAGCAGAGGGGGATTCAACAGTCTGCAGGCCACGTTACAGCTCTTATAAGCTCTGCTCTTGTGTTTGCTGGCTTTGCCGTTCTTCCTGGGCTAAGTACAGTCCTAGAGGACTGCAAACCCTGGGAGAGCAGTGGGACCAAGAAACATCTGCTCAGATCTTATAAAAGCTCTAACATCCACTGTAGGCTATTAAATCTCTATTTACTGCAGCCATCCTCTGATGTCAGCTGCAGGGGATTCTGGGATTTGTAGTTACAGAAAATGTCAGCTCAGGAGTCAGCAGAACCTGCCTGTTGCAATCTACTCTACTGCAGTAAACAGACATAAAAAATGTCTTTGCACACAAAGTGCAAGCTGGGACCAGCCCCATACTTTAGTGTTGGGCTCTTGGTGCTGACTGTTCCCCTTTAATACACTAACTCTAGTGCTGAGTCCTGAAGTCAGAATCTGTCTTCATTTGTCCACACGGTGCTCTTATAAAAGAAAATTGCTTACTTGACTTCACAAAGTAGGACAGATCGATTGCTTCAGAGGTGTAGTTATACAAACCTACTCAGGGGGATTATCCAGTCCTGTACCACACGGATGTGTTCATTCCAGGAAGTCTATGCCGGAGGGAAAATACAGATCCTGCTGAGCAGTTCATTAAAAAAAACATAATGTCTTTTTAATAGCAAGCTGAGATGCCGTGACATGTATGCAAGCTAGTCAAGGTAAAGGCAGGCCTTTCCTGGTTTGCTGTTTACTAATAGAACAGCCCAGTTGTTCCCAAGGTCCCAGTGTTTGGACAGTTCATTTCTTTTTAAAAGATTTTAGTTACTTACAAAGCCCAAGATCAGTGGGGAAATTAGTGCTAGAAAAGATAATAGCTTAATCTTAGCAGACTGAAAAACAATACCACTCCAGCGTTAACCTGCTTTCCAAACCTATGTGCTTCCACAAACTCCCCTTCAAGCCCGCCCTTGCCAACTGAAATTCCAACGCAGGTTCATATTTATTTATTTATTTTATTTTTTGCGGTTTAGGATTAATACCTTTGAGTCCTGGGACTCGTTTACAAAGGTTCCAGGTCATACACAAAACAATTAGTCAAACATACAGGTTGCAGACATTACAAAAAAAGTTAGACAAAGCATACCGGTTGCATACATTTGAATGATATGAGTTAGAATACACTGACGGAACAGTTTGTTTCAGTCAGGTTACAAACAAAATAGGAGGAACATGGTTTCAAGGGTATAAAGCATTTCAGTGAGGGAACATTCAGGATACAGCTCAAACAAAGGAAACAGTTTCAAAGGAAGTGCTTTAGTCTGTCAATTTAGGGTCATCAGGCCCCTGGGAGTACTGGCCATACAGATGGGGACTAGCTATACCGAGGGGGAGTGGGTGGGAGAGCAGCATAAGGACAGTGCTGTCGTTTGTGGAAGGGTGAGTGATGGGGAGGAGGTTGCTACAGTGATGCCAGCAGCGTTGGGGAGGTGTCATAGCTGGAGCTCAGTAGGAGGCAAGTGGGGGGACAGGCGTGGGGAGAAAACTAAGGGAGGGGTACTGGAGTGGAGGAGATGTGAAAGGAGGTTGGAAATATAAACAGCAAGGAGGTAGGTGGTGTGGTAATGGAGGGTTGTGCAGGAGAGGAATTGGGGTGGAAATATTAGGGGCAGGAGAGGGTGGGAGGTTTGGAGGTGGAGGGGATGGTGGTGTAGGAGGGATGGGGTGGGAAGAAAGGGTGGGGACGGGTGGGTTATCTGGGCTAAAGAGTCCTGTAGTTGGCTAGTCGAAGTATGCACAAGCCAGTCCATGATGCAGTAGAGTCCTAAGTCCTGTTTTGAAGAGGCTAATCTTATTGCTTTCAATGAGTGATGCAGGTAGCCCATTATACCATTTTGGTCCTTGGTACGAGATGGATTCCTGTGCCAGGGTGGTACATTTAAATGGAACCAGGAGCCCACCTTTCTCTGCACTCCTGGTTGGCTTTGATGCTCTAGCCTGCTGGAAGAGTCCACATAGAGATGGAGGCACTAGTCTTAATTGGGCTTTCTTGACAAGTAGGCAGGTCTGGTACCAGGCTCTGAGATGGAGAGGGAAGCCATCCAGTACCTGAGTAGAAGGCACAGGTATGGGTTGAAGAATCGGCTCCTAGCGTGAGCCGGCAAGCCTTGTTTAATAGGGTTTTTATTTGATTGAGGGTAGTTTCAGTGCCCGCCCCATATATTGGTAGGTCGTAGTCAATAGATGCAAGGACTGAACTGCGCATGGCTAGTTTTAGTGCGTCAGGTGTCATAAAGTGCCTGTGGCGGTATAGCACTCCAAGTTTCATACTGGCGGTTTTGACAACATGGTCAATGTGACCGGAGAAATTGAGAGTGTCATCAATGTGAATGCTAAATGAGTAGACTTGCTCTAGAGCATCTCCATTAAGATTCCGTATCAGCATTGGATGGAACTTCTTTTTTGTTCTTTCGGACAGTAAGCAGCACATTTTGGGAAATTGAAATTCCATTGATTTGCTTAATTAAATTTAAGTGCTTAGGATATCGACTGCATCAGTCTCGAATGATGCAGAGATAAATAAGTAAACAAATTATTGTGATTTATTAACACAGGTGGGTTTTTGGGTGGTTCCTACTTTAACCTTTGACAGACTACCAAACAATTACCTGAGTAGGGGACAATGGCAGTCCTTATGCAGGCAGCCATGTCCCATGATCCTCTGCTCCCATGGAGCAAGGGACCCACTGTGGGGCTGGTCTGGGCTTCCAATTGGAAGTCCACTGTCTGCCTCCCCCCATTGGCTCAGCCTCATGCATGGACCTACATCGCCATGCATCGGGTTGGCCAGGGGTTGTGTATCCCAGCCCTGCACATCTGATGGAGGCTGAGTATGTGGCACCTAGTTACGTGGCCTGGAACATGCCTTTACCAATCGGCCTATTAGTGCATAGGGCCCTATCTGAGGAACTCGTGCTTTGAGATGTTCCCCTAAATGAATTGTGTAATATACAATAAAATCCAAATTCCCGCTATTCCATTCTGTCTTGAGACGGGCATTGTAAACTGTCAGCCAAAGATGGGGATAATTGGATAACATGATAGAACATGAAACACGACAACAAGAACAAAATGGGTACTTTCCAGCATACCTCTCAACCTTTTATCACTAAAATGAGGGACAAGCCACACTCAAAATGAGGAACAGTGAGGGACACTGACCCTTGTAAAGAGGAACACATCCTCAAAAATGGATATAAAAGCTCAGAACTCTATGGAAACCTTTGTATTTACTTATTCAGAGTTTATTTTTGATTTAGCATTTTAGAATATAATGAATTTATACTTTTAAGTCTGAATTTACAGCACATTGTCTGTGTGGACTGTACGTTTTTCATGAGGGATGGACTTTTTAATGAGCGACGAATGAGGGACAGAGCAATTCTGAGGGATGAAATGAGGGACGTCCCTCATAATCAGGGACAATTGAGAGGTATGCTTTCCAGAGTCTGGAAATGACTGAAATGCCACAATCCATGCAAGCGATAAAATCCAGAATGACCAGACCAGTCAGAATGTTGCAATTATTGCATGGGTTCCTTCCTTCTGGAAGTTTCAGATTTTACCGCTAGCTTGGGTTCTGAAATTCCATCCATTCAAGGTTCTAATTAATGTCCCAACTTCAGATTTTGTAATTTCTGGATCCGTAGAATGGCTATTATAGATCGAAGGAGCATTCCTGACCAATCAGAGCGCTCCTTTCCCCTGCTTGTGAGACACTCTTATTCTGTGAAGAGCATCTTACGTGCAGCTGAACTGAAAACTAGCACATAATGTTCAGGTAGGGTTTAAAAAAAACAAACTAATATATTATTGATCGAGCTTGATCAATTATATATTAACAATACCACTGAGACCGTTCTTATGGTTGTAAAAGTAGTCTCACATTCTGTGGTTATCAGAGCTGCCCACTTTTGGTTTGTGGTTCTGATACCCTACAAATGCACTAGACCACTCCTACAACTGCAAGAGTGGTCTTGGCAGTGGTAAACATACAGAATGCTGGAACCTGTACAAGGAAAGAAATCCAGAATGACTGGAACCACTGAAATACAGGAACTATTACAAAAGTTGTGAGCACTCTGGTGGTTCCAGCCATTCCGGATTGCCCACTTGCTGGCCCAAGTGTAACATAGGAATATAACATAGCATTTAGGCCTTTTTGTTCTGGTATTCTGCCCATTTTGGGGTTCCAGAAATTCAAGTTCCCAGAAGGGTGAGTGGGTGACAGCTATGTTCTGTTGTACAATGGGATCCCTGTAATCTCCACTGTTAGTGATGTTCTGCTCTCCTCATACTGACTATTCATCATTCGAGGGGTATAATGGCACATATGGAGCACAAGGATGTCAGTTCACATATCCAAACATTGCTTGACAGCATCTTTGGATTAAGGCTTGTTCATATCCTTTTTCAGGCCATGCCTCTTCTGCAAAAAAGATGACTTTGCTCCAGATGTCACAGCCGCAGTCAAGCTGTAATTGGCAATTATGTGTGAAAAAGAAATTTGATTGTGATCAGGTGGTTTCCCCAATTACTCTGGCTGGATTCCCCAAGGAATTTCCTCCACCACTCATCCAGCATGTGGATGGACAAAATCTGTGTAGACAACCATGCAGGCTCAAACGGGTTATGTGGCAGTCAGATCTGTACTATAACGCTTCCTCACAATTAATGTCCCCAGGTGGTGTTTAGGTTTAACCAGTTCAGAGTATTTAGAGCAATGAGCTATGTTTTCCTTATTCCTGTTGTACAAGAAATGCATCCCATTAAACACACCTGTCATGTTCATTGAGCTGCACACTTCGTCACGTTCGTTATCAGTCAAAGATCACAAGTTGCTCAGCCTCCCACATTTCTCTCTGTCCAGTGACTGAGCTCCCAGAGGTTCTGAGGATTAAAATGAGGGATTCCCCAACGGAGGACAGTTGTGAGGTATGGACAGAGGAGTCCTGAGAGGCAAAACGAGGGATGTCCCTACTAATGTGGAACAGCTGAGAGTTATAGATAGAGGGGTTTTTAGGGGTACAATGAGGGATGTACTTCCTAATGTAGGACAGTTGAGAGGTATAGATAGAGGGGATTTGAGATTTAAAATGAGGGACATCTCTCTTAATGTGGGAGAGTTGAGAGGTATAGATAGAGGGGATCTGAGATTTAAAATGAGGGATACCTCTCTTAATGTGCGACAGTTGAGAGGTATAGACAGTGGGGATTTGAGATTTAAAATGAGGGATACCTCTCTTAATGTAGGACAGTTGAGAGGTATAGATAGAGGGGATTTGAGATTTAAAATGAGGGATATCTCTCTTAATGTGGGACAGTTGAGAGGTATAGATAAAGTGGTTTTGAGATTTAAAATGAGGGGTATCTCTCAATGTGGGACAGTTGAGAGGTAAGATAGAGGGGTTTTGAGATTTAAATGAGAGATATCTCTCTTAATGTGGGACAGTTGAGAGTTATGGACATCTAACTTGCTCAAGAATGACGCCCATATAAGACTGTATTGTTCAGTTTTATTTAGGGCCAGGTGACTTAGCAGTAGTAAAGTAAAATCTTTATTTTTATACAGGAAGTTGACATACAACATCATTAGCTCCAACGGACCTGTTTTCCACATGATCCCGTTATACAGTTGTTTCTCACTCAGTTACGTGAAACACATACTGAACATATAAATGTAAATATACAGTAGACTCAGAGCTTAATTTTCATATTAAGTATGCTGCTTAAAAAGACTTACCTCTCATAGTTTATAAAGATAAAGCATATTTGGGACCTATTTGAACAATTTAAAGAGATCCACCAAGTTAAATTTAATAGAATTTGCACCTGCTACATCAGTGCCTTAGCCTCTTCAATTATTATTGCTGCAGAGATGATGTGCTATAATCCAAAAGATAAAAAGTTGTAGCCCTCGTAAACAAGGCCCTTGTTAGTCGACTGGCGCCCATGTTTCATCACCAACTGTCCACTACAGAAGGTACCCCCATAGACTATAATGGTGCTTGTCCTTGCACTCTCCCTAGCATCATGTCACAAGTTTAGTGAGCGAAGGGCAGAGCGTGGGCGGCCCCAGAAACCAAGAAGTCCTCGGGACCTGGTGGGGCTGAGTTTACAAGGGCTACAATTTCTTATCTTTTGCATTATTGCACATCATCTCTGCTGCAATAACAACTGAAAGGGGTAAGGCACCGATCTAGCAGGTGCAAATCCTATTAAATTTAACTCGGTGGATCTCTTTCAATTGTCTAAATAGGTCCCAAATATACTTTATCATTATAAACAGCGTAAGTATAGATTCAGTATTAATAATTTTATTTGCCACAAGCTTACTCTTTTATTGTTTCCTTGCACATGCACAAAAACATCTTTCCTTGAGAACAACATTTTAGTGGTGTGTCAGGGACTAGCCCAATGCACAACAATCTACAGGGGGGTTGTCCCTGACAGACCAATGACCATGCATGCAGGGTATCACAGTGATCAGAGTTTCATAGCTGGAAACTGTGTATTTATTTATTTATTTATGTCTAGGATTACAAATACCTTTGAGCCAGGGCTCTTTTACAAAGGTTCAATGTCAGTTAACATTTCGAATACAGTAAGACAACATGACAACAGTATGAGCAAAACAGGGACAATAATCTGAAAACATGTAGTTACAAGGCATGAAACACAAGTGAATTTAGAGGGTAGTAAACAGTGGGTTAGTGAAAGAGGTGTGAAGAGGTAAGGGAGCACACAGGGAAAAGGTGGGAGGAGAGGGAGGTGGGAACAGGGAGGGATAAAGAGTAAAGGGGGGGTGAGAGTGGGGGGAGGGGGGAGCAACTGAGGAGTAAGAGCAGCCGAGGGCTTCGTCAAGACAGACAGGGGAAGTGCAAGCAGGGGGAGAGGGCAAGTAGGGAGGCCAAGCGCTAAATAGGAATGTGAAATAAATGTAGCTAGAGCAAATATTCCAGTGGGGTCAGCTAGTCAAGGTAGTCACAGGAGCTGGAGGCAATGAGAGAGAGAGAGAGAGAGAGAGAGAAGCAGAGCCTTGATTTAAAAGCACCAAGTGAGGGAGTGGAGGAGATGACATTGCAGAGTCCATTTAGCCAGCTAGGTGCCCTATAAGCAAAAGCTCTTTGACCTTGTGCTGTACGACAGTGGGGAACTTGCAGGAGCTGTGGTTTAGATCCCCTGTTGTTGCAGGGGTTGTTTCTAGGGTGCAATAGAGCACAAACTCCAGGGGGTGCTAGGCACATAGTTATTTTCTTTGCTAGGGTGCAGGTTTGGTACGTTATCTGATTGGTGAGTTGCAACCACCCAGTTTGAGCATAGAGGTCACATGTATGAGTGAGTTGGTGGGATCCAGTGACGAGCCGACATGCCTTATTGAGGGAGGTGGATACACGACTGAGAGCGGTAGCGGTGGCAGAGCCATAAATAATAAGTTCTTAGTCAATAATGGAGATGATAGAGCTCTAGACAGTGACTGACAAGGCTTCAGGGGTAAGATGTTGCCTGTGCCGGTAAAGTAAGCCAAGACAGGTATTAGCAACTTTGGCTACATAGTCAATGTGGGCACCGTAGGAGAGATGAGGGTCTAAGGTGATCCAAAGGTATTTAAAGGCTTGTACCTGTTCCAGAGTGACTCCTTGGCTGGTTTTGATGGAGAGGGGCTGCTGCTAATGTTTGTTATGGGAGCCGCTAAAAATCATGGACTTTGTTTTTTTATGATTTAGGATCAGTTTGTGCTTTGTAAACCAGTCTTCAACTAAAGTAAAACCAAGCTTGAGATTGTCTTGTAGCGGTTTGGGATCCTGGTGTGAGGCAAGGATTACAGCATCATCAGCGTAAAGGATGATTTGTTCTGGGCAGGAATTTGGAAGGGTGTTCAGGAACAAGTTGAAAAGTAGGGGCCCTGAATGGATCCCTGAGGGACTCCTGAACGGACACGTCTGGCATCAGAGAGGACATCCGTGATTTTCACTCTTTGTGTCCGGTTTTCCAAGTAACTTTTGAACCAGGCTGCTGAGTCAGGGGAGAGCCCTGCATTCTGAAGCTGAACAGGCAGGAGGTGGTGGTGGACAGTATCGAACGCCTTGGTCAAATCAATAAAGATAGACCCAGTTAGCTGACCTTGCCCAGTGAACTATGAATGGCACCAGTGAATTCCAGCAGGGCCGAAGAGGTACTATGTCCTTTTCTGTAGCCATGTTGCTGTGTACACAAAATATTATATTTATCCAGAAAGTCAGTGAGCTGGTCTGCTAAACTACGTTCAAGGGCCTTGGAGAGGGGAGGCAATATGGATATTGGGCGGTAGTTCCCATGGGTGGCCATGTCACCACTTTTGTGGATTGGGGTGACAGTGGCAGATTTCCATTTGTCGAGGAACTGGCTGGGGCTAAGAGAAAGGTTGAAAATCCTGGTCAGCAGCCCGAGCACCTCTTCAAGGGTGAGGGACAGCAGCTTAAGGTCAAGTGTATCATTGCTAGATCTAGATTTCCTGATTGCTTTCATAACATATTTGCAAACTATGCATTTTGCATCTTGACTGCTTTGAAATAGAAAGGCGGGTGGCTAGCGGAGGCTGAGGAGCTGGGAGAAGTGGGAGGGTCATGTTCATTGAAAAGGTCAGGGGGGAGAACACTGCTGAGATCCGTGAATGCGGTGCTGAAGGTATTCGTTATGATTTTAGGGTCAAGCGTAGTACTTCCATTTATGTTTGGCAAGGTAGGAGAGGATTTGGACTGCTTCCCAGTGACCTCTTTAATATTGTTCCAGAAATCTCTCCCATACCCCAGGAGTCAGTGAGAGCATTCTTGAAGTAGGCAGATTTCTTTTGCCGGATAGATTTGGTGCAGTCATTCCATGCATGTTTGTAGTTTTGGATGTCAGCTTGCTTACCAGTGGTTTTAGCCAGTTTCCAGAGGTGGTCCTATGATTTTAGTTGACCTAGGAGGTCAGCCGAGAGCCATGGATTGCAGAGTGCTTTAACTTTGCAGTTTTTAAAAGGAGAGTAGGAGTCCCAGGCCGCATTGAAGGTGTTGATAAAATAGTCCAGTGCAGTATTAACATCTGTTGCACTATAAATAGGTGACCAGGCTTGCAGAATGAGGTGTGACTTAAGGTGAGTCAACTGTCAACGAGGTATGACTCTACTAGTGATGATTTTAGACGGGGGTTTTCAGAATTTGTTAGACCATTCACTGCTGACAGGGCAATGGTCACTAAGAGAGTCAGGGAGGACTGTGTATAGTTGAAAGAAATGAAGCGCTCCAATGAGACAGCATTTCAAGCTGAGCGGTCAGAGGACCCTGTCCTTCACTTCCCCATCCTTTATATTATCCTGTATTTACAATTGCTACCCTACCCTAAATTTATGAAGTGCAGTGAATGCAAATGCATCCCATTAGTTTGGCACAATCTGTCTTTTTGTGTTGAGTGATCCCCCTACCGCAGCAATGAGCAAGTCTGTGGCTGTCAGGCACAACAATGTAGAAAGCAGCAGCTTTGCGGGGAGAGGAAAAGAAAGAGTGTTTGCTGCATTATGTGGCAGTAGGTGAGGGTGCGAGTCAGTGGCTAAACACTTTAATTCCCTAGGCAGTTCCACACAAATACCTGTCATGGCAAAGGTGCTGTTGGAGACACACATACATGGGAGAGAGACAGAGAGACAGAAAGTCAAGCCATTGCTTACTGTTGCTGATTCACTAAATCCCCCACCCACCCAGCACATTAGGAATGCCCTGCCCCTCCCCTTAACTTACACAGTGCCTTCTGGCTGTCCTTTGGTTGCCATACTCCTTCTCCGATGAGTTCAAGCTGATGTTCCTCCCTCAGCATAGTCCCAGAGATGCACCCACCAACACCCACCACCTGCACCCACCCATATACTACCCCACCCCATCCCCGAAAGTCAGTCCAGCAGAGTTGCTGCTGGCACTGGTAGACCACTGGTGAGTGGTGACTAGTCCGACTCCTGAGCTGACTAAAGTTTAGTGGGCCACTGGGGACTGGAGTAGTAATGAGGCGATGGCGACCAGTCCACGAGAAAGATGGGCACCCCTCATCCTCTCCATCCAGCAGCAGACTTTAGAAACTGGAGAGGAGGAGACCCTTTTAGCTATGCAGCATGTCACTGGTGCGATACATGGATAGGAGCCTAGATATGCTAACCTAGCCCACTTTACCAAGAAGTCCCAGGTAGTTCTGAATGAGGCAGGGCCAACGACGCCTAATAAATAAACCTGTGGTGTCCGGATTTGGTGGTGACAAACCCCTGGTCTTCCTCTAGGCCAGCCCATCCACATTGCAATAGTACAATTCTGTTTGTGTCATGCAATGGGTTCATTTACTGGGGACATGTTTCATTCTACAGCTGTTGCATGGACTGCATTGACTGGTTTCCACTGTCCCATCTGCAATCTGGAACCAGTAAGTTAGATGGCCAGCAGCAACTTTTACAGTAATATACTGATGTATTCTGTCTGTGTCATGCAGGGGATTCATTTGCATAAATTAAAATTTTACGATGGGAATGTCATGTCAATTCTGGTTATTTGCTGGTGGTATACACTTGGTAATGTGCATTGACTGGTGCCCACTGTCCCAGCAGCTGTCTGGAATGAGTAAGTCAGACAGCCAGCAGCAACTGTAATGGTTATATATTGATGTATTCTGTCCATGTCATGCCGTCAGTTTGTTTACTGGGGAAATGTTTTATTTTGTTTAAATATTTAGGTACATTTTGACCTAGCATCGCTTGTTATATTTTGGGACCAATGTGTGCTCTGATGCAGCGCCAGACATGTTAAAGCAACACCTGTCACCCCAGCACCTGTTGAAATTGAAATGGCAGTGCTTCTGTCTTTGTGATTCCTTTTTTTATTCTGATGATCCACCCCTTCAGGAAGGACATGAGCTCTTCCCTTGCTATGTGATTTAGACTGCAGATAACGCACGCAAATCAAATGTGCATTAGTAAGTTGGTGTAGTCTGATGGCTACAGCACAGAGCTTGTGAACCAGGAAATCCAAGATTCATATCCCACCACAGTGGAAAACTCAGTGTGTGGCCCTGTCACATGACTTCCCTTTGCTTCTGTACTTCCAGTGGAACTAGATCAATAAAACTGAAAAACACAGAACTGTGTTCTGTGTTAAAAGTGACTCCCCCCCCCCCATACATACATATATATACACACACACATGCTTTAGAATTTCAGTATCATAGAACTCTCATTCTGAGGTCTTGTGTAAAAGGCTCCTATCTGGATTTTTGCCGAGCCCATTGCTTGCCTAAACCTTGTGTCTCGTCCTGGCACCAGCACAAGACCTCTGATTCCTCGGAGGACATTCTCCGGTACAAAAAACCCACGTGATGCCAGCACCAAAGCAGTAAGGGAAGAAAAGGCATATTACTGTGCTTTCAGTCTCCAAAACAATGTAATTGCTCTTCAGAGTTCCAGAAGATTATCTACTCTCTTTTGGCCCCCCCCACCCAGTCAGTAGCTTCATTCCTTAAGTTTGAGAGCACCACCATCTTCTATCTTGTCAAAGTCACCAGTGCTTTTAATGACTTACTTTCCTCCGATTTCCTCTCGAGTCCTACTTCCCCTCCTCCTCGTCTTCACCTCCCATATTCTCTCCTATTTTCACCTTTTTCTGTGTTGCCCATGCTACGATTCCCTCTGCACTCCTTTCGGCCCCGTAAAAGGTAATAGTCCTGCTACCGTCATGTCAAGCTCCTTCACCTCTCTGCTTCTGTTACTGCCACCCGTATCATGGGCCATATTGGTCCATACCTAATCTTCTTGTTATACTGTTCTTCTGCACTCACTGTATCTACAGTTGAATCACATGTAAAAATAGCTTTTTGGATGTCACAGACACCTGCCTCTAATAGACAAGTTGGGTACACACACAGTAGTCCATTATAAGCGGGTTGCACTGTACCTGGCATTCAGTTACAGTCCCTGAAAACTAAGTGACGTACTTTGTGCATCACCATGCAAGGAGACATTTGGCATTGACAAATGTTTGTTTTATACAGTCACTGAAGGAAGGCACAGCGGCAGGGGGTAATCCTGGCTGCAACACTGCCTCCAGGCCAGAGAACAGTCACCTTCACAGCTGGTGCCAATGCCATACAGCAGGGGGGGGGGTGACAACACCTGGCAGCTCTTACCCTCCCTCCATGGGAGCCAAGCGCCCTCTACCCTATGAGGCTCTCAGCCCACCAGCTGGTCTCAGTGTTGAATTCGCTTTAGTGCGAACCTTGGTCTCTCACACGGCAGCGCATTGCACACCATGGCTACAACAGGAATGGCCATCCCCTAGCCTTAAAGCCGCAGTATTTATTAGTCGGCAAAAAAATTCATCAAATAGGTTTTGGCAAAAATATGTATTTCTGACCTCCTTAGATTCATCCTGTGTATTTTTAGTTTTCTCAGATTTTGTTAAAACAGCTTTTACAGCTAATTTTGTCATTAATAACTCATATCATTAAAGAGGGCCACCACTTGCAATTTTTAAAAACTTCTTCTGCTGAGGCTCCCTGTTCAATGTACGTGCCGGATTCATACTGTAGGTGTATTAGGATGGTGCTATCGTATGTTACTGATGGTAAACAGCACAGCACGGTGCCAAGATATTTAATTTTTTCATGGCAGGCATGTCAAGGGAGTGGAACTTTTAAAAAACTTCAAAATCCCAAATCGTGGTTCAGGAATGAAAGAAAACTAAAAGAAAATGGGGTATCTTGATATTTCTGCCAGACAAACATTATTGCTGAAAAAATGATATGGTGACTAACAAATACTGTTTGTTTTTTAATAACCCTTTTCTCATCCCTGTGGCTCGCCCGAGGGCACCCACCATGTCCTGTCACTGACCTTCTCATGGGCTTACTGGTTACCCTCCACTTGCCCAGGACATCAGTAGTGGTGAGTCACTTGCCGTGTCAGTCATGTCTGGGCCTGCAGGGGGGGTGCCAATGCAACAGTGGACCAGGGCTGCTTCTTCTTCCAGCTTCTGATTTTCTCCCCAAGGGTGCCGGCATGCAGTATCGTGCACACTTGCACCCCTGGTGTCTTCCCCTCTCCCCTTCTGTGTACTCCCACTGTGCTTCCTCCTGGCTTCCACCAGGTGGCAGTCAAACAGTGAGACACAGAGTTCCCCTGCCCGGACAGAGGAGAGCTGTTCCTTTGGAGACTATATTCTCTCTCTGCTAGAACTTGGCCTTCAAGGTGCCTGAGTCTGTTCTAGAATCCGAGTTGCCAGCATAACGAGCGGTAGCTGAGAAGCTCTACCATTATGCTATAGGGCAGGCAGTGCCATGGGATCTTATAGCACCTGGGTGACCACTAGAAATGGAAAGAAGGGGTACCGGATCAATATAGCGCACCAAGAAGAGCGCTGCAAGAACCACGCTGTGTAAAGCGTGAATGGATTTACAGCGACAGGGGTATAATAGTGGTAAACTCTTACCACTACTCCTGTCACTGTCAATAGAGGGCTGAAGTTGCTGTGAGCTGGGATGGCTGGCCGAGCTGCTGCCGTGATGGAGTAGCAAGGGCACCAGCACACAGTGTGGTAGGAGGCCTGGGACTGTGGTTCGGTTCCCGCTAGGTCCCTTTCCGGCTGCAACATTTTCTTTGTTGTGGAACTCAATAATTTCCTACTCCTGACTTTTTCCCCATTCCAGAAGACCACGACCCCCCGGAGTTGATTATATTAAGTCCGTAGGGTGTGGGGTGTGAAGCCCCCCCCCCATGTCAGGGTGGTGGAGCCCCCCCCCAAAAAAAACAAAGAGCTCCTATTCCTTTTTCTGGGGCTGTGCTTTTTGTGATGGGTTGCTGTATTTCCTGACCCTGTTTGATACAGTGCTCTTTTCCTTGCAGCATTCATTGCCGTGCGGTTTTGTATGCAGCGACATGACCCCGTGCTGAAAGAAGGGACCTCAGTGTCACATCTAGCACCTCTAGGTGGGCAGCACCTCACCAATAACGCACTTCAAGGAATGTGTATGAACCACAAGACCTCCAGTGCAGGATTTTGAACTCCTAACTTGACTGCAATGCAAGAGTGCTACTACCAGAATCAGACCACCACTATGTGTATGAGAAGACACACTGTGTGAGGTAACCATGTCCAGTGGCTAAAGAACAGGCTTAGGAACCAGGAGACCTAGGTTCAAATCCCATCAGAGCCACTTCCATGTTGTGTGACTTCGACCAAGCCACTTAACCTCTCGGTGCTAGTACACTGCCTCAAATTAATATTAACTTTATAAAGTAGTCAACTTAGGCAGTAAGGCATGCCAGAGAGTGGGTTGAGATGGGATAACAACATCTCACTGTGGGTATGTTGCTAGGCATCCAGATAGCGATGTTATTCAGTGGCCTATTCTCCGACGTGCCTTATTGCGATTATAAAGTGGTATGTGTTTACGATCACAAGTTGGCTGTTTTTTTGGGCACTAGTTTTCACCTGAGAGGTTGTGCTAGGATAACGTCATGGGTGCAGTTGGCAACCAGTCAGCTTTCAGCCATTTTTTCTCCCCATTTTAATTACGTTACTTTTCTATATCTGTCAGAAGTCCTTTTTTCCCCCTTTTGCTAATTAGAAGATGTTCTACCTTACAGCACTAGGTGTGATATGCCCCTGGACACTGACATATCTAGTTCTAGTCCCCGTCATACCTCATCGGCATTTTTTAGTTATTTAGTTTTTGTTGACCGGGTAAGTGCACTAGACAAATCCTGCCTATTTTCAGGCACGATCCGGGGGAGGGGAATACAGATGAATGCCAACTGACCTGGAACCAGATTAAGCTGTTGATGGTACTTTTAGTGAATGAGAGAAACTTGGCCAGGACACCAGGGAAATTCCCCTACTCGTCAGAGGGGGAACCTCTGTCCAAGATGGTGGACACACCCTTGCCTTCTGAGGAGGGAGCTATGGAGGTGGGAGATTTGGTCTCTGCTTCTACCTCTGACCGAATGGAGACCATGATGCCAACAACTGATGTTTTGCCTGTTGATGTTCCTACTACAACTTTAAGTTCTGCTGCTCATAGTAAGGCTGCTTTACCTAGCCCTCTGCTTGCTTCTTATGGAACTGACTTGCTGACTTGCGTGCCTACAATCGACTTACCAGAGGATTTTACTTCATCTGATTCTGAAAATCACTGTTTGACAGCACAAGAGATCCGGGAGCATTTTGCAATGGCAGAGCACCATTTTATTAGTGCAAAACTGAAAATGCATAGAGATATGCAACGCCTGAGAACCGACAGCACGGATGCATCTTCCACTCGGGTGGAAGCTCTTGAAGATTTACCTGTCTTGTCTCCTTTCCTGCCTGTTGCTGTGACAGGCTCTGACCCAACCTGTGCGTCGGTAGCTGAAGCCCTACTGCCTGCTCCCCTGCTGCCTGCAGTACAAATGGATTTGGTTTCCTTCTCAGAACCTGCTTCCATTACACCGCAGACTTCCCCACGTGGACTAGACTTCTCTACAGTAAATGCTCCCCTGCCGCCTGCAGTTCAAACGGATTCAGTTTCCTTTTCACTACCTGCTTCCATTAAATCGCAGAGCTCTCTACATGTACAAGAATCATCTACTGTCAATATTAATAAAGTGCCTACCTGGACTGTTGAATCGGCGCTGAGAGGTGCTGGCTGGGTTCAGGGTACTATCCCAGGAAGTTGGAAGTCGGGTCCGTCTCCAATATGGTCCCCCCGCCCTGAAGATTTTCCTGAGCTACGGAGCACTTTAGGTATTTCAAAAGTCAGTACTGACCCCTTGTGTCTCCCTCATGAACTGGAGCTTATACAGAAACCTGTGTTGGATTATCTAAAGGGTTCTCCACCCCAGGCTCTTTTTCTACTATTTCTATAGAGGCCGGCTCCCTCATCAGCCCCCAAATATCAGGACCAGGCGTTCATATTCTTCATTCTTTAATTTCCAATCCAGGTTGCTAAGAGACACAACGCTGCTTGCCTGACTTACCTGGGGCGGTTACCTGAGCCACCTGATCAGGTCTATGTGGCACATACGCTTCTAAAGGATTCTTTAAAATTCTTTTCCCATGAAATATATGCCTTAATTCATATCTCTAGTGAAACCACGTTTGACATTAGTTTCCAAACATCTAGGGGATTGGAGCGTTTTTGGTCAAAAGTATAATTCTCTGCGGACTACTGCATTATGGACCCCATTTCAGGCTATTCCTCTTTCTAAACCTACTTTTAAGATGATTACTATTCTGTTTCGAAATGAGAGAGTTGAGGTGGAGGATGTTGTGTATTGGCTGAAACAGCGTTGTGACGTCCAGGGACAGCCTGAAGCCATTTTGGATACCAAGAACATTTGGACTTGGGGCTGGAAGTTTAAAGTCTTGTTACGATCTAATGATTCTGGGGTTGTACATCTGCCTAACCCTTTTTTCATAGGCCGAGATAGGGGGGTCTTGTTCTACCCGGGTCAGCCGAAGGCTTGCTATTGGTGTGGTGGGGAATTGGGCCACATAGGGGCACACTGTTTGAATGAATGTACTGTAGATGTAACCTATGTGACGAAGGGCACACCTTTCAGAATTGTAAATGGCTATGATAACCAGGAATTTCATGATGGTGGAGTGGACCAGCTTTATTATTACACAGGCGCTGAAGGCCCGCCTCGACCACCTTGGCTGTACCTCCTAAGGCAGCCCAGCCCTTACTGCAGGCTTCAGTGCCTGTTGTATCCTCTGAGGTCGCTATCGCAGATAGTTTCCTTCATGAATGACCCCTTGCTTGAGATTTCTCCAGTCCCTAATCTTGCCCAGTCTAATTTTCCTGTTCAGGACCCAGTCCCAGGTCCAAGTACTATGCCCCCGAGTGCTTACAAGTGTCATATGTAGAAGGTCACTGAGAAATAACCTCGGGTTGCACCATCTCCTGTGAGTGGTCTGCCCCCCAGTGCCTTTATCTAATTCTTTGAACTTCTCCAACCCTTTCTGATGACGCTGGAGGTGAGTCAGACTCTTCCTCCATAGCTTCTTCTCTCCCTGAGGGTACCACTGACTCTGAGTTGCACTTGGTACTGGCCTTTCTCAGAAGTGAAAGGCCAGAGTAAAACTTAAAGGGAAGAAGGTGGTTGGGAAAAGGAAATTGTAAAATGTATTTTTTGTCTGTTTTCCTTTTTTTTGCTATGTTTCACTTTGTTTGCATGCTATTAATGTAAATAGTATGAAGCGTATGGCTAAAAGGAGATTGATTTTTTCCTTTCTACGGCTTTTGCCTTTGGGTTTAATTTTATTACAGGATACAAGACTTCATACTACACATGAGATCCGACAAGCACAACAGGACTGGTTACTGGGTCCTTCTTTTTGGTCGATTGGTCAGGACTCTTGTTTGGGGCTGGGAATTTTAATTAATATCCCAGACTTCTGTTTGCTAAAATTGTTTGATGTAGCCCCTGGTAGGGTGCTTATTATAGATTTTGTCATTGGGTCCTTTCCCTACAGGGTGATAAACATTTATGCCCCTCAAATCAAAACTGAATGCATAGCTTTATTTACTTTGCTTTGTCCTTATTTGCACACTTCCTTTCAGGTATTGTTTGCTGGTGACTTTAATTGTGGCCTGAGTCTTCAAGATAAGAGCTCCTTTGCTGCTACAAAGAAACTGTTTTGTGATTCCCACGAATTGGGTAAATTGGTTTGAGTCGCCCACTTAATGGACTCCTATCTCTCCTTTACTACACAACACACCCCTACCTTCCAAAAGGGTAAACTAGCCACACATATTGATTATGTGTTTTCCTCTCCTACAGTACCAATTATTTCTGCCAAAGTTCAAGTGGTTGAGTTTTCTGATCATAAGCTGCTTTCTGTTGGTTTTGGTTCTGTTGTCTCTTCCCATAAAGGTCCAGGTATTTGGAAATTCAACACATCTTTGTTGCAGATTCCGATGTTTATGCAGTCCCTTCTGTCCTTCATACAAGCCTGTAAATCTGTTTTTATTTGTTATGAAGATCCTGTCCAGTGGTGGTTAGACACGAAACATGATCTGGCCACTTTTTTAAAAACTTACAGTTAAAATGTAGGAGGGAATACCTAGACTATTTGCAGAAGAGGGTACATATCAGTCATTATTAACCATAGCATACATGATGGGGCAAGACCTTACTCAACAAATAAAAGTCCTACAGAATGATATATTGACTTTCCAATTACGGCAATCACAACTTTTTTACCAACATAAATTCTGTACTGTTGAAACACGTGATGTTATTTGTCCTTTTGAATCTAATTCCCATCAGACCGCCTGAAAAAATATGACATGTCTTCTAAATTCAGAAGGGACCTTATGTTCCTCACAAACTGAGATTTGTCATATTGTAACAAAGTATACTACAGCCCTTTTTTCTTCCCTCCCTGCTGTGGCTGGTAACTGTGCGACTTTGTATAGTGGCCTTGATATCCCAGCTCCCTCACAGCTGTGTCAGGACCAGACTTGTTCTCCTATCACGGAGCAGGATTTGACATTGGCTAGTTCTTCATTACCTGTACAGAGAACTCCTGGTCTGGATGGTCTCCCTGCTGGCTTATATAAGGTGCTGGGTGACCATTTGGCCCCAGAACTTACATCTGTGTTTAATTCTCTGTTAACATGTGAATCTCTCCCTTTGGAATTTACTAAGGGTACTTTGATTTACATTTATAAACAGAAAGGTGATATCCATTCTCTAGAGAATTGGTGACCTTTATGTATGTTGAACACTGACTTTAAGCTCTTAACAAAAATTATTGTGAAGCGTTTGATGAGGACAGCGGAGGTGGTTTTGCATCCCGCCCAATCCTGTTCTGTGCCTCAAAGGAGAATTTCTGATCATTTGATCCTCTTACGAGAATTATTTTCTCATGGCTATGCAGGTCTGGCTTCGGGACTTGTTGTCTCGGTAGATCAGAAGGCTGCTTTTGATTCGGTTAGGCATGATTTTTATGGAAGCACTTCATTTTCTGCATGTACCTGATGTTATGGTACGCTGATCTGCGTTTATAGAACGGCTACTGTTGTGCCTGTAGTGAATGGTTGAATAGGACCCATGATCCCCATAAAAGGGGGTTCGCCAGGGCTGTCTTTTAAGCCCATTGTTATATGTATTTTTTCTTGATGTTTTGTTCCATCGGTTGAATACTAAGTCTCAGATTCGGGCTATTTCTAGTTGTGCCTTATGCTTGCCTTATAAGGCGATCGCATATGCAGATGGTTTGTTTTCTTGTAGCTGATGCAGCCTCAGTGGTTCATTCTCTCCATGAGTGCTCTATTTTTGGAAACTTCTCTTGTGCTGTTTTAAATTACACTAAAAGTCTGGTTATTCGGGTTGGTTCAGTAACCTCCCCCTCGGACCGTATTGGCCCGTTATGTTTAGTTGAGGGCCCTCTTTGCATTTTGGGAATTTTTTGGGGGACACAGGACTCAGATTTTTTTTTAACTGGAATGTTAAACTGCAACAAGGTAAACTTCAGGTGGCCTCCTGGAACCGGGTGAAGATAGGGAAAAAGAAACGTGTTTTCTTAATTAAAAACTATTTGATCTCTACTTTCCTTTTTCTGAGTTATGTATTCCCTATTCCACGGCAGCTAGAAACTGCTGTCTTTAGCCTGTTTTTTCAGGTTCTTTGGGGTAGTAGGTTAAACCCGATAAAACAGAATATCACTTATTTACCTATCCCTGAAGGTGTCGTTTGTATGGTTAACCCTTTGTTATTTTTTTTCTTGTATTTTTTCACTGTAAACCATAGGCCTTTGTTGATTCATGCCTAAAGGGGGTGGGAACCTTGGTTTTATGACTCTTGCAGGATTTGGTTTCATCAATGGGAAACTAATTCCTTAACTGTGTTAAGACAAACTGTTGGTATACCAACCTACGTAAAACATATGTTTTTACGTCTCAAAAATTGGAAGGTGTCTGTTCAGATGTTATTAAACCATTCACATAAAGTTTTATATAAGAAATTACTCCTGACGGTTTGTGCCGTATCAGTACCCTGTGATAAGTGTCCTGGTCAACACCTCCCTTCCCTTTTGTTATTGTGGAGATGTAAGAGGGTTCCAGCCAAAAGGTGGTATTTTCATTGGCTTTCATGCCATGAAAAGATTAATGTAAAATCAAGTCATAAACATAAGCAGTCCCAAGATAGAATGTGTTCTCGCTTATTATGTATTACAGAACTTGAAACTATCCCTCATTTATTTTTTGACTGTTCCTTTATCAAAAATTGGTGGTCCTTTTTGGCACAGGCATGGGATACCCCCTTGCTTCAGTCGGTTACTTATTTGAATCTTGTATACGGGGTTTTTTCTCCCCAGTGGTCAAAATGGCACCAGGACACTTTGAATCTTGTTTTTGTCTGCATTAAATGGAATATTTGGATGGCTCGTTGCATGTTTTCTTTACAGCAAAAGGACTGCTCCTATTTAGAGCTCGAAAAAAAATTGTACAAGATTTAAAAGAAATTTATGAGCATGAACATACTCTATACTCAGATATGACTCTTTTGGAACTTTGGAAAGCTCTTCCTTGGATCACTGACTCTGATTTTGCAGTTACCTGAATGATTGTATAATACTTATCCTGTTTTTCCTTTTTTTGTATTCTGCTTTGTGTACTATTGTACGATTTTTGTCTCAATAAAACTTTCCCCTACTCTTTTCGATAAGTGCCATTGGATCTTTAACATCCACCTGAACTACCACCAATCCAGGCAGATGGGACCTCAGTTTAACATCTCATCTGAAAGACGGCACCTCAGAAGTGCAGCACCCCTCTCATGCTGCACTACAGTGTCAGTACTGGGATATTAACCCAAGTGCCAGATGTGGGAACTGAACCCATAGCCCTCTGATCTCCCGGCCTCTGAGGCGAGTGTGCTACCTACTGAGCCACTGACATTGCATTGTGACTTTATTGACTATAACATCACAACTGACCATGAAGAGCCAATTAGCTTCGGCAGATTGGTCTCCTGTGTTGTCACAGACTGAGAGTTCCTAATGTTGATGAGGTACAAAGGGAAACAGAACTACATTAGTTAGCCTCCAGGTAAAGCACTGCTCTTAATGCAGCAGTACAACAAAATAAAGTTTATGTCAAAAAGCTAGTTTCAGCTACAACTAATTAATATATTAGCATACCTATCAAATCTACTTCTGTAGGTACCTCCTATGCTGCACACACTAGTTTTTTTTTTAATTTCTCAATCCTAACTCTTACCAGGTTTACAGTGTTTTTGTTTTTCTAGGCCAGATATGGTGAATATCTGGTTTTATTTCTGGAAAAAAAAAACTAAATGAAAACATTTATAAAATACTCAAATTTTGGTGGAACTAGAACATTTTTACCACCAAATCAAAATGGGAGGTGCCTGGAATTTTTTATAGTGAAAAAAAAGTAGGGTCAAATTTTTTTTGTCCAGTCGTGTTGACCTGCTGCTTTAACATCACACCTGCAATGATCTGGTGAAAAAACTGCTGTGAAATTTTCAGATTTCACTTCTGCTGAAATTTTGCAGAATTTCAGATATTACACCTGATTCTGCAGAATTCTGTCAGAAACAGTATTACGGAATTTCAAACGCCAAATGTTAACCTTAAGAATCATGTTCCATAGTTTAAGTAAATAGTAGATTCATTTTCCATTAACTGTGGAATACAGTTCTGCAGATAATGTCTGCAGTTTACATAGAAATGTTTTTTTTGGAATTCTGAGAAATAAAAAAAAATAACATTCCAAAAAGCATTTCAGAAGTGGGTTGCCAGTCTGCACTAACTCCACTGTAATAATTATACATTTCACACTGCTTTACTTCTAATTAGCATATGGAAAAGGAAAAACTTGTATTTGTTTGTTTGAAAATTTTCAGCACCAAGATCATTTCATTTATGTGCATCCCGTAGTTTTCAAGAGGGCCCTGATGCGGCAGATAAAAATGCAGCAGCAGGAGCTTCAGCAGGAAATTTTGCATGAATTACTTATGGTAGCTCACAGATCTGCAATTGGCTACACAGGTACAATAGTTAGGAGTCCAGTGATACGAAGGTATAATTTATACATTATTTATGGAATGCCACAGTTCTATCTATAAGTTAATAGAGCCTCTGAGAAGTGTCTCTTTAAGCAATAAGGTACAACAGGGTGTGGGTTATTGGGGATTTACCCATGCCTTGAGTGGTGTGGTGTGTCATAAGGCACGGCCGAGTGACTTAACCAAACAAGAAGTGGGTAATGCAGGATTTACCCGTGGTCTTGTGACATGTTTTGACTAATGAGGTTACAGGATTTTCACACTGTATAATAGTCTATAAGAGACATCGAGTATGAGGTTTCGGAGACAGGACCACAAAGCAAAGCTGAGCGGGTCTGTCTGCCCAAACCTTATGCTCTGGGAGCCAGATATTCAAAACTTTGCTCTGGGGCTAAATTAGCACTGCCCGGTGGGCAAAGTTAGCCCGGAGCACAAAGCAAGCTATATTCAAAAGGAATAGCCCAGGGCAAACAGCCTCTGAACATAGCATGGGAATGAGGCCGGGCAAACTAGGCTGGGAGTGCAGGGCAAACGTAGCCCTGTAATAAGACAGCTCTGAATATAGCAACCAGGAAGTGCAGACCACAACAGCAACACAGTGCACAGTGACGTGAAGATAGGTAGAGGTGACCTATGTGGCCAATG
This sequence comes from Neoceratodus forsteri, assembly GCA_016271365.2. Taxonomy (NCBI): domain Eukaryota; kingdom Metazoa; phylum Chordata; order Ceratodontiformes; family Ceratodontidae; genus Neoceratodus; species Neoceratodus forsteri. The sequence goes on from JADMNL010000033.1 coordinate 61,904,549, forward strand.
TGTGTTCCAGCAAATGCGTGGACCCAGTACAGCTGCAGGGAGCAGCCTATGGGAAAGTACAGTGTGCAAAACTGTATAATATTCCCCAAACTGTTTGCATGAAGCTAACACATTTGTGTGAGATTAGCGCGGAGCTAAGCTGTTTGCCTGGTGCTAAACTTTGCCACATTCAAAAGGGACATGCAAATGAGCCTACTTAGGTAGTCTCTGGGCAAACAGCCACATTAGATCTCATTATGCCCTGATTTGCATGCAGTTTGCCCAGCGTTACTGCAGAGTCCCACAGCTCCACCTGTAGGTCAGTCTGGAAGTACAGAGGCTGGCCAGGTCCGACCGCAACTCCACCTGTAGGTCAGTCAGACAGTGCATGGTGATAGCTGCAGGCTACATGTGAACAGTACAGCATATCATATCGTACCCCAGGGGACAACACAGCATAGGCACAGGTGGTGGTGGTGCTGCATGTAACCGTTACACTGTAGGTCATGCTACAGTGCACAACAGACACTACAGTAGCAAGGGGGCTGGTAGTGTGAGGGACAAAGCAATGCCTATGTAAACACCGCACAAAGCAACAATGTCACGCAAAGCTGTTTGCCCAGGGTTAAGACCAGCTTTTCCTGGACGGTAATTTGTACCATGCTAAGGGTCACGCTAAGTCGTACTAAACACCTTAGCACAGCGCTAGTCACTGAAAATCTCATAGTGCCTGTATTCATGTTCACTTTGCCCCTTGCATATAATTATGGTTTGCCCAGCGCTAATGCAGTTTACGTGCGCTATTTGGCCTTTTGAATATGGCAGACCCATGCTAATCCCGCACTAAATCCACACAAATGGTTTGCGCACTGCACAAAGCTTTGAATATCTGGGCCTGTGCCTCTTATATCACAAGAGACATCCCTCAGATGCCCTATTAAAGGGACACTGTCAGCCCCCTTAGGCCTCAAAGTGCGCTAGATTAAAAAAACAGATTTTCTGATTGTTCACATTCTGTAGAGACCATTGATACAGCTGGTAGTTTAATTCAGATCCCTTTATTTTTTATTTAAAAAGTGAAAAACTGACTGCCCACCATACTGGTGTTACCACACCAAAACAAATTTGTTTACATTTCTTGACCAGCTCCCACTGCAGCTTTCCTATTTATTTTTTATTTCTTGTTAACCGGATAAGGCTCGCTAGGCACAGGTGCCTGTTTTCAGGGGTGACTTGGGAGCACCAGGGAGGTTAAGTGACTTGCTCAGAGTCACACAGTATGCAAATGGAGGTTGTAGGAATCAAACCCATGTCTGTTTGCTGGATGTATCCAGCTAATTCACTGCTCATTACTCTAACCTCTAGGCTATACTACCAGCCCCATACCCCAATACAATCTCGTCACTCATTATGCAATGGTAGTAGAGGAGACTATTGTATCATGAGTGACTGAACTGTCTGAGGGTGTTCCTAATGTTTAGGAAGTACACTAATAGTAGTTCAGTGATTTGAAGCAAGACAAAGATGGGCATGGCTATACATTACCGTGTTCTACCTGCTGCCTGCTTTGTAAACCCCTGTTGCTTCTTGTACTGACCTTGTTGCTTGATGCACCTAAATGTAACCTCTACTTGTTTTGCCTGATGTTCATGAATGTACCTTGTAATTGCCCGGGTCGCACCTGAAAATAGGCACTTGGCTGTCTAGTGTGCTTACCCGCTTAACAAAAGCAAACAAACATATAAATAAATACACTTCGGTTCTAATAAGCAAGGAGGCAGATAAAACAACCAGCAGCATCAATACATTTTAGAGACAGTAAGCAATCATAAAATGTGTTTGCTTACCTAAAAATAATATGACGCAAAAAAGGTTGGCAGGGCCCCTTTAACTTGTTATAAATCACTCGAGTTTAGCTCAAGTGATTTAGAATAGGTTTAGAGACTTGTTTTTAAATTAAGTTATGCTGTCCCCCCCCCCAGCATTTATGTGGAGCAATCTCCCCTAACACCCCCACTCAAGGGCACACTGCACACTGGATAAGATGTATAGTAACTCTGCCCACTGATTGGCTGAAATCAGGTTAGTGATTTATAATTACATGTACAGTTACACAACATTTAATGGAAAAATGTTTTTGCCAATAGAAAACATCAGGATGTGAGCAAGATTTGAGGTATGCAGTGGTAGGTAATAGCGCATAACAACTGAGTGGCAGGTAATAGTGCATAACAACTGAGTGGCAGGTATTCACTAAAAATGCAACGGATCACCTTTCATGCCTTGTGGCAGTTGCATCATTTGTCTAAATGCTTACACACAGCTGACATGAACTGGAGCAAGGCTGCGCACACACGTCACATGGTCTGGCCATGCATCCCAGCTTTGAGTGCTGCAATGCTAAATGTTTTATCGCTTATCAATTGCTTTGATTTCAGGACATGAAGGACTTCATTTGTCTGTAACTGTAGTCTGTAGATAGAGATGGTTTTGGTGAGTGGATCACTCAGGTGGTTGGGGAAGGGGTGTGCCTTGGGTACATTTATATATAGACATCACCCTGTGCAATTCTCCTCTCGCTTCAAGAGCTGGATGCCAAGTGACTTATATAGGTCACAGTGATGTGCAGCAGACATCCAGTGTAAAGCAGCATGCTTGGTTGCAGATGACAGTTAGCTTATGCAGTGCGGTTGGCATGCCATCCTGTAGACCACATCAGCATACTCTAGAGTGGGGAGAAGACGTCGTATTAGGATCAGATTTCTGGTTCACCTGCCCAGGCAGTTCTTGTGTTTCTATAGCATGCCAGTCCTTTGGTGCATGGTTTATGCTATAAGTTTACGTGTCCGTTTAGAGATATGAGTGTCAGCTCATGTGTTCTTAGGACCAGATGATGGTGAAGCAAAGGTTATGAGTTCTGTGGCACTAAGAATGCAAGAGGTGACACTCTTAGATCCATAAGAGGCCCTCCAAATGGATCCAAAACAAAATCCTTTTTTTTTTTGAAATGTCAATTGCAAGAGTGGTCAGCGAGAATCCTGTTACAGTGACTCAGCACATGAGATACTCTTACGGTAATAAAAGTACTTCACGCGCAACTGAAGGGAGGACTGTGATTGGTCGAGGACACTCCTGTCATCTATAACACACACTCTGTGTGCTGATCAGTGGCTAGATAGGGATCTAGCCATAACTCCAGATAGTGCAAGATTTGGATTTATTCAGTTTGCGCCCTTTCAGCTGTGTAGATACTAAAGGCTGCAGGTTTCCTCGTTTGTTTGAAAATAAAACATTTTTTGCTTTTCTTTGCACCTAGGAGGAGCCAGTTTGACAACATTTAATGTTGCACTTTATCAGACACTCTGTAATTGCTTATTTTTGGTCCTATTCAGATAAAGAGCTTGTGTTCAGCACTATGTGATTTGCAGGTCGGAGGATATTTATGCCACTGCATAACAAATCTCAGAAATAAAATGCAACAGCTACCTGCTTTTAAAAAATGAGTACCATTGTCTGTCTGTTATTTTTGGTGCCACTAGCTCATTCAGTGCACCCAGCTGCAAAAATGGGTAAAAGCAAGACCCCACTGAAAACAAGATATTGCAGGTCAGCTAGATTGAACTGGGTAAATAAAGTATTTAAAAAAACAGGTATTGTGCTAAGTGGGACTTACCCAGTTACCAAAGAATTAAATAAAAAGGAAAAAAAAACTGCTGTCATCTAAAAATGATGCAGGTGAAGAAATGGAATCCAGGCCTTTATTGACCGGTGACCAAACTGATTTGGCACCTTATGAGAGAGTTATCAATTTACTAACAAGCTGCCATTCAAAGAGCTGGGAGATTCCTCTTTTTGCTTGTCTTTGTGCCGTTATAACTGCACTTCCTTACCTGGGCACGTGCATGTTTGCTGCAGCATTCTCGACATTAACGCCAACGGTGGTTCCTGTCTTTGAACAAATACTGTGTAAGTGCAATGAATAAGGTCGAGACAATGTATGAGAAACAAGCGGAAATTGCACCCCTTAAATTGAGGCTTTGGAGAAAATAACAAACAAATGGTGTTAAACAGGACTTTATTACTTGAGACTGACAGCCTGAAGGGAGCGGAGATTTAATCGAGCTGTGCAAGGCATATTGTCCTATAATGACAATCCTTGTCATTCTCTTTAAAAATAAAAACAATGAGGACTAAAATGTTTACAGCTTCCCCCGCTTTACTAGGAAACAGATGTACAAGACAGCTATTTATTGAAATCCTTGATAACAGGCTCTGCAATCCTTATAGCTTCCTAATAACTTTCTAGGTCTAAATTAGTACTCACTTTGTCTGTAATTGTCACAGCTATTTATTTTTCTTCTTAAGATGGATTTTTTTGCTGCTTCTCCTCACCCACCCTGATGACTGTCTGCCTCAGGAGTCCCAAGGCGCACCACACCTCCTGCAGCCTGCACCTTCTCCCTGCATTCACCTGCCTTCGTCATGCTCTGGACAGTCCCCCAGGTGGGGTTAGGGCTGTTGAATATAGCCCCAACAGCATCCTTCATCAGTCGGTGGGCACTGAAGGGCATGGGCCCTGGATACATTGGGAGTCATGGTCTACAGATAGATGTCGATTCTCCTTGTTTTCTTATCCTCCAGCTTGGATACCAGTCCTGGTATCGGCAAATGCACACACGCACACAGATTGCATGGCTGCATAGTGACAGCTAGCACCCTCCCACCCCAAAGTCATGCCCTGCCTGCAGTACCACCTGTGGCCACCCAGAGGACACTGTAGCAGTGGCACTGCACAGCCTCCATCCACAGAGAGGGAGAGCATTCTCTGGGGCACTCAGTCCCTCTCCCTCCAGCCAGCCCCCAATGAACTAGAGTCACTCCTGAACTATGGTCGTTGGTGTCGCAAGCCGTAACCCTACCACTGTGCCGACAGGCCAGCTCAGTGGTCAAAATTATCTTAAAGAGCAGCTGACACCATTAGGAAAGCTTTGGAAAACATAATGGACCCAGTTCAGCTTGTATTTCATATATCTTCTATAGATTTCTCCTCTCCGTTATTTATTGCTGAGGAAATTCCCCCCAAAATAAGATCCTGACACTTTAGAGTACATCTGTCTCAGAAGCATGTTCACGAGTTGAAATCATAATGCCCTGTTGTGACATCACAGTCTGTTGCTATGGGAATAGCTGTGATGTCACAAGCACAGTATTATGACATCAAGGTTGGGAAGCAGCAATAAGAGCTGATAAACCCTCAAGGAACAACCCTCCTGTTTTCGTGCATATGACCTCTGAAATAAATAATGGGGAAAAGAAATGCAGAGCTAATGAGAAATATAAGCTGCTTGTGTCCAAATATTATGTTCTTCCAAGTTCTTCTTGAGGCGTCGGCATCAGCGTCCCATTACAGGGAGCAACCAAAATCCTGGAAGCTATGTAGTTCTCCAGGAGGCACCAACTACTCCTTTAAGGTCAGATCCAGCTGAGGAAATTAATGAATACCTGAGGGCAGTTGAATTTACTGGAGATATCTTTAAATTATTTGAAATCTAAAAAGCAATACTGAAGCAGATTCAAAATGGGGAGAAAAAGGGGGAACCGGATGGCTCAGTGGCTTGGTAGTGGGTTAAGGAGCCTTTCAGCTCTAGGTCACTGGTTCAAATCCATTGCAGGCTGGTAGTGGTGGAAAGCCATTATCACCTACTGTAAGTGCTGTTCAGTGGCCACTGTGAAAGGAGTTGTTGTGGTCTCAGTTCAGTCTCAGTGGGCAGGTGTCCACACCACAAAACCACCAACACAACTGCCACTAATTTGTACCTTTGTTGGCAGTCTCATGTGAGATGTCAAGGACTGAATGGGCATGGAGTCTGAACTAACCTCTCACTTATGTGGGGGTCCCTCCATGACAGGAGTGAGGCACATTGGCAGGGCAGTATGGTTCATGGTGGGAGTAGGATGGGTTGGGTTTGGGGAAAGGGGATGGCAACTTCCGCTGATGGGACAAGTGCACAGTCAGTGTAGGTGCATGTTGGGGGGGCAGATGCACCAGTGTTACCATGTGGGGGCTGCGGGCTCATACCTGGGGTGGACCACCACGGGGGCTGTACAGACACCTTTCCCAGGAGCACCCGTGTCACCCCCACCCAGCAATGGCTCCAGCAATGGTGCATGGCAGATTAGACCAGCTCTGGGCTGGTCTAACAGCATGAGTCCATGCACTCATTGGGGAGGCTTGCAATATCCCACTTTAGGGGATACTGCAGCACTGCCCCAACGCAAGCCCTCTTCTGACATGGTGCACTGGTGCAGCCATTGCAAGGATGGGGCAATCTCGATTGGTACAGGTGGTCCCCAGTGGCACAGGGTGCCTTACAAAATCATGACTGGTGCAAGATGTGGCACAAGGAGCCTTTTGAGCCATTTCTCCTTGATGCAAGCCCCTTGCGCCAGTCCCGATTGTTTGAAAATTGGACCCAGGGCTTCAGTTTCAGTGCTGTCATTTCAGCACCTTTTTCCAACACTAAATTCACACACACACACACACACACACACACACACACACACACACACAGGTGGGAAGGGCACCTTACAAAACTGGGGAAAAGAGGCGATCTAAAATATTAGTCAAAGGCGGCGGTACACAGTTTTCACTGTAACAGGAACTGCTGCTTTAAAGAGGAGACGGAATCTGCGCTAATGTGAAACTGTTTGTAATGTTGTCATTTTCAGAAATAATATTCCTACAGGGATGATCAGATTCCAATTTTCGTTTTTGGATAAATCAGAATTTTATCCAAAAAGTTAGGATTTAGGATTTTTAGATTTAGTTGCTGAAAATCCTGAATCCTGAGCAATTGAATTCTGACAGAATTACGTTCAGATTCGGATTCCAAAATACGATATCTGATTCCGAAAATGTAGCAAGCCTCACAAGTTGAAGTAGTCAGAGTGGAATTGAATCTCAGACTCGGACACTCCAAAAATTTAACAACGGGCCAACAGATCAGACTTCGAGAGATCCAGTTACCCTAAAATCATAGCCTGAAAACTCATGTGAGAAACTGTGCCTCGTGTCATCTTCTTTTTATGCATAACATTCTGTACTTCTCTTCTTGGAACCAGGAATCTGAAGTTTTGACTATGTCGCTGTGTGTGTATAGAACTCTGAGTGCTGCTCTGATCACATTGGGGATGTCATAATAACTCAGTATGGTAATATATAATGATAATTGCACTTACAATAATTAATCATTGTTAAACAAGCAATATCTTGATTATTATGCATCTCGATATATCGTCATAAAGTGTCATTACTTGCTCCTCTGGCAGTATGTCTCTCTCCAAGTGCAACCATAATTCCCAGTTCCCCACTTTCCTTCAATCAGAGTTTTACTATTTCTCCTAAAATTAGAAATCCTGAAGATTATCACGATAATCAATATATCATGATATTTTTCTCCATATAGGTTTTTCTCTCTTTAGCGTGCTGCAGGTGGCTGCTCCATCCTGTCACTGCATTCCTCACTGGGCAGCTGCCACGATCAGGCCACCAAGCCCCCATATCCCCCATGGATTGTTCCCCGTGGTGGGGCCAGGAAGAAGAGGGCTGTCCTCCCTCCTCCTGGAGACCCAGTCTCCAGATTCACGGGGTCACTGAGCCAGTGGCAGTGCGGAGCCAGGGTGGACAGGCAGGATTTCAAGGAGCCTGTGACTGCCATTTTCCATTTTTTCCCCTGGTTCCCCTACTGCAGTGCCACGTAAGGGCATGCACGTGGAGGCGCACATGCACAACAAATCTGTGGTCTCCTCCCTTCCTTGCCACTCAGGCTGCTGGCACTACTTACAGGCCTCCACCAGGGGCAGTCAAGGGCCGAGCTGACAAACTTCCCCTCCCCAGGGGAGGAAAGTTGTCCTCTGGACGCTCAATCTTCTCCCCCCCAGCCAACCCCAGTGACCCAAGCTCACCCCTCACCCTGGGTCATCAGCGTGGCCAGAGGTAAGGTGCTAGGTGCCTCATCCCTGTCCGTCACCCGGCCTGCCCCATCATGTTATTTTTGTTACCCAAATATCGTGATACTAAAAAATTTTAAACTGTAGCATCCCTAGATCATACCAACTTTTAGTCAGTTACAGGTAATATGTTATGCATTAAGGTACAACTGGAGGTTGGTTTACCAGTAGTTAATCCAACCCTCAGGTGTGTGATGAGACCCTGAGGCATAGCAGAGGGCCTTGTACACCTGGGGGTTGGATTAACTACTGGTAAACCAACCCCAGGTGTAACTTAATGCTATTATAACAATGAACAGATGTGCAGAAATGTTTATATACATTTTTGCTATACTTAGTTTTAAGTAGTTTTTTTTTTAATTTACCAGTTGTGCATTGCTGGTTTATGAGAAAAAATAGTCCCTTTTTGTTACCTGTTATCTTAGCTTAACAGCAAACTCTTTTGTTTGCATTCATTCTTAAACACAGGACTGTCAAATAAGTACATTAATAAAAAAAATAGAACTGTTTTAGTTGACTTACCAATACACAAATCAACTCATGTTAATCCTACTACCCCCACATGGGTGCTGTTCAAGTCTCCTCCTGTGATGCTAAAGTAGCTAGATCCACCCTACTACCGTCACAGCACTGGAAAAGAAAAGGTAATATACAGCGGCCAGCTTTAATTATATAAAGCATACTAACCACCCCAATGTGACCCAGAGGCAGTGTCTTGCACTGTCACACAGGTGACCTGGGTTTAGGAGGGGGCTCAGGTGGTCACATTTTCCTCTGTATAAAGAATGTAGTAGTGGGGTGATGGGGTAACGTAACAATCACAGGAGAGACTGGAACAAATTCTGGGTTTGGAGGAGGGGGCACATAATGATTGAATGATTGGGGATTACTGTCTCTCTTAAAATGTATTTTCTCACTTTGCTACTGTGTTTTGGTGGCAGTCCTGTGTTTAAATGAAAAAACAGAGTTTAAAAATAAGTTTTAAAACAAAAAAGCTTGATTGTACATAGCGTAGTATGTGCTCACTGCCTACAGCAGATAACACATCTGATGTTTAAATGTTTGCACAACAGTTTTCTTTAGACTGCTTGGAATTTTAGACTTTGTTTTTCCCATTCTAGAGTAGGGATCTGCTGTGCCTTCTTGTAAGAGAAAGAAGAAATTGTTTAACCAGGAAAGGCACACTAAGCTGAAGCTCGTTTCCAGGTGCGACCTGGGAGCACAAGGAAATTAAGTGACTTGCTCAGGGTCACACAGTATGCAAGTGGGGGCTGTGGAATTCAAACCAAGGTCTGCAGCTCAGAGCCCTAAACCACAGCACACTATACTGTCTCCTAAAAGGGAAAGGGAAAATCCAGCAGTCAATACAGGGACTTAAAACGTTTATGAGCTAATCAGATTGCAACTTGCTGTTTTCCTTTTTTTTTTTTTTAACTTTCTTTATTCACCCACTGCAGCGGGAGTACTTACCCCCCACCCAGCCTTGTACACAGATGCTCAACTAATCCCTAGGTGGAGCCATCCTCCACCGCAACGGCCGAGTGAGGAGGACTGCAGCTTACCCCCTATGGCGTGGCCACCCCCAGCGGCAGGAACTGGAAGAAAAGACCACATCACCCTGAGCCCTTGTCTCCAGCCATCAGGCTTTGTTTGGCCCACTAGATTAGGTCATCCTTCGGTGGCTATCATGCTGCTGCAGGGAGAGGTATGTGTGCTTTTATAGTTCCCTGGGCTTGGATGTGCAATGATGCCCTGCTCGATGTGCACATGCTCCCGTGCACACTCGAAAGGCATCCACCACAGCCCCAATCTCGTGCATCTGCCAGCCGGGCAATGCAATCCCCCAGTAGCTACCAGGGGCTGCTATTGCACCGGCGAGAGCTAATCCCCCTCCCCGAGGAAGGAGAGCAGTCCTTAGGACGCTCGATCTTTCCTCTTCCCCACCGACGCCCGGCAGCCCATGCTCATTCCCGAACACAGGTCACCGACATGGCGTGAGGTGTGGTGTCCAGCACCTCAACCCTCAGTGCCACCGGGCTGGCAACTGCTGTTTCCCTTTTTAATATTGATTGAATAATTGATTGATTGATTGGCTGAAAATCGGTAATCAGGAGAGGCACAGACTGAGCCAAGGCTCATCTCCAGGAGTGACCTGGTGGAGGGGTACAGGAAAACAATACACACAGAGGCAAACCTTACAGACAATATATGCACAGTAAAAATAGTATAGCAATATATACAATGGGAGATAAAGCCCCCCATGAATCATACAGAGACGTGAATATCATATCTGAAAACGGGACCATTTAAAGCAGCTGCAGATAGATTAGCATACATCCCCAATCCCATTCAATTATAACAGACATCTGAAAATAACCATTAAATGCATTATTTGTGTGTGTGTGTGTGCTTTACTGAGAAACATTTTCACCTGAAGATAAATTAACAGACTGATGACATGGCATTTTCTGCACACCAGCACTGGATGTTAGTGGTGGTACATGAGGGGCACAGCACCAGGGAGGGCAGGTAACATGCCCAGCATCTTACAAGTCAGTGACCGTGAGGGGGATTTGAACCTGCTGCTCACTTGGTTCCCAGGTTCATGCTCTGACTGTTCCACCACAATGGCTCCTTTGTGAGTATACCTGGCATACATGGAAACAGATGAAAGGAAAACCTGACAGAGGCCTCTGAGTCTTTGCTGGTAGTTCCCATTTACACTGCGGTGTCACAAATAATGATCGCCGGCACCCCCGGAGAGACACAATCACTATAATAACACATCTCCGCATGACAGCTGATAATAGAGGCAGATTGTATCTGTTGTAATGGATGAAATGACAGCTCAAAGTGAACGGGGGAGGCCACCTGAACAAAAAAAACAACACCCTGGAATTATTTTGCATAAATGACCTCTAGCGGGCAAGAGGTATGAATCTGTAAATTTGATTGCTTCCCATTTCAGAGACACTAACTCATTTCTTGGCACGTCCCAATTACACTGGCATTATTGCCGTCATTTGTTACTGCATGTCGACGCATAATTTAGCTCTCACATAGAGAGGTGTGACCATTTAGCTTACTTTTCACTGCATATTGTATTCATTTGCTCCCCCCCCACTCAGAAAAGGATGTATGCATAAAACAGGGCAGTTAGTATACCAGAATTTTGATTCAGTTCAACCCTTATTATTTCTCTTCTTATGTCCCCCTCCACACCAGCCATGCCCCCATCATGCCAGCCTGCCCATCCCTGTCACCCAGTTTCTCATGGGCTTACCATAAATTTCTTCCCCTCCACAGCTTACTCCCTGTGGTGGGGGCTCCACAACTCCTTTGCAGTTCTTGAACCAGAGTGGAGGACAGCAGCATCACAGCTGCGGGGCCTGCAGGAGACCAGAGTTGAATTCTGTGCTGGCCGGGGCTGCTTTTGTTTTCTGTTCTGCCCCTCAGGAGACAGGCAGCTCAGCTGCTCACACATGTAGGAGTGGATAGGGTGGCACCAGCCTGCATTCTCTTGTCCCCTAAGTCGCTCCTGTAACCCAGGAGGCAGTATAGCCATGGAGCAAGGTTTACCCCCCCTCCCAGGAAGAGAAGAGAATCCTTGGCATGCTTGGTGCTCCTCCTCCTCCCTGGCTGGCCCCTGGGGAATCATGCTCATTCCTAAATCGGGGTCACCAGCATCAAGAGAGGAAGGCAACACTACCACTGCGCAATGGGCCAGCATCCAAAAAACAAACTATACGAAAGTCGGTCATCTGGACAAATGTCATGGTGGCGCGGGCAAATTGCACTGACATCTGGGACAGCGGGGTTTACATGTCATCTGCCAAATCCCACACAGGAGCTGGGTGGGGTCCGGGGCATGTTGAAGTTTAGGCTCTCAGTTCTCAGGAAGGCAGGACCATACCATCTGGCATTGAGCACCCCCCCACTCCCCCTGCTGGCTGATCATGGAGTGAGCGATGCTGGCATAGGCAGTGAAAGCCGTTCCTCACTCCCCTGCTGCTGCCCCCTACTGGAGAAAGGGTACAGCCAGAGCAGCCTGCAACATCAAGGTGGGGGCAAGGGGACCAGCGGGGGAAAGGAGAAGGGGCATAATAATAAAAAAAAAATCAAACAATTACATATTAGGTAGAACTTTATTATTTCCCATAGATAGAAAAAAAAAACAAAATAAGATCAAAAGGCATATGTTTTCCACAAACTTCCACAAATAAGGGATAACACATGACAGGTATGCAGATATAAGTGAATAGTGCACGTCTGAGGACGTTTTTGAACTACTAGAGAAGTACATTATTCCCTTATGCCCATACACCATAGAATCATTATCCTGCTTTTATAATAAACCCTTTGTAGAGCATTTTGTGATGCACTGTATGAAAAACACTATATAAAATAAACTTGAATAAAATGAGTATTTATTAATTTTTTTTTTTTTAAAACATTGTTCAACTGAGGTGTACGGTTGCCAGAAAAATGATCAACTGTCATGTGACATGTTTCAACCAATGAGATTACAGGATTTTCATGGCCCATTTTATAAAACTATGTATTTACAGTGCAGAGTAGTATGGGGTGTGTGTGTGTGTGTGTGTGTGTGTGTGTGTGTGTGTGGAGTGTGTGTGTGTGTTTTACACATAAGACAAAGACAACCACACAGTTTTTTCACAAGAGTCCTTTCTTGACAGAAATAAATTACAGTAACACAAATCATTTTATATATATAAAAAGGTATCTAAAACACAACATAAATTATTCTGCAAAAACAAAGGTCAAGCAATATTTAGTTTTTCTGTTTAATACAGTTTTGGTATATCAAAAGTTAGCACCATACAAAACAATTAACAAAACGAAAATGTTTACATTTTGATTCAAGGTATGAGGTGGATCATCAGAAACATGCGGAGGTGACTGGGGACAGGTTGGCGGGGTTTCTTGGTCCTGAGAGTGAGCTCTTCATCATAGGCAGATCAGAAGGTAGGGAAGGGGGGCCATGAAGACAACCTATCTGGTGGAAGTGACGGGGCACCTTGTCGGTTTTAAGCACTGGTGATATGGATTTTTCCTGTGATGCTTCTATGGAATAGACCTTTGGCAACTTTGAGTTCCATCACTGAATGATTTACTCTCTCTTGGTTATTTTCCCAGTGTAGAGTGCGCCTCATCCTGACTTTCCTCACAATTCTTATCTGATATGGATCATTACTGCCAGATGGCTACTCCATCTGGATCTGGTCTGCCTGGCATTTGAATGCCTTCTTATGATTGACCATGGAGTGGCATTGGTGTTGACTGCCCTCTTGTGGTTGACCATGGAGTGGCATTGATGTTGACTGCCCTTTTATGGTTGACCATGGAGGGGCATTGGTGTTGACTTTTCTCTTGTGGTTGACCATGTGGTGGCATTAGTGTTAACTGCCTTCTTGTGGTGACCATGAAGTGGCATTGGTGTTGACTGCCCTCTTGTGGTTGACCATGGAGAGGCATTGGTGTTGCCTGCCCTCTTGTGGTTGACCATGGAGTGGCATGTGTGGTGACTGCCCTCTTGTGGTTGACCATGGAGTGGCACTGGTGCTGACTGCCCCCCTTGTGGTTGACCATGGAGTGGCACTGGTGTTGACTGCCTTCTTGTGGTTGACCATCGAGTGGCATGGTTGTTGACTGCCCTCTTGTGGTTGACCATGGAGTGGCATTGGTGTTGACTGCCCTCCTAGCCAACAGAAACAATGTGGCCGAGGTGACACCAATAATGGGGTGGGGGGTAGGCAGGAGGCAGGAATAGTACATGATCCCTGACTCCCAGGCATCCAGAACAACACCATCCCACAAAGTTGCAGATACTGAATGATAAGTGTGCCTTGCAATACAGAATAGTAAATATGCCCGCCCCCACCCAAAAAAAAAAAACACTGTTACAGCAACAACAAAAAACAGGACAACAAAAACTGCTTTTAACGTATGTGCCATTTTCAGCAATTTTGTTCCAGCTGCTTTGGGGAGCGGGGGATGAGGGGGGAATGAGGGGAAAAGGGGCAGTGTTTGGCCCATCTCCCAAAAGATAAGACATTACCCCTCCTTCCTTCTGATCCTCCAGATCTTAACTGCTATAATGTCTGTTACAGAGGAACAATACTGGCCTCTATTCAACTAAAACTGCAAGCAATTCAATTTCAAGGTGGGGGTTCTGTGCACTCCAGAAATCTGAGGGCTCTGCCCCTCTCTCAGAGCTGTGTGTGCATCTGATAGGTCAACATTGCAAACTGTTTGGGTCACAGTTAGGGGGGGTTCTGTGTGCACTTTAAATCTGAGGGCCCTGTCCCTCTCTCAGTTAGAGCCATGTGTGCATTAGATAGTTCAAGTTTGCAAACTGTTTGGGTGAGAGTTAAAAACATTGGGATGACTGCCAAATGCATGTGGGACCGAGTTTTGCAGTGTGAGCATAGGTTCCGAGCTAAAACATTTGAGTTTTGACGTGCTGCAGGTATGGCTAGAACTGTTCTTTAAAATAAAGAACCTTCTAGAATCTGGCTAGTTTTAAAATTTACAGAAAAAAATAGCATCCCCCCTTAAAAAAATTCGACATATTTGGCATATAAATGAATAATTAGCATGTTATTGACGGGCAAATGTAGGCCCGCACCTAGGTTCAAAAATGAGTTAAAAAACAAGAGAGTCGTTGGGGGATACGGGGTCATATCATTCTAGAAAATGTAAGGGGGGGTCCATTCAACAGCTGGATGTGTTTTTTTTAATAGCATCCAAGTCAAACTGAGCCTTCTAGGTTTAGTTCAGACTCATTCAAATTTCAGAGGGTCTTGAGTCTGAACAGATTCTAAACTGCGCAGCTCTTGGTAGGACACAATATTTTGTATTCAAAATTCATCCAGATCTTGCTTGTCCAGAACAGTTTGTTCTAAACTTAATGGGAAAAGTCAGATGGACTGATTGAGATGGTTTCATACCAACTGGTGTGAACTTATCTGCACTGGTATTGTGGCACAGGTACCTATACTTGATGTATACAAAGCTGAAAGGCAAACGCCAGTTGCACTGATGCTTGATGTGTTTGGAACTCCATTTTGGAGCCTGAATGTTCGGGGTTTCTGGGTGCAAACTCTGGGAGTTTCTAAACCTGCAAAATGTAACCCATTCCTTTTTTTACTTATGTTATTATTCTTCAGTAACTGGGTAAGGCTCACTTGGCATGATGTCTGCTTTCAGGGGTGACCTGGAAGCACTGGGGAGGTTCATTGACTTACTCAGGGTTACACAGTACACAAGTAGAGGTTGTGGGAATCAAACCCAGGTCTGCTGGATGTACCAAGCTCATTCACAGCTAACTTATTGCTCTAACCTCTAGGCTATACTGCCAGCCCAGGTCACCCCGAGTTCATTGCTCCCCCACTCTTATTTCATCATAACACTACTTGTATTGCAAATATCCCCATGGGAAATTGAGGGTCTCTTCTTCAAATGATCCCCATGCTGGGGGGGGGGGCTCCATTTCAATGTCTTGGTTTAATCCTTGCCCCCCCCCCATGATACTGAATCCAGCTATCTGCCACATTTCACCCGTCACACTCATCGGTTGCCTGATGCTCTTACTCAATAAAACATGCTCTACCCATTGAGTGCATCGAAGAGTTTGTACACCCCCTGAAATTAACATTAACTTTTAAAAGTAGTTAGTTGTAACCTTTCATAAACTATAGCTCATGTACTTTTTCCTTTTCCCTTTTGCTGTTTAGAAAATACTCTACCTAACAGTACTTGGTGTGATGCGTGGAAAAGTACTCTAAAACAAGAAGTACCAAATAAAGCCCGGACACACAATCTGGCACACTGTTTTTCTTTGCAAGTTTATAGGGGTGCTAGGAGGGCCTATTATGGATAAGAGTATTGTCTCATGTGTGTTTAAGTCATGAGGACTGTGAACAGAAGGTGAGCAGTTCTAGTGCCCTAAGAACACAAGACACACTCTTATCCATAAGAGGCCCTCCTAGCACCCCTATAAACTTACAAAGATTTATTTTTATTTTTTTTTAGTTTATCCTTTTTTCCCTGGCATCCAGTCTGCCTTACCTGCCCCACATCCAGGCATCCTCTCAGGCTCCGGCTGCCGGATCTCCCTGCTCCAAATCGGGCCTCACAGCATTCTACCCCCGCCGCTTGTCCTCCGCGGCGGGGTGGTGGAGAGCCCCCCCCCCACACACACACACACACACACACACTCAGCCACCAGACCAGGATCCAGTATTGCTGCGCACCCTTGGTGCCAGTGAGTCCTCTGTGGAAATGCTCATCATGCCACTGTGACTGGTGCCCTTCTTTTCCCTGTTCTACCCCCTTGACGTGCGAGGCATGCAATGATGCCAATGGACAGGGGCGCACACGCTACAGCACAAACTCCTTCCCCGCGTTGGCCCCAGCACGTTCTCCCTTTAGACTGCCTGTGTACTGTGCTGCCTCCAGCTACCACCAGAGGCCACCAGCACACCAACAGCAGTGCGCCTCTACCCTGGAGAAGGAGATCAGTCCTCCGGACACTCAATCCCTCTCCTCCCCTGCCAACCCCCGACGTCCCAGGCTTGTTCCCAAAGCAGGGTCACTGGCGTGGAGCGAGGTGTGGCATCCAGCGCCTCAACCCTCAGTGCCACCGGGCCAGCAATACAAAGATTTATTATAGGCCATGTCATGATTTAAAAAAAAATATACCATTTTCGTGGTCCCTTTCTCAGGCGCAAATGGTGGTCATCGAAAAGCCCATTACAGTGGCTCAGTGAGTGAGTACTTTTACGGTAATAAGAATACCTCATACAACTGAAGGAAGTGCTGTGATTGGTTGGGACACTCCTGGGATCTATAATAGTTTTTATGTCCCAAAGAATTGCCACTAGTTATGTGGCTTCTTCAGGGGGACTCTAAGACAGTGTTCCTTCCTGTATTTCCTTCTGGGATTTGTTTTTAATTACTTTGACTCCAAATGGTTTATTGCTCTGAGGGCTGAAAAATGACCACACTACTGGCTTTTCCTTATCTTGCAGTACGGTGAATTCAAAGTTGTTCTCATGCTCTGCTCATGCTGGCTCAGCTTCTACTAGTGGCCAGAGAACAGCACTCTACCTGGAGTCTGACACAGCTAGTTGTAGTCTCCTTAATATGTCATCAGCAGTGCGGCCTCATCACAATTCACCAAAAAGAGCCGCTCACCCTATGCCAGACTGGTCACTTGTGATGTCATAATGCATGGGCACAGAATGCTGACGAGGTATGAAGCAAGGTTGCTCGGATTCCGAGTCATTAAATCAAATTCACTGGATTGCGACTACATTTTTCAGAATCAGGATTTTTGGAACTACAGCCTGTAAATCCTTACTCTGAAATTAAAGGATAAAATATGCTGTTACATAGGAATTCAGGATTTAGGGATTTGAACTCCAAATCTGATTCCGGTTCCAATTCTGAGCTGCTTTTGGAATCAGATTTGGAATCTGAAATTCCTAAATTCCTATAAAGACCAATCGGATTGTAATGGGCCAATTCTAAATAAGGGAATAGCACTAGAGATATCAACCTCCTGGCAGCGTACACATTCCATACATTACACCAAGTACTGCCAGTTAGAAGATCATCTAATTGATAAAAGTGACCAAAAATATATACTGTACTTCACAAGTAAAAAATATCTACTGGCTACTTTCAAAAATTAATAACATGTTCCCTCTGCTGTTATTGGTGCTACTATCTCTTTAAGGGTCATGCAGCACCCCTCTCAGTTTCAGGGGCATCCATGACTGTTGCCGCTGGATAACAGATTCCTCCAGTTTGTCCACTGTATGAGAAGCTGATACCATTCCAGCAGGTCTGTTTTTGTGAGTGACCAAGAGCCTGGGCCTCACAATAATGGGAGCGCCAGTACAAGTAACCATTTGGATTCCTCACGCCTCTTCATAGCATGTGACATTTTTACCCTTTATATCCCTATGGTCCCCTTTCCCAGCTTGATTATGGCCTTATTCCACAATCACAACTCCCTGATCCTGACCCTGGAGTGCTCATTGCTCCCATGCCAGTGACTCGGGTTTGAGAGCAGACTTGGAAGCTGGGTCAGGCAGGCCTGAGAGCTGGAAAAGTGCTGTTGTGCAGCAGTGCTCCCTGCTCCAGGAGGAAAGGTGTCAGGATTTGCCAGTCTGGTGACCCCTGCAGTGGGCCAGAGAGCCTGTTCCTGAAGTGTGTGTGGCTGGTTGTGAGCTGTACTCAACATTGGGGAGGTAGGCGGGGCAAAAATGGAAAAGGGGAGCCAGCAGATGAAGCCTGGCTCATTCCTCGGTCCATGCTGCCACCCAGGCCAGGATTCTGGATGTGGATTCCTGATGGGGGAAGGAAGGGCTGGCACTGTTCCCATCGAGAAAAAGTATTTTTTAAGGGGGACTTTTACCTCCATATCCCCCATGCGGGGAACTATGGCCACCCCATTGCTGTGGTGATGTTCACCATACTTTTGTCGTTGTGCTGATGGTACACCAAAGGGGAGACCTCGCCATTGTGGCCCCACCACAGGGTGGCAATCCATGGGGGAGTCAAGCCAGTATAACCTGGGGGGAGGCATGTGTCAGCCAGGGGTGGGCAGGGGCTTATAGGCAGGGCCGACTTCATGGGTAGACATACTATTGAGGCAAAAAAAGGAAGTATTCTGCTCTTGGTAATGTACATCAGAAAGGCCATCTTTGTTTCACCTGAGGTGGTTCTAACCATCTGAGATTGAAATGTCATCAAATTAGGTGAAGAGTGTCAGGAGGGTGGATGGGGAGATGGTCCAGTAGTGCATGTGCACTTCCATGCACATTTTTTTATTTAGTCTTTGGTAACCAGGTAAGGCCCACTAGGCACAAGTGCCTGTTTTCAGGGGTGACCTGGGAGCACTGGGTGGTTAAGTGACTTGCTCAGAGTCACACAGTATGCAAGTGGAGGTTGTGAGAATCAAACCAAGGTCTGGTCTGCTGGATGTACCAAGCTCGCTCCCAGCTTGTTACTCTAACCTCTAGGCTATACTGCCAGCCCATGCTCTAACCATGTGCCACGACTCCAGATTTGGGGAGAAAATTGGAGGAAAAATGGTTCATTGCGGCATGGAACGTATGACACCCATGCACCGCATCACCATCTGCCACATCACCAGAGGCTGCGGCAAAGCCTGGATTATGCTTTGGGGGGAGGAGAGGATGACTCTCCCTCTCCTGACCCAGCCATGGGGGGGGGAGATCCGTGGGAGTACCGAGCCACCAGGTCAGCCGGGGAGATTGTTGGAGGTAGGGGTAGTGGTGGCACCAGCAGAGGGGAGCCTGCCCCGCTGTGACCAGAAGAGATAAACAGATAATTAAAAAAAAAATTAGGTGAAGTGTGGTCCAGTGGGTAGAGCACTGGGTTGGGAACCAAGCGATAACAGGTTAAAAGCCAAGTAGAGCAAAATACTAGCTCTGCGATCTTGTGTAAGTCACTCAACCTTCCAGTGTTACTGTCTGCCCAGTTGCAGAAATGGGTAGAAGTAGGAGCCCACTGGAAATGAGATGTTGCATCCCAGTTGAGCTATGCTAGGTAATGAATTGTAAAACAACAGAACTGAAGTTACTATATACTTGTTTTTAATGATTTATTTAGCATCTTGTTTTTAGTGGGGTCCTTGGGCTACCCCAGTTTTACAGCTGGAAGGAAAAGAAGCACAGGAAGGTCATGTGGTTGGCTCACAGTCACCCTGTGTGCCAGCAGCTGTAGTCATATTCAGGCCTGTCAACTAAGGCACACTGACTTCCCAGCTTTCAAAAGAAAACTTCTGAAAACTGATATTTTCTGGTTCAACTATGAAAATACCCACTTCTGAACCCCTCCCAGATACAAACATGCACAATCTAGTTCTAGTGGCATCCAGTGGTCACTAGAGAGTACCCTTCCCCCAACTCCAGTTGCAAGAGCCGACAGACTCTCAGCCACTACTCTACAGCTCCCCAGTATTGCTAGTGGCGAAACAAGGGCTGGCAGTGAAAAAAAATGCATGAAATGGATGAGATTCCAGAATGGGTGAATTATAAAGCCTCCAGTGAAGACAGCAGCTCTTTTGAGCAATAAACAGTGATAGAAAAACACTGTAAAATCCCCGTGATGGACAGCTCTACTGTGTGGCTTCATTCCAAGCCACAGGAGGACAGAAACATGATTAGAGTAACAAAAGATACAGGGCTCAACCTCTCAGAGGCATGGATAAAGCTGTACATTTCTTTTTAAAGAACTACACTCTACAGTGGCATTCAACAAAGGTTTGGGGTCCATATTAAACATCCAAGGCACCAGCCCCTGAGGCCCGGGTCACCTGTACTATAGGACTAGACAAATTCACTCAGACACTGTCCCCAGTCACCTATAACGGTGGTCAATGCTAAAGTGTTCCAGTGCTTCATTTTTTTAAACGCTGTATTTGTAGCACCACAGAGAGTACAACAAGCCTCCAAACACTTTCTTCTACATACTTAATCTATTGGTAATGGACGTTAATCCACAGGTGATATCCCCGCCAGTCATCGTATGCCCTTGACATATCACTTTTGCCTTATCATCCCCACCACCACCACATGGGTCACACACGCACATCAGTTAACTGGGAACTCAGCTGTCAACTGTGATTGCCAAAGCAGCTCTCATAGGGCAGAGCTGGAGGAATTTGTCCCCGTTTCATCTCTCCAGTGCTTAAGGAACCCTTCCCCCAACTCCCAGTACTGTAATATGAGAACAGCGAAGAGATATATACATATATTTAATCAAGCTAAGCTGTATGCTGGCTGACTTTTCCCAGCTTATGATTCTGCCCTCCAGGGTTCTGTATGCAGTGTTAGGCTCTGAGCCTGCTTGCTTCCTGACAAACTGCAGTAGTCCTGGAGACCCAGCGATTAGAACTTCCATCCTCTTCTTCCTGTGGTGACATCTGGTCCTAGGGAAGAAGGGAGAATCTTTTCTGGTTACTGATCAAATCAGCTTTAATTTCAGCCCAAATAGGTTCTGAAACGTGTTTGATTTCTAAACTCTTCTCCGACCCAGTGCTGTATGTAACTCAGTATAGCAATGATATGCAAAATGCTATTGGCTAGTGGTAGGTTAAATGTTGTTTTATGCCTGGGACAGTACCCCATGGCAAACTTCCTAAGACAGCCTGAATGGCTCTGATGTGTGTACGGGTAAGTGCGCTTTATTATAAATTGGGGAAGAGAAACCAAGACATGATTGGTCAAATATGGTCACATGACTGTGTGTTAGTACAGTACAACAGCACAGGTCAGAAATAATACTGAACTTTCAGAACCTCATTACTCTGGTTTAAAGCTACCAATCAAGGAACCATTTTCTAATCACAATATGGCACACTAGGGTGTACATAATATATAGAATAATGCATGGGATGGTGTGTGAAACAAGAATTTTGCGCACACCCGAGGTGTTATTTGTCACATAAACCCTGAGAGCAAAGCTCGAGGGGTTTATCTAGGCATCCAACACCTAGGGTGTGTGTAAAATTCAAGTTTCTGCACCACCCCATATTCTATTTTATATAATTGCTGGGTTTTGCTTTTGAGCCACAGCAATTATATAAACTAAAAAGATGTTCCTGTGTGGCTGCA
The DNA here is from genome assembly GCA_016271365.2 of Neoceratodus forsteri. Lineage (NCBI taxonomy): Eukaryota > Metazoa > Chordata > Ceratodontiformes > Ceratodontidae > Neoceratodus > Neoceratodus forsteri. The sequence continues at coordinate 61,926,211 of JADMNL010000033.1, forward strand.
GTTCAGTTAGGATTCAGTGTGGTCCACGGTCGTCTTTATTTATTTATTTAAAAGTTTATTCATTTATTTCAGTCCCCTGCTGAAAGTTAAGTATTTCTTTTTCCTGGTAGTTGATTTTGTTTTATAAAATAACTTACCACTGAGTCTGAGTGGCACTTCAGTCTCCGGGGGCAAGACTAGGCAGCCAGTGATCTGAATGGAAGAGCTGCGACTGGTGCATGCGCAGAGCGAGGGAAACCTGGTACGTGTTTGCCATTATAAACAGTCCTTTATAATGGCAAATTATGCCTCGGGTTTCCCTATGGGAAAAAGGGAAACACAGTTATTCTATAGAAAATAATGCACAGGTGACTGTATTATGGAGTTTTTTCTACACACGCAAGGTGTCTGACGAAGACCCATAAACCTTGAGAGCAAAGCTCGACAGGTTTATGTGGTCATCACACATGAGGGTGTGCAAATAAACTTTAGAACACACTCTCACTTAGTTTTATTTTTTTATAATAACTGCACATGGACCAAAGAAATGAAAACAACTCATTCGACCCTGCTTCTTCACAGAGGACAGAAAGATGCCAATTGGGTGAGCGTTCAAATGTTGTGATTTTCTTTTGCTGTGGGCATGAAAATGGTGTTTCCCACTACATATTTTAAAATACAGGCAGGAAAGTGAGAGCGCTCCAAATGCCATAATAACTGAGTATGACATTATTCCCAGTTATTACGGCATCTGATTGCACTGATACTCAGTGTGATAAAGGGGGTCACCAGTTATTATAGTGTTGTAATGGCACTTCTCTGGTATGTAAGTATGTCCCCAGGCATGCCATCGTCCCACGGTAATGAAGACTCTGCCGTGCTTTATTGCCTTAATATTTCAGTGAAAGAGTATGAGTTACATAATCCAGATGATTTTCGGGATAAGAGATGGAAAGGCTTTTCGGGAAACAGAGGACAGTGTGTAAGTGTGATGATAAAGCAGGACAGAAATTCTATCTGCTAGCTAGAGTCCCAATTTAAAGAGCTGGGGCAGAATTTTCAAAACGGTGGGCGCAGATGCAAATGCACGTTATGCCTCCGTCTCCCCAAATGTGACCAAGCAGCCCCACTACTATTTTCAAAAGAAGCATCTGTTTGTGACACAAAGTCACGATTTGTGGTTAACAAAATAAAAAATTACACAAATGTGGTTTGCGTCATTGTTTACTACAATCACATCTTATTTTGCTGCAAATATCGAACACTGTTAGGCCATCTAATAAATGGGCTGACAGTTCCAACAGATTTGCAATTTGAAAACAGCAGCAGGAGGATCTTATGCGAATCCTATTCAAAATCACAGCCCTCGGGTCTGTCAAAATAAAAGGCATAAAACTGACATATTTACAATAAATGTGTTTAGTGTTTTTCATTTTTTTTACCTACTATTGGACTACTAAATATTTTAGATAATGCCATGCTTTTTTCATTGTCTTTCAAGAAACCTCTGACTGTCCCTAACTGATCTCATAATTGTTGTCTGTGACATCAGAGTCTGTCGTCATGGTGAGCATTACAGTGTTATTATTATTAGTTTTTTTTAATTGTTTAACCAGGAGTGGCACACTTAGCTGAAAGCTTGTTTACAGGTGCAACCTGGGAGCACAGGGAAGTTAAGTGCTTTGCTCAGGGTCACACAGTATATGCAAGTGGGGGCTGTGGCATTCAAACCCAGGTCTCCAGATTTGCAGCTCAGAGCCTTAAACCACTGCGCTATACTGTTTCCCCAAATGAAGCAGGCTAACATAATGAGTTCTCAAAAGATGGTAGTGCCAAAATAGCTTGCAGGCAATGTTATTAATTTTGAAAGTAGTCTGGTGTGACTTTTTCTTTCCCATTTACTCATTAGGGTTTCTGCCTGCCAGTATCAAGTGTGATACCAAGAGCAGCACTTTACCTGGGGGCTGACATATCTAGTTCTGTTCCTCTTCAGACCTCATCAGCATTGTGACCTCACTCAGGGCGACAACACAAGTGACTGATCTGGCAGCAGGCAATTGGCCCTTCTTGTTCAGTTGTGATGTCACAGCCAGTGAGGTCATGCAGCCGATAATGTTTCAGTAGGACTCAAATTATTGCAGCAATGCCAGCCTCCAGGTAGAGTGCTGTTCTACACATCACATCTAGTATCGTCAGCTAAAAAATTCTTCTAATTAGCAAAAGTGAAAAGAAAAATCACTTCTGATGTAAGAAGCAACAGTTTAGCACTTTGAAAGCACTGGGAAGGGAGAAGCCAGAGAAGGCGAGGGGGGCAGCAAGGTCAGCACCCAGGGTGGGGGCTGACCAAACGAGCAGACACGAAAGACCATTAGGCCTATTCTGCTGGCATTTTAGTATGTTAGTATGTTCGTATGAAAGTTCATATTAAAATCAAGCAGTGCACTAGCACTTTAACCCTGGGAATAAAAAATTGGGGAAAAATGAAGATATATATTAATCTACAGTAAACTGTAATAGCAGAAACATTATGTTCATGAAGGTACATGCTGGAGTGCAGAGCGGATCTTCAACTTACTCAGTACACATACTATGTACATACTGTATAAGAGCATGTGCAAATCATATATGAACACATCTACCTATGCTTTCCTTATGTTTTCCAAATGCATAGCTTGACTGTTTACTAGGACCATTACACCAATACCATCCATGACAAAACTGTGCATTTCTCAAATCAAGACATGACTGCCCGGGGAGTGGTATGCTCTTTCTGCGTGGCATGTTGAAGATGTTGAGGTCTGCTTATGCTATATCATTAGGGATAACTGCTGTAACCCAAAAGGAAAGTGTAACTAGAGTGTTACTGCATTTCATTACAGATCTGATACTGAAAGGGGCTTTTTGCTATAGGTACAAAATGGGAGAGACCCCTTTTGAGAATATGGGAAGGGAACTTACAGTTAATTTGAACACTGGAGAGCTCTCTCCCCAGCCTGCACCTACAGAAACGAACCTTTTGCTGAGGGCACCAAAAGTTGACTGCACAGTCATGTTTTGTCTGAAAAGGCATTGTGTTTTCTTGTTTTTAAAATCTAAATTTTATTAATGATGTGAAAAAAAAAGATAAAATAAACTCATTCTATTCCATAACTTCTGTAAAGTACCAGGACAGGGTAACACTGGAACTGTCCATCTTTTGTTCTAAGCCTGGTATGACACCTAACAGTAATATATGCTAACCAGACTGTCAGACATTGTTCGGTTCTCTAAGGGTGCAAGCACTGCTTGTAGCCTTCCCATTGAAGTGCAGAGATTCTGCCTTGACACTCACTGTTTGATCTTGGGCCAGCCCATCAGCGCAGCTGTAGCGCTACCGCTCACGTCACTGGCGACCCTGGTTCAGAAGTGAGCCTGCATTGACAGGGGACAGATGGGGGGGCAAATGTCCAAGGGGACACTCTCCTCCCCTGGGGAGGGAGGGCAGCCAGCTCCACTGCTATACTGCCACCTGGATGACCACAGGTGGCAGTGCACCCAGGACGAGCTCAGCGGAGGGGGGGCGACGACACTGGCGCATGATGCGCACCATGCTTGCATCACCCCTGCCGACGCTAGGGAGGAAGAAAAACGGATGAAAATGCAGCAGGCCTGGGGCAGAGTTCTGGAATGAGCCTCAGCAGGCCTCATATCGAAGATGTGGTAGCACTGAATGGATCCTGGAATAGCGGCAGCTACAGCCCTGCCTCACCTCATCACAGGGGAGAAAGCCATGGTGGCAGACAGGCTAGGAAGGCGGTAAGTTTGCTAGAAGCCAGGTGACAGGGCAGAGGGGGGGTAGGTCCAGATGGGGAGGGGCACAGGCCTGCTGGTGGAGGCAAAAAAAACAAACAGTGCTTGACCTTGGTACCAAAGATAGGCCCTATAGCAGCAGTTATGCATCTCCTGGCTAAAAAAATCACTGCAATTCCCCATCGGTCTTTAGAAAATTTACAAAACAATGCAGCAGGGCACATTGTTTTGCCACATGTGTAACACACGCAAGCCCCTGTTTTTACATGATTGGCTAGCCACTGTTGCAAATATAGGAAAGCTTCAATCATTTCCACACATATCAGCAAAACTACATGAAAACTGACAGTTTTCAAGCACAGTTACTGTTTTGTGGCAAGAAAAACAAATTAGCAATTTTGTGAGAAAACAGATTTTTTTTTTATAGAAAGCTGGCAATTTTTGTTCGCTCCTTTTATTTGTGCAAAACCATCAGTTTTCACCACATTTTGGCAGCTAGCAAAACACGGCTGCAGAAATGTACGCATGAGCTTCTTTCAGACCTAAAAAACAAGTCCTCTGCAGCTTGGATAGGGGGCCCTCATTCCTGATTTAGACAGTGGCAGCTTTATGTTACTGGCAACCACCCCAACAAAATTAGTCCTAGGGCCCACCGCCCATTCGTCTTCCTGTTCTCTGCTTGCCTGGGTTGTACTGTGGTGGGTAAGTTTATGACATGATGATGTAATTTTTAAAACACCTGCCTGGTCCTGTGTAGTCCTTCCACTAGGGAAGAACAGGTGAAAAAAAAATCGAAGTACATTATATTTAAGCAATACACCAAGACTGAGTGTGCATTATTGTGGGATGATGGCACACCTCAGGATGTGGGGCTGGAGGCAATACCAAGTGCCTTACACACTCACTCAAGAAGTGCCATTATCCCACATTTATGTACACCCTAGAAGGCCTTATTGTGATTACTAAATGGTTCCTCTGATTTTTTTTAAACTAAGTAATGAGGTTCAGAACATTAAGTATTTCTGACCCGTGCTGTTGTGCTGGAATAGCGCACGGTCATGTGATCACATCTAACCAACCGCAGGTCTTGGTTTCTCTTACCAATTTTATAATCAAATTTTGAAGTGCTGCAGGAGGAAGAGAGATAGTCTTAATGATGCGCAACCTCTCTCCAGGGTGGGAGTCCTGCATTCTTTGCTGAAAGGCTGCCCCTTGATGGTCCAGGGCAAGGGGAGTTTTGCTGGCATCCTTGAGTGAGGGTAGGCACTAGAGTCCTTTGGCAAGAAGGTGTGTGTGAGGGTGCCAACACAAGGCCTGAGCTTCCCAGTTGTGCAAATCAAGGGATGTCCTGCCGATCTCATCTGTGCCGAGATCAGCCCCCCTCGGGTGGATGGTGATGGGTGGGATAAGGGGAGAAAACTAGAAATATTGAAAAAGAAAAAATAATACAACTTTCAATGACTGATGACATGCACTGGCTATGGCTGGGACTGTAAATTGGGTTGGTAGTCCAAATGGCCACAGGGATTGAGGATCCCTGAAGCTGGCCATGACAATAGATGCTTCAGCAAAAAGACAGGCCTGTGCCTCTTACCACCAGGCTACTGAGCAAGGCTGAGTTCCCCTTTAACAAAGTGTTTATGTTCAGTGAGTGGCTTTCTCCAATCAGCTCTTCCTTTTATTCACATAATTAAAGAAGGTAACCAGTGACTTACAAGTACGAACAATGAACCTCCTAAGCAGGTAACTCCGAAGTCATACGGCTCTTCCAGACCCTACAAGGGTGAAACATGTATTTATGAAAAATATACATACTGTTCTGTACCACAAACCCTGCCACAGTGAGAAAACAACAAGGACAACATAGATAAATGTGGTCTGTGGCAATCGAGAGAGCATTGTCCCCAAACCCAGAGTCACTAGCCGTTGAAGCACACTGGACCGACTTCAAACCCAAACTTCTGGTTTCGATCACCAAAGTCGGATATAGATAGGTCTTTGATGGGTAGCTGGCTGACTTTCGGAGAGAAGATTTCAAGCACTGTTCTTTCATATCCTTTCCGAAACTGGAAAAAAAATTGAAAAGAGAAGGAATATGTTAATGGGCTGGCAGTATAGCCTAGAGGCTAGAGTAATGAGATGGAATTGAGCATGGTACATCCATCAGACCTGGGTTTGATTCCCACAACCTCCACTTGCATGGTGTGTGACCCTGAGCAAGTCACTTAACCCCCTCACTGCTCATGGGTCACCCCTGAGAACACACATTTCTGCCTAGTGGCCTCACCTGGTTACCGAAGATTAATGAGATTGCCTCTCCCCTTCACTCACTCCCTCTCTTTTTTTTCTACTTCCTTCTCTCTTCCCATGTCACACTGTTTGCATTTACGTAGCGCCTTTCACACAAGCATCTCACATGCTTTACAATAAACACACAACGTCCCGACCATGAGCAATCTCTGAAGTGGCACAGCCTCTAAGTTGAACACAGAAGGCATTCGGCACCAGGACACTGTACAACAGCTCCACTACTCTCTGAGCTTAGATGCAAACTGATCAATATTAAATCAGGATAACCTGTTGATGGGGCAGGAAGTGGAGGAAATCTGGCCAGGGCACAGAGGAACTTCCCCTTACTCTTTATGAGAAGTGCCAAAGGATCTGTACTGGACACTTCAACAGGCAGAGGGGACCTCAGTTTTACATCTCATCAAAGAAAATGGTACCCCGACCACACAGTGTCCCCCAAACTCCATGCTGGGGCATCAATATGATTACTTATAACCAAGGGGACAGTGCCTCCTACATAGCTACCAGCACCACTCCCTGCAGCAGCTTGTAACAGTGCACTGTTCCCCAAACACCACTGGGGCATCAGTATGGTTACTTATAACCAAGGGGACAGTGCTCCCTGCAGAGCTAACAGCTTCCTTTCCTGCAGCAATACTTGGTGTTTGCTGGAGGTCTCCCAACTGACGATAGACTAGGGGTGTGCAAGCATCAAATATTAATTCTCAATTACCATGAATATTAGGCTTCCCGAATATTCGTCTGAATAATGACTAGCTATCAGTATTCGTATCTGTCCAAGGGTATTCCGGAATTAATATATTAAAAAAAAAGACCTTCTCCCAGCCAGGTGGCCACAGCCAGCCTCTTGGCCAATCTCCCTCTCAATTCCAAACTTTTCTGACCCATCTACCCCTTCACTAGAGTCTCATACAACTGAGAACATTGATAGCTAACTTGTGGCACCTTGCCAGGAACCGAGAGAGCCTCTACAACACCCCTCTACCTAGACCAACTATCCCCATTGATAAGAATTAGCTAGTCGTACTGTCATGGGCCCACCTCATGTGAGCACAATCCTTAAATGGGGGGATGAGTTAATGCCAAATATCTAGGTTAGTCAGTCGGCCCCCCTCCCTCCACCCATCGCGCTCCACAGCCCACTCCGCTCACTAAATTGCAGCTGATCAGATCAAACAGCAAGTGCCAGTAGGGTCAGGCATGAATGGCTGTGGGAGGGGGTGGTGCACCAGCATCAGCAGTAGTAATACTAGGCAGTCTAACTGGTTAGACTGCAGTACTGAATGTAGCAATAAATAGACATAAATTTGAAAATGAGTAAATCCAAAAGTGCAATTAAAATATTACTGCAGAGAACACAGATTAAAATCAAGTCAAAATAAGGCTCGGTAACCAGTTCTATGGTGCAGAGTGGTGGTGGGGCCATGTGGCACACCGGCAACCTGGGTTTGTGCCCCAAGCCCAGGACATCAGGAGCAGAGGCTGTCAGGCAGGCCTCGGAGCATCTTGCTGGATGCATTCCTCCCAGGGTGGGTAGCTGCACTATACCACTCCTGGACTGACACCTAGAGGTGACATGGTGTAATGCATTTGGTAACGTGGCTGACCACATATTGCTGGGCATTTCAGGCCTAGGGCCATTCTGTGGGAGTACACGCATGTGAGAGGAGGGGAGGACATACGGCAAAACAGAAGAAGGGAAAAAAACTTCCTTCATTGGTGATAGCACGATGGGAATAGCCTACAGCTGCTCACACCCCCACAGCATGTGACCAGGCTGTCCCCTGAGCTCAGAGCAGCCATGGTGATCCTTTCTTAGCCTTCAGGTATGCCGGTGCCTGCCCGGTTGGAATAGAGTCCACTCTGAAGAAAGGAGGGTTACTAGCGGGGTACCGCAGGGTTCATTATCGGGTCTGGTCCTTTTTAATGTCTTTATAAGTGACATTGCAGAGGTACTGGAAGAAAAAGTATGCCTCTTTGCAGAAGACACAAAGATATGCAACAGGGTTGATACACAAGGTGGGGTGGAAAGGATGAGAAGGGACTTGGCAAGGTTAGAGGAATGGTCAAATGTATGGCAGCTCAGATTCAATGCTAAGAAGTGCAAAGTAATGCACCTGGGGAACAAAAAACCAGGGGAAGAGTACACAATATGGGGGGGTACTAACAACAACAAAAATGGAAAGGGACCTGGGAGTAGTCATATCAGATGACCTAAAGGTAAGCAAGCAATGTGAGAAGGCAGTAAGGATGGCTGGGAGGATACAGGGATGTATAGGGAGAGGCATCACCAGTAGAAAACAGGAAGTTGTTATCCCTCTATACAGACAGTTGGTGAGACCCCATCTGGAGTACTGCGTGCAGTTCTGGAGACCTCATCTCTGCAAGGACATAGACAGGGTGGAGGCAGTCCAGAGGAGGGCAACTAAAATGGTTCGGGGTCTGCAACAGAAGCCATACGAAGAGAGACTGAAGGAGCTTAATATGTATACCCTTGAGGAAAGGGGGGCATGATAGAAACTTTCAAGTACCTCAAGGAAGCAACAAAGTCCAAGATGGTAGCATCTTTCAGAAAAGAAATGTGAAGAACAAGGGACACAATTTGAAGATAGAGGGGACGGCTCAGGGCAATGTGAGGAAGTATTTTTCACAGAGAGGGTGGTGGATGCATGGAACGGCCTTCCTGAGGAGGTTGTGGGGTTAAAAACAGTGGGGGAATTCACGAATGCATGGGACAGACATAAGGCAATTCTGGTGGGGGTAGGAAGAAGTAGGCTGTTGGTCAACTAGGATCTGCAGCTTATCCATTAGGTAGGGGAAATGGGCAGACTAGGTGGGCCAAGCGGTCCTTATCTGCCATCAAAGTCTATGTTTCTGTATTTCTATGTAGAGGGACCTTGACTTGGAGAGAGTAAGTTGAGGTTGTACAGTTGTGTCAGGGGTCAGTGTTTGTATCAGTGAAAGCTTCCACCCTTGTAGCAGTCACTGGTGGGAGACAACGAAGGACACGACTTGAAGTAAGCATAGTAATTAAGACTAAAGTGAGTTACAAAATAAATAAATAAGGCTCAGGTGACAAGGCCAAGGTAGGCTTGTGCAAAGAACCAGTTGTGGACCTCCATTCTAAATTGGCTCTCATATATTGAACAAAGAGGGGGGGAGCCCAGAGGACAAAAGCCACTAATGAAAAGCTCTATTTCCCACATATTTTATTCAGACTCTGGGACATTCAGCAGCCCTAGTTTCCTGGAATGGAGGACTCCTCCAGGACAGTGGGGGTCTGCAGCTTGCTAGGGGTAGACGGGAAAAAATGCTGGAAACTGAAGTTCTGGTATGTATGTTCTAAGTGTAGGATGTGCAGATTTCTTTTTTTTTTTTTTATTGAATTTTCCATACACATACACAAAAAATCAGTTCTGATTTCTTTATGGAAATGTCTGCAATCCCCATAATTTTATCGGGAGAAGCACTAGCAGCGAATCCTCGTATTTGTACTTTTTTGACCAACTTCTTGAATTTTCACAAACTTTGTGTTTTTTTGTTTGCAGCATTTCACAAAACATGGAAACGCAAACCGTCAAGTTAATTTTGCTCTTCTGAAGACAAATATAATCTCCTATGAGAAAGTCCCACAGAGCAACAGAACGTTTTTCCGCCATATGTGAACTAAAGACAGGCAGAACCGGTTCTGAAAAGAATGGGCCCTTGAGAACCCAGTATAGCCTGCTAATTAAAACAGAAAAGGGCTTCTCCTTGGAAATCAGTTTGTTTCCAAAGTGTAAACAAGTAATTAGCATGCAGTCAGCATATTTGATATATGCAAATGCATGCAAATGGTGGGATTTGACAACAAGGACCTTTTCCTGCAGCCTTTATGGGATTCTAACTAGAACCAGGAAAAGGTTTGTCTTATCCCTCATGCAAGCATGAGCTTTCTTCCTCATACATAATTCTCTCGTTCTCCCCTCTGCCTTTCACAAGCCCTGCATTTGTGACATAAAAATCATGTCTATCGCCACATATTGTGTCGACTCACAGTCTGTTCTGGACCTCTTTGTCAAGAAAGGTTATGTGACCAAAGTGCAATGGAGTCACCATGTAAAAAGGTTGCAAAACTGCTGGCTGAACTTGCGTTACAGAAGACTGTTGTGTTAATCAACTGTAGTACAGGAAAGGCAGGGTGGTGCAGCAGTTAGAATGCTGAACTGCGATATGCATGATCACAGGTTAGAATCCCATCGCAGCCACCAATTTGCTGTGTAAAAATGAGCAGCTCACTTCCTCATCCTGTGATGTAGTCAATTCCGGCTTTAAAACCTAATAGATGCAACCCCTACCTTGAGACATTACATCTTAGATAGGTTAATCTGGGTTACTAAACTGTGAAAAATTATCATTTTTTGCAAACACTATGTTTTGTACCCTTTTATGTGGGGCATGGATGTAGAACAACTTGGGTGGGGGGAATGAAACACCATCCCCTAATGAGGTAGTCAGCTTCTGGTGGGAAGGCTGAGTATCCTGCAAGGCTGGGATGGTGGTAACTTAGTTCATGTTTGAGATCTTATTTTTTTTTATTTTATCATTTTTTACTCATTGTTTTGTCTTTTAGTCAGAGAAACATAGAAAGATAAGTGCTGCTGGTAAAGACACTCAGTCCATCCAGTCTGCACTGGAACCCTAGCTATAACCACCATCATGGATTTAGATAATTAAGCTAAGGCTGGGTATTGAACACACTGACAAGGAAAAGAATGAAAGCAGGAATGAAAATGTAAGGCTTTAACACAAGACTGGGGAAAACAAAGCTGTGTAATGAGTTGACTGAATTCCAGCCCTGAGGAGGGCTGCAAAGAAAACACAGACGTGTGCCAGTTGTCAGACTGCAGGACACAGCATGGCTGCTAACAGGAGTCCTGAGAAAAAAAATCCATAGCTATGGAATTCTCCTCTCTTTTATTTTGCCCACTCTCCCCAGCAGGCTAGCAGTTAGGCCCAAGAGCAAAACTGATGTAAACAGACCCTGAGGATACAAGTTAGATGATAGTGGCAAGCAAGGGTTGGTTAATTTATACACCCAAGAAGATCGGAGTTAGGTCCTACACCCAGGGATTGGGTAACTCAGTTTTGGAAGCATTTGACTTCTGCCTATACAGTAAGGAAACTTACTAATTTAAAGCAGCAGTGCAACAAAGACAAAAAAATAAGTTACTCACCTGTAACCATAGTTCTAGGAGTGGTATATAGTTCACATCCACACATTGACAGTTCCTCTGTTAGTGCTGATTCGTTGGAACATCTTTAAGCTAAGCTCCACTCATCACCCAGGCAGTATGTCCTCCGGCTCCACCCCGTGACATCAGATCTTGCACGCTGGAAGCAGAGATCTGTGTGCCACTTGCCAAGGGAGGCCAGATGGGTGGTGTGAATGTGAACTATGTGTGACTCCTAGAACTACAGTTACTGGTGAGTAACCTGTTTTATTAGAGGTGTGGATATAGTTCACTATCCACACAATGGCAGACTTCCAGCAGTTCTCCAGGAGGAAGGAGCAAGGCACACATCCCTACATGAACAGAGACTGGAAAACTGAGGACCCAAATGCAGCATCCCGATGAGTCTCTAGGTCGATGCTGTAATGGGAGATGAAGGTGTGTGCAGACTTCAAAGTGGCAGCCCTGCAGATCTCCTGAGTTGGGATGTCCCTGGATACAGCCACTGAAGCAACAGTATGTCTGGTGGAATACATCCTAAGCCCTACAGAAAGCTCCCTACCAGCCAACCTATAGCAGAGGTCGATGCAGGATGTAATACTCCTGCCAATTATCTGCTTTGCTGATGGTCTGCCAGGCATGGCTTCAGCATATGTTACAAACAGTTGGCAAGCCTCACTCCAAACTCCAGCTGTGTGCTCCTTATAATAAGCAAGTGCTCTCCACAGATCCAGAGTATGGAGCCTGCAGTTGACCTCCAAAGATGGGTTGGTAAAACATTCTGGAAGGTTTATCACCTGGTTAAGGTGGAATTCCAATGCTACTCTTGGGAGGAACGTTTCGTGGGAGCAAAGCATGACCTTGTCTCTCTGGAAGAGCAGATATGGAGACTTCACCGAGAGCACCTGGAGCATACTGATCCTTCTGGCTGTCATGATGGCCACCAAGAATGCCATCCTCCACAACAGGTATGACATCTCACACCTGTGCATAGGCTCAAATGGCTTGCCCATGAGCATAGCCAGCAACAGCAATAGGTCCCATAGTGGTGGTGGTTCATGCACTGGAGGGGACAGGTGGTCAAGGCCCTTGAAAGAGTGCCCAACCACCTTCTCCTGGGCCACTGTCAGCACACCAGCCTGTGCCCAGTCTGTAGAGATGGCTGCCAGGTGCACCTTGGGAGTCATCGCTCATAGCACCAGTTGGGAGAAGGACAAAAGGTACTTGAGGATACTAGCCACAGGGCAGGCAAGGGGATCAAGCTCCTTGCCCTGATACCAAATGGAACACCCTTTCCATTTAAAAGTGTAGCACTGGCGAGTCGATTCACTTTGGTAGACCTCCACAATGTGAAGCACATCATCCAAGAGACCAAAGCCTGGAATTCTAGCTTCTCAGGGACCAGGCTGTGAGGTGCTGGGACTGAAGGTCTGGGTGTAGGACCTTCCCTGTTGTCTGGTCAGCAGGTCCTGGTGAAGAGGCAGCCACCACGGAGGCCTGCTGCTGAGTCTGAGGAGATCGGGATGCCAGAACTGACGTGGTTAGTCTGGAGCTATGAGGATCATCCATGTGTAAGCCCCCTCTCCTTTGAGAGGTACTTGTGTTCCCTTTAGGGCACCCCTCCCTTTTATTGCCCTCAGAACTTAGGGATTTATGGGTGCTCTGGGGGCATAATTCCTGCTGTTCACCATGAGGTGGCAGCAGAGAGCAGGGTTTCCAGGGTTATAAATAGGGAGGAACAGCGTTCTCCTGGATCCCCCTCCAGTGTTGTGGAACCTCCTGGGGGACTTCCTGAGGGGCTCCCTTTGGGGACACCTGATTGGTCATCTTTACAAATTTATTAGAGACCAACTTGGTGATTCTTCTAAATCCATTTTAGATAGTTGGAACACAGACTTGGAGCAGGAGACTTCTGTCTCCTCCTAACAAGAGGCCTCCCCTTTAGCACTAAAGCTGACCCATTCAAATAGGTGGAGGGAATTCGCCTGGAAATGTAGTGCACAATTTTTTCTTGGCCAAATATCTTCCACCATCCTACGGGAAGTGTTGGCGTACTTGTTCTTGTAAGCTGGCAGATTTGGCCCACATTTTCTTGTCCTCTCCTCAGCTAACACCTTTCTGGTGCAATTTCCAACAAGAAATATCAGATTGCCTAGGGGAACTAATTGAACTTACGACAGACGCAGTGTTCCTTTCAATTTTTCCCCCTCATAGGCCATCATGGCATCACACTTTACTCCCGCTATACATTCTGGCAGCACAAAGGGCCATTACAAGGTGCTGGATGTCAGTCATTATCCCCACAATTGCAGATTGGAGAAAGGTAGTCTTAGAAATTTAGCACATGGAAAGCCTGACAGCACAACACACAATAAAGAGAATTCATTCAGGGAGAAATGGAGATCATGGGGGATGTATATATCCATGCATGACCCTGATTTCATTCCTTAAAACCCCACTTTAGAAGGGAAAATAGAAGACCTACTTCACTCAATAAATTATTTGGTAACCAATGGGTCCATTGGCATCTACGAATGTGTCAGAGGGTACCCAAGATCCAACAAAGGAAGGTTATTCAGATCTCCATAGAGTTTCATTTTATATTGATTTTTTGTAACACCATACTACAATTACCATAAGAACTAATGTAATGATATGTTATCTATGCATATTGGTATGGACCATGTACTATCATAACTTAACAGACAAATATGTAACATATGTAAGTATCCTACTTCTTGCAAGGGAATGGGTGCTCCGTAGGAAAGGTGGCCAGATAGCTTGGTAGCATCACTGGGAGTTGAGGTTTCCCGGGGCAGGTCTGGTAGAGGCCCACTAGGAGGGAGATGGTAGGGCCTTAGGAAGGACCCCAGGTTTCCCATGGAGGTGTTGGCCTGGGCTGCCAGGGCTGTGAGAGTTGTGTCAGAGCTCCCACAGGGGAGAGGCCAGTGGCACTGGTCTCCTCCTGTGCCCAGTGTGGCAGGGCAGTCCAGGTGGTTGAGGGGGCACAGGAGAGCTTCCACCTGGTAAGGGGCCTGCTTGGAGGGGCAGGTCCTGGGGCACCGATCAATCAAGGGTTGGGTGAGCTGCAGGTCTTCGGACAGTCCTTGGAGGGTTTCTCCTGGCCAGATGCTTATAGCAAGCTCAGGAGTTGGAAGTTGGGATGCAGGCAAGGTTCGAGGGCACACCCATTTGGCATCTGGAGGGGCACTCAGGGAACAGGACACCAAGGGTACCAGCAGGGGATCTTGAGCTGCTCAGAGGGCCTGGGTTGTGGCAGAGCTCTGGATCCTTCGTGTGGCAGCTCAAGGTGTGGCAGTGGGCAGCAGGCTGCAGCCTGGGTATGCTGTGGGTCTGCTATGCCCATGCCTGGGGCAAGCCCCGGGGCCTCCATTTATGAGCAGGCCTTTAGGCCCATATTGGCCGCAGCTCCATGCTAGGAAAGGGATATGGAGGGCTGAACAAAGGAAAGTGTTTACCAGTGAATCAAGGCTCCCAGGGTCAATCAGGGACTGGTCAGAGGGAGTAAATTCCTGGAATCCTTGAAGGATTCGGTGTTTGGGTCCAGGGAACAGGTGGGAGAAGCTTCACCATGTAGCTTGAAGGCATGGCTTGACCAGGGAAATGGAAAAGTAAGAGCAGGGTGGCTTACCAGCGCTAGAGAGATGTGGGGCCTGTGCTTCTTTGAAGAGGAAAAGTTCCAGTTCGGGTAAAACACCTGAGTTCCAAGGAAAAAAACGTATAGCCTTGCAGCAACTGTCTATAAGATCCTTTTCTTTCTTTGGAGTTGCCAGCAATTGTAACATATGTAAAATGTTCTAGGCCCCATGGAGCTGATATGCATTTTAATGTAAGGAGATGCCCCCTGTGGCCCTGCAATCATTTGGGCACAGTCAAAAAAAGGTGCTTATTTGGGGTAAATAAAATACAAATCCTCAATTTTTAATCAGTCCATGAGTTTGCATTTCCAGGAAGCCATCAGGTCCAGAAGCTTGCACCTGCTGGGGGTTTGGGGCCAAGGGGAGCCATGGCCGCAGTTCATCGTGGAGTGCCTGGTTCCAAAGAAGGGGGGTTCCTGGGGTGTTTTCTTCAATATCTGGAGTGGAGACCTGGGGTTACAGGAGTTAAGAAACCGTAGAGAGGTAAGATAAGCTATTTTCTTGCCTTTCATGCTGTGCAGTTTCGGAAGTGTGTCTATACTGAGGGCCCCCTCCCCCGGTTCATCAGTGATTTCAATCATCCTCTAGACATTCGGAGAGGGGGTGGCTACACATGCCTTGTTCTTCTAGGTCTTGACCACCACTCTGTGGATCAAGGGGAAGGGAGGAAAAATGTACATGAGGACTGGGGTCCAGGGCCTCACAAAGGAATCCCCCATCAGTGTCTTAGACTGTGGGGGGCAGGCACAAAAGAGTCACAGTTTTGCATTTTCGCAGGAGGTAAATGGGTCCACCAGAGGTGTGCTCCTCAGGAAGAACAGGTGGCTAACCACCTCCTGATGCAGGAACCACTCATGCATCATCTCACCCACCTGGCTGAGAGTGTCTGCCAGCTGACTGTCCACTCTGTTGACATGGATCACCAGGAGATCTGCACCCATGCTGCACATGAAAGTCCAGGTGTGGAGATCGTCCTGACACAGAGAGAGGGAGTGCATGCTGCTCAGCCTGTTCAGGTAGAACATGGTCATGGTGTTGTCCATCTGGACTTGCATGACTTGCCCCCTGAGTAAAAGAGCAAATTCCATCAGAGCTAGCTGCACTGCACACAGCTTCAGCAGGTTGATGTGGTGATGGGAGTACCTGTGTGACCAGAACCCCTGAGCCCTGTGTTCCCCCAGATGTGATCTGCACCCCACCAGAGGCATGTCCTTCAAGAGAGTGACAGTGGGCTCTGGGCGGACAAACAGGATTCCTTCCTCCAGGTGTTCTGGAATCAGCCACCACTGTATAACATCTCACATTAGCTGGGTTACTGTAACCATCTGATCTAAGTGTCCTAGGTGCTGGGACCACTGACGGCCCAACTCTTACTGGAAGTGCTGCGTCTACCAGCAGGCCCACCGGACTATGGTGGTGCAGGATGTCATGTTGCCCAGCAGCTGCAGGAAGTCCCAGGCAGGGCACAAGTACCCAACCTGAAATGATCCAGCAAAGCAGGTAAGACCCAGTGTCCAGTCTGCAGGGAGGCAGCCCTTGGCACACAGGGAATCTAGCTCTGCTCTGATGAAGTGAATCACCCGCAAAGGGATCAATTCAGACTTGACCAGGTTGATTAAGAGTCTCAAGTCTCTGCAGGCCTGGAGGGTCAGATCCCTGGACTGCTCCACCACTGTCATGCACTTGATGAAGACCCTAGGCATGGACAAGAGGCCAAAAGGCATGACCTGGAACTGATTCAGAACCCCTTCTGTGAGGAACCAAAGGTACTGTCAGTGGGACGGACGGACCGGATTGTGGAAGAATGGGACCTGGTGCCTCACAATTCACCTAGGTCGTTCGGTTATTAAAATATTGCTTCTTTCCCCGCAAAGATACTTCCTTAATGTGGGGGGAAAAATGATATTCTTGTATCTTCATTCACCTCTAATGATATGGACCAATTCTTCTTATATCTTATAATGGCGGTATGTGTAAACTTGTTTGTAATTGCTATCATGTGAGGCAAAATTATTATTATGGATATGTATTTAAAAAAGCTAATAAAATATAATTTAAAAAAACAAAAAAAAAAGATACTTCCTTAAGAAAAGCAACTGGGTTGAGCAGTTTCAGCTGAATAACAGAATGTTTTGATACACTATTAGAAAGCATGTGTCTGAGGAGTCGAGCACGATTAAGAATGGTGTCTCTGGAAGCGACATGTTCTCCAAAAAACAGCTGCTGGAGCAGTCTTCCTTAATTAAGTGCACAGCGTTGTCACAAGTGAGAGATCCTTAATAAGTAAGTCTACCAGGCGGCAGCAACAAAGTACCAGGGACAGGCAAGTCTTCTCTGGTTCTCAGTACAACCAAAAGCATTTCTAAAAGGCTTGTTTTTTTAACCCAGTCATGTGTGTAGTAGTAGTAGTAACACAGAAACAGAGAATTTGTCAGCAGAAAATGGACCACTTGGCCCATCCAGTCTGCCTAGATGTTCCCTGCTTGATCTGTCTCTGTAGACCCTAACTGGTCTCCGGTGACCCTCCCTCCTCCCTACCAATTTTCTAAAATATCACTATGTTTATCCGTCACACACCTGAAGCCCCCCATGATCTTCACCTCCTCTCCACTTCTGCTAGTAGTCGTAGGTTTAGGTTTATAATATGTGTAGACAGAACTCTGAAGCAAACACAGAGCACTGTAAATTATACACCACAAAAACTGCTTGATTAAGACACTTTTTCAGCATACTTGTAAAATATTGGAAGTGATTGGAGAGAATTCCTAAAGATGACTGTCCGCCACCATAAAAAGAAAACTGCTCCCCCACTGACTGTACCCTGGAGAGTGGTGGCACCCTTAAAAACACCCTGACCCATGGATCATGACTCCTAGGCAATTGTGATTATTTGCATATTAATTATATGTAAACAGCATGCTAATTACCAGTGATTTGCATACCAACCAGCCAAACTTCTTTTTAAGGGGGAGATTCAGATTGGCTTTAAATGCTAAGAGCTGCCAGGTACTAGAAGGTTCTTTTTTCTTTGGGGTGGGGGACCGGATCTGGCCCAATTTTCATGGTCCTGTTTGTTCCTATTCATTCACTCTTCCATACAAACCACAGAAGTGCTGCATGAGCGGCACTTGAGAGCAGTTAATCTTCCTGCTCAGTGAGTGAGCGTGCATGCGAGGTGGGGGTCATGGGGAGGTGCCTGTGTGACCTAAACTGTGGGGTTGGGCCAGAATTTTCAGAAGACTATCTCCCATTTTGTCCCATCGTAATCGATTATGGTAAACATTTTCCAAGGGTAAGGCTCTAGCAGAGCTGCAGGCAGTTCTACAGATTTGTTTTATCAAGTAATGTCACAAACAAGGAAAAGACAACATGTAAATACTGTAATTTCAGATTGTTTGTACTGCAGTTTTGTTCTTCATATCACCCTCATCTTTTCCTGTGTCCTCCCCTTCCCCTTGGCCGCCTGCAGCAACGCTTTGTTTTCTTTGGAATTACTGTTTCCTCATCCAAATCCAGTTGTCCCATGCTGGTAGCAGTCCCACAGCCTTTTTTCATCATATGGTAACCCTTACATCTCTCATCTGCCCATCTCTCTTTAGCCACAGGCCTGTGCTGGACCTTGCCGGTGCCACCCTTGCCTTGTGGAGAAGAGGCCTCGAGCTGGGTGGGAGGCAGGGTAACAGCAGCAATCCTCTGCCAATCAGGCTTCATCCTCCTGAGTTGCCAGGGGACAATGAAACATCAGAAGGCAGCACTCTACCACCACAGAGACTTCATATGTCCAACCGAGACTGTAGGCATCCATGTGGAGTAGAGTTGTTCGGAATCTGCAGAACTGAATCGGATTCCAATCGGATTTTCAGATTTAAGAATTTCAGAATTGAAATCTGAAAATCCTAAATCCTAAACTAAATCCTAAAACATATGTTTACTTTAGGATTCTAAATCCGAATCCAATTTTAAGCTCCTTCTAGAATTTGAATAGGAGCTGGATTAGGAATTGGAAATTTCCTAAAATCTGAAATCTGAAAATTGGATCAGAATCAGTCAATTCCAAACATTCCTAATGTGGAGAGTTCTCCAGGCTCCAAATCCAGTCCAGATAATGTCGGGTGGCGGCTAGGGATGCTGGGACCAACAAGCTACATGTAATATGGCTCAGGCTTAGTGGGGCACTCTTCAGTTAGGGAGCAATCATAAAGGTAGGGGTGAGGGATGTGCTCCTGAATATCACCCCATGTCCCCATCACTAGGGGTCTGCTGATCACCTAATTGGGATTTCAGGTCACTGCAATCAAACTTGGGTTCCTTGCCTTGTGAATAAGCATGTTTATGACTAAGCATTTGTGTGGCCTGTGTGGCCTAGTGTCATCTCCCAACAAAATTTGACCCAGGTCTTGTACCATAATGTGCATACTGTACATTGCAAATGTTATCCAACTGCTACACAGAAACATTGAATTTGACTGCAGAAAAGGACCACTTGGCCCACCCAGTCTGCCTATGTTTTCCCTGCCTGTACTGTCACAACAGACACTGCACTACTTTGTCTCCGGCTCCCTGCCTCCACTTGCTTTCCAATAAGCATAGAAACATAGACGTTGATGGCAGATAAGGACCGCAAGGCCCATCCAGTCTGCCCATTTCTTTTTCTGCCTCATGAATGTGCCATCGGCCTTTACTCTGTCAATGGCCTATCTATTCATACTCATCTGTATTGCTCCCGTGTGTCTTTCCCATGCCTGTTTGAAGCCCTGCACTATATTCATATCCACCACTTCCTGAGGTAAGCCGTTCCATGCAACCACCACCCTTTCTGTGAAAAAGGACTTCCTCACATTATCCCTTAATCAGCCTCCCACTGATCTCATGCTGTGTCCATCTCTAAGATTCCCCTGTGCCTAGCTCATGCATGCTTGAAGCCCCTTACTGTTTTCACCCCCACCACCTCTGCTGGAAGACTGTTCCAAGCATTCGCCACTCTTTCAGTGAAGAAATACTGCTTCAGATCGCTCTTGAATTTACCCCCTTCCAGCTTCATTGCATGTCCCCTTGTTCTCGTCTACCTTTTCCTCTGAAAAATGCTCCCCTCTTGCACATTATTTACCCTTGTGAGGTATTTATAGGTGTCTATCATATTCCCCCACTCCCTTCTTTCTTCCAAGGTGTACATACTGAAGTCCTTCTCCTTCAGTCTCCCCTCATAGGGCTTCTGAAGTAGACCCTGCACCATTTTAGTTGCCCTCCCCTGGTCTGGCTGCACTCTGTCTATGTCCTTCCTGAGACAGGACACAACCCACCAGGTAGGTACTCCAGGTGGGGTCTCACCAGCAATCTATACAATGGCAACACCACCTCCCTTCTTCTGCTGGTGATACCCCTCCCTGTACACCCCACAATCCCGCTATCCCTACCTACTGTCTTGCTGCACGTTTTGCCACCCTAAGGTCAACAAATATGATTACTCCCAGGTCCCTTTCCTGTTTAGGGACCATCAATACCTCTTCTACTCACTGTAGAATATGAGCACTTCTGATGGAATTAGGCTTCACTGTACAACGAAAAAGGTGGCCAGTCAGTGTGTGCTCAATGAATTAGCCAGTGAACCATTTTTTAAATAATTTTGCTAAAATTTGTTTTTTAATTAATTTGTTTAGTTTTTGTTTACCAGGTAGGTATGCTGGACAATACAATGCCTATTTTCAGGCACGACCCAGGAGATCTACAGCATCAAATGACAGTATCACAGTGATACAAGAGCACAACAGCACAGTTGCACCACAGACATCGGCAGCAGAGATCAAACAATTCAGTAATAATGCTGTGTGGAATGCGGAATTCTGCTGGCGAAATTAACGTGGAATGACCATTCTGTTAGCGGAATTTCCACTGTAATTTTGCTGGTTCCTCTGTGGAATTCTGCCTGCTGTGATCTGTGGAATAATATTCCGTGGAACAACATTCTTCCCTGGAAAATCATTCGGTAGCCATTTCCGTGGAAATATTGAGATTGGAACATCATTTTTTCCACAGAAAATCGTTCCGCAACCATTTTCTGCTGTAGAATTCCACCATTCTGTTTTTGGCAAAATTTGGTGAAATTTCAGTGGAATTTCAAAAATTCCGCTAAATTTCATTCTGCCAGAATTTAAAAATTCTGTACAGCACTATTCAGTAGCACAAACATATATGAGCAAATACAACACGTGTACCACTGAAAGAGCAACAGAAATGCAAATAACAGCAAATACAGTGCATCAGATACATGAGCATTTATCAGAGGGCAGCAGGATTAGCCAATGTTGGCTAGTATTTTGTAAGCCGTGTTAGCAGGTGTCCACTTGAAAAAAATGGCTTAATGGCTAAAGCAAAAGAGGTGGTGGCTAAAAGAAATGGGTGTCAGTCAAATGGCTAATTATTTTTGGCATCTGTTAGAAGTGTCAGTGGCTAAGTAGGTAGCATGTTCACCTCGGGGTCTGGAAGATCCAAAGGTTGTGGTTCTAGCCCCACACCAGGTGATTGGGGTAAAGCCCATAACTGACACTGTAGTTCAGCATGAGGGGGGTTGCTGCACTGGTGAGGTGCTGTTCATCTGACGAGATGTTAAGCCAAGGTTCCATTTGCCCATTACTGGTCACTGCCCAGGTGGAGGTAAAAGATCTCATGGCACTTATTGATAAAGAACAGGGGAGATTCTCTGATCTCATGGCCAAAATTCCCTGTCAGTAAAACAGGCCCATGCAAACCCCCAGGACACACCTGGAAACAAGCAAGAATAGCTGAGTGCACCTTTAGTGGTCAGAAATTACAAATAAAATCTGGAGGTAACACTGTGTCTGAAGGCTGATGGGTACCCATGGGTTAAAACTCAGGTGACAATTCGGCAAGTATTTGCAGCTCTCGGGGAGTCACAATTTCTATATTACAATTATAGCAAAGATAACACCATGGCGCCAAGTGATGAGGGATTGTTCTGGCATACTCATGACCTGGCTTCACACTCCGAGCCCGGGACATCAGGAGCGGAGGCCAACAGGGCTGGCTCAGGGCATCTGCTCAGATGCTTTCCCCATGGGGGTGAGCAGAGTGGATACCTCACCACTGTGCTTATGGCCTCTGGTGGGGGAGGTGCCACAGATGGCACGGATGATCACACGCTGTCAAGCACTCCCCCCAGGCCAGCTCCAAGTGTCCCTGTCAATGGGGAGAGGGAGGGCAAGAGAAAAAGCAGTGGAAATGGCACATCTACAGGACGCATGAAGGCCCCCTTCACACCCCCCCAGGGCAGGAGCCCTCCTGCAGGCCTTCAGAACCCCTCCAGCCAGCACTGTGGATAAATGAGAGTTCCCTCTTCTAGGCCAGAGGCAGGTCCTGGCAGAACCAAAATGGCCAAGCAGGATGCCAGGCAAAAGGAGGCAAGCCTCCGCTAGGCCAGAAGGGGCTCCCCCTGCAGGGACAAGCCAATCCCATAGGTGCTGGCAGAACAAGTTGTCTAGCAGGTGCCCCACGTCAGTGGAGAGTAGGGTGGTGGGTGTGTGTGGCAGCAGCTGTGGGTGCCAAAGGAGTAAGATTCTAGTGGGCATGTAAGGAGGTAACAAATATAGCACCACAATGGCTCCAGAAATCATACCTGTATCACTCTCACAAGAGTTTGGGAATCTGGCAAAGTCTGAGACGCTGACAAGATTCAGTTCCTATGCCAATCATTCATCACCAAAGTAAGCAAACTGACTCCAGCCCCACCAGAAGAAAAGAGGCAACCTATGCCACTATACCTTGCAACCATCGTAGAGTACTCGGATGTAAGGCGTCTTGCTGTAAGACATCTCCTCATCATTCGCGCCCAAGAAGCGCAACGATCTGTCGTAACTGTCCGAGGTAGAGTCATACCAGGCAGCTGACTGCAGGCAGTTGTAGATGAAGCTCTGTCTGGCTGTAGCACTCAGCAGCTTAAGGAAAGTCATCTGAACGGTGTGGACGGGGTTGTCATCAGAGTCCACATAAGAGAACTATATGTGTGGGGAGAGGATATGAAAAACAATAATTAAAAGAAATCCTTGTATTTTGCCCTGGCTGCAAACCTTGCTAGAAAGCCCTGAAAAATCAGAAGGTAATGCAGTCTTGTGTCTTGATGACAGGGACTAGGAACCATGAGATCCAGATGTGACCTTGAGCAAGCCACTTGACCTTCCTTTGTGCAGCCCCACCCGGCCTTAAAAGTGGAGTAGAAATGAATTACTCTCTGAAGGGCAGCGGGCTCATTAACCATCTGATCGGAGCTATAAATAGCCCCAGTACACAATCTGAGATAGTTGAATTGCCCATGGCTAACCCCCCTTATTGACGTTAGCTGGGGGGATTCTGGAATGCCACTGAAGCGGCTGCCTGCGTGAAATGTCAGGGCAAGGTTATGGCAACCATGGAATCAACCAGACAAATCAAAACCACACAACAAAGCAGTAAATAAAATGTTTACTTTGGCACACAAAGTGCAACCACGAGCCAGACCTACAAGACTAGGTGTGGGGGCTTTTAAAAAGCCAGGAGCACAAAAAATTACAAGAAGAAAATGTTAATTGTAAAAATTAGTTGTTTATTTTTTTTTTTTGGAGTATTTTTTCCATTTGTCCATTAGAAGCTTTCCTACCTGATAGTATTAGGTGTGAGGTAAAGAGCAGTAATTTTGGTCGAGTCTGACATACCTGGTTCTATTCCACTTCACACCTCATCAGCACTGTGACCTCACTTGTTGTCATTTAATAGTTGACCAGTCTGGGCCAGCCCAGTGGCACTGAGGGTTGAGGCGCTGTACACAACACCTCGTGCCATGCTGGTGACCCAGGGTCAGGAGTGACCTCATGTTTCCGTGGGTCTGCAGGGGAGGGAGAGGATTGAGCATCCAATAGACCGCTCTCCTCCTGGGGAGGGGAGGGTTGTTGTCCTGCTCCTTGGCTGCCCCCTACTGGAGTCTGGAGGGCAGTGCCAGATGCTGGGAGACACAGAAGTGTGGAGACATAACGTGCCTCCACACATGCATGTTCATGCCGCGAGGGGGGGGGTGTACAGGGAGAGAAACGGAAAGAAGATCTGGCAGGTTCCATGACGCTGCAGCACCGCATCTGGCTTTCTCAGGTATGTGGATTGTGCTTCGGGGGGGAGGGCGGACCTCCCCCGCCAGCCCTGCCATGGAAAGAATATCCATGGGGGAATACCAGGAGAGCCTGGAGTCGGGGAAGTGGAGCTGTGGAAGAGAACCTAGCCTTCTGAGGGGTGACCGCAGCCTGCCTGCCAGCCCCGAAAGGGAAAAAATCAATATGGAAAGAAAACAAAATAATTGACCAGTCTGGCAGCAGGGGACTGGCCCTTCTTGGACAGTTGTGATGTTAGAGACCATGAGGTTATAGGGCTGATGATGTATGAGGGTGAACAGAACTAGCTATGTCAGCCTCCAGGTAGATTACTGTTCCACACATGACACCTGGTGTTGTCAGCTAGAAAATCTTTTAATTACCAAAAGGGGGAATATTTCAGATATAAGAAGTAATAGTTCTCTGCTTTTGAAAGTTAGTAATAATTTCAGGCAGTACACTAGGGGCTCGATTCTCAAAAGGGGCTTAGATCGGCGCAAGCCGAGGCTATCAGCAGCTTGCCCCAATGCCCAGTGTACCAGGGACCCTGCACCCGATTCCTTATTGGGCAGGGTACTGTTGGCAAAGTCCCACACCTTGCGGCAACTGTGGACATGTGCCTAACAGAAGGCACACCGGGAGGGCATGCTGTAAGCTGCAGGATGGCCATGGGCCACTCCAGCGTCCCCCTCCCTGAACCTTGATGTGCCCTGTAATGTAAAACATTTGGTGCCCAGTTCTCTGGTGATCCAGTGGCCCCTCTCCCCAATCCTCAATGTGCCCTGCAATGTAAAACATTTTATTGCCCACTTCCCTGGAGTTCTAGCGGTCCCCCCTTCCCAATGTTCTTGTAATGGACATCATTGTCTTGCCCACATTCCTGGTGGTCCAGTGCCCCCCTCTGCATGATCGTCGATGTCCCTGTTATAATCGCAAATTATATAACCCCATTCATTGGTGATCCAGTGGACTCCTCCTGATCCCCAATGTCTCGTTAGTATATATTAATCAATTAAGCCCCTGTCATTTGACCAGTGGCCCCCACCTTCACTCTCAGTTGGTAGTGCCTACCACTCCTGCTTCCCTCCCATGACAGAGTTGAATCGCACAGTTCTCTTTACACCTCCGGTGATTGACTCTTCAACTGAACTGTCACTGAGTTCATACTATAAGGTGCAGTATGCGCTCAGTGACAGTTCAGTCAGGGGCTGGCCCTGGAGGTGTGAGGAGGGCTGTGCTGGTCTCCGGCTCTGTCACAGTAGGGTGGGAGTGGGGTGGTAGGCACTACCAGCTGGAGTGGGGGGGGCCCACTAGACCACCAATGACAGGGATTTAATTGATTAATATACTAACGGGAAGATTGGGGATCTGGGGGGGGCCACTGGCTCACCAATGAATGGGGTTATATAATTTGCGATTATAATGGGGACATCGGCGATCGTGGAGGGGGGGGCCACTGGATTACCAGAGATGTGGGCAATACAATGATTTCCATTATGGGGACATCCGGGAGGGAGGACTGCTAGAATACCAGGGAAGTGGGCAATAAACTTTTCTGCATTATGGGGCATATTGGGAATCGGGAAGGGGGGACTGCTAAAACACCAGGGAAGTGGGCAGTACAATGTTGTATATTATGGGGCACATCGGGGAGGTGGGTGGCTGCATCTACAGGGGTGCATTTCAATTACTTTCACATCGACGTGGACAGACTGGATCAGGGAGGGGGGGCATGGCACATTATCCCTGAGGAGAGTTTTCTAAGTACCCTTAGACCAGTCTTGGCTGGTCTGAGAGTACTTAGAAATTCTCCCTCTGGGAGAGTTCTTAGAATACGACGTTCAGGGATGTGGCAGCTTGCGTCTGCCACATGCTCCCTAGCACCAAGTCGCAGCCCAGTTTCAGGTGCAGGGGCAGCGCAAGCCCTGTTTGGGGCAGGCAGCCTGTGGTTGATGCAGTTTGTGAATAGCTCAGGGGGCAGTTATTGACGCAAGGTGCCATGTGCACCATTTCTGTTTGGCCAAGGCGCCTTGCGTCAAACCTAGGGCTTTGAGAATTGGGCCCTAGCTCTTTAAGCACGGACATTACATTCGATCTTTAGTTTTGGAAGTAAAAAAGAGTTTCTTTCTTTCTTACATTTACCTGTCATTCATACTATGTCAATGGGGGCACTGGATGTGCTTCTTCCAGATATGAGTATACTCTCACACATGTTTGGTCACCCAGATGCATTCAGCTTTATCATGCCCAAACCTGTATGGGATGACGGTCTTAAACCTCAAGGGAGACAAATCTCAGTGCATCGATTAACTTATATGAGAAAATACTGCCAGTGTGTGTTGTGTGTGTGTGTGTATGTGGGGGGATGGATTTGTGGGTGTGTGGGGGTGTTGGAGATATACGTGTGTGTGTGTCTCTGCAGGGTGTGTGTGCATGTGCGCACGTGCACGTGTGTGTGTAAGGTGTGGGTGGATATGTGTGTGTGTGTGTGTGTGTATATGTACACGTGTGTGTGTGTGTGTGTGTGTGTGTGTATGTGTGTGTGGATATAACAATACATTACAATGTTTCAATCCAACTATCCTGTTTTGAAAGCCTTGGTTTTTTTTTTCTCTCCAGCCAGTAATCTATGTAGCATACATCTAAATCAGACAAGCTAAGTATTCAACCCATACATCAGGCTTTAATGTAATAACTCCGTGCCACATTTAATTAGGCTCCTAAGCTCCGTCATCTTCCCCGCTGGCAGCCGTTCGACATCACAGCCATCATACTGGCAGCAATTATGACAAGACTAAAGACAAGCACCATCTCCATTCCAGCTGGCCATCGTGTCAAACGTTTTCAGCAAATCCACTGCTAATCCGTCAACATTTTGGACTGACAGGGAGCCCTGCATATTTCTTTGCTTTTTTTTTTTTTAAAGAGCAAGAAGCTGCGTACTAACATAAAAGCGAAAAGCTATATTTACAATTATGTTTCCCTTTAGTGTTTTCTAGTTTGTTTTTTTTTTTTACTTTCTCCAGTTATAGTGGTACCGCGCATTGTGGCGCTGGTGACCTGGATATGAGAACCAGCCTGAGATATCAGGGGATGGCCAAGAGGAGCAGGACTCAGCATTCTAGCGGACACTCCCCTTCCTTTGAGGTGGGAGGGTTGCACTCTCCAGTACCATGCCTCCACCTTGGTAGTCACAGGGGGTAGTGCAATAGGCGAGCGACATGGGAGTTAGGGATGTATCCTTGCTCCGGTGTGCAGTCAAACATGTGTGGATGCACACCTAGATGCTCTAGCTGATATCGCCTCTTGGAGAGGAACAAATCAGGGAAACGTCAATGTGCGGCAAATTAGCACTGGCAATCTAGGGCCCCGCCTCCCGCGACTGCCCTCTGGTCCTCATACCAGATGGGATCAACGCAGACCATGGCTGATGGTAGCCTGGAGGGAGCCTACCTCATGGGAAAATGCCCTCATCTGAGGAAATTATTTTATTTGTTTATTTTTTTTATTGAAACTTTTGTTTACCGGGTAAACAATATGAGCCAAGGCCCTTTTTCAAATGTGACCCGGGACCATATTTATATTACAGTCATGACGTGCAAATACATTATACAAATACGCAATAATACAAAACAAATAATAAACACAACAAACATACGAACAATAGTACATTAATAACAATCACAAACCATCATACTTAAAAAGCATTGTCTCACTGATGCTTTAAAAGAATCTTTACCAGGGCAGTATCTTTAGAGTATCTTTAGAGGGCAGTAAGGAGGGCTGTGGAGATACTGGGATGCATAGGGAGAGGCATCACCAGTAGAAAACAAGAAGTTGTTATCCCTCTGTACAGGCAGCTGGTGAGACCCCATCTGGAGTACTGTGTGCAGTTCTGGAGACCCCATCTCCGCAAAGACATAGACAGGATGAAAGCTGTCCAGAGTAGGGCAACTAAAATGGTGCAGGGTCTGCACTGGAAGACATATGAAGAGAGACTAAAGGAGCTTAATATGTATAGCCTAGAGGAAAGGAGGGAGAGGGGGGACATGATAGAAACTTTCAAATACCTCAAGGGAATCAACAAAGTCCAAGAGGGTAGCATCTTTCAAAAAAAGAGGTGTGCAAGAACAAGGGGGCACAATTTGAAGATGGGAGGGACGGCTCCAGAGGTAATGTAAGGAAGTATTTTTCACAGAGAGGGCTGTGGATGCATGGAACGGCCTTCCTGAGGTGGTTGTGGAGTCAAAAACAGTGGTGGAATTCAAGCATGCATGGGACAGTCATAAGGCAATTCTAGGGGGTGGGGGTAGGAAGAAGTAGGCTGCTAGTTAACTAGGATCTGCAGCTTATCCATTAGGTAGGGAAATGGGCAGACTGGGTGGGCCAAGCGGTCCTTATCCGCCGTCAAATTCTATGTTTCTATGTAACAATATGTTGTAAAGTGCATGGAATCTTATTCCAATATACTGGAGCATAGTTGGAAAACGGTTCCTGATCTTCACTTTGTTTTTGGAACAGTCAGCATAATAGATGCACTGGCGCGTACCGCCCTATAAGGTATTTTAATATTCACAAGAGGAAACAGAGGAGAGTCATTTACCTAGGGTCAGCATAGTATAAACCAGACAACTTAAACTATATTGCGAGTATAAACATGGGAAAAGCCAAGATGCAGCGAAATACAAATTACAATGATGTGTTCTGAACGGGAGTTTCAATGCAAATCTGCATATGGCATGAAATGTGGTTGTAAGCAATAAAAACATCTGACTTGACCAAATTCACAAATAACAATGAACCGTAATTCAAAATTGTTAACGGTACATTTTGACTTTTAGCAAATCTAGCTGCCCTAGTTAATAATGCCCCCAGTAAACACCCTAAGAAAGGGTACATGACGGAGGTGAGAGGTGGATCAGGTTGGCAGATGGCCAGGCCAAGGTGGGCAGCATTGGTGACCATTGTAAAAATAATAGATATTAACAACAACAAAAAAAGACTATGAGTGTCCCCAACTGCACTCACAATTCCAGTTTGTGACATCACACTTGCATGCCTTTTATTTTGGAAGTTTTTCCAAATTTTTTGAGTCCAAAATGCTCAAAATAGAGTTAGCTGAAGCCCTGGTTGGCACCCCAGTTTGCAGCCTGGCATGAGAGGCTGAGGATGGAATGCCATTTATGTGCCACTGTACTAGGATTGAAGGTTAAGCACCCCAAGCTCTGCTGGACATGTATGTTCTAGTTTTTAGGGACAGTCTGGTCTAGTGGTTAGCATACAGAACTGTGAGTCTGGAGAACAAAAACTCCCAGGTTTGAATCCCGCTAGCACCACTGGCTCACTGCCTGATGCTGAGTTAGCCATTTGACCTCCCAGTGCTGCAATCCCTCTCAGCTGTGAAACTGGGCAGAAACAGGACCCTACTGAAAATGCGATGCTGCATCTCACTTGGGCAATTCTGAGTGAACGGAATTGTAAAATATAAATAAATAAAGGCACTTCATTTAAACTCAACAGGGGACAACATGGCCATTCATGATGGAATTTCCCACTGATGCGCTCGGCACCAAAGAAATCTTTTGATCTTCAAGAGGTGCCACCTAGCATTACTTTAAGCCTGACATATAGGAGTTTGTGGCAGAGCAATACTGCATCGTGATAAGCTCTGTGCTGCTCTCTGAATAAATTACACAGCTAGATGAGCAAAGCATGATTCAGGGATTCCAGGATTTTTCAGGCCAAGGACTCTACGCTGTCATCACTTGACCTAGTCCCTTCCATTCCACCCTGCGCAGCATCCACTTCGGCGGCAGAGACTGAATCAGTATGTGGCCTCAGAGGCAAAGGACAAAAAGGCAGCTGTGAAAATCAGATGCTGCTTTTAAGAACTTTGAGAGAGCTGCATCATTTGCATTGCCATGGTTACTGGAGTACAGAGAGGGAGAGACAGAGAGAGAGGCAGAATGATGGCTGGCACTGCACATACACATGATTAAATAGGCTTCTTTTAAATCATTTTCGATCCTTTGCTTTACAGCTTATGAAGAGTAGTGCTCCTAAGTGTCAGACTGCTTCATTTGCAAGAGCTCCCACCTTTGGGCCAGAAGGCTGTAGGTTCAGTTCCCACATTGATGACTTAGGTTTATACAGAATTGAACACCGACACAGCAGTATGGCACCCAGAGGGACTGCAGCCCTATAGGAGGTATTGTCCTTCAGTACTATAGCTGAGTGGCTCCTTTGCTCTTGCAAAGCCCTCTCCAATCTTCTGCCCCCTGCAGGCAGCGGTCAGTATACCATTTGGAATTCATTCCCATTTTACCAGTGTGACCCAGGGGTTTACCCCCTCGCCTTTGAGTCACAAGGTCACGGATTCAAATCCCATACAGAGGGAACAAACTTATATCCAATACTGTTACTGTAGTATGGTACTAAAGGTGGGGAGGGGGGGCACTGCACTCGTTGAGGTTCTATGGTTCTATCCTTTTTATGAGACATTAAGCCAAGGTCCTGTCTGCCTATTACTGTTGGCTGTCCAGGAAGGAGTAAAAGATCCCACAGGCCACGGCAATTGTCATGCCGATAGGTGATTACTCCCATCTCCTGGTTTAGGTTTTAATGAATTTGTCCAGGTCTGTGTGAGGAAGTCATGCACTCAGAGGCTGAAAATGACTGCATATAGGCCGGTCTGCCAGCACAGCGGTATGCTACTGCTTGTGGTGCTGATGACCCGGGTTCGAGAATGAGCCTGGGCCGTAGGGCTAGCCTTTGGGAAGAAGACTGAGTGTTGTGTCAGACATTCTCCTCCTCCAGGAAGGGGGGTTTCTATGGCTTGCTGCTCTACTGCCACCTGTGGTGGTGCAGGAGAATGCACAGGATGAAAGGGGGACTTAGAGTATGCTCTGTCATCGGGGTGCATCAGGTGTGCCAGCAACCAGTGACGTCAGCACGCTTCTGGAGAGGAGGGCAGGGCTAATGGGGAAAGTGGCACAGGACTGGGAGGCTGAATCCTCCACAGGCCTACCACGCTCCACACTGGACTCGAGCCACCACCTCCCAGGGACACTATCAATCTTTACCTCCACCGAGGGTGGTCAGATGGATGCAGGGGAAGAAATGCCAATGAGCTGATGGCATACCTGGCCCTGAGGGACAAGTCCAAAATGAGCTCAGCACTCTATGCCTATGTTGAGATAAATTCAGGTCCAATCCAAAAATAATGCAAAATTGAACTCATTTGTGAGTCGAAGCACTGGGGCTAGTTAGCGCTTTGTTTTATTTGCATGCCTGTTGGTCCTTATGTTCACAATAAATGTTCAATTTCGCATTATTTTTGGATTGGACCTGAATTTATCTCAACATAGGCATAGAGTGCTGAGCTCGTTTTGGACTGGTTTAAACTTTCAGGCTGGCTACCCTTATGATCAGCACCACCCCATTTACTCCTGATCGCAGCACATTTGTTTGGTTTTCTTCCCTGAGGGACAAGCAGGGGAGCAGCACAGCATTGCGTCGAGGATGGATTGGGGGTCCTGGGAGGATGGCTGGTAGAGTCTCAATAGGATGGAATCAGGGCACAGTGGCGGAAGGTGGAAGGAGGTCCCACCTGTGACTGTGGTATGAACAAAGTTGGATAACTCATTACATTGAAAAGCACTTTTGAGATACACTGTGCAGACAAGGAAGTACATAAAACCAAACACATATTTATTACTTAGCACTTTGTTCACCTAGGAGATGCTGCTGACTTCATCTACGCATCCATTGTCAGAGGGAAGAAAACCAGAAAGAAAAGTTGAAAATCTAAACATCTACTTGGATGTGAGTAGCTAGATTTCCAATAGAGCTGGTATAGGCAGTATGTGCAGGAACTAGAACCTGGTGGCCCTTGTATTTACAGGGGATATGCAATGGCTTGACTCAGAATATACCACTTATCTTCATGAGTGAGGGTGCAGGGCAGTAAGTCACAAGTGGCAGAGCCAGAATTAAGTTATTTAGGTCCAGCCCCTCATAAATGATGATGGGTGTCATATCCTGCTTATTGTTACAGTTTCAATTATTTTTGTTTTTTTTTCAATTTTGTTTCTTCACTCCCCATCCCGGAACTCTCTAGGGCCTCAGCTCTCACCGACTCACTCTACCACCCGCCGTGTCCCCTACCATCTTCAGAGATGTTATGGACCTCCCCGGGTCCAGGGCGAGGACAACCCGGAGAGACTGAAGGGGCAGTGACAGAGAACCGGCATTGGGTGTGTGGCGGTGGCACTGGCTGGGCCGTCATCTATCTGGGTAGGGAGGGATTATTCCTCTTGTAGCCCCGAAAGCCCTCCCACCCCCAGGCATGGCACACACTCTGACGCTGCTGCACACAGCAACCCTGCCTAGCATCAGCCACGCAAGGGATGTGTGGTCCCACGCTTCTGCAGCAAACCTGGTCTCCACCGGGGGTCGCTGGAGCGCCGGACAACCCTGAGCTCTCCCCACCAGGGGAGGACAGCAGCTCAACAGGTGCTCAATCCTCTCCTTCCCCTGTCAACCCCTGATGCCCGAGCTTGCTCTCGAACTCGGGCTGCCGGTGTGGCGCGAGGTGTGGCATCCAGTGACTCAATCCTCAGCGCCACCGGGCTAGCTACAGTTTCAATTTTTACACCTCACATGCCATTTTCATTAGGCAACCAAAAGGATTTCGGTTCTGCCCAGTTTCCAACCCTGTGAAAAGTTCCCATTGTGGCAGGCTGGCCAACAGAAATGAAACTGGGATTAAACTGGTTGAGGGAAAAAGAGGCAGCAAGAAAGTACAGTTACATAAGAACTTACCTAATAGTAGGTCTTCGAGAGGAGCTCTTGCAGCATGCTATAACCATTAGAACTAATGCCACAGGCCTTAGGATCCACCAGAAAAAAATTAGCTAGCAGTACCCAGCGGAGACTGCCACCCGATGTCGGCTCTGCCCTGACGTCGGTCATGCTACAAAAGGGGGCAGACCCCGGCTCCACCTCAGTTCACCCACCGAGGACGTGCGAACGGACCCCAGCAAGCAAACCAAGTGAAGCGCATCCTACATATGCTGCAAAACTCTCCAGGGGGAAGGCGGGTGGGAAAGCAGCACCTGCTGCAAGAGCTCCTCTCGAAGATCTACTGTTACATCAAGTTCTTAAGTAACTGTACTATCTTACTTCAAGTGGGAGTTCTTGCAGCAGGCTATAATAATTAGGACAGAATCCCAAGCAATCCCACACCAAGGAGGTGACTAGCCCCGGGAAGAGGATGACAGAAACTGGTAACAGCATAGCATAAAGGCTGGGGAGTCTGCATGTTAGGATAATAGGCCCTGAAGGACCGCCAGGCTGAAACTGGCTCGGTGCCTGGAAGCAATATCCAGGCTGTAATGCCTAATGAAGGTGTGCACTGAACCACAAGCAGCAGCTGCAGAAATGTCTCGAATAGAGACGTTCCTCAAAGATGCGAAGGATGTAGAGACTCCTCTGGTGGAATGAACTCTAACCGCTCCCGCTAGAGTTTGTTGTATTTGTTGTAACAGAAAACTATGCAGTGGACAAGTCAGCGGAAAATGGTTGCCCAGGTGTTGAGGCGCGAAGGCCACAAACAATTGCTCTGATTTACGGTGTGATGCTGTGCGCTTGAGGTAATACCTCAGTGCCCTGTGGATGTCCAATGTGTGTAGGAGACCCTCTCCCCTGTTAGAAGGGGTAGAATAATAGACTGGAAGGTCAACCGACTGGTTGAGTGTCAACTCTGAAACCACTTTGGGAAGAAACTTAGGATTTGTTCTGAGGGAAACCCTTTCCCTATGGAAAATTAAATAAGGCTCCTTACACATCAGGGCCTCAAGCTCAGAAACTCTTCGAGCTGAGGTTACAGCAACTAAAAAGGAAACCTTCCAGGAAAGATAATGCAGCTCACATTCAGCTGCTGGTTCAAAGGTTTTTTTCCGGTGGGTCCTAAGGCCTGTGGCATTAGTCCTAATGGTTATAGCCTGCTGCAAGAGCTCCCCCTCGAAGTAAGATCAAACATTTCAAAAGGTCTGTCGGTACACAGATAAGTTCACTACATGATGCATACACAATTTCTTGTTGTTAGTTTTCAACTGAAATACCAGCAATGCTGTTATCTATGCCTGCGTGTTTTGGAGATTCAGAGTGACAACAAGTGAAATAAACGAACAGCCGGCAGTGCATATCATCATTAATCATTTGCAGATTTTTACTTTATTTACCCTCTTAAATAGGTACCTGTCTGCCACGCTTAAAACTGCCATACCATGACCCTGGTTTGTCCTTCTGCCAGGAAGCAAGTTTGACCTATTAACAAATAAACAAAAAATGATTAAATGTTATCTTTCTTGATAGCTACCTTTATATTTTTATTTCTCAGTGCTGAAGAGGGCTGAAGTGACAGGGTTCTAGGGTAGAACATATTCCCATCTTGTTGGCAGCTACTGCTGGCAATCTCCCAATAAGCAATAAATGTATCTTGGACCTGTGACCACCCTCCTCCGCTCCAGTGGCAGTTTATCTGTCTTGGAAAATGACTCCCTCCACCCTATGGGCGGTTTATGTGCCTTGGACTAGTGACCCCCTCAACCGGCCCATGGGCAATTTATGTGTATTGGACAAGTCGACCCCTGTCCATGTACGAATTTATGCATCACCCGGACAAATCCTCCTTCCCCATGGACTCTTTATGTGTCTTGGGTTTGTGACCCCTCCACCACATTGGCAGCTTATGTATTTATGACCTGTGACCTCCCCTCTGCCCCGTGGGCAATTTATGTGTCTTGGACCTATGACCCCTCCTCTGCCCCATGGGCAATTTATCTGCCTTGGACCTGTGACCACCCTCCCCCCGCTTCAAGGGCAATTAATATGCCATGGACCCGTGACTATTGGCCTCAAATCAGGAGTTAAAAAAAATCCAGTGACCAATTAGAAAAAATTCCCCTGAACCAGCCCAGTTGCCCAGTGGTAACACATGTTGATTGTGATGCCATTGGCCCAGTGTAGGTAAGCATTTCTTGAGATGTCAGTGACCCAGTGATGATGGGCATTACTTGTGAAGCCAGTGGACCAGTGGTGGTGGGCACTGCTTGTGAAGCCAGTGGACCAGTGGTGGTGGGCATTGCTTGTGACACTAGCTTCCAGTGGTGGTGAGCATTGCTTGTGAAGCCAGTGGACCAGTGGTGGTGGGCATTGCTTGTGAAGCCAGTGGACCAGTGGTGGTGGGCATTGTTTGTGACACTAGTTTCCAGTGGTGGTGAACATTGCTTGTGAAGCCAGTGGACCAGTGGTGGTGGGCATTGCTTGTGAAGCCAGTGGACCAGTGGTGGTGGGCATTGCTTGTGAAGCCAGTGGACCAGTGGTGGTGGGCATTGCTTGTGAAGCCAGTGGACCAGTGGTGGTGGGCATTGCTTGACACTAGTTTCCAATGGTGGTGGGCATTGCTTGTGAAGCCAGTGGACCAGTGGTGGTGGGCATTGCTTGTGAAGCCAGTGGACCAGTGGTGGTGGGCATTACTTGTGACACTAGTTGACCAGTGGTGGCGGTGGGCATTGCTTGTAATGCCTGTTGCCCAGTGGTGGCAGACATTGCTTGTGATGTCAGTGGCCCAATGGTGAAAGGCATTGCTTGTGGTTCCAGTGGCCCAGTGTTGGCATGTGTTGCTTGTGATGCCAGTGGGCCAGTATTGGTGGGTATTGTTTGTGATGCCAGTGGCCCAGTGGTGATGGTTACTGTTTGTGATGTCAGTGGCTCAGTGGTGGTGGGCATTGCTTGTGATGCCAATGGTCCAATGGTGATGGACGTCGCTTGTGACACTAGTGGTCCTGTGGTGGTGGGCATTACTTGTGAAGCCAGTGGCCCAGTGTTGGTGGGCATTGTTTGTGATGTCAGTGGCCCAGTGGTGGTGGTGGTGGTGGGCACTGCGTGTGATGCTAGTAGCCCAGTGGTGGTGGGCACTGCTTATGATGCTAGTGGCCCAGTGGTTGTGGGCATTGCTTGTGATGCCAATGGTGCAGTGGAGGTGGACATTACTTGTGACACCAGTGGCCCAGGTTTTCATCCCAAGCCCAGGTAGCCTGGAGGAGTTGGTATGAGGAGGACAGAGCATCCTATCACACCCTCCTGCTCTGGGTTGGGTGGGTAGTGGTCCCCACTGAAAGAAACCGACCTGGGTGACCACACCTCTTGCACAGTGGTATCAGTGTCAGAAGCCACTTACTGACTGCAACCAATGATGTCACTGCCTGGAGACCCTCTAAAGGCACAATACAAGAGCTTCATACAGAGCTGGCTTTAAAGCCCATGAAGGCAGAACCCAAATCAGAGAGAGTGGCATATCAAGAAACAGAAAAGGAGGCAAGAAAATATAGTTTTTTAATTACTTTTTGTCACCAAACTCAACCAAGGCCCACGTCTGCCTCTCAGCCCCAGTCCCATCACTCATTGTATGCGGGACTTACCCTGCTCCTCCTATAGCCACGAAGAATTGCCTCACCCCCGGTGTGGCAATTGGAGGTGGCAGTAGACCCCTCTGGAGACTGAATCCAGTGTGGAAGACCTGAGCCCTGTGTACAGTGTGGGGCCTGCAAGATGAGGGTGATGTAACCCGGTGACACGGAGGGCAGACACACCCATGCCTCACTTGCTGTCATGCCAGCGACCCAGGTTTGGTGACGAGCCTGGGCCACTCAGGGGTCAGCCAGGGGGGAAGAGGATTTAGAATCCCAGAGGATACTTTCCTCCTCCGGGAAGGAGGGCAGGCAACTCCACCATGACACTGCCACCTAGGTGACCATGGGTGACAGTGCAGGTCAAAGCAGCAGTCCCGGTTGGGGGACACGCCCTGATGAAGATGTCAAGCACATCCTCGATGTGCACATACCCAGCCATTGTCTCCCCTTGCCAGAGCATCCATGGGTCAGGTAACCAGGAAAGAGCAGAAAACACTGCCCGCCGCAGGATGCTGCCCTGTGGAGCCTCACAGACCCCACACCACCTACTGGGTGCAGAGGACCACCAGACTAGGCATGGCACCAGAGGGGACTCTAAGTCCTCGATGGCCCCACCATGGGAGACAATCTGTGGAGAAATCGGTGGGCCCCCAAGTAAGTCCCAGAGATGGTGGGGGTGATGGGGCTGGGGCAACCATGTGGGCTGAAGGGGAAATGCCAGGCGGAATCGGGGAAGATGAGGGTGACATCTTGCCTGGGATGCCATTTTCCTCCTTTGTTTCCTCCCTTTTCCCAGTGGCAATGGTGTGAACACACGTCCACATGTGCACAATCAGCATGGAAGGTGCAAGCCAGCCACAGCCAGTCTCTCCCTCCCACTGATGACCCACATTGTTGCTCCACCAGTGTGCCCCCAAGTAGCGCTAATGCAACAGGAATGAACACCCCGCCCCCCACCGATATGGTGAGCGTCCTCTGGGATGCTCAAACCTGTTCCCCCTCCCGGCTCTCTCATACCCCCAGGCTTGTTCCCAAACCCAGGTTGCCAGCACCTTGAGAAGCAGTGCTACTGCAGTGCTGACGGGCTGGCAGGAGTAAGCACATATGAACTGGAAACACTGTGATGTGTCCCCTGCTGGCCCCTTTAAAGGGTATATGACACAGGAAATACACAGGGACTAGCCACTTGGATTCAGGTAATCAACCACAGATGGCTTCCATCTGCCAATGTCTGGCTTAACGAATCGCTAGCAGTAACAACTGGGAAATGCCTCATTAAAAAGATTCTGCCATATCTAGGAATGCTTTAAAATATATCATACTGAGACTGAACTCTTCTTATATTTAATCACTTTTCTATATTTTTCTCCACCACATTCTTTTATTGCTGAACACGTTTGCATGAAAACAGGATCTTTTTTTTTTAATTTATATTTTGTAGTATTTTTGCCAGGTTTATGCCCCCCCGTCCCAGGTGCACTCATGTTGCACTTTGAGATGCCCTCCCTACTTGCCGCCACCTACGCTGCCATCGGACATCCACCTGGTGATGATAAAACCATGGAAGTGTGACAGCCTCCGCAGGAGAGGAGAGCTGTTGGTAGGCTGCTCAATCCCTCCCCTCATGCCGTGCCAGCTCCCTGATGACCCAGGGTCGTTCCCAAACCCGGGTCGCTGGCTTGACACAAGGTAAGGAATTATGCCTCAACCCTCTGTGTCACTAGGCTGGCACTGAAAACAGGATCTTAGTGCCTGCACCTGCTTTTCCATCTGCTGAAGTTATAGTTCTGTTTGTGACATTACAATAATATCCCCAGCAATAGATGATATGCAGGCAATTATGGCTTTGAGGAGGAAGGAGGGAGCAGGCAGAGCAGATGATGCCTAAGGCACAGCTAACCCTGTCTTCACAGAAAAATGCCTTCAGTAACAAAGAATGAGGGCGACAAATAAAGAAAATATTTACAATGAAGGCTTTCACTGTGCCCAAATTGTGTGTTTTAAAATGTGTCCCAGAGGCTGGAGAATATTTTTAAAGGAACAGGTTAAACCCAGTTCAGTTGCCATCCACCCATACATAGATAGTGAGGGGAGAAGTTATTATGTCCGCTGAAATCTTAAAGTGTTTTCTGTCAGTTCAGGGATACCTTCAAAAATATGACAGTCCACTGTAGTTCCATATATACAATATGCCATATATTTTGTGTAAAGGGTAGTGGTACTAGGTGCCCGAGCCTGTAGTAAGGTTTAAACCTTACTATGGTGGGGGGGGGCACATTTCTCGGTGATGACAATCTGAAAACCATGAAGGGAGGAAAGACTTGACCCAAATCAATGTATATAGTTTGTATAATGATATTTATTTTTCACGAGCCACCTGATGTCGACTCTGCCAAAGTTTTGTAGCCCGAGGCCACTTACTCAGGGCTAGCGGTGGTCTTAGTTTTCACAGTGTTATATACACAGAAATGTAATATTGTTAGTAGGGGATTCACCCTCTTGAACTTAGTCCATTATGGGCATACTGTCAGATCTATTTATGTCTCAAGCAATGTAAAGCTCCTGCTGCCATCTGTAAGTAGCGCACACGGACAGAGACTACCTTGCCCTCATCATACAAACTATATACACTGATCTGGGTTGAGTCTTTCTTCCTTTCATAGTTGTGTACATTCCATGTATTGCGTATAACTACTGCCACTCATTATTTTTCTGTGATGGCCATTTGCATTCAAAGAGTTGCTACAGGAGTCCTTAGTCTTCATCTGTCACTGTGGTTTGCCTAGGCCTCGCAGTCATAATCACCAGTCTATGACATCATGATCACCTCCTGAGCTAACCAATGGTGATATCACCGACAGAAAGTTATAATCTCACGGTACAGAGCTGACAAACTGCAGGAGCAGGTGATCTCTGAAGGGCAAAGACCCCCGTTTCAGGCAAACATCCATTCTGCTGGTGCTTCGTCCAGAAAAAAATACAGCGCATCAGCCGGAATTCATAATGGAAATGCCTAACAGAAGTTTAGCTAGGAATTGTTTATGACTGCTCTCTCCAAAGCTATTAATTCTTCTTACTTCATTTTTCCTTGTTCTAGTGAAATAACATGATTATTGATTTACTGCTGTTATGCTAGTTTATGGTAATTTGCAAGCAATTGTCTCAATGTAGATGTATCTATTTTATTACATCCTTGGAGAGAGCTATCACTAATAATATGGTGCCAGCATGATTCAGTTGAAAGCATATCCGCTTCTGGACCAGATGGCTGTGGGTTCAAGTCCCACAGCAAGACTTGGGCTCGTACTGTACCACAAATGCTGGCATGCCAGTGCAGTACTTGGGGGGGAGGGTGGCTGTACTGTTGGGGGTGTGCCATCTTTCAGTCAAAATGTTAAACTGAGGTCCCTAATGCCCAACTCTGGTGCTGTTCTGGTGGGATTCCAGGTGGAAGTAAAAGAACCCAAAGCCCTTTTCACAAGAGATGGGGTGTTTTTATTGAAAAATAAATCGATAAAAATACAGACAAGAGACAAAAATCAACAGCAAACTTTATTTCCCCACTCAGTAGTTCAACAGAAAAAAACAAAGAGTAAGGAACAAAAACAGAATTCAGACTATTTACCAAGAAACTCACTCTTGGGACACCTCTCATTGACTATTAACACCCAAATATATGTTAAGGCAGCTTCCACCAAAGGCACTTATGCCCCAGCATCCATGACATTTTTTTCACAGAACAGGACAGCTGTTGCTTGGACAGAAGTCTGATCTCCCTCATATATATAGACTGTGTTTCATTCATAACTTGACTCCACAAAAACTGGTCAAGGGATGAACGTTTTGCTGGAAAAGGAATGAACAATGAGCCTGCCAGATACTCCACTTCAAGCAGGCCATGATTACACAAAGGGTGCTGTATTCCCACCTGAAGCAAGCATCAGAGAAAGAGCAGGATACCAAATTCTCAAAGGTATTGGAAGCAAACACTGGGGCCTTCTGCAGTGTGCCTAAAGTTGAGCAATAATCTACATTATACAATGGCAAGAACATTTCCTGGACTCTGATTGGTCAATGTGTGCCTGAGACAGTGATGTTATTACACAATAACTGCATACATGCAATATCTCCCTCTTTACGCAGGAGACTCATGTTTTTTTTGACTGAACTCCCTCCCTCCCTCCTGGGAAACAAAATCTCCTGCTTAAGTAAAACTCTGTCCAAAATATCCATGTTTTTTGGGCAGATAAAGACACATAAAAATTAAATCAATGATGAACAATGTATCTGACAACATTATATAACTAATTGTTTATTATTTATTCTTTTTAGTGCTTATTCTTGACAAAATGAAATACATTACATTTTTGTAATGACTTTTTTCTTATTTTGTTGATGACATTTAGGGACAAACTCACAACGTTACGGCATCTCCCTACTAGTAGGCCAATCTCCCTCCTAATTTGACCCAAATCTCCCTCTTAAGCAAGTTGGCAGGCCAGTCTCCCTCCTAATTTGACCCAAATCTCCCTCTTAAGCAAGTTGGACATATCACATGTATGTAACTGCACTATATTGATCTTTTGGATGATTGTTTGGAGCTACTTTTTTTTTTTTTTTTCAGAAACAAAGATACACTGCCTCACTAAAAATTTACTAAAAACATTTTTATTTTTATTTTTTGTTTTCTATAACATCAACCATTATATAATTGCAATAAAACACTCCAAGTGTGTGTTATAGTGTAATAATGTCACTCCTGGGGTGGTGGAAGCGCACTGACTCCGCCTCGTGGCTTCTTCAGCCACCCAGGAGTGCGATGCGCATAAGCGAATACACACCTTGCCTCGCCTTATTGCTTAAATATAGGGACAAAGAAAAAAGATAAGTGAAGCATGGACTCAGTCTCCCAAGAACAAGTACCATGTAAACGAAAGGGGTCAGCCGCACTTTTGTGCTTACCGTTTCCTTTTACCTGTAGCTTCTCATGCACACACTGAGCCAAACCGTGTCCCTAATTTTTCACAAGAGGA
This sequence comes from Neoceratodus forsteri, assembly GCA_016271365.2. Lineage (NCBI taxonomy): Eukaryota > Metazoa > Chordata > Ceratodontiformes > Ceratodontidae > Neoceratodus > Neoceratodus forsteri. Next base: position 61,967,798 of record JADMNL010000033.1, read on the forward strand.
GGGGCACTTTTCCATTGTAAAAGGAAGAACACACAAAATATAATGTACATTTTATACAATTCCCCTAGCCCTATTTCTGTAAAATAAATACCAGATAAATACAATGAATTCTCTATTTCATCATAAACGTATCTCCGCGTTGATGGATCGAATTACGCTATAAGCTAAACACTGTAAAAATGATCATCTTTTTCCCACAATAATACCATCCACTGTTTAGAAAACATTTTACAGTCTTGCATGTGTACTTTTTATAATGAAATTGCAACATTTTTTTTTCCTATTTCTAAATATGACACGTTTTTGTTGCAGTACCCATGAGCACCTAGCTTGCCACCATATATAATTATCCCTGGTGTCCTGGCCAACATTTTCCTTCCCATAAAACCAGTTCAGGAAATTTCCATGGCTGTGTGCAGGTGTTGACGTGCAAAACGGCTGCCACCACATTTCTGCAGTCACTTCACTACCTCGCTTGTGAAGCCCTTTAGAATATAGTGTGCGTGTACGAAAAGCACTGCAAAAATGCAAATTCTTCCACTTCTTCTGTACTGACTTTCTATTTTCTATTGTAGTTCAGTTAATATTGAATGACTTGTACATTTTATATGTTTTTTGTATAGATATGAGACTTTTTTTGTCACTTTGATTTCTTTGTAATTTAAAGAGCCTCCAAAACCACAATATATACTTATAAAATGGGCCATGAAAATCTTGGAACCTTGATGGTCAAAGCACATCATATGACCAAAATGTATTTTCTGACAACCTCACCCAAAATGAACTACATATTTTTTGACAAATAAAAATCCATTATATAAGTGAGATAATGCACTCCAGTGTGTGTGTTTACATGGGAATAATGCACCTCTCAGGTGGCTGTGGCACTCAGCTTGTCATGTGCCTAACAACCAGCCAATGCACACATTATTGTCTTATAGTGTATGGTGGAATGCTGTTATGCTTGGAATGTGTTTGTTCTGCTGCAGTACTGACATCATTATGTTGTTCTGCTGCAATAGTGATGTCACTACTACAGCAGAACAACTTGGAATGCTGCCACATACTTGATTTCCCCTGTTCAATTAAGCTGGAAGTTGTTGTTTTTTAAACTTGAACTTGTTGAAACATCTGCAGCACACTATGTCAGTAATTTGAGCCTACCACCAACCTTCAAGGGCCCCGAGCCACCAGTTCACTGAAACAAAGTGCAGTGTCTGAAATAGGCATGGATGCCCATACACTATATAGAATAGCGGATGGGCAACTCTGTGCACAACCAGTGTGTTGTGCCACCTTGGGGATCTGATTCCCATGGACCGCTTGAGCTTCGCTGTCAAGGTCACAGTGAATCAGAACCGCACTAGTTGTGCATAGTTGCCCATCCACTATCCTATATATATATATATATATATATATATATATATAACCACACACCCTATCATGCATTATCCCTTCTTAAATACATACCATACAGCTAACATTTGATAATTTTAACTCCCTCTTATATTTTATTATTACGTTTTCTTGAAAGCAGGATTTCTGTTACTTGGTCGTCACCTGCTCTGGCTAATCGCCGACACGTGTCGTCATAATCATGTTCCTGTGACATCACAGCTGGTGGCTGCAGAAATGATTATGATGTCACAAGCAGAGGATTACGATGAAGACCATGTGCCAGAGATTCTTTTTCCATGCAGATATCCTCAGTAATAAAGAATTAAGGGGATGTAAATGCAGGAAATACCTGAATTTTAAGTTGATTTCTGTCTAAATAGTATGCTTTCTAAAGTCTTCCCTGGGACAATAGAGACTCTTTAAAATGTAATATTTTAAACTGAAAAAAAAAAGAAAGAAAGAGCCGGCTCTGTGGTTCACGTGATGGAGGAGAGCTCTGGCACGCTAATGATCTGGGTTTGCACTGCTGGCCCAGGACATCAGGAGTAGATGCCGGCAGGAAGGGTTCTGATCATCCCTTGGATGCTCTACTCCTGGTGGGATCTCATTGCACTGCTCTGCAGTGGTTCCTAGTGGTGGCATGACCGAGGTGCTTTTGATAGTGTGGGTGACTGTATGCCATCAGTCTCCCCTCGCCAGCTGTAGGGTACATGAGGTTATGAGATGGTGGGGACACAAAAGGTACAAATACTACACCAGTTACGGTGAGTGATGGTCTTGGAGACCCTCCTCATGCCAGGGGACCCTTACGCACATCTTCTGTGCTTCAGTGTGCCATCAGTTGAACCCCTCAGCTTCCACCCAAGTAGTGTATACTCCTCCTTTTAGGTTGCAAAGAGGCCCCCAATATGGGCATACCAGCCTTATGAAATGAAAGCAGCAAGTGAATACAGATGACGATCCTCCAAGGCAATCAGAGGGGAGACCCCTGGGGAAGACAAGCCAGCACCAAGGACAAGAGGCTGAGGTGTGGACAGGTCTACATGAGGAACGTGGGGTGGGTCTGGGAGGTAGGGGGCACTGGAGTATTGGAGTGGGGTGCCACTGGCCACAGGAAGGGGTAAAAAAAAAAAAGAGAAAGAGATGGAAATTTTCTGTGGCCAAAAGCAGTGCTCCCTATTAGTCATGCAACCTCGTCTCTCAGACAATCCCCCCCACAGTTTTCCAGTTTTCCCCCCCAATGGTGGGGCTCCCTACATAGTATTGGGAAGGGACCAAATCCAGCTGTGGGAGTTGGGCCCAGGTAGTGGTTAGTAGCCATCATCCTGTCTCCAGCCTCTTCCATCTCCCTGAGTTTCTGCTCTCCCGGGAGCTGTCCACATCACCTGGTCACTCACGATGGTGGTGGGCATGCTTCCATATCCACACTTGCCCTGCCTTCTGCTGCTAACTGCTTATATTCAACAGGGCTACACTACAGAGGAAGTGAGGATACGTGCGGCCCTACCTTCCATGGTCTGCCGCAGGGATCGCTACAAAAGTGATGTGATGGCAGCCCCACACAGAGGCAGAATTAAGCAATAAGGCATGACGGGGGTGCATTACTGTAGGATAAAGCCACACCTCAGGAAACGCAGCATGAGGCAACCCATGTGCCTTATGCGTACTCTATAAGTGCCAGCCTTACTGTGATTTTAAAACTGGTTCCATTGATTTATATTTGGAGAAATGAGTTATGAGGTTCATAAAGTTAAGTATTTCTGACCTGTTCTTTTGTGCTGGAATAACACACCATCATGTGATCATATATGACAAATCACAGGTCTTGGCTTCTCTTACCCATTTTATAATGCATAGCTGATGGCAGCACTTTTAAAGCAGCAACTGTATTTTATAAGTACATTATTAGACCCATTGTAGCATAGTGCATTAAGGTGTGTGATAGGACTGCCCTTCAGAACTCATCAATGCTTGTTATTCTCAAGTATAGGATGGTCTTCCCTATCTGAGCGTAGAGAAGTACATTGGTACATATTTGTTTATAGGTTTATACTCAAAGCTCTACCATCATTTTTGTTCAATGTACTCCAGTTAAGAGCATTTACTAAGTACAGCTTACGATCTGCCAATTACCAATCTTTCCATGTACCAAGGCATAAAACAGAATATGGGGAGATTATTTTAGCTGTCACTGTCTCACATATCTGGGACCTAATTCAGAAAATATGTGATCTAAATGTACTATTACCAGTCACACGTTTTAGGGTTTTCCTCGCTAGCTTAATTCATAAACACTGTAATAGTTTTGGTTGAAAAATTTGTATAATTTCTGTGGCACTGATTTTATTAACTGATTCTTTTTATTTTAAATCTTGATATGAAACTATACAGTATGGCCAAGATATTCAAAGGGGTTGTGCCTGGCACAACTAAGTTGTGCCAACGCAACCCCAGACATGTGCCCTGGGGCAATATTCAACAGATGGAATTGTGCTGCGCAATTCCCGATGTGCCAGGGTGCAAAGATAATGTATGCAGTGCATCCCCAGGGGCGTGCCCATGCATATGCGGCACATCCCGATATTCAGCCCGGGATGTGCAGTGCATATACTGGCACAACCCTGAGATGCACCGCATACTGCTGGGCAGAGCTGAGCCTGGAAAAAAAAGGCTCAAATGGTGGCCACCCACAGGTGAGCTGCTGTACTGCAAGGCACAACAGAGCAGCCGCCAGTCGTGGGTGGCCACCCGCCCCCCCCAGCACACCATGCATAAGCACCCATGATGTCCCTGGTGGTCCAGTGGTGACCCTCCCCGCTCTCCCAGTAGCCGTGCTCACGTAACATAAATGTTTCCAATATACCTGGTAATCTAGTGGTCCCCCAACCCCTCCCAATGCACAGATCCCCATAAATAAACATGTACCTATGTCGCTGGTAGTCAAGTGGTACCCCCTTCCCTGCCTGTATCCCCAATCGGTGGTAAATGCACCGTACATATCACCTTGGTGGTCCTGTGGCACCCCCACCAACACAGGACTCCCTGCCAACAAAGCTCCACCCATCATCGGCGGGCAGCTGCACACCCACCTGCATACCACCGTGACTGCCCACTGAATGACAGTGTACAGTAGCAGCTGTAAGCCCATCGGTCCACACAGTGGACCGATGGGCTTGTAGTGCATACTGTACTACTCATCCCCAAATATGTGAATGAGGTCAGTCATTCACATATCTGTGACTGAGTATTACAGTATGCACTGTGTGGACCAATGGTCTTACAGATGCTACTATACACTGTCATTCAGTGGGCAGTCACGATGGTATGCAGGTGGGTGTGCAGCTGCCCGCCAATGATTGCGGGGGAGCTGGGTGGGCAGGGTGTCCTTTGTGGGTGCGGATGGTGTCACTGGACCACCAGGGCAATATGTACAGTGATTTCACTGCCAGTCGAGGATAAGGGCAGGGAGGGGGCACCACTAGACTACCAGGGAGACTTACAACATTACTTCTTTGTGATCGCAGCTGCAGGGTGGGAGGGCGGTGCCACTGGAACCCCTCTGGCAGCACGACATGCTGTGCAGGGTGATGTGCATTTCGCTGGCCTGCCCTGCACATCTCATGCAAATGGGGCCATAATGACATGCAAATGGCCCCATTTATGCCTTGTATACATTACGACCCCATTTGCATACTGCCAGCTGAAATCAGGAATTTGCACACAGCATAACTCTGTTGCACTGGCGCAGTTCCCATTCCTGGTATTCAGCCCTGTCTGGAGGGGGGATGCACCATGCATCCTATTTGTGTAGTGCGCATAACCTGCTATATTCAGAGGGATGCGCCATGGCTCATCTCCTTTGTATATATCCCTAGGTTGCACCAACGCATCTCAGTTGTGTGGTGCCACCACTTGCGCCATAGTCAGGCGCAATTCTGAATATTGGGACCAATGTGTGTTTTGTTATTGTATTTTGTTATGTATTTTATCTGTGTTTGAACTCAATTGTAAACGAGAGTTCTTTCTCTCAATTTGCTATCCAATAAATGAAATGATGATGATGATGATGATGATGATGATTTCTGGGCCACCTGACTCACAGGAGCCAGAGTTGCTCATCAACCCAGGTCGGCCACATTGTAGCACAATATGACATAACTTGGCCATTGGACAAATCCAGGAATCTGACATTTAAGGCAAAAATCCAAACCTAGTTACTCCCCCATCAAAACATCACTTGTACACTTACCGATTCAAATTTCTTGCCTGGAAAAATACAAGTTTCCCCTCCTGCTGTGAAGTTACAGAATACCTTGAAGGAGTCCCTGGCACAGCCTTCATTTGGATCAATCCAGTAGTCTCCTGAGGGCAAAGAAGAAGGGAACATTATATAGGAGATCTGCATTGCACTGGCACTGTATGCTGAGTACCCAGCCCTGTCCTCATGGATTAATATGTCTGCAGAGTTTTCTGCATCCCAGCAAACATGACGAGAGAAAAAGAGGAACAGTATACAGCCAGATTATTTCTTATAGCCCAGACAGACGTGGCCAATATGGATACTTAACTAAATAAAATGACTGTACTTGCTGGAATGAGTTTTACTAACATGTGATGTTTGATGCTAAATTCAGTTCACAGAATACTACAGTTGATCCCGTTTACAGAATGCAAACATCGATTTACAGAATGTTAGTGTCAGTACACAGAATTCTATGAGCTGGTTCATAGAATGATAGCACTGAGCTACAGAATGTTAGTGTAACCCCCCTGCAAATGGGGGTTCCCAAAAGACTTCCAGGAGCTTGCTTGAATGCTCCAAGCCTGAATGGTGTTTGGCATTTAAGCCATTTATCAGTGAGTGTTTTTAGAGCCTCTGGTACTGTCTCTTTAAGAGCTGTCTGCTTGCAGACATAATTAGTTTGTATGGGGGGGACTGTGTGCTTCTCTGAGTACCACTTGAGCTGCTGCCAATTCACTTCATTTTTGCAGTCACTAGGAGTGCAAAGGGAACCTATCTGAAAGATGTAACTGTTTGCCAGAAATTATTTAGAGTAATAATGAAATTACAGTTTGTCTAACCTGCTTTCTTTGCAGTCAGAACTGTGTCTGCTAGTTCCCCATTCTAGTTTTGAACTGCTGAACTGACCAATCAGTGTGGGGTAAGCTAGCTCTAAAATGGTGCCTTGGACTAATCAGAACTTGGACTCATAATCTGAGCCAGCCACAAGAGGATTGTATTGGCAGTGACTCTGGGAGATGTAGTTTAGACTTCAGTGCCTTTTGGACCAACAGCAGCAGTCTATAGTGAGTGACAGCCAATCCAGTCAAGAACTGGGAGGAACCCAAAGGAAGTGCTCAGTTTTGTCGGTTGGAGCTTCAGTTGAGCTTTGGCAGTGAAGAAGGAAGGAGCCCTGTGCTTTTCAGTGTGCAGTTTTAGTCAAAAAGCGTGTAAGGCCCAGAGTTCCGGTCTGCAGCTTGTGTAACAGCTTGTTAGGACTGAATCCGTCCTGTGAAAAGAATCAAAGGATCTCTGAAGAGTAGAAACCAGGCTCACCCTGTAGAAGACTGGAAGAATTGCTGAAAATTGCACTCGGTCTGTCAGGAACTGAATCTGCTGTGTGTTCTCCCGGTATGTGCAGTAATACATCGGGATACAGATGCGCCTGCCTGGTATAGTACTTTCTTTTATATGGATGTGTGAAGAGGTTTGTGTACCTCAAGTGAGCCCTGCTGACATTGAAGGACCCTATCTTATTTGGAGGTCGTGAGTACTAATTCAGGGTTGCTCCTGTTGAATGCCACATTAAATCCAAATGGAATTACTGTACTGCTGACTGTTTAATTCTCCTTTTCTGTGAAAGGCCCCTACCAGCTGCCACGGTTTGGACTAGCCACTAGGGCTTGGGTACCCAGGGACAGTAACTGATAGGGATAGGCCTGTGCACAGAGCCATAGCTAGATTATTAGAGTGATAAGCTAATTAACCTGATTTCCCCTGTCCTTGTTATATCCCCTAAATAAATCAGAGCTGCTTGTTTCAGCAAAGTTATACTGCCTGAGGTATTTGTCTATGTTAAAGTACTGTACTGTGATTGTTGCACTGTATCTCATTTCACAGGAGGTCCCAGTGCCGGAACCAGACCTGGGGGTAAGTGTATACTGTGAAGGTAATTTGATATATTGTGTGGGCCACTAGTGGGAAGAAGGGGTTGCAGTGTCCCAGGGGCTGTGACCAAGTTAGTTTAACTATTGCAAACCCTGACCTCTGGGTGGAGGCACCCGCCATTGGATCCAGGCCCCACAACCTGTTAGTGGCAAATCAGGCAGGGGTAGTAGCCCCTGGGATAGCGCCATCTAGGGGTTACATCTTGGAGGCTCACCGCTGGGATTGTGTGTCCTCTAGTGGCCATATTTAGAACCACTGTTAAGAAAAATGGGTACCCCGACAGAAGTGGCTGTGCACGGCTGGTGGAGTGGTGTACTGGGGAGGAGATCAACCCCAAAATGCTATGCTTATCCTGGACATCCCCTGGGTATCAATACGGACACTGTGCAGGGTACTTTCCAAGGTGGAAGGTTTACAAAACCCTGTGGTGGTGGGTCGGCATGCTAATCTGCTCACCCACACTTTCCTGGCCCTAGTAGAGTTTAAGGATCCCATAGATAGCTCCAAAGTGCCACAGACCATTACCCCAGAGGGCCCTCACTGCTTGGAGAGATAACTAGGACAGTAAAGACCGGGGGAATCAGCCCCACCACTATCTGAAACTTTTGAGGAGAAATTTGCTGAATGGTTGCTGGGAGAGGGAAAACTGTGGAGGACTTGAAGAAACTATTCTTGCCACCTGGGAGTGTTCCTCCCCCAACACCCTCTCCTGCTCCAGTGCCCGTAATGGTGGCTGAACCAATGCAGACTCCTATTTCTGCACCTGCCATTAGTCACGACTCTTACCGAAGGTTGAGGATCTTCTCTGGCACCCTCCCCACCCCCCAAGGGGAGGATGACTGGGAGACCTGGATAGATTATGTTGCCCCAAGTGCTAGAATGGCAATGCTCGGAAGGTGGCAGAAGAGAGGGTGAGTGAGAGCCTCCAGGGTCCTGCCTGGCTACCATCCGTGCTAAGCAGGCCCAGTAACCCTGAAGCGACTGCACAGGCCTATCTTGAGGCCTTGGAGAATGTGTATGGAGCCCAGATTCTGATGAGGACCTATGGTGGAAGTAAAGATGCACAACAGTACCAAGGGAGTTGTTGTCTGTGTATGTATCTCGGCTGGAAAAATTGTTGCAAGAATGCCTCAGAAAGGTAGTTTGCCAGCGATTGAACTGGACCGAACCAGGCTGGACAGGATCCTTAAGTCTGCCCCTTCTCAGAACTGCTGTTGCTTCAGTTACACCTGGCAGATCGACTGGAATCCCCACCTCCTATGATGAGTTAATGAGAGAATTCGAGGAGTTGAGAAAAGGCGACCTCGGGAGGACCTGCACCAATAGCTGCGGCTCAGACCCGAGTGACTGAGGGTGACCCATCAAGTGAAGTTCAGGGGCAGAGGTTGGCAGTCAATGAGTGCTCTGACAAGGAAAAGATATGTCACAATGGTGAACTGTTGAGAGATCCGGAATTCAAAAACAGTCCCTTTATGAAGGCCACGCCTGCAATCACGGGCCCTGACCTATATCCGACTGCATCTGCTATGGTGGGGGGAACCCACCCATGTATCTCCTGCTGATAACAGCTCCAACTCGATTCCTTGACCATGGAAGTGGAGAAACTGACGAGATGTCTCCAAATGCTTATCACGCCGCGAGACAGAGATGGCACCAAGGTTTCCAGTTAGTAATACCCCGCCCTGGCTCCCAGTGTGGCGCCTCGGCCAGCTCAAACTCCAGAAAGTATGTTTTGCTATAATTGTGGGAAAGATGGGCCATGAAAAGGAATACCAGTCCCCAAAGACACTGACAAAGTTGCATATAGGCTACAAGGAGAGCTTGGAGAAGAAATCAGTGGTTAAGAGGTGCCGACATGATCCCAGTGAGGGCACCAAAATGCTAATTCACGCCCTTTGTGGCAAGGTCAGTTGCCCAGGCCCCCTACCGCCTCTCAGACTGGTCCAGAATAGTGGGTCCCTCCATGGAGACCACTGTAAAGGTGAGCAGTGTCTACAAGAGCTATATTAGACAGTGGCTCCCAAGTGACAATTATGTTCCAAGATTGGTATCAGAAGCATTTGTCAGGCGTACCCTTACAACCATTAGAAGGACTGCATGTATGGGGTTAAGTGAGAAGGCCTACCCCTATTCCGGGTATATCCGAATTTGGCTGTCTTTCCCCACCTCCGTGGCTGGAGTGGCAGAACAAGTAGAGACCCTAGCCTTAGTGTGTCCCCCCACTGGACTGTATGATGGTGTCCCTTTGTTGATTGGAACAAATGCTCATATGTTCGGAAGGCTGGCACAATTGTGTTATGAAAAACAGGGGTCAAAGACTAGTAGAGCTTTAAGAGTTCCGGCTTTAATTAAGAAGGCCTATGAGGCACAGAGATGCTGAAAAACAGAACCAGAGGAACCGGTCGAATTGTATGGAAGAAGGATCCTGAGTCTCTGATCCTGGCGCCAAATGCCCAGTGTAACCTTACAGGGAGAGGTCCGTATCAGAGGATGTTAAGAATAAAATATTAGTTGGATGCACCAGGCGATGGAAAATTGCCAGAGGGACTGCTGGTCAAGCCTAGTATTTTGCCGCTAGAGCCCATACTTATGCCAGAAGGGTAATGGTCCAAGTTCATAATGTGTCTGAAAGAGACATTCGAGTAAACAGAGGTTGCATCCTGGCTAATGTGCATTGTGCAGACACTGCAGTACTACCCAAGCAGCAAGAGTTCAAGGAAGAATGACAGAGTAGCAGCCTGACTTGTTTGATTTGGCGACTCCCGCTGCCAGCTGAATGGAAAGTGAAGATCAGTGAGAAGCTTGCCCAGAGAGACCAGGTGTTTTCTTTAAAGGAATGGGATGTAGGATGCGTGCAGGAGCTGAGCACAATATCCGCTGCATGACGAAAAACCATTTAAGTGAGAGGTCTCGACGCCTGGCACCTGCTGACATAGATGATGTGAGACGGCATCTGCAAGAGATGTTAGCTGCTGGTGTAATACAAGAACCAGAAGCCCTTATGCTTCCCCATTGTGGTAGTGAGGAAAAGAATGGAACAGTAAGGATGTGTGTGGATTATCGCACCTTAAAACGGGCGGACTATCCTGATCAGTACACAATGCCCGCATTCAGGATGCTTTGGACTGCCTAAGCGGAGCAAGTGGTTCTCTGTGCTGGATCTCCGCAGTGGGTACTATCAGATCCGATGGCCCCAGAGGACCGTGGAAAGACAGCCTTTATCTGTCGCTTGGCTCTATGAATTCATGAGGATGCCTCAAGGGTTCAGGTGCCCAGCCACTTTTCAACGATTGATGGGCGTGCAGTGGGGAAATGAACTTACTAGAGTGCCGGTATACCCTAGATGATGTTATTGTGTTTGGCAGCTCACTGGAGAACATGAGATTATTTAAGGTATTGGACCGACTGGAGGACTTTGGCCTTAAACTGTCCATTGATAAGTGTCAATTTTTTCAAACATCAGTAAAGTATGTGGACACACATAGTATCCACCGAGGAATAGAGACCGACCCAAGTAAAGTTGAGGCCTTGACCACCTGGCCACAGCCCAAAAATCTAAAAAAAGAACTGCAAAGATTCCTGGGATTCTGTGGTTATTATCGGCGCTTCATCAAGGACTATTCAAGAGTGATCCGCCTTTTACTTAACCTTACTCAGGGTATCCCCCAACCCACAAAAAATACCAAAAGTCAGCGTCCCTCAAGACTGAAAGAGTGTATTTTCATCCGAGTGAAGTATTTGGGCCCGCTGGACTCCTGATTGTGAGACTGCTTTTCATGAGATCATATATCAACTTACCCATGCTCCAGTGCTGGCCTATGCCGATCCAAGAAAACCTTACGTCCTGCACACTGATGCTAGCTTGCAAGGGTTGGGGGCTGTGTTGTACCAAGAGCACGAGAATGGCCTGAGACCAGTGGCCTTTGCCTAGAAGCCTGACCCCATCCGAAAGAACTATCCTGTACATAAGTTAGAGTTCCTAGCTTTGAAGTGGGCTATTGTTGACCAATTCCATGAGTACTTGTATGGGGCTAAAATACTAGTAAAACTGACAATAATCCTTTGACCTATGTGCAGACCTCAGCTAAGTTGGATGCCACTGGCCATAGGTGGCTTTCTGCATTATCTACATATGACTATGTCTCTGAATACCGAGCAGGTCTGAACCACATAGATGCTGATGCTCTCTCCCGGAGGCCTGTTCCCCAGAATGATTGGGTCCGATTGGCAGAACCTGACATTCGGGCACTCTGCCGGAAGTTTGACAGGGAGGAACAAATGTCCACAGACGCAGTGGACTGCATGGTGGATTGCTTGGGAGCCTCTGAGAATTGCATACCTGCTGCTTATTGCCACTTTTCTGCAATAGACATTGGTGCACTGCCTCAGCTGGACAATGACAGTATTCGGCGGGCTCAATCCCGCGATCCCATGATCAAAGCAGCTTTAGAAGCCCTCTATGCAGGAAAAGATGTGTCCAAATTACGCTCCACTGATTTGAGAACTGCACTGTTATACAAAGAAGGTCCTAAGTTGAAACTGATCAATAGACTGTTATACAGAGAAACAGTAGACGGGGGGACAAGTAGACAAACAACAACTAGTGCTGCCCACTTCGAGACTCAGTACTGAGGTCCTTACACAACCACATGGGGCACCTTGGTATAGACAGAACACTTGACTTGGTGAGATCCAGATTCTATTGGCCTAAGATGGGGGCTGATGTGGAGCAACACATTCAAACTTGTAGTCGCTGCTTACAGAGAAAAGCTTTGCCCCAGAGGGCTGCCCCCCTTGTTAACATCACCACCAGTGCACCCATGGAGCTGGTCTGTATTGATTTTCTAAGTTTGGAGTCAGATCAAAGAAATATCAGTAATGTGCTGGTGGTCACTGACCATTTCACGAGATATGCCCAAGCTTTCCCACCAAAGACCAGAAAGCATCCACTGTGGCCAAAGTACTTGTAGAAAACTTTTTTTTCACTATGGGCTCCACAAAGAATCCATTCTGATCAAGGAGAGACTTTGAGAGTCGTCTGATCAAAGATGCTTTCTCTGTGGGAGTCACGAAGTCCAGAACCACTCCTTACCACCCCAGGGGACCCACAGCCTGAGCGTTTCAACCGCACTTTGCTAGATATGCTGGGCACCCTGCACCCAAAGGACAAGCCTAGATGGAGCCAACAAATTAGCACCCTGGTACATGCTTATAACTCACCAAAGTGATGCCACTGGATTCTCCCCCTACCGCCTGATGTTTGGAAGAAGCTCGACTACCAGTAGATGTGTGTTTTGGGGTCTCTCCTGATGGGGTTCAGGCTGACAACTATTTACAGTATGTGCAAAGTTAAAGGCCCAGCTAACTCATGCGTACCAACTGGCTCAAACCATGGCTGCCAAGAAATCTGGCCAACAAGAAAGGTATGATAAAAGGTGAAAGCACAGGAACTCCGGGAGGGAGATCGGGTATTGCTAAGAAATCTGGGATTGCATGGCAAGCACAAGATTGCTGACAGATGGCACCATCTCCCTCACATTGTAGTGGGCAAACTAGATGATCTGCCAGTGTACAAAGTAAGGCCTGAGAATAATTCAAAAGATGTAAAAACAATGCATAGAAATCATTTACTGCCCATTGGACAAATCTTAATTGAGTCTGAGCCCTAGAAGATGCCCTCTGGACCAGTGACTAGAGCTGCTGCTAAGAAAGATCAAGAAAGTCTGCACCTACAGAAGCAAAGTTAAGTGTTCCCTCCACAAGTCCCAGTTGAGCATGACTGTCAGTCCATATCGGAAGAAAGTGAGAGTGACTTTGAATACTATCCTTCTTACGAACTGAGTCAATTGTTTGGGCAATCCCTAGTCAATACTGGAGACAAAGCTGGGCCTTCTGGACTGTTTAAGCCCCAGCTTCATCCTGGAGCCAATGCTCCCAGAAAGTGAAGTGCAAAGCATCAGATCAGATGAAATGGAATCATTGTGCATGGTTGAACTGTTTGAGCTTTCAGGAGGAAAATGATAGATTGGGGCAGACTGGTGATACACCGAACAAGAAGAGTATTTTGAGTGCCCTGACAGTCCACTGCCAGTGTCCGAAAGCTCTCCATGCAGAGCCAAATGTTGTGGACTCAGAAACTGTAACTCCTGGAGCTGAAAGTGCCCCAAGTTCTAGCCTCTCTACCCCCATGGAGACTCCCTGACAAGTGTGGACAATGCTGAAATGAGGCTCAGAGTGCAGAGACTGTAACAGTTCCCCTAGAAAGACTGGTCGAGCTGTAAAGCCTGTGGTGCACCTCAGTTATGATTCCTTGGGAGGCCTGTGGATTTGCCTCTCAATGTTGTCCATAAAAGTGTATGTGTCCCCGAGCTCATTGCCCAAACTGGCGTCAGTGCTAACTCAAGTTACTTGTGTTGCCCTCTAAGTATGGTGCCCTGGCCCTGTCCAGCCTCAAGGTAACTGATAGGGAAGGCCCCCTCTCTTCAGGTTTCATGTACAAGAGGTATAACTTGAGTTATGGTACAATGTGTATGTAATACTGTGTAAAGAGTGACGTACTGCAATGTTTCAGAAATGTGTTCTTGGTAAAATGATATATTGATGATGATTACATATGCGAGCCTAATGCAAATGTATATGGTTGCAGTTGAAACTTATAGAAGTACTTGCTTGACGACGTCAAGCTTTCCCAGGCCAGGAAGGGTGTAACCCCCTGCAAATGGGGGTTCCAAAGACTTCAGGAGCTTGCTTGAATGCTCCAAGCCTGAATGGTGTTTGGCATTTAAGCCATTTATCAGTGAGTGTTTTGAGCCTCTGGTACTGTCTCTTTAAGAGCTGTCTGCTTGCAGACATAATTAGTTGTAGGGGGACTGTGTGCTTCTCTGAGTACCACTTGAGCTGCTGCCAATTCACTTCATTTTTGCAGTCACTAGGAGTGCAAAGGGAACCTATCTGAAAGATGTAACTGTTTGCCAGAAATTATTTAGAGTAATAATGAAATTACAGTTTGTCTAACCTGCTTTCTTTGCAGTCAGAACTGTGTCTGCTAGTTCCCCATTCTAGTTTTGAACTGCTGAACTGGACCAATCAGTGTGGGGTAAGCTAGCTCTAAAATGGTGCCTTGGATGAATCAGAACTTGGACTCATAATCTGAGCCAGCCACAAGAGGATTGTATTGGCAGTGACTCTGGGAGATGTAGTTTAGACTTCAGTGCCTTTTGGACCAACAGCAGTCAGTATTGTGGTGACAGCCAATCCAGTCAAGAACTGGGAGGAACCCAAAGGAAGTGCCCAGTTTTGTCGGTTGGAGCTTCAGTTGAGCTTTGGCAGTGAAGAAGGAAGGAGCCCTGTGCTTTTCAGTGTGCAGTTTTAGTAAAACGTGTGTAAGGCCCAGAGTTCCGGTCTGCAGCTTGTGTAACAGCTTATTAGGACTGAATCGTCCTGTGAAAGAATCAAAGGATCTCTGAAGAGTAGAAACCAGGCTCACCCTGTAGAAGACTGGAAGAATTGCTGAAAATTGCACTCGGTCTGTCAGGAACTGAATCTGCTGTGTGTTCTCCGGGTATTGTGCAGTAATTGCGATCGGGATACAGATCTGGCCTGCCTGGTATAGTACTTTCTTTTATATGGATGTGTGAAGAGGTTTGTGTACCTCAAGTGAGCCCTGCTGACATTGAAGGACCCTATCTTATTTGGAGGTCGTAGTACTAATTCAGGTTGCTCCCTGTTGAATTGCCACATTAAATCCAAATGGAATTACTGTACTGTGACTGTTTAATTCTCCTTTTCTCTGTGTGAAAAGGGCCCCTACCAGCTGCCACGGTTTGGACTAGCCACTAGGGCTTGGGTACCTAGGACAGTAACTGATAGGGATAGGCCTGTGCACAGAGCCATAGCTAGATTATTAGAGTGATAAGCTAATTAACCTGATTTCCCCTGTCCTTGTTATATCCCCTAAATAAATCAGAGCTGCTTGTTTCAGCAAAGTTATACTGCCTGAGGTATTTGTCTATGTTAAAGTACTGTACTGTGATTGTTGCACTGTATCTCATTTCACAGGAGGTCCCAGTGCGGAACCAGACCTGGGGTAAGTGTATACTGTGAAGGTAATTCTGATATATTGTGTGGGCCACTAGTGGGAAGAAAGGGGTTGCAGTGTCCCAGAGGGCTGTGACCAAGTTAGTTTAACTATTGCAAACCCTGACCTCTGGGTGGAGGCACCCACCATTGGATCCAGGCCCTCAACCTGTTAGTGGCAAATCAGGCAGGGGTAGTAGCCCCTGGGATAGCGCCATCTAGGGGTTACATTAGAGCTGGTTCACAGAATGTGAGAGTCAGTTCACAGAAAGCTAGAGCTGGTTTACAGAATGCAAGGGTGGATTCAGAATGCAGAGATCGGTTCAGAGAAAGTCAGATCACAGAATGCGAGCGTCACTAGACAGAATGGTTGAGTCAGTTGACAGAATGCTAGCATCAGTTGATAGAATGTTAGAGTGGGTTCACAGAATACTAGAGTCTTGTTCACAGAATGCTTGTCATTCTACAGAATTCTAGAATCAGCTGAATGCTGAGTCACTTTACAGGATGTTAAAGCCAGTTCACAGAATGCTTATGTCAGTTCATGCAGTGCTACTGTTGGTTCACAGAATGCTAGACCCAGCTCACAGAAGGCTAGAGCTAGTTCACAGCATGCTAGAATGAGTTCACAGAATGCTAGAGACAGTTGATAGAATGCTACAGCTGGATCAGAGTATCACAGAATGCTAGATTAAGGAAAAAAGCCTCAAGTACATCTTGCAGAACATGAAGAAATAAAACTCTCTCTCACCATCTTTGAAGTCTGGGTAGCACATTTGTAGGTCCTTGCATGTACGGGCTGGGCTCTCCTGGGTCCCCACTGGCCGTCTGATTTGCTCGACTTCTGTTTTCAGGGAGCTGAGTGAGGCAAAGACTTCCTCCATTCCGGCAGAGTAATCTGCAAAGTCATTGGCCTGATCAGCCTGCTCTCTATCCGAGTTCCGACGCCTTTTCTCAGAGTATTGCACCGGCAGTGGCTGGATGACCTCAGCTGGAGAACCCTAGTCAGACAGAAAAGATTTCAAGGCTGCTTCCAATTCTCTAATGTCCTTTTGAACACATACTCAAAAAGATTAAGGGGAGCAACAACCCATGGCATGATGTGTGAACAGAACAATTCCCATTGTTAAAGCTACAGTGTAAACCTCAGAAAAGGTTCTGGACAGTCAGAGGGCCAGATTGGTTTACAGCTGAAGTAAGAACACAAAGGCCAGTTATTTAGAATGTTAGATTTCAGACCTTTTCTTTATCTTCTTCCTTACTTTTATTTATAATTTTGGTTAATTATTTTCTACTTTTAATCCAAATACTTCATAGTATCATTGAACTCCTGTACTAGCTGGCATTGTGCAAACACATGTTTTGCAGTGTGCATTTATTGCTCTTATCTACTGTACCTATGTACATATTTAGAGGGGCAAGAAGACCAATCGCCCATTGAGTTGTTCGCACCCACTAGCTCAGCGGGAACGCCCTGTCACCCCATTTTCTTCAAGACACTTGTCTAGTCCTATCTGAGATTTGAGTATTCAGACTCCCAGTGGGCAGTACAATCTGTCAGTGCGAGGTCTGCTAGAAAGGGGCTTACTACTTTGGTACAGGACAGTATGGTCACATTCTGGTCTGATATCATGGTCAACCATGAATGCAGCACTGGCAACCATAGCCAAACAAGGATCACCATGGCCAACCATGTCTAGAATGAATGAACTATGGTCAGTCATGGCTACACATGGGCACACAATGGTCAACCATGAATACACCACTGGCAACCATAGCCAAACAAGGATCACCATGGCCAACCATGTCTAGAATGAATGAACTATGGTCAGTCATGGCTACACATGGGCACACAATGGTCAACCATGAATACACCACTGGCAACCATAGCCAAACAAGGATCACCATGGCCAGTCATGTCAAAGATGGATATAGTGCAGTCCATCCTGGCCACACATGGGCACACAATGGCCAGACATGAATGGCAACCATAGCCAAACATGAATACACTGTGATCATCTATGTCTAAAATGGATAAACATTAGCCGGTCATGGATAAACTACAGCCGACCACAGTTAAAAGGAATGACCTATGACCAACAATGGCCCAACATGGATAACCCATAGCCAAACATGGCTACACCATGGTAAGCCTTGATTAAAAGGAATAACACATGGTCAACAATGACCCTAAATGGATACACTGTGGTCATTGCTGACCATGAGTTATTCCTTTTAATCATGGTCAGCAACGATCCTAAATGGATCCACCATAGTCAGTACTAACCAACTGTCAACCACAGCTAAACAGGGATGAACTGCAGTTATCTCTAGGTATCTGTGTTTGACCATGATTCATCTGTGATCATAAGATGCAGCCTCAGAGATATCATTGAAGAATATAATCGTTAGACTTACTGCAGGGCCTGGAGGGCCTGGTGGGCCAGGTTCCCCTCGAAAGCCAACCACACCCTAGAAAAGAAGCCACATGGTCATTGAAATATAATTTCACAAAAGAAGCAGTAGTCAGGTTCATTTCCATGATGAGGTATCTTTACGGCCAGCATTTCCAACTCCCCACCCTTTCCTCAGCTTTTCTTCCCTTTTACCTTGGCTCCCCTGCAATTTCTCTTCAGGGCCATCCAGCATCAAGTCTTTGACCCCAGCAGTGCCCATTGGGAGCCTCCCCTCTGGCTCTCTTGACTGATGTCATCCCTGAGTTCTACTCTATCCTATCATGGATGGGGATCCTGATGTTGCAGTCATGGCACCGTGGTGCTCGGGAAGCACAGTGTTTACTTGCTACTGAAATTGGGGCATCAGTGAAGTAGTTCCAATTGAAGACACCCTCTACAGTATGAGTGGACTAGAGTGGCTATCATCCGATGTCAGGGCCACCAGTTTTCCATTTACTCAACTGGGGGACCATGTCAGCAAGCCGAAACCCACCCCTATGAGACAGTAAGACTATGTGCCCCTCTAACACTTGCTGTCTCTCCCATGGTATACCATGAGCCAGTCCACCAGAAGCCTCTGCAACAGCAAGGCATTGAATCCCTCCCACCCCAGAGATGGAGAGCATCCCGTGAGATAATGTACCACTTCATGCCATTCCACAGCACGGTCCAAGGCTCAGCCGCAGTTCCAGGTTACTGGCGTGGCAAGATGCTTCCCAGCTGCCACACTATCAAACTGCACTGTCCTCCACTTCTTGAAGGTTCATTTTGACTCAGAAATTCAGAGTTTAAAACTATATTAAAAGTTATTTCAAGCTGATTTCTGAGAGCCAGCCTCTCAGCCAATTAAAAACCATGCTCATGCTCAGGGCAAAAAAATATGTTGACCCTTCAATTTTTTCTGGACATTTTGTTGGAGCTGCAAGTGAAACAGATTTAAAAAATGTTTTCCTTTCACAGGCTAAAATGTGTCAGCTATAATGTTAATAATGACTGATATATTTTCTGCATTGGGGAAATAGGGTTCAAAACTTTGCGATGATCTCCCATAACATGAAAATCCATAAATATTTATGCAAACACAAAGTAAAACAAATGTTCATTTTCTTTTTATTATTTACATTTTATGCTCCTTTCATGTATCGGTCCCATCAGCTCGTGTTGGGCCCAGCACCACCCCCTGGTATCTCAACCACTTACCTGGGCAGGGTCCCACCCACAGGCTGACTCCTGAATTGTGGGGATCCAACCGAGTTTGATCCATCCTCCCGCCTCCTCCTGAAGAAATCCTGTGGTTCCACTCCAGGAGACAGTGTTCAGGGCCAGAGCACACCCAGGCCCATCCTGATTGAGACAGACTGCCTGTTTCCCTAGTTCTGTGGTCCACCCCCCTCCTGCATATCAGCATGCTTGGAGGCCCATGCCAACATACACAGAGCATGCTTTACACAAAGCACAGCCAACGTCACTCCTCCTACTTGTGCTGCCGCTGCACTACTACCTGTGGTCAGACAGGTGGTAATGGCAGTATATGCCCTCCCTCATCAGAGAAAGAAATCATTCTCTTGGATGCTAGATTATCCTATCTCCAGTCTGCCCCCAATCGCCAGACCTTATGCCTGAACTCTGGTCAACGGCATCATGAGCGGTCGTCCTACCAATGTGCCAGTGGACTAGCCCTGTTTATCTTTTAAGTAAGAGCTGAATCCCAAGGGTAAATATATTGGTTTATCATGGTCTGATTACATTATATGTATATTTATAAAATAGCAAGAAAAAATCTAGAACATTTCACTGGCCGAAAGACATCACCTGACCGTGCATTAAATCTCTATAAATGCACAGTCAGTTGCTGAATCTCATTTTGTTCCCCAAAGAAACCTACTTAGAGTAATTTTATAAGTGGACTAAGCCCATCCATGGTGTGCATCAAAGAATTGTAATGCACTTCCAAGGGGCATAAGGACACTCAGTGTTTGGCCTTGTGCCTTACTACACCCCTGGGGTGTATATTAAAATCATATACTGTGCACCCTGTTGTGGTCATTACACTCATATATAGGTAGATATGCTTTTTTGTTTTCAGCAGAATAGCTTGAGATGAAACATCTCATTTTTGCAAGGCTCCTGCTTCATCCCAGTTTTACCTAGGCACAGAAGCACAGTGTGTGCATGGGGGGGGGGGAGGTATCATGTGACTTATGGTCACACAGTGAATCTGTGGCAACTGGGATATTTAAACCTGTAATCAACTTTCTGTCAATTTAGTGAAATAGCTACAGGTCAGAAATGCAAATGAGTAATTAGCATGCAATTTACGTATAATTCTTTTGGAGATATATGCAAATTACGTGGTTCAAAGAGAGGTTAAAAAATAAGAACCTGTTATCTCTGACATGCTTAGAGTCATTATCAGTATACTTTTATTTCCCTCAGATATTTTTAACACCATTTTTATTACCTATTTTGAAATTAATGACTCATGCCAGTACAGTTGACCACCATTAGCAATTTTTAAAAATCTAAGCTATTGAGGTTATAGTTTGACTTTACATATTGTGGAAGTCTAAGGGTGGTAGTCACACACATCTCTGATGGTATACAGTACGATACCATACCAAACCGTTTATTTTTTTCATAGCAAGTGTAGCCACTGGCCACAGAGCAGAAACATTCAAAAACATCAAAGCCACATTTCTCAAATCAGGAACGAAATACAACGAAAGGTGTTAATCCAAAGAAATGATCGGCTTCCTGGTCGTTACTGAGATTATAAATCTAATCTCAGTAACAGCTTCCGTTTTAACTATTTGACGGCTGGATGTGACGTGAGCTGTGTGGCACGAGTACATCTTACGTTTAAGACGCTGCGTGCCACACAGCATCAGTTGCCAGCTGGATCGGTCATTGCTAAGACACTAATGACTGCTCCAGTAGCCAATCAGGAGCTTCTCTCAGCTCAAGAATAATTTAATTAGACTTATAATCAAGATAATTCAATACTAGTTTGTACTCACTGGTGCTCCTTTGGAACCTTTCTGACCTAGCGGACCCTGTTGGGGAGCAGAAAAACAAGATGTTATGCAGTCACATTGGAAAAATACAAATTACATAGACCTGTCTGTTGCCTAGCCCACTTGTATCCACCACGTTGCTTTACCAGAGTTATGTTTGGTTCAAACAGCATACACCATTCTAAATTAACATCTGTAGGGGTGGGGATCAGATGGGATCAGCCAAGGTTGATGGCAAGGGGTCTGAATGTCCCCCCCACCCCCAAAATAGAACTTGTAAGCCAAGTCATACAGTACATGGCTTTTATACCACAGCAGTGAAAATAAATCTTGCCTGACAAATATGGGATACGCAACAACCTGACTCAGAACATGCCAATTATTGTCATGAGATGTTATTTTCAGCAATAAAAGAAATGTAATGGAGTTCTGCTGATACCAGTTGGGAATTTATTTGCTGGATCACAGAAAATCTCTTTAAAAGAGACAGTTTATGCAGACTTGCTCTTTAAAATGTTGGCAGCACCGTATCAAACACTTGTCATGTCATGTCACAATTAGCCTACCATACCACACACAATGGGGGTCATGATATGAGATGGCTTCCTCCCCTCCTTAGATCTGTACTAGACGTACTTGAATGAAGACAGGGATGAGCTCCGATCTGTTTCCTTTTCCTCAAGGATTTATTGTTTTCATCAAAATATTAATTAAAAGCTCATTCTAGCATGGCTTAATTACCAAGATAAGCGAGCCTGGCTCAGCTGAATGAGTATGCTTATTTTAGCAGGCCTCCGATTAAACGGCAGGAAATTAAGTTAGAAGAAGGAGAGATCTTCTCAATCCACTGGCCTCATGGAGGCAGAAGAATCATGGTTTTTGCAGAAGTGCTGAGAATATTGCAAAGCGCAAGGCTGTCTGCATTAGCCCAGGGAGTGGATGGTTATCAATGCATAGTTTGTGCAATGTTTTTCTTTATAAACCTGTTAATCCCTCAGAGCTGTCCCCATCCAGAGCCACTACAGGTGGCCAGCAATTCCCCTGTGGGATTCACAGCGCAGCAACATTGTGTGGCTAGGGGCACGTGAGTACCAGTGGCCATCATATTACTACTGTGACTTGTTTCTCCCCCATTTACATTCCTCTCCTCCTACAGAAGCTGATGCAGACCACCCACGACTCCACAGCGACCCTAAGGGGAAGTGGGGACCGTACACCACAAGTCTGCTTTGGCCCGTCACGTCAGCTGCTGCTGCAGAAAGATGGCACCAGTCCTTCTCCTGGCCAGGAAGCACTGAAGTTAGCTGCACCCCCTAGCCAGAAAGCACTACCATCAGCAGTACTCCTTGACCAGGGGCCACCAACCATACTCCTTGACCAAGGGCCAACAACCATACTCCTTTACCAGGGGCCACCAGCCAGAGGGGTTGCAGACTCACTTCTGAACCTAGGTCACCCACCTGGTAGTGCAGTGTGCTGCTGCAAGACTGTTAATGAAGCCCTGGGCAACATTTTCTTAAAGGAGACCAAATGTCCTTCCAGCACCCCATCCCCAAGCCTGAAGCCCCCGATTAGACTTTTGAGCCCCCAAATTATTTTTTTCTTTACCTGCCTTTCCTTGTACTGGCTCCAGTGCAGTACCACTTATGTAAACAATTCCAGAGCAGAGCAGTGCCATTTCATATGATCAGCGAGGCTCCGCACTGCTCCACTGTATCACGTATAAAGTGGAGTGGTGCAGACCCTTGCTGACCATGTGAAATGGCACTGCGCTGCTCTGGATTTGTTTACATAAGTGCTACTACATCAGAGCTAGTATAAAGAAAGGGAGGTAAAGAAACAAATAATTTGGGGGCCCAAAAATCTAATTAGAGGCTTCAGGTTTGCAGAATGGGGTGCTGGGAGGACATTTGATCTCCTTTAATTTTGTCTCTTTTATCTCCCAGTCTCCAACCATGTCCACCTCAAGCTGACCTTCCCATTCCAGTCACCTGGATTCTCTCAGGCTCACCCTCCACTCCATTCCTCCATGGCAGGGGTGGTGGGGCTCCCCAATTACCGCTACTGACAGGATCCAGACTGTCAAAGGGGCCAAATCACCTGTGCAGGGCCAGCAGAAGGCCAGAAGTAATCCTGCTCTGCTTGGGGCATTTCTGATTTTATTGGCCCCCCATGCCCTCAGGATGCATGTTGGTGAGGGTGTGCGCGCACGCAAGCATGGGTAGTTCAGTACCAGCTGGCATCCACCCTCCCACATAGCTCCTCCCCACTGCAGGTGGCAGTATGCCAGCAGAGCCTACTGCTTTGTCTCCCTGCAGGAGGACAGCATCCTCTGGAATGATCGACCCTCCTCCTTCCTGCCAGCCCCTGATGCTCGAGGCTCATTCCCGAACCCGGGTTGCTGGCATCATGAGCAGTAGCTCCACCACTGTGGAGACAGGCCAATTCCAGGGCAACATTTTTAAAATGCTAACTTTCATCTGAAATGCAGGATCAAAAGCTAGCCCACTGGTGCAGCGGCAAGGCATCTGTCTGCAACACCAACTCGCCCAGTTAAGGAACGAACCCATGGAGTCAGAGGGCTGGCTTGGAGAAGGATGGAGCATCCGAGGGACTGCACTTCTCCGGGGAGGTGGGTGAGTGTCTGGCACATGACTGACCCTTTGTCATGGCCGGGGTATGTAGCTGTGGGTGCCGAACCAGTGGAGAGGTGTATCAGATGCTGATGCTCTGGCATTGCTGCGCCACTGCATGACACCTTCCATTGGAGGCTATTGCAAAAAATAGCTGCCACCATTCATGATGCCCCACTCCTCCAGCCCCATTCACCTGTCATGATGTTCTGCCAACAACCTAGCACCATTGTCTTCCGTATCTGACCCCTACCCTATGCCCTGCCCTGGGGGTAAGCCAGGGAGTCAATATCAGAAGGTGACCCCTGCTGGTATCCTTGTACCAGCATCATGAAGGGTTTGTGTCTGAGTGGTGGCCCCACCTTGAGGGGCAAGCCAGGGAGGGGGATCATGACGGAGGTAAGTCCTGGGGGTGAGGTGGGGAAACAGGAGAGAGTGGGGGCTGAGCCATCAGAGGTTTGCCCCCAATAACAAAAAAAAGAAATGCAGTATCAAAACAGCTGCTGTTTTGTCTCTTTTTGTACTGATCCTGGTCAGCCAGGACTGTGCCTCCTAGCCCAACTCCATGCTATTGGCTATTGGCAAGCCTCTCAACTGGCCCATCTTATGAGAGACTGTCCTTCACTTTGCCATTCAGAAGCCCTCTGTTCTCAAATGGAGAGGGTGCTATTCTACAATGAAAGCTAAAACTGACAAAGTTTTCTGCACACACCAACCTGATAAAAGGGACGCCAGAGCACAAAGTTTTATACTCACAACATTTATTCAAATGCAGACATGCACAGGCCTGCCATGTTTCGGACCAGGCGGTCCTTCCTCAAAGACTGTATGTGTATATTTATTTACCCAGAACACCCTGCTGAAATGCAACATCTCATTTCCAGTGGGGTCCTGCTTTTGACTAGTTCCACAGCTGGCGGGCCTGGAGCACTGAGAGGTCAAGTAATTTGCTCAAGGTCAACAGGGAGCATTTTGATCTAGCAGGGTTTGAACCTGTGATCTCCCAGTTCCCAAGCCAGTGCTCTAACCACTATACCACACTGCCTCTGTGATTTGATGAGATGTCCCACATTTTGCCTCCTGTGTCCAGCTTCTTGAGGGACAGTGTCCCACATTCAGGTGACAATAGACTGGGAGTGGTACTGTGCAAAATTTTCAGTTTCCGATGTAATGGAATTACATGCGATTTTGGAAAATTCTGACAAATTCTGTGGAACTCCATCAGGAAGCAGAATTCCAAAATTCTGTAAGTGAAATTTAAACTGTGGATTAGTAATTCATGGTTACAGATGCCAAGATTATGTTTCCGTAAACAGTGAGAAATGAATGTTTTTTATGTAAACCCTGGCAAACTAATCTGTAGTTTAAATTAAATGACTGGAATTCTGCAGAATTTTTGAACAAATCCAAAAAGCATTTCTTTTCTGTTTTTTTTTTTTTTATTTACAGTTTCAATCCTCCTCCATTCTAGCTATTTAGCAGATTTACCTACTTTCAGTCTGGACGTACCAGACTTCATGGAGCTGCGGATGGAGGAGGGTCTTTCAAATGTGTATTAGTTTTCCCCCTTCTCTTCCATTCCATGGATCCCCAAGCCCCATAGGTACACTGACATTGGGACGCAGCTCCTCCTGGGAGGCGGAAGGCATCCCCGGAATGCTTGCTCCTCCTGCCCCCAGCTGGCCCCCATGACACAGGCTTGTTCCCAGACCCGAGCCAACAGCATCACGGCTGGTAGCCCTAGTGCTTTGCTGATGGGCCAACAACCAAAAAGCATTTCTGACGTGGAATTGCTATTCTGGCTAAATTCTGCTGGTGGAATTCCACATTCCATACAGCACTAGTTGTGCGGTGTGTCTAGCTGTGTGGCTTACTGTTTCCAATGGGGCCTTTGTTAGCCCAATCAGGTGAGTTAAATCCAGGGCAGAGGGCACCAACATGTAAGGAACCCCTCCCCATATCCTCTGGCCCCCCTCACACTTGATTATAGGCAAAAGCTCAAAAGAATAGCTCAAGAATTAGCGTGCTCACTCCAAAAAGAATTCAAGAACAGCAGTAGAAGGAAGGCACCACTCGTACTGGAAATATTTGCAAAACTTTAATAACAGAGTATAAAAGGTTCTTGTGGTACACCTTACAGGTACTCACTCACACACTACCAGCCACCAGTTATAGTATAGAATCCCCACTGACCACAGGAGGCTGTCATGCCAACATCTCCACATCAGGCATCAGAGCAAATTGCTGGTCAGCAAACCCTGCCCCCTTTAACTGAGACAGAAAGTGGTGACTCAGCACTGTCACCCAGTCTCCACCTACCCAAGGCACCAGCTCCAGAGGTTGGGCCTGAACCCAGATCACCCACATTGCAGCCTGACCCGCTTCAACCGTGCTTTTAGCCTGGATTAAAACTTCCTCTTATATGAAACACTGTAGAAGACTCAGTCATAGTCGCACCATATGAAGGAACAAAACAATTACTTACAGCCAGGCCAGGGGGGCCTGGGGGACCATCTGGACCAGCGGGGCCAACAACGCCCTATTAGGGGGAAAAAAAAAAACAAGAACACATTAAATCAGTCTTAACACATCTGTACTGTATCACTTAATGTTTCTGTCTCTTTAAGAGACACACTACCATGCTTCGCACTAGCTATGACTAATATGCATGTAGGCATCAAAACTTCAGCTTCAGGTGCATTTAGTACAGGGAGACATGGTGTTGTGTAACCTGAACACAAGAAAAGGAGAAGCAGTAATTGAAAACTCAAATGTGGAGGCCACCCAATGGCCAGTGGAAGCACTACGTGCTCTTGTGCTGCCGGGTCCAGCAGATGCGGGTTAAAGGAAAACTGTCAAAATTGGGGGCTCCGCCTTCAAAGTTCACTAGCCAATCGGCTTTTAACAAGGAGAAGCACAGCTAGACATTTTCACTGACTATTTTTACCTCAAGGTCCGTGATTCGCAACATGGCGACGCCACGCATCTTACGCCAAGTAAAGGCGTGTGCCACACACCGCTTGAATACACCTGTATTGAAGTGAGCGGTGTGATGCCACACTTTTACTTGAAATGGAACTGTGCAGTATCCACCATGTTGCGGAATCACGGACCTTACAGAATTCAAATAAAGTAAGTAAAAATGCTTAAAAAAAACAATACTTTCCTTGTGAAAAGCCTAATCGGGCAGTAAGGCTTTGGGAGATGGGGTTGGGGAGCCTCCATTTTTGGCAGTTTTCGTTTTAATGCAAAAAAGTGCAAAATAATGCACTTGGAGGAGCACAGACACCCGGGGCAGAGTACAAAATGGGTGCAGAGTCATTGACAAAGAGGTGGGGGAAAAGGTGAAGGAGAGAAGGGTAGCATTCAGAAGGTACAAGGAGACAGAGAAGGAAGAGAATAGGGAGGCTTATCAGTGGAAACAGCTGGAAACAGGGGAAGCAGTAAGGAGCACAAAGGTGCAAACTGAAGAAAAAATAGCTCAGGCTGTATCAAAAGGGGGCAAGACATTTTTTAGGTATGTAAGTGAAAAAAGGAAGACAAGGGGGGGATTGTAAGGTTAAAGAGGGATGGGGGTGACTGTACAGAGGGAGACCAGGAAAAGGGCAGACATCTTGAACAAATAATTCTGCTCAGCGTTCACAGTGGAAGGGGAAAGGAGAGAATATAAAAAAAGCAATAGGAGCTTGGATGGGAGGGAAGTGGACACTGGTCCTTTTTCTGAGGAAAGACTCCTCAAAGCACTCAATAACCTGACAATGGACAAAGCAACGGGGCCAGATGGGGAGCACCCAAGGCTGCTGAGGGAGCTCAGGGAGGTACTGGTTGCACCTCGGACAGTCCTGTTTAACAGATCACTGGAGACAGGAGAGGTCCCAGAAGACTGGAGGAAGGCAGATGTTGTCCCACTACACAAAAGTGGTAGTGGGAAAGAGGCTGCCAATTATAGGCCTGTCAGCCTTACATCGGTGGTGGGAAAATGAATGGAAACACTGCTGAAAAAGGATTCTGGAATATCTTGAAACCAATGGGTTACAAGATCTGAGCCAGCACGATTTCACGGTGGGGAGGGGGGGCTCATGCCAAACAAATCAGATAGATTTCTTTGACTGGGTGACCAAGGCGATAAATCAGGGAGGAGTGGTGGACGTGGCCTACCTAGATTTCAGTAAGGCTTTCAACACCTTTCCACACAGGAGACTGGTTGCCGAGGTGATAACCTGGGTAAGAATTGGTTAGGGGATAGAAGACAGAGGGTATTGGTAAACAGAGTTTATTCCAATGAAAGGAGGGTGAATAGTGGGGTACCTCAGTGCCTTCATAAGTGACATAGCAGAGGAGCTGGAAGGGAAGGTCTGCCTCTTTGTGGATGATACAAAAATCTGCAACAGGGTGGACACTCAGGGAGGGGGGTGAAAAGGATAAGCAGAGACCTGAGAAAACAGGAGGAGTGGTCAAGGGTATGGAAGCTGAGTTACAATGCAAAAAAGTGCAAAATGCGGCAGAGAAACCCCAGGGCGGAGTACACCGTGGGTGTAGTGTTATTGACAATGACCAAGCAGGAAAAAGACCTGGGGGGTTTAAAATTGGATGACCTAAAGATCATCAAGCAGTGCGACATGGCAGTCGGGATGGCGAGTGGGATGCTGGGGTGCACAGCAAGGGATGTCAGCAGCAGAAAGCAGGAGGTGGTGCCGCCCCTGTATAGATCACTGGTAAGACCCCACCTTGAGTACTGTGTCGATTTCTGGAGACCACATCTCAGGAAGAATGTAGACAAAGTAGAAGCCGTCCAGAGGAGGGCAACTAAAATGGTGCAGGGTATGCATCAACAGCCCAATGAGGAAAGGCTAAAGGAGCTCAATATGTACACCCTGGAGGAGAGGAGGAAGAGAGGGGATATGATAGAGACCTTTAAATACCTCATGGGGGGTAAATAACGTACAAGAAGGGAGTATTTTTCAGAAAAAAAGGTGCTATATAACAAGTGGACATGCTATGAAGCCGTAAGGGGTAGATTCTGGAGATATGTGAGGAAGTACTTCTTCACTGACAGAGTGATGAATTCCTGGAACAGTCTACCAGCAGAGGGGTTGGGGTTAAAAATGCCTGGAATAGGCACAAGGGAATAGTAGAGTTAAGGGGAGAGGCTATAGATCAAGTAGGGTCTACTGGCAAGAATGAAGTTAGAAAAAGAAAGGGCAGACTGGGTGGGCCAAGCCCTTATCTGCTGTCAGATTCTATGCTTCCATGTAGGAGCGAACTTGGTGTCAAATCAGGTGGCTTGGGGGCTGGGATGATACTGCCACATGACAGTACTCCCAGTCAGGGAAGAGCAGCATCCAGGTTCCACTGCCATAGCAACCCATGCGGTCGGCCAAGGCAGGTTGTTCCCACCAGGACATCACTACTTGTCATGGCTCATGTATGGGGATGCACGAACTTTGCCAGGACACCTGGGGAGGGAGAAAAACCCTATGTCTCCCTGGTGTCGATCATGATAACTCCCGGCACTCTTGAGCCCTGCACCGTGTGGATCGCCACCGACTGACGGGTTAAGGGAGCAGTATGTAGGGTGGTGGGGGCAGATGGTACCCCAGCTCAAAGGTAGGGGTAAGGTGGTAGCAGGGGGGAAACTGATAGCAAAAAAAAACAACTTGAATACCCTCTGTATCCACAATGATACTCAGGTTGCCGGGTAAGACGTACCAGCACAGGTTGCAGGGGTCTCAATTTGTGCTCGCTGGAGGACAAGACAGAAAGGGGGACATGACAGAAACATGAAATATCTGCAGGGGTACAACAAGGTGAACTATGCAGAGCTGTTCTGACTACACGAATGTTAGGGGGCACAATTTAAAACTAGTGGAGGAAAAGATGTTAGGAAGAACTTTTTAACAGTGAGGGCAATGGATAAGTGGAATATCCTACCCAGCACAGTAGTCAGTGCAAAAGCTAGGCTACCATGGATTTTTTTTTAAATACAGTATGCCTATGGGAATCAGGTGTGGGAGATGGGCCACTAGACTACCATGAATATAATAAAATATAGAATGCCTATAGGTGATCAGGTGTGGGAGGGGGGCCACTACACTATCATGGATATAATTAAATATAGTATACTCATGGTGATTAGGTGTATGGGGGAGCCGTTAGACTACCATGGTTATAAATAAATACAGTATGACTATGGTAATGGGATGTTGGGGGGGCCACTAAACTACCATGGATATGATTAAATATAGTATTCCTATGGGTGATTGGGTGTGGGGGGGCACCACCTGGGATATAATTAAATATAGTCCTTATTTAATCTGAATGGTGTTCAATTTTAGGAATGTATATACTGATTGCTTGACAAACATGTCTTCTGGAATTTGCCTAGATTGTTTATGACTCTTTCTTGATTATAACAATGTATACTGACATGGAACCTTTGTAAAAGAGCATGTGTGGTCAAAGGTCTTGTCCGAATCTTCCAATAAATAAATAAATAAATAGTGTGCTTCTGGGGGATCAGGTGGGGGGGGCACACGAGGCTATCAGGGATACATAAGGAATAATACATGGTCGAGTTTGCTTCAGGATTGGTTGGGGGTCCTTGATGGTCAGTTCCCTTAGCAGGTCATTAAGAACAGCATGGAAGAGCACACCTCATTGAATTATATGCTTACGGGGTCGCCTTTGGGTCCTTCTAGTCCTTGGAGTCCTGGCAGCCCTTGGTCTCCCTTCTCACCAATCTCACCAGGTGGGCCAATCAGCCCGATCAGTCCAACATGACCCTAAGGGAGGGGAAGGGGGAAGAGGAGTGAAAGGTTAGTCAGAAGTCTAGGGCTATTCAACCTGTTTTATTTAATCAGAACAAGCACAAATTACAATGAAATAACACAATATGGTCCAGTCCCCTCACACTTGAATATAAATTGCCTACTTTGACTTAACCCACTGCATATCCCATATGTATGTACTGTATTTGTATAGCGAGAGAAAGAGAATAATTAATGTCAGCCCAAAGGGTGAGTGGCCTTTACAAGCTTGTTCAAACTCTCGATAATATTTCAGAATATGCTGGACTTTGTAATCTTTTATTTTATATAATGCATTAGGTCAGACACCATTTGCTATGTCCTATGGTTTTCCATGGTGTAGGTATTTTATGAACTGTAGTGGTATATAGGTAGTGTTTTCCTGTAGTGTAGAGCTTTTCCCATAGTGTAGTGTAGTGTAGTTTTCTAGGGACCGCCTGTTTGATCCCTTTAGTGTTTCCATAGTATATGGTCTTCCTATAAAAGGAAGTGTGGTGTGCGGTTGTGCAGTCAGGAGCAGTGTGTGTGTGTGTGTGCAGTTGTGTGACCAGGAAGTCTGTGGTGTGCAGTTGTGCAGCCAGGAGCAGTGTGCGGTTCTACAGTCAGGAGCAGTGTGTGTGGTGTGCGGTTTTGCGGTCAGGAGCAGTGTATGGTGTGTGGTTGTGCGGTCAGGAGCAGTGTGTGATGTGGCATCTGGAATGGCAGTTCAGGGAAAGAGTGACAGGAGGAGCGATGTCGTGTCAGCAGTCGGAAGTGGGGAAACAGCCGCATGCCTGTGATCAGGAGCGTCTTGTGTAGGGCTCAGAGGGAGGATCGGCATTGACAACAACATGGAGGGGCCTGCATGAGAGGCCTGCAGCTTTGAGGGACATGGTTGCTTGGTGAGTGTGGTTTTAGGGAGGTTGCTAGGTGAGTCTGTAGTGTAGATAAGGGTATATTTCTGTAGGTAGAGTAGTAGAGGTGGTGGCTATTATGGAATTTAACAGGGTAGCTGTTACATGTATTATTAAGGCACTTGTTAGATAGGTTATTAAGGGTCTTGTTACATGTGTTATCAATGGGCTTGTTACATGTGTTACTAGAGGGTTTGTAGTGTGTTGGGTATAAATGTGTTATTAAGATGTTAATAACACATTAATACAGTGTAATTAGCTAATTGGTGTCATAATGCACTAATTGGCTACCATCATATATGGGGATATGTATCATGGCTTTTTCTATTGGGATGAGGGCCCAACCATACTGCTCCTTCCCTGCTCTTGACCGCAGGCCTGATGCTTTTCCTCCTGCTGTTCCTTTCCTGAACCACTGCTCCAGATGCTATACCACATCCTGCTCCTGACTGCAAGACCACACACCACGCTACTCAAAATCCTGACAGTAGGTGAAGACCACGGGAGCCACACCATACCTCCTTTTATAGGAGGCCCTACATTATGAAGACACTAGCCAAAGCAGGCAGTCAGTAGAAAACTAAACTGCACTACAGAAAAACACTACAGAAAAGCCCTACACTGTGGAAAAACATTACCCTGTGAAATTCTTTTTGTTTTTCTGAAATTTCTTGTTATTTCTTTTTATTCATTGAAAATGTGGTTTTATTTCTTATTACATTTACATTTATAAAATACCTCAAAATGACCTTATACACACTAGAAATCACATTTCTAGTACACTACATCGTATTAAGTAGCATTATGCGATGGTTTTGAAAGGTTTTGTGAATCCGACAGTTCTGCTGCCACTTCCTTGTGGACCATCTCTGTGGTAACAACGGAGGCTAAACAACAACTGCTGCAAGCATTCGTTTAGTTTTTGCCAAAAAACAAAAACAAAAACTTTTTTCATGTGCTCGTTTTCATTTTATTTCTTTTTATACCTTGAATTTCTTGTCATTTCTTATATTAGAAAAACATGGGTCTCTACCTATATACCACTACACTATGGAAAATACACCATGGAAAAATATAGGACACAACAAACAGTGTCCAACCTAATGCATCATATAATATAAAAGATGGCAAAGTCTGGCATATTCATTAAATAATATCTCAGGGTTGAACAAGCTTATAAAGGCCACCTACACTTCAGGCTCATGGCTTTATAGCTTGTTCAACTCCTCAGTGGTATTATTTCCTTGCATCATTTATTGACACTCTTTCTCTCTCTCGTTCTCTGAGGGGTCCTGCAATCCCACCCACCCATGAGTGTAGAGGCATAGCGTAGGAGGGCCCTGTGCTCTCAGTTTAGTATAAATGGTATGCATAGGTGGGAGCACAGATCCCAGAGTTAGGTTTCAACTTAATGCCACAAAGTAGGGAAATGTGACATGAGGGTTTCAAACAAGCAACTACAGTCAGCCATCAACATGTAAGACAAACAGCATACAACTGTTTTCAGATGACATAAATGCAGTAGCACTGATGTGCTATCTTCATGAATTTGTATCTGTGGCTGCATAAGCATAGGCCCTATAGAGGCTGTGCTTATGCAGCCACATCAATGTATGTATGTTTTACAACGTACAAGAGTAAGTGTGGCTGCAGAAGTGTGGGTCCCATGGGGGACTGTGCTCCTACAGGCAGAAGGCCCCATGGGGCCTGTGCTTCTGCAGCCAGAGGTACTCATGCATGCTGTACAATGTGCGATGTACCTTGCTAGATAGCATGATCCGCTAGTGCAAGGTTTTCTCTATGCAGCTGCATAACTGAAAAACTGTGATCCCCTTGAAAAATTTCTAGATCTGCTGCTGAAACCATGATACATTGCAACAGTACTTCCATTTGTGTAATTGCAGGCCATAAGGGGCATGCCCTTCTGGAGCCGGCAGGTGGAGTGTATGTCTTACACCTGTGGCTAAAGAGGCGCAGGCCCCTGAGGGGCCTGCACTTCTGCAGACAGCAGTACTGTTGTAATTTTGGTACTATGGATTTTTGCCGCACTTGCGCTTCTGCAGTCAGAGGTCAATGTGTATGTCTTACACATGCAGCTGCAGAAGCACAGTCCCATCAAGAGTGTGTGTAGGTCTTGCAGTGTGTTTGAGTACATGTGGCTACAGAAGTGCTTGCCCCATAAGGACCTGCACTTCTGCAGGCAAAAGAAGTCTTGTAATTTGGGTATTGTGAATTTGTATCTGTGGCTGCAGGGGCCTGTGCTTCTGCACACAGAAGCAATATTGTGAGTTGAGTATCATGGACTTTCATCTGTAGCTAGAAGTGAGTGTGTATATCTTGCGGTGTGCATGCCACAGATACAAATCCACAAAGGTGGCACATAAGTGCTACTGCATTTATGTCATCTGGAAACAATTGTGTGTTGGTTATTTACCTGATGATGTCTGTCTGTGGTTACTTGTATGGTCTTATCCTTTTGTTGCTTGGGGGGAGTTAGGGTTGGAAACCCTAATGCCACATTTCCCTACTTTTGTGGCATCAAGTTGAACACTAACTGGTGCATTAACACAGTTTTTTGCAAAGAATGTCCTTTTTTTTGAGATAGTGAAATAATATCCTCCTTAACACAGGTCCCTTTGGAACCTACATGAACAGATGCAGATGTGCAGGACCCTCTGGGCCACGTGTCACGGGAAGACTTGGTCACCTATGGAAGTGCAGCAATGATGTCAAAAATTCATGGGGCTGTCTGGTGGACTGCAGAAGTACAGGGCCTTCTGTGTCCAGCACGTCCATGTGGCCACAGACACAGAAGCACAAGGCAAATAATCCATCTCTCAGCTTATGCACAGGGTCCTCTGGGACCCACAAGTGCAGTGGTATAGGGCGCTATGCCAAGAAAAGTGTTTGCTTCACTATATGGTTCTTGGGCCCATGCAGGCAACCTTACACCTTCCCTTCCCAAGCTTGGGGGTGGTGTCACATGACAGCACTGTCACCTCAGCCTCAGCCCATCCATCTGGGTCAGTGAGCTTGCCCCCGAACTCAGTTCACTGGCATGGGATCACAAACCACTATCTGCTGGGGTAAAGGCTGGTACTACACACAGCATTTCTTAATACTTTTTTTTTTTTATTTTAACCCCAGATAGTTGTTTTATGATTTCCCCCTTATAAACCTGATCGGTGTCATTTATTGGATGCTGGCTGAAACATCATTTCATAGAACAGGTCTCTTCCAGGATTTGAAAAACAATACCTGTCAAGTTCATGAGGTGGTGTGAAAAAAGAGCTATGTAGAAAGTTTGGAGCTGAGATACTAACTTCAAGGAAAGAGTAAATCATCATTTCCCAAACCAATCAAATCCCTTCCACTTTTTCAGCATGAGCCAGAAATCATTGACAAAAGGGATCTGAGCAGGGCTGCGACTTTTCCCCTTTAGTTCTCCCTCCAGTTTGGGGAGCCGTTCGAAGTGGCTGTTGTGCGATCACTGTGGCATGACTCCCTGACTGCTTCTGACCGGTAAGCCTCACTGCCCTACCAGATGAATGCTGCTCCTGACACATCGCATAGGAGGGAGATGTTGGCTCAGTGTGCACCATGGAATGGCACAGTGGTAGTATCTCATTAGTACACGGTGTCCCTGTATCACATCTTCTCAGCCCTGGAGAGATGAGGAGAGCTCAACAGCAGTGTGTCCTGGGCCAGGAACTATGCCAACACTGTCACCAACTTCTTGGACCAAGGGAAAGGTGACAGCAAGGAATAGCACCCACCTGCTCCCATGCAGTTCAGAGCTCAGGCAGCACCTCTTCTTTGTATACTATGGGTGCACAGTGCACAGCAACTCCCTGTGCCTTCCTTACTAATAAGCCTTCTCAGAATTTGTGGGATTGTGTAAAGAAAGGAATAGTAGAAGGGCATACAACAAGCTCAGCCACTTTAAAAAGAACCAACCCAGTGAGGTATGGCGATGAGTTCCACAACAGATATTGTGCTGTAAAACTGCTATATGGTTGTAAAGATGTGCTATAACCATGGTGAACAGTTTTGGGGTGAAAAAGAATAGCATGAGGAAGAATTGTCCCCTCCTTGAACTAATAAAAGTTCCCAAAAGTCAGTTGTGGTAGAGTCTCAAGTATTACTCTTTACAATTTTGTTTTCAATACCTTCTTGTTACCTTGCCAATGTAAATGTTTGGATCCTTTCCAACAAGATCATGTTTTCACATTTAGATCTGGATTCAAGCTCAGTATTGCTAATTCATTAGGTATTGTGAACGCCATATATAAAGAGAGAACGTGACCAGGTTTAGAAGTGCCTCCAGCTAAGTCATTCAAAATCACATTTGTCTTTTGCTTGGTAGCTAGACAATGGACTATGTGCCAGGTCAGTCTCTCCTCTGTGGTCATGTGGGGGCAAATAAGAAAGAAGGTGGTGCCTCTGAATAAGTAAACCGTCTGCCTCAATCCTATGTCAAAAGTGCATCTGGAGGTTATATTTTAAAAAACGTAAGGTAAAGGGTTTGACGAAAATGTGAAATATGCAGGTATACAGTATCTGCACACACGGGGTTAAAGAGAGGACAGATAATTAAATTAAGTCTTAGGTTGATAAAATATGCAGCCAGAAACCGACATGTTGATAAGAAGTAAGACCCTAAAAGTAGAAAGGCTCCTTAGCAGCGATATCCTGCACACAGATAATGTTTATTACACCAATGATATGACTAAAATTATACCCAGAAGTCCATACTAAGGAAGGCTTCTCTGTGAAGCTCCCCAGGTGCCAGGATTGCTGCCTGCTACGCAGTGAGTCTCCCTCTCTCTCTCTCTCTCTCTCTCTCTGTGTTTCTTTGCCATCTAGATTTTATTAATCTCCACTGAAGTCATTAAGGCAGACAGCTCTAGGAAAGTCAACTAATTTCAGAGGAAAAGTCCATCGATTTTGACTCCTAATCTCTTTGAACTAAAGGTACTAAACACAATCGTTGGCCAGGAGGAGATGCCAGAGCATGGAGGGCAGCTGTGTGATGCGGCACATTGGTGTGGAACCAGTTTCAGCTGTCAGAGATTAAATTATCAACCTTTGATAAAAGGTAAACATCTTAACTTGCCTCCATCATTTAAGATTCATTTGAAACTAGTACATTTGTTGTGTAAAATAATAATTTTTAAATGGTGGTGTTTTTCTTTGTACAATTTAGGAAATGAAAAGAAATAATGACCACTGTTTAGGACACAAAAGAAAAATAAATGGCACTCGTGTACTGGTATCAACACGCAAGTTATGTACAGGCATTAGTTTGTCTGCTTTCTCTCTACAACAAAGACTCTGAAAATGTAATAATATATGATAGAAGAGGTTATACTCTATTGTATGTATTGAAGGACACAGTTTACATTTAAGAAAAAGGTGCATAAGGCTGCCTCAGTGGCAAAGAGGGCTGATGTGCGTGGCGTGCCTTATCTTTTCCTGCGCTGGCGACCCAGGCTCAGGAATGAGCTCGGGTCACTGGGGGTCAGCCGGGGGGGGGGAAGGTTTTGGCATCTGACGGACAGCTCTCCTCTCCTGGGATGGGGAGGTCTCCCACATCTCTCCTTGGTTGCCACCTGGTGGAGGCTAGTTGGCAGTGCCAGAGTACAAGTGACATGGAAAGGAGGGTCCGTGGTTCCATAGTGTGTGTGCGCTGCCACAGAGGGCAATCTGTGGGGGAAACTAGGAGGCAAGGTGAGTCAGGCAGGTGGGTGCCAGGTGTTGGAGGCAGGGACAGGGCTGAACAGCCTGCCAGACCCCAGCCAGTGAGAAAAAATACTCCATGGCAAAAGAAAAAGTTGCATACTGGTTGCTTTGAAAGTACAATAAAAGAACAATCATTTCATTATTGTGTAAGAAAATATCTCAATATTATACTTACAACACTCTCACAAACGAAGCTGCCTTCATTTGCAATGGTTGTATATACAGTAGATACACATATAGTATAGAATGGGACAAGTATTTAAAAATGGTATTAGAGCCAATTGGCTGTTAAAATGTTATAACAGGTATTTTTATTCTGCCTGTCAGTCTATATGGAAATGTACTATTACACAGCCATTCAGCTCTTCCTATGCCAGGTAGTGTGTTGTGACTGATTATCCTCGTGGCTTGCTTGCACTTTCATTACATCCATTTATTACAGAGGAAAATACAGGGAAGAAAGGCCCCCAATGTAAGTTGACCTCTTGCTGATTTTACCAAATCTCAGAGCAACAGTTTAACTGATTTGATCTCTGCATTTGCAATGGAATCTCATTCAAAAATGTATCCCGCAGGGTCAGCCCACCAGTGCAGCAGTAGTGTTACCGCCTGCGGCACCAATGACCAGGGTTCTAGAGTGGACCTCAGACATTGAAGGGTCAGCCGGGTGAGGTGGAGCATCTGGTGACTGCACTCCTTCTCTAAAGAGGGAGGGGACCTGGCACCCAGCGCCTAATGACCCCTAGCAGTGGCTGGGGGGGGGCAGCATTCCAGGCCAGCAGATCTCTGCATGTCTGGGGCAGGAATGCACCTGATCATGCGCTGAGGTCATTGCACCACTGATTCCATTCTGGCAGGTCACAGGGGATGCAAAAAGGCAAACACACCTTGGCGCGAGCCACATGACACCCAAGTCCTGTTACTGTACTGGGATCTAGCCAATATGGGGGTTCACCCTGGCCATCAACTGAGGGCAAAAACATGGGCATAACAAATAAGTATCCCACTCTGACTACATTGAAAGGGTAATGAGTTTCAGAAATCACATGCCATGTTCTAATGGCACCACCAGTCTGTAAATAAAGGGGACATTTTTTGAAAGAGGAATGTGTCTTTGGGTAAACATTATATTTTTGCTGCTCCTATGGCATAGTTGAAATCCAGTATGTCCCGAGTTACAAGAAGCTGTCAGAAGCCAAAAACTCTGTAAGACAGTCTGCTTACTGACTTCTGACATGTAGGTGCAACTTTCAAACTAACATAATCACAATAATCTAAAAAATGCAGTGAGGATTCAGGGATTGTAATGATTTTCCTGTGACGATAAGTTTAATGGCCCAAAGAAAATTAAACTTCTTTGATGAAGTAGCCAACAGCACTCATTTCCTACAGAAAACTATACCTGTTGTTTACTGTACACAGACAGAGGAACAGAAACAGGGACAGAGATAGATAGATAGATAGACAGATAGATATATAGATACTGTCGGATAGATAGACAGACAGATACTGTCTGTAGATAATGGACAGACAGACAGACAGACAGACAGATAGATAGATAGATAGATAGATAGATAGATAGATAGATAGATAGATAGATAGATAGATACTGTCTGTAGATAGTAGCAAGAAAGAAAGAAAGAAAAGACTCACTGCTCCAATATCAAGAAAGTCCTGCTATGTTCATACTGAGAACACAGATGAATGGCTGCTCTCACTGAGCTGGGTAGCCAGGCACCCAGGATTTTTGGGTGCCCAGAAATACGATTTACAAGCATATTTTCAAAGAAAGTAACACCAGAATCTAGCTAAATGGGTCCTGTTTACTTAAGTTCAGGTGTTTGTTTTTCCAATGCTTTTTAGTAAAAAAAAAAAAAAACAAGATTGCAGCCATCATTATTGGTATTTTTTGTCTCGCGACAAGTAAATCATGGAATTAAGCACTTTTGAACTGTATCCTTTTACTGTTCATGTCAGAGGGTTAGCCAAAAAATGTACTTTAAATCCTTGTAAGTCTGGAATTGTATAATATTTTTTCACAAAACCTTCAAATGACACTACCTTGGTATAAGCTGCTTCTACCCTGAAAGTTTCATGAAAATATTTTTTACCATCTAGGCTATGCATGACAGCAAAAAAAATGTACAAGAAACCAAAATAAATTGTTCTTTTTTCCAGTCTCTGGTGTTCTGTATCTTGAAAACTGTATAAGATACCACCAAGAAGCTTTTCAAGTCTTGAGACTCTCCTAGCCAAATCACGCATACCAAATTTTGGGTTATTCCATCAAATGCCACAAAAGTTATCAAGGAACAAAAATTGGGATTTAACATTAATATAGATAGACAGATACATAGTCCGGTATTCCCTGAACTATGACTATTCCTTCTGTACTCCTACTACCAATGTGAAGAGCATTGTGCTCAAATCGTAAATGTAGTTTATCATTTCAGTTTTAAGTGTGTGATTATAAACTAATTCTACATGCAAAACTAAGACTTTTAGTTTGGAAGTGAAGCTGCATATTATGTGCCAAGAACACCTGTGAAAATGGTATATCACATCACATAGGGCTATCCAGTGATCCTGATGGTTGCAAACTTAAAATAAATAAGAAAATAAATTAATTAAAACAAAAATACAGAAATCAGACCCAAAAGCTTAATTTGCACTTCAAGCAGGACACAACGGCAACACAGTAATTCAGAAAGAGCAGTGACGGTCAGATAGAGAAGGCAGGATCTGAGATTCCATACTCCTTCCGTCTTGTCAAGGGTCTGCTTCTCATACTATGTGATAAGCACACTTAAGCTCATGTCAGATCTAGAAAGGAAAGAAAGGAAACTTCCACTTTCTTCCCTCTCCGCTCAGGGACTAGGTAGTAGACAGCTGGGGCCTCAGAGCCATAAAGCAGAAAGCTAACAAACTTTGAAGTCTAGAGCAACTATGAAATGGCTGATGGTACATCAACGGCATACTACTCAGTACTTAAGAGTGGATGAGAAGTGTTACGATATTCACAATTCATATTTGCTTACCCCTTGTTTGAACAATAAATACATGCCACTGGAATTGCACAAGAAGAGATGCACACTAGTACCCATAATTAGAAGGCACTCACAGAACTGCATGCAGAAGTCAGAGATTTATTCCTGTTCTGATGATCAGAGTAATGGACAAAGCACCCCAGCATTTTGTGGCCCAAACTGAGGATTCCTCCTGGTGGGGTGGGGTGGAAGGGCACTGCCCTGACAGTCAATCCAGCAATACTTCTTTGATTTCTGCATACAATTCTACAACTGACTTTTTTATTGCATGTACTACAGTGTGTAGAATTCACTTGAGATGCTGCGATGTTACCTTTCCGCTTTCTACCTTGTGCGGCCATTTTGGATCGGGTTAAGCAATGGATGGTTCTGACGCCATATGGTGCTATTGGAAGGAATCAATTAAACCTGTAATGCCTGCAAATTTAAAGCAGCAGTGCATAATAGCATTGAACATTTTGATCTATACTTTTTTAGTCTATTTTAGATTGCCCCTTATCTACAGGCTGGTATGATACCCTTCTGTCCCCATTTTGAGTCTGCTTTACCATGTTTTTTACAGCTGAAATAATAAAAGGAGCACTCCTTTTCAGTTCGGCTTGGACCAGGTTTTCATCACTATTTTCTGTTGTTTCAGAACACTTCTTGTTTGAGATAATTTTTCTTGTGACTATAATGTACTAGCATGCAGTAGACACAGCTCCCTGGTCTTATGGGACAACAGGTGTACAAAAACTGATGAAAATGTGGTTCAATCTGTATCAAAAGTTGTGTTACTTTTATTATTTTAAATACAAAAAAATGCTAATGCAGACTCAGAATGGGAAAAGAAGGGTATAATACAAATCAGGAGATAAGAGGCACTCTAAAATAGAATAAAAAGGTGTGGCTAAAAATTGTCACTGCTATCATACGCTGCTGCTTTAATTTCCAGGTAAAGTTAAGTTTGGATATCCAGCTGTGCATGAAAAGGTATGGCACACACAAGAGCCATGTTACTTATAGCTATGCACTTGAGCAACTCCTGCCCCTGTTATCCAGCTCCTGCATGCCCTGCTTATTTGTTCTTTTTTTTAATTTTACGCTTTTAAGCAATTTTTGCATTATGTTTCTGTATAGTGTGTCCGAATGGGACTCACTGAGGAATGTTTTTGTTGCTTTCCATGGGGACCACCCGCTGAAACAAGATGCTGCATCTCATGAAGTGTGCCTACCGAGCAGACTTTTAAATAAATGAATATATTTTATTATGGCTGTGTGTGTACGAGGGGCTGATTTTTGTTATATTTTTATTTGTGTCTCTTGTATCTGTATTTGTGTTATGTGAGTGCTTGCAAAAAATATATATTTTTTTAATTTCAGTCTTATCTATGGTTATAGAGGCCTCAGTGAAATATACAGACTGATAAATAAAATACACATCCCTATAACGAGCAGCAGTAGTTATGCGTGTCACTGAACCTCAGTGCAAGTCTAATGCTGCTTTATGTGGTCTAACCCAAACACATATCTTTAAGAGGGCTAGTTCTATTTGTAAAAAAAAATATGTAATTTGGGTGTGTATTTGTCCCACATAGTGTTTGTTTTACCTAGCCTTGATGTTTACACTTGGTTTTGACTATATTTTGTTGCAGTGCTAATCCCTCAAGCTTTGTCTTATTTACAACATGGTCTTGCCCTTAAAGAGCAGGGGCCCGATATTCAAAAGACTATGCTCCACACAAGGCATTTGTGCCTGCTGTGTGCAGGGATTTCCCCAAAATGCAATACTAAAAGGGGTCTCTAGCGCATGCTAATGGAGTTAGTATGCACATGCTAAGAAAATGCATGCAGCATGCAAAGGGAGGGTTGGGGGCCATGCAAACTGGCACAGCACTATTTTCAGTGATAAGTGGACAACTGACTAATTTATTGTATTTTGATGTGTAAATGATTACTTTCTACTTGTATAATACAATACAGTATTTGTTAGTGCAGTGAAACAAATGGATTTTCACCTTTGCTTTTCACACTGCTGGTAAAAAGAATTCAGCAGAATTCTAGTATTATGTCGGAACCTGCCAACTACCTATGAGCCCAATGTATTTTAAGAAGAAACTATTACATTTTTATATATCTTTCAAATGAAATAGATCCTTATTTCTCTATAAAAATGTGAAAACAGGTTTGCAGTTTCCCACTGAAGTACGCTGCCAGCCTTGTCAGTAAAACTTTTGACTAACATCATAATACAAGAATTCTACCGGATTCTCTTTTTACTAGCAGTTGGCAAAATACAAATAAAATGATCAAAAGGTAATTAAACAAACAAATGAAAGTAAACAAAATGATTACAGAGGCATATAAAGATTCCGGATCTTCATTCCTTAAGATATATATCCTTACTGAGCACTTGCTTTTTAAGACCTTGTAATCCAATGGAAGATGAGTGTGTTTGGGTGTGTGTGCGCGCACATGTGCATGCGTGTGTGTGATTTCATTACCAGATGGTACCCCCCATGGCTTCCTTTACAAGAAGCAGGCAGGAGAGCACCTTCCGTACCAAGTAGCAGACAGGAGAGCTCTTACATTTACAAGTACTGTATTAAGCAGAAGAGTACCTTCCTTTACAAGTAGTAGGCAGAAGTGTTCTTCCCTTTACAAGTACTGTAGTAGGCTGGACAGCACCTCACTTTACAAGTAGTAGGCAGGAGAGCACCTCCCTTTACAAGCAGTAGGCAGGAGAGTGCCTCCTTTTACAAGTAGTAGGCAGGAGAGCGCCTTTCTTTACAAGTAGTAGGCAGGAGAGCGCCTCCCTTTACAAGTAGTAGGCAGGAGAGTGCCTCCTTTTACATGTAGTAGGCAGGACAGCGCTTCACTTTACAAGTAGTAGGGCAGGACAGCAACTCCTTTTACAAGTAGTAGGCAGGACAGCGCCTCACTTTACAAGTAGTAGCCGGGGGAGCTTATTTTAGGCTTCCAGTTTTATTTGGTACCCAGCACTAACCTGAAGGTCCACACTCAAGGTTTAAAATAAAAACTGTTTCTTTCATTTAAGTCTCCAGACCCACACCACGGCTGTTGAGCTTCATCAGGGAAGCTCAACAGCCATTGAGCAAAATGTAATTGTGTAGCACCAGCACTCCCTGCTGTCCATGTTGGCGTGGTGCGGGTCTGGAGATTGAAATGAAATAAACGTTTTTCACTTTAAACCGCAAGTGTCGCCCTTCTCTTTAGAGGTGGATGCTACATTATTTTGTTCTTGTCTCATGGTTATTAGAGCACCATCATGCCAGCCTGGTGCTATACATTCTTTCCCTTTGCAGTTTTATTTGTAAAAGCCCCTCCTGTTTTTTTTTTTTTTTTATTATTCTTTTTGTGGTCTCCCAATACAGCAGTGAAAGTACAATGCCATCCAGTGTGGGCGGTCTAGATTCCAGAGTCAGCAGGGGATGCTGGTCATTGATAGAGATCGAGAGGTGATGTTGGAAGCAGCGCTTTCCTGACCAGGGGAGGAAGGAAGCAAGTTCTGTGGCCACAGCAAGCCAAGTGACAGGCAAAAGAGGGCTCACCCTTCTACCACAGGGGTGGGTTGTAGCTCGTGAGGCTGCTCTGGCATGTCGTGTGACTGAACGGGAGGACAGAGATGAGTGGGAAGGAACCAGAAAATAAAGGCAACTAAAATGCGCAGTGTGCAGAATTGTGGTCACTGGCACACTCTGGCCCCATGCCTCCTGCAGAGGTCATTTGGGGCCCATCGTACTGAAGCTGGGAGGCCACCGGTACCTGTGTGGGGCAAGCAACAGTGCCAAGGGGAAGAAAAAGTTGTATCAAAAAATAATTCTTTCTGATGACTTGGGTTCAGGAGCATACTGGGATTGCAGGGCGTGGGGCCAGCAAGCGGAGAGAGGGAGAGCATCCCAGAGACTGCTCTCCACCAAAGAAGTGGAGGGCATACTGCTCTGTGGTTCCTCTGCCATCCAGCAAAGGATGGGTGGCAGTACAGTCAGCGCATCTATTTGGGACAAGCATTTCTGGCCGACACACATGTGTGCATCCTCCCTCGCATAGTGCATCATCGCACTTCTTGGCAGCCTTGGGAAGAAAACATGGTGGTCCACCCCCAACTGGCAGGGTGATGCTCTGGTCCTCTGCAGGCTCCTCATCACTGATTTGGATTTCCCTATGAGTCTGGACCGTGCTCTGGATGAGCTTGGACAGCCCTGATGGCTCCCTATGGGGATATTCTGTGGGAAACTCAAAGGAGGGGGTAAATCCCAGAGACATTGCATGATGGAGATGGGGGGACCAAAGTTCAATGTGGCCGGCCAGCAACCAGGAATAGAAACAAAGGGAGAAACAAAAAAATTTTATTCAGTAGTTCCTCCTGCCCCAGCCTGCTAATCAGAG
Organism: Neoceratodus forsteri; assembly: GCA_016271365.2. Lineage (NCBI taxonomy): Eukaryota > Metazoa > Chordata > Ceratodontiformes > Ceratodontidae > Neoceratodus > Neoceratodus forsteri. Next base: position 62,012,421 of record JADMNL010000033.1, read on the forward strand.
TCACCCTGACTACACAAGTTGAGAGGTGGGCATTTGCCTTCACATCCATCCTAAATGCTACACCACTGTCAGACTGCAGGAGTTCAGAGAAAGTAAAGTTACTTAAACTAACACCTGATCATCAAAACATATCTTCTCCATAGAGTGCCACTCTTTGTTTTTAGGGCCAGAGGTGCTAGGACACCACAGTAGGAAAGCTCTTGAGCCACCTGCACCATCAGACTGTTTAGGTGCAAAGCACCTGCTAACATAGATAGGTAGTACCAACAGTCTAAACACCTCAGTTTTCTTTTTAACAACACAGGTGACAGCGAAATGGAAAAAGAAGAATTTGAAAGAGACACAAAACAAGGTTCCCTCCCAGGGAAGAGAAACATAATAATAAAATAAAGCAATAAAACCGTTATTAAACCTTGGATAGAAATCCTGGCCTGTGACTGACCACAACCAGGTTACATGATCAGGAATATCAGGCATTATTGCCTTCTAAACTCCCTAACAATGGGCACTAGTACAATAAAATATTGCCCGCTAAACTCACACTTGCACACAATCCTTTAAAACAAATATCAGCAGTCTGTGATACTGTGTGCTGGAACTTAGTTTTTTAAATTGTTTCCCTGGTAGTCAATGGCCCCCCGCTTCCAGGTCCCAGTAATCACCCCCCACCAGTCCAACCCAGAGACAGCTGGTATTCACTCTCTGCTCACCTCAGCCACAACCCACCGTCTCATGCAAGTACATTGTTTTGTGTTATTCAAATACATTTGTTGGTGTTGTACTTCCTTGAGTACAGTATCAATAACATTATTTGAATAAGGTAAGTCAGTATGCTTGAGTAAGACAGTTTTTTTTTTTTTAACCAGGAAAGACGCACTAAGCTGAGAGCTTGTATACAGGTGCAACCTGGGAGCACAAGGAAGTTAAGTGACTTGCTCAGGGTCACACAGTATGCAAGTGGGGGCTGTGGAATTCAAACTTAGGTCTCCAGGTTTGCAGCTCAGAGCCTTAAACCACTGCGTCATACTGCCTCCAATGCCTCCAGTGGCTGGCAGCAGAGGGTGAATACCAGCCATTGTGTCAGGGTCCGAAGGGGGAGGGAATGAGGTGGTGATCACCAGCACTGAGGGGAGAAGGGGCCACTGGACCTCTATGGAAAATATTTTTGGGATACATTGAGAAAATCTTGACCTCTTGGGATGAGCTATTGACTTCTGTAAGTCATATTGCCGGCGTTAATGGCCCCTAAATTTTACCTCCCTGTGGGTTACTAGCGTCTCCAGCCCAAAAACTGAACAGTTGGACTCGATGGAGCAAATTGATTCTTGGAAGATTACAAGACAGCCAGTGTCCTACCAAGCTGAGAGCTGATTTTAAAATTATGCAATTTACAAACTATTAATAAATGAAAAGGTACTAGAAACATTTAAAAAAACATTGTATAATAAATTTGCCCTATTGAGAAAGTGAAACGCTGCACTCTTTTGGAACTTGAGAGATGAGGACCTCATGTGGTTTCAAGAGGTACTCACATGCCAAGTAGAACCAGAACACGTGAGGGAATAAGTCACCCCTCAGACGTCTGGCTCAGATCCAGATCTGTGGCGGCTCAAATCTCTGAGAATTTGATTCAGATGATCCAGGCCCATCCTAGTTACCCAGACGTGGGAAGTCCATATCTGTATTAGTTCACCCCTCCCTGCTTGAGGAATTAAAAGGCCTTGTTAGAAGCTATGGATATAGGAGAATCCCCTTAGCTCAAAGCTATAAGAGTTGGTTTTGTTATGTAGATGGCTACAGCTGTCTCTTTACTCCCTGTGTTTGATCCCCCTTAGCTCCACCTCTGAAAATAAGTGGGGGAAGCTGGCAACTGTGCTGATTGCCTGATGCAGCACCAATAATTTATAACATTAACTATAAAACTGCAATCAATCTGCAAGTCTAAGCTACTATGAGATCCTGTGTTTTCCCACCATGTGACTAATCTGCAGGGTCTCAACATTTAAAATGATTTGATGTGTTTATTGTGATAACTCTGGCTGCTACCAATTTTCCACTGTAACTAACAAGTAGTCTGTTTTATGTTAAATACCACTCTGCTGTCCTCAAGCCCTCTTGATAATATAATTTAAGCATGATGAATTTATGCTGCGGTATCCTACTGTAAATGTGTTTTGGGGGCAGGAGAGTGGCAAAAATAAACTAAGGAACCTGAATCATTTGAAAAGATTGTTTCAAAAATCATCCCTCTCTCTCTCTCTCTCTTTCTCCCCCAGAGTGTAAACTATTTATTCTAAAAAGGGCGATCATGCCCTTTAAAAGTCTTCCATTACAGCGTCGGCGTCAATCAAGCCCTCACTGCCAATTGCAATCAAGACCATTACAGGCAGTTTCATTAACACAGTGACTCAGTGCCTAAAGACGCTGAAGTACTGAGCCTCTCAATGTCGAGAGGCTGACATTCTTTTTAAATGCATACCTAGTATATTCCAACCAAGGTGCAAAATGTCATTTACAGGGGATGGGGGGGGGGTTGGCCTATTTAACCCATTTATAATTCTGGTAGATTCTGGTAGGGCCAAATGCATATTAAAAGAAAGGTACTATATCTAGCACCTTGCATATCCTCTATATTAGCAAAGTGCTTTAGACTAGGGTTGCTTGTATAGTGGATATCCTATTTACCTGGGGAGCTAGAGGCTCAAAATAGGCTGGGTGGAACTGGAAAAACTGGTTCAGATAAGCTCAGAGTCATCCAGAACCTATGTAATTTTCTGTAAAAGAAACTTATCATAACCTTTTTTCAGATTCTGATAAGGTTCTGATAATTCTTAAAACATTGATAAAAGAGCCTAATACACTGTAGAACTGTTTAATATCATGCAAGTTATATTTAGTGCATGGCACTAATCAGCCGCAATGGCGCAAATTTAATTTCACGCTTTGTAATTAGAGTTTTCTGCCCATTGAAAATATGCAATTTTGGCCAGTTAGTGCCATTTTATTTTAACACAATTATCACTTGAGAAAATATAGCTATAATTACTTTACATCAAATATAACCTGTTCTACTGCACTCCGGCAGCAGGTCTTTATTTAGTAAGAAGTCTGGTGGCGATGGCAGAAAGACACAGACTTGTAGGCAGTGTAGCACCACCCCAACTTGTTTTTAGATTCTTTTCCCTTTATTTGACAATAGCTTAAGCACAAACAATGACAGTTAAAACAGTTTTATACTTTAAACTTAAAGGAAAACAATGAATATTGCCTGAACATCCCCAGCCACATCCTAAGACCCCGATTTGCATTGTCACCTTAAATTAAAAATTTTAAATATATCTCCTGATGAAGTTTTTAAGTTTATTACATTTGCCCGTGGATTCCAGTTTAAAAGAGTGTTCACAGCATTCTTGTGGCTGCTGTGTGCATTCCGCACGCGCTCTGTGCTAATGTACCCTTATGACGCTGCCATTGGTCAGCAGGTTATATTGGCATATAGAAAGTGAGGGATATGAGATGGTTGAGGACACTCTTTTAAATTGGAAGAAATGGACAAACATTAATAAACTTACAAATTTCGTCAGGAGGTATTTTTAACATTTAATTTAAAGGTGAAAATGCAGAGCTGGGCATTGAGATGCAGCAGGGGAGGTTTGTGCAATAGCTGTTGTTTTCCCTTAAAGGTTCTGAAAGTTCTGATACTGCTCAGATAAAGTACAGTTACATAAGAACGTACCTTAATAGTAGATCTTTGAGAAGAGCGCTTGCAGCAGGCTATAATCATTAGGACTAATGCTGCAGGCCTTAGGACCCACCGGAAAAAACTTAGCTAGCAGTACCCAATGGGGACTCCCTCCTGACGTCGGCTCCGCCCCGATGTTGGTCATACTACATAAGGGGGCAGACCCCGGCTCCACCTCAGTTCACCCGCCGAGGACCTGCGAACGGACCCCAGCAAGCAAACCAAGCAAAGCACGTCCTAAACATGCTGAAAAACTCTCAAGGGGGAAGGAGGGTGGGAAAGCAGCGCCTGCTGCCAGAGCTCCTCTCGAAGATCTACTGTTACGGTAAGTTCTTACGTAACTGTACTATCTTATTTTGAGGGGAAGCTCTTGCAGCAGGCTACAACCATTAGGACAGAATCCCAAGCAGTCCCTCACCAAGGAGGTGACTAGGTCCGGGTGGAGGAGGAGGAGGAGGAGGACAGAAACTGATGTGACAGCATAGCCTAAAGGCTGGGAGTGAGCATGTTAGGATAATAGCCCCTGAAGGACCACCAGGCCAACCCTGGCTCGGCTGTAATGCCTAACAGTGGTGAGCACTGAATCACAAGTAGCAGCTGCACAAATGTCTCAGATAGAGACGTTCTTCAAGGATGCAAAGGATGTAGAGACTCCTCTGGTGGAATGACCTCTAACTGCTCCCAGCAGAGGTTTGTTGTATTTATTGTAACAGAAAACTATGCCATGGACAAGCCACCGGGAAATGGTCTGTTTAGACATCGGTTTGCCCAGGTGTTGAGGTGCAAAGGCCACAAACAATTGCTCCGATTTACGGTGTGATGCTGTGCACTTGAGGTAATACCTCAGCGCCCTGTGGATGTCCAATGTGTGTAGCAGAGCCTCCCCCCTGTTAGCAGGGGTAGAATAATAGACTGGAAGGTCAACAGACTAGTTGAAGGTCCACTCTGAAACCACTTTGGGTAGAAACTTAAGATTTGTTCTGAGGGAAACCCTTTCCCTATGAAAAATTAAATAAGGCTCCCTACACATCAGGGCCTGAAGCTCGGAAACTCTTCAAGCTGGGGTTACAGCAAACTAAAAAGGAAACCTTCCAGGAAAGATAATGTAGCTCACATTCCGCTGCGGGTTCAAAGGGGGAGGGAGTAAGCTTCTCCAACACAAAAAGGAGGTCCCAGGGAGAGATAGGATCCCTAATGGGAGGTCTCAAATATAAAATGCCCCGTAAAAAGGTGTGGGCCACGTCCAACTGAGCTAGGGTTCTGTCTCTGAAGAGGACATGATAAGCAGAGATAACCCACATATACACCTTTATGGAAGAGTAGCTCAAGCCTTGCTGGTAATAGGAGAGGAGGTACTGTAACGCTGAGTTCACTGGACAGGTAAGGGGGTCCAGATGGTGAGACAAAGCCCATAAACAGAAGGGCTTCCACTTCATAGCATAAGTGGAGTGAGTAGAGGGCTTCCTCACTGAAACAAGGATGTTCACCATCTTCTGGGAGACTCCATACCTTGATTTGACTACATCTGCAGGAGCTATGCATGAAAGTGCAGGGACTTGAGATCTGGATGAACCAGCTTGCCCTGATCCTGGGACAACAATTGTGAGCTTATTGGCAGCGGGATTGGAGGTTCTGATGACAACCACTGAAGTAGTGGGAACCAAATCTGCCATGGCCATAGCAGGGTGACTAGGATCATCCAAGCCCCCTCGGCTTGCGCTTTCAACAAGACTCTCTGAATGAGAGGGAAGGGAGGGAAGAAGTAAAGAAACCTCCCTGCCCAACAAAGGGACAATGTGTCTGGCCCGAAAACACCAGGCATGTGCTCTCGCGAGCAGAAAATTGGCAGTTTGGCATTGCATTGAGACGCAAAGAGATCCAACTGTGGACTACTCCAAGTGTCAAAGAGCTGGTCCGCCACTGACTGGAATAGCTCCCACTCATGCGCCTTGGATTGAGACCTGCTTAAGCTGTCCACCAAGGCATTTCAGGCACCTGGAACATGAATGGCGGACAGAAAAATTCGATGCTCCAGCACTCAGTACCAGATTCTCATTGCCTCCCTGCACAGTGGGTAGGAGTAAGTCCCCCTTGCTTGTTGATGTAAAAGGCAACAGCCATGTTGTCCTTCTGAATGAGAAAAGAGCCTGGCACCAGGTCCTCCTAAAAGGCCCTTAGAGCATTGAGGACCGCCTGCATTTCCAGAACATTGATGTGGAGGTTGTGCTCCTCTGGGGACCAAACACCCTGAGTCTGATGGTCCCCTAGGTGCGCCCCCCAATCCAAATCAGAGGCGTATGTCATCAGAGTCCGACTTGGTGGCTCCTGTTGAAACAGGACCCCTTTTTCTAAATTCAGGGGGTCCAACCACCAAAGCAGGGTCCTCCTGACTGGCTCTGAGATCCTGACCAGATGGTCCAGACCATCAGAGCTTTGGTCCCACTGCACCCTGAGCATCCACTGTAGGACCCTCATATGGAGGTGGGCCAAAGGAGGTCTGGGGATGGCCGCCGCCATGTGCCCCAGAAGTCTGAGGAAAGTCCTGGCTTGGACCTGAGGGGTTACAAGGACTGTTTCGGCCACTTCTCACAGGCAATATCCCCACTCCTAGGGGAGAAAAGCCATGCCCTGGGCCAAATCCAGGACCGGACCTATAAAGAAGAGTCTTTGACTGGGCTCTGGGGATGAGTTTGGCAGGTTCAGGGTGATCCCCACCTCTTGCAATAGAGTATGAGTGTCTCCGAGGGCTTCAAGGAGGTGTATCCTTGATGGGGCTGCAAATAGCCAATCACTAAGGTAAGGAAAGACATAATGCCCTTTGCACCTTAGAGCCGCAGCTACCACTGCCAGGCATTATTTGGTGAAGACTCGAGGAACGGAGGAGAGGCTGGACGGCAGAACCCAGAACTGGTAATGCTCCCCCTGGAAGTGGAACCTCAAGTACTTCCTGTGAGGGGAGAAAGACCCCAATATGCATGTACGCATCTCCAGTCTCCCTGGTGCAGCAGAGGAATGAGACCTGGAAGGGTCACCATCCTGAACCTTTGGTATTTGATATAATTGTTTAGAGAGCTGAGGTCCAGGATGGGCCAAAGGTCTTGAGTTTTCTTTGGGAACCGGGAAGAAATGGGAGTAATACCCTTTTCCCTGCTGCTGCAGGGGGACTGACTCTATTGCCCTTTTTATTAAGAGGGCCTGGATGTCTCCTTCAATAAGAAGAATATGAGAAGGAGGATATTTTGAGGACCCTGGTGAAGTTTCTGGAGGAATCTGAGTGAACTTCAGCATATATTCCCTCCTTACTATATCTAGGACACACTGGTCTGCAGTGATTTTGCTCCATCCCTCCAGGTGGAGGGAGAAGTGACCCCCTACTGCCTCCCCTGGTGCCTCCCCCCGGGGGGGGGGGTCAACAGGGAGTCATCGGGCAGAGCCGGGAGTGGGAAGAGAGGCTTGGGAGGACTTTGGGCCTTGAAAAGGAGTGCCTCTAGGCTGCTGGTTACCGGCCTTCCTTTTAAAGCTGACTCTCTGACCCTGTTGGTTTCCATGGGCAGATTGGCCTGAGGACTTACGAATAGGCCATTTTCGAAAATGCTTCTGGTCCCCCTTATACATTTGTCGGATGGACCAGATGGATTTGCCCGACTCTTGGAGATGAGAGTTAAGACCCCTTGGTCTCCGACCCAGACAGAATGGGAACCATGGAATGGGAGGTCCCTGATTCTGGACTGCAGATCCTGTTGGAATCCTGAGACTCAGAGCCAGGCATGGTGCCTTAGGCAGACACCGGATGCTGCTGCCCTAGCCACCGTATCTGCAGTGTCATACGAGGCACACAGAACATGGGTACCAACATCTGAGCCGGATTTTAAGATGTCCAGGAACTCTGTCTTCTACATGGAGTCTGGTAAGGCATTGGCTAACTCCTGCCCTTTTTCCCAAAGCGCATTCTGGTACTGAACCATATGTGTGAGGAATTTCAGGGCGCATATGGAGCAGGTAGATGCAGAGTATACTTTCTTGCCCACCTGGTCCAAATAGCGGGACTCCTGATCGGGAGGTTGAGAGCTGAGATGTTTGAGCTGCCGAGAATTGTCATGAGCAGCCGTTATAACAGCAGAGTCTGCCTGAGGGTTTTCCACCAGAAAGCGCTCATCCCTCAGCGCTCTATACAGCCTGTCTGACTTTTTAGGAACTGCCGGGACTGTGGCCGGATGCTTCCAAGTTATCCTGGTAAGGTCTTGGAAAGTGCCGACCAGAGGAGGCACCACTAAGGGATTAGGCTCCTTCTGCCTCAGGTAGCATGCTAGCCTCCAGCGCTCCGGATCCAGGTCCTCCGTCTCCCATTCATCAGAGGCCTGGATGTGCCTCATGACGTCCATAAAAGTTGGATCGTCAGGAGGCAACCGGAGTAGATCCTTATCCCCAGGAGAACCCCCCACTCCTGAGAAAGATGAGGAAGAGGAGGAAGACCGTCTCTTGGACCGTGAAGAGTCCAAGCTGTGTCTGTAAGGACTACCCTCTTTTGAACATTGGTTACTCCCAGACCGACGTCAGTCCTGGGACTGGCATCGGCTCCTGGACCGATGATGGAGCAGTGACCGATGCCTGCCCAGGGACCAGCACTGGCTGATAGAGTGAGCCTGCCTTGAGGCAGATCTATGGTGGCTGTGGGATTTGCTCTTGGGCCTGGACCAACGATGGCTATCAGACCGAGAACAGTGCCATCGATAGTCCCTGGACCGAGACCGGGAACACACCACCAAGGGGGAGCGGGATCTAGAAGGTTTACACCGCTCCTCTGGGATTCTGATCAGCAACTCAACAGGCATACCCTCAGTGTCCTGGTTGTCTGGTTGATCGGGAACTGGTGTTGTGTCTGGCTTCAGTGTAGCCTCGTCTTTTTTAACCTGGCTCCACCAGAAGGAGAAGAGTTCTTGCAACTCCTCCTTGTTAAATATGGATGCCGTGGTCCCCTTCAGGGGGATAGGAGAAGCCGGAAGGTCTGGCAGGGCTTTCGGGAAAGAATCTGGGGATGAGTCCTCTGGAGTAGAGGACTTTGGGGCCGGCGACAGCACCTTGACCGGCGCAGGCTCACCAGTAGTCCCATTAGCCTTAGACACTTTAGCTGGCGCCAGTGTCTTGGCCAGTGCCGGTTCCGACTTAGCCGGTTCAGACAGGCAGGACCCTGTAGAAGCCTTAGTTTGGGAGTCTGGGTCCTTGCTAGATGGCTTACCCAACCCAGGTAAGGCCATTACCGAGGCCTTCTTCAGCGGGGCCGAGGCATGTGCCGAAGTGGAGGCCTTGGTCGACTCCACCGGGGTGGAGGAAACACGCAACAGTGTGACATTCACCTTGGATGGCTTGACAGATGGAGCTCCCACCGGGACTGATGTCAGTGTCTTGGAGGGAGCCTCCAGCCTCAACTTCTCCTCATGCCTGGAGTGCTTCAAGCAGTTGGATCCGCCCAAGCCGGAGGAGGAGGCCTTTTGTGCAGAGACTGTAACCTGGACCGATGGTGGGACCAGCTACAGTCCTTGTCCCAGGACTTCCGAGATTTGTCCTGATGCTTGCCCTTTTCCCCTGGAGAAGTTTGCAGGACATCCATTTTCTGTTCTAACAGGTGGGCTTTCAAGGCCTTCAGGCATCTGATGCGGGTCCTGCTGGTGAAGGCCTTGCAGATCTTGCAGGAGTGTAGGTCGTGGTCTGGCCCCAAGCAGAAGATGCATGCTTCATGGCTGTCCTTGGATGGGATTTGATGGCCACAGGCACACTTTGTCTTCTTGGGATCAGAGGAGGAGACTGACGACGGTGAAGACATGCAACGGTACGATAAACAGAGAAGGGGAAAACTAACAGGAGAACGAGAATGCAGAGAAAAAGGTCAAAATCCAAACATTTGCTGGAACTGCTGAATAGCACACTAAGGCTTTCCCAACAAGAGCAGGTCTGCGGCAGGAAAAGAACTGAGGTGCAGCCGGGGTCCACCCCCTTATGTAGCATGACCAACATCGGGGTTGAACCGACGTCGGGGGGTGGTCCCCGCTGGGTACTGCTAGCTAAGTTTTTTCTGGTGTGTCCTAATGCCTGTGGCATTAATCCTAATGGTTATATCCTACTGCAAGAGCTCCCCCTCGAAGTAAGATCTATTAGAACCATGCATGGCCCATCAGAACCCTTTAGAACTGCAGAACCTTTTATTGTTCTACCCAAAAGCCAACATGCTTACACAGCATCCATTTTGTGTTCTTACATTGTGAGAACAGCCGAGCCATGCCAAGGGGTGGGACTAAGGTCTAGGTACCATTCACATCAACAGTAGAACATAACTGGAGGCAGAGGTGTTTGAGACATCTGTGACTCAGTGCAGATTCCAGATGGGAACTCCGGGAATTTGACCAAGGTGATCCAGTCCAGTATGTCAGACCACCTTGGAGAGTGATCAGGATCTGAATCCTAGCCAGAACACATGTTAGGGAATAATTCATGCTTCAATGTCCGGCTCAGATCCAGATCTGTACTGGCTCAAACAGCCGAGAATGTGATTTGAATGCTCAAGTCCCATCCTAGTTGCTTGGATTTGGGGGAGGTCCATATCTGTATTAGTTCACCCCTCCCTATTAGAAGGAATTGAAAAGCATTGTTAGAAGCTATGGATATGGGAGAATCCCCTTTAGCTCAAAGCTATAAGAGTTGATTTTGTATTGCAGATGGCTATGGCTGTCTCTTTACTCCCTGTGTTTGATCCCCCTTAGCTCCACCTCTGAAAATAAGTGGGGGAAGTGGACATGTGGTAGAAAAGGAGGGGTGTATATCTTTAGAGCCTCCCTCTGCTGTTACATATGTGGTCATAGGGTCAGGTAAGGTTTTTATTTAATACAGAGCCTTATAAGGTACCCAGAGAGATTTACATGATCTATACACATAAAACAAGGCATAACATAAATATAAAATTCAATAACTATAAAAAATACACAAATTACATGATAAATAATGCAGAGAAATGCAGAGAAAACAGACAACGGTGCGCAGTGATGAAGTAATGGGGACAGATAAGACCTGGGCAAAGAGCCACGTAAGAACCTCCATTCTAACATGACTTTCTGATTTCATCAGTCATTTCAGTCTCCAGAATATGAACTCTTATACGCCGTTGACTCACCTTTTCACCTTTGTATCCAGGATCTCCTTTCAGCCCAGGCAAACCATCAGGACCCTGCAAGGTATGATAACGTGGGTAAGTTAAGACAACTCAGAAATGTGATTGGTCTACAGTGATCAGATGATCATAAGCTACTCCAACACAATAGCACAGGTCAGATACACTTTATTGTCTAAACCTCATTTCTTGGTTTTAAAATGAAAATTGCCAGCTACATGGTGGTGAGCAGTGAGGGGCCACTATGGCATGCTCGTGACCCAGGTTCATGCCCCCAGCCCGTGACATCAAGAACAGAGGCTAGCAGGGAGGGTGAAAGAGTGTCCACGAGGATGCTCTCCTCCCAGGGGTAGATGTGTACTGCTAGGAGAGCAACATCTGGTGGCAGTGTAGAACCACTGCTGATGAGGTGACCACATGCCAGAGGGCCCCACCCCAAGGGCACCAACGTGGTGCATTCTCAAGGTGAGAGCAGATGGAAGGCCTCCCTATGTACTCCCCATGCTACCGATCCTCATTGGCAGACCATCTTCTATCTGGCATAAAGTGCCTGGAAATGGCTTTGGTGGCATGCTTCTCTTTCTTCTCCCTCACCCCATAGGAATAGGTGGGCCTCCAAGAAAGGGAAAGAACCAACCCAGCAACAGAGGGGACAAACTTGGATCTACTGGTGGATGGTACCAGTGAGAGTGAGTTTGGTGGGTATAGGAGGGGCACAATGCGGGGCCTGAAAGATCAAGGCTCCTAGAGGCATGGAGGTGGCAAAAAAAAAGATTTAAAAATCATGGGAGTCATTTTACAAATTACAACTAGGCCCTCCAGGGTGTGCCTAACTGTGAGATAATAACACTTCTTGGGTGCATAAAGCCTCTGCGTCCCCTTGTGCCTCACTTTCTAAATTGTGCTGTAATTCCTTGCATTATGCACACCCTGCCATGCATTACTGCTTGACTGAACACCAGTATATGCTTATGAGTTGCAGCAGGCTGAAGAACAGTAATCAGACTGACCACATTCTAAATCCTTTTATCAGGAAATAACCAGTGATGAGAACAAAAACAGTTACAATAGCTAGATGGATTTGTTTTGCAAAAATCTTGTTGTTATCATTCGAAAGGTATGCACCTTGACAGAGATTATGAGATGGACGAGCTGAAACTTGGTGTGAGAACAATGCGTATTTGGTTTATAAAATGTGGACCCTGTGTGTTTGTATATGTAGGGAGGTATTTATTGCCCCAAGAACAATTAAATTTGCTCATTAGGTAAGTAACTTGGAATGCAGAAGAAGTAGGATGGGGAAAGAGAGAGGGAGACGGAGGGATCAAGGGAGAGAAAGAGAGGGGGAGAAAGACAGAGAGGAGGGGAGAGACATAGAAAAGAAAGAGATAGATGGTAAGAAATAAAGAGAGACAGAGGGATAGAGACAGAGAAAGACAGAAAGAGAGAAACAGAGGAGGAGAATGAGAGGAAGGAGGGAGAGAGAGAGAGAGAGTGAGAGAGAGAGAGAGAGATAGAGAGAAGGGGGGATAAGACCCAGTGAACCAGCTGAAGCAGGGAAAAAGGACAAGATTAACTAATCTCTCTGGTTTTAGTTTTTTTCCCCTTTAAATGGCCTTGCTGGTAATTGATTGAGAAACCACGCTGTGTATAATTCAAATGAGCTGTCAAATAAATTTAGCAATTGCAAATTCTGTATCAGATGGCATCCACCAATAAAGAATGGCACGGCCAGTTTATTCTGAACTGTTTGGCAATGTTGGAATTTCTTGGCATTCATGAGTCTTAGAAAGGATTGGGGTCTGTGGGAGCTCTGGCTTTCAACTCAGCCCCCTCTTTGCAAAACATTGGTGTTGCACAAACTACAGAACTGGAGTATGGGCCAGAACCAGTTCTGAAAAAAGGTGCCCCTAGAACATGACCTGTTCTAAAGTTTCAAACCAAAAGGAGCTCACAAAACAGTTTGAGGGGTTTGAAAGCCCTGTTACTGACTTTTATGGAATGGGCCATGAAGATCCTGCCACCTCGTAAGTTGAGAAACATCATATGACTATTGATTATTTTCTGTGTGCCTCATAAAGTAAATATATATAAATATATATATGTATATATATATATTTTTTTAGCTGACATTTTATTGATACCTCAAAGGTATTACAGAATTGTTAATCAAACTCTGTTTCAGTAAATATTTTTTAACAAATAAATTCCCCTTTTATAATTGGGATGCCAGGGTGTGTGGTCATAAGGAAATAATGCACTTCTCGGGTAGTTGTGGCACTTGGCTATGCCTTGTACCTAACAATTACCCGAGGCATGCATTATTTTCTTAACCCTGTCATGTGTCATCTCTTAGGAATTCAATATGCCTATAGTTGAATCTGTAAATACAAGCAGATAGTAAGAATTTGGAACAGAGCTGCAAGAACAAGAACCTATTAGAACCTTTTTGGGTTCTAATGAGAACTGGAAAAGGGCTGCTTGTTCTTAGGTGGGATTACTTCAGAGCTACGTTGGGGGGTGAGACTCTGAAGACCACCCTTCCCCCACAAATCCAAAATGCAGTTGTTTTACTGATCAGGTAATGACTGCCTGGGTAGCTGTCTCAGGCCTCCAACAACTCCAAGCAGCCCTTAGCTTCTGAGTAAGACTTGAAGGTTATAACCTAGTCAGTGCTGCTTAATTAACGCGCCCGGTTTTGGGGTTGACCTGAACTTTCCATTCGTTCATTTCTCATTTCCCTCCAAGTCCTTGTTGCCGCTGAAGTGTAAGAATGTTTTTGTGAAGTCAGCCTCATTAATGGGCTGTAATTGCTTTGAATCCAAAAAGATTAGGTTTTGGCCCCAAGCCAAGCCAGTGGCTATGTATATTTCAACAAGGTTTACAGTGAGATGAGAACCAGAAATGACGATGCTACTGTCGGGGTGAGGGTGGGGATTGAAAGGTCATTTATTTAATTGCCCAATTATTGTTTGCACTGTAAAAGTTTTTAAAACTTTGGCAAAGGCTGTGCACATCTACTGTGCGAACCAGTCCAACCAACCAGCAGTAACAGTACAAAATCGATGAAGCAATAAGGCATGACAGGGTGTGTGTTATTGTGCAATAATAGCACGTCTCAGTAAACGAGGCACGAGGCAACACCAACTGCCTTATGAACCCAAGAAGTACCATTATGCACACCCTGGAGTGCCTCATTGCAATTTATGATACGAGGTTCAGAATATTAAGTATTTTTGGCTTGTGCCATTGTGCTGGAATAACTCACGGTCATGTGACCACATCTGACCAATAACAGATTTGGTTTCCCGTACACATGTTATAATGACAGTTATTCAGTATCAAGGAACAGAACATTATAATCTGCTATAATAAGGCACACCTTCACTAGAAGATCTGCAGCTGAGAAGCAGACTTTTTTTTTTACTCTCTTTTTATCCCCACCACCTTATCTACCCTCAGCTGTCCACTCAATCAGAGCTCTCAATGCCTCAAGCGTGCCAACCCACCCGACTCAGAGTCTGCCCCTAGAGTGCTCCAGCTCGATTCCCCGACGTCCTTGATGGCCCGGATTGCCCCCCAGGTGGGGTGAGGAGAGGTCCCTCCCTTACCTGTTCCCCCGAATGTTTGTCAGGGAGAGGGCTTGCACAATGGAGTCTGTCCTGATGTTGTCGGTGCTGGCGCATAGGACATAAGTCCAGAGAGTCGACGTGCCGGCGCATGCTCCTCTCAAGCACCTAACAGCATCCCCCCTCCCCGGCTCTGGTAAGCGAAGCCTCCATGCCCCTCGAGCGGTGCCCGACTCTCTTAGGATGTCAGGCACTTTATAGCGCCCCTGGTAACCCCACCCGAGGAGGAGAGCATCTGTTGGGATGCTCCATACTCCCTCCCGACCGACCCCTTGCGACCGAGTCCATTCCTGAACCGGGTCACAGTGTAGAGAGCGAGTGTGCGTCAGCGCCTCAACCCTCAGTGCCACAGGGCCGGCAGAAGCATACTTCTTTTAAATTTAAAGTTTACTGGTTTCTTTCCAAGATGAGACTAAAAACTATTACTTATTTGTTTAGTTTGTTTTTGTTGACTGGGTAAGTGCACTAGACAAATTCTTGCCTATTTTCAGACACGACCTGGTGTGGGGGGGATACAGATGCCACTAGAACAGGTAGATGGGATCTTGACTTAACGTCTCATCCGAAAGACTGCACCTCAGGAGTGCAGCACCCCCCTCATGCTGCACTGCAGTGTCAGTATTGGGATATTAACCGAAGTGCTTGGCAAGGGGATATAAACCACAGCCTTCTGATCTCCCGGCCTCAGAAGTGAGTGTGCTACTTGCTGAGCCATTACAGAGGATGGGAAGGAAGTACTGTTCTCCTTTTCCATATGTCTCTTTTTGTTGTTCTCTATCTCCCTGGTCTTTCTGTGTTGTGAAGATATATTGGTATTAATAACCGCTTGTTTTACATATAGTGTCATTCCTGAATTTTTGCCTTACTGTATCTATGAATGTATATACTACATGCATACTTTGCCTCTCAATAAAACTATTTAAAAAAAAACTACTGTATGTAGCCACCTCTTTGCACCGTGATACATGACCCAACCAGTGGCATCATCTGTTACTATCAGTCAGTGGCTCCTGACACGGATATCGCTACTTGCATGGGCTGTTCCAGCCAATGACATCATTGATTGTAATCAGTCAGTGGCTCCTAATGCTGACACCACTACTTGCTTGGGCTGTTCCAGCAGTGACATCATCTGCTGCAATCCATCAGTAGTCCCTGACGCTGATACCACTCCTTGTACGGCATGATGCAACTGGTTCTATCAAGCCAGATCAACAAGTAGGTTGTCAAAATGCAGCACAGCGAAAGTCACGATGTCCGACGGGCAAAATTTCACCTGTCAGACATTGACTGTTTTGTTTTGCGGGGGGGGGCGATGACCACCACACCCTCAAGTGGGGAGCTGCCCCCACACCCGCCAGTCTCTAGAGATCCAACCCGAGTGGTACTTGACTCGGAAGGGGGGGGAGTATCACGTGGAAACAGTGAAATTGCGTCTGTGGGGACCTACAGTAACAATTTCTAATTTCATCGAAATTATGGCTGTAATGACTTTCGCTGTAGAAATGTTGCTGTTTCAACGTATTACGGATATGACCAGCAACATCATTGGTTACAGTCCATCTCTAACTCCTGATGCTGATACAGCTCCTCGAATGGCATGATACAACCAGTGACATCATCGGTTGCAATCCATCTCTAACTATTAACACTGGTATCACTCCTTGCATGGCATGATACAAACAGTGAGATAATTGGTTACAATCTGTCTCAAATTCCTAACACTGATACTGCTCCTTGCATTGCATGATACAACCTGGACATCATCGGTTACTGTCCGTCTCTAACTCCTGATGTTGATACCGCTCCTTGCATGTTGCCACATTGTTAAAAATGGAGCAGCTAGGGGCCAATGGATGACTTGTGTGTAGCACACCGTAATCCTGCACCAATGATCCATGTTTGGGAGTGGACATGAGCTGAGTCAGGCATCTAAAAGTGTTGGGTTAGCACTGCATGTGGTACTGCTTCAAGCCAGGGAGAGGTGATGCTGTAGTCCCACCATTGCAAAGACCCCTGTAGTGGGCTGGCGAGTGTGCCTCCTCTGCAGGGATTTTACTGCATGTGTTCCAGGCCCGACAGGGCACTGACCAACATCGGGGAGATGGGAGGGTCTAGGGGAATGGGAGAAAATCCAGAAAAAAAACATGTCTCCTGGACACCTGTATGACGACCACGGGTACTGTAAGGCCCCACATCCTGGTTGTATCATGCCATGCAAGGAGCAGTATCAGTGTCAGGAGTTAGAGACAGACTGTAACCAAGGATGTCATTGGAGGTAGTATAGTGCAGTGGGTTAAGGCTCTGAGCTGCAGATCTGGAGACCTGGGTTTGAATCCCACAGCCACCTAGGTGCATACTGTGTGATCCTGAGCAAGTCACTCTACTTCCTTGTGCTCCCAGGTCACATCTGGAAACAAGCTCCGGCTTAGTGTGCTACTACTGGATAAACAATGTTCCCTTTCCCTATGTGGATCCCCACTGGCTCCATCAATGGGTGGAGACACAGCTGGGGCCAGGAGGTGGCTGGCATAATGGCCAGATGAAAGGTAAGAGGCAGCAGTACTGGAGCAAAAAGCTCTATAGCAAAATCAAAATACAGCAGCTACTCGATGTGCTCACTTTTCACAGAGTAGCAACCTATACAAGTAGCAGCATTAGTATTGTAAGCCACTGAGTAACTGTAGTCTGTGATGTCATTGGTGGTAGCATTATCATGGCGCAACATAAAGGCTACATACAGAGATGGTTTTAAAGTCCAGGGGGGTAGAAAACAAAAAAGAGAGGTACATATACAAAGGGAACAGAGGTTAAGGAAATATGAACAGTGAATGTTGCAATGTGTCCCATCCCCTTTAAGAATTAAAGGGT
Organism: Neoceratodus forsteri; assembly: GCA_016271365.2. Lineage (NCBI taxonomy): Eukaryota > Metazoa > Chordata > Ceratodontiformes > Ceratodontidae > Neoceratodus > Neoceratodus forsteri. The sequence continues at coordinate 62,029,822 of JADMNL010000033.1, forward strand.
CATCAGTGGCTGGTATTACATTGTTTTTCTGCACGAGGTGAAGCTACCTAATTACAGTATGCCTCAGTGTCACTAAATGGGCATCATAAAAATATCAAATGAGAACGCCAAAAGTGAGGAAGGTTAAAATACAAGCATAGCTGCAGTGATATACAGGAGCAGTAGACGAGAAACAATGCACTTCAACATCACTGATGTTTTATTATCACAGGGAAAGATAGTTACATCAACAAAAAGCAGAGTATAAAATATTTTACCATGGGTCCAGGGGGCCCGCTCTGTCCGGGAGGACCAGGTACTCCTTGTTCACCCTCACAAACAAGAAAAACACAAATAGTTATAGACCTGTGGTTCAGGTTATTGATACGTGCTAGTGGTTTCACACAATACTCATGTGGCCCATTTAAAGAGATTCTGTAGTCTCTGTGGAAACTTAAAACATAAATATTTTCTCACTTTATTTCCTGATATTGGGAAATGTGTGCATTGGACATCATCTGGAGTCCTAATCCACTGACTGTGATGACATAATTATTTCCAGGGCAACCAACTGTGATGTCACAAACAGAGGATTTTATTAAACCTTAGATTGAAATGATCCCTCCTATTGGCTAAAAGTCTCTCATGTAATTAAAATAGCCAACATTGTTGCCCTCTGAGTCCATGGCAATAGGCAACAGTGCGTGGCAATGGTCACCAGTTTAAAAACATTTGACCGCAGCCAGCCTAGTGGCACAGCACGTTGAGGCACTGGCTACCACACTGCCTGCTGTGCCGGCGACCCTCGCTCAGGAATGGACCTGGGTCGCTGGGGTGCTGGCAGGGGAGGAGGACTGAACATCCATAGGACAGCTCTCCTCCCTCAGGGAGGGGGAATGCCTGTCCCATGGTTCGACTGCCACCTACAGAAATCTAGATGGCAGTGACGTAGGACGGCAAAGGAGGGGGACCCCGCATCCAGACACCAGGAGTGTCTCCATGGAAGCAGAGCCCCCATTGAAGGGTGTAGTGAGAAAATATTGACCCTGATGGATGAACCATTGACTGAGAATGGTTACATTTCCCAAAGTTGAAGAAGGAAAGAAGGTCACCTGATGGAGTTCCACTGAGAGAAGTGCCAGGGTCCTGGTTGGATGTAGTCCGTTGAGGTACAGTAGGATGAGATTTTGTTCCCATTTTTTTTTATAGAAGCACTGGGAGCATTTTTTATGTTTTGTACGTCTTTACATAATACAACTAAGGGCGCCAACTATATCACATTTTGAAAATCATATTACAAATATTAAACATGCATCTAAATGGTGGTACTGGATTTCATTAAAGGGACCTTTTAAAAAGAAAAAGAAAAAAACTGAGACAGTGCCTTGAATTCGATACATACCTTCCTCAAAACTGAGTCCTCCTTGCACAACCTTTATAGAAATACAAGTGTGCAGCGCTGCTAAGAAGATGGATGATGACGCGGTGACATGCATGCTGCACCTGTGCTGTGCACTGTAGTTCTGTAAGGAAACTGCTCTTTCTAGAAGCGGCCTCTGAATTCATTTTACATCTGTTCTTACTTTGTAAATAGCTGTGTCCGAAGTTTCTAAACGCCACAATTTGCAGAGTTTGCAGCCAAGTGCATCAATTTGCATAATAATATTCGCACAATGGCATGAATGTACTACGTGATTCGACGCACTTTGCACGTTACAGTGAATTTCACAATGCAAACTGGGGCTTTTGGCAGCAAAATTTCACCACAAATTGGCGAACTGAGTCAATTTGTATAGTCAGATTTGTGCAATAGTAAAGAATTGCGAAGGGCGCAGTATGCAAAAACTCTGTGCAGTGTGCAGTGGGCAAATTCACAACACTGCTATGTGTCAAGAGGTTGTTTTTTTTACAGTGTATTTACCCAAGGTACCCCAGCAGAGATGCATCCTCTCTTTCTCAGTGAGACAGTGCTACTATTCAGTTTCCCTGGTTGCAGCACGAGGCGGTCAGGTGATTTGTTCAAGGCCCACATAATGAGTAAATGTCTCCAGTGGGATCCGAGCCTGCAGCTACTGTTTACCTTATGCATTGTAACCCCTTGGTTATGTAGTCTGCCCTCATACACCACAGTGATTTGAAATCAGAGGCAGTGCTAGGCTCAGTTGTCTAACACCTTTCAAATTGTGTACATTTAACACAGAGATGCAGGGTTATGTTGTTTGCTTTTAAATATTCTGTTTTTTCCTTTATGGTACTTACTGCAGACCCAGGAATACCTCGAAGACCCTCCGCTCCAAATTTGCCTGGTGGGCCCTGCGCACCTACTGGCCCCGTCTTCCCTCGAGGCCCTTCTGGTCCTGCTTCTCCCTGCCACAACACAAACAGAAAAGTGTCTAATAACCCCTCAGCTAAACTCTTTTCTCTCTTTACGCTGAAACATGCATTCGCCTGGGGTACATTACAACCATTTGATTTCATCTGACCTGACATTTCCTGCAGTGTCCTTAGGTTGAACTGGACATGGAATGGCCTTAGCTGGACAGTTACTAGAACTAATTACTGATCCCATATCCACCATATAGAGCTCAAAGCGACAGTTACCAGAGTATGACTCAGTTATTGTTTGTCCTTCAGGAATCTGCAACAGAGTCGACACTCAGGAAGGGGTGAAGAGAATGCAAAGGGATCTGAGGAAACTAGAGGAATGGTCTAGGGGGTGCAAGCTGGGTTTCAATGCCAAAAAAGTGCAAGATTATGTACGTAGGGCTGTGGAAGCCAGGGGCTGTGTGTAAGATGGGGGGAGTGGAGCTTATAGTCACCAAGCAAGAAGGAGACAGAGGGGTCATCATATCTGATGACCTCAAGGTAGCTGGGCAGTGTGACAAAGCAATGGAAAAGGCTGGCAGAATGCTGGGGTGCACTGGGCGAGGGATTCTAGCAGGAGGAGGGAGGTGCTTCTGCAATTGTAGTGCTCAGTGGTGAGGCCCCATCTGGAGTATGGTGTCCAGTTCTAGAAGCTGCACATCTGCAAGGATATTTAAAGGGTGGGGGCGGTGCAGAGGAGTGCAACCAAAATGGTGGGGGGTTGCACAAGAAACCATATGAAGAAAGACTGCAGGAAGTCAATATGTACTCCCTGGAAGAGAATAAAGTGAGAGGGGACATGACTGAAACCTACAAGTACCTCACAGGAGTGAACAAGGTGTAAGTGGAGGGTCTCTTTCAGAGAAAGGAAGAAACTATAACAAGGGGCATGCAATGAAGCTAAGAGGGGGAAAGTTTAGGGTAGCCCATGACATGGGCATTGGCGATTCAGTGCTTTTTAAAATGGCGACTCAATCCTGGGGCATGTCGACAGGGCTACCATGGAGGAACGACAACCGGATGGGGAGGTTCATGCATATAGCGATAGGATGTCGCTATATGTATATGCAAGCAGGGGGGAACGAGCATGATGGGAGGGTTGGCCTGGCATGGGGCTACCAAGCTGGCCTCATAGCGTCATGGGTGGGTGGCAGCCTAAAGCTGCGAGGGTTCCATGTTCAGGTATGCGCCCGGCCCGAAGTTTTTTTTATCCAGATTTTGCACCTCCTCCGACATGCACCCCCCTGGATGAACATTTAAAACCTAAGTCTCCGGTGCTGTTTTCCTGTGCGACGGGGGTGTACATTGCCAAAATTGATTTTCAGTGATGTACACATACCCTAATGGCGATCACCTTTGCGCGATCGCCGTTATGACATGGAACCAGGTTTAGGAGAGATGTACAGAAATACTTCTTCACAGAAAGGGTGGTGGATGACTGGAACAGGTAGTGGGGACAAAGACTGTGGGGAGCTTCAAGAATGTGTGGGACAGGCACAGCGGCATCTTAGGTAGAGGAACAGGGAATAGAGTGACACCTATGACCAATTAGGGTCAGTGGTGATGGAATAGGCAGGGGCAAGGGGCACTCTACCTGGGCCTTGAAGTCCTTTTCTGCTGGCAAAATCTATATTTCCATGTTATTTGTTTAAATATAGAAAAATAAGGACAGAAAAAGACAAAGGGCTGGATTTTCAAAGCCTTTTCTAATGCAATTTCTGCCATGCATCAACCTCGGAGCATGCTTACACTGCATGCATCGCAACAGTTACACCACATGGAACAAGGTCTAACTGCATCGACATCAGAGCATGCTTGCACTACCTGCATCGTTACAGTTACACCACATACTGTAGAACGAGATCTAACTGTATCAACACCGGGAGCATGCTTGCACTGCCTGCGTCACAACAGTTATACCACATAGAATGAGATCTAACTGCATCAACATCAGATCATGCTTGTACTGCCTATGTCGCAACAGTTACACTACATAGAATGAGGTCTAACTTTGTGATCAGACTGCCCTAAGTTGCACCGAAAAAATGATGCATGCCTCAAAATATTGACGCATGTGCCATTTGTTCGCCATAAAGCAGATAGACTGTTGTAACTGTGCCAGAGTGTATGAAAATAGCATCAACACATTGGGGGGGCATTTTATTTTGTTGCTGACACAACCCCAAATTGGGAACTGTGCCTGCACAAGACCTTTGAACCCTCCATAACCACATGATGTCTGTCCTGAAGCCCTACTGTATTACTTCATAATAACCCCCTTACAGGTATCCAACCATGTTCTGAGCCCAGCTATAGTCCATGCAATGACCACACTGCTGGCTGAACTATTCCGCCCATCCCCCACCTGCTCTGTGAAAAAATACATTCTATCATCCTTGTTACATTCAGTTTTGCCTTCTAGCTTGAGAATGTGCCCCCTGATGGAATAACTGTTTCCTAACTTAAACTACTTTGTGGTGTTCACCCTACTGTACTTCTGTATGTATTTGACTATTTGGTAATATCCCTCTCTCCCTGCAGTTCTGTTTTTTTTGTTTTTTGTTAATTGGAAAATGTCACCATCTCTTCACTTCCTGACTGCTCAGAAGAGCTTCAGTTAACTCTAAGAATGCGACTTCCAGAAAGAAGGGAAAACTTCCAAAATAAAGTAAAGGAAGTATTTGACTCCCATAAATGTACTGTATACCGTTAGTGGGGCACCATGATTAGGGCACCGTAATGTGGGTGCCACAACAAGGGCGTGAGTGACAGAGGTGCTCTTGATTTTAGGTTGCCCTGCACTTGCACCGTGTTGGGCACCCACACAATTTCTTTGCACTTCATGGCATGCCCACCCTGGAGGAGGTTATCTTTATTTTTGGGAAGTGCAAAGGGCAAAGCCCCGTGCAAAACCTGACTGTTTCCCGGGATGGCGCCATGGTGCTCTAACTCCCGGGAGGCACAATGCCAGCCATGCAGGGTGGTATACTGTCTGCACCCTAATCGACATCGACCAGATTCCTGGTGCATTGACATGGGTGAACCTAAATTTACCAGGTAACGGAGAGTCACAGGGAGTGTAAATTATAGAATTGGCAGATAGAATGCTGAGAGGCTTGGTGGTGGTGCCTCCCTTCAAAAGTAAATCACAAAACTAAGCAGGGAGGAAAGTCTTCCCCTGTGCTACGCTTCTGTGAAAGCACTCGAGACACATTTAGTTCAGTAGTTCTCAAGGTTTATTAAATAATGTACAAAGTAGCAACTCCCTTCAGGTACACGGATGCAAATCAGCCATAACCAGAGAGGGCATGCAGTGAAGTGGACGACACCCGAAAAGGGAGACACCCTGAATCGCATCGGGAAAAGGGTGAAACTAAAATGGGGACAAAGGTTTCACCCCTTTCCCGAGGTGCTACGACCATGGAGTTAGTTATATTTGTAAGGTGGTGCAGGGGCAACCCCCCCTCCCCGCAAGAAAAAGAGAGTCGCCATTTTGGGTTTAACCCAACTGGTTTTGCAATTCTGGTTTTGCTGTTATAATTTCACCCTTATCATATAAAACCCCTTCGATGTCTCTGATGAAGTGCCATGTGTTTTGGCGCAAGGCATTAGATCAGCTGATGCACTGGCAGCAGGTCATGACTGACTTGTATCTGTCTTCCTGCAGCAGTTGCTGCTTTGTACTTAATTAATGAACTCAGAGGACTGCTGAACTATATGTATCATACGAACATACGAAATTTGCCAGCAGATAAAGGCCTAGAGGTCTATCAAGTCTGCTCGAATGTGCAGATAGCACCTCTTATTCTGCAGCTGCCCTTCCCTTCCACCCTTCCCCTTCATTAGCCCTCCCCCCTTGTCCTGTTCCATCCTCATTTGAAGCAGTCCACTGTTCTACTGCATACCACTTCAGCAGGTAACGCATTCCACCCAGCCACCACCCTCTCTGTAAAAAAGTGTCTCCTCATCTCCCTCCTGAACCTTCCTCGCTCCAGTCTCTATATCATGGCCCCTGGTGGCCCTCCCTCCTTACTTTGAACAGCCCTCTGTACCAGTCTTGTTTATTCCTTTCATGTATTTAAAGGTTTCAATCATGTCACCCCTGTCTCTCTCCTCTCCTCCAGTGAGTACATGTTCAGCTCCTTCAACCTCCTCTCGTATGATAAGTCCCCCAGCCCCTTGATCATCTTTGTCACTCTGCACTGCACCCCCTCCAGTAACTTAATGTCCCTCATCAGATACGGACGCCAGTACTGCACGCAGTACTCCAGGTGTGATCTAACCAATGACCTATACAGTGGCAGAATCACCTCCTCCTCCTCGAGGATATACCCTTGCAATACAACCCAGCATTTTGTTGGCCTTGCAGCTGCCTTCCCACATTGTGCCGAGTTGTTCACTGACCCTGTAATGAGCACACCCAGATCCTTCTCCTCCTCTGTCTGGGCTAGCTGCACTCCCCTAGCTGGTAACTCCTCCTTGGGTTCTTCATCCCAAAATGCAGCACCTTGCACTTTTTGGCATTAAAGCCCAGTTGCCAGGTGTCTGACCAGGTTTCAAGCTTTGCCAGATTATCCTGCAACCCCTGCCATCCCCCTAGGTCATCCACCACCGCGCCTACCTTGGTATCATCAGCAAACAGACTGATCTTGCTCTTGATGTCCCATGATATGTCTGCAATGAATATCCCAAACAACACTGGTCCCACACTGAGCCCTGTGGAACACCGCTCGTCACTGTCCTTGGGTGTGAGAGCTCCCCACCCACCACCACCCTCTGTTGCCTTCCCTGCAGCCAGTTTCCTACCCATCTCACCAGCTTTGCACCTGCCCCTGTGCCTACCAACTTCCTTCCCAGCCTTCCATGTGGCACTGAGTCGAATGCCTTACTGAAGTCCAGACACAGGACATCCACTGCATGGCCCCTGTCCAGTTGCCTAGTTACCCAGTCATAGAACTCGACCAGGTTGGTTTGGCAGGATCTGCCATGTATGAAGTCATGATGGGTTTTGCAGAAGTGCAGCATGGGGAAGGGGAGTGCTGTTTTCCCCACTTTGTTCTGTTGTGCATAAATTATAGCAGAATTAGAATATCTGGGAGGAACAGGTGGATCACTTGGCCTTGAGTTCCCAGGCTTCTCTCCATAACTCCAAACTCCGTAACACCTACTTAAAAAATGGATGATGAAAAATCCTGTAACCTCATTGGTCAAAAACACGCCCTATGAACACTGATTATTTTCTGAGAATCGCACATTGCACCTGAACAAATAAAAGTCCATTTTATAAGTGGGATAACACACTCCATGGAGAGCGGTCATAAGGAAGTAATGAACTTCTTGGGAGGCTGCGACACTTGGCTACACCTCATGCCTAAGAACCACACGAGATGTGTATTATTCCCTTATTACCACACACCCTGTCATGTGTTATCCCTGTTTGGTAGCACTTCCCATCAAACACTGGCTGCTGCAGCTTCTTATAATATTGAATGCTGGTACTGTGCGGATGAAAAGCAGTGAACACCAGGACCTTTGATCCTTCTCAGTTAGCATATGCTGTTCTGTACTGTGTTCTTTCCTTACTCATCCACCAGAACAGTATTATTTAGTTGGAATTTGGATTGAGCAGATAGCAGGGTGGTAGAACTGTGCAGAATTTTCAAATTTCACTTCTGCCTGAATTCTGCGGAATTCCAGAAATTCCATCTTCTTCCTCAGAATTCCATCAGAAGCAGAATTCTGAGATTCTGAAAAGCCTAAAGCATTTCTTTGAACACACAGAAAGTGCTTACAGTAGTTACTAGTGCAGTACAACAGTGCAACAAACAGTACAACGGTACAACAAACAGTGCAACAGTACAACAAACAGTACAACAGTACTACAAACAGTACAATGGTACAACAAACAGTAGAACAGCACAACAAACAGTACAACGGTACAACAAACAGTACAACAGTACAACAAACAGTACAATGGTACAACAAACAGTACAATAGTACAACAAACAGTACAATAGTACAATAAACAGTACAACAGGGTTTCACCAGTTCTTAAGAAGAATTTGTTTCACACTCGCTTTGTCCTTACCTTGTTGCCTTTCAAACCCTGCTTCCCTTCAGCCCCTTTTCGACCCAAAGGCCCCTAGAGAACAAAAGAAAGCAATGAGGTGACTTTTTCCAACACTTGCTGCCCCCTCATGCACACACAAGACACTGCCTTTACCCCCACTACTATGTGCAGTTTGCTACTTCTATCTAATGCAAAACATGAAATGAAAACCTGTTCTTTGTCATATATTCCAGAAATTGACTGCTTGTTTCAATCCTCAGCCTTTCTAATGCTTTTAATTATGCTAATGTGTTTTTCACATGGAACAAAAGTAGAGTAGAGCTCATGAAAAGATGTCCTTCGCCTGTAGATTGCTGCAGCAAGTTACGCACCGCATACTTCAGAATCTCCATTGTTTGTTTTTGTTTGTTTGTTTAGACTTTATCACCCAGGCTATTTTTATTATTGTGTATATGTTTTTATGTACTGCGCCTTGGATTTGAAAGGTGCTATATAAATAAAGTTAGATTGGATTGGATGTACCACTTATCAGGGGTGGGACCCACCACCCAGCATCCCCACCTGGTTGCCTAGTTTGGGAGGTCCACAGCTTACCCCCTGTGGCGGGGCTTCCTGAGGGGAGAGATCATGATCACCAGAGGCACCAGCCGAGGCTTATACCTGGGGCATCATTCAAACAGGGGTCCCAGGGCTTTTTTGCGTGCCAGCCCGGGGGGCGGGTTCTGTGTAGTCCCCCCCCACAGGAAGTGCAGACATGCAATGATGTCAGTGCAGGTTGGGTGCACTCTGGCACCCGATCTACAGATGTCTGCCGTCACCTCCCTTGCTGCATATTGAGTCCAACTGTTGTATACCCAGTCTCCACTGGGTGTCGCTAACATGTTGGGAACCACAACCCCCTCCCCACTGGAGGAGAAGAGCAGTCTGTGGGACGTTCATTCTACCTTCCCCGTCCCACTCTCTGACATCCTATGCTCGGTCCCGAACATGGGTTGCCAGTGCCGCAAGCAGTATGGGAATTTTATCTAGTCACTAGATGTACACTAAGGCATACTGACAAAGGCAGAAAACATATAGCACTATAGCTCAGAAGTGTTGCCATAAATGCTCACAGACTGCAAAGACAGTCTCAAGAAATTCTAGTGCACGCTTAGCAGACATTACTAATGAGCCCAAAACATGGAAACAAGAAATGTAAAATTAGTATTGCACAAAAAGGAGTGAGGACCTTCATAGACCTCTTCTGGCACAGGTCTTCACTCCTTTTTGTGGAATAAAAATGTTGCTTTTCCTATACTCAAGTTTTGTTTAATTAGTTATTTCTGCCTTGTGTGCTGCATAATATTTTTTAGACTGTCTACATTGAGGTATACTGCAGTAAGAGGACATTTTTTGTAATCAGTACTGTACACCTGTAACAAAGACATGAAACCACACTGCCCTGTCACCAGTAGGTATATCACTTCACTACTCCCACATTGCAATGCTGTTTGTGGTATTACTGATGTCATCAGCTGTTCTCTACTGGTAACAGATCAGAATGCAGTTTTAAGAAATGTGAAAAAATCATTGAAACACTACATTTTAACTTTAGAAAATTATAAAAAGGAATAATGATGAAATTAACATGTAATTTGGAAATAAATAAAAAGACAAGACTTTTTCAATTTTCAATGCCGGTAACCTTTAAGGGTAAAGGAATATAATTAGCATACAAACTAGTGATAGACAGAGTTCGTAACTGAGAAAAAAAACACTAAACACAGCACATTCAGAGGTCGGGGTAAACTATAAAGATTTACTGAAAAAAATAAAACAACCAGCATATGGGCAGGGATTGCAGATGGACAAATGTCGCCGGGGCTGCTTAGTCCCCAGTAATCATTATCATATTTTTGGGGGGTGCCCAAAGATCCAGGTATATTGGAATAACCTAAATACAGAGTTCGGTTAGATATGGGGTCCAGGTTTACTACTTAAGCAATAAACCACAACAGGGTGTGGGTTATGCTGGGATTTACCCATGCCTGGTGCGGCCTCATGACCAAACCACACCAGAAGTGAGTAAATCCCAGCATAACCCACACCCTGGAGTGATTTGTTGTGATTGTACAATGTCCCCCTTTTAGTGTTAAAAAAAGAAAGAAAAAAAGTTTTTTTTTGTATTTTAAATTATTTTTAATGATTTTATTACTCCGCCACAAAAAACAGTCCTTTGTTGTTAGGGAGATCCTGCCTAGACTGTATCTGGAGGGACTCTCACTCATTCCAGTCAATCTCTGTATGTCAAGTGGGAACACTTCTAAAACAGCAGCTCTCTTGTATTCACACCCGTCAACTCTTTCTGATCCCTAAACACTTTAAATGAAACAGTATCTCCCTTCTATTCATACCTCTCAACTGCCAGTGATTACAGTGGACCTTCCTCATAATAAAAGTGCTACTGTTGCATGATAAAGATTGCCGTTCAGCTACTGACATTAAGTGATGCTTTTGGGGGGCAACTGTGTCTTTATTTAAATTACTAATCCCCCCACCACTGAAAAAAGAAAACAAGAAACAAACAAAAAAAAACATCAAGTGGGAGCGTTACTATATCCCAACCTGCACTCACAGAGCTGAGGCCCCCAGAGAGTCATGCTCAGTTCCCATGGTCCCAGTTCACCTAACCACATATTTAAAGTCTCTCAGGAATGCAGGTGTGGGGAACTTTTTCTTTATTAAAACCAAGAGCTAAAAGTAATACAAATTATGGCTGCAGACTTAAAGCCCAGCGCTGTTACTGGGCATGTGCCTGCATAGGAACATGCCCAGTACCAGCGCTGGACTTTTAGTTTGTGGCCACAATTTGTATTACTTTAAGCTCTCATTTTTAATAGAGTTTCCACACACCTGCATTCCTAAGAGACTTTAAATGTATGGTTAGGTGAACAGGGACTGTGGAGCCGAGCACAGCTTTTTGGGGGCTTCAGCGCTGTGAGTGCCCGTTGGAAGGTAGTGACGCCCACTTGTTGTTTTTCCTGGTTTCTTTTTCCTTTTTTTGGTGCTGGAGGGATTGCAGTAATTGGAACACACTGAATGACTGCGTAATGTGGACCTGGAATGTGGAGCTTAAATTTTAGGGACTGCGAGCCAGAGATGGTTCTGACACTAAGGCTAAATCGGGTCTGAAACACTAAAAAAACAAACAAACAAAAAAAAAAACAGCAAAGCATAGTGATTTTTTTTTTCTTTGTAGTGCTGCGGTCAGGTCAGTTGGCTGGAACTTCACCCGTGGGTTATGCTGGGATTTACCCACTGGTAAAGACACCAGCTGACCAATCAGCTAAGTGGATTTAGAGACTCCATTGTATAATGGATTTTAGACATTATGTGCTGGGCTTGCCCCCACTGGGCCTCGCCCACAGAAAAGAGCACAATGTTTTCCACATAATGTGTGTTGTAGTGCTTAAAGGCATTACATTGCAATTGGCTTTCCCCAACTACACCAACTGTTGAGGAGTAGAGGTCCAAAATGGAGGTGGTGGTACAACTGGAGAGAATTACAGTGACCCTGAGATTCATGTTGGTAAAATATACAGAAAAGTGGCAGTAGAGGGAGAGATATATGGCAACACTACAAACCTGATTGTCTCAGTTATAAAGGTACGCATTCTTAGGTATTGACATCAATCTCTACAATGGAGTGCAGGTCCCCACCCCCCCCAAAAAAGAACAAGAGGGGAGAAAAGACAAGCACAAATAGCAGATAGTGCACTTAGTAGGAAGGATAATAAGTACTATTCATATCAGTTCGTTAGAAGAACACAGACACTAGAGTTTTGTTTACAAAATAAAAAATAAAAGAATAAAGAGTTATGAACTGTAGATTAACTGTCTCTTTCTGGTTATCTTTTTTATTTTTAAAATATAAAGAGGGAAGACGCTAAGTTTTCTAGATGGAATGCTACAATTAGTTATTTAGAGATGGACGTGACAGGCTGGTTTGCTATACTGTTTGACCATGGATTGTAACTTGTCTTGACCTGTAATGTGATGTATAACTATTCTCTTCAACAAAAAATGAAGTCACAATAAAAAACAACAACAACAACCACCAGCGTTACAAAAACAAGGGAGACACTGGTTGGGTGGAGCCAGCTGTAGTTAAACTTTAAGGCCTGGAATGAACTGGGCTTCCAGTATCTCCATGTCTGTCTGTCCCCCCTCCCCCAACACCCCCAGCCAGAGGATTGAGGTCTGTAGGGCCAGGCTCTCAAGGGAGCAGTTCTTTCATTTGACATCCACTGTGCATTGGACTTTGGCGGTGTGTCTGCACTCACTTTATAGAACTCCTTCCAGGTGGAGGTTCAATCCTTCCCAGGCCCCCTTGAACTTCTTTTGAAATCCCATTTGATGAAATAGGCCTTCTGCCTGGTGTAGTGAATGTTTGTTTTGGAATTCTGTAGGAAGTCTTTCAGCATTACATGTTCTGCCTTGACATACTTATTTATCTTTCTTTTTTTATTGGCCATTTAAATAAATCTATCTCTACTACTACTATTTATGTTACGATGCTCTACTTTTTTGCCACAGCTCCACTGTATATTGTATATGCTCCACTCTAACTTCAGAGTTTGGTACATTACAAAAATCTTATCTTAAATAAAACAGAGACTAAATTGATGCGATCTGGAACGGGATCACCACAGAAACCCGAAACTTGTTTCCCCGACCCATTGTTGCCCGAGCCCGGAATCCTGAACCACAAAATCCTGACAGTAGGATTTTTTGGTATGCTGACAGCACAGCAAAACCACAAGAGTGAAGATCATCACAGCAACAGAATTCAAACAACAACGTCGGGTCACTGCGATGGTCCTCGCTGGCACCGGCACTGCATGGCCCAATGTTTTGCCCCCTCCCCGAGACAACTCCGACTCGGAGTTGTATATTTAGTAACGAGGGTGTGTGGGGGGCACTGCCCCCACATGGGGGATTCAGGGGGCACACCCCCCCCGAAGGAAACACACACATACATCCCAGACAGTACAATGCCGACTCTCGGCATTATATCTGTCGCTGTTGGGGATGTCACCCTGCTATAGGTAAACTGGATTTTGCCCCTCCACCAGAGTTTGTTATATTAATTTTGGGGGATGTGGGGGGCAAAGCCCCCCAAAACACGAAAAACATGTAAAATCCCACTGTCAGGATTTTGTGTTCAGGATTCCGGGCTCAGGCAACAGTGGGTTGGGGCAACGAGTTTCGGGTTTTCGCAGTAAACCCATTTGGAACAGCTCCAAAATTTACACTTTGTAGAGAACATTTAAATGAGCGTGCCTTAGATGGTTCTATGTATGATTGGGTTTCGGCCTTTAAATATTTGGGGGTAGTACTTGACCCGACTTTATGCTATGGCCCTCACTTGGATCAGATTACAGAAAAAAAATCCATTCCAAAACTGTGACATTTTATGGAAGTTGGAATTATTTGACTAATGAATCTCGCCAGGTTATACTGTAGCTACTCAAAATCTGCTCCCACTTTTGAACTCTGGGAGCATAGTTACAGACCTAGCACCTTTTTGTGCCTTATCAAGAAAAACATTTTATTTTCATAAAAAATTGATACATTTGTCCTACTGGCCCCAAACTGGATGCACCGTTATGGAGCACTATATTCGATTCTCCCAGTTAAATTCCTGTACAATTAAATTTCTAGCTAGTACTTCCTCGGTTTGTTTATAGAATTTGAAAATCCAGGAAACCTGCTTCTTTGTTTGATTGGTTAACTGATTGTAAATCAAATTTTGCTCCATGTTCTTCAACTTTGCACATGTTGAGAATTCCACAGGTGCATACTGTATCTGGTCAGTGCATGGTTAGCCTATTGCACTCTAAATATTTGGGACGATCTTCCAGGCTATGTTAAAATGATATCTTCTGCCAAGTCATTTTCTGCTGTTGTTCTAGATAATTTTAAAGTGGTTAACGTTTGACATGTTATAAATGATGTATAATATACAGCCATTTTACACTGTGTTTCTGACATGAGATGTACGGTTTTATCCAAAATATTAATGTATTTGTCCTGTATTGTATAGTTTTTGTACTGCTGCATTTTAAGACTCCCAGCTGAACCTGTAAAAAAGGAATGCAGATTTTAATGTGCCTACTCACTAACAACATAAATGAAGTGAAAGATAACTTTGCTTTAATAAATCTTTCATACTTAACCACAGTTTCTGAGTGTTGCATTTTTAGTGTTTTCTCCTGTTTCCAGTGGCATTGGACCAAAGTTAATGGCATATTGCTGTGTGAAGTACATTGTGTAAGCCACGCTTAAAGAGACCCTGACATCACTGTGACAACTTTGAAGAAATGTAATATTTACACAATTTAGCTTATATTGAACGATTTTTTTTTTCTGTAATTCTCACTCTTACATCTTTATTACTAAGGACATTGTGTGTATGCTGCCCTATCTGTTCTGGCTGCTTGCCTACACCTGACATCACAGTTCTGTTCATGACATCACAATCTCTTGCTGTGGAGATAATTATGATGCCATAAACAGGGGATTATGATGGCAGGTTTAGGCAAGCAGAGAGAGCAGATAAAGTCTAAGAGACAATGAACCTCTTTCGCACAACTGTCCCTGGTAATAAAGAAAAAAAGAAAGAATTATACAAAATATATGAACAAGAAACTGTATTGTGTGTAGAGTTGTGTCCGAGACTCCAACTTTTTTTCAAGTTTTTGTAATGGCGTCAGGGGCTCTATAAAGCATGATTACTTTATGCAAGTAGCACTTGTGCACATCATGTCACTGTCTCATGCTCACGGTTAAGTTCCCTCCAGGGGCAACAAGGTAACTGTCTGATGTAATGTTATAGTGTTTGCGCTTTAGCTTTAAATACATGGAATATTTTAAATAAATAAATTAATGGGCTTCTTTTTTGATATGATTATACTGAGGAGTTCTGCCCCCCCCCAGTGGATTAGGAAAAAACTGGGCAGAGACCCCCAAACATAAGTGAATCAAAAATGTAGCTTATTAATTTAATTACTTTAAATGCTTTATGTATTTATAAGTTGGCAGTATAGCCTAAAGCTTAGAGTAATGAGCTGTGAATGAGCTTGGTACATCCAGCAGAGCTGGGTTTGATTCCCACAACCTCCACTTGCATCATGTTGTGTCCCTAAGAAAGTCACTTAATCTCCCCAGTACTCTCGAGTTGCCGCTGAAAACAGGCATGTGTGCCTAGCAGGCCTTACCTGGTTACCAAATAATTGAAAATAAATTAATAAAAAAACAAGGCTATGGTTACTGTGAAATAATATCAGCCCACAGAGTGAGGAAAATGTCACTTGAGTGCCTGGGTTGGTGGGACAGTGTGCAGCATAGCTTAGCGTAGCGTAGGTGAATCCTAGATTCTCACATATTTTTTTGTAATACTCAGTACTTGGTTCTTCCCCAACATCTTTTCAGCACCCTATGCTCAATGGCACTGGGTAATAAAGAATGGTGTGTATCTTATGTTTGGGTTGTTTAGTGTTCATACCTGAGAAAGAGATATACAAACAATTCCTAACAGGCAATATTTAGATTTCTAGCACAACTGAATCATTTGCAATTCTTGAACCTATAAGTTAATAAGGCCTCCAACAGATGTCTCTTTGTACAAGAGACTCTGAAGTGTGAGGTTTGGGTGAGAGGACTGGGAAGTGAATTTGAGTGGTTCTGTCTGCCCAAACCTCATGAGAGGAGTCTCTTATACTGCAAGAAACATCCCTTGAAGACCCTATTAACTCATTATAAATTACTTGAGTTTGGTTCCAGTGATTTATAATAAGTTTAGTCTTCTTTTAAACGCTACTGTGCTGTCCTCCCCCGGCACTGAAGTGAAACACTTCCTCCTAGCACTCCCACACGAGCGCGCATACTGTACGTGGATGAAAGGTACATTAGTCTTGTCTGCTGACTGGCTGAAATCATGTTAATGTTTTATAATATTTTGAATACCCATTATCTGAAGTCTCGCACTTGAGGACAATTGAATCAAATAATTGCCTGATGGTCTAGGAGAAGAGTTACAATTCCTTATTTAAAATACTACACAGTATGTTATTTGCATTTTAATCATACTGTGAGCAAAAAAAAAAAAAAGCAAAGCTGCTGTTTCACTCTTTTTCTCTGCATTCTCTACACTGTTCAAGACTATCGCCTCTTGGATCCATTTGGTGTCAGAACTGCCCAACTTCGATTGGCAGTCCGTCCATATTTCAGAACGGAGTTGAGCAGGCATGCACTAGGGCCTCCGAAAGGAAAGGGAACATTGTTTAACCAGGAGTAGCACACTAAGCTGAAGCTTGTTTCCAGATGTGACCTGAGAGCACAAGGAAGGTGACTTGCTCAGGATCATGCAGTATGCACCTAGGCAGCTGTGGGATTCAAATCCAGGTCTGTGACAAATCACAATCCAAATAGAAATTATCATGAATCCTTATCTGATGTATAACACATCTTTTCGGAAAGAGAGTAATATAAATACTTACTCTTCGTCCAGGGGGTCCAGGGGGTCCAGGTTCTCCAGATGCGCCTGGTGGGCCCTACGAACGGAATGAAGAGCAGAGCATACATAATTAGTTATGCTAATTATATCAGAGTTCGCCAAATGGCATCCACTACTAAGTAAAGACTGCCATTGTTTTAAAATGACTCACTGTGAAAATACAGTGCTAACCTACTAAATTGCCTGTATTTTTAAAGGGCTACTGTTTGGGTCTCAAAATCTCTTCATACGCTGAACTCCTTCAAATCTTTGTGAGCTCTATAATAAGAGTGCTCTGCCATCACCAAAACGATTGACAAACCATGGTCAAATGGATTAATCATCATAAACCATGGTTTTCCCATGCTTGGCATTGGTTCATCCATCCTTGACCCTGAGTTTATGACGTCTGCCCAGAATCCCTTTTTAAAGTATTTTTCTTTTTCTGTTTACTCATAAGATGTTTTTCTACCTGACAGCATCAAGTGTTATATGAAGAGCAGTACTTTACCTGGAGACTAAAAGATCTAGTTCTGTTCCTCTTCATACCCCATCAGCATTCTTACATTGCTAACTGTGACATCACTAGTAACCAGTCTTGCAGAAGGTGATTGGCTCTTCTTGGACAGTCATGATGTCACAGACGGTGATGTCATAGGGCGGATGATGTACGAAGAGGAATAGAACTAGCTATGTCAGCTTCCAGGTAGAGTGCTGCTCCACATATCAAACCAACTACTGTCAGGTAGTAAATCATCTAATTAGCAAATAAGAGAAGATAAAATACCTTCCGATAACAGAAGCAACAGTTGACTACTTTTAAAACTTAATATTAATCTGAGGCAGAACAAGTTTATCAAGGACTTTCAAACTATGAGGGACATAGTTCTTAAAACGTCCCCACTAAATTTTAAGCCGTTCTTTCTCTCCCCCTGTGCACTGTGATGGCCTACATCCATCTGGGTGGCTTCCCAGCCCCACCCATTCCATCTCTGCTGCTTACCATACCTCCATCCTGCCGCAGACTTCTCCCTCTGGGATGAGGTCAGCAGAGAAAGGGCCACAGACCCCCACATCATTGAACTGGGAGGCGGAGGGTAGTCAGCACATTGGGGCCCAAGAGTACCCTACAACATCCCATGTGACTTTGTTTTTTTTCATTGTTCACCCTGTCCTCAGGGATGATAACATCTCAGGCTCAGTGATGCACGCACACACTGACATGGGACTGCACACATCGGAGCCAGCTGGGGATCCCCCTCTCCACTTTCTACAGCTCCAGCTGCACCGCCACCCATTGTCAACCTGGTGGCAGCAGAGCAGTGAGGTCTGAAACACGCCCCAAAGATGACAATGTCCTCTGGGATACTCGTTCCTCCTCCTCCCCCAGTCAGCCTTCCGATCATTCAGGTTCATTCCCAAACCTGGGTCACTGACATCATGAGCGGTAGCACTTCCGCTGCACTGACAGACTGGCCCCCAGCCATTCTTTGTTAATAAGGGACATTAGCATAAAAGTATTTTTCTCCACTGTTTCATTAACCTTAGGCACTTTAAATATGACATTATCCTACAACTTCAAGTTGCAGCTTTCTACATTACTTTAAAGGTTCAAGTACCAGCTTTAATTACAGGGAGGCTTTACTATGAATCAGACCTCCCAAAGCAGACATAATTCATGTTCAGCATACATATTTCCACCAAATGTCATATTTTTCATCAACATTTGATACCAAAGTTGGGGTAGCGAAGGAAGGAACAAGAAATGAATAAAATATTTATGTGAGTAACCATATTGGCTGCAAAAGCGCTGCAAGGCTACTGCCAGCAGTGACAGAATTACATGCTGACTTCTCAGCAAATGAAAGTGGCTGCAAGAATGGATTTCTCCTTTAATAAAAACAGGGAACTTGATAACAACTTACAGTTAAGCCTGACTCCCCGTCATCTCCTTTTTCTCCAGAGCCTCCGTCCACACCCTAAAGAAAGCAATATAACAAATGCAATAACAGAAAATGAACTTGCTGGAGAGAACACATGACAAAATTAATTCCACAGTCCAGGGCAATTTTGTCAGCTCCACTTACTCTTCTGAAATGTTCCCTAGACACGTACCTTTCAACTATGCCTGATTTTGACCCTTTCTCCCAGACTTTATTTTAAGTTTGTTCCTGATTTTTGAGGCAGGGGTTCGAGAGGCATGCCTAATAAGGTCACAAGTGGAGTGCTACGGGGTACTATTTAAAGCAGTAGTGCTACTGCAATGAAATTGGGCAAAAAATTTGATCCTACCATTTTTTTACTATAAAAGACTCCAGGCACCTCCCGGTTTTATTTGGTAGTAAGATTGTATAGTTCCAACAAAATGCGAGTATTTTTTTAATGTTTTTATTTATTTTTTTATAAAGAAAAAAGAAGGCCTCCACATTTGGCTTAAAATAGCACTGTAAATCTGGCAAAGGTTAGGTTCAAGAAAATAACACAAACTCATGGGGCGCAGGATCGGGGGCACCTAAAAAAGTAGATTTGACAAGTATGCTAATAGCCGAAACATGCTTTTTGGAAAACAAATTTTCATTGCACCACTGCTTTAAACTGATTGCTCGACCTTGAGCAATAACATACTAAACTGCAGTGGAGAACACTCTTACAGTTTTCTGAGTGCTCTTACTCATTTTCTTAGGGTATCAGAACTGCTCACCTTTGGTTTGTGGTGCTCGTAACCTAAAGGTGCATTTACACTCACCTTGCTGATGCGCCACTCCACCCACATCGATGATGACTGCCGTTTACACAAAAGCAGTGTGTGCCATTGCAGGGTCAGGGACTGGATTTCTTGCGTTTTGATCAGTATTTCCCCCAAGGAGAGGAGGCATGCACCTCAACTAAATAAACTTGATTTAACACGCAATACAACCAGTTCCATCTAGCTAATCTGTTCACAGCCCATTCCTGTTCTGTACACAGATGTCACTAGGTTATAAAGGGGAAGCATGGTTTTAAGGGGTTTAAGCAAATTAGAAATACTGTATATAGACCAGACATTGCCGGTCATACAGACAACTACATTTTTCAAGACCTCGTTAATGCAATGGATGCCACCGCTGGATTTTTATTCAGTCCTTTTTAGGCAGGTGTAGGGGAGGGGTTAACTGATGGTTACCTGGGAGAGAAGGAGTGGCTCAAGGTATCACAGGGCTGCACCGGTGTAGGTGGAACAGCGTGTGTACACACTTGCGAAAAAACACCTGCAATGGTAAGCAGCCCCACCACAATGGTAGACGACTCCACCAAAACAGTAACTGTGGTTTGTAACAACGGCGCAACCTATAACTGTCCGCAAGTCATCTCCATGGCCTGCTCTGCCCCAGTGGAACTTATCGCCGTAGATCAGGTCGTGTAAATGGGCCTTAAGAACATACAGGAGACCACTCTTACAACAGCAAGAGTGGTCTACGTGGCAGCATTATCATACACTACACATCTGTCTGTGTATGAATAGGCTTAGTTCTATCCACATACAAAACATAAATATAGTATGTTCAATCAGCGCGGCAGGGTTGTTTGTGAAGAGAGACATATAGTGCAGGAGGGGGCTCACAATAGATGTTTCTAGACTGATTTTAAGTTAGATCTGGAACACTAATTGATTGATCTTCCACTGACAAGCACATGTGAACTAATAAACCTAACAAGGATAACTGGAGAACAAGAAGGAATGGTCAGCAGTTGCCTGACCTTGTCTTAAACTCTCCAAGTGTTAAAAAGAGAAGGGAACAAAATGCGGGGCGGAAAAGCAGCAAAGACAATTCAGGACTCTTTAGGCTTTAATAAGGTGTAATTATAGTTGTGCTAATGTGCAATTTGCCCTCTACATCACTCGTTCCTAATTACTAACCTTCATTCTGCATTTAAAAAAAAACTGTTAATAATGTAACACATTAGAAGTGAAGAGTGATATCAACTAGAAATTACATTGACACTGAGAAACAAAAGATGATAGGTTGCTATGGATACCCACTTGTGGAGCAATTGAAAACAGAGAGCGAGCCAGCAGGAGGAAATGGGCCTAATTCCTAATGACCTGGCCTCTTGATGAATGGTACCGCTGACTTCTTAGAACCTAAGGTCGGAGACCAAAGATTAATGAAAGTGAATAAAACAAGCCCGCGAGGGGCTCGATGTCTGATGCAGCACAGCAGGAGGTCAAGGAACTCAGCACGTAATTCCACTGAAAATGGGTTTTACTGCAGGTGCTAGTAGACTAACATCTGGATCACTGCC
Source organism: Neoceratodus forsteri (assembly GCA_016271365.2). Taxonomy (NCBI): domain Eukaryota; kingdom Metazoa; phylum Chordata; order Ceratodontiformes; family Ceratodontidae; genus Neoceratodus; species Neoceratodus forsteri. The sequence continues at coordinate 62,051,055 of JADMNL010000033.1, forward strand.
ACATAGCCGGTTTTCAGGCTCAGCGGGTGTCACGATGCTTGTGTATGTACGTCTATGTGTGAATGGATGAGAGAGGGAGGGTGGCTTTCAAGGTAGGAAGCGAGGGGGAAGGAAACAACTGTCACAATGTTTTTTTCCCCCTGTTTTATTTCATCAGCGCCCATCCCCAAATCTGAGGTTCCCATGGCTGTTTACATCTAGTGACTGGGAGGGCAGGTGACTGCCTTCACAGCTGACGTGAATAGTATGTTCTAATTATCTGGTGGTCCAGTGACATGGGTGTGTGGGGCCGGCCATCAAGCATGTAGCCAAGTTCATTTTTCTCTTTATTCTCCCTGTTCCACCCACCTCCACCGCTGAAGTTGCTTCTGCCTCCCCCAAGGTCACTAGCCTATCAGGGGAGAGCAGTTGTGTGATAAGGTCAGTGCTGGCTACAGACCACAGGAGGTGCTCAAGTAGGAGGCTGATGAAACCCTCCCAAAGCCTAAATGCGCTTTCTCAGCCATGTGTCCATGGGCTGGATCTTCACAGCTGAAAATCCAATCTTCATCCATGAGCAAACTTCAAGAGGGCTATATCTACGCCGGTGGCAGCAAACCAGCAAACAGTTCTGCATCCATTGTTCAACATGGGTGACTAAAGGACTATGTCTGCTTAGACCATTTTGGGTGGTCTTGGTGGGTTTAGATGAAATTAGCAGCTGCGTCTACAGTTGAATGCATGTTACAGGAAACCGCAGCCGGCTGTCAAAAATTTGCTGCAGTCTTAAATTTTACTGTAAGAGTGGGTTCTGTGAATGTGTTTATATTTTTATGAAGGGTGATCAATAATATAAGAAATTTTTTTTTATTTTTTTTAATTTTTTTATTTTATTTAGTTGTTTAACCAGGTATAGCACACAAAATGTTAGAACCCTTCCTGAATGTGCCGTTTCTGGAGCACCCACACATCAGATGCTCTTTACAGTATAAGTGCCTCACATTTAGGGAAAGGCAGCGCTCTCATTAGTCCAGAGCACTCCCTCGATTAAGCAATAATCCAGGACATGGTGTGGATTATGGTGGGATTTACCTATGCCTGGTGTAGTTTGTTCATGAGGCTGGAGGCTGAGTGACTAAACAACACCAGAAGTGGGTAAATCCCACCATAACCCACACCGTGTCATGAAATATTGCAATTATTCAATTATCTGTTACAAATGAATTTTAAAAATGTAACAAAAAAGGTTTCATTTTTATTTTTAAGTGGTTTGTATTGATTTTTCATTAAAATAGCCTTCCTCTGATATTAAAAAGTGCTTTGTTGCTAGGCAGAAGATTGTTGCAGAACCTGCTCTCCCTCCACCCCATTAGATAGTGGACTGCTTATTTTTGGTCCCTTTTTCGGTGTTCTGGGCATGCAGGTATCTTTTTTGTACTCTGTGTGTGTGTGTGTGTGCTATAATATAGCCTGGTACAAACTGCTAATAGAGATAAAGTGTTAGCAGCTCCTGTAGTTTCAGGGTGATGTATCTGGCTCCCATACTCCAGCATCGTGCATGTGGTGAGAAGGTTCTGAAATGGTGATAAGCTGCCAAAGAAGTTAGTAGTGAAAATCTTACTGGAACACTCGGTGGGGAGCTTTGGTAAATAAAGTGCTGCTTTGTTTCTGATGAGATGTGGGAAGCAGGTAATGATCATGTGAAGAGCGTCGAGACTGAGCTGTTAGCGTCAGCGAGCATAAGAACATGCCAGGTACAACACAAGCAGTGACACTGAACCTTCAGGAGGTACAAAAACACTTTTTTTTAATATTATCTTTTAACCCCTCTGCTGGCCCAGGAGTGGAGGTGGCTTCCCATCTCCATCGCCCCTTCACCCCTGTTACATGGGTCATGCTTTTCAACGATGGGGGGGTTGGGTTTTTTTTGTGGTTTCTTTTTGTAGTGACTACTTTTAAACCCTGAACCCACCCCTGGGGATGCTGGTGCACAGGACAAGGTCCATGCGGGAAGCTGTGTGGAGGCACGACTTCTGCCAAGCACCTAACAGCATCCCCCGCCGTACCATCCACTAATCAGATTGATGCCCACTCTCTCTCTCGGAGAGGAGAGCTGTTGCTTGGTGGCTCAATCCAGCTCTTCCCCCCCCCGCCGACCGTTGATGACCCAGGGTTCATTCCTCTCTAACCCGTCACTGGTGCAGCTAAGGTGGCATCCAGCACCTCAGCCTCAGTGCCATGGGGTCGGCTCACAAAAAAAAAAAAACTTTTGATGGCATGGACAGTTGGTTTGGGAGCTTGTTATCATAAATGCATACACTGAGTTCAGTCTTCTGTATGGTGTGGTTCCCCATCGCGGTGTACTGAGAATTCAATAAGACAGCTTTAATGTTTTAATTTTCGGGGGGGGGGGTCATAGTGACTTTTTTAAACTTTTCATTGGTGAAGCGACTGACTGGCACCTTTTGCAGTGGTTATGCTAGAATTTACCATGGCAGAAAGGTGCCAATCAGATTGTGGCATTTTCAGACCCCATTGTATAATGTATAATAACCATTCGAGGGTCTCTTATGCTAAAACTGTAGTTCTAAAATTCAGAAGTTCTCAGTTCAGTTGGCATAGTTCATTTTCCAGATATGGAGTTCTTTAATTTTCTGCAAATAAAAATATTGATTTCAAATCCATGTTCCATTTTTGAAAACAGAAATCTTCAATATGATTTATAATACGTTTCAATGTACAGTTCCTGTGTCTCTTATGGTTATAAAAGCTTCTTCTCAAGCTCCTTGCAGGCCAGAATTTCTCAACTTCACTTCACAGTTCTCTCATCCAAAGAACTCGATGAATGCACTCTTATAGCCATGATAGGCAGGTAACTGCACATATAAACATATGACGTACACTCCCAGCCTGTCTGAACATAGCTTTCCGACACAATGTGCCAGTTCATCATGGCATCTCAGTGATGTGTCCAGATTGCTCCAAGAAAAATAAAATAAAAGGTGACTACCTTTATTTACTGCACTGGACTTCAAATCTTTGCCCCTTGAGGTTGCGCTCACTCAAAAAAATAATAAAGTTTATAGGTTCTGTGAGCAATTACGCTTATGGGATACATGTCCTCTGAAGCAGTTTGGGCGAGAGACCCACAAAGCAAACATGAGCAATTCTAGCTGCCAAAAATGCAACAGGTGATGCTCTTACACCACAGGAGGTGTTTCTCACAGCAAATACAAACATAAAGAACTGCTGACACTTCCAGGAGGACTTTAAACAAAACATATTATTTGAACACAATTCAGCTTACATTACACATTAGCTCTGTATTTCTCCTCCCTACTATTTGCTACTGAGGTCATATGGATGAAAACAGGATCTTTGCTTATTAGGAGTCCATCAGCTTCTGTTGCTTATTCCCTACCTAAAGGCATAATATGCTGCTGGTGACATTACAATTATCCCCATGGCATCAGACTGTAATGCCACATCACAGGATTATGACTTCAAGTTGGGAATCAGCTGCAAGGGAAGATGAACTCTAAGAGATGAAGATACTGTTTTTGTGCAAATTTCCTCAGTAATAAAAAGGAGACGAGAACTAACTTACTAACATGCCAGCAGAATAGGCCTAATGGTCTTTCGTGTCTGCTCGTTTGGTCAGCCCCCACCCTGGGAGCTGACCTTGCTGCCCCCCTCGCCCTCTCTGGTTTCTCCCTTCCCAGTCCCAGATATTCTCGCTGCACAGGACTTTGCTTTCCAGAACCCTTCCCCTGTACCTGTCCCACCCCCTCTTGAACCCCTCCACCATCTCTGCCTCCACCAGCCCCCTGGGCAGCGCATTCCATGGCTCCACCACCCTCTCAGTGATGTAGCACCTTCTCCTTTCTCCCCTGAATCTCCCCCCTCCAGCTTCCACCCATGCTCTCTAGTTGCCCCCCCTCCTTCCTTCGCAGCACCCTGACTGCTCCTCCCCTATTTACCCCTTCATGTACCTGAAGACCTCTATCATGTACCCCTGGTCCCTTCTCTCTTCCAATGTGTACATATTTAGCTCTTCGAGCCTCTCCCCATAGGTCCTGTCCCCCAAGCTCCAGATCATTTTGGTTGCCCTCTTCTGGACCCTCTCCAGGAGTTTGATGTCCCTCTTTAAGTGTGGCCTCCAAAACTGCATGCAGTACTCAAGGTGCGGCCTCATAAAGCAGTTATACAGAGGGAGTATCACTTCCTTCCTTCTGGAGGTGATCCCCCTAGCGATGCATCTCAGCATCCTGTTGGCCTTGGCCGCTGCCCTCCTACAAGTCTCAGAGCTGTTCATCTTGACATTCACCAACACCCCCAGGTCCCTCTCAGCCATTGAGACTTGTAGCATCCCCCCCCCCCAGGGTGTACACTTGGCCCAGGTTTCTGGCTCCCAGGTGCAGTACCTTGCATTTCCCTGTATTGAACCTCAGCTTCCACTTTCTAGACCACCTTTCCAGAGCCTCCAGGTCCCTGTAGGGCTACCCTCCCCATCCCTCCTCCCCATCCACCACCACCCCCAGTTTTGAGTCATCCTCAAAGAGACCCATCTCACCCCTGATACCCTTCCTTATGTCAGAGACGTAGGCGTTGAGCAGGAGGGGCCCAAGAACCAATCCCTGAGAGAACTCTATGAAAGATAAATGAATCACAAGCTGAACTGTGTCTAAATATTATGTTATAGCGAGGGTTTGTTCTGCATGGATTTCCATGCCAGCTGAAACCTTGTTGTACCACAGTTCAAAGGTCATGGAACATGGTTGTACCCTTCTATGGCACAACGAGGTTCCAGCTGCTGGTGTTTTTCACACTGCTGCCATGTGCACAGCAATCAGTTCAAGTTCTGAATTGAAAATGCTGGCATGTTTGCTGCTGCTGCAGAGTTCTGTGCTTTTAAAAAAAAATAAAAAATAAAAAATTAAACCAAAAACACATGCCCGACCAGCCTGTGCCACCACCTTGGGCTTCTGATTACATCAGACCTCTCGAGCTTCATTCTCAATGTCTGATGTAATCAGAACCCCTCTGTGGTGGCACACGCTGGTTGTGCTTGGTTGTCCAGCCAGTATTCTCTATTTCTACCGTTTTCCCAGAGGTGTCAATAGTTCTTTAATACGTTATAAATCATTTCAATTAGCCAGAGGGATTTATAATAAACAGTGGTTAATTTCTTTAATTTAAAGAAGGTAACATAATGCCCCCCAACCCACTCCACCCCTGCCTCCGAAATGAAATGTTCCACTTTAAGAACTGTACGCAGCAAAAGCGGCCCTGAGGTTCAGAGAACTGACTGGCAGAAATCACATATTGTACGTGGCTTATAATTCAGCAGAGCTGTGCAGGGTTTTCAAACTCCAATTCTGCTGGAGTTCAGCGGAATTTCAGAAATTCCACCTAATTTCACAGAATTTCATTAGAAACAGGATTCCAAAATTTTGGAAGTGGCATTTTTTTTAAACTGTGGATTAATAATCTGCAGTTTGCCTTTACATAAACCGCAGGTTCATTTTCCACACACAACGGAATAATATTTCAGGGATAACGCAAACTACGGGAAAATTATTCCATGATATACATAGAATTGCTTTTTTTGGAATTTCTCAGACTTAAAAAAGAAATTCCGAAAAGCATTTCAGAAGTGGAATTGCCATTACATAGATATTTCACTGGTGGAGTTCCGCATTGTGTGATGTTTCACGTTCAGCGTAATGGCTTTGTAAGTATCAATAAGCAAAGAGTCATACAGATGTGTCAGTAGTGCTGGATAAAGAAAGAGACAGAGAGAACACTGGTTTTACTTACAGGTGGTCCAGGTTCCCCCGGTGAGCCTGGGTCCCCAGTGAATCCAATCGGTCCCTGAAATAAACAAAGTCTGTTAACAATCTATGCATTCATGGACACAGATAGAACATATGAACATAAGAATGAGCAAGCAGAAAAAAGCCTTGCAGTCTATCTTGTCTGCTTGAGTATGTAGAGCCCTCAGGACCTACTGAGGGATCCGACCCACCCCGTTATCCTCTCCTCCCCCCAATGGTGCTCTCACTCCCCAAGGAACCCCCTCATGCAACTTTCCCTTTTACTGTCCCATCCTCTCTAGAAGCCATCCACAGTTCTTGAGGAGACAACTTCCTCCGGCAACTCATTCCATTTCACCACCACCCTCTCAGTAAAAAAGTGTCTCCTTATCCTCCCCACCCGAAATCTTCCTCCTACCAGTTTGAGGCAGTGCCCCCTAGTGGTCCAGTTCTCACTAAGACTGAAGAGGCCATCGGAACTCACTTTGTTGATATCCCTAAGGTAATTACATGTTTCAATCATGCCTCCACTCTCCCTTCTATCGTACGGGGAGTACTTGTTGAGATCTCCAAGTCTTGCCTTGTATGGTCTACCCTGCAGACCCTGGATCATCCTGGTAGCCCTCCTTTGGACCACCTCCAGCACGCTGATGTCTGTTTTAGGTAAGGGCACCAAAACTAAAGATTATATTAGACTGATAGAAGATTAGATAATGAGAACTGAAGGGTCCTCTTGAACAGGCATAGGCTGAATAGGCTTGTTCTAAAAAATGTAAGAGAACCTCATTTATATAATATGCATGGACACAAAGAACCTCATTTATATAGCATGCATGGGCACAAATCCAATGTCATAAAAAATATTGTCTCGATAGATGCGTGATAAATTGTAGAAGCTGGAACTTATTGCACATATATTGAATAAACCCTACCTGTCAATCATCCTCCCTGAAAAAAACTAAGACTAAAACAAAAAAACACAATCCTGTTGCATAAACAGGACATGCAGTGGGGACCTGCGTAATATATTATTTATCTGCACTCGAGCAGTTTGACCATGGGCACATCACTCATGGCTTATGCCACTTGTGAGGTTACCTGAGGTCAAACTGCTCTTGTGTAGATAAATAATGTATCACGCAGGTCCCCACTGCATACTCCTATATAGTCTTGCCAGTATAAAACCTAGAACCAAAATGAACCTCCCCATTAAAAAAAAACACTGCTCTCGAGGTATGAAATACAAATGTTGGATTTTAACCTATACACAAAGTGCATAGGTTAAAATCAGAACCATACCTTTTAGAATTTTTTTTTGTGTTTTAATCAGAACCAGGAAAAGTTTTCCCTTAAAGGGGAAGGGAAGCATTGCAGCATTTCCCAGTTACTTGTCTTCCCCATTCTCTTGATGCACATTGTTCTCTTTTTTGTTTCTGTCTCCTTAGTCTTTAAAACCAGCTTCATATATAGCACCTGTGCTACACAATTATGTGTGCGCCAACCAGTGATGTCATAAGTTGCAATCAGTCAGTGGCTCCCAATGCTGGCATACTGCTACTGGCGTGGGCCCCTGCACTGATGACAATGGAGCCGCTTCTCAACATGCTCATTTCGTCATAAGTGCAACCCGTGCACGTAGTAGGAACCACTGACTGACTGGAACTGATAACATCACTCGCTGGAGCATCAGTCCGATGTTCCCTGTGCAGTATTAGCCACTGCCTAATAATAAAACTGCAAACTGTAGGGAGAAAGAAACAACGTGATGCACTGGGAGTTGAACCCAGGCCCCTGGAATACTGTTCTGGCACTCCAACCACTGAGCTACAGGCTCACATGGGACATGGGGTTCCTGGATACACCCCCCCCCCCAGCATTGCACATCCTGTAACCAGGAACAACTGAGATGGCAGCCAGATTCTCCCTGTGCAATATTAGCCAGTGGGACGTGTTGTTCCTTTCTCGCTACAGTTTGCAGTTTGATTCCTAGGCAGTGGCTAATACTGCATAGGGATCATCTGATTGTCATCTCAGTTGTTCCTGGTTGCAGGATGTGCAATGCCAAAGAGGGAGGGTGTATCCGGAAACCCCACATCCCATGTGAGCCTGTGGCTCAGTGGTTGAAGTGCCAGGACTGTATTCCAGGTGCCTGGTTTCAATTCCCAGTGGATCACGTTGTTTCTTTCTCACTACAGTTCGCACTTTGATTGCTAGACAGTGGCTAATATTTCACAGGGAACATCTGATTGTCTTCTCAATTTTTCCTGGCTGCAGCACGTGCAATGCCAGGGAGGGTGTGTCCAGGAATCCCGAGTCTGGCCATGTAAGCCTTTGGCTTGGTGGCTGGAGCACCGGGATGGTATTCCAGGCACCTGGGCTCAATTCCCAGTGGGTCACGTTGTTTCTTTCTCACTCCGTTTGTTGTTGGAGTACCAGTAATGACATAATGGGGGAGCTACATTTTACCCTTCGTGTGCCAGTACATTTGGAGGATATTGGAATTCAGGAATTCTATAAAACTCTGCACCAAAGCAAAGGGTTAAAGAACAGGGAGGCTGAAGAAAGTGAGAGATGCAGAAGGAGAAGAGAGTGTAAGCAAATATGGACTGGAAATGAATGTTTTTCATCCCATTTAAATACACATTGTGCTTTCCCTTTAGACGATAATTCCCAGTCTGGAAGACAATATTGCCTGATAGTGTCTGTTGGTGACATTTTGTATCCAGCAAGGCAGTAGAATGACAAAACTATAGCTCCTATCAGGAAGTACAGTAGTTCCCAACAAGGAGCGAACTTGGGCCAATTTTAACATTGGCCCTTTCTATTTTTTGTTTTTGTTTTAAATTGTTTTAAAAATTTACATTTCAAAATTTGTTGTCTTCTATTATAAGACAAACCCTGTTGGTTCTTTGGTATGATTGATCAATCCGAGGTGGCCACTTAGAGATGGAGGGGCAGGATTTTTTGAATGCACAGTGCAGGGATGAGGCACTTTCTGCCACATCTCGGCATACTGCACCAAAACGTTAGATTACCTATAAGGTTTTCTAACATGGCGGCCCAATTACTCAGCGGCCATGCTACTGCTCGCTATACTGGCAACCCATGTTTGGATATGGCCTCAAGTGGGTCGGGGACCGGCGAGGGAGGGATGACCGAGTGTCCCAAGGACAGCTCCCCCAGTGCATAAAGTATGCAGAAAACACTGCCAGGTCTCTATGGGTCATAATTATAAAGGATTCATGGACTAGTACTGTGGAAGTCTTTTTTTTCTCCTTCACAGTGTGGAATTTGCTCTTTCATTATTTATTTATTTATTCTTTGGTATCCGGGTAAGGCCCACTAGGCACAAGTGCCTGTTTCCAGGTGTGACCTGGGAGCACTGGGAGGTTAAGTTACTCTCTCAGAGTCACACAGTATGCAAGTGGAGGTTGTGGGAATCAAACCCAGGTCTGCTGGATGTATCATGCTCATTCACAGCTTGTTACTCTAACCTCTAAGCTTTACTGCCAAGCCACTATTATTCAGCTTTTCAATAATAACTGAAAATGCAGGCACAAAACATGAAGATACCATAGGAAATTGAGGGACAAAGGAACCAAGGGTCATACTATCCTCCTGAAGTCATGGTAAGAAGTAACAAACATGGAGTAAGGGCCCTGCTCTGAGACTCTGTGAGACCGCCCTCAAATCCCTTAAAAACTGTTTGTCAAGTCTAAGACCACTAAGGCCCTGCCCATTTTAATCTCGGAGCGCTCCTCCCTCAGAGAAGGGGGGGGGGTCACTGCATCTTGCTACTTGGCTACCACCTGCTAGAGACCAGGTGGAAGCACACTGGAGCACCTAGATAGGGATGGGGCAGCCTCAAACACCAGGCATGCATGCATGCATGCACGCATATCATTGCACGTGTGTGTGTATGTGTGTGTGTGTTTACATACAGGTGACTCACTCAGGGACTAAACCAAGAGCTGGAGGAAAAAGCCCAGGTCCACTGTTGCACCGGTACCCTCTGCAGGCCCATACCTGTTAAAACATGGCAAGTCACCTACCATTATTGAGGGTATAGCTCAGTGGAAGAGCATCTGACTGCAGATCAAGAGGTCCCCATTTCAAATCCGGGTGCCCCATCAAGTTACTCTTTTTGGGGCTGGCAGTATAGCCTAGAGGCTAGAGTAATGAGCTGTGAATGAGCTTGGTACATCCAGCAGACCTGGGTTTGATTCCCACAATCTTCACTTGCATACCATGTGACTCTGAGCACGTCACTTAATCTTCCCAGTGCTCCTGGGTCACCTCTGAAAACAGGTACTTGTGCCTAGTGGGCCTTACCCGGTTACCAAAGGCATAAAATACAAATAAATAAAATTATCAGGGTCCAGGGAAAGTAGTGGATAGCCAGTAAGCCCATAAGAGGGTTGATGACTTGGCTTGGGGATGCCATCGGAGAAAGCCGGGGAGGGAGCAAGTAAAAGCTTGATTAAAAAATAAGTTGTTCTAACATTTGAGTGCAATTGCCACAGTTTGCTGCAGTTCCAGTACAGTTTGCATCAGAAAGTGGCACCTGCATCACCAGTTTGGACACAAGTGGCTGGAAAGCAATAAAACTCGCAAATGTTACAAAACATTCAAACATGGCAGAAAAATGCTTTGGCACATTTCAGAGGATGCAGTCGCACCTCAAAATTGTGAGTTGCTGCTGCAACACCACTTTTGAAAATCCTGTCTGCTATCATCTCCACCCCAAGATGGCTCTTCCTGTCGGTCTGGCGCCACTTTACAGCGGCATTCTCTCTGAAGAATCTGATCCACTTTCACCACTCGGTAACACAGGGTTTGCTCTTTACTGCACCAAACGCCAGCGGTAAAAACATCAATGCCTCAGCATAACAGGCATAAATGGGAGAACTTACCGGATCGCCTTTACGTCCATCTTCCCCTGGAGGACCTTTCATTCCAGGAGTGCCGGCAGCTCCTGATGGCCCGCTCTCACCTTTTTCTCCTACTTCACCTTTGGAACCCTTGAAAAAAGCAGCAGCACTTGTCATTTATAGTTGTGATGGGATCTCTCTGTTGTGTGGTTTCCGTTCAGTACTGGTTCTCTGAACAATTACAGTCCTCATTTAAAAAGGTGAAGTACTGAATCCCACAATTGTCCCTCATTCTGTGGGTCTCTCCTCTTTCTGGCACCTATGCCCACCCATATCCTGAACCCAGAGAAGTTGCTTCTCCTCCCCATAGGCACAGAAGGAATCTTTAGCAGTGCATTAGCAAAAATGGCATACACATCAATGCTTTAACTTCCACACACTGATGATGATGATGATGATGATGGTGAGGATGATGAAGGTAATCACTATAATATCACTGACGTTCTTCATTTCCTCACTCTAAGGACTCCATACCCTACACTAAGGGATGATATGGCTAAACAGTGGTTGCCAGTCTCTGTGGCACTCCCTCCCAGAGCCTTGCCATAGGCTACATCTGAAACTCCCATCCAGGACAATGGGGACCAACTGATCCAGGACAATGGGGACAAACTGATCCAGGACATTGGGGACAGACTGATCCAGGACAATGGGGACAGACTGATCCAGGACAATGGGGACAGACTGATCCAGGACATTGGGGACAGACTGATCCAGGACAATGGGGACAGACTGATCCAGGACATTGGGGACAGACTGATCCAGGACATTGGGGACTGACTGATCCAGAACACTGGGGACGGACTGATCCAGGACATTGGGGACTGACTGATCCAGGACATTGGGGACGGACTGATCCAGGACAATGGGATAATGGGAACTGACTGATCCAGGACATTGGGGACTGACTGATCCAAGAAATTGGGGACTGACTTGATCCAGGTCATTGGGGACAGACTGATCCAGGACATTGGGGACAGACTGATCCAGGACATTGGGGACTGACTGATCCAGGACAATGGGAACTGACTGATCCAGGACATTGGGGACAGACTGATCCAGGACATTGGGGACTGACTGATCCAAGACATTGGGGACTGACTGATCCAGGACATTGGGGACAGACTGATCCAGGACATTGGGGACAGACTGATCCAGGACAATGGGACAATGGGAACTGACTGATCCAGGACAATGGGGACGGACTGATCCAGGACATTGGGGACTGACTGATCCAGGTCATTGGGGACTGACTGATCCAGGTCATTGGGGACTGACTGATCCAGGACATTGGGGACAGACTGATCCAGGACAATGGGAACTGACTGATCCAGGATAATGGGAACTGACTGATCCAGGACAATGGGAACGGACTGATCCAATACATTGGGAACTGACTGATCCAGGACAATGGGGACTGACTGATCCAGGACAATGGGGACTGACTGATCCAGGACAATGGGACAATGGGAACTGACTGATCCAGGATAATGGGAACTGACTGATCCAGGACAATGGGGACTGACTGATCCAGGTCATTGGGGACTGACTGATCCAGGTCATTGGGGACTGACTGATCCAGGACATTGGGGACAGACTGATCCAGGACAATGGGACAATGGGAACTGACTGATCCAGGATAATGGGGACGGACTGAGCCAGGACATTGGGGACTGACTGATCCAGGACAATGGGAACTGACTGATCCAGGACAATGGGGACAGACTGATCCAGGACAATGGGACAACGGGAACTGACTGATCCAGGACATTGGGGACTGACTGATCCAGGACATTGGGGACTGACTGATCCAGGACAAAGGGCATTGACTGATCCAGGACAATGGCGACTGACTGATCCAGGACAATGGGAACTGACTGATCCAGGACAATGGGGACTGACTGATCCAGGACAATGGGGACTGACTGATCCAGGACAATGGGACAATGGGAACTGACTGATCCAGGATAATGGGGACGGACTGATCCAGGACATTGGGGACTGACTGATCCAGGACAATGGGAACTGACTGATCCAGGACAATGGGGACAGACTTATCCAGGACAATGGGACAATGGGAACTGACTGATCCAGGATAATGGGGACAGACTGATCCAGGACATTGGGGACTGACTGATCCAGGACAATGGGAACTGACTGATCCAGGACAATGGGGACAGACTGATCCAGGACAATGGGACAATGGGAACTGACTGATCCAGGACATTGGGGACTGACTGATCCAGGACATTGGGGACTGACTGATCCAGGACATTGGGGACTGACTGATCCAGGACAATGGGACAATGGGCATTGACTGATCCAGGACAATGGGAACCGACTGATCCAGGACAATGGGAACCGACTGATCCAGGACATTGAGGATAGACTGATCCAGGACATTGGGGACAGACTGATCCAGGACAATGGGGACAGACTGATCCAGGACAATGGGACAATGGGAACTGACTGATTTATTAATTTAACTAATTTACTGCCTTCTAGGAAGGCTTGCTGCCTAACTATAACAGAATAACTGTTCTTACTGAAGTATAGTATGTTGATATAACACAGTATTTGTGATTTATATTGTTCTGCTTTTTTTCGGTGTAAAGGACAGCATTGCAAATGACCTCTGTTCAATGGTTATATACTAAAAAATGAAATTAAATAGAGTGTTAACTCACTGTTTCAATATAGGGACCATGGACATCTCAGATCAGGGAACTTTATTGTTTATTCGCTTTGGCATATTTAAGTGGGGAGGGGTGAAATATGCATATGGCAATTCCTATTTATTGCCTTTATTCAAGATGGCCACTCTCACCAAATCAGGTCCATAAGAAGAAACAAGTGGTTAGAACCCAAGCCTTCTTCTTTTTACTGTTTCATCCCTGTCTCCATTTCCGAGACAGCCACCACTTCCCTGGGACCTACCTCGTGGCAGGGTCAGAGGGAGGAGTACCGTCCCCACTCCCAATGCACAAATCCAGAGCAGACCGAGGTACGGTCCCAGTCTATGGTGTGGACCTAGGCATATCTCACAAGGCTTTGTTAAGCCCCGGACTTACTTTCCACCTTTTTTCCCCACCCCTATCATAGGACATCCAGCGTGCGCATGGAGGCACTTGTGCAGAACATTCTTTGTTTCCCTCCCTTTGTGCCATCCGTGCTGCACTACCACCAGTCCTCCACCTGGTGGTAGTTGTAGGCCGAACTGGCATGCATCTCCTCCGTGGAAGAGGAGTGCAGTCTGTCGGATGCTCAGTCCTCTCGCACCCAGGCAGACCCCCGGAAACCCAAGCTTGTTTCCAAACTCAGGTCACTGGCATGGGAAAAGGTATGGCACTGACAGCGACGCAGCCCTTTATGCCACTGGGCCAGCCTCTTTAGCCTTTCTCTATAGCATCTCAATGGTTAGCGCATACACACTATGTACAGGAGTTGGATCTTGTGATTGCGAGCAGACAATACAACTGTGAGCAAACCTCTTGCGATGAGATGGGTTTTAGTGACCTATTCAGAACAAAACTCTTTTATATTTGCCTTTTCAAACAGCATAGGTAGCACTCTAGAGTTCCTCAGAAAGCACAAGGCCTGGAAAAATTATGCAGCAGTCATGAAACAGGACCCTTTAATAGGACTGAGCTCTACCAGTGAACATCGACCCTGCCTGAAAAGCCCCTGCAGCGGTGGAGGAGAGAGAGAGAGAGAGAGAGACAGAATGATTCAGTCTCTCTGGGCACATAGGCTGCTGACAGCAATAAGTGGAGATGATGCATGGGTAGCATTTTACTCAAGTGCACTGCTGTTCACTGACATCTAATCTGGCGACTGCCATTCTTATTTCACTCATGAGCTCACCTGGGATTTAAGCCCAGGTTCCCTGCAAGGAAAGAGCACTTCATTAGGGCTGACCCACCTGGGAGGCACAGGTTAACAATGTGGGCTCTGGTTTTGCAACCTGTGACCACACAGGGCAGTGATTTAAAACTATGGAGGCAGGTACAGGCCATTTGTGCACCCCCTACTGGCCGACCTTAGTATGACACCAGCGTCAATAATGAAGGCAGTCACTGACCATCCTCCTGGCTGGAGATCAATTGGGCAGCCACAGTAATCCCAGTGTTGGGTCAGGAGGAGGAGGGGAAGCATTTGTCTCACTCTGTCCCTCCCCTCTCCTGCATTAATCACTAAGTATGCCAGTTGCTTTACATACTTTCATTGGTGTGAAACTTGTTTATAGTTACCATGATTCCAGGTTCTCCAGGATTCCCAGGGTTTCCAGCTTCTCCATCTTCGCCCTGTAGAAACACAGAAACATAGAATCTGTCAGCATAAAAGAACTGCTTGGCCTACCCAGTCTGTCCAAATGTTCTCTCTAATTGGTCTCTGCAGACCTTAGCTGGTCTCTGGCACTCCTCCCTGCCTGTTTTCTAATACATCCCTAATTCTATGCTACTCATGTTTGAAACCCCCTACTATTTATGCCTCCACCACTTCCACTGGCAGTCTGTTCCAGGTGTTTACCACCCTTTTAGTGAAGAAAATATTCCCTCACATCTCTCTTAAACATCCCCCCTTCTCACTCCATTACATGCCCCCTAGTTCTGGTACTCTTTCTCATTTGAAAAATACTCCCCTGCTCTACCCCATTCACCCCAGTGAGGCACTTGTAGGTCTGTATCATGTCACTTTTCACTTTCCTCTCTTCCAGGGTGTACATGTTGAGATCCCCAAGTCTCTCCTTGTAGGGCTTCTTGTACAACCCCTGCACCATTTCAGTTACCTTCCTCTGGACTACGCCTACCCTGTCTATGTCCTTTCTGAGGTGCCACCTTCAGAACTGGACACAGTACTCCAGGTGGGGGCTCACCAGTGAGAGATACACTGGCAACATGACCCCCCCTCCTGCTGGACATGCCCTTCTCTATGCATCCCACATCCCACTAGCCCTACCTACTGCTTTGTCACATTGCCCTGCCACCTTGAAGTCATCAGATATGACAACCCCAAGGTCGTTTTCCTGTTTAGTGACTGTCAGCACCACTCCTCCATCCTATACTCATCACTTTGGTTCCAATGCCTTTGGTGCATGAGTTTGCACCTTTTGGCACTGAACCCCCAACTGCTGTGCTTTAGACCAGTCCTCAAACTTCCCTAGATCCCTGCTCATTCTCTCCACCCTCTCCTGAGTGTCCACCCTATTGCAGTCTATCGTAAAACAGACACAAGTACAAACATGAGAGACTCTGGGGAGACCCATCCGTGTTCCATGTTGGTTGGTTCATCTCTAGATTGTTTTTCACCTCATGCCTGGTGTGAGAAAAATGTGTTAAACCATATCATTTAAAAACAGCTAACCTTTGGGCAACAGACAGCATTTGTGCTTAACAGGACAATACCCAAGGGACCACAGCTCTGAAAAACCAGCAGTGTGATGTCAGGAAACATTGACAGTATCTATATATCATTATGATTATTAATATCATTTAATCAGAAAGATTCACAAAGTTATCAAATTACTGTACATCACAAAAATACAAAATCATCAATACAAGACAAAATACAGATATGACAAACTAGTACAAATTAATAACAAGAAATATGTGTGTTCAGAAGACTGTGACAGATCAAAACACAAGAATATTTGTGAACACTGAGGGGTAGATGATTCCAAAGAATTTGTCCAGCCAAAGAAGAAGCGTGTTGCTGAAGCCAACATAAATTTGATTTTCAGACTAGTAAGATATCTATATACCTACTATCTATATTGATCTAGATATAGCCATGGGATATTGCATGGGACTGTATTGTGTAAACGTTTCACTTCTCTCTTAGAATATTGCTAACAATGCCCTCTTGGCACGAGTGGTACAGTGGTGGCAGAGCATACAAAAAACATGGGTTGAGGGTCAGAATTGCCTAGTTGAGAGGCAGAACTATTCAACACCTCAAGAAACAATCGCCTTCCTGAATATATTTCAGTCAACCTATGTGACCCTTTAGAACTCTAAATAAAACATTCGAGAATAATCCAGGATTTATTCACATGAATGTATTTGTGAGTATCAAAGCTGAACAGGGTCAGGATCTGTACGTTTTAGAATTTTTGGTAGCCCAAATAACTATACAGTGTGACTCACTCAGTAGTAAAGCAACAGAAATACACTTTCAGTTGCCTGGATTCCCTCTGCATACTGCGTACAAAATGTTTAAAAGCAGCCTGCCTGTTATCCTCAAAATTTCAGCCCGTCTCATTTCTTTTATATTGATACTGCTGCATTGATTGGAATGGGGCCCACTCCCCTCAGTTAACAAAGGTGAGGGGTGTCTAACCTCCCTAACCTACTGCCATCTATGTGAATAGAGACAGTTGTGCCTGTTAACGCCAGTAAGAATGTTATGTCTTCCATTCCTATGGATTTGTTTTTCTGGCCAGCATTCTGAGCCTGCTAGGAAGGGTTATTTATAATTATACAATGGGGTATGAAAATCCTGTAACCTCATTGGTCAAAACAGATCACATGACAGTGGTAAATCCTCCAGTATACCCACTGTTAAAGTTTTACATCACTACAAAAACAAAAAAAACAGTTGAACATTGTATAATAGCAATATACCATGACAGGGTGTGGGTATATGGGTGGATTTACCACTTCTGGTGTGGTTAAGTTACTCGGCTATGCCTCGTGACCGAACCACAATGGGTGTGGTAAATCCACCAATATACCCACTCCCTGTCATGGTATATTGCTTAGATAAACTGGATGGGCTGGATTGACTGGATAAGGAAACCAGAACTGCTCACCTTCGCTTTCTGGGTCTCCAACCTACCTAATGTACAAAGAGACACTCTTGCAGGCATAAGGTGCACTCGGGTCTCCATGTGACTGTATAGACACCCCCCTCTAAAAAAGCTGTGATTCTAAAAGTAAGAACAAAAAAGAACTCCTCCTTACAGAACACTGCTGGAAGGTTGTAAATCAAAACGTTCATTAGCATGTAATTAACATGCACATACAGTGTAATGACTGTGTTTGAAAATAAGTTTAAAAAAGAAGAAGCATCTGGGGTTCTTGACAAGAATGGGTTCTAATCAGAACCAGAAATGGGTTTACCCCTCACTAACACAGACTCAATATGTGTATCCATTGCTGGCTACCCTCAGTAAGATTCGAACTTCCCAGCACATGGGTCATGGCAGCAGACCTTTCCTCAAACACAGGGTAAACGTGACTCTGCGAAGTACCAAAAGGGTGAAGCCCTGAGAAATATTCCCAGGGAGCAGGGAACCTTCATTGATCAGGTCTTAAAGAGGTAAGGAAGCATCTAGTCTCAGTTACTGAATCAGGCTATGGTAACCGACAAATAACTTGCATAAAACAGATTATTTGTACCTTAGTTATTTAATGTGGAGCCAAAGTACAGATGGATCTTGCCCAAAACAGACATCAACCCAAATGGGGTCTAGAGTCAGTGGGTGTGGGCCAGAGACATCTTCAATGTGGATCCGCACAAAACAATAAATATAAACCATATTGCACAAGTTATTTTTATCTTTCAGTAACCATTAGCAGTAAGGGAGCTAGAGATGCTCTCGTACTGCTATAGTAGCAGGCGGGGATTTTTTTCGGTATGGGTAACATAAGCTATTTTTTTATCCAGCTTTTAACTCTGAACTGTCAAGCTGCTAATCCACTCTGGTCTGTACCAGCCCTCCCAGCCGCATCCCCCAGTAAACCCCCCCCCCATTGTTGTGACCAGCAGGAATCAATGCAACGTGGGACCTGAGTGGCTGTGACCCCCATTTAGGTGGCTCAAGGTACATAGGATTTCACTCTGTAATATTTGCTCTGTCCACCTCTGCCGTGATGCCAGGTGGTGCCCTGATCGGCATCGCACCCATGCAGCATCCCCTGAGGAGGAGGAGTCATGCTCCCTGGCCCACAGAAGGAACTGCTATGGTGGCAGATCCTGGCAGCAACCCTCCACAGCTGGGAGTGCTACTACATGACAGCAGCGTCTCCCCAGGTTGCCTGGCTGGTTCCAGAGTACACTCTTGAACTAGAGTCACCATCATGGGAGCACAATGCATTAACAATGGGACCATCAGGTGGCCCTCCATAAGCTGATTTTTTTTTTTAAGTAATAAGGATACAAGGTGACTAAGATATACAGATTCTATTTTTTTTAAAAGATTAATTTCTGATAATATGTCCCTGCCCCACCAACCCCAGGTGCTATGCCAAGACCAAAGCATACCACAACTCAATGCCTCAGTGCAGACACCTGTAGATCTTACACTTCTTTAAGCAGCATTTTCAAAAATCATATACTGTACCTTGTCACCAACACCACCGGGCTGCCCTGCTCCACCCGTCACACCTTGAGGTCCCTGGCAAACCAAAACAGCTTAATTAGTTACAGAGATATGAATTCAAAGAGGTCATTCAGTATGGCATTTCAGGCCTGTATATATGAGGCCGTATTCCAGGACCTCAGGGGCCAGATTGTCAAAGTAAAAAATGCTGCACTTGTGGAAAAGAATTATGCGAGGGAGGGTTTCCTTGAGCAACTGCAATTGTTTTCCGTATGCACTCAATTATCAAAAATGTCTTTTTGCAACCTTCTCCACAATTTACAGCAACATGAGCATATCTATATGCGCAGCTGCAAAATAAATGCTACACCTATTACCGGGCAACCGCAGGTAAAAAAAGGAAAACTGTGCCTGTGCACATAAAATACTAAAGATAATATTTTCATATGTTTGGGGAGTTGTCCCTGCACCAGAGAGTCGTACACAAGGATTAGTCTCTAAGACATGTTAGTCGTTTTGAAAATCAGGTCCCAGGAGTTTTATTTAAGCAATAAAGCATGACAGGACGTGTGTCATGCTGGGATAACGTCATACCTCAGGTGATTGGGCATGAGGCCATAGGCCGAGTGTGTCCAATACCCGCGAAGTGATATTATCTCATGACACATGTCCTGGAGTGCATTACTGCAATTATTAAATGCCTTGCTTGTAAAACAAAAAAAAAAGAAGAGAAAAAAGGTGAAAAAATACATTTTATAAATAAGTTTATAGTTGCTTTTTGAATAGGCATAATGTTGTGCTAGAACAACATCACTGTTGAAGGTCAGCATTGACCAATCAGAGCCCAGGAATTTTTCTTATTTTATAATTTACCTCGTTATTTACAATGCATTTTTCTCTGCTTTGCATTTTTGTTTCTGGCTTGTTTTATGTTATTCTTATGGTTTTACTCCTCTGCTGATTCAGTAGTAGAGATACACAAAGTTGGCAAACTGCTTTTTGGATTAATTTGCAAAGTCTGCAAAATTCATAAAGTGCCGACTTCGCAAAGTTTTTGGCTGACGAAGTGGCAGTTTTTCAAGAGAAGTCGTATAAATTCTGCAAATTTGGCAACTCGGCCATGACTCAACCTGACCTCTCCTAAAGAAGTGCCGCTTCTCCATGAAAACCTCTTGCACAGTGGCGAAGTGGACAATTTACGACGTTTTCCACAAAGGCAAATTCTGCAACTTCCCTGGAACTTTGCCGGTAAAGTAAAACCTCACATTTCTATTTTGCACTGCCAAGAATTTCAAAATTCTACCGGAATTTAGTGGAATTTCAGAAATCTGCCTTATTCCCCAAAATTTCTACCAGAAGTGAAATATGTTTAAAAACTGTGGATTAGTAATCAGCAAGTTACATAAACTGTGAAATCATATTCAGTGATTTCATAAACTGCAAATTAATTTTCCGTACGGTTTACATAATCTGTGAAAAATTATTCCAAGGTTTTCTTAGAAAGGCTTTTTGGAATTCTAAGGGGAAAAAAATAAACTCCCCCCAAAATTTTGGAAGCAGAATTGCCATTCCAAAGGAATTCTCTTTTCAGAATTCCATATTCCTCACCGCTCTACCCTTTAGGGGTGAAGTAAAACAACAAGGCTCATGTAATGTAGCCAATTAAAGCCAAACTAACTCCTTCCAAGTGCTTCAGGAATAGCAGGGGTAGAATGAAGCTACTACAGCCTGCTACGTGCTGCAGTGCGTGACTCCCACAGGTTCCCAATTACAGGTCTCAGGCTGAAGTCCTGGTGCTGTCCACGGCTCTGATCCATGATCCCAATAACCTAATCTGCAACATAGGCTACCCTCTCTGGTTGATCCTAAACCTTGTTTCTTTTTAAGAGACCTTTGTTTTGTTTAGTTTTGCATTTCTTGTAGTTCAGCAAACATACTGCTACAATACTGCAGACAGTAGAACTTGTAATTATTATGTGTCACTGTAATGCTGCGATATGTAACAGCAGTAGTGATACTAAAAAAACTTTATTTTTCCACAGGATAGAACAGTTAAGACCAAAAAGACCCTATTATTAAAGCTGTCTTGCTACAAATATTTGTGGTAATAGCCTGCCTCCCTGTGCATCACACAATGCTAGGTAGAAATCCACAACACAAGGCTATTACTACTTGGACCCAGAGGAAATAGCTGCATCCTTACCTTTTGTCTCCTGTAGTGGAAAAGAACAGAACAGAACAGCATTTGGTTTTATTTAGCACCATTCAAACACATAGTACCTCAAAGTGCTTTTGATGCCTTTGGTGATTCATTACGACAAATATCAAAGGCAAGCTCCCGTAAGACGGCATCATGTCTGTCCAAGGAGATTGGGCTGGGAAGAATCGATCGGCTCAGCTCTTCCATACTGTGCATAGGTTATTAAATCCAACTTGTCTTCAGACTGTAAGAGCAGGTTCATCAGCCATGTCTGAAGAGTTTGCTCAATTCTTCTTAGGCAGGAAGTCCCCTATTTGGGCTGGGAACTCTCCAAGTGAGCTGTCATAACCCGGCGGAGTTCAGCTTGTTCAGGTAAGGTTACTGAGAAGGTTGTAATGCTGCAGCTTGAGATGACATCTATGAGCAAAGCCTATGGCTGCTTGAAACTACTGTACTCCAGGGTGTGGTATATCATGGGATATCATCACTTCTTGGGTGGTTGAATGCACTTGGCCTGCGGCTCCGTGCCCAACCACCCGCAGCATGACGATATCTCATAATATACCACACCCTGTCGTGCCTTATTGCTTAAGTATACACTATACTATGTTATTCGAGTTCAACTATATAATCCATTTGTTACTTATCTATAAACAGGGATTTCAAAGGGATAAATCAGGTAGGGATAAAAAAAAAACTTGGAATAAGGCTGAGGGGAGTTTATGGGGTATCGCCAAGAAAGGCAACTATATTAAAACATAATATTCCATTCATTTTTTTACCATGCTATTGTTCTTATTATATTTTTGCTGTTTTATCTAGGGGTCCATGATGGAGAGATGTCATAGTTGTCCACTGCAAACTTCACGGGATATCTGGGTTATCCACTTCCACTATATAGTAACTCCATTGTGTGTTTTTTGCCCTCGATAGAGTCTTTACATGCCCTAGTTACTAATGTGGGAAGCAAATGTTTAGGTTAGCATTTTTAAGGGTTGGGAGCAAAACAGTAGAAAATATATCTGACCTTCATATGGGAGGGGGACAGAAGTTATACTATTACTATTTTTCAAACTAGAGAGTTAGCTTATGAGACGGACTTCACATGGAATCATATTTCTATTTTTTTTTAATACTCTCTTTATCTCCTTGTCCAGGGTGGCGCACATTCTTGTTGACCCCCCCCCAGCCCCGTCCACCCAACCCTGCAGGGCTACCTTCCTTCTTCCCCCATGGCTTACCCCTTGTGGCAGGGTGGCGGGGATCCCTCAACCCACCGATACGGATCCAGTTTGGGAAGGTGTCTATTGTCGGAGGCCGCACCTACAGGAGTTGGCAGTCATCTGACTTGCCCAGGACCATTTTCCTCCTCCTGTTTTCACCCCACTGGAGGAGGACCATGCGGCATTGGCAATGACTGAACTGTGCACGCTTCTGCCCACAGCACACCAGCTGGCTGCTCCGCCTCCACCCACTACATACGGGACCCAGGCATTCTGAAACCCAGCCACCACTAGGTGTCAGATGTACGCTGGCCTCTGTTTACCTCCCTTCCTCCCTGGAAAAGGACAGCTGTCCTCCGAATGCTCGATCCTCTCCCACCCTGGCTGACTCCTGGTGACCCGCTCGCATCATGAACACAGGTTGCTGGCATGGAAGGAGATAAGGCATGATGCCTTAGCCCTCCACGCCACTGGGCCAGTTCCCACATCGTATAATTTTTAAATAGTGCAACACCCCACAGCACTGCAACAAAGTATCTGTGTTGGGCATGAGTACAACTTCACAGGGTGGGAACCCTGCAGCACTACATGACAGTACTGCTTGCAGCCTTACTGCCCTGGAGTCTGATCTCATCACATCTCAGAACCTAAGCAAGGTCGGGCCTGGTCAGTAGTTGGATGGGAAACCTCCAGCGAACACCAAGTGCTGCAGGGAGTGGTGTTGGTAGGTCAGCACGGGGCATTCTCTTGTTACTTGAAAGTATCTATACCAATGCCCCAGCATGGTATTTGGGGGACACTGCTGTCAGAGGCACCATCTTTCAGGACAGATATTAAAACAAGGTCACACTTGCCTGTTCTGGTGGTTGTTGAGTTTAAAAACATAGAAGTTATTGGCAGACAAGAACTAGTAGGCCCATTTAGTCTGCTCTATTTTTCCTTGCCTATTACTATGCCCCTCACCCTATTGGTTGCCAGTGTCCCTCCCTACCTCCTCCCTTTCCTCTAAATACTATGCCCACATACCTATCCCACGCATGCCTGAAGCTCCCCACTGTCTTCGCCCCCACCACCTCTTCTGGTAGGCTGTGCCAGGCATCCACCACCCTTTCTGTGAAGAAGTATTTCCTCACATCCCTCTTAAACTGCCCCACTAGCTTCACTGCATGCTCTCAAGTTCTAGTGCTTCTGCTACTCTGAAACAGACTCTCCTTCTGTACCTTGTTCACCCCTATGAGGTATTTACAGTGTTAGAAAAATGTTTTATTGCTATTGCGGTATAACACAGCTGTAGTAAAAAAAATAAGTACCCCAGTATAATGCAGTTACATTTTAAAAAAGTGCATGTTATCCAATGTCTGCATGTTTTTTTTTACCTGCAACTGCATTATACCACAGAATAGTTTTTTACTGCAACTGTGTCATACTGCAATACCAAAACAACTTTTTTGTAACTGTCATGGTATAGGTCTCAGTCACGTCACCACTCACTCTCCTTTCTCCAGGGAATAAATGCTGAGCTCCTATAGTCTCCTTGTATGGTTTCTTGTGCAACCCCCACACCATTTTGGTAGCTCTCCTTTGGACTGCTTCCTCCCTGTCAAGGTCCTTGCAGAGGTGTGGCCTCCAGAACTGGACACTGTGCTCCAGGTAGATCTCACTAGTGAGCAATACAGGGGCAACACCACCGCCCTCCTCCTGCTGGAAATCCCCCTCCCTGTGCACCCTAGCATCCGGCTAGCCTTGCCTACTGCCTTGTTGTACTGCCTTGCAGTACTGCCTTGTTGTACTGCATTGTTGTACTGCATTGTTGTTGTTGTACTGCCTTGTTGTACTGCCTTATGGTACTGCCTTGTTGTACTACCCTGTTGTACTGCCTTGTTGTACTGCCCTGTTGCACTGCCTTGTTGTACTACCATGTTGTACTGTCTTGTGGTACTGCCTTGCCACCTTGACATCATCATATATGATCACCCCAAGGTCCCCCTCTTTGTTGATGACTGTAAGTACCTCTCTCCATCTTATAAACATCCCCTGGATTTCCCCACCCCAGGTTCATGAGTGACTGCCCTTTTTGGCATTGAAACCAAGCTGTCCCACCCTAGACCACTAGTTTCCCCCAGATCCCTTGCATTTTCTCCACTCTTTCCTGGGTGTCCACTCCATTGCAGAGTTTTGTGTCATCAGCAAAGATACATGCCTTCCCTTCCCCTTCCTCTGCAATGCCACTTTTGAAGACACTGAAAAGGACAGGACTCAGTACTGATCCCTGTGGTACTCTGCTAGCCATTCTCCTATCCCCAGAATGACTTCTGTTTACCACCACCATCTGCCTCCCACCCTTCAACCAATTTGATACCCAACTTACCACCTTCTACCTACACACAAGTTGCTAAGTTTCATTATTAGCCTCCTGTGTTACATAGTGTCAAGGGTCTTACTGAAGATCAGACAGGCCACATTCACTGCCTTCTCCAATCCACCAACCTAGTCACCCAGTCAAACAAATCTATGAGATTTGTTGGACATGACCTACCCCCGATAAAACAATGCTGCCTGGAGTCCTGCAGTCCATTTGCCTCCAGGTACTCCATCAGCCTCTCCTTCAGCAGGGTCTCCACTAATTTCCCCACCAATGATATGAGACTGACTGGCCTGTAATTACTAGCTTAATCCCTGCTGATGCTCTTGTGCAAAGGGACCACATCAGCCCTCCTTCAGTCCTCTGGAACCAACCCTATCTCCAGTGAGGTGTTGAATAGTGTTGCCAGAGTGGCAGCTAGCACTGCCCTCTGTTCTTTTACAGCTCTTGGGTGAATTCCTGTCTGGTCCCATTGCCTTGTTTCCCTTTAGGGCTTCCAATCCCCTTCTGACTCTCTCCTCTGAAAAGGAGCCTGTGTCCACTCCCTTCCCCCCCAGTGCCTGCTGCTATGTGTTGGTCTGCCCTTCCCCCGCATCCACTTTGAAGACTGAGCAGAAGTACAAATTTAAGATTTAAGCTTTTCCTTGATCTTCTACGCCACAGTTCCCCCCTGCTCTCCTGACCCTCACTATCCCACCCTTTGTGTTCCTCTTTCCACTCACATACCTGAAGAAAGTTCTATCCCCCTTTTTTGACCTCCTGGGTGATCCTCTCCTCTGTCTGTGCCTTAGCTGCCTTCACCTTCTTTCCTGCCTCCTTTTGTTCATTTAGATAAACATTCCTATTCTCCTCCATTTGGGTCTTTTTGTACTTCCAAAAAAACTTGTTTTATTCTCCCTTACTGCCTTAGCCATCTCCTTGGAGAAGCATAGTGTCCTCTTCTTTCTCCTCCTACCTTTGCTTACTTCCTTCAGACAGCTTGTTGCTGCCTTGGTTATTCCTTCTTTGATTTTTTCCATTGTGCCTCCACTCCACCCCCCACCCCAGCCACCCACCCCTTCAAGGTATTTACTGAGGTAGTCTTCCATTTCTTTAAAGTCTGCCCTCCTGAAGTCCAGGACCCGCATTCTAGTGTGGGTTTTCCGTTGCCCAATCTGTATGCCAAGCCACACCATACAGGGATCACTAGTACTCAAGGGGGCTACCCAGCATGGCATCTGCAATGCTGTCTCTGTTTGTATGTACCAGGTCCAACACTGCCCCATCTCTAGGGGGTTCCATTACCAGCTGTCTGAGAAATGCTTCCTATAGTGGCTGAGGATGGTCCTGCTTCTTTCTGTAGCCATGGCCAGAATGCTCCAGTCCATAGCTGGTAGATTAAAGTCCCCCAACACTTTCCCTTTGCTTGTGATTCTGCCAATGATCTCTCCTAAAACCATGACTAACTACACTCCCTATGTTGGTGATGTGTACACCACCCCCACACAGATAAAGGCCCCAAACCCTGTCTCTAAGTTGATCCAAAGAACCTCCAGTCCTTCCTTATCCTCCTGGTGTTCCTCTATCTCTGTAGCCTTTATTCTGTCCCTCACATGTAAAACAGTCCCTCACTTTCCTCTCTGTTCTGTCCTTCCAGAACATGGCATAACCTGGAATGGCCACATTCCAGCTGGGGTTGTCGGTTTACCGTGATTCTGTTATGGCCACCAAATCCAGGTTTGCCTCCGTAACGGTTGTCTCAAGGTCAGGAATTTTATTTCCTAGGCTCCTTGCATTGGGGTACTCCACTCCTTTTGTCCCTCTCTCCCCCTACTTTGCCCTTCCTTCCCAAATCCATCCTTCACCCTTCCCTTGTCCCTGGTGCTGTCCTCTGTTTTTTTATTCTCCCTCAGTCCACCTTCCTTAACTTATCTCTCAGCATTAGATCAACCTCCTGTCCCTCCTGTAGATTCCTCCACCTTGTGCCTATGCCCCTCTACCCCTGGGGAATTTATTTCCCCTGGGCTTCTTCTATCTACTGCTCCATTTTCTAGGAGGTGGGGCATTCACTGCCATCCTCATTTTTTTCCTGCCTTCTCCCTTTGGCTAGTCTAAATGCCCGTCAAAGCAGCCGCATAAACTCTTCTTACATCATAGACTATGGTCTTACCATATATGGGTCTGTAACTACGTCTGCTCTCAAACGTATCGTAACCTCCCTGAATAAGGCCTGTCGTCTCATCACCGGCTCACATCGCCATACCCACACTTGTGACCTTTATTCCCAATCTGGATGGCTTCAACTGGACAAACGCATAAAATACCAAACCTGCATCATGGCCAAGAAAATTATAATGGATCTGGCCCCCACCTGGTGTCTGTGCCCTCCTTAAGCCTAGACATAGAAATGTCACTACAAGGAGATCCAATTCAATGGGGGTAGGAAGAAGTAGGCTGCTGGTTGACTAGGATCTGCAGCTTATCCAGTAGGTAGGGAAATGGGCAGACTGGGTGGGCCAAGCGGTCCTTATCTGCCGTCACATTCTATGTTTCTATGTTTCTATGTTATAATTCCCATCTACTACATATCTCACGATGTCGCACGACCCAAGGACAAAGATCATTCGCCTATCGGGCATCCAACTGGCTCAACTCTCTTGGCAGCGACACAGTGACCGCTCCAACACTCGGCTTCTTCAAGTCCAAGCTGTGCCTCTCACAGCTTGTAACCTGTGACTGCCCATCTTAACATTTCCACTGTTCCAGCTGCAAATGCCCCAGCACCCAGCAGTTACAATCAGTCTTTGCACCCCTAGCACCTTACCTGCCATATTCCCTCAACAAGGCCCCCTGGCTGCACTGTCTCCCACCCTCGCCCACCTCCCCCCCTTATCTCAACTTCTGCCCGCCCCAACCACCTCCTCGACTCCCCCACCCCTGCACCTTCTTCCCCCCTTGAGCTCCTACCCTCATTTTCCCCACCACTCACCCCCTCTTCCCTTGTCTTGCTCATAGCTCATGTCTTTGTACTGGTTATTACATGTCTGTAAGTCAATGACTATATCTTTGTAACTAAAAATGATGACTGTTGCACACGCTGACGTGGAACCTTTGTAAAAGAGCCTCGGTTCAAAGGTATTGTAATCCTAGATTGAAATAAACAACAATAAATAAAAAATTTAAACCTTCCACCCAGGACTGTCATTCCCCTTATAGATGGATGGATGGAGGCCATCTCCTTCATACAAGCCTCTAATCCCAAGGTAGGACCCCAGTCCTCATAGCCAAAACCCTCTCCTGGCACCATGCCTTCAACCACTAATTGAAGGCCCAGGTGCGGTATTCCCTAGACTTCCCCCAGCTGTATACGGGTAGCATCTCAGTGAAGGCCACTGTGCTACCTATCTGCTTCAGGCCCCTCCCAAGCCCCATAAACCTTTCTTACACCATCCTCATTGCATCCTTTGCCAGGTCATTAGTCCCCAGTTGTAGAATAACATCCAGCTCCCCTCTGCTCACCTGCCCTACTGATCCTAAGGATCCATTCTCCATCCCTCCAAGCCAAGGTGCCAGGTAGGCACCTCACCTCTCTCTTCCCTGCCTGTCCTGCTCCTAAATCTACACCCCATAATTACTAAGTCCACCGTCAGAAGTTGCTTCCTCTTCTGCTGAGGTCCTCTGCCTCCCACCTTGGGGCTTGCTTTATGGAGGCCCTTCACATCCTCACTGGCCACTACCACAGGTTCCTCCTCTTGAAAGTCTTGTCTCACCAGAGCAGCAAAAGTGCTGTGTAGTGGCACTTGCTGAAGAATGTGTTTCAGACCCACCACCCCCACTCTCCCGGAGCTCATCACTGTCCAGCCCTCCTCCTCCTCCTCCTCTTTGGCACCCTCGGAGGCAATGGTGGTAGACTTGGTGGCCAATGGGTGGGGGAAGAGGATCCCTCAATCCTAGCTAAACTGGCCTGGAGTCTAGTGACCTCCACCCTCAGCCCCGAAAGGTGCATGCAGATGGAGTAGCACCACAGTCTTCAGAATGCCTCCCGGAAAATTGCAGCTCTACATCCCTTGCACTGCACCACTCTCAACATTCCTTTTCCTTTTTTTTTTTTTCTATTTTCTTTTTCTCTCCTCCTGCCCAGTCGTCCAGGGTATCCGCCCGGTCACGGGCCGATGGCTTCCACCCCAGAACGGCCTCGAGCCCTCGAAGCCCGGGCTTACCCCCACGGTGGGGCTCACGGGATGTGAGGGCCAACACCCGCAGGACCTGTATTAGGTCGGAGGGCCGCCTGGGGCTAATTGGCCGCCAAGGGCTTCATAAGGTGACACCGCAGCCATTTTCCTCAGATTTCCGGAGGTGGACGCAATGACGCCTGACGCCCTGTCCCGCCTCAGTGTCTTTCATGTGCCGGTAGTTGTGCGATTCCAGCCTCCTGGGATCACTCGTGCTCGAGCATCAAGCCCCCTCCCCGGAGGGAGAGCAGCCCATGGGACGCTCAATCCTTCTCCCCAGCCGACCCTTCCAGCGACCGAGTCCGCTTCAACCCGGGTCACGGCGTCGCATGAAATCCCATCATGGCGCCGACTGGGTCAAGACTCTCAACATTCCTGATACTACACTCCCAGTGACCTGAAAAGAACTTATGCCCTTACCCTGGATAGGATGTTTCTAGATTTCCCTTTTTTGTTTCATTTAACCCTTGTTGCTTTACTCTAGATAGGATTTTCTTTAGATTTTCCCCTTTTGATTGTAAGAAGTCTTTTCCAACTCTCCCCTTTTTGTTTGCCCTATCCTTCTGTCACCTGACCCTAGATAGGGTTTTCCAAGTTTTCCCCTTTTTCCGCCCCTGTTTACCCTTCCCCTAGATCAAGGCCCCTGTTGTTCTGCTGCACTTAATCCTGATTTCCATAGTGGGGCTCCCTGGTTTCAGGGGCAGCATTTTCTGATTTCTGCAGCATAATTAGATGACATCACATGCTGAGCAAGGAAGAGGGGCTTCAGGAAAATGAGATGGGGAAAGGAGCCGGGCAGCATGGAAAAAAATATATATTTTAATGAAACTTCATCAAGATTCTATGGCAGGATATATATTCTATGGCATGATGTCAATTCTGCAGAAAATTCTGCAGCCCCAGAATTGCAGAATTCCAGGGGCCTTGTCCTAAATAGGGTGTTTTATCAATTTCCACTTTAACAGGTGCTTATAGTTCCTGTTCATGTTATGTTCATGCTAAAAATCACGCAGGTTCATGTTAAAGATCTTTAGGTACTTCTAGCAAAGAGTACTGGAATATCACTAGTGTACTGGCTAAATAGCCCCATTCACTAAAAACCACAAACAGCTTAGCCTGGTTCAGAATCATTCAGTTTCCATCTGTATCCCCCTCACCCAATGAAGGAAGAAAACAATACATTTTTCCAAGTCCTCCTTTCCTAGTCAACAAAAGATAATCACAGTATCTAATTTTAATATAAACCACAATTCCTAGCAATGGTCCCTTCCCCTGTGCTGCGCTGTAGTGTCTGAGATGAGTATATGCCCAAGTTCTTATTGTGGGGATACATGTGTGGAACACACCTCCTAGTACTGCACTGCAGAACTTGTGTTGGGTATGAGTGCAAGTCCCCGATATGGGGACATGTGAGAAACACCCCCCTAGTACTGCACTGCAGTGTCTGTTTTGGATATAAGCCCAAGACCCCAATGTGGGGGAGAGGGCAGTCCCCTCTTTAAACACAGTGGGAACTGCACACTTGAAGACTAGACAGACTGTAAGGCCTTTGTCTGCTGACACATTCATATGTGTGTACATATGTTCATATGTGGAGATACATGAGTGGGGCACACCCCCTAGTATAGCACTGGAGTGCCTGTGTTGGGTATAAGCCCACGTCCCTAGTGTAGGTTCAGATGTATGGGACACACCCCCTAATATTGCATTGCATTATCTATGTTAGGCATGAGTCCAGGTCCTCATAATGGGGACGTGTGTGAGACACACACTCAGTACTGCACTGAAATGTCTGTTAGGTATGAGCCCACATCCCCAATTTGAGGACACATGTGTAGGATCCCCCAGAACTACACGATAGTGTCTGTGTTGGGTATGAGCCCATGTCCCAGATGTGGGGTTTAGATCTGTGGAACACCCCACAGTACTGTACACACTGTGGATCTTAAAATGGTTGAAGTGCCTTAAAATGTTTTAAATCCCCCTAGCACTGTTTGCATCCAGACTACAGGCCCCTTAAAATGTTTGAACAAAAACTATTTTGAAACCATGTAGATACCTAGTCTTAAAACCGTTTTTAAAAACATTTTGGAGCTAGCATGGATTTACTCATGTCTGGACAGGCCTGTAACCCATAATCCAGGTAGTACTCAAGCACTAAGAGTACTGTAGAACTCAGCAGAACTGAGTACAAGCCAGGCACCTTGAGTAGCACTCAAGCACTAGGAGCAGAACTCAAATGCTAAGAGTAGACCTTAGGTGTTAGGAGTGTAACTCGGATGTTAGGAGTAGAATCCAGTGGCAGGAGCACAACCGAATGTAACGCAGTTGATTGGAGATGAGTACTCAACTTCTAGGAGCAGACATCAGATGCTAGGATTGGAGCTCAGGTGATGGGGGTCTCAGGGCCCCTAAAGCAGCAGATGGTTTTCACAATAAGGCACTACAGGGGTAAGGCACTGAGACAGCCCAAGGGGTCAGTGTATGAGTTATGACAACTTAATGCATTCTATGGTGTCTGATTCTCAAAGGTGCTTTGCTTTAAGAGCTTTCCAGCTCTACACTGAATACCAAGAACACATCTATTCAAAGAGTGCTCTCCGATGCACCAGTTTAATTAATATCTACTGGCTTTCCATCAGCAGGAACAACTGTGCGGAGAGTGATGATGACAGATGACCTTAGAAGTAAATGATTCCATGTCAAACCTGGATTTCTACCAGGTTAGCTCATTTTTAATCTGTCAACCATGTATAGTTTTATTGATAAATGCCGCACTCTTTTTATCAACAAATCGGGGTACAGCCGCATCAAAACCAGTTTTTTTTCTTTGGTGACACATTTCACAATATTTGTTGACATTATCTAGAAAGGTAAAATCATTCTGGTGAGTATCTTGTGCCCAAGGGGATAGATTATTAACTTTGACTGTTTGAAAGTCTACCCTCATTTCCTACATACTGCATCTCTATCAAAAGAGGGGACGGGATCTTGGCCTAAATGATGCAAAGTATTTCACACTAACTACAGAATGCATGGATGGATACATGGAAGCTTGCGTTGCAGTGTTGCAATGCATATGACCAGAGATACGTACATATAGTACAATGCAGAACAAACTAGACTGGACCATTAGTGCAGCGGCTGGTAAGTCGCTTGCCATGCCAGAAACAGGGGTTTAGGCTTCAAGACTGGGACACATCAGTGTTGCTGGCAAGATGAGGCTTGAGCATCCTAGGAAGAGAATGTCTAACAGAAACAGCATCCCCTGGTTCCCCAGGGGCACAGTGATGGCAGCAGCATGCCTCGTTGAGTCATGGTGGTGTGGTGATGGGGACACATTGGACAGGTCCAACATCGGCATGCCAGTGTTTGCACAAACATGAGTTCATAAAGTGCCAAGTCCCTACTACAGAGAGTGGGATGATGACAAACTGTGGAAAATGGAGTGAGGCCTACGTGCTTCTCCCAGTACTCTTGGGTACCTTGCCACTGCCTGGATGGAGCACTCGATAATTGTGTCTGGAGTGCAGGACTTTAAATTGGGCAGGAGGCCATAGGAACTCAGTTCCACCACCTCTTAAAAAACTGCATGACAGTTCCAGTACCTCTGTCATCTTTCTTCGTTGAATACTATAGAAGAGTGCCACCATCTAGAAATCTAGATATGAGTTTCCCACCTAAGAATTTCCAATTTAACCACTGCCAGAGTGGGTTATTCCTCCCAACCCTTGTGAAATGCATCACAATGACAACACAATGGCACCGCAATGGCAAGACAGTGGTGGACTACAAAATGGGCACTGGTACTAGCCAGCAGCATCCTGGTATTACAATGGAAGCTTACATTTTGATTTTTCTTAATGCGGTGATAGGACAGTGGTACAATGATATCACAAGGGAATTAGAAAAATTCCACCGTGATACCACAAACACCCTAATGATAGTACAACGTAATCACAGTGGTATTGCAATGGTGAACCAATGGCATTACAAAGAAATTATTGTAAGGGTAAATGCCCCGCCACCAGGGGTGGGGGGACCATGGGATCTACCTCTGATAGGTAAAGTAGTGTTGATGCTGGGGATGGGGGGTGCTAAAGATGACAGAGACAGGGCTAAAGGGGGACTAAAAAGTAATGTAAACCAATAACAAATGGATAAGAATGGAATTTTTTTATGTAACACCCTTCGTATGCAAAGAATCTCAAAATGCTATGTAAAACAATGAGTCAGATACCAGCACTGCAGTGACAGCATGCAGACACCCAGAGCAGGCGTTGTTACTGCAGCAATATTTAACATGAATCCTTGGGCAGATTTTTACAATATTTTCAAGTATAATTTGTTTGACCTAATTTCAGTATACCTCCAACTGGGCAGTAGTATCCCCCTTCCCCATATTGCACTGCAGTTTGATCTTCCTCTAAATCTCCAAAAGGGGAGTACCACACTCAAACAAAATTGAAAAGCAACACAAAGGACAGTATACTCAGTGGAAACACAGTGGGTAGGAAGACAGTACAGACTTTTAAGGTTAGCCTGGACACATGTCTACTTACCAAGTGAATTATAGGTACCCTGGGTAGTAGGATGGGTTGAGAATCTCTATAAAATGGGACACGTTTTTACACAGAATTATTTAATCCCTGCTTGTAAAACACAGGGCTGACATGGTGGACCTAGAGTCCCTTCTGATCTGTTGCTGTGGTGCACAATGTGACTCCGTTTGCACAATTAAAGCTGCAGTGCGATGAAATATGTTTTTCCAAAAAGCTAGTTTCAGCTACAATTAATACAAATATTGGCATACCTGACAAATCTATTTTTCTAGGTACCTTCTATGCTGAGCACCGTGACTTTTTTTTTTTTATGTTCTCACTCCAAACCCTTACCAGGTTTACAAGGCTATTTCTAAACCAGCTGTGGTAACCTTCTTTCCTTCTTGAGCCCCTTAAAGGAAAACTGTGCTTATCAGAGAAACTGTAGCAGTTGCTGCAGAAATGTCCCATCAGGGCTTTCAGGAATGAATTCAATTTTTAAATTGCCTTTTACATCTAGTATTACCCTGTGTAACCTCTTGGCAGACTTGCCCATGGCCATCTTGTGCACACCAGTCAGCTTCCTGCGTGTAGGTTATGCTAATAAGTAGTTACCAACCAATGGCTGAATCAGTATCAGTAGCATTCATAAGCATAACCCACTCAGGAAGTCAATCGATGTGCTCAAGATGATCATAGGCGCGTCTACCAAGAGGACAGTCGGCGCTGTTACTACACAAGATGCTACTAGATGTAAAACATAATTAGAAAATGTCATTTATTGCTAAAATCCCTAATCAGTCATTTCTGTAGCAGTTGCTGCTGTTTCTTTATAAGGCACAGTTTTTCCTTTAAGTGGATCAATCGAGTGGGTTATCGTACGCTGTTCAGACCCATCAAGGGTTCCTGCACCTGGGGGCATGGGTATAAACTGATGTGAGGCAAATTCAGGAGGGATGCGAGGAAGTATTTCTCCACAGAGAAGGCGGTAGACAGATGGAACAACTTGCCAATAGAAGTGGTCAAGGCAAAGACGGCATAGGGTTTCAAGGTGTAGTGGGATAGGCATAAAGGGTTGGTAACTGTGGGAACTGGTGGGAAGGGGAATACGGCACGGGGTCATAACAGTGCAGACAATACCGCACACAACAAGACCACACTGTTACTAACAGCATACACCATTCATAACAGTGCAGACAATACCGCACACAACAAGACCACACTGTTACTAACAGCATACACCATTCATAACAGTGCAGACAATCCGCGCACAACAAGACCACACTGTTACTAACAGCATACACCATTCATAACAGTGCAGACAATGCGCACACAACAAGACCACACTGTTACTAACAGCATACACATTCATAACAGTGCAGACAATACGCACACAAGACCACACTGTTACTAACAGCATACACCATTCATAACAGTGCAGACAATACCGCACACAACAAGACCACACTGTTACTAACAGCATACACCATTCATAACAGTGCAGACAATACCGCACACAACAAGACCACACTGTTACTAACAGCATACACCATTCATAACAGTGCAGACAATACCGCACACAACAAGACCACACTGTTACTAACAGCATACACCATTCATAACAGTGCAGACAATACCGAGACACAACAAGACCACACTGTTACTAACAGCTATACACCATTCATAACAGTGCAGACAATACCGCACACAACAAGACCACACTGTTACTAACAGCATACACCATTCATAACAGTGCAGACAATACCGCACACACAAGACCACACTGTTACTAACAGCATACACCATTCATAACAGTGCAGACAATACCGCACACAACAAGACCACACTGTTACTAACAGCATACACCATTCATAACAGTGCAGACAATACCGCACACAACAAGACCACACTGTTACTAACAGCATACACCATTCATAACAGTGCAGACAATACCGCACACAACAAGACCACACTGTTACTAACAGCATACACCATTCATAACAGTACAACAATACCGCACACAACAAGACCACACTATTACTAACAGCATACACCATTCATAACAGTGCATACACTATTACACAGCATCAGCAACAATACCACACACAACAAGACCACACTGTTACTAACAGCATACACCATTCTTTCTTTGTTTTAAGGGGGGCTTTGCCCCCCATACTCCCATGTGATGGGCTGAGCTTGCCAAACCCTTTAAATTGAATTGCATGCAAGAGAACTGTGGCCTTCTCCTAATTGGCAAGCTCCCCTGTGAACTTCATATTGGCAAGCACACATGATATAGCAATGAAAACCAGAGAGTCATTTCCCTGTAAGACAGAGAGAAAACAGGGGAACCTCAGTTCCGAATGGCAACGTAAAATATGATGCTGTTTCCTGACTGATGAGATGGTCACCTTCTTGTGGTGGTCAGGCTTGATCATAATTCAGCTGAAAGATGAGACAAGAACCTTTCTAACAATCTAAAACAAGTAAAAATACTGGAGTTATTTGAATACATTGCAGGCTTTTAAGTAGCAGAGTGTGTGTGTGTGTGTGGGGGAGACCACCGGTACCTTAATTGTATACTTTTGTCTGATTACACACCAGGTGCACCCCTATAAATCTTATAAAGATGTTTCTATGTTTCTATATGTTTCTATGTTTCTATGTATATGTTTCTATAAAGATGTATTGTAAATGTGATGGGTTGTGCTTGCCAAATCCTTTATACTGAATTGTTCTTATAGACTTGCATTGGTTATATGGGAAATACAGCAATTAGGATTCAATAGAAAACGATGCAGTCTACAGGAAAACATAGGGAAATTGACACTGTGCTACAAAAGAACCTTTGGGGTTTGTGAGTATTGCAGTTTGAGCAGAATACTGGCAGGTTTAAGTCTCCTCCACCATCCCACATAAAACACAAGATTTTGTCAATGCCGAATGTTTGCTGCTTGTATTGCTGCTGTACCAAGTGTTGCTTATACACATTTTTACAATATATTTACCCGGGAAAGAGCAGATGAGTTGCAATGTCTCATTTTCAGGGGTCTCCTGCTTTTACACACTGTTAGAGTGTCATTACCCAGGATAGGGCAGCTGAGAGGCGATATTTAATTGTCAGGGGCTCCAATGGTGTTTTTATGACCTGATGTTCGGATCAAGACAAGTGGATTTTTTAAAATCTGATCTGAAAGCTGATTTAGCTGTGCCATTGTGGAAACAAGTTTTGGAGGGGATTTTAAAAATGACACCTTCCATGTTCCTGAGGCGGGGTAACACAAGGGATATGTTGCAATTAGGGGGCCAAAATCTGCAAAAATAAAGTTATGAGTAGACATTAGAGTAATTCAGTGTTTCCTCATAGCTTAGTTGTTTTTTCTCACATTTTTACCCCAAATTTTCAACATAGTCTTTTTATGACCACTCCTTCTGAACATGACAGCTGTCATGTATAAAACAGTGCCTGAAATGTAATTTTGCACCACAAATGTCAGAACACATTTTGGCTAGGATTTGAGAAATGACAGCTGTCACATTCATGAGGTGGTGTGAAAAAATGGCTGTGTTGAAAAGTTGCAGTCAAAATAAACAGGTTACTCTCCTGTAACAGTAGTTCTAGGAGTGTTATATGTTGTTCATTCACACTTGTTTGCATGTCCCTTTCCCCTTTAAATCTTGCCAGAAGATCTTCAAGCTGGCTCCTCCCACCCACCCAGATGGTACAGCCCTTGGCTCCGCCCCATGATGACAGATCTTAGCCCGCTGGAAGCCAGGTTGTGTGTCACAGCCAGGGAGGTCGGGTGGGTCAGTGTAGAACAACATATACCACTCTTAGAACCACTGTTACAGGCAAGTAACCTGTTTTTCTAGGGATGTGGATATGTTGTTCTTATCCACACTTCTTGGTAGACTCCAGACAGTTCTCTGGGAGGAGGGAGGCAAGGTGCACACCCCATACTTTGGGAACAGAGACTGGAGAACTGAGGCCCCAAAACCAGCATCCCGGCGTGACTCAAGGTTGATGTGGTAACGGGTGATGAAGGTGTTTGCTGTCTTCCAGGTAGCAGCCCGGCAGATTTCCTGAATAGGGATGTCCCTGGAAGCAGCCACTGATGCAACAGTATGGCGGATGGAATGAGCTCATAACCCTCTGGGAGGCTGCTTGCCTGCCAACCTATAACAGAGATCAATGCATTATGTAATCCATCTGCCAATCGTCCGCTTTGCTGCAGGCCTAGAGGTGCGGCTTCAGCATAGGTGACAAACAGATGGTGAACCCTCTCCCCAAACTTCCACCATTCTCTCCTTGTAAGAGGAGAGAGCACCTCTCAGGTCCAGAGTATGGAGCCTGTACTCGACATCCGAGGTGTAGTTCGAGTAGAACACAGGCAGAGTCAACACCTGATTAAGGTGAAACTCTGACATCACCTTCGGGAGGAATTTCGGGTGAGGTCGCAGGACAACCTTATCCCTGTGGAAGACCAGATAAGGAGACTCCACCAAAAGTGCCTGGAGCTCACCAGTCCTTCTGGTGGACATGATTGTCACCAGGAAGGCTATCTTCTATGACAAATGTGACATCTCACACTTGTACATTGGTTCGAATGGCTTGCCCATGAGCTTTGCCAAAACCAGCAGTAAATCCCATGGAGGTGGAGGTTCACACACCAGAGGGGATATGTGATTGAAGTCTTTGAAACAGTGCCAGACCACCTTCTCCTGTGCCACTGTCTGCTGACTGGCCCATGCCTGGTAAGCAGAGATGGCTGCCAGGTGCACTTTAAGGGTCGAAGACTGAAGACCCCCCTTTGGCCAGAGACCAAAGGTTGTCTAAAATGCTCACCACAGGACAGGACAGAGGGTCCAGGCCCTTGCCCTGGCACCAAATCAAAAACCTTTTCCATTTGAAGGCGCAGCACTTTCTGGTTGACTCCTTTCTGGATGCTTCCACTACTGTGAGTACATCCTCAGAAAGACCCAAAGCCTGGAACTCTAGCCACTCAGATACCAGGCTGTCAGGTGCAGGTATTGAAGGTCCAGATGGAATACCTTCCTCTGACTGACTGATATCAGGTCCAGGCAGGCTGGAAAGCATCTCAGGAGCCTGTTGCTGAGGCTGAGGAGATCTGGATATCAGAACTGGTGGGGCCAGTCTGGGGCTACCAGTGTCACCTGTGCCTTGTCCCTCCTCACCTTGAGAAGCACCCTATGGATCAAGGGAAATGGAGGGAAGGCATAGAAGAGGCTTGGGGTCCACAGCCTCAAGAAAGCATCCCCCTGCAGTGATCCCTGCTGAGGGGGGCAGGCATGAAATAGCTTCAGCTTGGTGTTTTCCCTGGAGGCAAACAGGTCCACCATTGGTTTGCCCAGTGGGAGAACAGGCTGTAA
This sequence comes from Neoceratodus forsteri, assembly GCA_016271365.2. Lineage (NCBI taxonomy): Eukaryota > Metazoa > Chordata > Ceratodontiformes > Ceratodontidae > Neoceratodus > Neoceratodus forsteri. Next base: position 62,090,035 of record JADMNL010000033.1, read on the forward strand.
GCTACCTCTGGCTATAGAGACCACTCATGGGATGTCTCGCCTATGTGGCTGAGAGCATCCACCAGATGATTTGTGGCTCCTGCCACATGGATGGCTAGGAGATCCACCTCCAGTCAGCTCACGACTGTCCAGATGCAGAGCACTTCCCTGCACAACAGCCGGGAGTGCGTGCTGCCCTGCTTGTTGAGGTAGTACATAGTCATGGTATTGTCTGTCTGGACGTGAACCACTTGACCCTGAAGCTGCTGAGTGAATGCTGACAACACCAGTCTGACCACTCTGAGCTCCAACAGGTTGATATGGCATAGGGATTCCTCAGGGGTCCAGAACCCATGGGCCCTGTTGTTCCCCATGTGCGCTCCCCAGCCCGTGAGAGAGGCATTGGTCACAAGGACAACCGTTGGCTTGGGGTGGACAAACGGGATCCCTTCCTGCAACCGGTCTAGGACAGTCCACCACTGGAGAGCGTCCCATATCTTTTGGGTCACAGTGATCCGCTGGTCGAAATGACCTAGGTGCTGAGTCCACTGAGCAGCCAGCTCCCATTGAATGGGGCACATATGCCACCAGGCCCAATGGATCACGGTGGTGCAGGTCGCCATGTAGCCCAGAAGGTGTAGAAAGTCCCTGGCAGGGCGCAAGTGCCCAACCAGAAATGATTAGGCAAAGGAGGAGAGAACCTCCGCCCTGTCCACCGGGAGCTGAGCTCTGGCTTGGCAAGAGTCAAGCTCTGCCCTGATGAAGCATATCACCTGAGAAGACATGAGCTCCGACTTGGCCTCATTGATCAGGAGGCCAAGTTGAGAGCAGGTCTGGAGGGCCAGGTCTCTGGACCTCTCCACCTCTTGCTGGGTGGAACCTGCCAAGAGACAATCATTGAGGTAGGGGTACACTCTGACCCCTCGATGCCTGAGATGGGCTGCCACCACTGCAATGCATTTGGTGAAGACCCTTGGGGCTGATGACAAGCTGATTGGCATGGCTCAGAACTTGTATAGGGTTCCCTCTGCTCTGAAGTGGAGGAACCACTGGTGTGACGGATGGATTGGGATGTGAAAGAACACGTCCTGGAGAGCCAGTGAGCAGAACCACATGCTTTGCTCCAAGGATGGCATGATCTGGGACAGAGTTACCATCCTGAAGGTGCATGGCCCGAGAGACTGATTCAGGTCGTGTAGATCTAGAATGGGGTGCCAGCCCCCCCCATCTGCTTCGGGATCAGGAAGTCCCTGGAAATGAATCCTGGGTTGATTGGAGGATCTGCCACTGAAACCACTGCCTCCTTGAGGAGCAGCTGGGCTATGTCATCTCTCAGAGCTGACCGAGTGTGGGCTGATTCTCTCTCCTCCCATGGGGCTTGGCTTGGCTGGCAGCATACTGCTTGAATTCCAGAGGCAGATCCTGGCCGACCACTTCTAAGACTCACCTGTCCGTGGTAACAGTGGACCAGGTGGAAAGAAAGTGGTGGAGCCAACCCCCCACGGGAGGACCCAGAGCTGGTGTGATGGAGATGGGGTGACAAACCCTATCCCGTCACTGGGCAGGCTTGGAGGAAGAGGGTCCAGGGCCTGAACCCTCTAACTCCTTGTCTGCAGGCTGGTGGAGGCCCAGACTTGGCACGAGGGTGCCAAGCCTGTGCCTGCTGTTTCTGCCCGCCGTGAAAGGAGGGCTGCTGTGCTGCAGGAGCAGGGTGCCAAAAAGGCTTTTTCTTTTTCTGCCGCTTCTTGGCGCTGGGGTGCTTTGAGCAGAACTGGCTGAGTCCAAGGTGGCATTGGACTGCTCGACTCACTGAAGGTGACCATCCACACCTGGGCCGAAGAGATCGTACCCAGGAAAGAAACATCAGTGAGTTTGTGCTGGGCATCCACCATAAAGGTGAAAAGCCTCAGCCAAGCCCTACAGCATGAGACAACTGCAGCTGCCACCGAATGGGTGCAAGAGTCACCACGGTCCAAAGTCATCTGAAGCTGCTGCTTGGCAATGGCATGGCCCTGGTCCTGAACCTGCTTGACCATAGTCTGAAGGTCCGTGGGAAGGTGTGGGAGAACTTCATCTAAGGAGCCCAACAGGGCATGAGAGAAGTGCGCCATGAAGATGGCCAAGCTGGCCTGATGGAGGCCTAAAGAGGAGGCTGCATAGATCTTCCTGGCCATGTGGTGCAGTTTTTTTGACTCCTTGTCAGGAGGCCTATCAGTGTCAGCAGAGCTGCTTGTGCATCTGAACACTGAGGCAGTCACCAACCCCTCGGCCGAGGGGTGTTCAGTGAACCCCAAGAGGGACCCAGTGGGCACCACATACTTGCAGACCATCTGGGCAGATGACACTGGGCAGGAGGCAGGATGCTGCCAGAGCTCCAAGGCCGGGCCAACAATGGCTTTGGTCACAAGAAAGGCTTCTGTGGGTGTATCCCCTCTTTTAAGAATATCTGTAAGAGGGTACTATGCCCTTTTCTGGATAGGCTCCAGGGGCATCCCTGTGGATTCAGAGATAAGGCGGACAATCCCTTGAAAAGATGAAGGGCCTTCCTCCATCAACAGACTACTGATAGACTCATCATCCTGCGGGTGAGAGTGTAAGTTGGTGTCTTCCATATCCAAAGAATTTGGATAGATTGGCCAGCCACCAAGGTCCCCCTCAACACACCTGGGGTGATCAGGTGCAAGGGTGACCAACAACCTACGTGGGAGTCCCAGAACTGTCTGAGAATCCTTCATAGGTGCCCCTCCTAAAGGTTGTTTATGCGGCATCTCCACCACAATCGGTGGAGAGACTAATTTTGGCCGAACTGGAGCGGGTTTGGCCGGCTCTGCGGGTGGGGAACCAATATGACCAGTTCCAAAAGGAGTCAGCTTCAGCCTAGGAGGTGAAAGCCAAGTTCTGGCCAGAGTAGAAACCGTGGCCGGCTTCTGTCTGGACAGAATCAGCTGCTGCCACATCAAATCCTTGTAGCGTCGATGGAGTTTCCACTGAAGCCTCCCCTCATCCGAGGAGGATGAGGATGTCTGATGGCATTGCCTCTTTTGAGAACGTTTATGCGCCTTCCTCAGCCTGTCGCTTGAGGTGGTCCTAGATTTGACCGTGATCGGACTGGCCGATTTGGTCACTCAGGAGACACCGGGGGAAACGGTGATTTACCCAGATCAGGGACCATTTCCTCGATGGGATTCCCAGCTGGCTGGGTCTTCTCATCAGGAAGAGTCAGGACCAGAGTCCTTGTTAAAGAGTCGTTAGCCTCGTCAGGTGACAACGGGTCAACAGGATTAAGAATGATCTCAACCTCATCAATTGAGACCTCGGTCGACTGGCCAGATGGCAGAGCCAAGAAGCCAGCGGCTGAGGAAGCAATTTTGACCGAAGTCGAAACTGCAGGCTCCTAGGACCGAGATCACTCATGATCCCAAGAGTGTCTTCGCTGAGACGAAGAAGATTTTGGATCATTTTCCCTTTTATGGGACTGAGAGGAATTCGAGCCCGCAGGTCCCTTGCCTTTAGTGGGGAGGGATTGACACAGTTCTTGGAAGGAACCTGAAAACATGGAGCCCAGGTTGAGAGGAATAAAAAAATGACCAAGAGGAGGATTCAGCAGCCTGTGCCGCTTCTTCTTCGAAGGCCTGCATGTGTTCCAGCTGCTCAGTGGACTCTGCAGCCATGGAGACTGCCCACCAGGCCTCTTTGGATTTCACTAGAGGATTCTGTTTCTCGGTCCTGCCCAACTTAAGGCGTGTGAGACGATCGTCAAGGATGTTTGGATGGAAAGCGAGACACATCTCACAAGTCTGGGTGTCATGGCCGACACCCAGGCAGTAGATGCACGCAGTATGTGGATCGGTGCATGATACATTTTGGGCCGCACGGGCACCAGCGAAATCCGGGGATTTATCTTCCATGACAGAATAACAAAGAGCAGAGTCGCTAGCTTGAACAAGACTAATTTTCTGAATAACCTTAGGGTTAGAAGCCAGGGCCTACAAAAAGCAATTGCAAAGAGAAGGCAACCTGAATTTTCCAGCAGAAAGGGAGATCTGGCATCATGGGGCGGAGCCAAAGGTTATACCACTCGGATGGGTGGGAGGAGCCAGCTTGAAGACCTTGCAGCAACATTTAAAGGGGAAAGGGACATGCCAACAAGTGTGGATAAGAACAACATATCCACATCCCTAGAAATTTAAAATTACCACACTGACCAGCGTACATTGAAAAATTGCAATGTAAGCTCATAAAGTAGTTTTTTCATATTTGTACCCCAAGTTTTCAACATAGCCTCCTTTTGACCCCACCTCATGACTAAGGGTGGAGAAAATGTTCAAATCTTGCCACAAGTGAGAAAACACATTTTGGCCAGGATTTAAAAAAAATGACAGCTGTCACATTTCTGAGGTGGTGTAAACAAATAGCTATGTTGAAAATTTGGGGTCAAAATATTGAACATTACCAAAGTTACAAGCATACTTTCATAAATTTCAATGTAGGCTCATAACTTTGTTGTTTTCAATATTTTTACCCCAAATTTTCAACATAGCCTTCTTATGACCCCACCTCAAGAACAAGGGTGGAAAAAATATTTAAGTCCTGCTTGAAATTGATTTTACGCAACTACCACAAAATCACCTTTAAGGTTGGATTTGTGTAATTTCATTGTCGCTCTTCATAAGGTGGGGTTCCAAAAAAGCCATATTGAAAATCTGGGGAAGAAATATTCAGAAATGACCACGTTATGATGACAAGTTCCAAACCCCATTGAAATACATTGAACCACATACCTGATTTCCTCAGTTCGCAGTCTGGCATTGAAGAGTTAAGATGTGTCTCTGGTCCAGAGAAGATTACGGTGTTGGACCCCTGGTAGGTAAGTAAGGGCTTGAGGGGTGTGATGGGTGCTCAGTGGGAGGATCGGGTGAGAGACAGTAACAGCGGTGGCAACAAACATTGATGGGTGTTTTTCTTTTTTACAGGGTATCCGTTTAGAACAAAACAGTACGAGGGATGGTTTTCTTAATTTTGGGTACTGACACTGGGGATTTAGCACCCTAGTGTCAGTGTTATGTTTGTCAGCACTGGGGATGGACTCCCGCACAATGAAACAGGCAGCTAAGCAGCAAGTCATGGAGTCAGTGTAAGTGCAGTCATGTCCTGATTGCCATGGAGACTAACTTAAGCATGGATGCATAACAAAGGAAAGTTGTTCTTCCCATTACAGAGTGTGGCTCCAGTAGCACAGAGTGCCAAAGCGGTACATAAAGGATTAGCTCATCAAGGTTTTAAAGAATTGAATCTTGAGGTAGAAAACTGTGTCAGAAGAAATGTAACTGGATACATGTATACATGTTTTCGCATGAAGGATTCACTTTATTTTCTCTAGGTCTTGGGTCGGGAGCACAGGGAAACATCGATGGTCAGTCAGGCTTTTTAACTTCTCACTGGAAAAAAAAACTATCTCACTGTGCATCACTCAGCTACTGTCCATTGGGAGCAGGAAAATAGTGTGTGGGGAAGGGGAGGAGACGGGAAGAAGCGCCCGCACTGAAATGAATGGAGAGGACATGGTGAGATGTGATTCAAGTCCACTTCATGGATAGAGACAGATGCTGCTGCATTCACACACACATTGCAGACATTCCAGAGCCCCCTTTCTCTACTGACGTAATCGCAATACATCAGCATAGGTCCACTATGCAACTGTAAAAGGGACCATTTTATCAGTTGGGGGTCTAGTCTAGGGTCTGCCCAACTATAAGCTGAAATGGTATTAGGTAGGATCACAGCAAACTGGATGGAACCTTGGGGTGGGATTTTCAGACAGCCACTTCTGTTCTACAGATGCGACCGCCCCACATCCACCCAGATAGTTAGACCTACTAGTTAGTCTAACTTCGGGGCATGATCTCCCCGCCTTGCGCCCTGAAAATGATGCGCATGAGTCAAAATTATGAGTATGCGCATGACGTATGAATCTAAATTATGTATATGTCTTATATATGCGGCCTTGTTTTTGCCAGAAAAAAGTGCCACGTGTTGCAAATGCATCGCGATGTTAGTAAATATGCTGCTAGCATCTCGACACATTTGTCTGGATACAGCATACACCTGAAAATACAGACACGAGTGCAGCACCCATTACTTTGACAATTCTTTTTCTGCCTGTAAAACATTTTGTTGTATTGTATGAAAGCAATGCTCCTGTGCTTTATGAAACAAAGAAGAGTTTATATCAGATAAAAAATAATCTGTTATTCCTAGCTCCCCTGCCAGCCCTGAGCTCTCCCCTGAAGTTTCTGCGCATTTGTAAGCTGCAGCCGTCGGAAGGCAGCCAAGAATTAAGCTGGATTAACTGATCCTTCGGGGGCTCAGAATCACCTACCAGAGCATCATCAATAGGACAGCCATTTCATCACAGTCATCCTCCGCTGTAAATGCCGTGTGCATACAAGATACTGTAATCATAGTGTTTTAAATCCCAATGTCTACCTTACAGGCCTCCAGTCTTCACATCCTGCTTTTGTGTTGCGTTCTATGGAGTTGTGCACCACTGTTATTTTCTCTAGTACTGCCTAGCTGTACTGGTCTGCAGTCCAAAAAAACTACACAGCGATGCCAAGCCACAGAAGAATAAAGAGCTTTGCAGAGTTACGTCTAACTCGATGGGGAGCTAGCGGTGGAGAGCTTGACTTCACAGAAAACTTCTAAGTCTTGCTTCTTAAATTAAATGAACTCCTACATCAGTGTGAAGTGCAAGTTTCTGACATTCAAAAACAACAAGGCAGACTGAAACAGCAGGCAATTTTAGGGAATGAAATGATGAGATTAGAATAAAGCCTGCTAAACAGAAGAGATGAAAGAGTCAGATGTTTAAAGTCCGTTGGGATTTTTTAATTTATTTAAAAAAAATGTTTGGGCATGAAGACACACTGAGCGTTGAAATCTGCAGCTTTTCATGTGTCTACGTGTTTCATGGGGGGGGTGAGAGAATCCACCGTAATAATAATTACATGAAGGTGTAATATAAAATCGAACAAGCTATACAACGAGTATAACAGGATCAGTACTACATCCATGGATACAGAGAGAAAGTCCATAACAGGAAGAAAGGGGTAGGGCCAAAGCACTGGAGAAGGAGTGCTCCCATGCTGTCCACTCTCCCCGGAACATTATTCCCCTGTGTGCCCCTGTTTTATCCCACTCCTAAAAAGAAAAGAGAAGGGGAAGGGATGGGCACAGAGAGGGAGGGGGGCCCAGAGACTGAGGCCCCAGGGGGATGGAGGGTGGGATTGTGATGAATGGTGAAGATACACAGAAAGATCATAATTACGGTAGGTACGTAATTTTCATATCTTATCTGTGTCAGTCTCACCATTCATCACTGTTAAGTGAGTGCCGAGCCTCCCCAAGGGGGTTTTTTTACACCCCAAGGGACAGTCCCTTAGCCTCAGTGGTGACACTAAGAGAGGACCTTCAGGGCCTGGAGAGCCCGAGAGTGGGAGAGTGAGATGGGGTCCCCTGGAAGGAGAAGGAAGTTGCCCCTAGCGCCCATCTCGCTCTCACGGAGGAGATAGGTTCTCTGGTGAGTGGAGTTAATCACCCTACGTCAGGCCAAGGGTGACAACCAGGAAAGACGCAGCCATGCCGTCTGCCTAGTGCAGATCGCTGTCCCTATGACCCTGGTAGCTACCTCGTTGGCATCATAGGATGCCCTTGCTTGGTGCCTTGCTAGCTCCAGGCCACGAGCAGAGAGTGCAATGGCTTGTCTGGTTTGCTTCGTATCAGGCAATGAGGCTAGGAGTTGACCTAGCCTGGACCACAAGAACCTGTCATAGGCTGCATAGTGGGCCTGATGTGCAGAAATGTAAAGCAATAACTGTGCCGAGTAGAAAGTCCTCCTACCCCAGAAGTCAAAATCCAAGGAGTCTTGATCTGGGGGCCGGTCACAGTGAAGGGCACAAAGCCCATCAGGAGTATCCAACTGTGTCAATCTGGACTGCAGATGAAGCATGGAACCGGGAGACTCCGGGGGGACACAATACCTTTGGCTGGGATCCCTAGGGGCAGGAACTCCAGAGAAGGGCCTCTGCCAGGAACACAGCAACGCTTCCTGAAAGAGAGCAGGCCAGGGCGGCGCCACAAGGGTAGCCTTGCCAAAATTGCCTAGAAAGGCATGTGCTGAGTGCTCAGGATTGCTAACAGTGGCAGGGGTGAGGTGCAAGTCCTTCAACATCCTCACAAGGAAGCACTGATACTCAGCAAGATCAGCAGCTGGAGAGATGTGGACAGAAGGTTCCTCTCCCCCCAGAAGAGGAGGATGAGGAGCTGGGGAGCACCGGCTGTTCAGAGGCCGGCTGCTCAGGGGAGGTTGAAAAACCTGACTGTCCATCGCCCTAGCGTAAGCTGGGAACCGAGCAGCCACTGCTCTGAACTGTTCCCAGGAGAGAGGCCTGCTAGGACCAAGGATGCCTGGGAGTGCAGGAGAATGTGGCAGAGGAATGGGGACAGAGCTGAGAAGAGATGTCGGCTGACCTTCGCCTGGGCTAAGGAGCAGACCGGGAGCACCCGCGGAAGAAGGTGCCCTAGAAGACCCCACAGCCGACAGCTGAATAACCATTTCGGTACTGCCTTGGCTATACCCGGACGAATCCCCCATGTGAGGCAACTGGGGCCGTATAGGTCCAGAAGGATAGTCCCCTACCTCAAAAGAATGGGGCTCTTTCAAAGAGACTGAGGAGGAAGAGCGGAGATCCACACTACGGCTTCTCCCGGAGCCCAGGTGGACCCCCGAAAAAGGCTGCCATGTAGACCCCACACCCCTCAACCCCTCAGAGTCCAAAAGAGCCCTCCTTCTTGAGAGGGCCAGCCTAGGTAGCTGACAGCTCTGGGCAACACCCGAAGGAGCTATCCAGGGCACAGCACCCTCCCCTCCCGTAGGTGCTCTGATCGGCCCCAAAGTTGGGCAATCCAGGCACCACAGGTGGGGGTACCACTGCTGAGGGGTCAGTGAACCCACCAAGACCAGGCTGCAGAGCAATGGTGGCCTGCACCACTGCCCGCTGGTCAGTACCTCGGACCTCAGTCTCGGTAGCCACTGACCCCACCTCAGAAGGAGACTGACTCCAGCTTGTTGAGGATATTACTGGGCTGCCCACTCCAACAGTCAACCCCAAAGAGTCAGACTGTCTATCTGACTCAGAGCCTGACTCCGCCTCTGAGGAGGTAGAGGCCGAGGCCTTGTGCCAGACTGTAGGAGGGGCGCCCACTGCCATCTTTGCCAAAGGGGGTGCCAGAGACCAAAGCCATGCCCGAGACGGTACCCATGCCCCCTACAGCACCACAAGCAGAATCCACAGGGGGCACGGCTCCAGCCTGAACAGAAGCTCCAGAGTCGGGACCAGCCACAGCGCCATCTGGCCCCATGGTGCCGTGAGCAGCGCCAAGGATGAAGACAGTGCCAACGATGGCCCGATGACACCATCGGTGCCGAGGATGGTGCTGCCAAGCTGCACGGTACCACAAATGGTGCCTAGGGCAGAGGCAGCACCGACGACAGTGCAGACGGCACCATCGGCACTGAGGACGGCGCCACCCAGCTCCACGGCACCGAGGGCAGAGGCGGCACCGATGATGGTGCCAATGGTGGAATCCAACAGCCCCATGGTGCTGAGTCCCGTGGGGCATGGCGCCGTGCTCAAACTCGGTGCCGCAGATGGTGCTGAGGCAAGACATAGACAAAGACAGCACTGTAGCAGTTCCCACAGCACCGCTAGCAGTATCGGTGCCATGAATGGCTCCGACAAAAGCCACAGTGCCACATGACAAGCCAGCGCTGACAACGGCTCCGTCATGGCCCATGGCATCGCGAATGGTACCGAAGCCCGCAACGGCACCAACCAACGGCGTCGATGACAGTGCCGACCTGGGCCTTGCGAACCACAGGTCCAACACCGGGGGAGCCTTCGCCCCCGAAGGGGCTATTGCCATGGTGGCGCCTCCCGCCCGCCCCTGAAAGGAGCGGGATGGGCCTCCTGTGCCACGGAAGGAGCCTCGGCAATGGCTAGGATACTAGTAGCTGGTGCTTTCTCCTCCTCGGTCCGTGTAGAACCAGGAGGGGGCCGGAGGAAAGGCCGAGAAAGCGTGGCTTGGCCCGACAAGTGCACGCTCGACCCCCGAAAGTCAGCAGAGCTCACCCCACTTTCCACGCGCGTTGCTCCATGACCCGGTGGTCCATGGAGAAACAGGTGTCGCATGAATCCATGTCGTGAACCAACCAAGACATGAAAGACAACGGTCGTGCTGGTCGATGATGGAATATTTTCGGTCACATGGGGGGACGACCCGTACTGGAAGTTTTCTTGCCCTCCGACCGAGACATGACCTACGGGGAAAAAAACACCAAAAACAGACTCGACGTCGCAGAAATATAGAAAAATGGAAAGATCTTACCGGGTGACGTCGAGTATGGCAAAACAGTTTGGCACTGAAGAACTGAAATCACGGAGTCGAGAAACTGTGGAGCAGGCCTCAAGTTTTTCTTCTCAGCGTCCCATGAGGTGACCTCTACGGTGGGAGACGAAGAACTGGCAGGCAGGCAGAGTCGACACAGCCTAGCGGCCAACCCGCGAGCGCCACACAGTGTGTCGGCCTCAAGGGCAGCGCCGATGGTGCGTCAGCTCCACCTACCTTAAAAGCTCCCACGGGGTCCTGACCTCCAGCCAAGTACCCAACAGTGATGAATGGTGAAGATTGACACAGATAAGATCTCCCATCACAGGTTGGTTGTCAAACTCGGCCGCAACGTTTTTTTGGAAAAAAGTTATAACAATAAAAAGCAGCAATGCTGACTCGTGCAAACTGGACTAGCCATGAAATCTATATAAAAAGGTAAAACTACTTACATCGCCATCACTTGGGCCTTGGGGTCCTCTAGGACCTGGGGCACCAGGAGGACCCTGCAAAAATATATAATCAGATTGTTTACTGTAGCATCAACAAGTCAGATCAACCACGAGTTCCATTACCAAAATCAAAGGAATCGCAGAAGAAACATTCATAATTGTTACTATAAAACAGTGGTTGAAATGGAGCCTTCCGGTTGGCTGACATGTATTTTACAGGGTTAAGTTAATGACAAGATACCCTCACATGCAATAAAACAACTACAATTTAAATTATAAAAACATTAATAAAAATATTTTTATTTTATTAATAGCACTCCATGGGTTGTGCCACCTTCATTAATGATTTAATCTTAGGGGCGTAAATAACTCCGCTTTGCCTTGTGCCTCATGCCCCCCACCTCCAAGGCTAAATTAACTAATGGTAACTCTCCCTCAACCATGCCATAATGCTTTACCTCAGTTATACATTAATAAGGCCTTCGCAGGGTTTCTTTTATGACATAAGGGACTTCAAGAGTTAGGTATCAGTGAGAGGACTACGTAGCGAAGTTCAGTGGATCTGGCTGTCCAGACCCCAAAAGAGGAGTCTCTCAGACCATAAATGACACCCCACTGTGACTCTATTCACTTATTATTAATCACTAGAGTGATTTATTATAAGCATTGGTTTTATTTCAAAATGAAGCCACCCTCCCCCTGGTGGTAAAGTGGAACACTCCACTCCTAACATTCTTGCACGAGAGACCACTGTACATAGGGTAAGAGGTACAGTGGCCCTGTGCACTGATTGGCTGAAATCACGTAAGTGATAATACTACGTAAGGGACCTAAGTCACAACAGATAAAGGGCTAATGCATGGCAAGCAGTGGGTAGCAGCTGTCAAGAAGGCTGTATGTGTTGGCCCGTCAGCAGAGTGGCAGCACTACTACTTGCAGCACCAGCAATCCAGGTTTGGAATCGAACCCAGGTCATGGGGGGCCGGTAGGTGGAGGAGGATTGAATGTCCCAAAGGATGCTGTCCACCTCTGGGGAAGAAGGGGAGCGAGCTCTGCTGCAACATCGCCACCTAAGTGACCATAAGTGGGGACGTGGCTGGAACAACAGATGGGGAGGGGGATGCTCCCCAGTGGCAGATGCAAGCCCATTCAGTGTGCACACATCATATTGTAAACTCCACGAAGCATCCGAGGGTCGGGAGGAAAACAGAAGGAAAGAGCACCAGCTGTGGCAGGATAGCACTCAGGTTGCCTGCAGACCCCACACTGCCTAATGGGTGCAGGACCCACCGAACCCAACAAGGCATCCAGAGGGGTTCTTGGGTACCCCCGACAGCCCTGCCACAGGGAGTAAGCTGTGGCAGAACAGGTGGATCCCACAAGTAAGCCCCAGAGGGTGGGTGGGTGATGGGGTTTGGAGGACCATGGGGGCAGAAAGCGGCCAGCCAGGTGAGAGGGGGAAGAAAAGTGAATGAATGCAGAGGCGTATTAAAAGAGGGCGATCAGCAGAGCAGGAGAAGTGGCCCTTCCTCTTTATAAGGCCCTGGGCAGGGCCCCACCTGAAGTACTGTGTGCAATTCTGTGCTCCCCACTGAAAAAGAACATTGAGGCAGTTAAGAGGGGGCAACACAGGGCCACTAAAATTATCAGGGGTACAATTCTTTTTTTTTTTTTTGCAGCTACTGCTGTTTATTACCCCTCATCTTCAATTGTCCCCCATCTGCTCGGCCGCTTCAGCCCCCTGGCATTTCCCAGGACTTACCTTCACCTCCAAAGTTCCCCCAGAGCTTGACCCCCTCTGGCAGGGCTGGCAGAGTTCCCTTCAGTCTCTGCTACAGACTGGATCTGGTGTGTGTGGAGCTGGTGCCTGAGTAGCCACGTGCAGGGCCCTCAGGCTGCCAGCATCATCTTGCCAGCTGAGGTAGTTCTGTCTTTCCTGTCCCTTCCCCTAGGATGTCAGCAACAAGGGTGTACAAGCGCACGTGTACGTGAGTATGCACGGCACCAGCTGATGTCCTCCTCCCTAGGAGACACTCCCAACTGCACTGCCACCTGTGGTCACCCAGCTGGCAGTACAGCAGCAGAGCAGACTACCCTACTCTAACTCCCTGGAGGAGGACAGTGGCCCCTGGGATGCTCTATCTTCCTTCTCCAACTGGTCGGCACCCGATCATTCCCAAACTCAGGTTGTCGGTGTCACAAGTGACAGCACTACCACTGTGCCAACAAGCCAGCCTTGAGGTATGATTTCTATTGGAAATGCAAGGTATTCTGGGTATTCGGGTGGGTGGGAAATCTCTGTAAGTTAACAGGTCTGAATAGCTTGCTTTTTGGTTGTTGCTTATGAAATGGGAGAGGAGTGGAGATGAAAGACTTAACGGCCCTTCTGAAGTTAAATTATTACTGCATGTTAGTATATTACTATGTCACAGGGAAAGTCCACCATCCTTAGTCCTAGCACTCCAAAGGTGCTCCTGAAACACTATCAGGAAGCTGATGAGCTTCGTGAGACATGGAGCCTTGTGGAAAGCTGGGTGGAAATGGCCAACTACTCTGCAGCCAACTGGGAGATTGCCCTGAAAGGGGCAAGGACACATGTAGGGTGTTCATCCCTAGGAATCAAACCCCAGCTGGGGCTACAGTGACAGCACTGAAGGAAGAAGTGTGTGGCACTTACCATGGGGCCCACATCTCCACTTTCACCCTTCTCACCAGGAGGTCCAGGCATTCCCTGCAAGCAAAGTTTACAAAAAAAGACAATTATTAATTTGTGTGTATTTGCAAGTAACAGTCAAAAGTGATCTTTAAGTACAGTGAATCATAAATTATCAACGGTCTTCCCACTCCGCAGGAAAAGCGATGTTGTCAGGGATGGGAGCCTCATTACTGGAATCAGGATGTTTGCCATAAAGAGAAGCATCGGATTTGAATCTCGGGAGTCTGTTTGACACTGTTAAACACTGTCATATGAACTGTTGTTTTTATTTTTGCAATTAAATTTAGGGCACAACTCTTAATCTCAAGGGACAGTCCCTTGCTTGTGACCTCCTTAAGCTATGCCAAGATGGGATCGGGGGGGGCACATCCTGTCAGAGCACATTAAAGGGCACTAGTATGTGGCAGGGAACAGAGTTGGCAGATAACATCACATTCACATCACTAACAACCGCAGTCACAACTGGTGCAGCAGTTTTATGATGCTCCCTTGCCAACGCCAGAAAAAGCTGGCTGTGGGAGGTCATCAGACTGCTGTGCATGGTCCCCTCAGTTGTGTGGGGGAAAACATTCAGCGTGGGACCAGATCATAGAGAGCACAATAAGCACACGAGGCGAGGGCATGGGCGTTTCACTGGAGTGCCAAGAATGAGTTGGAGTATAGTGCGGGATTGGGAGTCCACTAGACTATCAGAGAGACTAAGGTAGGAGAGGAGCCAACACTTCAGCAGTGGGCCAGAAATAGCCAGAAAGTACTGGTCGAGGGGGGCCATTGTTCCATGTAACACCACAGACATGTAAATGCATGTCACTTTGCCATATGCATACGTGTCTGTGGAGACACTGTGCACCGTTACAGCATGCAAGCCATGTTTGTGTGCAATAACATCTGGATACATTTGCATTATTTCCACTGTACAACGTTTTGCCCCTGAGTTGGTGACCTACATCCTCTTATCAGGTCTCGTCTCCCTCCCTGCTCCAACTGACGCTCCCCCCACTGTCATTGGCAGTGTGGATCCGCACAAGATGGAGTCCAAGAGAGTGACAGCGATCATCATGTAGACGGCTCGTGGTACATGGTATTTTTTGCTATTTTCACCCTGCTCACCACCTGCCTGGCACCAGGTGGTGCCCTGAAAGGCCCTGCATGCACACAGCATCCTTCTGCAGAGAAGGCAAGCTTTCTGGCCATGGCAGGGGTCACGACGGTGGTAGAACCTGGGGCCAATCCTCCACTAGCTGGGAATGTTGCCACGAAACAGCCCCTCCCAGCCCCCGGGCTAATTGGCCAGCTCCTATGCCCACTTCTGAACTCAGGTCACTGGCATGGGAGTACAATGCCCTAACCACTAGGCTACTGAGCAACCCCTTTTTTTTTTTTTTTTTTTTACATATGATAACCTCTGCCCAGCATAGCAATTTTATGTGACGGTGCAATGGAGTGCACTTTGCACCACGCTTCCCGGTGAATAAAACTGAAGCTGAGAATTGAACCCTTAGTCCTGTACTTGTGAGATATGATGGATTGGCAGCACTGGAGAAGTTCTTCCATTTAGCCTCACAACAGGTACAGCACAGGCAATTGTAGAGCAAGCTTCCCTACACATTGTCCCCGCCTTATGCGCTTCTGCCATGACAGATGGACAAACTCTGGTAGTCCACACTCCATGCCCATTCAATCCTTAGCCTCTCATGTGAGTCTGCCATTAAGGGTGCCGATCAGTGCCAGCTGTGTTGGTGTTTTTTGTTTTTTTTTCATGAAAACACTTGCCCACTAGGAACAGAACTAAAGGCCACTACAACTCAAGTTGCATAGGTTGCTATGAACAGCTGTCGGGTGGTTATGGCTTTTAAACCTGGCCATTACTGACCCGGACTAGGTTTGAACCTGTAAACCAGGTGAGAGAAAGAGAGGGAAACTCCAAGTCACTAAAATCATCCATGACAATGCTATTCTTACTTTTTTTAGTTACCAGGATCATATCATAATCTCAAGTTTTGGGGCAAAGATATGGGTGGGTGGGAGCAGTATCAATCACTGAGAGGAAGCTCGGCTCCAGAGATGGAGGGCAATAGCAGTCATAGTAATACTACTACCTGGGAGACATCATTTTGGGGGAGCGGATGTCTATTCATTACAATCTAAAAAGTTCTGCCAATCTCTAATGTCTACAGAACTGCAACCTCAGATACATGAAAGACCTGCTTGGTATGTGTTCACAAACTGCTGCTGCTGTTGACAACGGGTTACAGCAGCTAAATATGCTGCCTATTTGAATGTTTTTTAAATAAATCAGCTGTTCTTACTTCAGTGTGTCTGTAGAGTTTTGGATCCCAGCCCATTCCTCTCCTTCACCAAATTACTTCACTTTGCAAAAATAAAAACAGAAGGCTACTGTTTCCCCCACCCCCACCCCAACGCTGCTTTTCATTAATGAAGTAACCTCTTGATTAATGGGACGAGAACGCACAACAAATTGCCGCACACCTTGATCACCTATGTGTCCCATTAGGATCCAAATTCTGCTTATTCCAGGCAACATTTTGTCAAGTAACTATACATCAAAATGTATTTCCTGCAGCGGGTTGGTGTAATGCATGAACTCGAACAGCGTTGTAATAGAATGGATTTTAACACCTTTCGTACATGAGGAATCGCAATGCATTTAGTGCTATTGTTTCAAGCTATTGTGAAGGGATAAAATCCATTGAGCAAGCTCATTTGCAAGGAGGTCCCTTGTACAGCAAAACATAGCAAGTACAAAATACATGGAATAAAAATAGACTGGCAATCATTTAGATATGGGTAGTGCAGTGACTGGGGACAGGTAAACACGGCAGCCAACATACACATACGTCTCAATCGTCTCACATAAGGAGGGAGGATCCCTCATTTTACCCCTCAGAGCCCCTCTGACCATACTTCACAACTGTCCCACATTTGGAGGGAGGATCCCTCATTTTACCCCTCAGAGATGCTCTGTCCATACTTCACAGCTGTCCCACATTTGGAAAGAGGATCCCTCATTTTACCCCTCAGAGTCCCTCTGTCCATACTTCACAACTGTCCCACATTTGGAGGAAGGATCCCTCATTTTACCCCTCAGAGCCCCTCTGTCCATACTTCACAACCATCCCACATTTGGAGGGAGGATTCCTCATTTTACGCCTCAAAGCCCCTCTGTCCATACTTCACAACTGTCCCACATTTGGAGGAGGATCCTCATTTTACCCTCAGAGATGCTCTGTCCATACTTCACAACTGTCCCACATTTGGAAGGAGGATCCCTCATTTAACCCCTCAGAGCCCCTCTGTCCATACTTCACAACTGTCCCACATTTGGAAGGAGGATCCTCATTTTACCCCTCAGAGATGCTCTGTCCATACTTCACAGCTGTCCCACATTTGGAAGGAGGATCCCTCATTTTACCCCTCAGAGTCCCTCTGTCCATACTTCACAACTGTCCCACATTTGGAGGGAGGATCCCTCATTTTACCCCTCAGAGCCCCTCTGTCCATACTTCACAACCATCCCACATTTGGAGGGAGGATTCCTCATTTTACGCCTCAAAGCCCCTCTGTCCATACTTCACAACTGTCCCACATTTGGAGGGAGGATCCCTCATTTTACCCCTCAGAGATGCTCTGTCCATACTTCACAACTGTCCCACATTTGGAAGGAGGATCCCTCATTTTACCCCTCAGAGCCCCTCTGTCCATACTTCACAACTGTCCCACATTTGGAGGGAGGATCCCTCATTTTACCCCTCAGAGCCCCTCTGTCCATACTTCACAACCGTCCCACATTTGGAGGGAGGATTCCTCATTTTACGCCTCAAAGCCCCTCTGTCCATACTTCACAACTGTCCCACATTTGGAGGGAGGATCCCTCATTTTACCCCTCAGAGATGCTCTGTCCATACTTCACAACTGTCCCACATTTGGAAGGAGGATCCCTCATTTTACCCCTCAGAGCCCCTCTGTCCATACTTCACAACTGTCCCACATTTGGAGGGAGGATCCCTCATTTTACCCCTCAGAGCCCCTCTGTCCATACTTCACAACCGTCCCACATTTGGAGGGAGGATTCCTCATTTTACGCCTCAAAGCCCCTCTGTCCATACTTCACAACTGTCCCACATTTGGAGGGAGGATCCCCCATTATACCCCTCAAAGCCCCTCTGTCCATAGTTCACAACTGTCCCACATTGGAAAGGAGGATCCCTTATTTTACCCCTCAGAGCCCCTCTGTCCATACTTCACAACTGTCCCACATTTGAAAGGAGGATCCCCCATTTTACCCCTCAGAGCCTCTCTGTCCATTATTCACAACTGTCCCACATTTGGAGGGTCATCCCTCATTTTACCCCTCAGTGCCCCTCTGGCCATACTTCAGAACCGTCACACTTTTGGAGGGAGGATCCCTCATTTTACCCCTCAGAGCCCCTCTGTCCATACTTCACAACTGTCCCACATTTGGAGGGAGGATCCCTCATTTTACCCCTCAGGGACCCTCTAACCATACGTCACAACTGTCCCACATCGGAGGGAGGATCCCTCATTTTACCCCTCAGAGCCTCTCTGTCCATACATCAGAACTGTCCCACATAGGAGGGAGGATCCCTCATTTTATCCCTCAGAGCCCCTCTGACCATACGTCACAACCATCACACATTTGGAGGGTCATCCCTCATTTTACCCCTTAGTGCCCCTCTGGCCATACTTCAGAACCGTCACACTTTTGGAGGGAGGATCCCTCATTTTACCCCTCAGGACCCTCTAACCATATGTCACAACTGTCCCACATAGGAGGGAGGATCCCTCATTTTACCCCTCAGAGCCTCTCTGTCCATAGTTCACAACTGTCCCACATTAGGAGGGTTGTCCCTCATTTTACGCCTCAAAGCCCCTCTGTCCATACTTCACAACTGTCCCACATTTGGAGGGAGGATCCCTCATTTTACCCCTCAGAGCCTCTCTGTCCATACTTCACAACTGTCCCACATTTGGAGGGAGGATCCCTCATTTTACCCCTCAGAGCCTCTCTGTCCATACTTCACAACTGTCCCACATTAGGAGGGTTGTCCCTCATTTTACCCCTCAAAGCCCCTCTAACCATACTTCACAACTGTCCCACATTTGGAGGGAGGATCCCTCATTTTACCCCTCAAAGCCCCTCTGTCCATAGTTCACAACTGTCCCACATTGGAAAGGAGGATCCCTCATTTTACCCCTCAGAGCCCCTCTGTCCATACTTCACAACTGTCCCACATTTGGAGGGAGGATCCCTCATTTTACCCCTCAAAGCCCCTCTGTCCATACTTCACAACTGTCCCACATTTGGAGGGAGGATCCCTCATTTTACCCCTCAAAGCCCCTCTGTCCATAGTTCACAACTGTCCCACATTGGAAAGGAGGATCCCTTATTTTACCCCTCAGAGCCCCTCTGTCCATACTTCACAACTGTCCCACATTAAGAAGGAGCACCCCTCATTTTCTCCCTCAGAGCCCCTCTGTCCATACTTTTCAACTGTCCCACATTAGGAAAGATAGCACTCATTTTACCCCTCAGAACCCCTTCATACCTCTCAACCATAACAATTCTGAACCACTCTGACAATACCTCTCAACTGTTCCAGATTAGGAGAGAGGTCCCTCATTTTGCCACTCAGAACCCCTTGGTCAATACCTTTCAACTTTCCCACATTAGGAGGGATGTCCCTCATTTAACCCCTTAGAATCCCTCTGTCCATACCTCTCAACCCTCCCACATTAGGAGGGAAGTCTCCAGTTGACAATTTAGAATCCTGCTCTGTCCATATCTCTCAACTGTCCCACTTTAGGAAGGATGCCCCTCATCTGATGATTCAGAACCCCTAGAAGGGGTTCAAAATCATCAAATAAGGGACACCACTCATAATGTGGGACAGTTGACAGGAATGGACTGAGGTGTTCTGAGAGGTGAAATGGGGGACATCCCTCCTAATGAGGCACTGTTAGGTAGGGAGAAAGGGTCTGTAAAGAGTAAAATTATAAACGTCCCTCTTAACTGGGGGACAGCTCTTTCCAGCCAGCCCAGTCTCGTGGATGACTGAGGTGCTCAGTGCCTCACCTCCTACCTTGCTGGCGACTAGGGTTTGGAAATGGACACAGAACGCTTGAGGACTGGCATGGGGAGGGAGGACTGAACATCTGTAGGGCTGCTCTCATGCCTTGGGTTTGAGGGGGGCTGCCATAGCCCACTGCTTGTCTGCCACCTAGAGGTGTGCAGGCAGCAATGCATGTGACTCACATGTAAAGGGAAGGGACCACGTTCAGGGCACTGGGGGTGTCTCTGAAGAGGTGAAGCTTGCACATAGCACCCAATGCACATCTGTGGGCCCAGGGCCAAAAAAACAACAGAAAACAACCCCCGATTGCAGGATGATGACCAACCCCTCACACGCTCCGCACTAGCAACTGGGCACCCATCACAGGTCCTGTGGCAGAGGATGCCGAGGGATGCCAAGTCCCAGAGAAGTCAGGTGATGGGGCAGGCGGTTGGTCAGAGGGCGCTGTTTGGGAAGAATCAGAGTGCATACACTTAAATTAAAAAAAGTTCATTTTTCCACAATGCTATTCCTCAACTGAGGCCAGACTTGTAATCAGTGGTGCCTGGATTGTGTATTGATGGACAGTACTGGTATCCATCTCTGAATCCAGCAAAATTCAGATTTCACATGTATGGTCAATTTTCAGATCCAAGGTCAGATTCACTGGATCTCAAGTTGATCCTTGGATCTCAAGTCAGATCCACAGGTTAGATCCATGGATCCAACCACTGGATCCATGGACCCAACTGTCAGATCCAATACATCAGATCAGTGGGTGGGATCCAAGGTTGCTGGATCCCTTGTCGGATGTCATCTCTGAGAACATTCAAAATCCAACATTTTGCCCACTACCCAGTGGTATCCAACATGGCGGGACAGCATGTGATCACCACTGCCTTTAACCCCCATATTGTAGGATTACAACCTGTCCCACAGCCACAGACCATGGTGGCACAAGCAGAGGGTTATGCCCCAAGCCCCTGAACTGTATCAGGACAAACGGAAACTGATTAATAAAGAAAACGGCTTCAAATTTCTTGTTTATGTATTTTATGCTGCTAACTGGAGTCTGCACGTGCCTCCTGGGATATGTTTCTACTAATGACTTGCCTTTACCTGGTTTAGCAGTATATTTTTTGCTGACTTAGGGCTGGATCCACAAATGCAGAGCACCCCTATCAGTACCTGCAAAGGGGCTATTACACAGATTTGCACTGTAAGGGGTTCCCACGCTGTGACTGCGGGGAGCTTCATACATCCAAGACCATAGAATGCTGGCCCCCTCCACACCCCATCCAAGTCTACATGTGTAGCTATGCAGTTGGGCAGGACAGGGAAGTGCCAGCTGGTATGGGCAGGAATACGCCCCATCCTTTAAATATTCTCAACGGTGTAACGGGCTGGTGGAGGGGACAGATACTAAACCGCCCCAAGGGCTGTATTAGTGGCTAAATGCCCCCCTCTGCTCAGCCACAAATGTCAATTCCAGGCCCTATCACTCCACCACCACCACCATCCTCTAGTCCTTGTAGCCACTACGATGGGTTGGGGACAGTACCGGCTGGCACTGGTTTAGCCGCTTTATCATTTCCTGGCACTCTGATGAGGCATGGTACGGCAGTCCTTAGAGAACTGCCATGTCCAGTTGTCCCCCGCACCCTATTGTCTCCCTGAGTTCCACCTGAACCCCTCCCCTTAGCAGTTTCCCATTGATTAACAAGAAGCAGTTCCACAATGACCTCTGGCCTGCACCAGCTCCTCCTCACCCTACTGTGGAGTAGCGGCATCCCTAACTCGAATATTTCTAATAAGAGGGGGAGTTGCTTAACTCTGACTGAGACTAGGTTAGTGATGTTCTCTGCGCAGTTGCAATGCAGTTAGTAACTGTGCTGGAAGATTTGCAAGCCTGTTGTGTATAGGCAGATGGGAAGCAAAACAAGACATTGGTGCTGTGAGGTCAGCACTTGTCAACTGGTACTGTGTATGGGGCTCATGCTCCTTAAGTCCACAAATGGATTCATAGTGTCCCTCTAAACTTTAGTTCTGCAGCATGCTGCGAAAATGGGGGGGGGGGTCTTGTGACTTGAACACCTCAAAATAATAGACCCTCACCTACCTGCAGTCCAATTGGGCCATCTAAGCCTGGTACGCCCCGTGGGCCCTCGTCTCCTTTTTGTCCAAACATACCCTGCTGACCTGGTGGCCCAGGCACACCATCCAAACCCTGGAAAGAAAGGGGACAAAATGTAAGTTTTTTACAAAATCCACATGCATGCACATCGATGAGGTGATTGCAGACAACAAGTAATACTTCACCACAGAGGCAGGACAAGATGGCAAGAAATAAAGAACGTCAAATATCATAGGAGGCTCTCTAGCTAAAAGGGATGAAAAGATGGCAGATGTGATCAGTGTGAGAGATTAGTGCGGGTTAACTTGCTTAACTCACACTCTCTCCACCACAGTGTATTCCCCACTGATGGTTTTATAGCCGCCAAGCATCACTGCTGATTCTGGTCTTTGCGGGTTCAGGAAAGAATTGAGCCTTAGCTGTTCTCACTATTCACCCAAGTCAGACTTCATCGCCTTAATCATGTTCCCATAAATCTGAGTTCTCTGGCTCACCATTCTAGACCAGCACTATGCCTGGCTCGTTCAGGTTTTGCCTCTTTGCACCAAAATTAATTTGTACTTCTTTCTCATTTTTGGGAAGGGGTACATTCTCATACAGTTTACAGTATGCCTGCTGTGTCCAGCAGACTTTCTTCATTGTTAGTATGTTTGCAAATGGTGGTGGTGGGGGCTGGGAAGGTCAAGTTCTGAGTCAGGTTCTGCAAGTACATTAGAACCTTTAGAACTTCAGCCAGAACTTTCTTCCGTACAATTAGTACATGCAAGTCCAGATGCCGAGGTGTCTCTATGTTTTAAGGTTTATGCATAATTTAAGTGAGTGGATGACAAATTACTGTAAAGGTGAGTGTTTCTGGCACTCTAAATGACTCAAGGGCATTAAAAACATAAAACTCCAAAATTCCCCTATTAAAAAAGTGGAACAGTCCACTTTTTCAGATCTCGTGCGTGAAGAATTCTTTCAGTTTTAACAGATCTCTATGCAAACTTTTCTTTCTTGCTTTCTTTCTTTCTTTCTTTCTTTCTCGGAATCAAGGCTCATTTCCAGGTGTGACCAAGGGAAGGGGAAATTGGAGTAATTACTGTACTGTAAACCAACATTGCAAATCATCCAAGATTGCAAAATACAATAAATAAAACCTTTTTTCCTTTTTTATTGTTATACTTTCTGCTTCTCCGACCGATGGCCCTACAGCACCACCCTAGCCCTGCTACGGACCTCTTCATGAACTTACCAGTTATCCACTACTTACCCAGGACAATGCTTGGCAGTGGGTGGCTTGCCATGTGGGTCATGTGTGGGCCTGTGGTAGAGTGGGTATCGGATCAGACTGGAGCATTTTTCCTCCGGTTTTCTCCCGCGGCACAGGCGAACAGTGAGGCACACGCATGCAGTAATATGCACACACACAGGAGGTGACACACATGTAGGCAAGTGTCTTGTGGCAATCACTTCTGCTGCCGATGCGCTTGCTTGCACTACAACCTGGCCTTTGCCAGCTGGCAGTGCCGCAGTGAGACACAATGTCCCACCACCCCAAGGGAAGACAGCTGTACCTGGAATGTTCGATCCTCCATCCCCCAGTTTTCCCTCGTTAACCTGGGCTTGTTTCCGAATCCAAGTCACCAGTGTTGCTAGCGATAGCCCCACTATGGCACCAAAGGACTGGTAACTGAAGAAAATCTTATCGTTGATTGGTTGAATCAGCACTGAGGATTAAGCTTTGTATACATTTTTGGAAAACTTTTTAATTACAGCTGTTTATGCTTTTTAATACCCTAAATTGTGGATTCTGGAAATGAAAAAAGTACTGTGGCAGAAACCTTTGATAACCAGCACAGGGTAACAAAGGATTCCTTAGAATAGGTATATATTAATCATTTTACTCATTGTTTTTTATGTTGAAGCGCTTGCGCAGCCAACATCTTGGGACAGTGCAGCTTTGGAGGTGCGGTCGCTGTTGGGCGAATCCAGGGCATGCATCAGTAGGTGCATCCCACATTCCCCAATCAGCCTGAATGCTGGCGCCACACCATGCATACATAATGCGGCGAGCACATCTAAGAAAAGGTCCACTGCAATCCGAGCAAAGCTACTCAGACCCAGCGGACCTTTTCTTGCCATGTTCGCTGCTATTATGTACATGGCAGCACACTGGCTGCTGAACTGCCGACTTCGGGGGTGCCCAATCCCCCTGTTGGTTGCCCCCTGTGAATGTGCCAACAGGGGAACCCATTCCCCGTCGGCAAAAAGCATCCCCCCCATTTGTGATATGCCGAGGGCGGTGCCCAATCCTCCTCGGCTCTTACCCTGCCCCCTTTCCTGGGTGCTGACAGGGGATGCACCCCTGTCGGGCGAAATAACCCCCATCATATCGACTGGGGTGCCCAACCCCTGGCCAGCATAAACTCCCTCGTGTTGTTTGCCCATGAGGGTGCCCAATCCCGTCGACTATAGACACCCCCAAACAGTTAGGTGGCATGCTGGGAGCCCACCCCAGCGTGCAACTCTCTGGGAAAAAAAAACTGTCCCATGATGTTTTTCTTTCTTTTGAACCTGTAAAGGAAAACGGTCCCTCGTAGTCTCCGTGCCCCTCCCCCACCCGCACCCACTGACTGCGCATCCTGCCTCCCCACACCCCCCCACCCCATACTCCCGAGTCCAGGCGATGATCTTCGGTGGACCGGGAACACATCTGCACTCTTCAAAGCTGACCACGAACTGAGGAAATGCCGGTAGGCTGTATAATGTAATAAATAGGGCTTTTCAACTTTAGTACATATTTCAGGCATTTTTGCGATTTTGGCCCCACATTAACATGGGGTTTTGGGACCCTTCTAATGAATTTTTGCACTATCATGGCGTTATTTGGTCCCGAAAGGTGATTGCAGTCACTGCACAGAATCACCTTCGGGACCAAGGAACAAAGTGACAGTGCCACTGTTCAAGAGGGGGCTCAAAACCCTATGTTGCAAATTTGTGGGAAAAATCCAAAACATGACTATTTTTATGAGCTGTGTAGCACTTATGCAACGATGCTCGTAGTTAGCAATCAGCAATATTTTCATGCCAGATTCTCAACATTGGCATTTTACCACACCTTCTTGTGAACCGTATAGCTGTCATTTTTCACATCCTGGCCAAAATGTGTTTTCGCACTTCCAGTGCAGAATAGCACGTTTGCTGTGCAAAATCAGTGTTCAGGACAAATTGCAAAAATGACGGTGATACTGTTCATGAGCAGAGGTCCTAAAATGCCTGTGTTGAAAATTTGGTGACAATACTCCATAAAATGACTGTTTTACAAGCATGTGTAGCAACTGCGCAATGCACACTCGTAAGTTAGCGCATTCGCAGTATTTTCATGCCAGATTCTCCATATTGGCATTTTACTACACCTTTTTGTGAACCATCCAGCTGTCATTTTTCACATCCTTGCCAAAATGTGTTTTCGCACTTTCGGTGCAGAATAGCTCGTTCATTGTGCGAAATCAGTGTTTGGGACACATTTCGAAAATGACAGTGACACTGTTCAGGAGCAGAGGTCCTAAAATGCCTGTTGACAATTTGGTGACAATACTCCATAACATGACTGTGTTACGAGCATGCATTGCGCAGTTTACATGCACGTTCGTACGTTCGCAAACTTCTAATACTTTCACTCCAGATTTTCAACAGTGCCATTGTTCTGCACCTCCTAATGAACAGTACAGCTGTCATTTTTCACATCCTGACCAAAATCTGTTTTTGCAGTTCGGCGCAGAATAGCGTGGTCGCTGTGGAAAGTCCGTGTTCGAGACAAATGATGAAAATGACAGTGACACTGTTCATTAGCAGATGCCCTAAAATGCCTATGTTGAAAATTTGGGAACGAAAGTCAATAAAATGAGTGTTTTATGAGCGTGCATTGCACAGTTTGAACGCACACTCATGATTTTGTGAATTTGTAATAGTTTCACTCCAGCTGTTCATCACTGGCATTTTTCCATACCTCCTTATGAACATTACAGCTGCCTGAAATGTGTTTTCACACGTCCGGCACAGAAGTGCACGGCCGCTGTGCGAAATCAGTGTTCGGGACAGTTCGAGGAAATGATGGTGACACTATTCAAGAGCAGAGCTCCTAAAATGCCTATGTTGAAAATTTGGTGCCGAAACTCCATACAATGACTGTGTTGCAAGCATGCATTGCGTAGTTTCCACACACCCTTGTAACTTCATCAATCTGCAATATTTTCATGCCACATTTTCACCACTAGCATTTGTGCACATCTCATCAACAGTCCAGCTGCCATTTTTCACAGCCTGCTCAAAACGTGTTTCCGCAGCTGTGGCGCACAATGGCGTGCTCGCTGTGCAAAATCACCTTTTGAGACACATTCACAGAATCACAGCACTATGCATCTCTAGCTACGCCACTCCCACTGCCAATGCCAGCGCGACAACATTCGGCATTGACAAATGCTTGTTTATTTGCAGTTACTGTTCTTTATTCAACTCCACACCAGCCCCATCACTGGGGACTGCCCCTTCCCACTCTGCCCTATCACCCCAGCCTCGTAAAGGACTTACTGTGCAACTCCAGTCTTCTCCACGGCTTACCCCGATGGTGTGGGTGCCCCCCCCAACTCTGGGGCTGCAAAATGGACCTTCAAACAGGAGGCGTACTGTAGAGCTGGGTGCTGGGCATGTGTAGGGGTTGGTGCTGTCATGCTGGCTGGCCATGTTTTCCACTGTCTTTTACATGTATCAGGAGGACAGATGTACAATGATACCCAGACATACCTGCATGCACACCTGCATGCATGACGTTGGTAGCCACTGCTCCTCCACCCCTGAAATGCTGTCCTGGGATGCCTGACTCCCAACCATCGCTTGAGGACAGTACTACTCTGGCCACAGGAGCCTTCCCTTTCTGGAGGAGGACAGTAGTAGACACCCTCTCCCCACCCTACCTACATTCCTTTTCCCCCCCCTTCCTCTTCCTATGACTCTGGCACTTCTTATCTCTTGTCTGTTTTCTCTGACAAATGTCACTGGCTGCCTTGCTTACAGTGTTACCCTTGAATTGTATTAATCTGTAATCTGTTTGCAATGTCCACATTGTTGTAATGTCTGTCTTGATGTTCCCCATAATTTGTATTTCTCTGATGTGGAACCTTTGTAATAGAGCCTTGGCTCAAAGGTATTTGTAATCCTAGACTTGATAAATAAATAAATAAGTAGTCCTCTGGATACTCGATCCTCCTCTGACCGACCTTCCAACAACCCGAGTTTGTGCCCAAATTGTCAGTGCCACAAACAGTAGTGGTACTGCTGCACCAGCTGTCCAGCCCACTTTACTCACTTTTTATTAGGGGGTGCCCTGCCCCTTTAAAATACACTCCTGTTTTCCATAATGGTGACTCCCTGTCATTTGCATTCAGTCACATACCCCAGGGATAATAACAGATGCTGAAACCCCTGAAATCTTCTCTGCCTGTAATAGCCAGGATCCTCTGGTGCATACACAGCCCCTCTTCAGTGTAATTGTTTGGGGAGGGGTGGTGGGGTGCTGAGTTCTCACATTCAGATCCAGTGGTGCCAGTGGTACAGAAGCTGACTTCACTACCATGTGGAAGAACAGAGGCTCCTCTTGAGCCAGACTCCCAGCCTCAGATGGTGATGTTCTGGGGCTAGCAGCAGTGCTGTCAGTGACTGGGCAGCATCTGATTTTCCCACTTCCAGAACAATTCCAGAATGGGCACTGCTGGTATTTCTGGCAGTATCCATACCTCTGACAGCAGACAAACCCTGTCCGATGCCAGATGGGAGCACCTGACAATAGTTCCAGGCAGAATGCTGCCTACCACAATAACTGCAGCAGTACCACCCATGGCAGTGCCCGGAACTGTCATGCTTGTCACACTGGAGCTCTACAAACAGGATGGGATGGGCAATGGACATACAGGGTTACCCCCCCCGCCATGAGATGGGCTGCTCTCCCCCCACCTCTGGTCATACAGGTAAAAGTTAAGTCTGGAAATATTCGGACATAAGTTTCCACCAGCTTCATATTTCCTCAGATCCCACACGCACAATCCTAGAACTGGAGGGTAGGCAGAATACGGTACTGTACAATAGTATTATGCCAGGCAATGCTTAGTGTCTGCCATCTGGTGGTCTCTGCTCCTGCTGGGTGCTCTTGCGGAATTCAGACAAGGTAAGCAGTGTGGCTGCTACTGCTGGGGTCTGGATTCCTGCATACCAAAGCAGGGGTGCAGTGGCCAGATCCATGACACAGGCAGCGACAGTTGTGGCATTCCTGAATCTAACTGACTATCTAATACAGCTGCTGTAAGAGTGAAAGGGCAGACTCACGCAGGGTGAAAAGTTATTGTCCGTCACAAGTGATGCCTCCAAAAGGTCCTCCACCAAGAATCCCTGGTCTGTTCCCAGCCCCTGCAACTCCTCTTGCTGAACTAGAGTTATGTCCATGTAGCAGGAGCTGGTAGTGTCCTCCCTGGGCAAATTGCCTTTTTTTTGTGTATGATCTTTTTTATTCCCTACATGCCCTAATGTCCCCCACTCCTTCGAGCTACCAACTTCCCTGACTTAACCCTGCAATCCCCCCTCGAGCCATTCCTCCAGCCTCACATCACAGCCGGCCCCAAAGTATCCCGGCATAACCCTTTCACCGGGAAGGCACCGGAAGGGGGTCACCAGCGCACTCTTAGTAGGTTCGGGGTGCTGCTGAGGCAAAGAGAGGGCTTACTGGAGGACTTCGGCAGTAGTGGAGCATGGCAGCCATCATCCGGTGAACCACTGGAGCTGTTTCTGGTTTTCTGGGTTCCCCATTGCACTGCTCGTGCAGTGCCTCCAGTCTCCACTGAGGGCCACTGCCAAGCGAGACCTTCCCCAATCCCACCCCAGGATAGGAGAGCAGTCCTTTGGATGCTTGAGCCTATCCTCTCCCCTCCCTGCCGACCCCCGGCGCCCCGAGTCCGTTTCTGAACCTGGGTCACCGGCATGGTTTGAGGTAAGGTGCCAGCGCCTCAACCCTCTATGCCACCGGGCCGCAAACTGCTTTCAGTTATAGACTACCTCAGGTATGAACAACCTTACCTTGGGTAACAGTTCTCCCCACTAGTACAGCGTCTGCTAAATTGCTTCTGAAGAATACCTCTTACAGAAATACAAGTGTGCAGCATGTGTGTAGCATGCATGCTGCATGCTTGTTAAGCATGTGGCATGCATGCTGCACACATGCTGTGCACTAGTATTTCTGTAAGGGACAGCTAGCTGAGTCCTAATGTGATTGTACCTGAGTTTCTGCTGGTAAACTGTAGGGTACCTGACCACTAATAGAGGTGGGCAAGCCAGAGCAGGCTGGAGCCCAGTTCCTGGTTCAGCTCAGCTCGACTTCTATAAGCAATTCAGAGCCATGGTCAAAGCAAGCATTTGGTGTCAGACTGAGCAGTTAGGGTGGTGGGCAAAACTCATCAGGGACACTGTCAGTATCAGAGAGGACAGCCGGCAGCAGTCATAGCTCAGCTTGTGCTCTGGTTCACAGAGTCAAAACAGACCTCCAGCTTTACTCTGGTTTGGTTCTAGGTGAAAAATTCCTGGCTTGCCCACATTTGTCCACTAACTGATGAACATATCTGTTGAATTTGTAACCCTCTTTGATTTTGAAATTCTGTATTTATATTGTTTTCTTTGTTGCATACTCGTTTCCCTTTCCGCCTCCCTCACATGTGTAAACAAGATTGTTTGAATATTGCTGTATGCCTATCTGGTGAAACACTTTTAAATAAGATTGTATATCTCTGTATGCCTACCTGGTGAAACACTTTTAAATAAATACATCTGTAAACGAGATTGTTTGTATATCTCTGTATGCCTACCTGGTGAAACACTTTTAAATAAATAAATACATACATCTATAAACAAAATTGTTTTTATATCTCTGTATGCGTACCTGGGGAAACACTTTTAAATAAATGCATCTGTAAACGATATTGTTTGAATATCTCTGTATGTTTACCTGGTGAAACACTTTTAAATAAATAAATACACCTGCAAACACGATTGTTTGCATAACTCTGTATGCCTACCTGGAGAAACACTTTTAAATAAATGCATCTCTAAACAAGATTGTTTGTATATCTCTGTATGCCTACCTAGTGAAACACTTTTAAATAAATACATCTATAAATGGGATTGTTTGAATATCGCTGTATGCCTACCTGGTGAAACACTTTTAAATAAATACCTCTGTAAATGAGATTGTTTGAATATTTCTGTATGTCTACCTGGTGAAACACTTTTAAATAAATAAATATATCTGTAAATGAGATTGTTTGTATATCTCTGTATGCCTACCTGGTGAAACACTTTTAAATAAAATCATCTGTAAACAAGACTGTTTGTATACCTCTGTATGCCTACCTGGTGAAACACTTTTAAATAAATACATCTGTAAATGAGATTGTTTGCATATCTCTGTATGCCTACCTGGTGAAACACTTTTAAATAAATAAATAAATACACCTGCAAACAAGATTGTTTGCATAACTTTGTATGCCTACCTGGTGAAACACTTTTAAATAAATGCATCTCTAAACAAGATTGTTTGTATATCTCTGTATGCCTACCTGGTGAAACACTTTTAAATAAATACATCTGTAAATGAGATTGTTTGCATATCTCTGTATGCCTACCTGGTGAAACACTTTTAAATAAATAAATACATACATCTATAAATAAAATTATTTGTATATTTCTGTATGCCTACCTGGTGAAACACTTTTAAATAAATGCATCTGTAAACGATATTGCTTGAATATCTCTGTATGCCTACTGTACGTGGTTTAAATAAATACATCTATAAACAGGATTGTTTGAATATCGCTTTATGCCTACCTGATGAAACACTTTTAAATAAATACATCTGTAAACAAGATTGTTTGTATATATCTGTATGCCTACCTGGTGAAACACTTTTAAATTAATACATCTGTAAATGAGATTGTTTGAAAATCTCTATATGTCTACCTGGTGAAACACTTTTAAATAAATAAATATGTAAATTAGATTGTTTGTATATCTCTGTATGCCTGCCTGGTGAAACACTTTTAAATAAATAAATACATACATTTATAAACAAGATTGTATATCTCTGTATGCCTACCTGATGAAACATTTTTAAATAAATAAATATATATGTAAAGGAGATTGTTTGTATATCTCTGTATGCCTACCTGGTGAAACACTTTTAAATAAATATATCTGTAAACAAGATTATTTGTATATCTCTGTATGCCTACCTGGTGAAACACTTTTAAATAAATACATCTGTAAATGAGATTGTTTGTATATCTCTGTATGCCTACCTGGTGAAACACTTTTAAATAAATAAATATATCTGTATACAAGATTATTTGTATATCTCTGTATGCCTACCTGGTGAAACATTTTTAAATAAA
Source organism: Neoceratodus forsteri (assembly GCA_016271365.2). Lineage (NCBI taxonomy): Eukaryota > Metazoa > Chordata > Ceratodontiformes > Ceratodontidae > Neoceratodus > Neoceratodus forsteri. Next base: position 62,121,321 of record JADMNL010000033.1, read on the forward strand.
TACATCTGTAAATGAGATTGTTTGTATATCTCTGTATGCCTACCTGGTGAAACACTTTTAAACAAATAAATACATACATCTGTAAACAAAATTGTTTGTATATCTCTGTATGCCTACCTGGTGAAACACTTTTAAATAAATGCATCTGTAAACAAGATTATTTGTATATCTCTGTATGTCTACCTGATGATACACTTCAAAATAAATACATCTGTAAATGAGATTGTTTGTATATCTCTGTATGCCTACCTGGTGAAACACTTTTAAATAAATACATCTGTAAATGAGATTGTTTGTATATCTCTGTATGCCTGCCTGGTGAAACATTTTTAAATAAATAAATACATACATTTGTAAACAAGATTGTTTGTATATCTCTGTATGCCTACCTGGTGAAACACGTTTAAATAAATACATCTGTAAATTAGATTGTTTGTGTATCTCTGTATGCGTACCTGGTGAAACACTTGTGAATAAATAAATGACTATATCTGTAAACAAGATTGTTTGTATATCTCTGTATGCCTATCTGGTGAAACACGTTTAAATAAATACAACTGTAAATGAGATTGTTTGAATATCTCTGTATGTCTACCTGGTGAAACACTTTTAAATAAATACATATGTAAATGAGATTGTTTGAATATCTCTGTATGTCTACCTGGTGAAACACTTTTCATAAATAAATAAATACATATTTTAGCGCTTACAGTGAGGGGGATTTCACATGTGGGAGTCAATAGGTCACATAGTGGTCTGATCAGAGCTTGGGGTGGTGACCAGTGGATCATGTGGGCAGGCTCCCAAAGCAGAGGCCAATGGAAGAAAAATGGAGGTAAGGTTGACCAGTGAGGAGCAAACAAATATTACAAAAAAAACTCTACACCTCACAGTCCAGCAAATGAATTCAGTAGCAAAGGTCAGTAAATGGTATCACAGCCAACCTCCTGAGAGATTAGCACAGGCACAAGAAAGCTCCCCATCTAACAGGAAAGGAACGGTTATGGTATACTTACTGCGGTGCCAGGATGACCAGTCGGACCCTGTGCACCCTGTGGTCCAGGGGGCCCCTGCAATGGAAAAGGAAGTACAATCACAATTAGCAGGCAGAATACTAATAAACTCAAAATTAAACCACTAAGAGCACCACAGCACTCTTAGAGGGCCATGATACCAAAGGCAGCTCTGATGTCACTGCCAGCTCAGACCATCTGAAAAAGGGTGTGTGATTTGTAAGGCCATGTTTTACTGGCAACAACTCATATGACTGTAGGCTTAGTCAATTATATTTCAGTTTTTATGCATTGTTTTACAACTTATTTACGTACAATAGTAACATTTGGTGTTGGCTGAAAGGATGTGGAGTCCATATTATTTGTCCACTTGCTGCACAGCAGTGCCTGTACACAATTTGAGTATGGACATACTGCCGAGCTTATCAGCCAGAATGATATCCCTACTCATGCTGTGTAACCCTGAATGCCATTCTCCCTCAGAAATCTGCCTAGTCCTGTGTTCCTCCTACTCATGCTGTGTAACCCTGAATGCCATTCTCCAGTTTCTCCCTTAGGAATCTATCTAGTCCAATGTTACCCCTACTCATGCTGTGTAACGCTCAGTGCTATTCTCCCTCAGGAATCCATCTAGCCCTGTTTTACCACTACTCATGCTACGTTGCCCTCAATGCCATTCTCTCTCAGGAATTTGTCTAGTCCTGTGTTACCCCACTTGTGCTGTGTAACCCTCAATGCCATTCTCTCTCATGAGTGTCTAGTCCTGTGTTATCCCTACTCATGCTGTGAAACTCTCAATGCCATTATCCCTCAGGAATCTGTCTAGTCCTGTGTTTCCCCTACTCATGCTGTGTAACCCTGAATGCCATACTTCCTCATGAATTTGTCCAGTTCTGTGTTACCCCTGCTCATGCTGTGTAGCCCTCAATGCCATTCACGCTCAGGAATCTGTCTAGTCCAATGTTACCCCTGCTCATGCTGTGTAACCCTCAGTGCTATTCTCCCTCAGGAATCCATCAAGCCCTGTTTTACCCCTACTCATGCTATGTAACCCTCAATTACATTCTCCCTCAGGAATCTGTCTATTCTTTTGTTACCTTACTATTGCTGTGTAATCTTCAATGCCATTCTCTCTCAGGAATCTGTTTAGTCCTGTGTTACCCCACTTGTGCTGTGTAACCCTCAATGACATTCTCGCTCAGGAGTGTCTAGTCCTGTGTTACCCATACTCATGCTGTGTAACCCTTAATGCAATTCTCTGCCAGGAATTAATTTAGTGCTGTGTTATCCCTACTCATGCTGTGAAACTCTCAATGCCATTATCCCTCAGGAATCTGTCTAGTCCTGTGTTCCCCCTACTGGTGCTGTGTAACCCTCAATGCCATTTTCCCTCAAAAATCTGTCTAGTGAGTCCTATGTTACCTCTACTCTTGCTGTGTAACCGTCAGTGACATTCTCCCTCAGGAATTTGTCTAGTCCTGTGTTACCCATACTCATGCTGTGTAACCTACAATGCCATTCTCCCTCAGGAATGTCTGGTCCTGTGTTACCCCTACTCATGCTGTGTAACTTTCAATACCATTCTTCTTCCGGAATCTGTCTAGTCCTGTGTTACCCGTACTCATTCTTTGTAACCCTCAATGCCATTCTCCCTCAGGAATCTGTTTAATGCTGTGTTATCCCTATCTGTGCTGAGTTATGTTCTAAACAAGGCCATGTTCAGGGGAAGGATCTCTTCCCTTGACCTGCTCCCTGCTCCAGGCCTTACCTCCCAATGAATCACAAAATTGTGTTTGCTCTCTCAGATTCAATGGCACACTGCCTGTCTTATATAGAAACATAGAATTTGACGATAGATAAGGACTGCTTGGCCCACCTAATCTTCCCATTTCTCCTACCTGTTTCATGTAACGCAGATCCTAAAAGATCTATGGCTTACCCTCTTTTTCCTATCATTAGAGTTCATTTATGTCTGTTCCATGCGTTTTTGAATTCTCCTACCATTTTTGCCCCTACAATCTCTGCTGGGAGGCTGTTCCATTGATCCACCACCCTGTCCATGAAAAAATACTTTCTCACATTACCCCTAAATCTACCCTCCTCTATTTTCATATCATGGCCCCTTGTTCTTGAACATCTTTTTTTTAAACCTTCTTATACCTTATTTACACCCTTAAGGTATTTGAAAGTCTCTATCATATCCCCTCTCTCTCCTCCAGGGAATACATATTGAGATTCCCCCAGTCTCCACTCATATGACTTTTGGTGTAGCCCCTGCATCATTTTTGTCATCCTTCTCTGAACTGCTTCTACTTTGTCTACGTCCTTCTGGAAATGTGTCCTTCCAGAAATGTGGCCTTCAGAACTGGACACAGTACTCTAGATGAGGTCTCACCAGTGTTCTGTACAGTGGCATCTCCACCTCCTTCCTTCTGCTGGAGATACACTTTTATCTCTTAAGAAACAGTTTGTGTAAGGCTTTGTGCTAAATCCAGCAACACTTCTGCAACTCAGTCAGAAGTGCTACAGCAACTCATTGCAGGAACAGTTTAATGTGACTTGTACTGTGCCTCTCCCTTTGCACCTAAGCATTCCACTGACTCTCCTCACAGCCATGTCACATTGTTTGGTATCTTTCAGATCATCAGATATGATTACTCCCAGGTCCCTTTCCTGTTTGGTGGCTGTCAGTACCCCCCCATTATGTACACTTCCCCTGCATTTCTGTGCCCCACGTGCATGATCTTGCACTTCTTTGCATTGAATCTTAGCTGCCACTCCCTTGACCACTCCTCAAGCTGGCTTAGGTCCCTTCTTATTTTCTCTACCCCTCCTGGAGTGTCAGCCCTGTTGCAGATCTTTGTCATCTGCAAAGAGACACACCTTACCTTCCAGCCCCTCTGCAATGTTCGCTTATGAAGATATTAAAGAGGACTGGTCCAAGCACTGACCGCTGCTGTACCACGCTGGTCATTCCCTTCTCTTCGGATTGAATTCCATTCACCACTACCCTCTGTGTCCTATCACTCAACCAATTTTCAACCTGGTTTACCAGCCTGGGACACACTCTCAGGCTACCCTTCAGCTTTCAGACCACAATTACCCTAATGTACCATCATCTTCTGTCTCCTATCTGTTAACCAGTTTCTGACCCAATTCACCACCTTGGATCACGCCACAGGCTGCTCATTTCCTTTATCAGCTTCCTGTGTGGCATAGCATCTAAGGCCTTGCTGAAGTCCAGATAGGTCATTTCCGCAGCCTTCTCCTGATCTATTTCCTTGGTCACTAAGTCAAAGAAACCCATTAGATTAATTTTGCATGACACCCCCCCCCCAGTGAATCCATGCTGCCTGTGGTCTTGCAGCCCATTGGATTCAAGATACTCAAGCAATCTTTCCTTTACTAGGGTTTCAATTAATTTCCCCACCACTGATGTGAGATTGACTGGCCTATAGTTGATAGCCTCCTCGCTACTTCTGTTCTTATGTAGAGGAACCATGTCAACTCTTCTCCAGCCTTCTGGAACCATGCCCGTTTCCAGTAAGCTGTTGCAAGTGGAGCAGCTATCACCTTTCTGAGTTCCTTTAAAACCCTTGGATGTAGCCCATCTAGTCCCATAGCTTTGTCCACCTTCAGAGTTGCAAGTCCCTTTCAGACTCTTTCTTCTCAAAATAGACTTGTGTCCACCTACCCTCCATTCCTGCTACTCCTTGGTTGCCTGTCCACCCCACCCTCCACAGTAAAAACTGAGCAGAAGAACCTGTTCAGGATGTCTGATTTTTCTTGCTCCTCTTCTGCACAGTCTCTCCCCCCAGCCCTTCTAATCCTTAATACCCTTCCCTTTGCTCTCCTCTTTCCACTTATGCATCTGAAGAAAGTCTTAACCCCTTAATGACCCCTTCCTTTTTCCATCTGCACCTTTTCTCCCTTCACCACCTTTCCTGTTTCCCTTTGCTTTACTAGGTATACCTCCCTGCCTTCCTTCCTCCGTGTTTCCTTATACCTCCTGAATGGCACCCTTTTCTCCTTCACCTCCTTTGCCACCTCCATAGAGGACCATAACAGTCTCTTTTTCCTTCTGCTTTTACTCACTTCCTTCCTGCAGAGGTTAGTGACTTTAGTTGCATGTTCCCTTATTTTTGCCTATTATGCCTCCATTCCTTCCTGGAAATCTCCCTTTCTAGGCAGTCCCCCATTTCTTTGAAATTGACCCTTCTACAGTCCAAGACCCTTGTCTTTGTGTGGTTAGTCACTGTTCCTGTCTTTTTTTTTGTATGATCTCTTTTTGCCCCCTACGTGCTGCTGCCTCAGCCACTCCTTCAGGCTGTGCCAAGGCTGTTTCTGATCCTTCCCTTTTTCCAGGCCCCCATATCTCATATTGCAGTCATCCCCAGGGTAACCTGGCATAACCCTTCACTGGGCAGGTCCCCCTCCTCCAGGTGGGTCCCCCTCCTCCGAGGGGGAAGTCACCAGAGACAGGCCAGCACAATACTTGGCCCTGGGCTACTGCTGAGAGATGGATGGCTCTGGGACATTGACAGCATCGGACCACCAGGCAGCCATCATCCGGCTAAACGCGGAGCCATTTTCTGTTTTTCTGGTGACATTCCCTCCTTGCATTCATACTAGGAATCATACTAGGAACTTAAGGAGTTAAAGAGCCCAAAGGCCCATATATACTCCTATAATTACTAATAACAAGGGAAACAATCTGATAATATGATATTATCTAGTCGAGTTTTGAACATATCCTTAGCTGTACTGATAATTACATCTAGTGGTAAAGCATTCCAAAACTTGACAATTCGTAAAGTATAAAAATGTTTCCTAGGCAAACAGTTAAATCTTCTAGATTTTAACTGTAGCGGGTGCCCTCTAAGATCATGAAAATTTTCTTTAAACTCAAACCCAAGACACATTAGTAGATACAGATCAACCATAATATTGTATAATAAAAGCAGGTCACCCCTTAAACGTCTAGTGGAAAGTGACATCAAATTCAATGAGAGCAATCTAGAATCATACGATATATTACCCAACCCACATACTAATTTAGTATATCTCCTTTGTACTCGTTCTAGTGTCATAATATGCTGTTTTTTTATAGGGAGACCAAAGCTGAGAGGAAAAATCCAAATGAGGGCGCTCATAATCCCTATAGAGAGGCATAAGAACATTATTGTCCCTGGAATTAATATTTCTCTTAATGGACCAGATAGCTCTTTGCCCAAAGGATAACCTCATTTATCTGGGCATCTGGAAGAAAATCCTCAGTTATCAAAACACCCAAATCCTTTTCTATATCCATAGTGTCCAGAACAGAATTTGCCAATTTATAAACATGACGAGGGTTATTAGTGCCGAAATTCATTACCCTACACTTTTTACGATTTACAGTTAAACCTCATGTGTTGACCCATGACGACACTATGTCTAGATCATGTTGAAGAACATTTATTTGATCTAAATTGGTACATAACCCCCCAATTTTAATATCATCTGCATACTTAATTGTGTTAGAACTACATAATTTTGTTATATCTGCAATAAATAGCTGAAATAAACATGGCCCTAAAACGAAGCCCTGAGGTACGCCACTAGTTACATCACCCACTCGTGAGCATGTTCCGTTGATCAGGACTTGCTGTGATCTATGCGATAACCAATTTGATATCCACAGAATAATATTAGTATTTATCTTGAACGTAAGTAATTTTTGCAACAGGGCCCAATGAGGAAGTAAATCGAAAGCCTTGCTAAAATCAATATAGACCACATCATATGGTAGTTTATCAAGATTCAAACTAATCCTCTCATAAAAACATAAGTTGGTGAGGCAGCTACGACCTTTTCTAAAACCGTGCTGCTCATTATCTTATGCATTCAGTATAGGAAATATTAAATCCTTAATCAAGCTTTCCAATGTCTTGCACATTGGGGAAGTAAAGCTAATGGGCCTATAGTTTTCCCAGTTATTTCTGGGACCTTTTTTGTGAATCGGTACGACATAAGCAGTCTTCCAACTATTTGGAACAAAATTATGATTGATGCAGTACTCAAATAATAACTTAAGAGGAAATGACAAGCTGTCTACCAAAAGATGCAATAAATGACCAACTATATCATCAGGTGAAACACAAACTTTACCTTTATGAGATGCTAATTTAGAATGAATATCAGACACAGGAACAGAGATCAGACAATCTATAGATAAGTTAGCATTATTTGTGTTGTGAGTTTTTGGAAAAATATTGCAAAGATTTGTATTGAATAAATTGGCCATATCCAATGGGTCGTGTATTAAATTACCATTGTCTAAAATTGGTCCCACCTGACATACGGGCTTTTTTTAGAGAGTTGATATATGCATAAAAGCACTTAGAATTATTCTTACTTGCATTAGTAGCCAGTGTCTGTTCTGCATTACCCCCGGTCTCCACCAGAGGTTGCTGCAGAGCGACGCACTCCCTCTGCCCACCCCAGGAGAGGAGAACAGTCTTACAGATGCTCAATCCTCTCCTTCCCCTGCCAGCCCCCGGTGTCCCGAGTCCATTCCCAAACCTGGGTCGCCGGTGTGGTTCAAGATAAGGCACCAGTGCCTCAGCCCTCTGTGCCACCGGGCTGGCCGTTCCTGTCTTAATGTTAAACCATGCTGTACAGTGATCACTGGCACCAAGGGGACTGCCTACTATGACATCTGTAATGCTATCCCTGTTTGTAGGGAGTCAAGGATGGCCCTACCCCTTGTTGAAGTGCAACTGGAAGACTTCACTCCACCTCCGGCAGATTGAAGTCACCAACTAGCAGCATTTCCCCCTTAATCACCATTCTGACGGTGGCTTCCCAAAATGCTGCATCCAACTCCTCTCCCTGTGCTGGAGGCCTGTACACTCCCCTGGTATGGATAACAGCCCTGGAGCAGGTCTCCAGGGTGACCCACAGCATCTCCAGACCTTCCTTTTCCTCCTGGTGACTCTGTAACTCCATGGCCTTGATTCCCTCCCTCACATATAAAATAACCCCTCCCCCTCCTCTCTGCCCTGTCTCTCCCGAACACAGAGTAGCCTGATATGGCCATGTCCTAGCCATAGTGCTCTGTGCACCATGACTCTGTAATGGCAGCTAAATCCAGGTCAGCCTCAGCCACGATGGCTTCCAGGTCTGGAATTTTTGTTTCTACAACTCCTTGTTTTGGCACGCATGGCTCTGAGTCTCCACACCTTCCGTCCTTCTGCTCACTACCCTGCTTCCCCCTCCCATTCCTGTTTTTTCCCCCAGAAGGTCCCCCTGACTTTCCTCTACCTTTTTAATTTCCCCATTCCTTAACTCCATCAATTCTTTACCTGCACTTACCTGAGTCCCCCCATCTTGGTCTTTAAAACTATGATGATGACTGTTCATAAACATTCCCTTACACAGATAATCAGACTTCTATCCCGATCAGCAAAATAAGGCTGCTTAAAACAGAGTGAGGCTCAGACATCCTAGCAAGGACCAAAAACGTTGTATACAGATACTGACCAGATCTCCTTTGCCACCTTTGCTGCCCTTCTGTCCTGGTTCGCCCATTTCTCCCTGAAACAAAAGAAAAAAATTAATTAGTCAGACCTGGTTAATCCATAAACATTTGTTTTGCCCATTTTGTTACGTAATAAAAATATATGTATATATTACACATTAAAGAAAAGGAAGGTTAAAAGGGAAGGGCTTCACATCCGACTGTAAATCCAAAGAGTTCAAAAAACACCTAAGATGAAGAAACCATTGTGACTCCCGTCACAGCAGCCACAATGGGGGGAGTGGAATGGTGCTAAATGGCTTGAGGCCAATGTACAGGTGGAACGTTACTGCACTAATGGGCCAATGCTGAGCTTGTATTTGGGGAATGCGCTGCAATTCGGCGCGTTTACCTTTGATTCGGCTCACTCGAACTTTGGCCCACTTTGGGTTGACTTCAACCTTTGGTCACTTGATTAAATTGAAACATAAGCCTTTCCCAAGTGGCCAGAGCTAGTCCCCCCGACGAAGATCACTCTTGATCGAAGGGTCGGGGCACTGGACTGTGGTGGTCAGTATAATACCTCATGTCGTGAGGATGTTGTTTCATTTGTACCACTACTGAACTGCTGCTTGAAGAATAATACGGTGCATCCTGTAGAGCACATCCGTGTGACAGAGTTATTTTTTATGACTTACCTGGGTGTGCATATACACTCTTGCTGGCACCAGTCCCATGATCACTCCTTCACCTAACCCAGTCATTTCCCACCCTCTTCCTCCCTCTCCAGACATTTATTTTTAAATAAAAAACATTTCCAGCTCTTGCACTGTACTGAGTGTTGTTTTGTTCAAATCTGAATGGAGGACCCGGAAATTGTAGAAGAGGTTGGGAGTAACCAGGGCAGCTAAGGGGCGGGTAGTGAGTGCTACTGACCCCTGTATGTAGCCGGCTAAACCCCAATACCAAAGATCTGAAGGATCTTTAGCAGAAGTGTCGAAGCCACACTGAAGACAGGGGGTCTGAATCAAAGCTGAACTGAAGTCATCAATATCCACGTTCATTCACCTTCACATTTCAGCTGCTGCATTTGGCCTCATGGTCCCTCCCAGTTTTGGTTCATAGAGAGGACCAGAGGGAGGTGTGTCTGCCCATGCAAAAGGGACAGACAGAATTCTAAGTGTGGTGACTGAAAATCTTTTGGTTGCCTGCAAGTAAGAAATCAGTGGATTTGTGTCCCAGCAATTTTCTGGACTTGGGCAGAAAATTTCACATACGTGAACACATTTGTGATGCACAAAACCCAGAAACATTCACGAATTTTACTGCTGGAGACAAAAACATGTTGGATTATTCCAAGTTATGTCTCCCAGCACTTTGCTAATAGGAGTTGTCCAGTGCAAAAGACAGGCTGGGCAGAACTCTTCTTTTAAACAGAAGCATGACTGCTGTCATCTGCAGGCCACAGTTTATAATGGGCACCCCGATGTAACTGTGGGGACTTTGGAACAACAATTTGGAGATACATTTCAATTTGTATTATACAATGGGGTATGAAAATCCTGTAACCTCATTGGTCAAAACACATCACATGATCGTGATAAATCCTCCAGTATACCCACTTTAAAAGTCTTATATCACTATAAAAACAAAAAAAATAAGTTGAAAATTGTATAATAGCAATATACCATGACAGAGAGTGGGTATATGGGTGGATTTACCATACCAGGCATGGTAAATCCACCAATATACCCACTCTCTGTCATGCTATATTGCTTAAATATACGACTGGCCCTCCCCAACCCCCCAGAGAAACAGTGCTAAAACCTTGTATCACCATCGCTGTAAAATGACAATACTATCATTCTGATAATACCAGCATTGCAGCATCACAACATTGGTAATACAAGATTCAAGGTTCTTAAATTCCTCATGCTGACCACACTGTGGCTTTTACTGTAACCATCATTTACAGTAGCCTCATTAGCATAGTAGGTAGCACATCAGTCTCATAATCTGAAGGTCATGAGTTTGACCCTCACACAGGGCACTATTTTAGTGCAGTGGTCGTTCAGTGGGAGAATTCTCGCCTGTCACGCGGGAGGCCCAGGTTCAATTCCCAGACAATGCAGCTGAGTAATTTGGAGGCAGTATAGTGCTGTGGTTTAGGGCTCTGAGCTGCAAATCTGGAGACCTGGGTTTGAATCCCACAGCCCCACTTGCATACTGTGCGATCCAGAGTAAGTCACTTAACTTCCTTGTGCCCCCAGGTCCCACCTGGAAACAAGCTTCAGCTTAGTGTGCGTCTCCTGGTTAAACAATTTCCCCTTTCCCCTTCCCCTTTACAGTAGATGTAGGCGTATGCTAAAGTCTCTTCATAATTCTCTCCCACTGAAGGAGCAGAAAGGCAGGCGGGGCAATAAGTGGATACAGCACCTGTATCCAGGTGAAGAGCCCAGAAAGGCTCCCATTGGGTTGTAAGCCCAGATGACCTGTGTATTTCAATTAAGTAGCTCCCACCAAGGAAGCAGAGCGGTGACTGAGATCATTAAGTAGATAGCGCACCTTTGGCTGTATGCCTGAAGCCTAGAAGGGACTTTTGTTTTTACTTAAAAGCCCCGTAGGGCTCTGTGAGACTACCAATGGGAACACCACACCTGTGGTGTGCGTGTAATGCCCAGGTGGGCAAACTATTTAGGCTGCCAGTGTAAGAGTAGAGACTTTGGGGGGGGAGGGGAGTCAGCTGATGGGGGGGTGCAATGTTTTTTTTTCCAGTCTTTCTTTTTGCCCCCCCCCAGACTTCTTCATTAGTGCCCTTCCTCAGGCCTTGCTGTGTTCTGTTGGTGATCCACAGGCTCATCATCCCAGCTGATGGAGATCTACCCAGAGCAAGGTCTAAGGGTCTCAACGCCTGTCATATATACATATGGTATACCTGATTTAAGTCCCCATTTTGTCCCTTAAAGACCCTCTGTTGCCACCCCCTGACATTAGTAGGGCCTGCATCGGCCTTGGACATCACAGTGTCCCTATGGTGAAAGTCACAATCCCTGTCTACGCCTCATGCCTAAAGAACCACCTGAGGTATACATTATTACAAATTACCACACACCCTGTCACGTGTTATATCTTACATAAGAGCTTTGAATGCTATTAAGAATACCTTATCACCATCTTCGCCAGCATGCCCCGGTGATCCAGCAGGACCTGGAGGCCCCACAGGACCTTGTTCCCCATCCTGCCCGACAGGGCCTATTGGACCTTTCTCACCCTGAAAAACAAAATACAAATTGGTTACGGAGTCATGCAACTGCCCTAATCCTGCTGACACCTGAGAGCTAGGGAAGTGGGGCCAGGTCATCCATTGTTTCTGTTCTCCTTAGAAAAACGGCAGGGAGAAAAGGAAGGATGCAATTGTCTGAAGCACATCAGCTGGCCATATTATATGACTGGTATTGCTGCACTGCTAGTTGTCAATCAAAGTTGCTGTTATTTTTAAAATGTATAATGACAAGCTGTTTTATAAGTGCAATCACCCCCTCCATGGTATATGGTAAGGTCAATCTTCGGTAAGACCACATTTTCATGGTTGAAGACATGAGGGGAAATGTCACAGCGCACTTGGAGTATGCAGTGAGATCTGTCCATCCATATTATTGTGGCTAATTGCTTCTGTCCCATGTACCAACCTGCCAAATGGACTCACGTGGGGAAAGTTAGACATTAGCTCGTAGACAAAGGTTTGGGAAACTCAGTTTGCAAGGTGACTAACACAGGAAACAAGTTATATGAAAAAAATGGCACTCTATTAATCACTCAAATTAATCCAGTAAGTAAAAAGAAGCAAACTTTTTTTTTTTTAAACAAAACATTTCTCATTTATAATGCTATCCAGTGCTTTTGCCAACTGGTTTGTTATTCTAACAAACATTTAAAAAAAATGTATATGAGCTAATCAACAACTCAATAAGTAACTCCACCCTGCCCAAACGTCATACCCGGTTCATTAATGAGGCCAGTTCTGATTTTATTTTGAATAATAATGGAGTGCTCCGTACTGAGAATGCCATTTTAGGAAGTCTCGGTGCACCTTCTGTGATCTCAGCTACTCTACAGCTCTTATTCCCACACCATTAGCCATGGGGGCAGGTGAGACATGACCGAGAAGTCAGTCATTTCCAAGGGATTAACAACCGGTTGAGAGGATGGGTGGCCCGAGGTGCAGCCAAGGGCTACCTCCTTCCAGCTGGTCATTAATCCAAGGAAATAAGCATCTTTGAGGTTATTACTGCAATTACAAGTCTAATCACAATAATAACTTTCATTTAGGTTTTTTTACTTTTATTTATTTTATTTTAGTCTTTGGTAACCGGGTAAGGCCCACTAGGCACAAGTGCCTGTTTTCAGGGGCGACCTGGGAGCACTGGGCGGTTAAGTGACTTGCTCAGAGTCACACAGTATGCAAGTGGAGGTTGTGGGAATCAAACTCAGGTCTGGTCTGCTGGATGTATCAAGCTCGTTCACACCTCATTACTCTAACCTCTAGACTATACTACCAGCCCCCTGGTTTTAAGCAGAGTGACGGAAGCTGTGCGTGTTGCCGAGCATCAGTTGGCAGCTGGATCAGTTATTTCTTTTTTTTTTATTATTTTATTTTCTCCTCCTGCCTCAGAGCTGGCAGGCAGCTCTGGCCCCTCCCTCAGAGAGGACTCATCTCTCCCATGGGCTTTCCCTGCACCCGCCCCACTGGACATCCCCCATGGATTGCCCCCCAGGACAGGGCTGATGGCGAGGGGTGCAAGCCTCCCCCCACCTCCAGAAGCCAAAATCTAGATTTTCTGGGGAGGAGGCATGGGTGCAGCCCACCATCATAGAGCCTGCCAGCTCCGAGCCATTTTTTCCATTTTCTCCCCAAACCCACACAAGTGCAATGGGCAGGGTGACTGTCTCCACCTCTGCAGAGGCAGTCTTATGCTATATGCATGGGTCCACCACATTCTAGCATCACGCCTGTGCTGACACCCAGCTACTGCTTGGTGTCAGTCTACAGCACAGTTCTGCGCCCCCCCAACCCCAAGGAAAGAAAGCTGTCAGCAGATGCTCAATCTCTTCACCCTGGCCGACCCCCAAGTGACCCAAGTCCATTCCTGAACCCAGGTCACCAGCGTAGTGCGAGGTAAGACGTCCAGCGCCTCAGCCCTCTGTGCCACCGGGCCAACTTGGATATTTCTAAGATGTTGATGACTAATCCAGTAGCCAATCAGGAGCCTAGCTAGGTTCATGAATATTTACTTAGATTTACAATTATATAGAAAGTGACCTTAGGTTTTGAAAATGGTATTGCCGAACCTGACTAGAGAACTCTCCTGGATTATTAAAGCAAAATCAGACCTGAGTACAGCACCATCACAGGGTGACCGAGGGTGTTGAGCACTGTTGAATTCTACACTGGACTTTGCATCAGCAGGGGTACACTTCTTTTTATTCCTGGCTATTTTCAGTAGGATTGTCCACTGTCTTGGAACAAGCCATCCTGGATGGGAGGTGGGAGTGGGGCGGGCCTCATTTTTACATGTCTCTTTGGACCCATATTCTGCCATACTGTACTTACAGTAGGTGAATGTCCTTCATTGTTTGACCAGCACAGAGATGTACGTAGCATGCCCGAAGTTCTAAACCACAAGGTTTTGCATCAGGGGTCAGTACAAAATTTAAAGTTACAAAGAGTTTTGGCTGAGCTCTAAAGAGTCAAAATCTTTTCCTTTTCGACCCTAATCCATTCAAATCTCACGCCAAAAGATTTGTGAAATAATCACTGAAAATTCTCATTCTGATGCAAGCTTGCTGGTTCAAATCTCAAGGTTCAAAGCAGTTTAACTATTTCGGAGCACCCTGACCTTTATTTGTATTTCTGACCCTGTGGGTAGATTCTATTAAAATTGACTGGGGCTTTGAAATTCCCGGAGTTTAATTCTTATGGGATGATTCACTTCTGTTCTAATACCAAGCTTTTATACTGTATTATAAAATGGGTAGGGAACAGGTAGTATTTTGATTAGTTTGGCTAGTAGGCATGTTCAGTCACATTACTGCCAACACCTAAAATATGTTCCAGTCCCACCTGTCCCACTGATCCAACATGTCACCCTGCCAGCTAAAATGGCAGTTTCCAAGCTGCCAAAGAAGCATCCCTTTCACAGCTTTCAACCTCTGCCCCAAATAGGCAAGCATTTGTTTGTGCCCCCGCAGGTCCTGGGATTATTTTCTTTCTTATAACAACAAAAAAACGTAACAAATTAATTCACTAGCATAACAGTTGCATGTGGATTAATTTTTTACTGCCTTAACTACCCATTTTTGTAAGCACAATAAGACACTCCAGGATGGTTGTAATAGGGCATAAATGCATGCCCTGCGGGAGTAAAGGCACTCGGCCTGTGGCCTCATGCCTCACTATGTCCCTGGGTGTGCGTTCATAGTGCTACTACCAAGACCCTGTCATGTCCTTTTGCTTACTTCTAATTTATTAACACTGATTCAGTCAACCAGTACCGATGATTGCCTAGCACAGGAGTCCCACTTTTAACCAAGAATGAGCCTTTTGTGCACGATTTCAAAACATGGACTGTTCCACTTACAGAATGGGAGGGGTGTAGAGTTATCATAATCTCCAAAGGTGTTTCAAACTTCATTCTTGAAAAAATAATTTCATGCAAATCCAAACATTTATAATGATCCTAATTATTCCTATAAATGTAAATATGGAAGGACCAAAATCCATGCCCTTACCACCCTCCCAAATCCTAACACGCACACCAGCTGGAACAGATACCAGTTTCTAACTTCAATAACTCAGACAGCATCACCAGTTTAGCTAAGAGAATACTGAAGTGAGAACAAGTCATTTATAATCAGACTCTGAAAGAGAACATCTGCCTGACCTACCGGAGCACCCTTCTCGCCAGCGGGACCAGGGGGGCCTTCAGGTCCGTTCCGACCAGGCAAACCAATGGCACCGGCTGCACCAGGTAGACCGCGCTCTCCTGGAGCTCCCTGAGGGGATAAAAAAATAAAAACCTGTCAATATACAAGTTTCACTCAGCATATAAATAATATGGCAAGTCATTCAAGAGACTGTGTATAAGCAAAGCATTTTTAGAACTTTTTGGGGCTCATAATTTGAACTGCAACCACAAAAGGTTCATCCATTGGGAGCAGATTGGCCAGTATTAAATGGCTTTACCAGTTTCCAGTAAATATTTTATGGTTGGCATCTGCTGGACTCAAACCTTATAACAT
Source organism: Neoceratodus forsteri (assembly GCA_016271365.2). Taxonomy (NCBI): domain Eukaryota; kingdom Metazoa; phylum Chordata; order Ceratodontiformes; family Ceratodontidae; genus Neoceratodus; species Neoceratodus forsteri. Next base: position 62,137,134 of record JADMNL010000033.1, read on the forward strand.
TCCTCAAAACCCAGGTCATTTCCATGCCAAAAGGCTGCAATGTCATAAGCAGAGGACTGTGACTTTAAAGGACACAGGAAATCATTTCACACTGGCAGCTTTTTTATAAAGTTATAATGTATGATAGAACATTGTTATACAGTATGTAGAAACCTACATTTTTATAACAACGTTTTACCATCAATGTGATGTCACGATGTTGTTAACCCATTGATGGTACGTCACAACGATGGGTTAACAACTGGCAATGATCTGCACATTCATGCACCTTTTTTTCACATGAACTGATGGCCTTTCAGAAAGGGGTGTAGCGGTGAGAGCATGACCCAGAATGGCCGCGGCGCTGACAGAAACCTCAAGAATAAGAAGCCTTCTTCATTTCTCTTGGGACCATACACTATAAAATATAATGTATGGTCCCTCTATTGGTAATCAGTTTGTGTAACGTCTTGAGGTTGCCATGGCAACGTAAGCCTCTCAAGCTTCACTCTCAAGGTTTACATGGTCGCCCTGGCAACTTCTCAATGGTTAACATGGAGGATAATGGCTGGGGATCAGGTGATAACCACGCTGTAATCACCTCGAGTGGTTGCTAGGGCAACATGGTAAACCTTGAGAGCGCAGCTCGAGAGGTTTACTGTAGCCCTAGCAACCACGAGAGGTGATTTCAGCGTGGTTGTCACCCGATCACCAGCCATCGTCTTTTATAGTGTACGGTCAAAAAAACACTGTTTGCATTCTATGTGTGAGAATTATGGAACTCTGGTGCATTCTTTCTGTTTTGCCACTGTTTGGAAGTTCTAAAGTGTGGTTAACAACATTTAAAATTCTGAACAGTGCATAACAAAGCTGTGTAACTGCTGATTATGGTGGTTAATAGGCACTTACCATACATTATAAACTGGTTACTGATACAGGATCATACATTATCCTCTATGTTATTCTCAGAAATTATATACATTCCTCTAAATTATCCATATTTAACTGTACATAAATGAAAAGTGATACGAAAACCTGTATTTTACATTGTTTTGTTTTTATGGACTGCATTATGTTACAGTTCTCTGTATGGAACCAGTAATTTAGAGTTTTTACTATGTCACTGTTTATGTACAGAATATTAATTATGAGCTGTTGCCCTATCAGAACTATGCTTAGAGTTCTGTGCACAAACTGTGACATATAAAACTCCAAATTACTGGTCCCATGAAGAGAACTGAAACAGAATGCTGTCCATAAAAATAAAATGCAAAATACAGTATTTTTGTATCACTATTTATTCGGGTACAGTTAAATATGAATAATTTAGGTGCATGTACGTTATTTCTGAGAATAAGAACTTTATAAACAGCTGCTGGTTAGAAATTATTTCCTGTCCTCTCTAACGTAAGTATAAGTGCTAGCAAAATGTGGACACTCAAGGGACTAACACCTTTTGAACTCCAGGATGTAGTGGCTCTCACAGAGACCTTGTTGGGGGGGGGGCATAACTGGGACCCCTGGAGATAGTAGGGCACAGACTGTTGTAAAGGGGTAGGCCTGCCTGAAAGAGGGTAAGGTGGCTTTTCTCATAAGGGAAGAAATCCCCTCAAAGGACAATGAGGACATCAGGGTTAGACAGTGACACAGAGTCCCATCTGGGATGAGTTGGGGAAAAGAACTGCAGAAGAGCCCCCCTAGGTGTGTACCCAAGGCCCTCAAACAGCTCAGTGAAGCAAGATGCAGTGCTGGTTGAGGAAATTTAAAAAGTAGCCAAAATACTAGAGATGGGGATCAGTTAGGGTGGGCCACTGAACCACCAGAAGTGTCACTAGGATCATTTGAGGTGGCCACTGCCCACCAGGAATGACAACAGAGTAGGGGATTCGCTGGCAGGTCACTGGATCACCATAGACGGCCATCAAGGAACAAATAGCATTACAAACTGTAATGCCTTGCCACATACATGTGGGCACAGCAGCATGCCATGTGACTGGTGCGCCGCCACATCCAAAATATCTGTGTGTGTGCCACACTGTCAGTGTTTGCAGTCACAAACCCCATTCATGACCACAAACATCTGGAGACAGTCATTAACATTATGACTTAGCCGCTGAGGGATAATCTCCCTCAGTATGGCAGCACCCAGTTGCAATGGGATATAGCTGCTGGGGTAGAATCTTTCCCTGGCATCTAAGTTGGGGCTTTGTGTTTCACAGTTTTTGGGAGTGTACAGTAAGTACAGGGATGCTTTGTGGGCTCCCCAAAGACCACTATGTCAGGCTGCAGTTGTGTATCGAGTTCTTTAATATATGGACATTGGGGGGAGTGCACATTTATTAATATTATTAGAAATTACTTTTATATTCAGGTTAACTGTACATCAGCTGATGTTTTCTGAGATGTATTTTCTCATTCTTTGTGTGTTTACGCATGCATTATGTATGTTTATGTATGCATTATGTATGTTTATGTATGCATTATTTATAAATGTTATGCTTGTTTATTTGTTTAAACATTCAGTAAAATACATGATTGACAGAGACATCACCAGTTACAGGTCAGGGCCATTATTCTTGGTGAACTTCTACTTACTACTGAACCAGGGCTGCCTGTTGGACCTTCACCACCTTTCAAACCGGGGGCACCCTGGGATGAAAAATAAACAAAATAAGTATACAGCAGGTTTCAGCTTGAGAGACAGATGGCATCCCACGAGAAGTAAGTGGGGTGTAGTCATTTTGCTCTACTACACTTAATATGGTAGGGCATTAGGAAGTCCAAAATGCTAATAATAATAATAATAATAATATTTTTATTTATATAGTGCATTTCCAGTATCAAAGCACTGCACAAAAAACTTCACAAATAATTTAAAAAACTTACACAATTTCAACTTCAAATAAAAACAACCCCAATCATAAAATGATCACGTTCCAAGACTCACATTCGAACCGGCCACTCCTCTTTGACCTGGAAAACCACGTAAGCCTTGAGGGCCATTTTTTCCAGAAACTCCTGCAGGGCCTGGGTCACCCTAAAAAAAAAAAAAGAAAGAAATGTGTTACAGCTGAATGAAAAAGAGTCAATTAACATTACGATATCAAGGTAAATATTATAAAGTATCGCCGTGATGTGCTGCTCCATTCACATGAACGCAGTGTGTCACACTGACACCCAGGAGACCAGGGGTTTGCACAGCATCCAAGCTACATGTATATCACTTATTGTTATCAGTTACTGATTCCTGATGCTGATGCTGCTTCTTGCATGGACCGCTACACTGGCGAGACTTGAGCGCACTAAGGAGCTGCTCCATTGTAATCAGTGTGGCAACAGTACCAACGTCAATGCCAGGGGCCTCTGATGGATTGCAACCAGTCATGTCACTGGTTGGGTGAATTATAATGGTGTAAGAGGAAGGGATACATATAGAAACTTTTTTTTTCTACCAAGGTTTTATCCTCCTGTCATTCACTCGGCCCTCATTCAGCTGATCCCCCCCCACCCGATTAACCACTTTCCCCTGGACTTAGCCACCAGCCAGTACCCTCACAAATTAACCCTCATGACAGGGCCCCTGGGATGAGCCCTGACCTCCGGGAAGTAGTATCCAGTGGCCGGCCTGCTTGGTCGGTGGCGTCAGGCCAACGAGGGTCTGACATTATCCAGCATAAGTGGTAGTTTTTCTCCTCCAGTTTCTCCCGCAGGAGTCCCAGCATGCAATGACACATGTGCACTTGCATGCAAAAGGCACATCCGCATCGAAAAAGAGTTCACCCCATGTCAGAGCTCTGAACTGTACCAACACCAAGCCTTGGCTGGGTGTCAGTTAAGCACTGGACCTGCAGAACCCCCACCCCACCCGAAGAGAGGAGAGCTGTCTCTGGGATGTTCAACCTTTATTCCACTAGCCATGCCCTTGGTGACCCAGATCCATTTTTGAACCTTGGCCATCAGTGTAGCAAGCAGTAATGCTATTGCTATGTTATCAGACCAGCCTACATATAGCTGCTTTAAAGATCGGGCAGACAGGGGACAAAAAACAGTACCTATCATAAAAGAGAATGGGGGGGAGAAAATATGAATTGGGAACGCTAAAATACTTCCCATCTCCTTTAAAACCTTTGGAGTGTATGAAATGATTCCTGACTCAACTAGCGTGGTAGCTAGAATGAGAGTTCTAGCAGGACAGATGACAGATCATGTAACCTGATTGAAGTTCAGAACAAGGCAAAAGCTGAATGGGATCGTCCCAGCTACAAGGCCTGTGGCAGCGACCACAGAGGTCATTAAAGAATGTGTCATCCTCCAATTAACGTACTGTGAACAGCGGGCGCAGGTGAAAATAAGTGAGAGGAAAGGCAATATTTCACTCTAGGTAACTGTTTTTCACATCTCTCTTTCTCTCTGCATGTCATACTGCTTCCATGGCAACGGTCAACATTACAATGACTACATGGCATCTGATGAAAAGGGAAGTAACAGTGTAAGATGGTGTCAGCGATCAGGCCTCCCTGCCCAAGTCTGATCTTCAAATACATGAAAAGGAACATTCCTGAGTGAATACTAGTGAACAGTAGAAACAGTTTTTCAAGTAACTTGTCACTTTTGGAAAAACATTGAAAAATATACTATTTAAACACAATTAATTTCTATTCATTTTTTCTTTATGACTGGGGTACGATTACATGAAAACTCGATCCCTGTCCCTATACCCGATCTACTCCTGTTGGGTAGTCTTTTGCCAACATCACAATCCTCTGTTGTAAGCTGGCACAGTGGCATGGAGGGCTGAGGCACTGGGCACCTCACCTCCTGCCACGCCACTGACCTGGGTTCAGAAACAGACACAGGTAACTCAGGGTTTGGCTGGAGAGGAAGGATTGAGAATCCCGTGGACAGTTCTCCTCCATTGGGGTGGGGGTGCAGGACATCTCACTCAATGGCTGCCCCTAGGTAATCAAGGTGACAGCACAGCGGGATGTCATCAGAGGTGTCCTGCTCTTTGGATGCCAAGGGATCGCCTCCATGGAGGCAGAGTGTGGACAACGCGTCATTGCACTGGACGAGGGCCCAGGGAGACAATCAAGGAGGGAAACCCCTTACCCTGGCAGACCAGTCCCTCACAGACCCCACGCTGATAACTGGGCTCTCCCACCATCCTGTGGCAAAGGGCAATGAGCAACAGAAGCAGGTAAGCCCCAGGGAAGCCGGGTGATGAAGCTGGGGGTACCTGCCTGAAATTGGACCAGGTGGGCAATCAGGATATAAAATACTGATAGAAAAAAAAATCTTCTATTGTGACATCATAATTCCCTTATAGAAATACAAGTGTGCTGTATGTGTGCAGCATGCATGCCGCACCCTTATTAAGCATGCGGCTTGCATGCTGCACACATGCAGCGCACTTGTACAGTATTCCAGCAAGGGTTATTTCAAACTGTGAAGTCACAAGCAAAGGAACCTGACTTCAGCAAATGACTGAGCAGCAGAAGCAGATGAGCTATAGGGCACAAGGATCCTGTTTCCATGCAAATGATCCTAGTGGGCAGACATGCCATTTAAAAAGTTGTGATTAATAACTACAGATAGTTTAAGTATCTGAATCGGGGCAGACAGACACGGAAAATGGATCATTTGCACAGATAATTCCAGGTAATCAGGATAATATAACAAGATAATCATGATCCACTTACATTAGGATCCAGTCCTGACAAAAAAAGATCCGGGCCTAGAATTGGTGTTATCTGAGGTGTCCTGAAGCAATTAGCAGGTCATTAGCATACACATAATACATTTACTTGCATGATAATGATGGTTTTGAAGGGAGTGTGGATTAAAGCGAGACTGTTGCCTGCTGAGGTTAGTACAAACCCAACCCCCTAGCAGTGCACCACGGTGGGCCGGATTTTTGAAATGTGGTGCAGGGCTTGTGTCCAGCCCTGCGCCATGGCACATTGGTCCTGGTGGTGCGACAAACCCTTCAAGCGCAACTGTGCCTGATTTTTACAATCTCAGGCGCAGTTGTGACAGTTCACCTGCGAAGCACAGCAGCTTGTGCCACATATTTGTTACAAGCTCTGTAACAGACTCGGGATTGCCGCAGTTAGACCAGTGTTGGTCTAACTTGCGGCAGTCACTGCACGGGATAGTAAACCCTGTTAGAGCACCATGCCCCATCGCTACCATATCGCTGGCACACCAGGGCTTATGGAAATCTAAGAGTTTCAAAAATCCTGCCCTATGTGGCTATTAGGTTTCTTTTAACTCTTTCCAGGCAAGACCAAAGAGGCAGCACAGCTAAAAGCATTTTTTAAAGAGATTCTTATATTAAAATGTATTTTATTGACAGTCAAATAGTAGTATAAGATCAGATACTTAATAGCCCATTGATCCCAGATAGATAGCCCCAGATTGGACACAAACATAACTGTTCTGATTTTGTCAGTCGAACAGCACTACCAATACCTGAACTATCTCCTGCTTGACAGGTGGTACCCACTCAAGCCCAGCCACAACCTGTGCCTGCTCTGAAACATAAAACCCAACAGAACCTGCACTTCAAAATCAGTTTGTGAGATTTGACATGCAAATTAGCAATCAGAAATTTTAACATAATAGGCAAATGTATGCAAGTACTGTATGTAGCAAGGTTTAAAAAGAAGTTTACAAAAAAACAGAGTCCTAGTTACAAGTGGGAAAGGTCAGACCTTCCTTAGCCCGTTGGCTCTGGATCCCCCAAATAATTAGCCATTTGGCTACCCCTCCTTTGTTTAACCACCTCCATTTTTGTTAGTTGTGGATGCCTGCGAACGTGGCATAAAAATCATTAGCCAATAGAGGTTAATTGAAAAAAAAACTGTAGCAAAATTATTTAACTTTTTTTGACAAAATAATTTAAAAAAGTCTAATGGATAATACTTGTAGCCAACACTATTTTTAGGTGGTGATAGGTGCAATCGCACCTTCCCAGGTTTGAATTAGAGGAAATAAGAATATAAAATCTTTTCAGACCTATTTTTTTAACTAGTTATTTGCCCGCATTTGCAAATGAATGATATGCTAATCACATAATACCTCATTTGCATTTCAAACCTGTACACCCATTGGTTACCCTGTTGGTTTCTATATTTAGGAGACAGCCAGGATCTAAGAGGTCCTGTTTTTTTAGAAGCAGTTCTGCCAGTCTCTAGTAGTGACCCCCCACTCCAAAACCAGGTCTAACTTTGCTCCATGCTTTACTACACCAGCACCTCCTCTATTCACCTTTCTCTTAACATCTAGTTTCATTGGCGTTATAGAGGAATCAGATCCTTGACACTGTGTCACCGCCCGGGCAGAAACTCAATCCAATTATAAACCAGAAATAGCCTACATTCTCCATTTTCATTTTAAAAAGTGCATTTTTACTGGTAATTTATGGCAAGCTGGCAATCCCTGCAGGCTGCATCCCTTTCCACTTTGGCTTTAATTATAGCCTCAGCACACTCCCTGCTGCTATTTTATAAAGGGCTGCTGAAAATGACATTTTGGAGAGCAGGTTCACGGAGTTCACCTGGAGGTGCTAAATCAAGTCCTAGTGAATTTAACTGACCTTTGCCCCCACCCCCAAGACAAGGTACTGCATGAGGTGTGTAGTACGCAAACACGATAAAATGTTATACCTACAGTGAGTGGGAAATCGACCCACAGTAGTGTGTGAATTATTACACTAAAAAAGATGCAATGCTGAGTAGACAGTCATAAGTTAGGATGGAAAGCATGTGTAAATATATTTTGCAGTCTCTGTCTTCCTCCCTTTCTACAGTTTTTTCCAACACCTGAACTGTACCCACCCATCATTTTTGACCCCTTAGGATTTCCTCTATCCCCCATGATGATCAGGTCACAACAGCGGCAGCTTACCAGAAAAAGCCGCTCGGAGTGTTGTTAAACCCCAGAGAATATATTGGAATGCACCCACAATATCTGAGCTCAAAACACCTCTCCACAAAAAAAAAACACAGTTCAGCATTTAAAGTTATGTAAAAAACATTTCTGAATTTTTCTGTTTATTTGCCTCGTCTCTCCAGCAATCCCCTTCCCTTCAGGTCCTCCAGGCACCCCCCCCAATTCCCCTACCTTCATTTATCCATGGTTGTATCTCCCAGGTGGGGTCGGGTTGGAAGGATATAACCTCAAACATCTAATTGCATCAGGTGGTACCATGCTGGGGAGGTGGGGGGGGTTGCATATTCCTGGATCCATCATCACGGTGGCGGGGCTGGGGCCATTTTCCTTTTTCTCCCAGATCCTGGGGATATCCTGTGCACGGACAACAAGGTGCATCTGTACACAATGTGTGTGTGTCCATGCACCGACATCGGCAGTGCGCCGCCCCTTCCCTCCATTCTCCAGCAGTACTACTACCTGTGGCCACCCAGGTGGCAGTAATGTGGCAGAGGACAGAACCCTTCCTCCCAGGGGGGGAACCTCTGGGATGCTCAGTCCTCCCCCCATGCCAGCATCGCGCCCCTTAGTGCATGACTGCACCGATGGGATGGCTGTTATGAAAACATCTTGTTTTCCATACAGCTTTATACCCCGATGGGTGGCTCATCAGACCTGTCCACATCCTCCCCGGACCTACCTGGAGCTGATTCTCCCATGGCTTGCCTCTCCATGATGAGACCTGCAGGGAAGGGCCACCCCCACCCCAGGGTCTCACATCCAGAAGACTCTAGAGGTCCAAGTGATGGTGCAGATTGGGGGAGAAGCATAGGGCTTCACGTAGCCCATAGGTCACCTTTTTCCTGGTTTTCTGTCCCACGCCACTGGCTGCAGTGGTACATATGTACATGCACGGGGAGGCACACACATATTACAGAACCAACGCAGGTCCAAGCAGATAGCTAGAGAAATAGGCAAACTCGGTGGGCCTGGTCAGCCGTTTTCTGCCGGCACACTTCTATGAATCTATGAAAACCTCAGCCCCTCCCTTATCTAGTTCTCTCATGCCTGCACTGCCACCAGCCCCCCCTCCCGTGGTAGCCAAGGGCCAAGATGGCATTCCTCTCATCCCTGGGAAAGGACAGCAGTCCTGCAGATGCTTGCTTGATCCTCTCCTGCCCTGGCCAATCCCTGGCAACCCAAGCTCATTTCTGAATTCGGGTCACCTGTGTGGCAGGAGGTAAGAGACCCGGTCTCTCGTCCTTCCATGCCACCCAGCAGGCTAGTTATGTAACCTATTGATCTGCATATAGCATACACACTGTTAAAAAGAACTCACAGAACAGCAGCAGCAGTGACTAGGAATGCCAATGTTTCCTGTGTGTGTGTGTGTGTGTGTGTGTGTCTCAAGGCCTACAGCTGCATACTTCCTCCAGTCAGGAGGGCAGGTGAACTGCTGCCTTCACAGCTGACATCACTGCTCTGCTTCTCCACAGTAAGCCAGTAGGAGGTGCACAAATGTCAGGGAGAAAAGGGAAGGGCCACACCCTCCCTCCCTGAAAATGGAGCACCTCATTTTAACCACATGCTTGATCCTCCCCCCGCCCCAGTCGGATCCAGTGCGGAATTCTAGTAGAGGTGTATGGTCAGTGCATTAAGTGCTCCAGATCGCTACCCACTGATAAAGCAGGCATTTGCAACAGGGTGGATCAATCCAGATAAAGGATAATTTACCCAGATAGTAACAGGATACTGACACACACACACACACCTCATTTGTCTGTACCTGCCAAAGACAAATCCAGGCCTAAAACTATCCGAGATATCCAGAAGATACGACAGATTATGCAACCATCTCTACATTAGCAGTACTGCATCTGAACCTCGAACAGTCAAGTAGCAGAGTGACGTGCCGGCGCTGCACCACTGAGTCCCTATATATATATATATATATATATATATATATACACAGTATATATTAAAGGAAGCAGTTGAGGTGTCTTTTATGGATATAAGGGTATCTCCTCATGATAAAAATTACGAAGAGATTTCATGCAGGAAGATTAAGTGGCCTTGATCAGAGTCACAGAGTAAGGAATTTGCAGTGGTGGGATTCAAATCTGGGTCTCCAGGTTCACAGCTCTGTTCTCAAGCTAACTTCTTAGACCAAACTAGGCATCTAATACCTTTAAAACTGAGCTGAAGGAGCCCCCACCACTGAAAATGAGGAATTGTACTAGGCTACTCTTAGTGAACAAAACAAACGAAAAAAAAGTGTCTTAAAAATATGCAAGAGACAATATGACCATTTTGGAGGGCTCTTAGTCTGTTAGCCATTGAGAAAGTGCCAGCCAGTCTAGGTTGCAGCAATTTAGAGCCTGCAAGTGTATATGGAGCTAGTCTGCCATTTGTGACCCAAGTGTCCTGTGGTGGCAAACGTCTACCACAAGAGACCGACAGTGTGGGAAAGTACTGAAAACCACAACACTTTTATTAGAATCAGCACTGAGCATAACTGTGCTATACCCACCCCTCCCCCCACATTATAAAATCCAGACCTCTGAGTCCTCCTCCTAGACCTTGAAATGACCCACCAAAGATGGACAAGTGTGTCTTCAAGCAGCAGGAAAGTATGGATCATATGACTTACTTTGCTCCCTTCTTTGCCAGCAGCCCCAGGCAGCCCGTGCTCCCCAGGAGGTCCAGGAGACCCAGGGTGTCCTCTCTCACCAGCTGGACCAGTCTCCCCTGCTTTACCCTGAAAAATAGAATGGAACCAGTGTATGTTCAGAAAAAATTATTCTTCGCCCTTCCCCTGAAAAACACACACACACACACACATTATGATGTGACATTTCTGGTATTTGGAAAGACAATCTGAGTCGTGAAATCTACGGTTATGGAATCACCCCAAAAACCTTCAAGACTTTGATGAAAAGGGACCTCAACCAGAGAGAAGAAAAACATCACGGTTTGCACTGGCAGAACCCCATCTGGCAACATTTTAAAAATATGAGCTGTGAACCCATTTTGATTTCAGTCAGGATTGCCAGAAATTTGACAGAGGATATCCAGGCCATTTTGAGCCGGAACCCATTTGTGGAGAGTTGGGATCTGAATTCGAGCCACTCTGTGGACCGGATCAGATCTGGAGTGGTTCACATCTCCAAGAACTGGACTCAGATCATCTGAGCAATTCTGGGAGTGGGGGTGGTCGAGTGGCCTGTTCTGGTTCGCCCATCCCAAATTTCAAGCCATTCCAGCCTTTATTATTGAGAACATTTTTCATCAAACCCAAAACACTGTCCCTACACAGCTCATCTGATCCCAAAGAATATTCCTTAATGGAAGCATGACGTCATCTAACCAAAAGCAGCTCTTCTACATGCAAAGGATGAGAGGTCGAGAGGGCATGCAGTGCAGCAGTAGTAGTGATAGTAGTGATAGTAGTGAATTGTTTTATTCATTCAAGCATGAACATGGACAATCTCAACTGAGCCAAATGGCCCCTTTTCAATGGGTATCATTAGCTTACAGAAACCTGGTTACATAAACAGGGAAGCAAGTATCAGACATATACAAACAGTATATACAGCCCATGATGCTTTACATTATGGGGGTATGTGTGATTTTGTATTTCTTTGAAACTTGGCTTCCCGGCCAATGCCCTTTGGGGTAACCCTTGCCTCAGTGCTTACACACTAAGGTTCTTTGTCATATACAAACAGTAAAATGTTTTAAAAGATAAAAATCCTTTCAAACAGGTAAACTTCACTTATAGCACATAGGCACATCTCCTATAAAAAGGGTAATTGCGTTCTGTAACACCAATCCGATCAATAGACAAGCAAGTGAAACATAGAAACACAGAATTTGCCAGCAGATAAGGATTGCTTGGCCCACATAGTCTGACCATTTTTCCCTGCCTATAGTATTATTGCAGACCTGATCTCTGGCCCATTCACCCACCCCCACTTCCCTTTCCCTAAGATTTCCTTATACTTATCCCATGCATTCTTGAACCCCACCACTGTTTTTGCCCCTACCATCTCCGCTGGAAGACTGTTCCAGGAATCTGCTGCAGAAGAAACTTTAAGACACAAATATTTTCAGCCATGGTTGAGACTAGGACAGCAAGTTAGTGGCTGACTGGCCAGTTGTAAGTCTTTGGTTTTTCTTTATAGGCTTTCATCTTCCCAATCTGCCCCAGCTGTCCCACTCTGACTGATCCCAGCTCCCATCCCCAGTTTTTCCAGGACTTACCTTCCCTCATCGTCCTCTGCCACAAGACCGTGAGAGATGACCAGTCGCCATTGCAGGCCCTGTGAGGGGCCAGTTATCATCCTGCAGTCGGGGCCTGCAAGAGGGCCGGTTATCATCCTGCAGTTGGGGCATGCGAGGGGCCAGTTATCATCCTGCAGTTGGGGCATGCGAGGGGCCAGTTATCATCCTGCAGTCGGGGCCTGCGAGGCGCCGGTTATCATCCTGCAGTCGGGGCCTGTGAGGGGCCAGTTATCATCCTGCAAGTTGGGGCAAGCGAGAGGCCAGTTATCATCCTGTAGTCAGGGCCTGCGAGGGGCCATTTATCATCCTGCAGTTGGGGCAAGCGAGAGACCAGTTATCATCCTGCAGTCGGGGCCTGTGAGGGGCCAGTTATCATCCTGCAGTCGAGGCCTGTGAAGGGCCAGTTATCATCCTGCAGTCGAGGCCTGTGAGGGGCCAGTTATCATCCTGCAGTCGAGGCCTGTGAAGGGCCAGTTATCATCCTGCAGTCGAGGCCTGTGAAGGGCCAGTTATCATCCTGCAGTCGAGGCCTGTGAAGGGCCAGTTATCATCCTGCAGTCGAGGCCTGTGAAGGGCCAGTTATCATCCTGCAGTCAGGGACTGCGAGGGGCCAGTTATCATCCAGCAGTCAGGGACTGCGAGGGGCCAGTTATCATCCTGCAGTCAGGGACTGCGAGGGGCCAGTTATCATCCTGCAGTCAGGGACTGCGAGGGGCCAGATATCATCCTGCAGTCAGGGACTGCAAGGGGCCGTTATCATCCTGCAGTCAGGGACTGTGAGGGGCCAGTTATCATCCTGCAGTCAGGGACTGCGAGGGGCCAGTTATCATCCTGCAGTCGGGGACTGTGACGGGCCAGTTACCATCTTGCAGTCGGAGTGGTTTTCCATCATGTTTTCACCCCGGGCCCACGTGACATGCAATGGGCACGATGTGTGAACTCTGCCTCCGCGGAGACACCCCCCATGCCCTGAACATAGGATCCCTTCCCTCTATTTGCAGCTCACTTGCATTATCGCCTGGACACCTCCAGGTGGCAGACAAACAGAGAGCCACAGCACCGCCCCCCCCCCGAAGGAAGAGAGCAGTCTTATGGATGCTCAATCCTTCGTTCCTGTCTGACCCCCGAGTGACCTGCATTTGTCCCCAAACCCCAGTCACCGGTGTGGCAGCAGGTGAGGCAGCCAGTGCATAGACATCCACTGCACTGGGACCAGTCTTTGAAAGGATGAAGGTTCAAGGGAAGTATAAGCCAGAATTACGCCATAGAGTGAGTGATGAATACTTGGCTTCCAGGACAAGTGGGTTCAGTCAACACTGGCTCTACCTTCAAGTTTATTTGTGCATTTTTCCCCCCTCTGAGCCACAGACCCCATCTGCTTCGAGGAATGACTGTCCACCCCCATCGCCAATCTGCCTAGTGGTTTATCCTTCAAGGTAGAGTCTTCTTGGACATCTAGGAACTCCACATGCCCTCCGGAGAAACATATTTGGTGGCAGGGAACCCCTTCATGCTGAGGCAGACAGACAACAGGGAGCATGAACATACCCAGGCATCAGTCCTGTCAGGATAAGGGACATTTTCCCAAGTTCTCCTACACTATTGTGATGGAGGCAAAGTGTTCTGTCACATGCATGCAATGGGTATGCATGAAGCATTGTGAACTCACGTCTCCCTATTCACTGCTGTCCCCGTGTTGCCTGCACCACCTGCAGGCCTCCAGGAAACAGACAACTTCCTACCCCTACGAGGGGAGCATCCTGCTGGAAGCGTATTCTTCCTCCACCCGTGGCTCTCCAATACCCCAGACTTGTTCCTGAACTAGGGTCTCTGACATCACAAGTGGCTGTGCTGCCGCTGTGCCGATGGCCAGGCTTCTACCTTTGAGCTTTTCTTATTTACTGTTTCTGCCCCCAGCTGTGGACAGTGCCTCCATCTGCTGGCATTCTCGGCCCCATCACCCTGCCATCCCCAGGACTTACCTGCTCTGGTGCCCCATAGCATACTTCCAATGGTGAGGCTGCCAGGATGGGAGCAGATTCTGGCAGTAAGTGTATCCGAGGTGGAGCAGAGCCTGCTCAGTGGATGGAGAGCCAGTGAGATGCCGGAGTCATCCTGCACCCTAGCTGGTATTTGTCAGCTGTTTTTCACCCACCCCTGGAGTTGGCTTTGTTACTGTACATATGCAAGCTGCAATGGGTGTACACATGTACAAACTGGCCAGCTCCCCCACACTCCTGCTTACTGCACAAAACTGTACCTCTCGTGCTTCTGAAGTAGGTGCTTGTACAGTGATACAGGCAGCCATTCTCCCTTAAAGGGGGAGCATCTGCTGGAGCTCCCTTTCTCCTAGGCCAGCCCTCTGGCAAATCTGGCTCATTTCCCAACATGGGTCACTGGCAGCATGGCTTTCTACCTTCAGACTTGAACTAGATAAGTACCTTGGTGAAAACCAACAGGAGGCACTCCCGCTGAATTTGTGGGGGAAAGCCTTCCATTTGCCTGGGGTGGTCTTCCTCATTTCCTAAATGTGTATGTTCTTTAGTCTTAACCTCGCTGCTTGTGATATCACCACCATTCCTACAACAACAGACTGTGATGTCACAAGCCGGAGATCCTGTCCACTGAAAGAATAAGCATCTGGAACAGATGAGCTCTAAGAGACAAACATTTCATTTTCATGTAGATTTCCTTACTAATAAAAAACATAATGGTTTGAAATTCACATTTATATTTTTGAAACATTGTGTGGTTGAGCTCAGCTGATCCCTCCTGCAGTCTTTCTGCTAATGACTGAGCCCTTCACTCTTTAAAGCATTATGCCAGCATGCAGGAAAACTTTATAAAATATAACACTGAGAAACAATTCAACGTATATTTCATTCATTTTTTGTATTTATAGAGGAGTTGCATAGAATGCGGAATTTTACCAGTGGAATTCGTGCGGCATGGTAATTCCACTTCTGAAATGCTTTTCAGAATTCTTGGTTTAGTTCTGCAGAATTCCAGAAATAATTTCTATGTAAACCACGCAGAAAATGAATCCATAGATTGCATAAACTGTTGAATTCTATTCTGTGGTTTATGAAAAAAATCCACTTTCAAAATGTTGGAATTCCACTTCCGTGGAATTTGTTAGAATATTGGTAGAAGTGGAATTTGAAAATTCTGCAAGACTCTAGTTTACACCCTTCCATTCTTTTTTTTTTTTTTTAGTGCATCTTTTTCGGTCTGGTCCAAACCAGTCGGCATGCCTTCTCAGCCATCCTCCCAGCCCCACACTCAAGTTCAGGCCACTGCCCCGACGTCCCCATGGTTTCCTCTCCATGGCAGGATGGTGAGGAGCCCCCAACTCTACGCACCCCGAATAGGATCCAGATTGTCAGGGGAGTGCCATTCGAGTCAGGGCCTGTGGAGGGTGGCTGTTCATCCGGCGCAACCTGGGACGTTTTTCCTGTTTCTCCCACGAGAGTGGGGCATGCAATGACGTCAGTGGAGGGGGCATGCACGCATCCACATGCACTCCTCCCTGCGCCTGCTCCACTCAGTTCCTTCTTGCAGTATCGGTGTTCTGGCCCCCAGCTACCGCCAGGGGTCAGAAGTGCACCGACCACTGAGATCCCCGATCCCCAGAGAGGGAGAGCAGTCCCTCGGATGCTCAATCCCTCTCCACCCCTGCCAACCTCCAGCGGTCCATGCTCATTCCTGAACACGGGTCACCGACGTGGTGCGAGGTAAGGCGACCAGCGTCTCAGCCCTCAGCGCCACCAGGCAGGCACCCTCCATTCTTTTTTACTGAGGACACTATTCACCAGGAGGCAACACAGTAATATAGCACAGCAACGACGGAAGGGGCTTAGTGTCCATCCCGTGCTCCCCTCCAGCTTGATGGCAGACACTATACTCATGATGCAGATTTAAAATGGGTTGGGATTGCTCTAAGAAAGCTCTGTACTTCTGTCTGCTACGACCAAATACCATGGTGCATGGTAGTGGGGAATTACTGTCTATTTCATAAACTCAACTGTGCCTGAAAATATGATTTTCCTATCAGCATTCTTATACAGCAGTGAAAACGGGAGGCTAAAGTTTTCTTATCTGGATTTTCGTTACTTGTCGGAAAAGCTCAGCCACGGTGTACAAAACGCAAAACGAAGATGCAGTATGTAAAAGTTCAGTATTACAGCACACTCATTCTCTTCTGGCTCAGTTGTCTAGTTCCAAACGGTTTTCCCGATGCCTGCTCCAAACTCCCACTTTCATTCAAGGCTTGCAGGTTACGGTTCATCCCGAGTAGGGACTTCAGAACAAGGGAGATGTGTGCGCACGCGGGGCATGCACTACATCACTGCTTAACATTTTGCATTTTGTACACTGTGGCTGAGTTTTTCTGACAAGTAAAGAAAATCCAGGTTAAAAAAAATGTTAGTCTCCTGTTTTCACTGCTTTATAATAGTGCTGATAGGAAAATCATATTTTAAACCAGACAGTTGAGTTTATGAAATAGATATTGAGAGACTATACCGCATTTGCATACAGAGACACATTCAAACTTATTAACCAGACTGCTACTCCTACTAAGCAGGACCACACTGAAAATGAGATATTACAACTCAGCAAGGCTATCTTGGGCAAATAAATTGTGATCAAAAGAAGGTGGTGCTGTTGAGCTGAAGCTCCAACAATACTCACAGTGGGCTTGATTAAATATCTGTAGAGTCTGGAGACCTCATCTCCAGATAAAATTACTTTTGTAAGTTATGACTCTGTAGTCTGTTGCCCTTTCCCCCGCCTGGGCTACATGGAACGTCAAGCTGCTTACCTGAGGTCCAATGACCCCTATTGGTCCCGGGGGACCAGTCTTTCCATGAAATCCCTAAAAAAAAAAAAAGGAAAAACAGAGTTAGTTTATCAGTCTGGTGAGATGGAGGTTTGGGAGGGGAGAGGGGCTAGGGCACTGAAGTGTGAAAAAGGAAATCCCAGGTTCAAATCCCAGCATTGTCAGCTACAGGCTGACTCTCTGATCTTGGCCAATGCTGTCATCGTAATCATGAGGAATGTCACAGATTACAGTTGTAACAATTGACTGGGTCAGATAGTTTCTGAAATTTCTGTGATCTCTCCGAATAAATTCCCTGCTTGCCTGTAGTACCTTTGCAGGGTCACCAGAGAGAATCATCTTATAATATGGCAAAATATCTGACCATATCTATTGCAGCAACCAGCCACCTAGGAGACCACGGCTGGCATGTGATCCCCCTGGAAGCCCATACCGAGTTTGACTGGGGGACTGGATGTGAGTTCTGGAGGGGAGTTACTTGGTTCTTGGGGAGGCAAGGTCTAGACCAGCTGTTATTCTTCCAACCTTGCTGGGCAACCAACAACGCCATTGGTATCAGCTGTGAAGGCTGCCGCTCACCTGACCTCCCGGAGAGAGGAAGGGTGTGTCTGTGGGTGGTCCCAACTGTAGGGGCAGGGAATGAGGAGAAACACTGGAGATAACCAACAGGGAGGAACAAAATAATTAAAAATAAAATTACATTAACTCATGTGACATCACTTCCTTGACTGAAAAATCCTGTTTTTGACTTTTCCCACTGAACTATGTGTCAGTGTCAGTGTGCTAAATGTAGCACCCAGCACAATTCTGTTTAGCCACAGAGCTCCTTAAAGGACAGAATACTGTCTGAAATTAACAATAACTTAAAACTTGTTGACTCTTACTCTTTGTATCTGGAGTAGTTTTCCCTGTCACTTTTTTTTACTTAGAAGATGTTCTACAAGATAGTATTAGAGGCATGATGTGTGGAACTGCATTACCAGAAGGCTAACATAGTGAGATCTGTTTCCCTTCATATTTCATCAGCATTGTGACTGCACTCATTGTGACATCACAGCTGACAAAGCGCCACTCCCCCTTTTACCAGACTGGCCACTTTGGTGATGTCGTGCAGAGTGAGGCCATACTATTGATGAGGTATGAAGGGCAATGGTATTAGACATGCCACCTTCCATGTAGAATGTTGTGTTTGATATACACCCCCGACATCGACATTTCGACAGCGGAGTCCCCTACAGTGACAACAGCACCACGTCGCTGTAGGGAACCCACTGGAACCCGGCACTGTCTGTTGGGGGTCCTGCATCCCCCCTGAATCAGCTCTAACTCGGAGTTGAGAATCCTAAGTAGGGGGTGCGGGGGAGCAGCCCCCCACATGGGGGGGTTCAGGGGCAAAGCCTCCCGAAGAAAACACTTGCGTCATTTGGAAACCAGCAGCCGACTGCAAAATGCAGTCGACCTGCTGGTTTCTCTGTCAGTCATTAGACAAATATTTTGTCAATGAACCGTCGTGGATCCGTTGGGTTCTACGTATTACATCTAACACTATCAGGCACAAAATCTACTTAGTATTCTAGATCAAGGGAGTGTTCCCAACCAATCAAAGAGTTCCTTTCCTTAGTGCATAAGACACTCTTATTCTGTCAAGAGTGTCTCATGCCCAGTGGCCCTGGAAATGGGCATGTTTAGGGAAACTGTTTTAAACTTTGAATATATTACTGATTTATCTCAATCAATAATCCATTATTACTGCCACTGAGACCACTCTTTTGTAAGAGTGGGCCTCATGTACATCCTTAGGACATCAGAACCACTCACCTTTGATTCACAGTTCTCATACCCTAAGAATGTATGTGAGACCACTCTTACAACTGTAAGAGTGGTCTCAGCAAAGGTATTAACATTTGTAAGGAAAAAATAATACTTTAGAAATAAAAAGTAACAACTGGCTACTTTTAAAAATTACAAATATTTTCTGCCTGCTGTTTTTGGTGCTACCTGCCCTTTAAAGACCTAGTACTGGTCATTGCTTTTTCTTCCATCCTGTATTTATCTCCCTACAGAACTGGGAGCCCCACTTCAGCTCTTACCATTGGCCAACCAGTGCTGGCACCCACCAATATGGCCAAAGAAGTTTTTCATGGCTTGCCACCAGTGGTGGGGCCTGTCGAGAGGCAGATGTCTTCACTTCACAGTCTGGTATGGGATCCCAATGTACTGGAACCTTCATCCTGGAGGTCGCTCTTTTTCCTGATTTGCACCCTTTCAAAGACTGCATCAACCAGGACTCCCAAGCATGCACAAAAAAGACATGGTAAGGTGGGAGTGACATTATCTACTCCTTCTGATGTCCCCTGCTTGCTGTGACTCTCCGTGGTCACCAGGGAGCAGCCATGGAGTGGGTGGGTGGGGAAAAACAGCCTTCCATCCTTCCCCAAAGGCTGTGGCATCTGTATGGATGTCTTTCCAGCCTTCTGACAGCATGCAGTGATGATCCAGGCTGGGGCATAGATCTGGGTCGCCAGCACGGTAAGCAGTTCCCCAACTGCTGCGCTGTCTTGTCGACCATATTGGCAATTTCTTAACAACAAATTGTTGATAAAACGTGAGAGATGAATGTTCAGGGACAAGGCAAAACATCAGTATATTTATGTAATATAACCGTAGCAGCAGCTGCAAAGGCACTAAGACAACAATAGTTAACCACTGATATACCAGATAAAAAGGATTGGTTTAAAATAAGTAAGCAGACTGAGCTAACTGAGCTACTAATGAGGGATCTGATGGTGATGAAGTAAGTAATAAGCCACATTAGGGTGTGCATTATAGGATTTTTAATGCACGCCCCAGGGGTATAGTAAGGCATGAGGTTGGAGGCCAAGTGTCCTTACGCCCCTGGGAAGTACATTAAAATCCTATGATGCACACGCTGGATGGGCTTATTACACTTATAAAATGTCTTTATGTAGGTTTTTTTGGTGAGGAAAATGAGATTTGGCACCTGACCGTGTGCTTATAGAGATTTAATGCACAGTCAGGTGACCTCTCTTCAGCCAATGAAATGCCTAGATTTATTCTTGCCATTTTATAAGGATAAATAACTGGCCAGATGGATGCCATTCCTGCATTTGCTAGAATGGAATGAGGATGTACTGGTATTGAAACAAATGGAAAACTGGACTAAATTACTTGCACATATAAGATTAGTGTAGTAAATTAAGCTGATTTATGTAAAATATCACATTTACCAGGTATCGAATGTTAGTACTAAGAAGTATAAACAGATTTAATAGTGGTATCAATTTTCCTAGGTCTTTGATGCATATATCATGAATAGTGATGTGGGACTGCAGGACTGTCTGTCCAATGATGTTGTAAGTGCTGCATAATTGAAATAAAGGAACTCTTTAAAAACTTGATGCACTATATATGGTGTGAAAATAGATTTACTGTACAAATGTGCCACCAGAATCTAGGACTTGTGAACTACTGAAGTAGATCTCCCTTCCACATTCAGATTAATCCCCAGTTGCTTCGGAACTAGCCAGCTTCCCTACCTTTGACTATTCTTAGTCATCGACCATACCTCCAGTTTGTACGGCTGTCTGACTATGCATCTGTTTAAAAATAAACATGCAGACATTGCCCTCTAGAGATATTTTTCCTGCTGTGTCTCTCCTGGCACGTCATAGAATAACAGGTTGCCAAGAAAAAAATTTAATTTTGCTAGAGCAAAAAATTGTTGAATTTAAACATAAACAACTAACGTACCAGCTCTCCTCTCTGCCCAGGGTGTCCTGGAAGACCATCTTTTCCTGGAATTCCCTGAGAGAAAAGAATAACAGAGGTTGAATTTTGGTGAAATAAATGTCTATTACTGTAAAGCAAAAAAACACAGGATTTAGGGCATTAAGTATGCTTGGAGGTCACATACCAGAGATTCCAAGAGGAGTATTGTGTAGGATCTATGAAGCATGCAAGGGGGAGAGAACTACTAGTTGTTTGGGTTTTCCTGTGTCTCTGTACACCACAGGCTTACGCTCTTAAGCATCACACTCTGTGCAAAGCATGATGGGTATGTAAATCCTTGCATGGGACAGGCAGACAAGGCATCACCAGGACATAAATTGTCTGAAAAGGTGTGTATACATTTGTTGCTGTTGAGACTGCGAATGACAAACCACTGACACGTTTCGTCCCATTGAGACACCTCAGTGCAGTATATTCACTGTCCAGCCAAGCACCAGGTCAGCCCCCACAGAGAAAATAACATTAGGCATGTTTAGAGTTAACATACCTCCAATTTATTCCTGATATGTTCCTAATTTAATCCTGATTTGATCCAGATTTAATCCTGATTTGATTCTGATTTAATCTTGATGTGATCCTGAGTTAATCCTCATTTAATCCTGATTTGAGCCTGATTTAATCCTGATTTGATTTTGATTTGATCCAGATTTAATCCTGATTGGAACCTATAATTAGGATTTGACCAATGAAGGAAAGGAGGACATCGTCCATACTCAAAAGTTTGAAATTGCATAGTTGCCACCACCACGGGGGCTGGGGACAAACTGGAGGGACCGTTGGTCTGATTTCAGATCTTGCATTCCTATATGACAGCTGGTGAAATTCTAAGATCTACCAGTTCTGAGTTGTATATCTCTTTCAGCCATTTAATGCCACTAATTTTTTTCTTCACTTTTGCTGCCAAACTATGGAATTCTCTATACTGCTGCCTCCCAAGCACAATTCATATTGAATAAAGAAAATAAATTCCTAAATTTCCATCAGCTATGAGAGTTCAGTAAGTTACTGCCTCTATTTTCTTATCAGCTTTTTATCTCCTGTTGTCGCAAGACTTGCCCCATCCAAACAGTTCCCTCAGCCTTATTACCCAGCTTCTCTAGGATTTGTCTCATGCTTTGATTGTCCTCTGCCACAAGACCCAGAGGTGCCCAGTCACAAGTGTGGAGCCTGTGGGGGATGGGGCTGTCATGCAGCTGCGGTCAGGAGTTTTTATGTCACTTTCCCTCCTTGGGCCCACAGCATGAGCAATGATGCATCACGCACACTCCACCTCCTCTGAGATGCCTCCTCCTGGTGTTGTGTGAGTGGGATTCCTTTCCTTTACATCCTGCTCTCCTACCACCTAGATTCCTCTAACTGGCAGCAGCCTAGTCGGATACATTTAATCCCCTACCTGTGCGAGGAGAGCTGTCCTAGGGACACTCAATCTTCCCTCCACCAATCAGCCCCCAAGTGACCTGCGTCCATTCTGAACCCAGGTCACTCATTGATGTGGTAGGTGATGTGGCAGCCTGTACCCCAGCCTGCCACATCACGAGACAGATAAGATACTGCCTTCATATAGTGTCACTGCTACCTGCATTTTGCACTTGTCCATCTCCAGGAATTGCAGCAATGTCTATTTGGGCAGTGATTTGCTTTTATTTTTCATATTGTGACTAAATTGCTGATGCTTTATGAAGAATGAAAGGGACTAGAAGGACATGTTTAATGTCAGTGCTTGTACACTACCAGGTTTCAGTCTCTGTAGTATATTTTCATGATACCATGGACAGAAAGGGAATAAACAGACATTTCTAGCGGCCAAGCCAGATTGCATGGCATTTGATGGCGTTGCATTGCATGTATACAAAGTGGAACTGAGCAAGAAGCTGGAGAATTGTGGCAAGTATACAATGGGAGAGGAAAATCTACACTTCTCATTGCTGTCTGCGCTTCTCTGGCAAATTGTTGGCTAAATGCCAGGAAAATGGAGTGGACCCCTAAACACACCATGCTTACATATCATCAAAGTGACAGCCTGGACATTTATTCTATGGCAGATCCCACAACTGCGGGATGCCACCAATTTACTCACCGCTGGCCCTTTTGGACCAGGAAGTCCATTCGGGCCCTGGGGTCCTTGAGGTCCCTAAAAGCAGAAAGAAAAGACAGATGTCACCAATCTGTGCTCTTTGCCTGTTATAAACGTCTACAGTTGCTTCCTTTAAAGGAGAAAAAAGGAAATAATAAACCAAACACTCTAATACCACTTCTAGCCCCACACCTTTTCATGACTAATGAGTACACTGGACCTCCTCCAGTGGAATTTGTTACATCAGACAGGACAATGATGGAGCAGTACAAAACAGTGCTTAAACCACACTACGGAAAAGCTTAACTTAATATACTGTTAGAGGAGAACTGCGCTGTCCCTGAAAGTCATTGAAGCAATAGGGCTTGGCTGGGTGGGTGTTATATTGTCATAATGTCACACATCATGTGTTTTATGAGGCACGAGGTGCAGCCGAGTGCCTTCACCCACCAGAGAAGTGACATTATGCAGCATAACATACACCCTGGGGTGCTTTTCATGGTTATAAAATGGATTTTGTAAAACTAAAAAGAATACTCTTTCTGCACATTTTTCTTCACATTAGTTTCAGTCTGTGATGTACTGAGATAACATCACGGTTGGAACTGCCTCTAGACCAATCAGCTTTCAGGATTTCTGCTCTCCATTTTATAATGTTTACTTTAGAAGCTATGCTTTAAATACTGGGTCCCATTTTATGATTATTCACCCTGTACTTGCCATTCGGTAAACACAGAAGGTGAGCCAGCCCGATGGCTCTGTAGTAGAGTTATTGCTTGGGACTCCGATGACCCGGGTTCAGAAGTGAGCTCAAGTTGTTGGAGGGTCGACTAGCGGGAGGAGGATCGAGCATCTGTAGGACTGCTCTTCTCCTCCGGGGAGGGAGGACTGCTGCACCTGGTGTATTACAAACCCCTAGTGGCAGCTGGGGGTCACGCACCCAGGGACAGTAATCTAGAGGTGGGAGGAGGAGCAGCGGTTGTTGACGTCCTGCCTGCAGGAGTGCATGGCCGGGCACATTTAGGCAGCACTGCACATCCACATCCCTGGGGAATGCAACAGGATGAGAAAAAACATGGCTGACCAGCATGGCGGGACAAACCCCTTGCATGCTCCGCACCCAGCTCTGTGGCATGCCTCCCATCTGATGGTCCATTTCATGGCCAAGGGGAGCCGCTCCCACAAGGGGGGGGGCTCTGGAGAAGACAGGAGCTGAACAGTAAGTCCATATGAGGCTATGGTGATGGGGCTGGGGGAATCGGCCCCTGATGATGATGGGGCCAGCCTGGGGTGGCATAAACAGCAATAACTGCAAAAAAAAAAAAAAAAGTAAACACAGCGGGTGGTTCTGATATACACACTTCTGGCAACTACCAATTTAGACTGTGTGATGAAGTTTGTGTCAGTTACAGCCACAGAGTTACACAATAGAACAATGCACTGGAAGTGGAACAGCACTGGAAAAGCTGAGCAAGGGCAGAAACTACATCACACAGTTCTTAAATATTCCCCATCTGCAGTGCGCGGATCTGAAACACCAACTGGCAGTACTCAAAGATCAGTAAAGATGGAACAGTAACATAGTCGGAGCCAAAACTGATTGGAATATCAGCTCTGGGAGAAAATATAGACTTACAAGTTAAATGCCTTTGGGGCTAGCAGTATAGCCAAGAGGTTAGAGTAACAAGCTTTGAATAAGCGTGCTATGTTCAGCACATCTGGATTTGATTCCCACAACCTCCACTTGCATACCCGGCCCAGTGGCGCTGAGGATTGAGGTGCTGGATGCCACACCTCACACCACGCTGGCGACCTGAGTTCGGGAACAAGCTCAGGTGCCGGGGGTTGGCAGGGGAGGGATTAGGATCGAGAATCTAATGGACTGCTCTCCTCTCCCTGGGGAGGGATCCAGGGTGCTCCCAGCACAACAGTGTCCCCCGATGGAGATCGGGGGCATAGCTAGTACCAGATCAGTTAGGGGGAGGAGTGTGGCAGATGCCTACAGCACAGCCGTGCTGGCGTCATTGCATGTCATGCTCCTCAGGGAAACACTCAAGCTTGCAAAATCCCCTGATCCCAGATAGGTGACAGCTCTTCTTCATTCCACGTTGCCACATGCCTGATACCGGACCTTGTCTCTGCCCCTCTGTTCCTCCACCACTTGATTCTAGCTAGAGTGCTGGAGTGGTGTCGGCTCTATCCCAGGGGGCTCAGAGCTGGGGAGTCTGCTGGCTAGAGGGTGCTGGAGGACAGCATACCCTCTGAGGAAACGGGGGATCAGGTGGGCGGTAGAGCAGCGACAGGCCAGTAGGAGTTACCTGAGAAAGTTTCAGGTAAGGAAGCATGAATGAAGAATACAAAAAAAAAAACTCCACTTGCATATCGTATGACTCAGAGCAAGTCACTTAACCTCCCCAGTGCTCCAGGGTCACCCTTGAGAACAGGTTTTGTGCCTTGTGGGTCTCACCCAGTTATCAAAGAATGAAAATAAAATGTAGTCCTCCTTTAATGATTCCTGGTTGCAGAGGTGAGCAAATCTTATTGTCCCCTGGCCAGGACAAGTAAATTTCCTTGGAGGACAAGTACAAAAAGAGCGCTGATTGCATTGTAAAGGAAGAGGGGCAAGTGCAAGTTTAGCCACAGTCACGGTTGGACAAGTCCTAAAAGTTTTGATTTGCAAGGCCCTGTAGTTGTAAGAGTGAATGGTTAGAGTAAAGAACTGTGAGAACAGTGATCTTGGATTGAATTCTGTCACTCAAATATTGGGGTCTCATGGTTAAAAGAAAGGACAGTGAACCAGGAAAGCTTGGTTCAGTCCTTTCCTAGCTCCAAGATATTGTTGGTGGTCTAATACGGACAGGAAAAGGGAAGGGCAGGGGAGAGAAAGGGAGCAGTAGTCTTATAAGGGATGCATAGAAAGGGATTACCCCCTGACATGTCAAACTGTTATATATGGCTTTTCATCTAGTCTCAATTGAAGGAGTTTCAGCTTTGATTGTACCGCAGACTTAATGAAGAGACCTTGGAGGTCTTGAAAGCTTGTATACCTAAACTGTTCATTAGCATAATAGAGGTATTATTTCTGTCAAACAAAAAAACAACCTTGTTGGTTGGAACAGGTAGCTGAGAGGTTCAGCATGGGGGAAGGAGGCGAAGCCCAGTATGCTAGTTGTAATCAGTCTGCACCTGGTATATGCCACCCTTAGCCAGTGAGATGCAAGCTCTTCCACTGACATGCTCAGGATCACACAGCAAAGAAATGGGGTGCAGCACAGACTGAGAACTGATACAATATGCAAATCCTTGACTCAGATGCAATCCGTATTGCCTGATTTTTAAGGCCTTTCTTGAGAAACTCAGAACCCTCCCCGGTTCCTGCTCACCTGGTTCCAGTCACGTTTACTGCATACATAATTACATGATGCAAATGAGAAAAAAAAGATCTTAGATTTGTAATAACACAGTCACATAAATACAGAGTAGAAGAAAATCTGAAATTAATAAATTATTTTAAAAAGAAGATGAGACAGTAGGGTTCAAGGTTCATTGACATCAAAAAAAGGAAGAAAGGAATCAGAATCAAACTGGCCAGCTACATCAGCAATCTCTATAGAATGTGACCAATCATTAAATGTGTTTTTTTAAACTAGAGACACTGTGAGGCCTAAGGGGGTTAACAGTGTTCATTTAAACTGTCACATAGATAAAATGTCCTTAGTCCAATTTACTCAGCCCAGATTGGGCATTCAGAGTTCCTATTTACATGTGGTTGAGGTACTTTTAGCATGAACACATATTCCAGCAGAAGCCTGACTTACTTTGTCTCCGGGACCTCCGGGTGCACCATCGTGTCCTGCAGTTCCCTAGGGAATTAAATGGAATGTGTTATAATTGTCAGCTAGACAGCATGCATCAGCTAACACACATGTGGCGCACTGGTGAAAATGTTAACTTTTATTTCCTATGTGTTCTCTTCACAAACATGAAGGTGCACAAAAGACCTACTGACACTTTGAAGAAAACTTTCAACAAACACAATATTTCATGCACAGGTTCAGTTTGTGGGTTAAGGGCATTACCGAGTAGTTTGAAAGGCATTACTTTTACAATTAGCATGTAATTTGCATGCAATTAATATGAAAATAGATGCAAATCTATAGGTTGAAAAGAGGTTTGAAAACAAGGGTTCTAATAAGAACCTATTTTGTGCCTCAGCCTTCTAAAGATGTCGAGATCTACTTTAAGATACTTCTACTCTAAAAAAAAACACACATATCCATATTTGTTTATTTGCGTAGACGACTCATATGTAGGAAGAGTTAGGACTCGGCTTCTGGAGTTGCCATGACGTGGTACTATGCTGAACCATTTAATTAAATCTAAAGAATCCCTGTGACCGACTCCTGATATTACCTTGAGATCTGCTTTTGTGACTAAGCACTATGTAGTATTTCTGTTGTCTCACTCCTCCTCCTTGAACAGAAGGATAGAATAATAACAAAAAAAGCCTTCTTACCTTTGCCCCTGGTTTACCAGTGGGACCCTTCCTTCCTCTTCCACCACGCAGACCCTAAATAAAGAGAGCAATGGTAACATTTTCCTTAAGCAGCTGGCGTGGTGCCAGTTCTTTTCTCTAATGTAAAAGGGGAAATACTGTGGCCAGTTGGAAAGTATGACGAAAGCAAGACAGTGGGACAACTGGGTGGGCAAATCCCTGCTAAAGTATTCATACAAGACAAGCGGGATTTCATCACAACTTTGCTGCCATATGGATTTGTGTGTCAGCCTATTCAGTCAGTTTTGGCATACTTGAAAGTAACTGCTTATGCTATAGTGTCATGAGGGAGCGTATAACCATATTTAACTCACTATTATGAAATGGGTGGAAAGAATGCTGGCTCCTGATTAGCCAAGAGGTACATTCATCTGGGCTGTCATCCCAGCACAATAGCCCAGCTGAAAGTAATGTGTTAAAAAAATACATCCAATTTACTAAAAAGGACCCATTTCATAATCACAATAAGGTACTCCAGGGGGTGTGTTATGGTGGACTAACAGCCCTTCTCGGGTGATGGATGCACTCAGCTTCGCCTCGTGCTTCAACCACCCAAGGTGGCCTGTTATATCACCATAACACACCCCTGGAGTGCCTTATTGCTTAATTATTACACAATATGTGGAACACAATGATGTCATAACCCATCAAGTATGTAAACACAGGCTGCAAACTTTGACTTTAGAAACTCTGGAAAAACTTACAATTGACCAGAATATTTCCTTATGCTGTGGAACAGAACTATGTTACTACTGTATGTTATTCAGGAGGGGAGTCTCTTTCAAATGAGGAAGAGCACCAGAACCAGGGGGCATACAATGGAACTGGAGGGGGGGGGATATAGGAAGGATGTGAGGAAGTACTACTTCACGTCGGATGCATGGAATAGACATCCAGAGGAAGTGGGGAGGCACAAACAGTAGGGGGCTTCAAGCATGCATGGAATAGACACAGAAGAATATTGGGAAATGAGCAGGGAGGAGGGAGGGTCACCAGAGACCAGTTAGGGTCCGCGGAGACAGACTAGGCAGGGACCACATGAGCAGACTGGGTGGTCCAAACAGTCCTTTTCTGCCAGCAAATTCTAGGTGTCCATGTTTCTATATTCCATGGCTCGAAGGACCTAAACTATAGAAAAAGTCTACCAGGCCCTCGGAACAGTAGTTGCACATCTGCCCACGATTGCAGTGAATCTGGTATGGGAAAGAGTTGGAGATGTCATAGGGCTGGTGGGGGGGCAGTTAGCATCCCACAGAACACTCGCCTTTGTGGAGGGGGATTCATCTGTCTCCTGTTGCACTGGTACCACTTGGGGGCCTACAGGTGGTGCCAGGGACAGAGGACAGCTGTGGGAGAGTTGATGTGTGGCCATGCTATGTACATGAACACTGCATGCATGCTTTGTACACTGTAACTGCATCTCTTAGGAGGGAGGAAATAGAAAGGCTGCAACCAACACACCTGCTGCGCACTCTGAGTCCAGATCAAGCTCAATGGCTACTAGTAAGCACAAGCAATTGAGCAGAGTAAAAATATTACGTGTTTGGGCTTAAATATGCGGCCTTTGAATGTGCTGATGTCTACTTTCACAGATTGAATGGTATGACATGAAGCAGAAGCAAGTCAGTGCATTTTGTGTCCTTTTTGACTCGGAGTGCACAGCAGGTATGCTGATCGTAAAGTTCTGAGGACGGAGTGAACTCTCCCTTCTGCAGCTGCACCGTTTCCCATGTGACAGCACAGTTCACCCTGGGTATGCATAGAAAACAGAAAGGACCTCCTTGCCCCGCAGGCTGGCACCTCACCATGTTAAAACCAATGCCGCCTGTCTGCTCAGCACAGAAGGGTCCTTCCCACTGAATTGGAAACTCCACCGAGGGGGGTGCCCTGCAGGCTCTACTGTGTGGGGCAAACCATAGGGCCAGTGGAAGGGAGCAGGCAGTGGGACTGGGCAGCAGCCAGACAAGGCTATTGGCTGAGATTGAGACAGGGAAAAACAGTAATTAAAAAAAAAAAAGATTTGCTTGGATTGGAATGCAAATAATGTAATCAGCATTTATTTGAATATTGATCAAGTGCAGATTGCATGCTAGTTAGTAGTTTGAAAATGTTAAAAACATTTGAACATTTTCTGATCTGTTTTCAGTCAGATTTCAACTGACTCAACCCCGTTACTATTGGAATGGCCAGTCACAGCCTTTTAATGGGTTTAACCAACAGGTGGCAGAAGGGAGACAACAGCAACCATGCCAGCTCAGAAAGACACATTCCGAGACACATGGTCAGACAACTCTATACTTTATCAATGTGGACACAACCGCTAAGCAATACCTGTACTACAAACACCATAACAGATGCAAGCATTGCTTTTAACGGTGTGTCTGCAGTCAAACTGACCTCTGGGTTTCTTACACCTTCACATTAACGATGACCGGTTCTGCTTCCTTGTCTCCAGACTGCTTCGTAGCAATGCAGTGCCAAATCTGGAACTTTGGCTATTAAACTGCTGTCTTGAAAAAGTCATTTCTACTAACTGCATGAAGTGGTATTTGCACAGCAATTGAAAAGGCTTAGAGTAGATGCTACTGAGCCACTAACCAAGATAGTGTCCTAAGCTTTTAGCCCAAACTATCAGCGCCCTACTTCCATCAGCAGTCACCTTTTACATGCAAGGCAAACAGTCTCAAAAAGTGATCACCCTAAGTGCATAAAATGGTTCTGGTTAAATCTGAACTGGATGTAAAGGCGGAGATTTGTCATTCAATCAATTTATTTTATTTTAGTCTTTGGTAACCGGGTGAGACCCACTAGGCACAAGTGCCTGTTTTCAGGGGCAACCTGGGAGCACTGGGCGGTTAAGTGACTTGCTCAGAGTCACACAGTATGCAAGTGGAGGCTGTGAGACTCAAACTCAGGTCTAGTCTGCGGGATGTACCAAGCTTGTTCACACCTCGTTCCTCTAACATCTAGGCTATACTGCCAGCCAATCAGAGGGTTGTGATGGCTAGGCTCTGTTCCTACAGACCTGAGACATTTTTACAGCTTGCTGTGCTCCTAGACAGCATGTGAATTATTTATTTATTTTTACAAGTTGCTGCACCCACCTCCCCATGTTCCCCACTACCCTGTTGCTATGGGGCAGTTTCAGGGGTAAAGTAACAGCCACCCTCTCTTTTTATGACTGCTCTTCCCACTTCAGCATACCCAGCCAAACCAGTGCTACACTTTCATCTAATTCAGTTCAACATCCCTATGTGACACCATCCCCCCTTCTTTGAATGGGCTACGAGCCTGGTTCTCCATTTCTTTTGCACCATTTTCCCCTTAGAAGCAGAAAACAATAAACTGATTCTGTCTCTCTTGTTACCCATGTTAACTCCTGTTTTCAAAGGAATTGGAAACAAAAAGCATGTCACCGCTTGTCAATTTTGAAACTCTGCTATCGTAGGTGATTCATCAAAAGCTGCAGCTCGCAGTGCCGCATGGGCCTTTTGGGGTGATGTGCTCATTCAGCAGAATGTGAGGTGCTAATGGAAAATGGATAGTATTAATGTGCATCCCAAGTGATGCGGAGCTTAACAGAGACTCGCCATCCAATTAGTAAACCTTTGAAGGTTTGCAACAAGCAAAAGAGTGAGAGGGACACAAGGAGAGGAAGCAACTCAAATAAAAAGAAACGGTAATTAAGTCATGTCCAGCTTCAAACAGCTATTAGGACTTGTTTGAAGGGTCTTTATCAGGCAGAAAATGAACTGAGTTTGTCATCACAATTCCTATGGAAGCAGGTTTTGTGTGTCTGCAGTTCCCCCTTAGGAATGATATCACTGTCTGATTTCTTGTACCTAATGGTGTACCGATCATGTCAAGTTCTTTAGGACCTCGACTTGTGTTTCCCTGGCAGCACAAGCAGGTGCCTGGGGTAGGTATAATAAACCATACGAGCGCGGCTGACATGGACAAATGCGGCAAGAAGGCAGGGTAAAAAGTCACACAAGAAAATGATGGGTTGTAGCCGGCCCAGTGGTGCGAAGGGCTGAGGTGCTTGCACCTCACCTGTGGCAATGTCAGCAACCCGGGTTTGAGCATGGATTCAAGTTGTTAGGGGTCGGCTGAGGGAGAGAGGAAGGAGTGGCAAGCTGTCTTAGCGTTTGACTGCCACTAGATTGAGGACTGGTGGTAGAGCAGGTGCGAGCGACTCAGTAGGGAGGGACCGCGATCCGTAGCGTGTGCATATCTCCACACGCACGTGCTCAAGGTGATGCAGCATGACGACGCTGGAGGAAACAGAGATAGGGACCTGCAGGCTACATCACACCCTGCACACCTGTCCTGGTCTGCACCACCACCCAGCCACCTAGGAGCTTCTGAATGTGTGTACTTGGAGGGAGGGTGGCTCTCCCCGTCAGGGCCTGCCTTAGGGGGCAAGCCATGGGGGAATGAGCTCCAGGTAACTTTCGGGGGAGGTGGTTGCCAGCCGAGGGGAAGTGGGGATATGGCTGACGAAAGACTCAAGCCGTATAAAGCTGTGTGGGAAGACATAAATAAAAGATTGTGAAGATTAGGACAATAAGTTTGTATTTTTTTGCCTGCTTTGTTACTACAGAGCATAAAAATTAATTAATTAGTAAGTCAGTCGTGATCACATCTGAGCAGAACCAGTTCTAACAATAAGATCCACCACCAATCAGCATCTCCCCCCAGAATCTCGCTGGTTTTAAAATTTTAACCCAAAAGGAATCTTAAAAAACATCTGGGCCATCTTTAAAGATAGAAGGGGGGCGGTTCAGGGGCAATGTGAGGAAGTATTATTTCACAGAGAGGGTAGTGGATGCGTGGAACAGCCTTCCTGAGGAAGTTGTGGGGTCTAAAACTGTGGGAGAATTCAAGAATGCATGGGACAGACATAAGGCAATTCTTGTGGGGGGTAGGAAGAAATAGGCTGTTGGTTAACTAGGATCTGCGGCCTATCCTGTAGGTAGGGAAATGGGCAGACTAGATGGGCCAAGCGGTCCTTATCTGCCGTCAAAGTCTATGTTTCTATGTTTCTATGGGCCACCTGATGGCACAGAATTTTGTGTCAGTGACCCACATTTAACACTGGACCAGGGTCAAAAGGCTGAGAAAAGTGCTGGGTGAGGAGATGCCATTGCCTGCAGCTGCAGTGACACATCACAGTGGCTGGTAAAGCCTGCATCTTCACAAGGGGACTGCCTGGTACTGACTTATGTGATACATTTGGCTGACAGTGGCGTTGTGTGCCAGAAGGGAGGTGGAAGGATCAATGGTCAGAGTGCTTACTACAATGAACATGTGAAAAAAACCATAAGGAGAGAAACACCCCTTCCCTGCTGTCGGGGTGACATCAGAGTCTGGTGCAATTGGGCCACGCCCAGCGCACCTCTTCTGACCAGATGCAGATTAGCTGAGGGGGTGGGGTGCCCCTAACCCAAGGGCCTCATTGTGGAGTTGAATGAGCTGGGGTGAGGCTCAGCTGTCATCGGGGGTAGCCTGAGCGGTGGGCAAGATATGGAAGGAAATCAATATAATATCAAGAAATTAAAAGCAGCTTAAGTGGTGCCAAAGGCAAATTAGTAATACGCACGTGATTGGCATGTCATTAATATGCATATATGTGTAGATTGATAGTATTGAAATAAAAAAATGTAGAACCTTTCTGGGTCATAATCAGAAACAGAACAGTGGTGCATTGCCCCAGTGGCTCGATTGGTGCACACTGGGCTACCATGTAGGAATTGGTGTCTTTGGTTTGGGAACAAGCTCAGGTCCCTATTTGTGAGATGACCCAGAGACAGCCAAGCAGGTGAAGTGGCATTCCTGACCTAGGTGAGGATGGTCCGAAGACAGCTACACTGCTAAACTGGTGCTCTGTGTCTAGGTGAGGATGGAGCTATTGCACTGCTCCCACAGTGAACCCCATGGAGGGGCCAAGGAACACAGCGATGCACGAACCACCACTACTGTTGAGCAGCATTGTTTTTTCACATGGGAAATTTGCATATTTTTGCATTTATAGAATTCGCTGAGTTTTTTTGTTTTTTTTGGGGGGAGTGGGGGATTTCACCCTGCATAAATTCCCAAACTTGAGGGGGAAAAAAAATTATGTACCAAAAAAACCTAAGTCACGGAAAACATTTAATATTTATTGCCAGGCACTAAGGCCCCAATTTACATTTAAAACCCAAGTCGCAGGGAAAACAATGTTGCTTTTTACCAACTTTACAAAATTTGGAATTTTGTGATCTTTTTTCCCCATTTTGGCTTTGTAATACAATCTGTATAAACAGCACTATAATAAGCCAAATTCTATTCTAGTCTATTAGAAAACGGAGAATACTGGATGGACAACTATGCACAACCAGTGTGTTCTACCACAGAGAGGTTCTGATTCCCTCTGACCTCGAGATCGAAGCTTGAGAGGTCCGTGGAAATCAGAACACACTGGTTGTGCATAAAGTTGCTCATCCTGTATTTTTAATAGTGTATAGTATTATGTAAAATGTGTGTATTGTGCTTTTCTCTCTTTCATAATGAAACTGTATAGCATTGTTCTACACAGAAATCCATCCTTTTCAAAATGCTGTTGTACCACAGTTCAAAGGTCATGGAATGTGATTGTACCCTTCTGTGGTAGAACAGCATTCTAGAACCTCTACAGACTGCACAAGTTGGGTTCATTATGAAAGAGAGAAAAGCACAATGCACACATTTCACATAATAATTTCGCTCTCGAAGTCAGAGGGAATCAGAACCCCTCTGTGGCAGAATACACTGGTTCTGCATAGTTGCCCATCCAGTATTCTCTATCTGCCATGCACTGTATAGGCTATATGTAACATTTTCCTGTGCAATTGCGAAAATAAAAAATACATAAAAAATAACTACAAATAAATTGAAAGTCGGTTTTGTTGGTAAAGTAGCCCCTGTACTGGTATATTTGCCAGTAGAGGGCAGTGCAGTGTTAGACACATGACTTTACTGTGAAGTTGTCTTCACTGTCTTGTTTTCGTTTGCTGTCCATCTCTTCTGCAGTACTCAGTCCCGTCTACTCCATGCTCGCAATTCTCTTTTTTTTTTTTTGCTGGTGTATTTTATTTTAGATTCCGCACTCTGGAACAAATGGGGATGGAGTACAGTATCCATCACGGGAAACAGATGATGCTAGATCAGGTGAGGGATTGTAGCTGAGACAGTTCCTTCATGATTGGGTGGGGGATCTAAAAGGTGGGTGCTTTTTGTTAAACAAAAAAATAAAAGAAAGAATGGAGTGACATGGTAGGATTAGAACATTGTGAATGGGACAGTAGCAAGGTACAGGCTCGCGTTTCCATGCCACCCCCCCCCCCCCCACCACCACCACCACTACGTCATTGACTTCCCTCTTGGGAAGTGTGATATAATCTGTTTTATTTTTTTACATACTTGTAGATATTGTGACAATTTTCTTTTAATTGCGGTCAGAATTATAGTGATTGTGGGCAGGTCTGGGGACACGAAAGGAACCATACAGTCAGCGTGGTTGGGGTGCAGTGTAATGTAAGCACCACAACTGCTTTGTCTACATAAACAGATTTCTTTACAAAATGAGCAGATAGAAATATTTCTCACTAATATGGTGACTGCTGTGACTGCTGTTGTGCCTGGTGACAGTTTAAGTGTGGGGGGCTGTCTCTCGCTAAGTGAGAAAAAAACATGGCAGGATTTATTTTTTATTCCATAGGCTCAACACTATGACAACAAAATGAGGCACACACAGACTGGGACTCGTTATTTCCCAGTCTATGTTGTCTCATACCTGACCAGCCGATTGGAGGTTTGAGCCAATCAGCATCAACAATTCTCTCTGCCCATTTTCTAAAAGCACAATAATGCCCTCCAGGGTGGGCAGTGTTAATCTATACACACTTTCCAGGGGCTATAAGACCCTCCACCTGCAGCATCAGGCCTCATTACACCCCGTGGGTGGTCCAGTATAGCCCAATACTGCCCACCCTGGAGGGTATTAGTGCTCAGCTATTCCATTCCATTCCATTCTGTTCTGTTCTATTCCATAGTCCCTGCATTACCAGTATAATTTAACATACCTTCCCCCACCACTTCCACCAGCAATCTGTTTCACAGTTCCTCAACCCTCTAAGGGAAGTCAAACGTCCTCACATTCCTTCTGAATTTGCCCAAGTAACCTCCAGTCATGCCCTCTTGCGACTGCCTCCCTATCTCTGACAGTCACACATTCCAGCACACTGTACAGAACACAGCAAGAAGCGACAAAGAAAAAGGATGCATGAACTATACCGACCGTTGAGCCTCTTTGTCCAGTGGTACCGGGACTACCAGCAGCTCCCTAGATATTAATAAAAAAACAAAACAATCTCATAATGCGGAATTATACATTTTCCTTTGTTAAGCGCAGGACTGATATCACCAGAAACAGATGCCAGGTACAATATTGGTGGTTACAGTGATGGTCTCAACAGTAAAGTTGGGAAGGACTGAGAATCTCACCTTCTGCTAGAATTCTGCAAACTTTCATAATTTTTGCAGATTTCTGCCCATGTAGAAATAGAGGAACACCACTCCATGTGTCAGTGCTTCCCCTGTTTACACTGATCTATATTGTATTCAATATGTGAGATTAAACCATGGGAAACAATTGTCTGGCTTAATTAACTTTAGGAAAACATCCGCTGTTCACATTGATGTGTATTCTATTCTATACATGACAAAGTGTTTGCTAATGTTGCCCAGTATTTACCACCTCTGAATGTCAGGATTTGGTCTTCACATTATACTGGAGCGCTCCAGACTGAACATCTCTGCCTGTTCAACCTCATCAATGATTTCATGTGAAAGACTGAGTGCACGTTCTTCTCACCCTCCTTTTCTCTAGGGCGAGCATGCAAAGGGGTTCCAGCCCCTCCCAATACCTTTTGTCCTCCATACCCCTGATCATTTTTGGGGCCCTGCGGTGTACCCCTTCAACTGCCTCAATGTCCTTTTTATATCGAGGAGCAAAGAGCTGCACAAAGTGCTCCAGGTGGAGTCTGTAAGGTCTTGTAAAGTGGTTTGGGATTCCAGGGAACACTCCCCTCATCCCTGGGAATAAAAGATCATTAAAGTTATGGTAAGATCTCTTTCCATATAATATTATAAATGTGATTCTTCTTTTACCAGGGTCAACCTAGTATATTTATTTGGGTCAATAATATACATTTTCTTGTTATAATTTATATAAAACGTTCATTAATCTGGTTGTGTTATTTTTTTTTCAGCATGATTAAAGTTTATTTGAATGGGTATGATATTTTTTAACATGTGTGAATTTCACTGATGTATGTTTTGTATTACTATGAAAAATTCTAATAAAATACAACAGAGAAAATAAAATCCCCCAACATTGGTCTCCCCCCAGTATCTTGTGCAATGCTCATTGAATGACTTGGCCATCATTCTCGGCAGCTCTGTTGAGGTTGTGGAAATAACACTGTTCAGGGTGTTTTTTTTTTCAAAGCAGGACTATGCAAATTCCTAAGGGAGAATGGCATTGAAGGATACACAATAGGGTTGCTCAGAATCTGATGAGTCTGATCTCAATGCACTGTTTAGGAACTTAGGAAGTTTAAGATTCCTAATCCAGTTCCAATTCAAATCCTAAAAGGACCTGAAAATTGGAATCAGATTTGGATCTGGATTCCTGAATTTGTATGTAAAAATATTAGTGCTGTGAGGAATGCAGAATTCCACCTGCGAAATTAGCATGGAATCACCATTCCACTGGTGGAATTTCCATTGGAATTTTGCTGGTTCTTCTGCAGAATTCTACCTGCTGTGATCAATGGAATAATATTCAGTGGAACAGCATTTTTTCTGCAAAAAATCATTCCGCAACCATTTCTGCAGAAAATATTGAGATACATGGAATAAAATGTCACAGAAATGTTGCAGAAAAACTCATTCCACATTTTTATGCCATGGAATTCTGCCATTCCATTTCTGGCAAAATTCAGTGGAATTTTGAAAATTCTGTGAAAGTTTGTTTTTTATTTCTTTTTATTTGTTTATGTTTTTTGAGGCATAACTTATTTTTTGAGGGGAGGGGGGTGTTAGAATATAACTGGAAAATTAATGCAGCCAGAGACAATATAGTAATTCGCATCAAGGTACAGCAGGGACTACAGGGGGTATACGCCTTAATGGCAGCAATGAATAGTAACTATTACCATAGCTCACACTGGGCCAGGGGGGTCGTAGTGGCTTTTTCAGACTCTGTGACAACACCAAACAGTAGACCTCGGAGTATGCCTGCCTATATCACCTACCACAGGTACGCTTCCGTAATTAGTATTCATTGCCGGCCTCAGGCTTTTTTACCCCTGTATTTGTTGTCTGCTTTACCCCATGGCAGTTATTGCATTGGGTGCCAAATAATTGTTTTTATATTTTTTATTAATTAAAACCATATATATATATATATATATATATATATACATACACACATATACACACACACACACACACGTTACATAACTGCATTTTTTCACGATCAGAAATTTATTTTATAAACAAAAATAACATGTACCATTTTGCTTATACTACCTTTTTTAGTAAATCAAAATCAAAAATTTTTAGCAAAAATCATTAAGCAATAAATTTATGCTTTAGATCTACTGTATCTACATTATACTAAGAAATGTGCGTATAAATACATAAACATCATTAATCCAATGGCTAGGGAACATGGGATACATTTAATACTTTGCTAAAAAATATAAAGACTGGCTATTGTGATGCTCGTTAGTTGTTTAACAATATGTGAAATTGTTGGCCGTTTATAACATTCTTAAAGGGAGTCCGCATTTGGTCAAATATTCTAAACTGATGAAGTGATTGGTAATGAACCTGTTCAATTCTAACGATAGAAATCATTGCATTTAACCATGCTAACATTGCAGGGCGATCATTATCTTTCCAATTTTGAAGCAGAAGTTTATAAGCTGTGATTATGCCTATTCTGACTAGGCATTTTGTTCTATAAGTCAATCCAGTAAGAGGGACCCCATTCCCCAGCAACATCCAGAAAGTATTTTTAATGAGGGGTTTGTCTACAGCCTGTAACGGAGTGTCTAACATGCTTTGCCACCCTTGATTTAATTTAGCACAGTCTATTAGCATGTGTTCCAACATGCCAACCGAGTTGTGA
Organism: Neoceratodus forsteri; assembly: GCA_016271365.2. Taxonomy (NCBI): domain Eukaryota; kingdom Metazoa; phylum Chordata; order Ceratodontiformes; family Ceratodontidae; genus Neoceratodus; species Neoceratodus forsteri. Next base: position 62,175,826 of record JADMNL010000033.1, read on the forward strand.
CATCTGGGACACTTATTTGAGCATGCAGGATTCATGATATTTAGACGATGAGGTGTATAGTATATACAGTAAATTTTTTTGAACTGTATTTGTTGAAGTTTGGAGGATTTTAGCCCCCAAAATTTGCCATTTATGATTTTGTGCCATAAAGTGTTTGGGATCTTCTGACTGAGCTTGTCCTTCCATTTATGTTTTAATGGGATCAGATTTGCATCAAAATTATGTAAAATAAGATTGCATATTTGAGAGATTAATTTATTTTGATGTGGGATAGAAAAAAAACTGTTCCAAAAAACGTATCAATGGGTTATTTTTATTATTTACATTTTATATATAGTATATATAGTACCCATAAAACTGAGCATTGCATAAACCATATGTTGTTTTCAAAGTTTCAAAATTCAAAACCTGTTCGGCATCCATTAGTAAACTAATCTCCATTAGCCCCTTGCTATACCAATTTTTAAACATTGGATCAGTTGCTAAGGGGATAAAAGTAGTATTTAAATATGTTGTTGAGTGTATGGAGCAAATATTGTGTTTTGAGGGGTTATTAATTACTTTATTCCATATCCTTACCGTGATATGGGTACAGATTGAGATGTTTTTCAGTTTATTCCAATATGTTCCTGCATATAAAATATGTTTGATATTGGAATATGGGATGTTTGCAGTTTCAGTTTGTATTCATGGCTCAGATTGATCCATATTAAATCATTCATGGATAATTGCTAGGTATGCAGCGTAGTAATAATATTTAAAATTAGGTAATGCCAGGCCACTTTCCATAAAATGAATACATAATGTTTGTAGTTTTGGTTGGGGTCTTTTCCATTTCCATACATTTTTTTTAATAATAGTGTCCACAAATACTGTGAAATTTAGTTACGCCAGAATTTGAAAATTCCACACATCTCTAAAATATATGTTTTATGATTCTATTTGAGAATTCGGATTTTCAGACTGCAATTCTGAAAATCCTAATTCTGATAATCAAGTCAGAATCTGACAAGTCCAATTATGTTTGGTTTATTCTGAGTAATCCTAATACAGAGCATAAGTAGGGTTAGCATTCCGGCTGATAAGCATGGATGCGTGTCAATAGTCATATTGAGGTGTAGAGATATAATATATTACTGGTACTGGTAGTCTGACTGACAAAATAAAGAACAGTTTGCCCCAATTTGTAATTCTACTTACCCTCTTGCCTTTTTCTCCAAGAAGGCCAGCTGATCCAATGAAACCAGCAGAACCCTAAAAAGAAAAAGATGATCAGTAGAAGGTAAACTAGAGAATGTGGCCTTCTTTAATCTCCAACTGGCCACCATTATGCATTAAATAGGAATGAAAATCAGCCCCCATTGACTTCAATGGGGCTCACCCCCACTCTCTCCCTTGCTTCATGTCATTGTGTGCTGAGTGAGGGGGCATTCCTGGAATCAGGAAGTGGAAGGGATCATCTGGCCACCTTGCCAAGTCCAAATTAAAATCCCTTCCACCTAAATACAGTTGCAGCATCATTTCATAAAAATTGCAGGAACAAACTATCGCCAGTAAAAGGCACCTATTAAGGTAAGTGAGAAGGTACTGAAAAAAGTGGGGAAATCACTTTAAAGCAGCAGTGCAATGATACTGGGAGAAAAAGTTGACCCCAACTTTTTTTCACTATTAAAGATTCCAGACATCTTCCAGTTTTTTTAGTGGTAAAATGTTCTAGTTCCACCAAACTTTGAGTATCTTATCTATCTTTTGATATTTTTTTTTTCTCAAGAATAAAAGATGGCCACCACATATGGTTTAGAAATACCATTGTAGACCTGGCAAGGATTATGATCAAGAAACTTGAAAAAAAAAAAAGAAAACAATAATGTTGTGCAGCACTGGAGGTACCTAGAAAAGTAGATCTGACAAGTATGCTTATACCTGTATTAACGGAATCCGAAACTAGCTTTTTGGAAAAACATTTTTTGTTGCATTGCTGTTTTAAGGGTCTAGATTTAGGAACAGGACCACAAGTTCTTTTTTAAAATAATTTATATCTTATGCCCCCTCTGTCCCCAGTGCCGTTTCCCAACCAGAACCCTCTGGCACCATCCCCCAGCCCCCGCCTACCTGCACCCCCCATCTACCACAGAGCCTCGGCTTACCCCTAGGGCAGGGTATGAGGTAGAGAGGTGTACCCTCAAGTGTTCAGAACATCAGGAGGCAGGCGAGGTTGTGGGGGCTGGCCTGCATATACCAGGTCTGCTTGGGAAGCCGGTACCAGGTAGATTTTCTGTTTTTCTCCATTGGTCCACCTGAAAAATGCCGGCACACAAGTGGGACCAAAGTGTTTACATGCATAGTGTGTACATAGTGCTGGTCTCTAGCCAGCATCTTCCCTCGCACAATACCCTATCTGTACTGCCAACTATGGTCATCTAGGGGGCAGTATTGCAGCAAGGATGGCATCCCTCCCTCCCCAGAGGAGACTGTCCTCTGAGATGCTCCATTTTCTTCCCTCCCCCTGACCAGCCCCCTGATGACCTAGGCTCATCCCCAAATCTAGGTCGCCAGTGTTGTGAGTGGTATGTGACAGACCGGCACACATCATCAGCTCAAAAAAAAATTTAAAGGACCTGTAGGAACCTAACTGGTCCTAGTAGTTTGAAAGGCAGATGAAGTAAGTAATTATCATTCAACTGGCATATAATAATACATGTAAATGTATGCAAAGAACTGAGTCTGAAAATAGGTTTAAAAGAAAAAAAACTTTCAGAACTTTTTAGGTTCTAATTATAGCCATAGTTTAGGAACTCATTTGCTTACAAAATGTAATTCAGTTTGTGTGTCCTAACCTTAATTTAACTATACAAAAAATACAATTTCCTGGCCTGTATACAGAAACCAGGCAAAGAGATAAAACTGAATTATCCAATATTTATTTTATTATTTATTTATTTAGCTTTTGTTTACTGGGTAAGCATATTAGACAGTCAAGTGCTTATTTTCAGGTGCGACCCGGGAGAATTACAGCTTCATCACATCCCACCACAGTATAATTTCGAGGCAGACACTGGTGGGTCGATATTGTCTACCATTCACTGCATACTGGTAGATAGCGGGTTTGTCCACAAGCCTGAATAATTCAAACAGTTAGCTATGTGCTCCAGATCTAGTTGATGTTTGGGTACTTGGACAGACAGCAACTATCCAGACAAATCCAGTTTCTAAAAATGTTTTTTTTTTTTTTTGCACAGTTAGTGTTATTTCTGTGGAGCCCAAACTGTCCTCTGGACAGTGGATACTCCAGGCCCACTCTCCCACTTTCCTCTATTGACTGATTTTTGGGTGAAGTGCATCATGCCCTGGCTACGCAATAAGCTTCAGGGCTACAGGGTGGCTGGGGTCAGTGGCAATTTGGGCCTCCATTTTCTACTTTTCTCCCTGTAGAGGTGGCATGCAATGCTACCCAGACATCCCCATGCATGCTTCTGTGCGTGGAGTGTCAGAAGCTGCCTCTCCCTCACCCAATGCCATCAGCTCCAGCCTGCCTAACCCCCAGCCAATGCTAGGAGTTGGGCAAGTGCCACCCACTGAAACCCTCTCTCCCCAGGAGAGGGGAGCAGCCCTCCGGATATTCAATCCTCTACCTCCCCAGTCAATCACCAGCAACACAAGTCTGCATTTTTTATTGTTTTTTGTATTTAGTTGTTGACCGGGTAAGTGCACTAGGCAGATTCTGCCTATTTTCAGGCATACCCAGGGGGAGGAAGATACAGATGAAATGCCAACTGACCTTGAACCAGAGTAAGCTGTTGGTGGTATTTTTAGTAAATGAGGGAAATTTGGCCAGAACACCGGGGAAATTCCCCTACTCTCCTGTAGGAGGACAGGCTGTCAGATGGTCTGATGGCCACTCTGGGAGAGAAGCCGAAGGAGGAGGACGTTGTGTAGGGTGGGAGGACTGGCCTCTCCTTCCACTGCACTACTGCAAGAGTCTGAAAAGGTGGAGAACCAGAATGTGGACTCAGAAATGGAGGATATTTTTCATGAAACTTATGTGTCTTCTGAGGAGTTGGAACGTCACAGTGAACATCAGCTTTTGGAACAGAAATTAGTGTTCAAACCTTTGGATGTAATAATCACTGAATATGCTTTGCAATTGCAAAATGATCAACCTAAAGGACAACTGCAGGACTCAATCCCTTGGCCCAGTGTATATGCAGATGTTGCAACTGACAGGTCGGTTGAGAAGCCTGACAGTACGAAGGATGATGCAGTTCAGCGGGCTGGAGAACAAGTCAAGGGTGAGTCTGTTTCAAACTTAATTTTGGCTGGCAGGAAAACCGCGAGTGTTTGCGTGTGCCTAGAGCCTTCATGAACTGTCAATAATGCAGCGGATAACAATACTACAGAAATGTTTAATGTATCACACCTAGTAGTGCAGAAATCTCCTACCTTCGATTCAAAGCTTCGGCTCAACAAAGATGCTAGATTTGTTTTTAAGATGCCCGTTTCCCGCAGAGCAAGTGAATATGGTTACCTTTCAGAAAGACGGCATTCAGTAGTCGGGCGTTACAGAATTTAGCTTCACAGATACAGCTTCTATTCTCTCAGGAGATCACTTACACTCAAAGAATATGAATTCTCCGTTGGTATGTAACTCAACTTCGGGGGACCTGACTAAAGACAAGAGTGTATTGGGACAGGACTTACATGATGGCAACTGGTCACCGGAGAAGGCACTCCTAGAGGCCGGATGGGAGAAGACAGTCTCTGGTATTTGGACTCCAGATCCTCTGTGGGACTCATCGTTTGACTTTCAGTCAGCTTCACCTGCTTGGAAGCCAAATATCACCGCTGATGCTTCAACGGTGACCGGGTCAGTATCCCAGGGTCGCATGATTAATTCAAAAGTCATTACAGGGGCTTCAAGGCAATTGTTGACTCTAGTGATATTGTTACTGAGACACCAGGTGAAATCTCGGAGCCTGCTGCAAAATCTGAGCACCTTGATGAAGGACTGGGAGAGTTAGCTTCAGAAACAAAAAGAAGCCCTTAATGTCGGAATTATTTTCACAGGCCAAACGAGAAGCTGCTCCAAGGCAGAATGCAGTACTCATTCACTATAAAGGAGGGTTAGTGGAACGTCCTGACAGATACTATGTGGGCAAATGTTTAATTAAAGACTCTCTTCATTTTCCACCCCATGATGTTTTTGCTTTTATTAATATATCAGGAGAGGGCAATTTTGACATTAGCTTTAGAACATCTTATGCTTTGGATCTATTTTGGGAACGTTATGGTCAGGTAAAGTTTTCCCCCACATGGACCCCCTTTTTAGTAATTCCCTTGACAAAACCTCTAATAAAGTATGTTACAGTGATGTTTAGGAATGAGGGGGTCCAAGTGGAGGACATAACTTACTAGCTTTCACAGAAATGTGAGGTTTTGAGTGAGCCTGAACCCATCCTGGACTCTGAACGATTCTGGACAGGGGGGTGGAAATATAAAGTCAAGCTACATCAAAATGACTCAGGGGTAGAACACATACCAAATTCCTTTCTGTTGGGAAGGGATGGGGGAGTTTGTTTTTACGGGGCCCAGCCTAGGGCATGTTATAAGTGCGGGTCGAGAACCCATCTGTCCAGCGTATGTGACCAACCTAGGTGTGACAATTGTGGGGAGACTGGACATGTGACAATGCAGTGTGCAAATCTCACTAGGTGTGATCTTTCTGAGGGTGATGGGCATGTTTTTCGGGACTGTCCTTGGGCAGCTAAAAATAAGGCTTCCTGTATTAGTCCAGATTTGTTAATCCAGAAGGCCCAGACTACTTCTTTGGTAAAATCAGGGACCCCTCCTGGACAGTCTGCCCCCTCTCAGGTTAAACAGGGTCAGTCGGCACAGGCTTCCATTAACCCTCCCCCTCTTCCCCCTTTGGAGCCTGCCCCGGAGGTACAGACCCTTGAACCTTCTGCTTCTGGGTCGGAAGACAAAGAGAACTTGAATGTTGGTCAGAGGAATTCTGAGGCCTTTGAACCTGTGTGTTACAGGGGTCCTTTAGACAAAACTCCTGATGAGGACACTGCCTTTTCTCCTTTACCCCCAGAAGGTCTACTAGGAATAGTACAGTTAAATCATCCCCATCCACTACCAGTATCGAAACCCCAAATTCTTATGCTGCATTATTCACAAACTGGGGTGATTCCGAAATGGATCTTGGGGATTCCGATTCCCAGAAACATGTTCAGGATTCGGGATGTCTTCCTACTGAAGATTATAAAGGTAAGGAAAAGAAAAAAAAGGAAGAAATAAAGTGGGTGAGCTCAACTTACAGGTAGAATGGTGGTTTTCACATGGTTCACTCAACACTCATAGCCTATTGAATAGTGTTAAACAACAAGCCCTTTTTCAAACATTACATGAATTGCACATTTCAGTATGTTTTTTGCAAGAAACCTGGATGTTCTCCCTTGCACAGATCTCTTCCTTTCAGAGGGACTGGCCATGGGGTCCCTCTTATTGGTCCTTTGGAAGAGATAGGGCTGATGGTTTAGGTATCCTATTTTATGATTTTTCCTTTTTACTTTCTAGGATGATAGATCTAATTCCGGGTAGGGTTTTCATTCTGGATGGGAAATGGAACTCTATGGAATGTAGATTTGTCAATATTTATAATCCTCAATCTAAGGCAGAGCTTATTAAGTGTATGAGAGCACTCTAGCCTTTTTTAGTCACTTCCTATAATATCTTTTGGGGCGGTGATTTTAATTGTATCTTGTTGACTAAAGGTAAATCACAGAAAACAATTTATTGTAATTCACACACCTTGGAGTCTATTATTAAGGTTGCTGGCCTAGTTACTTGTTTTCAGTTCCAGAAGAAGGGGCCTAGATGTACCTTCATGAAGGGAAAAATGACCTCAACCATTGATTATTTATTTATTTCTGCACAAATCCCTACAGGGATTTTTCAAACGATTCCTGTAGAATTTATTGATCATATGCTTTTATTATATTCATTTGTGAAATCATTGTTCATTCCCCAAAGCCATGTAAGATGGAAACTGAATACCTCTATCCTTCAGCACTCTTATGTCAAACAATCTATACTGTCTATCTTAAGAGCCTGCCTATCAGTTGCCATGCTATATCCAAATCTTGGAGAATGGTGGGTGGAGACTAAAACAGATCTGAGTAAATGGTTCAAGGTTTATGGGACTCAGAGAAACTCAATTTTTTTCCTCATATCTAAAACTTAGGAGCCACCTACAAAGACTTATTACCCTGGCAAACACCTCTACAAGAGATTACTCAGAACAAATTGATTGGGTTAAACATAAAATGAAACTAGTGCAATACGATAGGGCAAAAACCTTACATGCTGTTTTTACAAATCATACACAGAAATCAAAAATAGGGTATCCTTTTGAATTATGTAAACAACTGAAGGAGTCTACAAGAATGGAGTACTTGGTCTCAGACGGGAAACAGGTTCAGAAGGAGATGGAAATGTGCTCTGTTATAGAGGCTCATTACAACTCCCTTTGTCCGCAATCTCCTACAGTGGAGGAATCTGTGGATCCATATTTGCACTCTGCCCCCCTCGCTAGTCTTAAAAGATTCAGTGCTGTTATTGGACCCCATCTCTATTTCAGAAATAGAAAAAATTATAAAGAACTTGAAGGATGGAATATCACCAGGAGTGGATGGGCTCCCTAATTTATTCTATAAAACATTCAGTACTTCTATCACGGCTTGCTTAGTTTTAGTTTTTCAATTCATAATGAAGGGACAAGTTATACCACTTTCCTTTATGGACGGCTTGATCATCCATATTTACAAATCTGGGAATAAAGGTAACATTAAAAACTGGAGGCCAATCACTATTCTGAATTCGGACTATAACATTTTTACTATGCGTTTGAATAATCGATTAAAAACTTGTGTGGAAAAGGTTATCTCACCATATCAATATTGTGGATTACGTAGTAGGCGTATACAATCAGCCCTGGTCATCAGAGATGTAATAGAGCATTTGTCTTTATAAGGTAAAGTGGGATATTTGATTTCAGCAGACCGTGAAAAAACTTTTGACAGAGTAGATCATACTTATTTGTTTAAGACCCTGCAATTTTTTGGTATCCCGCTATTAATTTGTAAAATCTTTAAATCTCTGTACAACACTGCCAGAGTATACCCTTTTATTAAAGGAATTCAAACAAAGGGACTTAGCCTGACGATAGGGGTACATCAAGGATGCCCCTTAAGTCCGCTCCTATATATTTTCTCGTTGGAACCTTTAATTCATATAGCTGGAGCTATGACATCATTTAGAATTCTGCAACAGCATAAGCCACAATGGACTGTTGCAGTTGCGAATTAGGCAAGAAGGTTGTTTTTTTTTAATCAATCTGAATCAGTTTGCTGAAGTCTGAAGTAGGCTCAAGAGAGGGAGGGAGGGATGTAGATCCTGTAGTGAAGGGAGGAAGGGGGTGCCCTGCAGGGGCAGGCCCCCCTGCCCTCAGCTGTGACACAGAGCTACCTTAGGGTGTGTGCTTCCACCATAAGAAAGGCACAAAGAACCAGCTCCCAGGGGCAACCCCCTGGCCTGGGAAAAGGAAGAAGCTGCCTGATGAAGATTGCTGGGGCACTACAGTTTTTGTGGAATAGAGATTCCTTCAGAGTTTTTGGACATCTGCAACAATGAGGCTGATGAAGCTTTGACAAAAGGCCAGTGTCATCCACCAAAACAGTGAGTAAATAAGTCTCTGGAGCTGTGGATCAGTCAGGATGCCAAGGAAGAGGCTTATGGAACAGTGAGATGTAATGACTGATTTATGTGAGGGGTCTTCAGAGAAAGACAGTTACTGCATTACAAAGCCATGCACAGTCTGCACTACAGTAGCCAAGGATGTGTCTGTGTGTAAACAAAGGAATGGCCAGGTATGGATCTATGGAACAAAAGGTGGGAGACCCCACACGTGGTGTAACAGGGCTTACCTCTACAGATTCGCTTTGAGACACCAGTCACCTTCCTGTCAGGTATTGGCCAGTGCCTGAAGAGGGTGCCCAGACGTTGGGATGGAGTAGAGGGTGGTAGTGTGCCACCAGTTAAAGAGTCCATGACATATGGAAGTTTAGGATCCAAGAATGGATTGTGTCTGTGTCATCACCTTATCTGCATTACAAGGAGTGTAGCCCGCGGGGGTCCGTCTATGCTTTTCTTTCAGTGTTGTTGAATAAAGCCACACTTTAGAATCCCATCTCCTGGTATTGGACATTATGTTACTGCTTCTAGTCTCTGGATTACTTAGGGTGCCCCTGTGCATAGTAGTCAGACCTAATCACCATGCTGAGTGACACCTTTCTCCCCAAGTTTCAACTTATAAAAATGGAGGCACCACGTCATAGGACCCAGGTCCCTCAACCTGTCCATAGCCATACAGGCAGGGGTAGTAGCCCTCTCAGTTTAGCGCTGACTGGGGGTTACAAAGGTATACCAGACCCCCATCATGGGAACGTGCTTAGCGGTTTGACTGATAAACTGATTCCTCCCAGGCTATGGGATGTCCTGTGGCTTAGTAGCCATGGCAGGCTTAATGTTAAGGGTAATGCCAAACATAAAATGGTTTCAGGTAGAATGTGTCCTAGGCACCCTTGTATGGCACAGGAAGAAACTACGGACCATTTTTTCATCCAGTGTCCTTATGTCCAAGCTTTTTGGCATGGTTTAGCAGTACGGTGGAAAAATTCTTGTTGGCAAGCTGTTACTTATGTTGAGGTGGTGGGTGGTTTCCTACTACCCCATACTACTCTTGATGGAGGCATAGTGCGGCTTTCATTTGCTATGATGAAATTTCATTTACAGCAGGCCAGATGTAAATTAGTCTTGCAACAAGTGTATCAAGCACCTACTTGTGTGATACAACGGCTTGATCATGATTTGTATCGACCCTGTCTTTTTGAACAACATTTGCCTTATCATGAATGGATTGCCCGCTGGAAGTTCCTTTTCCGAAGGATAAAATAGGACGAATCACTTTATTTATCCCTGGTTAGGGGACATTGTATATATTTTGTCATATTAATTTCTGAAAGTTCTTTTCCTTCCATGTATTGTTCAGTTGCTTTTCTGTTAATGTACTGTTTCATTTCTCTTACCTGTGCTGTATTTTGTGAATTGTTGGTTGTTTTCCTTTTGTTATGTTATAATACTAAAACCTTCCCCTACTCTTTTCAAGAAGTGCCATGGGATCTTTAACATCCACCTGAACAGGCAGATGGGATCCCGGTTTAACGTCTCATCCGAAAGATGGCACCTCAGGAGTGCAGCACCCCCCTCATGCTGCACTACAGTGTCGGTATTGGGATATAACCCAAGTGTCTGGTGTGGGCATAGAACCCACAGCCTTCTGATCTCCCTGACTCAGAGGCAAGTGTGCTACCTGCTGAGCCATCTGAACCTAGGTCACTGGCATGGTGCAAGGTGTGCCATCCAGCACCTCAACCCCCAGTACCACCGGGTGGGCACAATTTCTAAAATATTAATAAACATAAAAAAAGATTTGTAAAATTACAACAAATACATATGTCTCCTTTCAAAGAGTGGAACAGTCCAATTTTTCTATATTTCCTTACCTTAGGCCCTTGTGGTCCAGGATACCCAGGAAGACCGGGAACTCCCAGTGCTCCCTAAGGGGGAAAATGGAAAAGAATGACAAAGTTATCCTAAACCAGGCAGCCATTACAAATATTTAGAAATTTTCTATGACACTCAGTGCCACGTGATCTGGGTTTAAAAACATACTGTACAGGCAAGATCCACCCAGCATCTTCCAAGGACTGCCACTTTCATTGGAACAGTCAAAGTTCAGAATTTGGGGACCAAGTGGCTAATAGACGAAACATTTTACTGGTCATGGCTACTATAACAGTGGACATTCCTTGTAATTGTACAGGGCCGGTACACAAAATCTATCATTTTTGTGGCTACTGACCATTTTTATAGGGACACTGTCAACCCCATTAGGCCTCTACGTGTCTCTAGCTTAAAAAAAAAAACACATTTTATGATTGCTCACATTGTGTAGAATTTGTTGATGTAGCTGGTAGTTTGATTCTGATTTCTTTCTTTCTTTTTAAAAGTGAAAAGCAGGTGCCCACCATACTGGTGTAACTACACAAAAACATGTTTGTTTACATTTCTTGATTAACTCCCACTAAATCGTTCCTGGAGTTTGGAACAACCCCAACACTGTCTAGAAACTCATGATGCAGTGGGAGGAGAGGAAACTATTGCATAATGAGTGTCTGCACTGTTTGGGGGTGTTCCTAATGTTCAGGACGTATGCAGTAAGAGTAGGTCAAAGATTTAAAATAAAGCAAAGGTTGGGTATAATTCCACCATCAGCATGCATTTCAGTTCTACTAAGAAAGGATGCAAATAAAACAACTGGCAACGCCAGTATACAGAACCTCCTCTTTTATCTGCCAACCACATCCTAAATTTTGGAGGATAAAAGATGGTGGTGGATACTAGAGGGTGGCAGATAAAGGGGGAGATAACATTTCTGGAAAAAGGGACAGGAACTCACGCTGGCGTTAAGCAAGGTGGCGGATAAGGGAAGTAGATAAAGGAGGGAGCACTGTATTTTAGAGAAGGAAAAGAATAACAAATCATTGGTTTTCCACTAGAAATAATAGGTCGAAAAAAGGGTTCACAGTGTCTTAGAAACAGAAAAACATAGACCATGATGACAGAAAACGACCAAAGATCCAGCTAGTCTGTTCAGAGTTCCCTATCTTCCCCAGGACCTTTTAAGTGGCTGTTGGCCAACTGGCCACTGGAGTTTTTCTGCTTATTTGTTTTTTGCTATTTGACTGGGACAGGCAGCCTAAACCAAAGGTCATTTCCAGGTGCTGCCTGACTGAACATGGAAGTTAAGTGACTTGCTCAGGGTCACACAGTATACAAGTGGTGGCTGTGGGGTTCAAACCCAGGTCTACTGGGTCACTAGGTGCACAGCTTGGTGCTCTAACTGCTAGTCTGTTCTGCCTCCCCTCTTGATTTTACTGCCTATGCCTGGGTATCCAAAAATCCTATCACCCCCCCCACCCCATTAAACCCACCTAACCTTTGACCCCTGGTGAGCTTGGTTTGCTTGCTGGTGGCAGTTTGACAAACTACAGCCCTCTGTAAGTAATCCTCAACTTTAGCAAAGTAAAAAAAAAAGACAGAACAGTAACTTAGATGAATGAGTTCAGTTACTGTGCGGTATGCTAAATGATTCTGAATGTTCATTTGCATTTTCTCTGATCATTCAGCCTCTCAGGGTGTATACTGTGTGTCTGATCTGCTTCATTTCCCCTGTTGAGTGTGATTATCTCACCTGGAACTTGCTGGAGCCAGCATGAGTCTTTCTATCATTTCTTTCTCTCTCTCTTTTACTCTCTCCATCTTTCTCTGCCTCTGACAACTGCTCCAGCCCATTTCACCATGTTTGTGCAGCTGCTCAGGAGTTCCCAGTGGAATCGTTTCATTTCCATACTTAAGCAGCAGTGCTTCAAAGAGCGGGAATGGCAAAGGAGTCCCTCGCTAGAGAGAAACAATACCCCCAGCTTCAGAATGAATTTCAGAAATCTGTCACAGGTCTCACATTGGGACAGACTTCTAAAAGCGACATCAGTTAGAAAGAATCGCATGTGACTTCTGATGTCTTTCCAGCTTCTTTCTGACCTTGCTTTCCTAGCATTTTCTTTTTCATTGTGCCCCCACCCCAGGTAAAGCTTCCCCAGGAGACTTGCATAGATAATGTTAACTGGAATCTTGGGGCAATGACAAACTCTCTTCTAAACCATTTGGCCCTGCCCCTCTATTTAAAGAGCCAACAACGCCTCTAGAAGAACTTTGAAAACCATAATATTGGCACACAAAGCAGCTTACACCTCTCATTAGCTGCGTATTTTTTATCCCCATTGTGTATTACTGAGGTCATATGCATGAAAACAGGATCGTTGTTCCTTGAGAGTTCATCAGCTCCTATTGCTTCTTCCCAATCCAATGTCACACTACTCTGCTTGTGACATCACAGTTATTCCCATGGCAACAGATTGTGATGTCACAACAAAGCATAAGTTCTAGTAGAGAATAAACAATGGAGTCAGATGAACTCTAAGACATAAAAATGTTGCAAGAATTTCTTCATAATTAATGATGGGGATGAGAAATCTACAGAACATATATGAAATACAAGCGGAACTGTGTCTAAATATTATTATTTAACACTTTTTAGGATGTGTACAAAGCTGACAGTTGAATGCCAGAGAAGGAGGCCATGTAGCCTAGTAGACCGAGTGCAAAGCTGGGAATTCAGAGATTACGGGCTCAGATCCTACTCCAGCCCCCACTGCCGGCCCGCTGTGTGACTGACAGCAAGTCACACAGCCCAGCAGTGGAGGGTTCACCCATGCCACAGTGACATACATTTTGCTGATGCTGATACGGTGCAGACAAAATTCTACCTGGCATTACAGTGTCCGACATTTCACCTCCCGGGAGTTACAGCACAAAGTGCCCTCCCGGGAAACAGTCGCTTTTGTGGGAGGCTTCACCCCCCGCACCACCCCAAACTAAATATAACCTCCTCCAGGGTGGGCATGCCCCAGAGGAGGTAGAAACTGTGTGGGTGCAAAGGGCGACATGAGTGAGGGGCGATCTAACATCAAGATCGCCCCTTTCACTGTAGCCCTTGTCGCGGTGCTGTAATTGCCATGACCAAAATGAGTCAGCAACTCTATGGACTACGGCAGTGGAGCCCTGCCTGGCAGCTGCCAACTCCTCACATGACCGACTAGTAGCTGGCACTGTGATGCAACCAGAGTCCACAGGGCGGGCGGAGGGGGGAGGGAAAAAACTCTGACTGTAACGATGAAGACAGTAATGGAATGCACATCCCCATTTACAGCATCAAGTGAACAACGAAAGAGATACTGACCTTGTCTCCTGCAGGCCCAGCTGAGCCTTGCTGTCCTAATGCACCTGCTTGACCCTTCAAACCTTCTGGACCATCCTCCCCTCGCGGGCCCACAAGTCCAATGTCACCCTGCAAGGAATGAAGAAGTTTTGAGCTTCTTGAGTTCCCATCTGTTTTATTAGGCCTCACTTTACTTAGAGCACTTGGAGAACATTCTCATTACAAAATCAGAATATTATATGTAAAGAGATAGTAGAACCAAAAACAGCAGTCAGGCAAATGTTAAAAATTTCAAGAAGTAGTTCATTATAACTTTTCTTTTGTCCCAGCCCCCCCTTCCCTCTTCAGGGGATCAGTGTCCCACCTGCCACCTGCCCATGCCCAGGCTTACCCCTGGGAGGGGCCACAGGGTAGGCACCCCCCCAATAGACAACCATCTCAAGCCCTGGCTTACCCCCAGGGTGGGGCCATGGGAGTGGGACCCCCCCAGCAAACACTGACTGCAGTGGGAGCGGCACCAGGCAGGGTGCCATGAATGGGAGGCTGAATTTTTTCATGCTGTAGAGACCCCCTGGAGGCGGGGACATGCAATGATGGCCAGCGTCCACCCAACCCCCCCTTATGTAAGGCACCAGCAGCGGCAGTACCCCCAGCCTCTGCTAGAGATCCACAAAACACCGGACACTCTTCCCCCCTTTCCCCGGAGAAGGACAGCAGTCTCTGGGATGCTCAGTCCTTCTTCCCATGGCCGTCCCTCTGACTCCCAAGCCTGTCTCTGAACTTGGGATGTCACGCCGCAAGTGGACGCCTTGCCACTGCGCTGGTGGGCCAGCTCCATTATAACTTTTTATTTCTGAAGTCTTTTTTTCTTTTTTCCTTTTGCCCATCAGAAAGTTTTCAATGTGACAGTATTATGCTGAATGTGTGAGATAGCACTGTGCCTGACAGCTGCCATATTTAGTTGTAGTCCTCCCACTACACCATCAGCACTGTGATCTCACTGATTGTGACATCACAGGAGGTACCCTGGCAGCTGCTGAGTGGCTCTTCCTGAGCAGCTGTCATGTCACAGTCAGTGAGGTCACAGTGCTGGTGATGTAATGGGAGGAACAGAGCTAGATATGTCAGCTGCCAGGCAGAGTGCTGTCCCACACATCACACCTACTAACATCAGGTAAAGAATCTTCTAATTAACCAAAGGGAAAAAAAGTACCTCAGATATAAAAGGTACTAGCTGACTGTTTTTAAAAACTAATATTTAGTTGTAAGCAGTACACTAGCTCTTCAATGTGTGCTATCAGCGAGGAAGGAAAATGCTTCAGGGTCTGTACAGCAGTGACAAAGAAGGGCAACACATGTTACTGTAATCATATACTCAAATGTTTCGACACAGGTCAGTACAGTGGCACCATGTTTAAAGAGGAACTCTCATCTACCCCACATTAATGCTGGTGGACGTAGAGTTCCCGATTAAGCAAAACAGCCTTACATGCTATTTTTCAGTTGCTTACATTTTTTGTAGTTTTAATTCGTATCTGGTTGATCCTGTGTCCCCTCACCTGCCATGCCTTCAACAGTGTCCCCAGCGGCCGGCCATCAGATAATACCAATGATAGGCTAAGCCACAGGGATGTCTGTGTGGTGGAATGTCAGTCTAACATCTCACAATGCAGAACAGCACACTTTCACGGTTATTCTACCGGTACCAATTGTGCTGAGCTTAGCGCATCTGGTACCGGAAGAATAAGCCCAAAAAAGTGCTGTTCTACACTGTGCGTGTTAAAACTAACATTCTGACACATAGACATCCCCGTGGCTTAGCCTGACGCCTGCATTATCAGATAGCTGACCGCCATCATGACTGTTGAAGGCATGGCAGGCAAGGGGACGCAGGATCAACCAGGTACGAATTAAACCCGCAAAAAATGTAAGTAACTGAAAAAGAGCAACTAAGGCTTTTTTGCTTAATTAAGAACTCTACGTCCCCCAGTATTAATGTAGTTGAGAGTTCCCCTTTTAGAACAACCAAAATGCTAAGAGTAATATTCTTATAAGAAGGCTCCATGGAAACCATCGATAATAAATGTCGAGTAAGTGCTCAACCAATTGCAGCCAAAAATCCCATGTGCAACATACAAATGGAATGCTAAGAAGAGATAAAAAGGGCAAATTATCCTCCTTGGGGATCAACAGTGACCTGCTATAGAAGCATTCTCCCTACAAGTGTTAGTATAAGTATTAAAGTATGTTTTGAGCAGTTGGGTTACTTACATCTTCGCCCTTGGGCCCCATATCCCCTTTGAATCCTGGGAAGCCATCTTCACCCTGAAGGGACACAAAGTCACCCATTACTATTCTTAGAAATGTGGATCTGCCGTGCAAAGTTGCGGCTTCTATGCAATGCTGTAGCCAGGGATTACAAGAAATGGTTCAGAGGTTAGCATGAGAAATCACAGTGCGAGACCACTTCACGGGATCATGACCATCAAAAGCATATTCAATAGGTAATGCCACCCTGTGGAAGATGTTCTTTAATCACTGTATCCGAACCACTGAGTCCGATTTAAAAAAAAAAAGTAAAAGGGACAACACCATCAAATGGAATGTAACTCTTCAGGACGTGCAAGGATGAAAGGACAAAGGGACACTTGATGTCATTACAGGGACGTAGAGTTAAGGGGAATATGAAGAAGAAATACTACACAGAAAGAGCGGTGGACACGTACAACAGAATTCCTAAACACGTGGTGTCAGTTAGCACCGTTTCTGTCTTCAAGCTTATCCCTGTCTTAATCGCATGTGCATTCTTTTTATCAATTGTATTTATTGATGCTGCAGTGACCATGTTAAAGGGGAACTGTCATCAATGTACACCTAAAACCATGGGACCTATAGGCCCCAATGAGCTAAAACACATGAACCATACCTTTTTAAAATACTTTAACTGTTGAAATCCATAAGTTTATTTGGTTGATCCTGTGACCATCTGCCCGCCATTACTGTGCAAGAGATCCCCGCAGCCAGCCCCCTGATGACCTGACTGATGGGCTAAGCGGTGGGAGGCTCCTATGTGTCAGTATCGTTGCCGTAAAATTGTGACAGGTATTAAGGGCATGTTTAGTCTTCTAACACTGGTACAGATTAACCAAGGAAAGCCCTTTCCTCGGTAGATCTGTACCAGTGTTAGAAGACTAAACATGCCCTTAATACCTGTCACAATTTTACAGCACTTATACTGACACATAGGAGTCTCCTGCAGCTTAGCCTGTCAGTCACCTCATCAGAGGGCTGGCCATGAGAGACTCTTAAACAGTAATGGCAGGTGGAGGGTCGCAGGATCAGCCAGATAAACTTAAAGATTTCAACAGTTAAAGTATTTTAAAAAGGTATGGTCCGTGCTTTTTAGCTCATCAGGACCTTTAGGTCCTGTGGTTTTACGTGTACATTGATGACAATTCCCCTTTAAACACGTGTTAAACTATGGAACTGGAATTAAATTAATAATGTTTCTAGCAGAAAATTATGGAAACCCACTATGTGGGAAGTAGACTATAGATATATATGGGTGTGTGTGTGTGTGTGGTTAGTAAATAGGGAACTGTGTATTATGAGGCTATATATAGGATAGTGCATGGGGAACGGTTGACAACAGGGCTATTCTTTCACCGAGTTGGCACTATGACGACGGATTACCTCGAGCGCAGCTCGAGGGTAATCCGTGTCATAGTGCCAACGAGGTGAAAGATGCCCTGTTGTCAACTGTCCTCATGCACTTTCTTTATAGTGTATGGTGGAACCTCGTTTTTTTTGGGGGAAAAAAAAACAGTTACTAGAAGGAAAAAAGAATTTACATTGTGAACTTTTTCTCACTAACCATTAATACTGCCCCCGATATTGCTGCTTTCGCCATGTGTCCTGTCTATGGAGTGAGCCCTAACTGTCAAATGCTGCACGAGAACACAGTGTGACGTTCGCAGTACAGTAGAAAACATCATTCTGTTGTACTGCGAACGTCACTAGTGTGTGACTACAAGGTTTCAGAAACGATCGATTTCGGTGGAGAACGACGTTCCACCATACACTATAATACCATTGAGAGGTTCTGGGGACATGTGAACCTTGAGAGCGACACTCAGGATGTTCCAACATGTCCCCAGAACCTCACAATGGTATTCTAGCTGACATATCACAGTCCCCTATCTTTTATATTTTTTTGTAATATATGGATGTGAGCTTTACATTTTTCATTTAAAAAGTTTTACTCACCATAGAGAATGAAGCCAATGATTCTGGGCTGTAAACTCGAACCAACCAACTTGAGCGCCATTAAATTTTAACCTGTCCTCATTTACATGTCCTTGGTCATTTTGTGCTATTTTTTTCCATTTTATTTTCTCATCAGCTGAAGAGCCAGCCGTCTTTTACTGCATGTGATGATCACAGTAAAAGCTGAGAGCAGTGCATGCGGCGCAGGCTGTGAGTTATTTCCCATAATACTATCCCTGGAGCTGCATCATTAGTACTCCGAGATCTCATAATACTAATAAAGAATTCCAATGATGGTATTACAGGACATTTTTTTGTACATTTTTTTATAGTATTATTATGAAGATCCAAGTGTGTGTCTAGATAGATAGATAGGTAAGCTAAAAAGACAAAGAACCCCAGCAGTACCAGCCTAAATTTTTATGGTGATTTGTATATACATCCCATAATGCTTTGCATTATGGGGATATGTGTGATTTTGTACTTTGTGTGTATTATTGTGTGTGTATATATATATATATATATATATATATATATATATATATATACACATATACACACTATATATATATATATATATATATATATATATATGTAGTCCCTTTCTAGTTTGTTGTTGTCAGTACCCCCCATCATGTATTCCTCTCCCAGATTTTTGTGCCCCAAGTGCATGATTTCGTACTTTTTTGCATTGAATCCAAGCTGCCACACTCTTGACCACTCATCCAACTTTCCTAGGTCTCTTTTCATACTATCCACCCCACCTGGACAGTTAACTCTATTGCAGATCTTAGTGTCATCCACAAAGAGGCATACCTTCCCTTTCAGCCCCATGCAATGTCACTAATGAAGGCATTAAGGAGGATAGGCCCCAGCACTGAACCCTGTGGCACCCCGCTGGTTACCCCCCTCTCC
The DNA here is from genome assembly GCA_016271365.2 of Neoceratodus forsteri. Taxonomy (NCBI): domain Eukaryota; kingdom Metazoa; phylum Chordata; order Ceratodontiformes; family Ceratodontidae; genus Neoceratodus; species Neoceratodus forsteri. The sequence continues at coordinate 62,194,967 of JADMNL010000033.1, forward strand.
TCGGATTGAACTCCATTTACCACCACCCTCTGTGTCCTATTGCTCGGCCAATTCCTGACCCAGTTTACCACCTATGGTCCCAATCCCGGATTGCCCCATTTGTTTATTTGTTTACTAGTCTCCTGTGCGGGAATATTTCCCCATGTATGATGGTAGCCAATTAGCATATTATGTTGACAATTAGTTAATTACACATTTAATTTATTAACGCTTAAAACATCTTAGGGTTCCCAACCCTTTTACCCCTATAATTTATACTGTCTATATATTTACTACCACTGTATTAATGTATTATTATTAACACCTTAATAACACATTACTACCCAACACACTACAAACCCCGCCAATAACACATGTAATAAGCCTCTTAAAAACACAAGTCACAATCCCCTTAACAGCACATGTAACAAGCCCCTTAATAAAACATATAACATTTACCTTACCCACTCAACACTATGGTAAAACATAGGACAGAACCAACAGTGTCCAACCTAATGCATTATATAAAATAAAAGATGGCAAAGTCCGGCATACTCATATAATACATAGATACATAGACAGTGTCGGCAGATAAGGACCTATGGCCCACCCAGTCTGCCCATTTGAGCTTGTAAGTTCAGTTTGTTTTCCTAGAAGTCTGTTGCACCTTACCCCTGACCTCCAGAATTCCTTTATGTCTATCCCATGCATTCTTAAATCCGTGATTGTTTCAGCCCCCACCACTTCCTCTGGCAGGGTGTTCACTTGTCCACCACCCATTCTGTGAAGAAATTCTTTCTCATGTTTCTCTGAATCGTCCTCCCTCCAACTTCATCCCATGCCCTCTAGTCCTGGAACATCTTTTTCGCTTAAAAATAGTGTTTTCCTGCACCCTGTTCCTCCCTGTAAGATACTTGTATGTCTCTATCATATCCCTCCTCCTCCTCTCCTCCAGGGAGTACATGTTCAGTTCCTTGACCTGTCTTCATGGACTTGTGATGCAATCCATGCACCATCTTTGTTGCCCTCCTCTGAACCTTCTCTACCCTGTCTATGTCCTTACGTAGGTATGGTCTCCAGAACTGTACACTGTACTCCAGGTGGGGCCTCACTAGTGTCTTGTATAGCGGAATTATGACCTCCCTTTTCCTGCTGGTAATGCCCCTGCCTATACATCCCAGCATCCTATTTGCTTTACCTGCTGCCTTGTCGATTGTTTCCCTACTTGAGGTCATCACAGATGATAACCCCAAGATCCCTTTCCTGCTTGGTGCATGCTATATCCTCACCCCCCAACTGATATATATTGTGCCAGGGTTTTTGTGCCCCATATGCATTATCTTGCACTTCTTTGCATTGAATTTCAACTGCCAAACCCCTGACCATTCTTCAAGTTTCTGCAGGTCGCTTCTCATTCTGTCTACACCCTCTGGTGTGTCTACTCTGTTACAGAGCTTTGTGTCATCAGCGAACAGTGAAATTCTGCCTTCTAGGTCCTGCGCAATGTCACTGATGAAGATGTTGAATAAGACCGTCCCAGCACTGATCCCTGTGGTACCCCACTGGTCACTCTTCCTCTGTGGAGTGACAGCCATTTACCACCACCCTCTGTGTCCTGCTATCCAGCCAGTTACCTACCCACCACACTACTGTCCTGCCCACACCCATATTCCCCAGTTTGTGTAATAGTCTTCTATGTGGCACAGTGTCAAAGGCCTGCTGAAGTCCAGATAGGCCATGTCCACTGCCCTCCCTGATCCACCTCCCTAGTCACCCAGTCAAAAATTCAATGAGGTTGGTCTGACATGACTCCCCTGTGAAACCATGCTGCCTTGGGTCCTGTAGTCCATTGACAACCAGATGTTCCACCAATCTCTCCTTCAGTAGTGCTTCCATGATCTTTCCCACTACCGAGGTGAGGCTGGCTGGTCTGTAGTTCCCTGCTTCCTCTTTGTTCCACTTTTGTATAAGGGGACTACATCTGCTGTCCTCCAGTCTTTGGTACCTCCCTGTTTCCAGTGATCGGCTAAACAGGATAGCCAGAGGTTCAGCCACCACCTCTCTTAGTTCTTTAAGGACCCTGGGGTGCACCCATCTGGCCCCATTGCTTTATCAACTCTTATTACTTCCAGTTCCTTCAGGACCTTTCGTGTAAAGGGACTTGTGTCCATTTTGCACCATTCTCACCCCTTATACTCCTTCAGACCCATTACCCTCCTCTTCCTCAGTAAAGACTGAGCAGAAATACCTGTTCAGTATGTCAGCTTTACTGTTGTCATCCTCCACATGACCCCCATCCTCCCCCTTCAGTCTCACTATCCCTCCTTTTGTCTTTCTTTTCACTTATGTACCTGTAAAGGTTTTGTCCCGCTACCACTGATTTTGCAATGTGTTCTTCTGTCTGAGCTTTGGCTTCCCTTACTGACCTCCCTGCCTCCCTTTGCTTCTCCTGGTACTTCTCCCTATCCCCTTCTACCTGTGTCTTTTTGTATTGCCTGAATGCAATCTTTTTGGCTTTCACTTTCTTTGCTACCTCTTTGGAAAACCATAATGGCCTCCTCTTCCTTTTCCTCTTGCTAACCTGCTTAATACATAATTCTGTTGTTCTTGTAATAATACCATCTCAGGGTCAAACAAGCTCATAAAGGCCATGCACTCATCAGGCTTGTGACTTAATGACTTGTTCGACCCCTCAATGGTATTATTTCTCTGTATATCACACTTTGTCATAATTTATTCTAAATATATATATATATATGTGTGTGTGTGTAATATATATATATATATATATATATATATGTGTGTGTGTGTGTTCCTGATGTCAATGTTATGGTTGTACACATGGTCTCACTTGCATTCTCAGGGTGTCAGATTAATGAACCAGAGGTAAGTGACTCTAGAACTCATCAGAATGCAAGTGAAATCCTTGGTAGTGCAGGCAATGAGTGGCTCGATGGGTGGAGCTGCAGATCTGCAGGACATGTGCACCTGCAAGCACACATACTGACATGATGCTGCAGCAGGGGTCTGGGAAGAAAAGGGACAAAGGGAACCTTGGACTACATAACACCCTGCTCATCTCCCCCAACCCACACCACCACCCAAACACCTCGAAGCATCTGGGTTTGTACCTGGGGGAGAAGACAGACTTCTCTCTCTGGCACCACCAAGTGGGCAAGCCATGGGAGACTAGCTCCAGGTAAGGTCCAGGGGAGGTGGCTGCTGGCTGAAGGAGGGGTGGGGACAGGAGCCAACAAGCCACTCAAGGACTAAAAATGTTGACAGAAAAGAAAACAAAATCTTCCAGCTGAATTTGCCCATCTCCAAGGCAACTATGCATGGGAAACTCTTTGCAGAGTAAGAGTGTCTGAGGCACAGGGGACAGGAGCACTCCAGGTGGCTGGAAATGCTTCCTCACCTTTCAGTGTTTATATGAGTACCTAGAAAGTTTGGAAATAAACAATTCAGATTAGCCAAAAGTGATCTTATGATTTCCAATGTGTGAAAAAAAAAAACATCAGAATGTGCTGGTTGAAAGTTTGCCGGAATTCTCACAAGTGGAGCTGAATGTGTACCAGTGACATTTATTTTATCTCTTCAACTCTCCAGAGTCCCTTCCCCCATTACCTTTTCCCCCTTGTTTCCTTTCAGCCCTCGAAGACCGTAGGAACCCTGAGAAAGACAAAAAGACATGAAATCAATAAAAAGTTTGTATAGGGACCTCTGAGAAGAGTTATCAGTTGAACAGTCCTCCTCCACATAACTCCAAAAGTGGTCAAACTACCCACTCCATAGAGCATACAGATTAGGGAGATTATATTTCAGATCTGCATGCAACCCCATAGAAACATAGACACTGCAACAGAAAAGGACTAGTGGTCCATCCAGTCTGCTGGACCCCCCCCCCCCATTTCAGTCAATGTGACCCCAACTGTTTTGGATCACCTGAACCAAATGCTTGGAAAGCTGAGCCACTCAGGATCTCAGTCAGAGTTGGATCTCTGAAGGGTTATCTACACCCCGACATGTGGCCCAGCATGGATTCAGACACAGACCACCTTCTGAGGGGGGCTGACTCCAATTGGTCCTTATCTTCTAAGTTAAATTATTGAGATCTGGGTCAGACCGATCTGGGCCACTAGCATGGTTGTCAATGGCCTAAAATGTGGCTTCCAAATGCCAATCCAGACAACCTCCACTTTTTTTTTTTAGTAAAATATAGTTTTTAATGTTTCTGACATTTTTGACATTTATATAATTATATAGAGTTTTGCAAAGCATTTTATGCACTTGACTAACAGCCCTTTATATTATGATGTACTATGTCATTGTCAATGTTAGAATACTGCTTTAATTACAAAAACTTTTTTTGCTCATCAGTATGTATAAGCTCATATATAAAATGAACATCGTAATAACCTAGCACCACCCCGTAATGAAGCCTCTTGAAGGAGGTGCTACATAAGGGTGCTGGGCGTTTGTATGCAAGCACTTAAATGAAGTTTAAAACTCGAGAGTTCTGTAATGGTGTGTGCACCCTTTTTGTTGATTTTGATGTGGACCACTAGCAGGGTTGTCAACAGCCTAAAATTTGGCTTCAGAATGCCGATCCAGATGACTCCCACCTTGACTCATCCAGGTCAAATTCCAAGAGACTGGATCTAAAAACTTAACTAATTGTTGCCCTGCCCACCCCTAATGCAAACAGTGAAGAGAAAAGCAAACTTAGACAGGCCAAAAACAATGACTGGACTCTCTACAGGAAACATGGTTCCCTTTGCACAGCACAGCTGCAGAGAAAAACAAACAAGGGAGCACTCAGTCCCGAACACATAGACAATCTTTCTGTTCAAGTGTGAGCGCTTTTTCTAGAATTTAGAAAAATTCTGCCTTGTTCTGCATGATTCCATGGGTTAGGAATTCTGAAATTACAAAAGCAGAATGTTTTGATTAGTAAGCCACGGTTTAACATTAGCGACGTAGGAAGTTGCCAAAATTAGCCTTGTGAAATAATATGCGAAAATTGCACACTTGGCAAATTTTGAATTCGCAAAGTTCACACTTCGCGAACTTTTTAACTTTGCTGCATCTCTAGGTTACATAAACCGCAGATTCCTTTTCTGCAATCAGGTGACAATTATCCTGCAGAGTACATGACCGCAGCAAGTTATTCCATAGTTTATATAGAACTGCTTTCTGGAATTCCACAGAATTCAAAAAAGAAATTCCAAAAAGCATTTGGGAAGCAGAATTGCCATTCTGTAGAATTCCACATTCACCATCTCAGTTTTGTACCTTTTTTGTTGTTTTTTTTTTACTCTTTCTACACTTAATTGCCCCCTTAATTGTTCTCATTAAACGTGGACAAAAATAATGTCAGCTGATCCCACATTTCCCATTTTGGTTTTTACAAATCGCTCACCTTCACACCACGACCTCCTGGATAGCCTATTGGACCCTGGGCACCTACAAGACCCTAACAGAAAAAAAAGCATATTAATGTACTTTAAAACAACAACAAAAGAAATACAGATTCAGTATTGCATTGAAGAGCCTTGTTTATGACAGGACAGGAAAGAGAAAAGAAGAGTAAGGGAGGATTTAAATCAAGTTTATAAAATAGGTAAAAAATAATTTCTCAATTTGATTCGCTGATAGGACCTTTGATCCGTGTCCTTATCAACATGTACCTGTACCAACAGGCCCTTTTTCCCCTGAGCAATCTCACAATGACCACAAATCACTAACCTACCAGAGCTCCAAAATGTTCTAAAAACTAGGCACACAACAGGCACCACCAAAGCAAAGCATCGCAGCGCCGTAATAGCAGGCACCAACCAACAGTATCCTGTCTCTGTCTCATTACACAGAAAAACAGTGACATAAATTCATCCATACCTTTTTTTTGTCACATTAAAAAAAAAAAACAGAAATACCTTAGTGACTGAAACAAGGACTGCTCCCTGCCAACGTCTTTCACGTTCACAGCATCCTGCCTCCATGCTCGTTGCCCCATCCCCTTCACAGACTGTGCTTTAGAAGTTCAGCATCAACTGCAGCAATAATGTTTCTATCAAACAGTAACTGCTTCTATTTCTACACATTATGAGGGCACTATGCAGTAAAAGAAACTCAAAAAAAAAGCGCAACCCAGAAGCAGCTGTATACAGCGGTTGCTCTGGGACACGCTAATTCCAAAACAACCAAGCCGCTGTCATCAATATACAACCAAACAGTAAATAATAATAAAATAAATGAATAAAAAAAAATAAGTCTTTCTGTCTTCTGAAATGGATACACTTAAAAGCAGACACACAAAAGCAGAAGCCCTCTACTCACTCTCAAAGCAGCCGCTCGCTGCAGCAGTGTGACCTTAATACTACATGTAAACGAGAAGCAGGGTAAGAAATTAACAGTATTTGAAGAGAGGAAAGACAACGGTGAATTAAAAATATATCCAGACAGAAAAACCTAGCCAGTATCTCTGCTTCTCTGGGGGAGGGGAGGTAAGGGGGCAGCATGCAGTTGACATCACCATATTACAGAAACTACCTAAATACGGGGACTATTTTACAACTTTAAGTTTTAAAACCTCAAATTCTTAAAATGTTTTCCCTCTTTTTATTTTTTTCCATAAATAGTAACTTGGATAACCCATTTTATTAGTGCAATAAAACACTCCGAGGTGTGGGTTATTTCCTGATAAGAGCACGTCCAGGTGCATAAGGCACTCAGTGCAAGCGCCTCATTATCTTATCAGGAGATAACCCACACCTTGTCGTGTCTTATTGCTTGCGTGTGAAGTAGAGGGAGATGGAACACTTCTGCATAACCTAAATATTGAATTATAAGCTGATGGGAAAAATCAAACGGTGAAGGGAAAATCACTAGGGGGCATAGTAAGCAGCTGCTGGGAAAGCAAATCTGATGGGATCTAAGGAACCACAAAGAATAATGGGAGTATGAAATAACCTGCAGAGCTGGGAAGCCACATCTGAGACACAATGAGTCAGATATTCAAAACTTTGCCTCGGGGCTAAATTAGCACTGCCCGGTGTGCTAAATAAGCCCGGATCCAACAGCTGAGTGCTAAACCTGCTGAATATAGCGTGTTAAGGAAGCCGGACAAACTGGTCTGGGAGTGCAGTGCAAAAATAGCCCGGAAATAAGACAGCTCTGAAAATAGCAACCAGGATGTGCAAACCACAACAGCATCCCAGTTCACAGCGACGTGAAAGAAGGTAGAGGTGAACTATATAGCCAATGTGTGTGCTAGCAAAGGAGTGGAGTCAGTAAAGCTGCAAGTAGCAGCGCATGTGAAATTACGTTGTGCAAAAATGTACAATGTTTCTGAAACGTTTTGTGCAGTGCAAATACATTTGCACAGGTTTAGCATGGAGCTAAGCCATTTGCCCAGCACAATCACATTTGCCTGGGGCAAAACTTTGCTACATTCAAACATGACATGCAAATGAGCCTACTTAGGTAGTCTGTGGGCAAACATCCAGATTAGCATCTCATAATGACCTGATTTGCATGCAGTTTGCCCAATGCTATTGCAGAGTCCCACAGTTCCACCTGTAGGTCAGTCTGGAAGTACAGGGGCTACTGGATCTGCCCACAGCTCCACCTGTAGGTCAGTCTGGCAAATATGGTGGTAGCTGCAGGCTACAATTATACAGTACAGCATAGAATATTGTGTACCAGGAGACTACACAGCACATGCACAGGTGGTGGTGCTGCATGCAATTGTCAAGCTGTCGTTCATGCTACAGTGCACAGCAAACACTACAATAGCAAGGGGGGCAGTAGTGTGAGGGACACAGTAATGCCTATGGTGCGTAGGGCAGTGATGACCACTGCACTATACATAGTGACAGGCCCAACTTGCAGGTGTTTACTGACAGTAGACATTACTGGTATGCTGTTGTGCGATCCACAGATGCTGCACCACTGGCATGGGATGCTCACAGTGACATATACAGGTCTGGCTGTGTGTGCTGTGGTGTCTGTACAGATCTGTGGTATTTGGCTTGGGGGACACATACCATCAGACAGGCACACTAGTGTTGGGTTATTTCCAATACTGACCCATGTGCACTGCATGGGTTGTCCCAGCCTTGTGGCTGCACCCAGTCTGTGGTGCAGCCTGGCCACTTGTACACCCTCCCCTGAACACCCTCCATACCCAAGGTGATGCATGTGTGTGCTGGCATCTGTTGGTGTCCACCAAAGGGTGGTCTGCAGGTGTGTGCTGTATGGCTGCACTGCCATGGTGTTCACTGGGAGCCGGATCACCACTTAACTGCCTGGCATGGCTGGGACTGGTGGCAGATGATGGCATCATAGGGATGCCATCAGTGAGCAGCATGTTTCTTGTATGTCTGGCTTATTTCTGTGTGTCATACTTACTAGTTAGGGTCATGCAAAGCCACACAAAGCCACAAAGTCACAAAAAGCTGGTTTGCCCGAGTAAAGACTACCTTTTCCTGGGTGGTAATTTGCACTGTGCAAAGTGTTGCACTAAGTCGCGCAAAAATACTTTGTGCGGTGCTATTTGCTCAATATTGCATTGCATCTGTATTCATGTACACGCCCCCTCAGTTTGCCCCTTGCATACATTATAATTCTGCCCAGTGCTAATGCAGTTTGTGAGTGCTATTTGACCTTTTGAATGTAGCAGACCCATGCTAACCCTGCGCAAATGGTTTGCACCCAGCGCAAAGTTTTGAATATCTGGCCCTATAGTCTTTAATGGTTGGTATAGACAAATCCAGGAGGGAGGTAGAGCTTGAGCTCTGAAGTTGAAAATAAGGATGGGAGAACCAATTTAGATAAGTTTAGAACCTGTGCCATTTTCTGTAAAAGAAACCTAGCAGAACTTTTTTCCAGTTTTCATAAAGTTCTGGTAAGTTTTAAGACTCAGTCATGGAATAGTAAATGGATTCCTCCAGCCCTACACACACTAGCAGTTTTATTCTCCAACTAGAGAGGGAAGCACAGTGATTACATACAGCTGCTGCTAAATAAGTCTCCGAATACTGGCAAGGGTTAACACAAACAGGCTGTACCTGGAAAGGCACTGGCTGGTCAGGTCTTCAAATCATGGTGTGCATAATTTATCAAAACCTGCTGTCATAATTTAATTCTGCAGTTTTGGCAAATGTAGAAGCAGACACAGACCCCATACCCCCACCCCCATGGAGCCCAATTGAGCAGCCACATGGACTTTGGGATAAATAACCTAGAACAGTGATGTAGACACCAACAATGCTGTTACTAAGACAACCATGTGTGAGCATTACTTTGTCAATGTTATGGCTTCTTCTGGGACTTCGATCTTACTTTACCAAAGTGCGAGCACTGGGAGGCCGACTATCATCACGCAGAGGCTATGCCACAAAGGGGTGGCTCATCCCAAACACAAGAACACGCAGAAACAGTTGAGCACTCCAGACACTAGTACTGCTTCAACATGACAATGACAAAAATGCCAAACGAATTCTGCACAAATATAGAGATGGAGACAGCCACTGAATTTGTGCTAAATAAGCTCTTTAACTTTTTGTATTTTTTTTTTTTAATGCATAAATTCAAAAGTGCAGGATACATACAGGTGCATTGATTCACTCATGTAGGAGAAAATGCAGCAAGCTCATAGTAATTGTATGCAGCCACTCTAGCAGTAAAAACACAGTAAAGCTACTGTTTACAGTTCAACGTCTCTTGTATGACGCAGTTTAGTTCATCGAAGATTTGTTAACGCAGTAACCCCTGGATAAATATCCAAAGTAAGTGGGTAAGTGTCCCACAAGATGAAGGGGGTCCAAGGCCACATAAAGCCCTGGTGCTTGGCCCAACCAGAGCTTTCTCAAGGGGCGTGGCTTGAAATTATACTGTATTTACAGCAACTTTTAGACCAGAGTTGCTGTACGCTTTATTTTAAAGTCCCTGTAGAACCCAGAATTTACCCATAATTCTGTATGTCCACACAATCAGGCATCAAGTGGGTCTGTCTCCACTTTGGTGTACACCAATTAGGCATCAAGGGGGATTTGTCCCCACTCTGGCATTCACCAAAACTCGGCAGAATTCGATTACAACAACAGCAGGGTTTATTAAATTACCTACTAGAAAATCCAGAGACCTTGTCAGCCAGGGTAAGTGCTTTTTGAGGGGCAGCCCCTAGTGTTCATTAGTGATGAACAGACTTGGGTGATTATGATCTGGTAGGACTTTTTTTTGAATTTAGGACTTCACAGAAAATTTGAGGATAAAATAGGAGAAGGAATCAAGGCTGAGTATTCCAAGGAAGTATGGCAAAAATTGCTTACAAATGTTTATAAAAGTATCAAGAATTCCCAAGGGCACTTTATTCAATAAAAGCTATCATATCAGTGCTATCAGATGACAGCACATTTAGAAATTATTGTACTGACAAATGATGGGGGTTGTTGGAGATGTTCTGGAAAGCATACAGATTTCACACACAAATTTATGGACATGTCCTTATATACAAAATTCTTGGTGTCATATTGTTGAGATAATATCAGTAATTATCTGGAAAAAAACAAACATTTAAGCCTAACATCATGATACAGGAAAACTGTGTAAAACTTGAATACACTGGCAAAGCGACAATACTGGAAGTTGTCAGCATGCCTGCGTTTCAAAATGTTAATATTAGCAAATTGAAGAACAAATGTGATTCCTCTTTACGTAAGTATGGGTAAACTTACCTCCACTGAGAAAATCTATCACATGTTAGTTGATAAAACCGAAGACTATGATTTAGTCCAATAGCCCAGGGAGTCCTGCTGCCCAGCTTTACAAATGTGCTTACCTTCTTTTATCAGGGCAGTGCCTGCAACCTGTCCAAATGGAACATCACCTATAGCAACATATGGCGGTTTGCTTTATGTGCTCCAGTGCTGACCCACCACTGTATGCTATGGTTATGGCTGGCTATATCTGCCCCCTGTCATCATCTATATACCATGGGCTGTTATCGGCAACATTATCAGGTCATCCAAACCCACCACAATGGTGGCTCTATTAACTCCCTCAGACCGGGCCTACCCCTTGCGATCTAATGATCTGCCACTCCTTGCTATATGCATGTGCTCCTCTAAAATGGATGAGCAGGCTTTCACTATCTTTGCTCCTTAGTCTTGGAACTCCCTCCCTCCTTACCTTAGGGTCTCTCAGTCCAACCCTAATTAAAAAAAAAAAAAAACTTAAATTCTTAAGTTCCACAGACAAATGTTCTTATTCTTGTACTGTAATGATTCCAGCCTGTATGCTTTGCTTATCTCTTGTCATATTAGTGTATTTATTATCTCCAGCATTTTGTGTAATCGTCTCGGGCTGCATTATGTTTTTGCTCCATGCTAGTTGTTGCTTCATCCGTACCTGTGTGTTATTTACCTGCTCATTGTAAGACTGTTACTAGGACACATTTTGTGCATCATTATTATTCTTCTGTGCCTTATATTGTTACCTTTGCTGCTTCATGTAATTTCACTGCCTTATTGTAACCTCCCGGGTCATGCCTGAAAATAGGCATTTCTTGTCTAGTGCACCTACCAGGTTAACAAAAATTAATAAATAAATAGTATGTGGACCAATCGTTAAAGACCACTTCGCATGAAATGTTGCCTCTAAGATTTGTCTGAGTTTAAAAAGGAGAAAAAAATTAAATACCGTAAATGCAATACCTACTGATCAGAGTTCCAGAAAAATGATGCAGATAATTGTTGATATACATCAGATGACAATCAGTTGAATGCATGTAAGTTGAAAATTATTAACAATATTACAAACAGAAAACAAAAACACATAGCAGAATAAGTGTCACAACAGTTTGTAAGAAAGTACTTACAAAAACAACATGGAACAATGAAAAATATGGAAAACAAATCCCATTAAAGTAAAATGAAGTGGTTTTAAACAAAATGATTTGAAACTTTTGTTATTTATAGTAAACAAAACTGGGGCTGGATTTTCAAAGGGTGACACATGGCTTGCATCAAACTCTTTTTTGGCATAGCTGCGCCAAACACCTTTGCCGCAACTGCGCCCTATTTTAGGAGTGTGTTGTTGCGACACTTTTCCCAATTTATGGCAGTTTACGCCAAATATTTGGTGCAAGCCCCATAAAAGGCGTACCTGGGATTGCAGCAAGCTAGACCAGAAAAAGTTGGTCTAACTTGTGGCAATTGGTGCACGGCATGGAAAATCCTGGTCGCTGGTCGGGAGAATGGCGCAAACTCTGAGCACCATTTGTTCGGCACACTCGTGGCTTGCGCTGTTTCGGATGTTTTGAAAATCTGGCCCCTGTTCTTTAAAATATCTGCCACATAATGAAAATTATAACATTAAAGCACAAGTGTTGTGCACTCTCCTAAAAATGGCACTCGGTTCACGTAATTATTGTTAAGCTCACTTGGATAAATTCTAGCAAAAGTTAGTCAATCTTTCACAGCAACATCATGCAAGCTCAAATTTTCACAGACCATTTGTAAACACACTTTATTTCAAACGGTACTTTCATAGGAGGGTTTTTTGCAGCCTCCGTCCCTCCTTCCCACATGATTAAAGTACCCATTTGGTGTCTTCTATCCTCACCTGGATACCCTTTTCGCCTCCTGGGCCTTCTCTGCCTGGATGACCCTAAAAATTAAAAGCAATATATAACAGAATTAGAGACAGAGAGAGACAGTTCTAATAAAACCAAAAAAACAGACCCCCCACCCCCAGAACTTAGCTGGTTCTCAAATTTAGAAATGAAAAAGAATCTTTCCTTAACAATCAGCACTAGCTAGCCAATGCAGTGGTGTGGAGGGTCGAGGTGCTGGACCCCACACCTACCAACATGCTGGCGACCTGGCTCCGGGATCAGGTCAGGGTCCCTGGGGATCAGCCAGGTGAGGGAGGGAGGATTGAGTGCCCTAGTGACTGCTTTCCTTTCTTGGGGAGGGGGGATCCTGTGTCCAGACACTTGACTGCCACCTGTGGGAGGCCAGCTGGCAGCACCAGTGGGAACAGTTGAGCTTAGTGGGGTGAAGACGGCAGATGCTTGACGAGCAGAAGGAAAAAGCCCCAGCCACTAGACTTCCCCCGTAGACCCCCCATGACCCTATGTGGAAGTCCACCCACAGTGATGTATAACCAGTAAGACCACTAGATAGCCCCATGATAGGGCTGGAGGGCAGCCACCCACCAAGGACCAGAAAAGATGAGAAATAAAGACTACTGATAAATAAACAAAATTCAGCTCTCACAGCCTGCAGTGCAAAATGAGCAGTTAGCATGAACATATAATTAATAAACAAAAGGATGCCATGCGGCATGTGGAAAGATAAATAGGATGCTGGGATTTATTAGGTAGAGATTTACCACTTGTGGAAAAGAGGTAATTATGCCATTGTATAGGACACTGGTGAGGCCACAGATCAAGTACTGTGTGCAGTTCTGGAGATCACACCTGAAAAAGGATACGGGCAAGCTGGAGACAATACAGCAGAGGGCAACCAAGATACCACATGACTAGCAGGGTAAGACTTATGAGGACAGGTTGGGGAAAAGTTTTAAAGGGATGTGAATAAGCAAACAAGGTGTGAGGCAGCTAATACTACTGTAGAAGGAGCCAAAAGACAGAGAGCACTCACAAAATGCAGCGGATTTCGGCTTCACCTTCACCACCAGGCTGAAACACATGCACGCTATGGTTTGGTTAATACTTTAATGTTAAAAATCTACAATCTAGCAAAAGCACACACAGAGACACCCCTCAACCAGTATGCCAAACATTTTCTCCCTTACACTTAGCGCTTTCTCAAGGCTTGAGAAAGCACTAAGTGTAAGCGCGAAAAGTGGATTGTTGGTTTTTAACATTAAAGTATTAACCGAACCACAGCCTGTGTGTATCTCAGCCTGGTGGTGAAGGTGAAGCTGAAATCTGCTGCACTTTGGATGGGAAGAAGTACTTCCTCAATGAAAAAGTGGTGGATACCTGGAACAGTCTACTAGTGAGATGGTGCTAGTGAAATCAGTGATGGGCTTCAAGCATGCATGGGATAGGCACAAAGGAATCTTGGTAGGAAAGCAGGAAGGGCGGTAGTTGGAGGTCAGGTTGGGTCTGTAGTGACAGTATAGGCAGGGAAAAATGGGACTGGGTGGGCCAAGCGGTCCTTATCTGCAACACATTCTACGCCTGTAAATCTGAATGTCAACTTATTTTTTTTTTTGGAGGCAAATATTTCCTCTCCCTTAATTTTAGAAGTTTTGACTTTATTTTTGGAAGTTAGATAGTTTCAGAATGGAGCTACCTGTAGTTTTGTCTGGACCATAGAATGCTGCTGCCAACATTCCCAGCCATTCCTGCCTTAACCAGCAGAGGGCCTCCTGAGCACATGACTGGTCCACTTCTGTCTCGTTACACACCAGAGTTGGGACTAGCAGTCTAAGGGTTAAGCTTCTAGGGCAGTGGTGAGCTGTATCTCATATAAGAAAACATGTGAACATAAATCATTTGAATCAACTCTCACTCTTCCAGTCCGTCAGACCTCAGGTATAACTTATGATATATGGTCAGGACTGGTTAAGGCAATTCTCCTCGGTTCCTTCCCACATTCCCCACATTCCAGCGGACAGTGAGAGGGTCGTCTCACGCATCTATTAGAATGTTTAATAATTCTCTTGATTAATATCACCTCAGGGTTCCAAGTTCCTGCCGCCAGTCCAAGCGCATAGAGTCCTGCATTACTTTCACTTAGCCCCTTTGACACTGATATAGCACGTTCTGCACTGGTGGCAGAAAAAACAAGCTGTGTTATATAATCTTTTTTGCTGGTGGGAAACAATTATTTTTCTATTATTTTCTCCTGTCTCCGTCCCTCCTGGGACTGTCTCTCTGCTTCCCCTGGTTAGCCACACTCCCTCAGCACCAGCTCCAACCTGGCTGTAGTACTTGTTGGTCTACCACCCCCATCCCCCAGGCCACCAACCTGAGGCTGGTGTTGAAATAAAGTTCCTCTAGGCCAGGTGGAACCCAAGGGGCATTGGGCCGAGAAGCACCCATGAAGGAGAAGCCATTTTGCATTTTCTATGTTCCCTCCTCGGCTCTTGACACTGTCGAGCATGTGTCCTGTCACTGACATGCCCAGGTACAGACATCGTCTCCCTCACTGTTTTGATATGTCAGTGGATGCCTTCTCGCTCCTCAAGCTACAGGTGCCAACACATAATACATCAGGCCTGTCCTGACTCAGATGCAGGGGTCACTCAAGGAGCAGGACCACATGCTCCCAAGCACGCGCTCCCCAGGATAAAAAAATTTTGTCCTGGGCTGAAGCTCCACAAGCTGCTGCCAAATAGTGAGGATCTTCTTTGTAATGTGAAGAAGACAGATGGCCAGCACACACAGGTACTACACAAATATCAAACATTTATTACATGCCAGCCCAGTGGTGCTGAGGGCTGTGGCGCTGGATGCCTTACCTCGCGCTGTGCCGGCAACCCGTGTTCGGGAATGAGCATGGGCCACCGGAGGTCAGCAGGGGAGGAGAAGGATCACGCGCCTGATGGCTGCTCTCCTTCTCCAGGTGGGGAGGACTGCAGACCTCACTTAAATACCACCACCTGGGGGAACTTGGGTGTAAGGTGCAGTCAGAGGCAGCAAGACATG
Source organism: Neoceratodus forsteri (assembly GCA_016271365.2). Classification (NCBI taxonomy): domain Eukaryota; kingdom Metazoa; phylum Chordata; order Ceratodontiformes; family Ceratodontidae; genus Neoceratodus; species Neoceratodus forsteri. Next base: position 62,210,634 of record JADMNL010000033.1, read on the forward strand.
TTGGGAGGGGCAGATGTCAGCTGAGGGCCGGAGCAAAGGCACATCTCACCATGCCTTTGCCTTATTGGCCCTCCCGGTGCACTTACACCTGCAGGAGGTGGGAGAAAAAAAAACAGAAAAACACCCCGCAGTGGCGCCAGTAGACGGATCCCAGTAATGGTGATTGGAAGAACTCGAGGAAGACAGTGCAAGGTGCATGCTCAGCTACAGGTCTGGGGGAGTTAGAGGGACTCCTCCACCCCGTCCGGGTGGGGTTATCTGAAGTGCTCAGGGTCCGGGGTGGGCACCCGCCATGGGCTGGCAGGAACCTCAGGGGCTCCGATATAGTGACATATTGAGTCCCTGAAGAGAGGGGCTACTGCGGGAGGTAGGAGCATAAAGACAAAGTAAAAAAAAAAGCTATTATTTAACCAGTGCATGAGAACATCACATTAATCAGGCAGCTTCACCGCTTTGAGACACACTGCTTTTTCGTTAGGGTGAATGGCATTTTCTATGCCCCCTGATGAAGAAGCAGCAAGCTTTGAAGTGCCGGGGCTAGCTGATTAATGTGATTCACTTGTGCACTGACAGTTTGAATAAATTTTTGATATTTTTGCAGAACATGTTAGCACTGGTCCTCTGTTCTGTTTGTGAGTTTTGCCATACCCAAGCAGCGCACACACCTCACAAGTGCACTGCAGTTTGGGGTTTTGTAATGTGAACACTGGTCACCCACGCATTAGCGTGACATACTGCCTTTTTTGTCATCCTGGGGCCCAAAGCCTCTTTTTTGGACAATGGTGTCCACCAGTAACAAAAAACAGCTTCCACCACTGGAAACTGCCTTTTTTTTTTTTTTTTTTTTCAGTTTAGCTAATTAGTTGCGAGATGTTACAAGCACTTTTTCACCAGTGAATTTTCATGGAAATGTTTGGAAATTTATGGCATTCCCCTAACATCTACCTCTCATAAATTTTTATTCCTTTTTTAGGTTCTGACTATGGGCTGTTGGCAGAGAGAAGGGCCTGAGTTTTCAAAGCTTTGGAAGCAGGACTGGTGGCAGTCGTTTTGCCTCAGCCACATCACTGTAAATGCTCCAAAATATTTGTATGTGATTTTCAAACATTTTGATGCATTTGAGAAACTTTGGTCCCTTTATGGCAAAAAAAATGAAGTATGCTTCTTGTTTCTGACATGTATCCTTTTTGACATGCTACATGTGACGTAAAGCTAGACCACATTTGAGGAGGTCAAACTGTCATGTCGCACATAGAGCAGTTGCAGCAGAATTATGTCACAAAGGTTTGAAAACCCAGGCCAATATCTTCAGTTTCACACAGCTCTTGCTCAAAGGGGCATAGTCTACCCCAAGTTTATATACTTGTCATTCGCTTTTAAGAAATATAGAGGACCACTGGTCCAACTTCGCTATTAGACTCCCCGTTGACACAACAACACACAAAACTGGCCGGAATGTTTGCAGTGTTTCTGCCAGCGTCTCTGCAATGGGTTGATACTAACAGTACTGTGGCACTTTCTGTAAGTGAATAAAATGTTCTTGTATACTTGCAGAAGTTTTGCCTCATAGGCAGGCTTCCTGTGTTTGGTCAAATTTATTACTCCTAGAAGCTCACTGAGATTGTCCTCTGTCCCCTTTTTAAAACTACATAGTGTAGCTACACATGATGTAATGCCCTGAGGAGAAAATGGGAAGGCAGAAGTGGAACCAATGCGTACTACTTTCAGCAGTGTAGTGGAATCAAATCACCTAATTAATATGCATCGGATTGCTGCACTGCTCCGTCCCCCAAAACCTTTTTGCAATGCCTGCCATAGCAAGTATCAACCATGAAGGACTCAAGTTTTTGGTTTTTTTTCTTTTCAATGCCCGCTACCGTGGGTCTCTTTCACAGATGAGCATGCCTGTCCCTTCAGGAGAGGGCGATATTGCTAAATTGAGACACAGCTCGGTGGCATTGCTCCCAAAGTACTGTGCAGGAAGAATACAAAATACAAATTACGATGGCCTCAACTTGAAGAATCCAGATGACTGCAAGAAAAAGAGGTTGAATCAGAAGGGAGAAGACCCAAAACATTTCTCAGACGTGTTAATATGTATCGGCAGGACAGCAGTGAATAGGAAGGAACCACGCTGGTTTGGGGACTTCTTCTGATTAACCTACTTTGGACCTTTCCTCTGATCACTAGTGGCAGGGAGACAGACACCCCGCCGTCTGCTGTTGTCTCTGCTGCTGATCATGCTGCTCAAACTTTAACTTGCTGACTGATGTTTTTGGTTTCTTTTTACACATTTCAGTTATAAAAATTGCAATTTGCTGAACATGACTCTCCTGATCCCCGCTCTTAGTTGTCCTTTTACGTTCCCTAAATGTGGTTATTCCTAGCATCCATTCTATCACATACAGCCCCCGCCCCGAACAATGTGCTTTCAAGGCTACCACTGCTTATCCTAATATTATCCTCACCACCTACTCTAGTACAATTACTTATAGTGGCATGTCCAGAATGTTTCCGAAGTGCCTTCCTTTTCAAAAACCATGCTATGTGGCACACTTTACCAAAAGAAACAAGAAATGACAGGCTGGAGTAATTCTCAGTTCAATTCCCTCATGAATGAAAAACAATGTCTCACCAAAATGACAACATTGTGTGATCTTTCACACTTTTTTTGTGCAAAGTTTCATATCTCTCTATTTGGCAGAATATGATTTTGTAAACCAATATTTCTATCCCACCCCTGGAGATGCTTTCACGTTACTTTTTCAGTAAGGAAACAGTTGGAAACTTATGCACATGGTAGTGGGCAAAAAGTGATCAGGAATCACACTTGCTGAAAAATCAGAATTACAGAGCAAGTGACTGTAACACCAATGCCAAATGCGGAAATGATTCTTCAAACATCGTCTTTCCCTTTTATTTTGACTAGAAGGGAACCTGCCATCCTCATTGAAATGAATCATTACACCACTGAGAGCTACTTACAATTGGACCGTCAGCTCCTGGGAGTCCCTGTAGTCCCTTTTTGCCTGGAGGACCCTATTCAGAGACAAAAAGGAGAAAACAAAGAAACATTATTACAGATATAGGAGCTGGTTTATTCCCGCTGCAGTATTAGAGACATTAGGCTTGAGTTTCAAAGCTCTGTGCCACCATTTTAACTTAGTTGTCCTAGCTGTGACATAAACGTTTGACCAAATAAAAGGGGATGTAACATACCGAGCACTGTAGCCAGTTTTGGGCTCCTCAATGTTCAAGGGTCATTAAACTAGTAGAGAGAGTGCAGAGAAGGGCAACGACAATGGTAAACAGGAGTACAGGCCATGAAGAAAGGCTGAGAAAGTTGGACATGTACAGCTTGGAAATGAGAGGACTAAGGGCTGACATGTTAAAGGAGAACTGCGCTGACTCTGTTAGTCAGCTTTCCCAGTAGATGTTTTTTAAATACTGGTTCAAGTTATATTATTGCTCTAACTATCCAGGCTTTTCAATTATCTTAGTGGGTGTTTCTGATTTACATGCTGTTGGTAAGAACCATTTTAGAACTGTATGATGTAGTTTATGTCCCTATTCTACGCTTCTTTTGTTGGGATAATTTCAATTATGTTCTAGTATAGAACTCTGGGGTTGTTTGGGACATAAACTGCATCATATAATTCTAAAATGGTACTTACCACCAGAATGTAAAGAGAAACACCCACTGATGAGGTTACTAAAAGGCCTGCATAGATGGACCAATAACAGAATTTTAACCAATTCTTAAAAAACAGCTTCTATTGGGAAAAATGTCTTGCAGGTTCAGCGCAGTTCTCTTTCAGGTATTCAAAGCCTTTCATAATAAAGATCTGTGGGACTGTTTAGGCCTTGAAACAAAGAACTGCATGTATGAGGTTAGGTAACATGCAAGGCAGCTAAAAGGAGATCATTACAAAACTACTGAACAGAGAACTTTTTGTTTACCCAAAGGGTAGTTACAATGTAGAATTCCCTACCAGAATCTACAGTGACATGTCAGACAATAGATATCTTTAAAACAAGCTTGGACATGCACTTGAAAGCAGGCTGCATTACAGGTTATATCCATTGAGAAATGGCAAACGTATTAAAAACTCTAGTAGTCTACTTTTCTTGTATGCTTTCCTATGAGTCCTATATCTTCCTTTGATTCCTATGCCTTCATTTATCTTCTTTTGCCTTCCTATGTTTCATATGCCTTCTTTTGACTTCCTATGATTCATGATTCCTGTGCCTTCCTATGATTGATATGTCTATGCCTTCCCATGATTCCTATACCATTCCATGATTCCTAGGATTCCTAGTCCTTCCTATGATCCTTATGCTTTCCTGTGATTTCTATGATTCATATGCCTTCCTATGAATACTATGTCTTTCTATGATTTATATGCCTTTTTATGATTCATATGCCTGTCTATGATTCCTATGCTTTCCTATGATTCCTATACCTTCCTATGATTCCTATACCTCCCTATGATTCATATGCCTTACTATGATTCCCATCATTCATGTGCTGTCCTGTGATTCGTATGATTCCCATGCCTTCCTATGATTCAAGTGATTCATATGCCTTCCTATGATTTAAATGATTCCTAAGCCTTCCTATGATTCATATGTCTTTCTAGGATTCCTATGATTCTTATGCCTTCCTGTGATTCCTATGATTCATTTGCTTTCCTATGATTTCTATGATTCATATGCCTTCCTATGATTCCTATGATCTCTATGCCTTCCTATGATTCATATGCTCTCCTATGATTTCTAAGAGTCATATGCCTTACTATGACTCCTGTGCCTTCCTATGATTCCTATGTGCTCCTATAATTCCTATACTTTTCTATGCCTTCCTATCATTCCTATGTCTTCCTATGATTCCTATAATTCCTATGCCTCTCTATGATTCCTATGCTTTACCTGACTTTCTACGATTCATGTGATTCCTGTGCCTTCCTATAGTTCCTATGCCTTTCTAGTCTATGATTCCTATGATCCCTAATCCTTCCTATGATTCCTGTGCCTTCCTATGATACCTTACTATAATTTCTATGATTCATATACTTTCCTATGATACCCTACACCTTCCTATAAATCCTACGATTTATGAGTATTCCTATGACTCCTATGTCTTTCTATAATCCTGTACCTTCCTATGATTCCTATGCCTTCCTATGATTCATATTCCTTCCTACAATTCCTGTACCTTCCTATGATTCCTATGCCTTCCTATAAGTCCTATGCCTTTCTATGATTCCTATGACTCATATGACTTTCTATGATTCCTGTGCCTTCCTATACTTACTATGCCTTCCTATGATCTCTATGATTCCTATGCCTCCCTATGATTCCTATGCCTTTCTATTCTATTATTCCTATGATCCCTATGATCCCTAATCCTACCTATGATTCCTATGCCTGCTGATGATTCCTGTGATTGATCCCTATACCATCTTATGATACATTCCTATGATTCCTAATCCTTCCTATGATTCCTATGATTCATATGCCTTTCTACAGTATGTGTCCTATACCTTCCTATGATTCCTATTCCTTCTTATGATTTCTATTCCTTCCTATGATTCCTGTGGTTCCTATGAGTCCTCTGATTCCTATACCTTCTTATGATTCCTGTGATTCCTATACCTTCTTATGATTCCTATGATTCATAAGCTTTCCTATGAGTCCCATGCCTTCCTATGAGTCCTATGATTTATATGCCTTTCTATGATTCCTATACCTTCTTATGATTATTTTGATTCCTATGCCTCCCTATGGTTCCTCTGATTCCTATGATTCATAAGCCTTCCTGTGATTCCTATTCCTTCCTATGACTATTATTCCTTCCTATGATTCATGTGCCTTCCTCTGATTCCTCTGATTCCTATACCTTCTTATGATTCATAAGCTTTCCTATGAGTCCTATGCCTTCCTATGATTCCTATGCCTTTCTGTGATTCCTATACCTTCCTATGATTCTTTTGATGCCTATAACTTTCTATGATTCCTGTGTCTTCCTATGGTTTCTCTGATTCCTATGGTTCAAATTTCTTCCAATGATTTCTATGATTCCTATGCCTTGCAGTGGTTCCTATTCCTTCTTATACTTCCTATGATTCCTATTCCTTCCTATGTTTCCTCTGCTTCCTATACCATCTTACGATTCCTATGTCTTCCTACTGTATAATTCCTATTATTCATATACATTCTTATTATTCCTATGATTCCTATGCCTTCCTATGATTCCTATTTCTTCCTATGATTCCTGAGCCTTCCTATAATTCCTATACCTTCCTGTGATTCCTATGATTTCTAGCCCTTCCTATGATACCTATTATTCTTATTTATTTCTATGATTTCTGTGCCTTCCTATGGTTCGTCTGATTCCTATGGTTTCTATTCCTTCTGGTGACTCCTATGATTCCTATGCCTTTCTATGAGTCCTATTCCTTCCTATAAACATTATGATTCTTATGCATTCCTATGATTACTATGATTCCTATTCCTTCCTATGATTCCAGTGCCTTCCTATGGTCCTCTGATTCCTACGGTTTCTATTCATTCCTATGAGACCTATAATTCCTATGCCTTCCTATGATTCCTATTCTTTCCTATGACCCATGTGCCTTCCCATGGTTCCTCTGATTCCATGATTCCTAAAATCATCCAAGCAGACCTCTAAAGCAGTAGGTAAGGCTAGGGGGGTGTTAGGGTGTATTAGTAGGGGTATCACAAGTCGTAAGAGGGAGGTAATAATCCCTCTGTACAAGACATTGGTTAGGCCCCATCTGGAGTACTGCGTGCAGTATTGAGGCCACACCCCTCACAAGGACATTAACCAAACTGGAGGCAGTCCAGAGAAGGGCAACCAAAATGGTGCAGGGACTGCATCAGAAGACATATGAGGACAGATTAACGGAGCTCAATATGTATACCCTTGAGCAAAGGAGGAGAGAGGTGATATGATCGAGACATTTAAACACCTTAAGGGCATAAACAAGGTGAAAGAGTCTAACATGTTTAAATATAAGAAAAATTGCAGGACAAGAGGACACAGCATGAGATTAGAGGAGGCCGATTAAGGGGAATGTGAGGAAATTCTTTTCACAGAAAGGGTGGTAGATGCATGGAATAGCACCACAAAAGTGGTGGCTATGAATACAATTGCAGGGCTTCAAACAGGCATGGGATAGGCATAAGGGAGCAATACAAATGACTATGAATAGATAGGTCACTGACAGAGCAAAGGCCGATGGCACATTTATAAGGTAGAAAAAGAAATGGGCAGACTGGATGGGCCTTGCGGTCCTTATCTGCCGTCAACTTCTATGTTTCTATGTTTCTATGATTCCTATACCTTCTTATTATTCCTATGCCTTCCTATAGTTCCTATAATCCCTAAGCCTTCTTATGATTCCTATGCCTTCCTATGATTCCTATACCTTCCTATAATTCCTATGATTTCTAGACCTTCCTATGATTCCTATACCTTCCTATGATTCCTATATCCCCCAATGATTTCTATAATTTCCTGTAATTCCTATACCTTCCCACAATTTCTATGCCTTCCTATAATTCCTATGATTTCTATGAACATTTTTTAGTGTTGCAAGTTACATGGAAAAATAACTCGTGTAAAAAAAAAAAATGCATAAATGTTTTATTGCTAAGGGAGCAAACTGTCATCCATACACATTTTGAGGGTCATAGTCACAGCAGATGTGTACCGAAAATCTTGTTGTGTGACTTTCGGTAATCCAGCTCTTAATGACTGAGGTGGACAAGGAACACTGCAATCCAAACCAATGTAGCAGTACAACTACATTTTCAACAGGGACTCAGTGGTGTGGGATATAACAGTGGCAACAAGTGTTACCTTACAGTCAAGTTCAACTTAATAAACAGCCAACTCTGCCAGAGAGCTTTGAAAAATGCAATGGTTGGGCACAGTTCATCACGTATTTGGCATGCACTCTATATTTCTTCTCCCCATTATTAACTGCTTTGGTCATATGCAAAATAACAGGATCTTTGCTCCTTCCCAGGTCATCAGCTACTATTGCTTATTCCCCACCTGAAGTCATAACACTCTGCTTATGACATCACTAGTTAGTCCCATGGCAGCTCCTGCCCTTGATAAAAAGGCAGTGTGCCTCGGGGTGCCAGGTTTTCATGTCTGGCAGTGTGTCCGGTAGATCTGCACTTTGCATCTAGTACTTGGTGTGGCTGCATTTTTTAATGTTTTTGACCATTATGCCTACACAGTTGCACCAACATTCAGGTAGCACTCAGCCTTTTGTATATTTGAGTCCCATGAGAACAGCCTGTGATGTCATGACAGAGGATTATGACTTCAAGTTGGGAATGAGTTGCAGAGGCAAATGAACTCTAAGGGATAAAGATCCTGTTTGTGCAGAATACCTCACTAATAAATAAAGGCAGGAGAAATCTATAGGAAAAAAAATATATATATATATATATATATATATATATATATATATATATATATATAAATACAAGCTGATCTGTGTCTAAAAAGTCACACAATAGTCATATGGGGCCTATCCATGAATGTATGGGTTGCCTACACACCACAAATCCATGGTGCATAGGCAACCCCTAAGACAGAATGCTGCAAACTGGGGGTACTATCGACTCCTGTGTGCATTCATGGAAGGGATGGGCGCCCCTTCTGCACTGGATCTCCCAGCTTTTCACATAGCCATGTAAATATTATAGCATAGCATGTATGCATGTATACCTCCCAGGAAAGGTAATGTAAGTACATTTAGATGACACCCCTCCCTGAACCTATTACAGTATCCATAGAGCACCTGCAGCCTCATTGTCTACCTCACGTCATCAAAGTGCAGTTCTCAGTGGTGGGGCTTCAGTGCTCGGCAACCACTCGGTTTGTACCAGAAGGTTACGAGCCGAGCTATAGGGAGGATATAACTCTTTTTTTAAGTACGCCAAAACTTCCATGTATGGATAATATAGCAGCCAGGCATGCAGCTTCATGGTATGGGTTGTCTGCATGGATCATAGCAGCTGCTCTTTGAAACTTTTTTCTTTTGTTTTTCTGCTGAATGTTGAGTACCAAATTTACCCAGGGCTGGATTTTCAAAGCTCTGCAGCGTGTTTTTGATGCAACTGCACTACTTGCGGCATGACGGTTAGACCACATAAAACGTAAATGCTCCCAAAATTGCGCATGCTTCAGAATAACAATCCATGAATCATTTCTGTGTCGTACAGTGAAGAAACTGTTACAAATGTGTCAAAGCATGTGAAACAAGAGTGAAACCTTTTTCAGGGTATTTTCCATGATGCAGGGTGCACCCAAAATAGGGACCTATGCCTACGCCATGAGTTTTACATATCCAGGCCCAAGTATCTGGGGAGGTCCCTGAGTATGTTACTTACCAAGTATAGGAGAGGAGGCACTCACATGCCCCCCCTCATACATATGCTTCTGATACAAGATGTATAAAGATAGATATGTGACTGATATACACAAGTTCATTTCTGAGCCTCGGCATTGGCTGAAAATCGATCACTAAACATGCAGGTATTGTTGCCCATGAGTGATACCAGGGATGGAATGGGTTGAACTGGTTCTGAAAACAAAAGAACCAGCTAGAACCCAGCAGCTCCTACAAATGAGTTGAACAGTACCTCCCTTTCATAAACAATATGAGTGGCTTGAAATGAAAATGAGAAATTGGCATAAGGTTTGCATATAATTAATGTAAAAATGTATGTTACCTACTAGGTTGGAAAATAAGTCAATTAACAAGTATCTTTTAGGACTTCTTATTAAAACCAGGGTCTCCCTGTAACTAGCATGAACAATTAACTGTTAATTATGTAAATCCAGTGAAAAATATAAGAGATAAACTATGCCCTATTGTACATAATAAGGGCGTAAAGATATCATGGGATTCTGGTGACATTTATAAACCAAGAGGCCGAATGCTGAGTGACTTTATATTTGCCACCATATCCTCGTGATAACTTTTCAACCTTATGGATACACAGCTGGGCATAGCTTTTTCATTGTAATAAATATTAAAATTAAAAAAAATACATAGAAAATAGTTTGAGTTACAAACATAGCAGCAATACTTAGTGTGTGACGTATGACCGGAACGTTTACAGATCTTATTAATGTTTGGTTCCTACATCATACCTTCTTATTGTTCAGTGCCAAAAACAGAATGATTATAAGGCTGCAAAGTGCCGTACTTTGCACAGTTATTATTGTTCACTGTGTATCTGGGATAAAGAATTAAAGCATCAGTACAACTGTTTCTAGAGTTCTTTGGGCTCTGTTGGGTTTATAAATAGCAATGCATAGTTAGCAATCAAGAAATTTGGAACATGGTGTATAAATAGATTACAGTGTACAAGTAAAGTAATAAGTCACAACAGAGTGTGCATTAAAAGAACTTTAATGCATGCCCCAGGGGAGTGAGGCAAGAGTCCAAAGGTAGAATGCCCTTACGCCCCTTGGAAGTGATCCTTTAATGCACATGCTGCAGTGGCCTATTGGGCTTCTAAAATGGCTTGCTGATCTTTTGTAGTATATAAAGTAAAACATTTTTAATAATTTTTTTACATAAATCATTCTGTATAAATATATTTTAAATAAAATATTATTACATGATATCATCCCTGATTTTATTGGTAATCAGGCTTTTTTGCATTGGGAATGAGATCCGGCACCTGAGTGAGCATGCAGTGCTAGGAATTTAATACATGGTCAGGTGATGTCTCTTGGCCAATGACGTTTCTAGATTTTTTCTTGCCATTTTATAAATGTGATGTAATGTTACCCCTATTGGCAAAGCCACTAGTATAGATGCAAACAGTGTTGAGTGCTGCACGGGTTGGAGGCCTGGCTGTATTTCTTGCACGAATGTATAGTCTGCTTGAATTGAAGAAATAAAATAAACTTCTGAGCATTTTAAATTGCATGTAGGTCTTCTACTTGGTGAGTGCCAACCGTTTCTCTTTTTCTTACCCTCTCCAAACAGAGCATTGGCTTGCTGAAAATTGAGAAGTGTTGCTGTCCGTGGTGCTGATCCACGTGGATTGACCACTGTACCCACGTGGCCTCACTTGTCTCTAGAAGCAAGAGCATACATGTTGTTCCGTGCTCAATATGCAAGCTTGACAGGTCTGTGTGTTCTTTTAACCTATCAATTTGCATATATCAACATATGGATATTTGTGGGGTTGGACTGGGGTACAGGGGGCCAACCTGGAAAGCAGACACAGGGGCTTATCTGGAAAATCAATAGGAGAGCCCAGGGTGCCACACTCATATCAGTACTCCACTTCCAAATGATACACTAGCTCTGTTGGCATCTTCCATCTAACTACAGTGGGTCATATACCCCATTTAATTAGAAAAATAGATGATAAATGCAAAGATTTGCTGAGTTCAGAAGGTGGCCAGGTACTCATCGGGGGTCACCTGGAAATTTCCAGGACTCTTGGTGGGCCAGTCTGACTCTAGGTATTGCTTTCAACCCACTTAAACTGTTATCTGGGGGGGAAGGGATTCTTTTCAGGTTGAAATTTTAGAACCAGATACTTTGTAGTTAGGTGCAAGAGTATGTGTGCACATGTATGCATGCCAGGGTTCTCTCCAGCCCTGTCTGTCATGAAAGACAGAAAGTGTATTTCCATTAGTTTTGTGTTGCAAAAATTTCACAATGACATTATAATGTAAAATATGGATGCAAAGTGATTGAGATGAAATCCAGGACATTGCAGACTAAAGATACTTCCTCAGTGACACTGGCTCATGCTCTGTCATTTGTGAAGTATTTAGTTGTGCAAAATTCAGTGGCCTCTAGTGAATCAGAAAAAGGGGAGACCAATGGACTAAACCCACTGGCAGCATCTAAGTCCTCTGACATGCACACATCCATGGCAAATTAGAAAATCACTCTCCAGATTTCTTTTTTTCAGAGTCCTTAACAGGAAAAAATACTATTAATAGAAGACTTACTTTTTCACCAGGCATTCCAATTGGCCCCTGAGGACCAATCAAACCCTAGGGAGAGAAAAAAACAGACACCCCTTCATTGAGAAATTCTAATAAATCATAACACTGTTTAAAAGAAAAGCATCTGACTACACAGCAGCTTCTTATTTTAGTTTATTTTTATTTGAAAATTAGTGACCGGGAAAGGCACACTGAGCCAAGTCTCATTTCCAGTTGTGACTCAGGAGAAGGGAAAGTGGATACAATGAATCAGATGCACTGTAGTATAGAAGCAGTCTACAAAAATAAAGCACAAGCAGTGTGAACGTGCAACAGGGTACAAGTGTGAATACCACGATACCCTTTTCACGATTGCACTGCTATGCATTTATTTGGCTTTGTTGACAGAGAAAGGCGGGATGTACAGTCTCTTATACTGTTGAATTTGCAATCCTGGGGATTTGTTCAGATTTAGGTGCCTTATCCCCTTTTCAAAAACTATGGCTGATAGCAGCTTTTGTTGCTGCAAAAGATATTTTATTAAGACACTGGAATAGTACAATTTGTCCATCTGTTAGAGAATGCTTCAAGATCTTTATACCAGGGCTAGTTATGTGAGGGTATTGTATGTGACTATGCATTATTTGGATAAATTTACAGAAATATGGGATCCCCGGTCTAAAATATACAGACATCTAATGATATTTAGATCAACAGGTTTTATTCTTCAGATATGAATTTATTTTTTATGTGAGATTTTTAGCACTATTCTACAGACCTCTTCAGAAATACAGTTATAGAATTGTATCTCCTGTATTTATATAGTTTCATACTGATTTGTTTAGTTGGCTACATATTGGTGTTTATTATTTTACTTACAGTGCATGTTGTTTTAAAAATGTAATATATTATCAAGATAAGATGTTTTGGTAATTAGAATTCTTACAGTTTCTGGATTCTAAATGATATGAATATGTATATACGAATTTTAATGATTTAATTGTTACATTGTTCAAAATATATATTCAATAAAATTATGAATTACAAAAAAAGAGAAAGGCACGTTAGAAAATATTTTGTGTTGTCAGCTGGGGTGGGATACTGAAAGAGCTGACTGATATCAAACCTAGTCAACCTATTGATGGATTTGTGAATGATGGAAATTTGGCCAGGATACCACAGACATTCCCTTACTCCTTTTAAGGAGACCTGTTGGATCTTTAATGTCCACCGGCACAGGCAGATGTGACCTCGATTCAACATCTCATCTAAAAGACAACACCTCAGACAGCACAGTGTCCCCCTATGACTGTGCTGAGGCATCAGTATGGTTAATTATAAACCAAGGAGAGAGGGTTTTTAAAAAAAATTGTTTTTATTATTTTTTGGTAACTGAGTAAAGCCCATTAGGCCAAGGCCTGTTTTCACAGGCGACCCGGGAGCACTGCGGAGGTTAAGTGACTTGTTCAGGGTCACACAGTATGCCAGTAGGGGCTGTGGGACTCAAACCCATGTCTGCTGGATGTACCAAGCAAATTCACAGCTCATTACTTGTCATAGAGTGCCTCCTGCAGAGCCACCAACACCACTTCCTGCAGCACCTGCTGAACACTGGAGGTCTCTTATCAGACTACAGACAATGCCCAATCCTACTTAACTACTGGGATCAGACAGGATCTGGTTCCAAGGGGATAAGGCTGCTTATATGAATACAGTAACCAGAGAATATTAATAGTATTCTGAGAAAAAAGTCTAAATAAATAAATAGTAATGTCTGCCCATTTTCTCCCCATTCTCCGCGTCCATTTCTAAATACTTTAACAATATATGGTTCCATCAACCAGCATCCAGCAAACTGCAATGTACACATGCAGTAGCCATTTAAAGGTGCACTTAGAACAGTTAACACTTCCTGTGCCATGGGCTGATATATCAGTCCAGAATTCCTATACATTCTAATTCTGTTGGCAACCTAAGGGTTAACATGGCTCATTGTTGCCTGAATCTGTAAGCAAATCTGGCTTAAAGGGCAACTGATGCCTGTAGGAAAATACTGAGAACTATAATACTTCAACAAAGTATAACTTATAATTTAAATATTTTCATATTACTCTTTCCTGTCTACTTGAAAAGATACTAACCCTTTCTGATCCGTGTTTCAATGGTTGACCTATAACAGTTCCTTCACCAGCTTCCCCCAGGCAGCCAACCAGAGACAAATAAAGCCAGTGGCTATTTCTAACTGATTTGTTGACCCTACTGAATGGATGGCTAAAAACAACATCATGTTTAATTTTATTAGCTTTTGCTAGAGATGTGTAGAACTTTTTTTATCTGCTTGCAGAACTGCCGTTTCACAATACATCACAAACTGAGTCAAAGCTTCCACAAAAAGGCACATTTTGCAAAGAAATGAAAGTGAAGTTTTGCAGTGCAAAAAATCCATAAATAAGCACAAAAAATCTGTAACTATGTAAAACATATCCACAACAAGAAATGATGCAGAGTTGTGTCATTTATTTACAGTGAGCAGAATAAAACCAAAGTCCTTGACAAAAATGCAGAGTTGTATGAAATGTAGAATTTTGCTGCCATAATTCAGGTGGAACAGCGATTCCACTTTTAAAATGCTTTTTCAGAATTTTTTCAATAAATTCTGTGGAATTCCAAAACTCTCTTAATTTAAACTACAGATTCTTTTCCATGGATCGTGTAAACTTTGAAGTCATTTTCTGTGGTTTGCTGAAACCTAACCTGTGGGGTTTGTAAACAACAAATTATTAATATGCAGTTTAAATCTTGCTTAAGAAATCTTGGAATTCCACTTCTGACAGAATTCTACAGAATTAGGTGGAATTGTTCAAACTTCCACGGAACTCTGTTCCATCTGAATTTTAAAATTCCATACTATACTAGGAAAAAGCAAAATCTGCGAGAAGGCACTTTGTTCTGCAGCAAATGGTAATTCCACACCACAAAAGCTAATTTTACTGCTCCTTTTCCACAAATTTTGCATATGCATATAACCCAACTCCAGGATGTGGGTAGCTTCCATCATTCTAACCCTAGGGGGCCTAAGACATTCTATTTTGCCTTCAGCCTCATGACTCCAGCAGGGTTAGATTGAGGCATGATAAACAGAGATGTGGCAAAGCTGTACATCACTGGCAAAGCTGAGAAATTTACCTTCTCAAAAAGCTCTGCAAATTGCTCACATTTGTTACTTTGCAAAGAGTTTTTCTGGGGAAGTTGTTTATATATATATATATATATATATATATATATATATATATATATATATATATCTTTTTGCTCCCGTTGCTGCCTCCCACCTACTCGGCAATGGAGAGACATATGTTGTCGTTTTTTTTCTCCTTCCTAGCTCACTGGACCCCAGAACATGGTCACACATGCCCGTGGAGGTGAGTATGTGTCCCGTGGTTCTGGTGGTGACCCGTTCCCCCCACCCAGCCTAATGCTGAGTCTCTCTCTGAGCTTGGCACTGCCATTTAGCCTACACTGGGTGGCAGCCAAGAGCCCAGGAGACTCCAGATCCTCCCTGGGAGAGGAGAGTTGCCTAGCAACTGCTCAATCCAGCTCCTCGCCCTCCCCTTCCTCCCCATGCCGACCCCCAGCAACCCAAGTTCTTTTCCAAACATGGGTTGCCAGTGTGGTGTGAAGTGTGCCATCCAGTGCCTCAACCCTTAGCGCCAATGGGCTGGCTCAGGAAGTTGAACTTTTCCAGGCAAAAACATGGCGACGTTGCAGCTACACCAGGCGAACGTGACTTCACTTGAAAAAGTGGCACTTTACCTGCAGAAACTTTTGTGAAGTTGGCACTTTGTGAATTTGGAAAACATTTGCAAATTAATTTGTGTAGCAAAGCTGGCCAACCTTTCACATCTTTACTGGTAACCCCAAGCCCCTGGTCATATCTCATAGCTTTGTAAGAGTTGGTATTAATACATATTGTTGTGGCAATATATCATTCGTAGAACAAATCTCACCTGAGGTCCAGGATTACCTTGCTGCCCTGTAGGTCCAGATTCACCTGGCTGTCCCTATGTAGGGAAGAGCATTATGTCAGTAATGTACTTGTGCAAAGTTGACAATGGGCACATAAGTAGATAGTCAGACTGTCAAACAGGCATACTACCAGCAAGACTCACACCTATTCAGGTATTTTACAACATATTCACCCAAGATAGGCTAGCTGAAGCATGGTCATTTCTCAGTGTGAGGGGTCCTGCCTCTACCTAATTTTACAAATAAGGAGTAACTGAAGCAAAGAGAGGTCAGGTGCCTTGCTCAAGGTCAAGCAGCTTGTCAGTGGCTCTAGTGAGATTCAAACCAGGGATCCTATTTCACAGTCATGTCCTCTAAGCAGTAGAGTACAGGCCCCTTCCCAGCATGTGAAGTATCCACGTTCAGTTATATCAGATGACTTAACGTACTTGATAATGCTAGTGTTAAAGCACATTTTAATTGACTCTTTTTCATTACAAGATGGAAATACCACAGCATGAAGCAATCGATTAATTAGTGAAATGAAATCAAAGGCTCTGCTAAACCCTCACAATTCTTGTGCATGTTAATTCCACTTAATATGAAACATTGTAAACTTTGTTACTTTGTGTGTGGTCCTACAAAAAAGCCTTGTTAAAATATTAGTTAAATTATCTTGTCTGTGACATTTTTTTTGCTTTTTCCCCAATGTATTAACTACATCAGTCTCTCCTGGCTTTTAAGCAACACCGATGTAATTACTAGGGGTATGCAAGCAGTGAATAATAATTCCTGAGTGCTCTGTACTCAGATCTGAGTGCCAAGTAAATTGCAATAGCCCAGGGGGGTAGTTTAAAAGACCATGAAAAACTCTTAAATGCAATATTGTACTTACCTGTATGAAGTAGTGCTGTAGTCCAGAGATATCCCTGATGAAGTCATCCCTTTATTGATACAACATTGTCGCCATTTGTAGAATCTTGTGATGTCACTGAGGTGCCTAATCACATTGTAGTGAAGCACAGTTCCCCCTCACTGACGTCACAAGGTTCTAAAAATGGTGGAAGTGTAGAATCAATATGGGGCAGACTTAGTCATTGATACCTCCACACTGCTGCCACCTACAGGTAAGCCCAATAGTGCATTAAAATACCTTTCCATGGGCTTTCAAACTATGATGATCACTGTAACAAAATAAAAAAAAAAACATTTAAAACATTTATTCCTCTCCAGTTAGTGGCTAGGGTGGTTCCCATGACTGTCATTCCCCACCCCACGCATCAATTGCCCTCCAATGCTCCCCAACCCTACCCCAACCCCCATCTTCCCACACAGAGTTTTTTTTTTTAAGTTTCTGGACTCCTACCATTGTGCAAGGAGCTGCCACTATCCTTAACTACACTTCCCCTCCATCGACCAACCCCCAGGCCCAAAAGGGTCATTAATAACAAGGGCTCCCCTCTGTCCCCAAACCCACGATTTGGGGGCCAATGATAATTAACCTTTGGCTAGCCTCTACCATCTCCCCTCCTTAATCCACAGTGCACCTTCCCATTATAACCCAGTTGGTGAGTCATGGGACAGTGTCAGCATACAGCAACATCTCCCCTTTAGTGGGGTTGGCACTTGGTGGCTCTGCAGAGAACATGCCTCAGACTCATGCTCTGCATAAAGCCATCGGAGTTGTGCCTCCAGGATGATTGGGGCTTCTGTATTGGGAAACTAATACTGCCCATGACTCGATGCTGGCCTAAGGACCTCCTGCCCCCAGTCAGTATTTTGCTGGTGACATGCAAGGAAGGGGCCCCTGCTCTGGGGTATAAGATGCAGGGTAAGGGGGTCAGTGGAGGGTCAAGAGGTCAGAAAGAGCGCTAACATAACTCTCAATCATTAAGCACCCAAATGTGTGGTAGTGGCCCATAAAATGTGGAACAAAAATTGGTGTTCAGATAGATCTTTGTGGGGGGTTTAAGTATCCTTCAATGGATAGTCCCGCTATCCAGCTTCTGAATCTGGTCTCCATCTGAACAAGCTAGAATTTCATATCTCCAGTCAGATTTGGGGGATGCAAGGTCAGATGGGCCAAATGTTTGGATCACAGGATCAGATTTGGGTCCAACCCTTGGATAGCTGGGATCCAATATGATCTGATGTTTGGAGCCCTTGAATCTGATCAGATGCTATGGTAACAATGAAATCCACACATGGGCTCTGAGATGATTGAATACATGATCAGCTGCCATCAATAATGTGGGGTACCTCCTCGGAGCATGAGACAAAGCTCTAAGAGTTGCGGGAACCCGTGTTCAGCATGCTCGTCAAGTTTACATTATACGACGAAGCATCGAGCACCACAAAATGATATGAACTGCTTCATTGAAGTCACAGTGCACAGTCTAGGATGACACCTTCTCCACGTAGAACATTGGGTTTTTGATGGGTCATATGGGTGGCATTATTTGTAATGTGTGACAGTCGACAGGTATGGGTACTGACAGCATCCAGAGAACCACTCAGGTCTATTTTAAGTGGGAGATTCCACTCTGAACATTAGTTAGCCATATTAATAGGTGTTCAAGGTTTTCTTAAAAGGATTTTCCAGTCTCTAGTAATTTTGTCTATCCCCAAACATGGAAGCTGGGAGCTATTTTTATTTTTTTGTCAAAGTGGTTTCTGGAAAGAAAAACGGTTTTCTGAGAATAAAAATGACACCGTTTATTAATGTATGTGCAGTATGATGATATAATTTGTAAAACTCTGCCTTACCAAGTTTCCCTTCGGGCCAGGGGCGCCGTCAATCCCATTGATACCCTGTGATTGAAAAGGAAAAAAGAATTTCTAATTCCAGACAGCAAGATAAATTGCTTTGACTATGCTATAGTTACATTAAAAAAAAAATCAATAAATTCCTTTTGTAAGAGGACTAATCAGATTAATGTAATAAAATTATTTTCTTGGCATCACTAATGAAAAGATAAATTGCTGTTACCGGCTGTCCTGGTGGGCCTGGTGAGCCCCTGGAGCCGACCGAACCACCTGGCCCCTGCAAAATAAAAGGAATGTTCTTTAATACAGCAAATTCTATAGAAATATATCATAATTAGCAGGGCCTTGAAAAACCCCACCAATGGTGATAGATGAGGAGACCACTTCTCACCCATTTCCCTTTCCCAGTGGAAGCCTGGCATTGCTCAGACACCCACAACATCAGTGCCATTTCTGTGTCCCACAAAGACTGTGCTGTGGTAGCAGGGTAAGGAAGCTCTCCCCCAAGGAGGCTGGGCATATTGCTGGGGCGTGTCACCTTTGCAGCAAACCCAAACATCCCCAGCCCAGTCCTTGCCTACCCCATCCCTCTTGGTGCCACTGTACCGTGGAAGAGAAGGAACTTTCATCCACCCGAATGATATGGAGCAACCCACGCTGCTTTAAGGTCAAAAAGTATTCTGTATTGGGGTGCTGAATGCTCAGCCCTTTTCAAGCTTCCTAGCTCGTGCTTTCCTGGTTTTGGCGGGGTTCTTCAGTTCTCTTCTGTACCCCCGCCATCACACAACCAATTACCTGACTTGCCACCCCCATGCTGCAGCTATGGAAGGGTTCAGGCAAGAGATCTTACCTCCTCCGAGATCTTCACCAAGTCCTGTTCATCAATCAGCCACCAGTACACAACATTACGCCCACTCTCCATCCACCCAGAAAGCAATACTTTTACATTCGCTAAGTTTTAACTTGACAGGGGAGACCACTCTTCAGAATATGACTCAGATGATCCACACCAAGCCAATCCAGGGTGTGTGTGTGTGTGTGTGTGTGTGTGTGTGTGTGCTGGTTCTCCCACCTTAAAATGTATTAAAATTCTCTAATTTGTATCTCAAGCAGTTGAAACCATATTTTTATTTTTTTTATTTTGAAGGAGAGTTCCATTCTGGTTCTAAAGTTTAGGTACAACTTTTTTGCGGATGGGTTTGCCTCCTCCCTCATAGAAAGGTGGAGTGTTGATTATTGTAACTGGTGGGATTTGAACTTCCAACGTACAGGTTCACCTGGTAATCCTCGTGGTCCCACAGGCCCATCAGATCCCTGAAACAGAGAACAATGAAACAGCTTTGAATGAACTTCATAATTCAAAATCTATCAGGTACTTCACAACCCTGTTATAAGAAAGTCAAAGCTTTCCACTAAAATATCTGTAATGCAGGTACTTACTGTATCTTTCTTAGCTGCAGTGCTGGGGGAAATTGTTATTATGCTTGTGAAACTGCCAATTTCACATTCACAAAAATTTTGCAAAATTGTGCCAAAATCTGGTAGAACTTTGCCAACACATTTTTATTCAACTTGCACCATTTTTTCCCAAATTGTACATTTTAAAAGTTTCAGTAAATAGCACCATTTCTTTCCAAACTGTGCATTTTTTTATGTGATTTTTTTTAAAAAAACATGCATAATTTCAACCAAATGTGCCCATTTTAAACACATTGTTCTGGTTTGAAAAATTGCATGAAATTTGGTACAGTTCTGCAAAAAGTGTGCAAAACTGATTTTTCTAATTTCCTCTGGCACTACTGAGTTGTGGGTATAATACTTACATCACAGACTGCACAAGTTTTCTTTTCAATGAAACCTTCCATTTAGGCACCAAAGGCTATGGTTTGTTTTTTTTTATGGGAGGGGTGGGGTTTAACAGACCAAAATAAAAAAAATGTTATATATATAAGTTCATAAAACCTTGATATCAGTGCTTCAGAAGTGACATGTAGGCATTCTTTCTATAGTATTTGACTCAAAACATTCACTGTAACAGCAGGGACAGTTTATATGTTGATATGTCCACTGTAGTTCTGTGTGTCTCTCATTGAATAAGAACGTTATTTAATGCTGTTTGGACGAGAAGACCACAAAGCGAAGCACACAAAATCAGACACCAGGCTTGGCTGCCAACAATACTGCCAAAGCATGTGGGACTTTACTTTGCTCAACCCCTTATTGCTAAGCAGCTGTTGGCAGCATTCCAGAGTGACTAAGGCCCTGTACACACTTGTGAAAGCGAGTTGAAAACCATTTCATAAACTGGTTTAAGTCTTACTGTGTTAGAGCATCCACATTATGATGAAACTGTGTTTAAACATGGTTCTTCAACCCCATTTCTGTCCACATTGGGTACGTTTTGGGGTTAGGAACCTTACTATGTGTACAGCTGTGCTATGCCACAGATAGTTGGGTATCCTAGCAGCCCAAGCAATTCCAATAGTGTGCATATCACAACTAGAAGCCCAGCACCAAGCAGTGTGTCCACACTAGTAACTCAAACCATGTTTAACTTAAACCGTTTTTTAAATCAGGCCAAAGACTAGGTACCTAGCAGGGTTCTAGCATGGTTTTTAAAAATGGTTTAAATCATGCTGTAATGTGGCTGCAAAACATGTTAGTGCTTCTTAAACCATTATAACTTGCTTAAAATGGTTTAAAAAGTCTACTGTGTACAGGGCCTAAAAAGCTTATCCCTGTGTACCCTGTGAAATATACTCTACATGTGTATATTTGTATGTTATTACAGTACACATTATTTGTACATTTCATTAAATAAAGTTAAATATACTCTACATATGTATATTATTACAGTATGCATTATTTGTACGTTCTGTTAAAATACATAAAGTGAAATATACTCTACATATGTATATTTGTATGTTATTACAGTATGCATTATTTGTACATTCTATTAAAATAAATAAAGTGAAATGTACTCTACATAGGTATATTTGTATGTTATTACACTATGCATTATTTGTATGTTCTATTAAAATAAATAAAGTGAAATATGTTCCACATATGTATATTTGTATGTTATTACACAATACATTATTTGTATGTTCTATTAAATAAAAAAATTAATGATATAAATGTTTTACGTATTGATTCTGCCCTTCTTTGTGTTGTTTATTACTACTTCGATGACATTTGCTATTTTTGCACATCCTTGCCATAGTGCATTTTACCTCCGCACTCATGAGGCCTTGTTTCTTGCTTTGTCTCATTTTGCCACACAGTGTATTTATTTGCATTCAGTTTTCTTGTTTTCTGCATTGTCTGTCTGGCCCCCACCCCCCACCACCAGGTTGCACTTGGAAATGAGCTTCGGCTCAGTGTGCCTATGTTGATAAACAAATTGTAAATAAATAAACACAATTTCTACCAGATGCTATGACAATATTTATATACAGGTTTTATTGACAGAAACACTAATGTGATTTGCAGTTTACTTTGTACCTTATTTTACAAGAACATTTTTTGTGTGTTTACTTCATTTCATGTCATCATTTCAGCTCAGTTCAAATTCAGTTTTGAGTTGCAGCCCATGTGGCTCTTTGACATACCAAAGTGTCTGGGGACTGCAGTCAGGGATGTCTTGGGGCTCTATAAAGATTGTTGGGGTGCTGATAATCCACCACTGGCCTGTTTTTGAACTGGTGGGCACTGCCATAGCCAACTAGCTCAGCTCTGGCCTTCCCCTGCTGCCAGCAACTCAAGTGTGCTTTAGAACCCAGGGTCACCTGCACAGTGGTCCAGCGAAGCCTCTCCATTTGTATAATTTGATAAAATTCCATGCGTGCAGTTCTGCAGTATAATCAATATTTAAGGTACTACTGGCATGACTCTTGGCAAACTGAAAATAGTAGCACGTATGCTCAATTCAGCCTTCATCTTCAGCCCTTATTTGCTTATTTGCAAATTGGTAGTCAGGGAATGCACACTGAACCAGAGCTTGTTTCCAGGTGCAACCCAGGAAACTCTGTACTTCTACACATCTCATCCTTCTGTTAGTAGAGCCATCTGCTTGCAAAAACAGGACTGCAACCCTTAGAACTGAACTGTCTGCTTCGGATCCAGACCTGTAGCCATAATCCTTGGCACGTGACATCATAACTGTTGCTGTTGCAACAAAATTTGGTGTCACAAGCAGAGTCTTATGGACTCAAATGAAGACAAGAGGCAGGATCTGACAGAGCCTAATGGAGAGGGATCCTGATTTCAGGCAAATATTCTGTATAGCAAAGCATAAGGGGAAGATTTGAAATGCAGAAAGCAGCTGACCTGAGTTTTAAACATTACATTTTTTCCCAAGTTCCCCCTTAGGCACCCCAAATTCCATAACTATTTAATATTGATAGCACTATCAAACAAAAGTTCACAACATTTTGAGAAATGTACCATCTTTCTCTATGGATGGATGACTTTTGTTTTTATTTCCTCATTTTTGAATGTAATGCACAGGCCAGAGGTCTCTCTTCTAGTCTATGATCTATGAGTTTAAGCAAGGAACACCACTGGCCTCTGCAGTGCATTTTATTATTTTATTCTTTGCTAGCCCGATAAGGCCCACTAGGCACAATACCTGTTTTCAGGGGCAGCCCAGGAGTACTGGGGAGATTAAGTGATTTGCAAGGGTCATACAGTATGAAGTGGAGGTTGTGAGAATCAAACCCAGGTCTGCTGGTTGTAACAAGTTAATTCACAGCTCAATACTCTAAGCCTTAGACTATACCACCACTGTTCTTGACAGATTCCAACCTTCAACTCACTGCTTGGAGTAATTATTTATTTATTTTTGTTGCTGTTCTCATGGTCTTTCCTCAGTTTGAACGCAAATCCCAGAGCTGACCCCGTCTGACCTGAAAAATGACACTGTAGCCATACTTACCTTTTCACCGTCTCCACCTGGTGGACCGGGAGGACCTTGAACCCCAGGATCGCCCTACAGGGGAAAACACATTCCTGAATAAGATCAAAAGCAAGACTTTCACTAACAATTTCTAACCCTTCCCACTCCTCCCACACCTCCACCTCCACCATAGATGGAGGAATCCTCTGCGTTACAAAATACAATGTACTGTTAACATGGCTCCTTTAACATAAACCTCGTCTTCAGAAAGCACTTTTATTTTATTTATATTTTGTTGACCAGGAAAGGAGGACTAGGCAATTCTGCTTATTTTTAGCCTCATCCCAGGGGAGCGGGGGAAGATACAGATGCAAACCGACATACAGAACCAGATTAAGCTGTCGGTGATATTTTTAGTGAATGGGGGAAAATTTGGCCAGGACACCAGAGAAATTCCCCTACTCTTTTTGAAAAGTGCCATGGGATCTTTAACATCCACCAGAACAACCACCAGAACAGGCAGACGGGACCTCAGTTTAATGTCTCATCCGAAAGATGGCACCTCAGAAATGCAGCACTCCTCTCATGCTGCACTACAGTGTCAGTATTGGGATTTATCCCAAGTTCCCAGTGTGGGGCTAGAACCCACAGCCTTCTGATCTTCAGCCTCAGAGGCGAGTGTGCTACCTGCTGAGTCACTGACACTTTACAAAAGCACAGAATGAAATACCTGCATTTTAGCATGCTGACAGGCCAAAACACGTCTCCATAATTTGTCAGTCTCAGACTATACTGGATCAGACATGCAAACTTGCTTAAAGGGCTGTGTCTGTCCTGGTGAAGCCTTGTCAGCCTGCTTTACACAGTAATTTGCATACCCATGATGTTTTGCACTGGGACTGAGGCTTTAGAATGTGTGTGGTTTGGAGAACTGCACAAAAACCAAACAAATAGGTAATTTCATTGTAACTGCTATTACTCTGTAATTACATAAGAACTATCCCACAATCAAGTTAGAATGTGTGGGTATCACTTTACATTTCAGGGCACATTTTACATGGTAGTTATATAGTAGTTACTGTATAATAACATGGTAACTACTGGTATTAACATGTAACATGCATGTCAAATGTAGGTTATTTCATTGTGACTGCTATTACAGTGTAATTACAAAATAACTATTTCCATAGTTACATAGTAATACCAGTCACGTTAGAATGTTTGGGTGACACTATGTTTCAGAGTACATGTTATATGGTAGTTTTCTGGAAGTACTTTAAGTGTATAATAACAGGGTAACTATTGGTATTACCATGTAATGAACATGTAAAAAAAGCAGGTAGTTTCATTGTAACTGTTATTACTATGTATTGACATAAGATCTACAGTATTTTCATAGTCACATGGTAATACCAGCCAAGTTAGAATGTTTGGGTGTCACTTCATGTTTCCTGGCTCATGTTACATTGTAGCTGTCTAACAGTAACTGTATAACATACAGAATAATACATAGGTGGGTGTGTGTAACCAGAATTTTACACACACCCAAGGTGTGGGATGTTACATAAATCCCAAGAGCGAAGCTCAAGGGGTTTATACAAACATCCCACACCAAGGATGAGTATAAAATTCTGGTTCTACACACACACACACACACACACATTTTATGTTTTATAATTACTGGTGATCATTTTTAATCCATGTGAATCTGCATGTTGGAGAAAGTGAAAGGAGTTGTTTTGAAAGCACTCATGTCTATGTGAGCATGAGAGTGATTGACAGCTGAGGATTACAGTCACTAGTTGTAACGCAAAACAACAACCAGGTGGTTGTAATGCAATTTTAAGATCGGGTTATCCATGTTATCTTATTACTATTTCCTGGAGAAGGTGGCGAATGAACAGAAACAAACTTCCAGACAAGGTTACAGATCCTTATTTTGAAAGTATGGAATGGCTTGAAATTCAGTTATTTTTTTTGGATTGTTGTGTAATTACGATCCGCTGGTAACTACAGCTGTGCAGAATGTGGAGTTCTGCCAGCCAAATCTGCCGAATGGAAACCTGTGGATTACTAATTCATAAAAAAATTCCACTTTCAAAATTTCAGAATTCCTCTACTGATGGAAATTCCATGGAATCAGGCAGAATTAGTTGCAATTCTGTGAAATTCCATTCCGTTAGAATTAGAACAGACTGTGCAGCACTGCTGGTAACCAAAGCCGCTCTGTAAAGACGCTCTTTGTAATAATCTTGACAGACAAGCCCTATAGCAAGCTAACGTTTACTCCTCGCTGTCCAGTTTAATTTCATTTTTCTTGGGAACCTTTATTTTTCTGGTAATTTACCGAGGCCCTTGTCTGTTTCGCCAAGACCTATTTCACCGTGAAAACCTTAAGAAAAAGGTGTAAAACTGAGTTGACCTTACCCTGTGTCCCTTGTTTCCAGGAAGGCCGGCCAGCCCATCCAAACCTCGATCACCCTACCAAGGAAACAGACAAAACAATGTTAAAACTGTTCATTTTGTAATGTTTTTTTTTTTTCATTTATTTATCCAGAATAGCCCAGCAGAAATGCAATATCTAATTTCAGTGTTATCCTGTTTTTACCCTTTTCGACAGCTGCATGTTGGTTGGAAGTTCTGGGAGGTTACATTTCATAGTCAAAGTTAAACAACATGTAAGTGACTGTGGGATTTGAACCTGAATCTCCTGGTTCCAAAGCCTTTGTTCTAGCCATTAAGCCATGCTGATTCTATTTCTTAAGCCTGCAGTTCAGTTTTTTCATTCATTCACTACAATTGTTTTCTGGCTGCAATTGAATCAGTTTAACAAATATTCTTTATGCAAGATTTATATTAAAAACAATATTCTGGGTATTTGCACCCAACTAACCTTTTCACCAAGTTCTCCTGGAACTCCCCTAGTACCGTCAGTGCCAGCACGACCCTTTAGAATGAGAAAAAGAATCATGAGTGCCCTACAGAAACTGTTCTTAAAAGTATGAATGGAGGCGCAGTAGTCAGTATACCATACAGTAGGGTTATACAAAGATACAGCAATGGCTCTGGGCTGCTAAAAGATGAAATATAGCACTTTCCCCTCTAGTAAACTAATTTTATTCATTTTTACAATTTACCCAGGATCACCTAGCTGAGATGCAGCATCTCACTGTGTGTGTGTGTGTGTATACACGTGTGCATGCATACGTACTTACGCATGCGTGTGTGTGTGTGTGCGTGCGTGCGTGTGTGTGTGTGTGTGTGTGGCTGTATGTGTGGTGAGTGTGTCAGTGTGTAGGGAAGGGGTGCTACTAGCTAAGATGCAACCATCTGTGTGTGTGCGTGTGTGTACACGTGTGCATGCATACATACTTACGTGCGTGCATGTGTGTATGTGTAACTGTATGTGTGGTGAGTGTAGTGTGTGTATGTGTGTGTGTGTGTCAGTGTGTAGGGGAGGGGTGCTACTAGCTAAGATGCAACCATCTCACTGTGTGTGTGCGTGTGTGTGTGTATGTCTGTGTGTGTGTGTGTGTGTGTGTGTGTGTGTGTGTGTGTGTGTGTGTGACTATATGTGGTGAGTGTAGTGTCTGTGTGTGTGTCAGTGTGTAGGGAAGGGGTGCTGCTACCTGAGCTGCAATCATCTCAGAGTGTGTGTGTGTGTGTGTGTAGCCAGGGACGGGGGTGCTGCTACCAAATTTCACATCTTGGGAAGTATGAACAGGGTGATTGAGTGACTTGATAGTTACACAGTGAATAAGTGGCTGTGGTGGGACATTAACCTGGGTATTCTGAGTTCCAAGCAAATGCTGCAAGCATTAAACCACCTTGCCTTAAAAATAAATGCTAAGGAAGGAGACAAATACATTTGGTTAGCAGAATGCACTTTAGTAAAAAAAAAAAACTAATTAATGGGACTTCAGCATGTCAATGTTTTTTTGCACCAGAAAAATATAAAACCAGAATTGTACACACCAGCCCAGTGGCATGACACTAGCGTTACCGCCTGCTACACCAGAGGTCCAGGTTTGGGAGAGAACTCGGGCTACATGGGGGCTGGCTAAGGGAGAAAAGATAGAGCATCCCATGGACTGCTCTGGTCTCTTGGGGAGGGGCAACAGGTTGCTCTGCTACTAACCTACCGGCGGGAGGAGGCCAGGTGACAGGACAGCAGAAGCATAAACTTCAGCTGGGCTTGCCCATGGAGGCTATTACATGCGCTTGTGCCTCTGCACCCATGCATGGTGTATCATGGCATGCTTGGCAACCCTGGGGTGAAAAGAAAAACCTCCACCTGGCGGAACAGATCTCTGGTACCCCACAGGCCCTGCAGCACCGACTGGCCCCACGAATCTGGATCATGCTCCAGAGGGGCCTAGCAACCCTATCAGGGGTAATCTCGTATGGGACTCAACAGACATGTAAGTCTCAGAGAAGGTGGGTGACAGGGTTGTGGGAACCAGGGCTGATGGGAGCCAGCCAGTAGCAAGGGGCAGAAGTATAAAGATGGGGGAAAAAAAATCAGAATTATACAACCAGGAATTCTGTCCAGCATTGTGGCTTTGTGTGGGGGAGCATGAGGAATTGCAGCAGGAGAAGAAACCTGGAGTTGGAAGCCACCTGAGATCTGTCACTTCCTGGGCCACCAGACAGTGGATATGCTCACTGCAGAAGGCAGTCCTCATCAACAGAGCCAACAACATGAAGAGAAAGCAGTCATGGTTCTAGCAAGTGTCTGTCTTTCCAGCTGATGAAGACTAAAGATTCCTCTTTACATTAGTTAGAAGGCACCATCTACTGCCTACATTTTGAGTTTGGCTCAGCAGCTGGTTGGGGGAGTGGGGTTATTGGCATCAGAGGAAAAGCAACATCAACATACTGGCTGGGCCCGTGGGGGGGGGGTAGCAGCTGGGTGTGAAGAAGAAAATATGTATCTGAAGCAGGAGTCTGCTGAGGAGGGGACTGACAAAGTTTCTGATTTAAATATGATCCCCTTTAAATTTGTCAGTAATGTCTGGGTATCACTAAAGAGTAACCTTTTTGTACCGAGCAAACTCAGAATGGAGACTGGGGAGGGGCTGAGTGCACAGAGCCAGCACATAAGAAAATGGGGTTATGAAAGGGGGGCACTGGACCACCAGAAACCAGCAAGACAGCCACTGGATGTCAGTCTACAAGTAGTCCTGCAGATACGGGTCAGGCAGGTGGGGGTACAGCTAAGGTGGCAGCTCCCTGTCATACCTCCCTGTCTGCGTCAGTCTGGGTCTCCCTGTATTTTTTGAAAGCTGTTTTTTTCTCTCTTACCACCTAAGCCACCTCCTTTGAGAACCGCAGTGGCCTCCTTCTCCTCTTACCCTTGCTTACTACTTTTAAACAGCTTGCCATTACCTGAGTTATTCCCTTCCTTATTCTATTCCATTGTGACTACCCTCAGCTATCCCCCCACCCCAAATTATTACCCAAGACAAGTCTCCCATTTCTTTAAAATCTGACCTCCTGAAGTCCAGAACCCTCGTCCTAGTGTGATTTTTCTCCTGCCCAATCTGTATGCCAAACCACACTACGATACCTGCTTGTACCCAGGGGGCTACCCACGGTGACATCTGCTATGCTGTCCCTGTTTATAAGTACCAGATCCAGCACTGCCCCACCTCAAGCGGGATCTCTAACCAGCTGCCTGAGAAATGTCCCTCTACAAGGAGTCAAGGATGACCCTGTTTCTAGTTGTAGCCATAGCCAGGGAGTTCCAGACCACACGTGGCAGGTAAATGTCTCCTATAATAAGTACTTCCTCTTTGCTTGCCACTTTGCCTATGGCCTCCTCCAAAACCCTGTCCAATTCCTCCCCCTGTGATGCAGCATGCTGGCCACCCTCCCTTGGAGAGGAGAACTGCCCTCCAAGCACTCGATTGCCCCCTGGCAGACCCCCGATAACTCAAGTTTGCTCCCAAAGCCAAGTCATTAGCACGGCAAGCAGTGGCCCTGCTGCCACGCCACTGTGCCAGCTCCCTGCTAGCACATTTTTTTTATTTTTATTATTGTTTTGGCAAGAGAACAGAAGCTTTTTTTGTTTGCTTGTTTAACACGTTGACAGCTAATTTGCTTAAAAACAGTCACTTTTTTTGCGTGACTGAGTTGCCGCACAAAAACTGGCAAATGCTTCGAATGATCATGACACCTATCAAGCGAAACTGGGGTTTCTTTCTATAATTTTCTCAGGTAAAAAAAAAAACTTGTCTCACTCTAATTACAAATCACTATCTCATGTCAGCACTAGCAAATAACCATTTCATTTGATTATCACCTATATTAACTTACCCGTTTCCCAGACTTCCCAGGTGGACCAGTGGGGCCTTGCAAGCCACGAGGACCCTAGAACAAGAGGGACAAAAACATGCTGCTATTAGTTTGTACAGCAATTAGGGCTGTGTTGAGTTTTTCAGTGCTGATGGAATGGAATTCCGCAGAATTTCCGGAAATTCTGCCAAATTACACAGAATTCTGTCCATAGCGGAATTCTGAAATTTAGAAAGCAAAATGTGATTAGTGCTCTGCAGTTTA
Organism: Neoceratodus forsteri; assembly: GCA_016271365.2. Taxonomy (NCBI): domain Eukaryota; kingdom Metazoa; phylum Chordata; order Ceratodontiformes; family Ceratodontidae; genus Neoceratodus; species Neoceratodus forsteri. The sequence goes on from JADMNL010000033.1 coordinate 62,240,870, forward strand.
CATAAACTGTGGATTCCTGTTCCACAATACACTGAAGCTTATGTCATCTGTGGAATGCAATTCCTCAGTTTGCACAGAAATGTTTTTTGGACTTTCTGCAGAATTCAAAAAGAAATTCTGAAAAGCATTTCAGAAGCGGAATTGCCATTCCGCACAAGTTCAGACTGGCTAGATTCTGCATTTCTGCACAGCTCTACAAACAAATCACATGACTGATGATATCCTGGTTATTAAATCAATCAATCAATTACAGTTGTTAACGAGCTTGTGACATCACAAGGAAAACTTTGCAAAATATAATATCTGGACAGAAATCAACTTATAATTCAGATTTTTCCCATATTTACTCCCTTATTTATTTTTATATATATGTTTTTTTTAACTTCATTCATGCTCCTCTATGCCAGTGGGGATGTACCCCATATCTGCTCCTTTGAGTCCCAACAGACCAGCCCCTCCACCTGGGATTTACAGGGAGAGTGTAGTGACCCATAAAGTGATCCCTCTCCTCTCACAAGGAAGATGAGTGAGGAGGGATTAAGGAGTATGATAATCGGCAGTCTGCTGGGTGAGAGAGAATGAGCCAAGATTGGATATCCTGAGGCTCAGCTGGGGGTGCTTGTGCTGATTTCCTCACATGCTGCTTGCCAATGTCCGCCACAGTGCCTGTCCTGTCTCTCGAGGCTCATAGCAGCACACTGACTCCTGGCCATCACCTGAATGTTGCCAAGACCCTATGTCTATCCCACTTGGAGGAGGAGAGCTGTTCAATGACACTCATCTTCCTCCCCCTCAGCTGACCCTCTGAAGCTCTGGGTTTGCTCCCGGACCCAGGTCATCAGTGCCACAAGCAGGACAGCCATTTGTTTTGATACGTAATGTGCACATATTGAGATAGGGGATGGAAATGCAGAGAGGAGGCACACAAAGCAGTGACAAAGGAGGATGTTGAGGTCCCCTGAAGGGGAGACTCCAAGGTGGGAGGTACAGGAACCCAACAGAGAAGGAAGCAGCTTCTAGTGGGGGACTCAGTTGTAAGGGGGTAGATTTGGGAACAGGAAGGGAGGAAGATAGGGGGTTAGATGCTTACCGGGCACCACAGCTCAAAGGGATGGACAGCAAATGCTGTCAGTAGTGCCGTTGGGGGGGGGGGATGATTGACATAGGGGCGTGATATGTATGAGGTTCTAGAACTGATCATACATTAAATAAATGAATTTATCACACTCTTTTTGTGTCGACGCCTATTGCATAAATAAATATGTGTGTGTGCATATATTCTCTAATAATCTATGTAGCTGAAATATTATGTATATTAAAATACAGGCTGAAGTGCAGAGTTTCTCTTTAAAAAGAGTTTGTGGAGTGCAGAAAGCAAATTATTCTTTAGCAATAGCATAATACAGAACAGGCAAATGTATGCAAATTGCTAGCTTTGAAAACCCACTTCTTTTCTATCCCTTCTGGATTTAAAGTAGAACCAGAAAAGGTTGGCCTGTCCCCCCAGATTCAACCATGTTAGCAGAGTCGTAAAAAGTGAATAGTATTTCCAGGTGTCTGTTCCATAATGTTCTCTGCTGCCCCCAGGTGAGATGATGTGTTAGTCATTAATGTTGCCCACCCCCATCACTGCAATTGCTAAAGGAGCTTGTGGGATGCCCAATCTTTCTAGTTTAAAATTTAGGACAATGCATAGAGCCTTTACAGATCTAGAGATAACTTATGTTTAATGAGCAATAAACATTTTAAAACTGACCATAGAGGGTTATAAAAATACAGTGTAGAAAATAAAACAAATTCACCGGGGGAACTTGTCACCTTTAATGTAGAATCAGACAAAACTGATATTGGTCTTGGGAGACATATTTTATTATTATATGTTGCATTTTTACACTTTAGTTAGTCAATTTTATATCTTTAGAGGGATACATTTTACGCAGGTGTAGTCTTGCCCATTTGGCTCCTGTAACTGAGTCATGCTTTTAATTTCACTCCCAGAACTGAGTTTACCTAGGTTCCCCCCAATTTCCACCACTCGCCCTAGTTAGCAAATCATACTGTGGAAGGCAAATGTCCTCAGTTAAGTGGGTGTTTCAGCAAGTATATTATAAATGACACCTGATGTGTTCGGAAGAGGAGATCGTATAAAGCCTATGCTGAAAATCTGGGGTTATGATGTCTTAAAAAAAAGTTATGAAGAAATGTTGTGTGCAGGGCCGGCTGTCGGCTTGGTGGGTAGTTCATTACAATCCCATGCTAGTAAGCTGAATCCTGGGGCAAGCTTAGTGAACCAGCTGGATGGGTCGAAGCTGGGGGGACAGCACTGTTGTGTGGGACTACTCCCAGCCTGGGGATGAATGGTGCAGTGTTGAGCTACATGGGCAACAACTAATCAGCCTCTGCATCAGTAGCTGCATGGAAGTGCAGGGCCCAGAGGGCCCTACGCTTCCACAGCTAGATGGACTCTTGGCCTTGCGTGTCACCATCTGTAGCCACATGAAAGTGTAGGCCCACACTTACACAGCTCCATAGATTCTTTTCATCCATAGCTGTATGGAAGTGCAGAGCCAAGGGAGACCAGCATTTCTTCAGACTTTTCATTTGACGCAGGGCCTAGACGTGTCTGCATATGTTCACCTAGGTCCCAAAGAGACTTACGTGAATGAGAATACAATTCTACTATCACAAAATAAAGGGAAAATTCATTGCAAAAAACTACATTAATGCAGGCATTAGGGTTGAAGAACACAAAGTAGGGAAATTAAAAAATATTAGGGTCTCGGGCATCCGGAGTATTAGCGAATCAGTGATGGGGTCTTCTTTGGGGTTGTTAACTCTAATGCCCACCCTGTCCCCCAGTCCATAGCCTCCTGTCTGAAGCACAGGGTACAGCTCCAAACAAGTTTCTGATAATGATATACTCTTCAAAGGTAGAGAAAAATGACTTACCACATGTTGCCAACAGAAGCAGTCATGGCTTTCTTCATGCAAGGCCCTGTGGACCCTGCATGAAGAAAAGAGATCACATCTGACCTTCTTTGCTCAAGGGAGATGGTGGGCATTAGGGTTGACAACCCCAAAGAAAACCCCACCACTGATTCAACAAGCATCCGGAGACCCAAAACTCTAGTATTTTTTCCATTTCCCTGTGTTCTTCAACCCTAATCACATTCTACTCAACCCCAGAACTTACACGTGAGTCGAAATGTTCTATGCTCAACCTTATTCAAAATGGTCGCCTGGGGTGCAGTACATAATTTTTTGCAGTGAATATATTTAATACATGGACTTTTCTCTCATAGAAAAAGAAATCAGTTGTTTCACTATATAACAATTAAATTATCAATTAAAAGAATGCATCTAATTAAACAATTGTCCTTGATTTTTTGCTCTACCCATGTCCCCCCTCGTATTTGGACCTCGCCCCGGTCCTGTCACCCCGGGGTGTGCTTATACCTGGACAATGGACACCCCCAGTCCAGTCTAGACTACTAAATAATGACCAGGGCATGGCTGGTGCTACCGTCCTGCAGTGTATGTACCCTGTTAAATGATTAGTCTTTACTCTGTAACTGTTTTGCAACTTTCTGTAGCCACTTTTGCTGAAGTACAAGCTTCTTTGTAACTATTGTGTCTTATTTGTTGCCATTGTATCTGATGTCTCTGTCTATAATGATGTGGAACCTTTGTAAAGGAGTCTTTGACTCAAAGGTATGTTATCCACTATCTTCAATAAATAAATAACTAAAATAAGTAAAAATTAAAAGATATTTACACAACAGGGTATAAAACTCTTGGATCCACAATGCCACATTGATAATTTCATGTCGATGCAACATTTCCTGGACACCACTATGTCACCCACAATTGCAGTCAGCATTGTGCCATGGGAGGCAAACATGTTTTTTGCAGGGGGCTGTGACCCTGCACCCCCCCCCAACTTATTGTAATTAACTCCTAGTTGGAGCTGATTCAGAGAGGGGGTGCATGAACTCAGGAAAGAGTGCCGGGGTCCCGAGCAGACTTTACAGCGATGTGTCAATGTTGTCAGTATTGACAACATCACTGTAAAGTTGTTGCAGTAGAGACAGCATACGAAACTCTTTGCTACTGTACCACACAAATAGAAATATAGAATTTGTTAGCAAATAAGGACCACTTGGCCCACCTAGCCTGCCCATTTTTCTCTACCTTTACTGTCACAACAGACTCTACCTGATCTTTGCCCCCCCCGCTTTCCTACCAAGATTCCTTTGTGCCTATCCCATGGATGCTTGAAGCCTGTCACTGTTTTTGCCCCCACCACCTCCGCTGGAAGACAGTTCAGGGTATCCTCTGTGCTTTCAGTGAAGAATTATTTCCTCACAGCCCTCCTAAATTCTCCCTTCCACCTTCATTGCATGCCCCCTTGTTCTCGTGCACCTTCTCCTCTGAAAGTACTCCCCTCCTGTGCCTTATTCACCCCGTGAGGTATTTATAAGCCTCTATCAGGTCCCCTCTCTCCATCCTCTTTTCCAGGGTGTACATATTATGAACCCTCATTATTTCCTCCTTGGGCTTTTGATGCAGCCCCTGCACCATTTTAGTTGCCCTCTTTTCGACAGACTCTACCCTGTCTATGTCTTTCCTGAGATGTAGTCTTCAGAATTGGGCATAGTACTCCAGGTGGGTTTTCACCAATGATCTATACAGTGATAACACCACTTCTCCCCTTCTGCCGGTGATACCACTCCTTATGCACCCCAGCACCCCACTGGCTCTACCTACTGCCTTGTTGCACCGTCTTGCTACTTTGAGATCATCAGATATGATTATCCCAAGGTCTGTTTGCTGTTTAGTGACCGTTAATACCTCTCCCCCCATTTTATACTCTGCCTCTGGGTTTCTGTGCATTAGGTACACGATTTGGCACTTTTTTCATTGAAACCCTGCTGCCATACCCTTGACTACTTCTCGAGTTTTCTCAGGTCTCTACACACTCTCTCCATCCCCCACCCCCCCAGTGTCTACCCTATTGCAGATGTTGGTGTCATCTGCAAAGAGGCAGACTTTCCCTTCCAGCTTTTCTACAATGTCACATAAAGATATTAAAGAGGACTGGCCCCAGTACTGAGCCCTGAGGTACCCTGCTGGTCACTGCCCCCTCCCCAAAGTGAGTGCCATTTATCCCTATCCTCTCTCACCTATATGTCAACCAATTTTGCACTCAGTTTACTACCTTGTGACCCACTCCTGAACTGCCCAGTTTCCTTATGAGCCTCCTATGTGGTACAGTGTCGAAGGCCTTGCTGAAGTCTAAGTAAGCCACGTCGACTGCCCCACCCTGATCTATTCCCCTGGTCACTCAGTCAAAGAAATCAATCAAGTGTGTCTGACATGACTTCCCCCTGTGAAGTTCTGCTGCCTCGGGTCTTGTAATCCACTGGATTCAAGATACTCCACTAGCCTTTCCCTTAGAAGCGTCTCCATTAACTTCCCACCACTGACATCAGGCTGACCGACCTATAGTTGCCAGCCTCATCTCTGCTGCTGCTTTTATGAAGTGGGACTACATCTGTCTTTCTCCAGTCCTCTAGAACCACTCATGTTTCCAGAGAGTTGTTGAATAGGGTTGTCAGAGGTACATCCAGTACCTCCCTGACTTCCTTCAGCACCCTTGCGTGCACTCTATCCAGTCCCATAGCTTTAGCCACTTTCAGATTCACAAGACCTTTCAGGACCCTTTCCTCTGTGAATGGACTTATGTCTATATCCCCAACCCCACTGTTCCTGCTGTTTTTATGTGATCCATCCCCCTCTCCTTCCACTGTGAAGACTAAACCGAAGTATCTGTTCAGGATATCTGTTTTTTCCTGATCCTCCTCTGCACAATCTCTGCCTGCTCTTCTTAACCTCACAATCCATCCCCTTGTCTTCCTCTTATCACTTATGTACCTAAAAAAGGTCTGGCTCCCTTAATGTTACCCCTTTAGCTAGCCTCTCTTCTGTTTGTGCATGTGCACCCCTCACTGCCTTCCCTGCTTCTCCTGCTTTTCCTGGTACGCTTCCCAACCTTTGTCTCTCTGCATTTCTTTGTATCTCCTGAATGCTACTGTTTTGGCCTTTACCTTTGCAGCCATTTCCTTAGAGAACCATATGGTTTCTTTTTTTCTCCTGTTCTTGCTCACTTCTTTTGCACAGTAGTTGGTTTTCTTCGGCATGCCACCCCTTAATTTGCCCCACTGTTCCTCCACCACCAGCTGCCCTCGGCAATCCCCCCCCTGCTAGGTCATCTGAGGCATTCATCCATTTTTTTTAAATCTGCCCTTCTGAAGTCCAGGACCCTCGTCCTCGTGTGGTTTGCCCTTGCTGCCATCCTTATGTTAAACTACACTGTACAGTGCTCGCTGGTCCCCAGGTGATATCCTACCTTGCTGCTTGCAATGCTGTCCCGGTTAGTGAGTGCCAGGTCCAGTACTGCTCCAACATGAGTGTGCACCTTGACTAGTTGCCTGGGAAATGCCCCCTGCAGGGAGTCTAGTATGTTCCTGCTTCTAGCCAAGGCTGTGGCTGGGAGGCTCCATTCTACATCTGGCAGACTGAAGTCCCCCGCCAGCAGTACCTCGCCTTTTTCTGCCATTGTGCTAATGGTTTCCCCCATTCCCATATCTTGTTCCACCCTCTGCATTGGAGATTTGTACATTACCCAAATGCAAATGGTGGCTCTGGCTCTGGTTTCCAGGGTGGCATACAGTACCTCCGGCCCCTCCTTTCCTCCCAGTTGCTCTGGTGTTTCCATTGCCTTGATATGCTCCTTTACATACTGCAGAACCCCTCCTCCCTTCCCCCCCTTCCTGGCCTTCCTGAACTGAGTGTAGACTGGTATGGCCATGTTCCAGTCGTGGCTCCCTATGCACTATGACTCAGTAATGTCCACAATATCTAGGTCCGCCTCCCCCATGATGGCCTAGGTCTGGAATTTCATTTCAAAGACTCCTTGCATTTGCACACATGGACCTCCACACCTTGCTCCCACTCTGCCTACAACCCCCTTCTTTCCCTTGTGCCCCGTCTAATTTTCCCCTCTCTTTTTTGCAACTTTTTTCCCATCCTCCTATTTCTGTGCTTCTCTGCTGTTCCCATTAGCCTGCTCCCTGGGGGATTTTCCTCCCCTCGGATCTTCCCTTCCTACTGCTTCAGTCTGAGGGGGCAGTTTATGCCTCTCTTGTCTTTCTGCCAGCCCCCTCAGCTAATTTAAATGTTCTTCAAAGTAACATTTAAACTGTCCGCTGAGGACTGTGTTCCCCCTCCCAGATGGATGCAGGCCATCATCTCTGGATAGGCCCTCATCCCTCCAGGTTGGTCCCCTGCCCTCAGTGTAGCTGAACCCCTCTTCTCTGCACCCTTCCTTCATCCATGAGTTGAAGCCCCTGGTGTGGAGTACTTTATTTTCCCTTTGGCTATAGACAGGCAGTACCCTGGTGAAAGCCAACATGTGTGCTACTTGCCTTAGGCCCCTCCCCAGTTCCCTGAAGTCTCCCTGCACAATCCCAGGCCATCCCTTGCTAGGTCATTAGTCCCCAAGTGGAGAGTGATGTCCAGTTCCCCCCTGCCCTGCCACCCTAACAATCCTTAGGATCCGCTGCCCATCCCTCCAAGCCATGGCACCTGGTAGGCACCATACCTCCCTCTCATTCCCTCTTCCTCTACCCAAATCTAGCCCCCTAATAATTGAGTCCCCCACCAGAAGCTGCTTCCTCTTCTACTGGGGTCCCTCTACCTCCCACCTTGGGGCCTTCTCTGCGGAAGACCCCCACATCCTCCTTTCTCACTACTTTGGGTGCTTCTTTCCGGCAATCCCATCCCATCACAAAGGTGAAGAAATTCTGTAGTGGCACAGCCTGAGAAATGTGCCCCTGACCTGCCACTCCCACCCTTCCAGAGCCCACCACGGCCCAGCTGGGCCTCCTTCTCCTAGACAACCTCTGGAGCTATGGCCATAGACTCAGTGGCCCCTGAGTGGGGAGATAGGTCCTCTGGATACTAACCAGCTCAGCACAGAGACCAGTGACCTCTTCCCTGAACCCAGAGAGGTGCATGCAGATGGGGCAGCACCTAAGTCTTCAGAATGCCTCCCAAAAAACCGCAGCTCTACATCCCTTGCACTGCACCACTCCCATAATTGTCTTTATGTGTTACTACCTACTGCTATCAACTGTATCTTGCCATTACACCTTCCATCTGTACTTATTTTATCAACCTACCCAGGGGGGTTGCTTTCCCCTTTTTTCCCTTGCTTTCTAACTCACTTTGCTTGGCTATAGCCCACCCTGTACCTCTCTGCCGCTTTACTTCTTTCTCTTTTAATGAATCCTCCCCTTTATGCCCCTCTCAGTTTCTGCAACCTACCCCAGGTATGGTGTCCCTCCCATATATTAATATGTCTTCTGGAGCTACTCATTGCTGTATAAGAGTGGTTTCACAAGTGTTTGACTCACATGGGAACAGCGAAGCAAAGCTGAGTGGTTCTAGCTCAAGTTGAAAGCAAGTGAAACCAGTCTTATACATCAATAGGTGGCGACGGGGGACATATTCATATATTATGGATCGCTCAGCATTTACTTTTGAAAAAAATTACCTATTGGATGTCCTTCTGCAGATCGAGTGGCTCTACCAAGACGCCCGCCAGTTACTAGGGCACGCTTCGTGAGACAGTCGTATGAAAATAAGAGTATCTCACGTGCAACTGAAACAAGTGCTGTGATTGGTGGAGAGTGTCACAAGACGCTGCCACGGTGTATAATATTTCCACCGGTAGTGGCTGCTTGCCTGTTACTTTCCCTGGAGATACTTCCTACCCCTCCACCTGCAGTTCCCTATACAGGTAACAGTCAGCTAACAGGTACTCTACCTTACCTTGTCAGTCTGGCAGAGCTCTCTGCATGCCTTCTGTTGTCTGTTGACACCTGCTGAAGCCTAAGACACTGATAACCTGTTCCATTCCTGCACTGGGACATGAGTGTGCCCAAACTAATTACTAACTACCAATTAATTACCAAATCAATAACCAATTAACACAATAATTAACACACGCACCAAACCAATTATATCAGTTCCCGCACCAATTAACAAGTTTTTGTCAATGCCGAATGTTCGACGCTTGCATTGCTACTGTACTGGGGTCCTGCTTGTATGCATTTTTACAATATATTTACCCAGGAAAAATCAGATGAGACGCAATATCTCATTTTCGGCAGTGCCCCGCTTTTACACATTTTTGGATTGTGCTTACCCAGGAAAGGCAAGCTGAGAGGCAATATTTAATTTTCAGTAGGCTCCCACATTTTGGCCCCAAACTTGCAACATAGTCTTTTTATGACCTGACTTTATAATCAAGACAGGTGGGATTTTTTTAAATCCCATTAAAAATGTGATTTTGCAGTGTGACTGTGAAAACATGTTTTGAAAGGGATTTGAAGAATGACACCTGCCGTGTTCAGGAGGTGGAGTAACACAAGAGATATGCTGAACATTAGGGGCCCAAATCTGCAAAAATACTTTCTCGGCTTCTCTGCCACAGTCCTCATGTCTCTGGACCCCAACTAACTGATCACGGGACCCAGGAGCACAGAGGAAGCTCCTGATGCACCGCTATCGTGGTGAGAAAATGGTTGCATGCCACTGCGCATGCAAGGCCCACCAGCTTACACAATCTCAGTGCAACTGCACGCAGTTCCACATCTCTGCTCCTCTGGCCCCTCTTTAGAAGGAAAAACATTACCTGGGCCTGGACAGGGACTCAGGGATTTGGACCAAAGCAGTGGTGAGCAAATGAGGGGAAACTGGACCTCCGCGAGCTCAGCTGCAGCCATATCGGCTCTGGCCAGGGTTTTTTTTTTTTTATTTGATGGAACTAGAAAATGTTATCACCAAATAAAACTGATAGATACCTGCAATCTTTTTTGCTCATAAAAAGGTAAGGTCATTCATTGTTTTGCCCAATTTCATTACACTACTGCTTTAATAGAGTTCTCAATCAAATATGTCAACTCTGAACAAGAAGTTAAAGCAGACACAAAATATGGGGGGAGAGTGCACCTTACAAGACACGAGGAGAAGGGCAACCTAACACACTATAACAAGCTGTAGCTGGGGTTCAAAGACAAAGTCTAAAAAGTAAGGAAATGCAGCTTTAGGATAAAATATTCCCTGAGCCTTGGTAAATGTGTGGCATGCTGCTTCTTAGGATTTAAAGAATCATGCGAGGCATCAGTGGTATTGCCCTAACGTTAGGACCCTCTTTCCAAGCATTGATTTGTGACTGCTTTTTCTATGCCTGGTGGGACAGTACTGAAGCTAGGCAAAACCAACACTTCATCACGTGGTCATTCAAACCTATGAGAAACATAATACCACTGATTTACCAAGGCTCTGGGGATGTGCTATCCTAACATTACATTTCTTTTCTTTTCATGTTTTGTGCTTGAACCTTAACTGATGCAGGAAAGTTGTTTTTGCAGTTAATTTCTTTGCTTTTTGAAAAAGACACATGATCCATCTCAGTGCCCTGGGCCTATAGCGTACATTGAGAATGGTCCTGTGGGCCATTCCCAAAGCACCTGACCCATCGCACACGTCCCAAGGCCTATAGCATGCTTTGTGACTAGACATGTGGGCCATCCTCAAAGCAAATGGCCCCTCAACTATCTTCCAGGTCAAGAGAAACCACCTTATCTATGCTAGATAGGTTAATATCATAGCCCGTAAGGGTTTTTATAGAATTTCCTACAATAAAATGTATAATTGTTTCAGGATGTTGGTGGGGGTTGTTACCAAGCTAATATATTTTAAATGTATTAGTCTCAACCTGCCTCTACAGTGCGTTACATGATGGTTTTTTTTTTTCCCATTTTTATGTTGTCTTGTGCACACGCAAGCAACATATTGGGGTAGCTTGGAATAGCAGGTTTTGGAGGCGCAGTCATGTTGTGGCCAGTGGTGCCACTGCTTTTTCAGGCTGGGATCCGTGGCATGAATTTGATTGCACGCTGTCTATGACAGCAGTGCAAAAGTGTGCCACTAACTTAAAACGATTTAACCGCTGCAATGAGGGAGCTCCCCCTCATTGCAGGGCGTGCCTTGCCTAGTGTAACATTTCAATAAAAGATGGCGGGGCTGTCGCTGTCCGCCTCACAGTCCCAATCATGCCAACGTTGGGGGTGCCCAATCCCCCTGTCAGCATGCCCCCTTCCCAGTTCAGTTTGTTGACAGGGGAGCCCAATCCCCATCAGCATAATGGCCCCTTTATTATTTAATTTGTGTGCTGAGGGGGTGCCCAATCCCCCTCAGCATCATACACCCCCCCAGACACGTTTCTGTACCAGCAGGGGGCCCAATCCCAATCAGCTTCAGTCCCTTCCCCCAAAATACAGGCGGCACACTGGGAGCCCACCCCAGTGTGATAAAACACACCTGCAAAATAAGAAAACAAACCCACATTGTCTTTATTTTTTGTTTTGTGTTTTTTACCTGAAAAACGAGAAAATGGTCCCTCAACATGTCAGGTGCCCCTTCCCCAACCCGAGCCCACCCTCTGCATACCCCACCTGCCCACACCACCCTCATACTTACCTCCAGAGCTTGGTGCGACGATCTTCGGTGGTCCAGGAACAGGTCTGCACTCTTCAAAGCCAACCACGAACTGAAGAAATGCTGGTAAGCTGTATAATGGCATAAATGTTTTTTTTTTTCCCAACTTCGATGATTTCTCAGCCATTTTTGTGAATTTTGGCACTAAATTTTCAATATGGAGTTCTTGGAACCCCACCTCATGAATTCAGTCACTGTCATCTCATTACTCAGTCCCGAATGCTGATTTTGGCGGTCACTGCGTGGAATCACCTTTCGGGACTGAGTAACAAAATGACAGTCATCACTGTTCATGAAGTGGGCTCCCAAAAAGATTACGTTGCAAATTTGGTGGAAAAATTTCCAGAAATGACTGCATTACGAGCATGCATTGCAGAGACTCCACGCACACTTGTAACTTCGAGAATGTTTAATATTTTACTCCAGATTTTCAACATTGCCATTTTTTTCACACCTCCTTATGAACATTATAGCTGTCATTTTCTACATCCTGCCCAAAATGTGTTATTGTACACCCAGCGCACAATGGCGCAGTCACTGTAGGAAAACAATGTTCAGGACAGATTAAGAAAATCATAGTGCCACTGTTCATGAGCAGAGGTCCTGAAATGCCTATATTAAAAATTTGGTGACAAAATTCCACAAAATGACTATGCTACGAGAGTGCATTGCTCAGTTTCCACGCACAGTTGTAACTTTGAGAATTTTTAATATTTTTACTTCAGATTTTCAACATTGCCATTTTTGCACACCTCCTTATGAACAGTACAGCTGTCATTTTTCACATCCTGTCCAAAATGTGGTTTTGCACATCTGGCACACAATGGCGCAGTCGCAGTGGGAAATCCATGTTCGGCACAGATTAAGAAAATCATAGTGCCACTGTCCATGAGCAGAGGACTCAAAATGCCAATGTTAAAAATTTGGTGAAAAAAGTCCGCAGAATGATTGTGTTATGAGAGTGCATGCGCAGCTTTTTACACTCCATATTTTCAAAATTGCCATCTTTTCACATCTCCTTATGAATGGTGCAGCTGTCATTTTTCACATCCTGCCCAAACTGTGTTTTCACACGTGGCACAGAATGGTGCAGTCACTGTGGGAAATCAACATTCCAGACAGATTAACAATACCACAGCGCCACTGTTCAGGAACAGAGGTCCCAAATGCTTTTATGAGGTGGGGTCACAAAAAGGCCATGTTGAAAATTTGGAGTACAAATACCAACAAACGCCCAGTGTGCTAGGGTTTCTAACCATAACATCCCACCCTGTACAGACTAACAGGAGTCAGGAGAGTACCTTTGGATTGTCAGCTGTAATGCTCATGCCATTGCACCCCCACCCTGCAGCCACTGATAGGCATCAAGGTGTGCCTTGGACTCTACGGCCCCAAGGTTCACCCCATTCTCCTATACTGCACTCATCTCAATGTACTTCCTTATGGAATAGGGTGAGTATACGGCCCGTCCATCCCAAGGCACAACACGACACTTATCAGAGTCTGCAGAATAGAGTGAGGTGAAATGGCATGAGCGTTATGGCTGACAACCCAAAGGCACACCTCAATGCCTGTCACTCTCTGTAGGGTGGGGTGGGGTTGACGTTGGTTCCATACTTCACTGCCATTCCTATTATGCATCTCTCTTACTCCTGCACTACCAATGCAAATACCAGCAAGACAACATTCAGCATTGACAAATGCTTGTTATATTCTGAGTTTGTCAATAAAAATAATTTAAAAAAATCCTAGTGTGCTTTACAAATGACCCATTAACATCCTACATCAGACCTACTGCATAGCATGCTTTGTGAATGACTACGAGTTTGAAGGGCCATCTTGCAGGTTCTGTTATCAATGTACACTTGATGTGTGGTCTGTGTATATACTGTACAGCTGCTGCCATAGATACGTTCAGATGTTTCCAGATATTTTGCAATAAATCTAAAGAGAATCTCTCTGGTGGCTCATAGTGGTACTGCAGGTAGGCAGGGAATTTCTCCAGAGATATCACAGAAATTTCAGGAACTATCTCACAGTGTCAGCGACTGCAACTGTAGATACCAGACTTGCAGGGCGGATGGCGTACAGGTGTGAAGGTGAGTTGAGGGCTGTGCTGGCCACCGTTCCGAGGGAAGTGGTGGGTGAGGGGTACTTGGGGGTGCCACTGGACTACCAGAGAAATTGGTTTAAATGTATACTGGCGCTGGAATCAGACAGGATGGTGGATCACTGGATTACCAGGGAAATTACTTTCAATTCACACTGGCACTGGGATCAGGTGAGAAGGGGACCACTAGACTAGCAGGGAAATTAATTTAATATATAGGCATTGGGATCAGATGGGGGGGGGGACTACAGTACAATTTCCTTACATTTTCATGAGCCTAAAGACTTATGAAAACAGAGGTCTAGCACAGCATGAAGAAAACAGATTATTAGTAACAAACAAAAAAAGCACCACTATTTTCACACAAAAAAAAATTAAAAATTTGTCAAAAAACTGAATTGTGCATTAGTGGACATGTAATTTAATTTTACTAATAGTTTAAATTCTGCGCACTTTACAATTAAACCAAATAGCAAGGTGATACCCCTGACCCTAAATCTAACTAACCTAAAAGTTTTGGGTTTCAACTATGTTAATCCGTTTTTATGTTCGCTTGCACGCATGTGCAAGAAACATAGTGCCATCATCCGAGTTTTCGGAGGTGTGGCAGCCTTCTTCCAATTCAGTCAGTGTGTTTGCAGGCACAGCCGCAGCCGCGGTTCTCCAGTGCCTGCTGGAGCTGTCTATGACAGCAGTCCAAAATGCAGTGGCGTACAGTTGAAAGGGAGCTACGCTTCAGTGAGCAGTGATAAGATATCACCTGCTCATGCGCGCGCCTCCCCACACACACACACGCATACTGTGTGCTCGCCTCTACTGTATAGCCGACGGGGTGCCTAATCCCCCGTCAGCTGTGCTGCAACCACCCTCAAACAGAGTTCTACATGCCACGCTGGGTACCCACCCCAGCGTGGCTACACAAAACTTTCAAAATACTAAACCTTCCATTGCCAAATTTTAAAGATTCAAATATCCTGGGCTCAAGAAGGGGTATACAAAATTTCAAATTATTCAGTCAAAGAAGGGCCAAGTTGCTAACTCCCAAAAATAAGGGTTTAACAAAGAAGTGACTTCTCACCTATAACTGAAGCAGTGCTGCCGTGCCACTATTACATATATGAGATATCACATGGGCCTAGTAAAAATATACCTGATCTTTTTTCTGCAAGTGGTCCATGACCCCATGACATCGTGAGTGGTACTACCATAAGTTATGTCACAGGGGTCATGGGTCACAAGAAAAATATCAGGCATGTGTTTATTGGGTCTATGCAATATTTGATTTATGCAATAGCATGAGTTTATATGGTAAATTATACAATGGCAAGAAAAAATCCTGGATTCTGATTGGTCAGTCTTGGGCTGGCCCCGTGCTGTTATCCCAGCACAACATCACGGGTCTAGTCTCAGCCTCACTGTGAACCTGGAGATGAACTTTTGCTTGATGATGTGCTTCATTGTTTCATCTTCTTTTAAAAACAAAAATATTTTTCCACACAAAAACATCTTGAAAATGATTTTTTTTTATTCTGTATAACAAAGAGCCATTGTATAATAGCAATAATGCCCTCCAGGGTGTGTGTCGTTTGGGATAACGTCATGCCTCAGTTATTGGATGCACCCGGCCTGCGGCCTCATGCCCAACCACCTGAAGCGTGACGTTATCCCAGCACGACTCACACCCTGTCGGGCATTATTGCTTAAATGAATGTATGTGCTGCTGTCCCTATGAAGTTATAGTTAAAGTTCTGTGAATAGAACTTTCTGAGAACAATCTAGTCCGGGAAGGTCAGGCCTCCATTGCGAAGGCCCTACAGTGAAAATATTTGCGTTATCATCCACACAGAGTCCAGATATGATATTGACAATAGACAACGTAACCATCAGTATCCTCTCTTGTGACCTGGCTGTTTAATTTTGAGTGGGCATTATGCACCAGTGATGCTCCACAGAGTGAGACTTCTGCAGTAATGCACTCACCTGAGGTCCTTGATCCCCTGCTTCGCCCTTCAGACCTGCTGCCCCTGGAAGACCCTGTTATGATATTAAATAAAAGAAAGCAAACTTTAGTAAAGCAGCCAAAAATCTTTGATGTCTAAAGTGTTTTAAAAGAGGCACTGGATCACTTCCTACTTCAAATAATATGTTTTGTCAGCTCTCGAATAGTTATGGATGGGTTAATTGTGACCCCATCCTAGTTCTGACTCTGATTTTTTTTCCTAAAAGGTTCTGATAATAATAACAATATTTTGTTATTTATTGAGCTCCTTACAGTAAACTATAAAGCTCTACACAGAGTGGCATAAAACCTGAGAAAAACACAAATATAACAGCTTAACATTTTTCTGTGTTTACCAACCCCACTTGATTTATACTTAGATTTGCCAAAACATCTGTACATTTTTCAGACAGGGCCCTATACAGTCACTGGCAAATCCAGACCAGAACAAGTAACAGAACAAGGTTACCCTTACTCTTCATTAACAATATTTTGTCTTTCTGTTATTTTAAGTTTAAAATAGTTATTTTTTCAACTGTTTTCTTCCGAACAAGAATAAAGCACCCAAATCATGTACGTGATCATTCAGGGCCGGGTCAGAACTCTGTCAATGGCAGATCTAAACCTGGTCAACGGATCACGTTACAGTATGTCACATCGGAGTTGAGACACAGATTATTCTTGTTTCCAGTGTCAAGTCAAGGCGAGTCAAGCCGGGGCAGGTAAGGGATCCCAATCTGCCACAGACCCCATTCTTACATTTAGGCCCTGACCACACTGGGGATCTTAAAATGTTACAGACGTCCTGTAACGTTTTAAAATCAGGGAACACAGTTTGCGTCCACACTAGTAACGTTACCAAACCGAGTTTCAAAACCATCTTTAAACCCTGATACAATCAGGGTTTTAGCATGGTTTTGAAAATGATTTAAGCGAGAAATGTTTTTACTTACCAGTGTGTATAGGCGTCCGATCCATGTTTCCTGCGGTGATCCTACTGGCACCCATGATGCAGCA
Source organism: Neoceratodus forsteri (assembly GCA_016271365.2). Lineage (NCBI taxonomy): Eukaryota > Metazoa > Chordata > Ceratodontiformes > Ceratodontidae > Neoceratodus > Neoceratodus forsteri. The sequence goes on from JADMNL010000033.1 coordinate 62,257,624, forward strand.
TTTCATCTGCACTGGCAAGCGAGCTGACAGCGTGTTAAAACACACTTTCATTTCGGGAGGTGTGGACGGGCACAGAATCGTGTTAAGATATGGTCCCGACTAGTGTGGATGTGGCAGCACGTTAATTCTCGCAACGGTTTAAAAACCGTTAACAAATTTTAATTATAAGTGTGGACAGGGCCTTAGTCTTACTTAGAAACCTAAACGGTTTCAAACCCCGGAATTCTGAGCTACAATATACCTGTAGCAGGAGTCCCATGGGGCTCAATATGACAATCCTTTATTTTACTGCTGTATCATACTGCAGGTTGCACTAATGATGCTTCACCACTCATGAGATATCAACAACTCGTGTCATATCCTATATTATCCTAGTACAATATCACACCTATTCAAAAAGAAACTAAAAATGTATTTTAAAAATGAAATTTTTCACCTTCTTTCTTTCTTTCTTTTGCATGCAAGCCATTTTATAATTGCAATAATGCACTCCGGGGAACGTATTGTGGGGATAACATCCCTTCTTGGGTATTGGACCACAAGGCCGCACCCAAGGTGTGACGTTATCCCCGCATGATACATGCCCTGTCATGCATTGTTGATTAGGTATAGGATATGATGCAGGCTGTTAATATCTCATGAGTGGTGAAGCCACTAGCGAGATACCAAAACCCTCAAGTAAAGATAAAATTGATACCTTAAGTCCGCCCATGTCATATTCCATTTATACAACTAGTGTTTTGGTGGTTTTGTGACAGAAATGGTAAAAAGTTAAAAAAGGAAAAAGTACAAAATGCAAACCGTGCCCCTCTGTCCAGTGGCTCAGCATTACAGCAGACAATGTTTGATCAAAAGATAGATGGCAGCTCACACGTGAGAATACATTTCGGAGCATGTTCGTTGTGACAAAAATTAGCAAGATAAATTTCTGAGCATGCTTAGTGACCATGGTCATTTCTTTTGCTAATGTTGCCCAAAATAACATGTTTATCTTGGCAAAATGTATTTTCACACCTGTTTTGCTGTATAAATAGGGGGAAAGGGGGGGATATAATAGAAATATTCAGATACCTCACAGGTATAAATAAGGTGCAGAAAGGTAGCAGTTTCGATAGAAAAAGATGCTCGAGGACAAGGGGTCACACTATGAAGCTGGAGGGGGGTGGGGGGCTAAGACGAAATGTGAGAAAGTATTTCTTCACTGAAAGGGCGGTGGATGCTTGGAAAAGGCTCCCAGCAGAGGTGGTGGAGGAGGTTAAAATGGTTAAAGGGTTCAAGAAAGCATGGGATAGACACAAGGGGATCTTAGAAGTGAGGGAAGGGGGGTGTAAAGCGGAGACCAAGTAGGGTCTGAGGGGGCACTGTAAGTAGGGAAAATAAGGCAGACTAGGTGGGCCAAGAGGTCTTTATCTGCCGACAACTTCTATGTTTCTATGTTTCTATTCCACGAGACATGGTGAAATAAGTTTTTTATTCACTCTCGAATGCTGCCACCAATGCTGCCTTGCAATTAGTGACAGAGTGAAGTGGAGCCCTGAGTTCTAGATCAACAATGTTTGCAATATTTCAGAGTGATTAAAAAGCTAATTTCTGGATGCCCTGTGGAATGCCCTGTTTATACCATGGAACAATGAAGCCCACTGTAGTGAGGTTACAGGGAGAATCACATGGGCTACAGGAAGAATAACAGGGCTGAATGACCATTTTTATTTAGCCCTGTTATTCATCCCTCTCTTGGTATAAATATTATTATAAAATGGCCAGAAGAAAATCAAAAAATTCCATTGGCATCTGTCTTCAGAGACGTCTGCTGACCATGCATTAAATCTCTACAAACACACAGTCAGCTACCAAATGTCATATTCCTCCCTGAAAAAAAGAACTTAGAGCTATTTTATAAGTGCAGTAAGCCCCTCCAGGGTGTGCATCATAGAATGTCAATGCATTTCCCAGAAGCATAAGGACACTCAGTCTCTGGCTTCATGCCTTACTACACCCCTGAGGCATGCATTAAAATCCTATAATGCACACCCTGTTGTGGATTATTACTCACATATTTTTGCATTTCATGCTCAATTGTTTTCAAAAGGCTTGACAAATTACTGAACTAGATACATGAAGTGTGCATGCAAACATGATAGCCATTATGTGCTGTAACATCACACACACACACACACACACACACACTGTGCACACATATGCATGCACACGCACATATACACACACATGCATGCATACACACATACACACACACACACATATACACACACGTGCACACACACGCGTGCACACACACACACGTACACACACACACACACACACACACACACACACACACACACACACACATGGACTAGTGGTTTAGTGACTATTTTACCAGTGAGAATGGGGAAAAAGGGCTCAGATATTGGGGTTTAGTCCTGACTCTTTTCCAGCAGTGCTATGGAATATTTTACATCTGTACTGACAACTGCAGGAAATGAGCGGAAGGGAGCTCAGTACCATGCCTCATCCCAAGATATGGGCTCTTCTGGTTTGGTTGGCCAAGAGAGACAAAGTCTCTGCCAGCCAATCAGGCATTATACTGTAGGTGAGGATGTCACTGTTTATTCATTCTGTAGCAGGACACTGAACATTGAGGACATCTCGCTCCAGCGGGGCATAGTTTTCTTTTTACAGGGTGTGTATCTTTTGACTACCTTGGGAGGTAGGTTGGGTGCTAGAGGGGATGTTGGGAGGAAGGAGGATGGGAGAAGTCTAGAGGATAAAGGGGTGGGGGTATGCTACTCTAAAGGGTCTGTATGGTGGGTGGGGGTGGACAGAGTATGTCACAGTGTGTGGGGGGGGCAGGTTAATGCACTTGGTATTTCTGCTGCCACCATACTCTTTCACTGTTGCATGCAACTCTAGCTTGGTGAGGCATATATATGTCACATGCCGAAATAAAACATGGCCGAGCTCAGCAGACAGTAACAAAAAACAGCACCTTGCTTTGGGGGTGGTTCAGTATGGAAAACAATTTAAAAATATATTTTACCACAACGAGATTACTGGCAATACTGCACAGAGTGCTGGATTGGGCGTTGGAGGTCATGCATATCTAGAAAGCAGATTCCCTTTATGGACCCAGTAAAAAGAATAACTATGACATGAAGGAGTAGTTTTTAATAAACTAATAATGCAAAAGGCAAGACTATCTTTTCCATTGTTGGTCACCTTTATTGACGTCACCATATGAAGGACATTTCTGGCAGCTCTGACTGCAGCCTCTTATCTAGCATGCAGCCTGCATACTAAAGCAGCAATGCATGCTACCGGTGAAACCTTTGTCCTATGCTTTTTTATTCTGTCTTGGATCTCCCCTTAGTTCCTGTCTTGTAAGAGATCATTTTACCAATTTTGAGACTGCTTTAGTGCTTTTCTAAACATTTGAAATAATAAAAGGAGTGCTCCTTTTAATAAAGTGTCTCCCAGGTTTGCATCAGTCTGCTCAGCTGTTTTTAAATGCCCACTGTTTACTGTCACTTTTGTGAATAAAATAAAAACTAGCATGTGATGGACAGACACTGCTCCCTGACTATATGGGAAATGAGGATACAACAGCTGTGAATGCTGATAAAAACCTGCGGGTAGCTGCGTTTAAACAGCAGTGCATCACTCCAGTGATAATTCTACCCTAGACTTTTTTATTCTATTTTAGATTATCTCCTGATTGGTATGGTACCCTTTTTTCCCCCTATTGTAAATCTCTGCTTTGTCACTTTTATTTACATTTGAAACGATAACAGGAGCGCCCCTTTTAATATGGCGCAGGACAGGTTTTCATTGCGGTTCTCTGTCCTTGACCACCAAGGGCTCAATTTTAGCAGGGTGATGCAGGGCTCATATCAAGCCCGACGACAACCACAGTGTTTGGCGCAGCTGTGCAAACCCTTTGGTGCAAAAGCAGCCTAATTTTAAAAGGGTCAGCGCAATTACGGCATTTTCTACATTTAATGGCAGCTTGCGCTGAAGCTTCGTCCCAAGCCCTGTAACATGGCTCCCCAAATGGCATAATGTTAGACCCAGGGGGAGTTGGTCTAACTTGTGGCATTTGGCACCCAGGACTTGCATCACTGTTTGTGGCAGGCTTCGCTGCAAACTCTGCAATTGCCACAATGTTTGACGCAAGTCACCCCTTGCATCAAACCCTTAGCCACCAAGTCCCATGCGTCACTCTAAGTCTCCTCTACAACCAGGCCCCCAATGTTTAACATCACTTTTCGTGTGACTATAATGAACTAGCATGCAGAAGACACTGCTCTCTAACCTAATGGGACAACAACTGTACAAAAACAGCTGAGAACGCTGATGAAAACCTGCAGCTGGATTTTCAGCCCGTCAGGGACCAAATCCCACTCCACAACCAGCTGATGTGTGCCTCTCCTCCAATGTCCATCTATATGCAGATGACACTATAATCTATGCCTCAGGCCCCTCCTTTGACAGTATCCTCCCAACCCTCCAAAACGACTTCAACAGAGTCCAGTCCTGGCTCCTTGAGTACCTGCTTACCCTCAATGATAAAAAAAACTGTCACCATGATCTTTGGTTCCAGGCAGAAGCTTGCCAACCTCCCAGCCCCCTTCCCCCAGTGATTACCACCCTGGCTGGCTCCCCCCTGGAGCTCGTCCCTGTTTTCAAGTACCTAGGAGTGTGGCAAGACAGCCACCTCAGCTACTCCTCGCATGTGGAGGCCATCTGCACTAACCATCAACCCAAACTCGCCATCCTCTATCGGCACAGGGCCAGCTTACCCATCCTCACCCGTTGAGAGCTCGTACGCAAAACTATCTTGCCCATTATTGACTGTGCTGACATAATCTATGGTACCACCCCAACAACCTCTCTCTCCAGACTAGACACCCTTCTCAACACTTTTTGCCGCTTCACCACTGCCTCCCTCCACTTACACACCACTGCCAACTCTACGCTACTCTCTCCACAACCCCGCTCACCCACAGAAGAACCATCCACAGCACCTCCTTCATAGCAAAATACTGGCTTGACTCACTACCCCTCTACCTCACCTCCCGCCTCTCCCCTGCCACCTCCTTAAATTACCCTCTTTGCCACAGAGACCCACGCACCTTCCACCTGCCCCGCCCTCATACTCTTACCGGTCAAGCTGCCTTCTTGTATGGACTCCCCCTTCTCTGGAATAACCTTCCCTCCAACCTTCACCTGGCCTCTCCCCGTTCTGCCTTGATGCAACTCCTCAGGCTCCTCCCCACCCCAGCCTGCCCACCATGCTCTAATGGCTGCGGCACCCAGCTGAAACCCCTCACACTCTCTACCAACATATCCTGACGTGGAATTTTTGTAAAAGAGCCAAGGCTCAAAGGTATTTGTAATTCTAGACTTGATAAATAAATAAATAAAAAATAAAAATCCTAGTCTGGGACTACACCTCAGTCTCATTTACTTACTATGCACGTTAACTCATATTTTATTGTAAAGTATTAAGTTCTCTGTATAAATGTCTGTATATACTGTGTGTTACTCCCCACCTTTTGTACTCGCTCTTTCACTGTAAACTCTATACCCAGGTAGCACCTGGAAACGAGCCTCGGCTCAGTGAGCCTTTCACGGTCATCACATTTTAAATAAATAAATAAATTCTCTGCTCCTGCAGATTTCTCCATTTTTAGCCCACACAGCTGTGGGAAATGTTATGCCTGGTCCCACCAGGTGTAATATTTAGGCACAGCTACTACCCAGCTAATATTACAAGCTGTCAGCACTCAGGGGGCGGTTGTCAACCCGGCTCCCACTTAAATATGGTGCATGGAGGGAAAACTGCAGCTCTGCAAGTGAAGCCCCACTTGCAGCAATTTCTCCCTGCACCCGCACTGATTTTGGGGGAGTCTGAAAATCCAGCCCCTGGTCTGAGCCATATTAACATGAGTGATCATTTTATTATTTCAAATGGGAAACAAGTGGTGAAGCAGACTCCGAATGGGGAACAAAGCACATCATACCAATCGGAGGGACAACCTACATAAAGTAGTGTTTCTGCTGTCATGCACTGCAGCTTTACTTATTTAAAAAGTAAAAATGTGCTAAAATAGATTCAAAAATGGGGGGGAGGGTATTACACAATGTGGGAGATAGGGGATAATCTTAAACAGAATAAAAAAGTATAAGTTAAAATGGTCACTGTAACATGCACTGCTGCTAATCTTGATATTAAAGACAGATTTTTTTTTGTCCCAGCTGCATCCTTAAAAGAGATGCTGGCCAGCTCCATGGCACAGAGCAAAGAGGTTCACTTGGCATGCTGGTGACCTGGGTTTATGCCTCGAGCCCGGGTACCAGGACAGGAGTCTGGCAGGGAGGTTATGCACAAACGTCCATTGGATGCTTCCCTCCTGGGGGGTACTGTCTGGGTACCTCTGGGCAGATTGGGTGCATGCTTGGGGGACATGATGCCTCAATATGCCCCCTGCATGGCGCCACCTGAGGACGCCACCCACTCAAGGCCAAGAACTTGAGGGGTGAGGCAGAGAAAACGAGAAAACGGCACCTCAGCTGATGGCTGCTGGACCCTCATTGCCACAGAGCCCCCGGACAGCTGGGACCAACCCCAGCAACACCCAGGGCCAAGCAGGCAAGGCTGAGAAGGCTCATTCTCCCCAGAAGGAGGGGACCCACTGGACAAAGGTTTACGTCGGGTTACTCTGGGAAGGCCGTAGTATGGGGTGGTAGTTGGCGGCGGGGGTTGCCAGGGGCGGGGTCCTAGGTGGCACGAAGGAGAGGCCGACCGAGATGCATGGGGAGGCACAAAAATAGAAAATACAAAAACAAAAGCAACAAAAAAAAAAAGATATGCTGAACTGTAATTAATATGTAAATGTCCGCTAATTACTAAGTTATGATGGTAGTTCGGAACCTTTACTGTTTGAGTTCTATTTAGAACTGCTCCTAATTAGAAGCAGAACAAATTTCCCCTCACCCACTTCTAACCCATCTCCTGCTTCAAACTGGTAAAAACATACTGTAGCTGGAGATGCTTCAAGGCAGCAGGTGGCAGATTATAAATCACCATACACCTGCACCTCTTCAGGGGGATGCATTCCAGAGAGCATGATGTCGAATCCAGAAACACAGATTTATTCTTATGTCTTGATAAAGAGAGTGAATTACATTGCTTGGAATCCGGGTCTGAAGAGCAAAAGAGATACTCTGACATTTTGCCTTTAACTTATGTCCCACACATGCTATTTATCTACAGTATGTGGAAAATCTGGCTTTTTATTTTTTCATGATCGGTGATAATATTATTCTGAAAGTATTTCCAGTGGATCCACCTTGTGACAGATTCTGCAGTTATGGGACTTGAGCCTGGCTGTATGAAAATAAACACCAGAAACTGCCCCAGTGGTACCAGTGGAGTAAATTGTACTCTAGAGTGGAAGACAGGGTTGATGTCTACGCTCATTCCAGGAGGTCTGTGCACTCAGGGATACTCTGGAAAATCTTTTCAGTCTCACAAAATCAATGCAAACTCCATATTGGATGCAAGAAGTTAGACCTTCTAATTCCACTAATAGGAAACAGCAGTACATAGGATTTTGAATGCACTTGCCCAGGCACTTTGCTCTGTCGAGCTTTGTTAGGGGTTGATGCCTAAGCTCAAATCCCTCACTCTCGGCTGGAGACATTTTGGTGGTGTAAGCAACATTTGTAGACTGTGGAGGAAGAGTGTTAGGCTCTGCACATCATACGTGCCTCCTGTTAACCTGGGGAATGGGCACAGAATGTTATGGGGGAATGCATAATCTCCTGCCCCCTATCCAGGCCGGCATAGTGTCGGACTAGCTCAGAGCAGTGGGTAAGAGAGCAGAACTAAAAAGGGGAAGAAAAATACCTTGATTGACAAGTGACACCACTGATGGTCCCACATGAACATTCTAGGCATACCATCTTCCAGCTACTTCCCATCAGAACGCCAGCTCTGGTATGCATGTCTCTCTCTCTCTCTCTCTCTCTCTCCCCCTCCCTCATTCATATGGCAGATTGCCAAAGCATGTGAGGAGGGCAGTGCTGGTCACCACGGGGTTAAGTGCTAGTGCACTCCATGGGAGGAAGTGGGAGAGTGTGCCGAGAACCCTGGAGAAGAGGGAGCACCTTTGTTTTTTACTTTGGAGGAGAAGGGTGGGAAAGGATGCTAAGATGGGGGAAGGGGGACTTTCATTTCACATTTTACTCTTTTGGGTCTGGGGGAGAAAGTTGGGAGAGCGTTGCTACTTGGGTGGATGAAAAGGTTATTATATTTCTTGAGGGGCTTGGGTGAAGAAAGTTAGGAGAAGGTGCCAGCAAGATGGGATGGTGGGATTCATTTTGTATGTTTTTTTTGGCATAGCGCCAGTCTTGAACTCAACAGCTGTCCAACAATCCCACAGAGTTTCTTCACAGCCCATGGCACGGGGCTAGATCATCCTAGGGTCGGGCAAGGGATGGATTAGGGGTTTTCGCACAAGGTTCTGTTAACACAGAGTTTTTGCCCTTGAAATCCAGAGGTTACATAACATCATATTCAGGCTGGCGTTGACCTAGCATGGTGTTGGTGGAGGACATTGCGCTGTTGTAAGGTGCCATCTTCCAGATGATACACTAACCTGAGGTCCTGTCTATCTGTCTTGATAGCTGTTCAGGTGGACATTAAAGATCCCAGGATATTTATCAGCACTTCTCCAAAAGAGACAAGGTGCAGGTGGAGGGTCTCTTTCAGAGGAGGAAAAGCACCAAAACACAGGGGCATGCAATGAAGCTGGGGGGAGTAGGAGGGATGTGAGGAAATGCTTCTTCACATAAAGGGTGGTGGACACCTGGAACAGCCTGCCAGAAGAGGTGGTGGGACGAATACAGTGGGGAGGTTCAAGCATGCGTGGGATAGGCACACCAGCATAATAAGTAGAGAAAAGGGAGGAGGGAGGGACACCTGTGACCAGATAAGATCAGAGGCATCAGAATAGCCTGGGAAAAATAGGGCAAACTGGATGGGCCTACTGGTCCTTTTCTACCAACAAATTCTATACTTCTGTGTTTCTAGTAAAGAAGTTTCCCCAGTGCCCTGGCCAAATTCCCCCCACCTCCTTACCAATTCATCAACAGAGCTATCTGGTTCAATATGAGTCAGTACTTTCCATAGGTTCTACCATGCCACAGCAATAGGAATTCTGTTGACGGCCGTTACAGCAACGGCACAATGCCGACAGCCAGCATTGTGCCGTCCAGGACACAAGTGTTTTTTCTGCTCTGTCCCTCCACGCCACCTGCACTATAGATTTCCAACTCTGAGTTGGAGTTGTTTCAGGGAGAGGGGTGAACACCCCAGAGACAGCAGGGTTGGTTACACAGTGGACCAGTACAGCGAACAGACGATTCTGTCGCTGTACTGGTCTTTGCCATGTTACCATCGCTGTAGCAACAATATACCCCTTCAATATCCCCACAACAGGATAAGGCTGAAAACTATGTATTTCCAAACCCTCCTTTCCTGGTCAACCAAAGAAATAGAAAAATAAAAAAATAAGCAAATTAAATAAAAAAAATAAATAAATCTTTAGTGCTTTAATTTGTGTCTGTCATCAAGAGACCATATTACTTACCACAGGACCTGGTCTTCCGGTCATACCCATGGGACCTGGTGGACCCTTCATCTCAAGCTGAAAAATAATAATTAATACTAAAAAAAAAGAATCAAACTGTTTTTAGTGCTCTATGCTAAAATGTCTACATAGCATCATATTATGTGCATGGTGCTTACTTATGCATTTACGTACAGCATATATTAATGTAAACGTGTTTTGGAAGAATCTTTTTTGTTTTGCAAATTCTGTTTACTTTTCTGTATCCTTGTGGAGATTTACCTCATATTTGCTCTTGTAGATCCCCATACAACCACTCTTGTCCCCTTTGCACCAGGTCTACCTGTGTGGTCTGTTTGGCCGTAGCTGACCCCCAAGGCAGGGATCCCTCCTGGGTACAAGGGGGGAGAGACCAAGATCACCCAGTGGTCCAGATGGTTGTTTCTGCTTTCAGAGGCCCAGGAGATGGAGGGAGACCTGGTGTGACACCGCACAGTCACAAGGGGGATTTCGTGCTTAGGTTGCACTCCCTGGAGGATCGGACATTCTAGGATATCCAAGACATGTCAGACACACTCCTGCGTGCAATGTTCTAATGTCTGCCATGTCCTCCAACCCCTAGGGCCCCAAGGCGCACTGACTGCTGGTGACACCAGGAGTCCGACTGTTGCTGGGTGCCTTTGCCCACCCATTTCAGAGGAGGTGAACTGTCCACCTGACGCTCGAACCTCCTCCCCCTTGGTTGGCCCTCTGATGTGCTGGGCTTGTTCCCAAACCTGTGTCATCATGGTAGCAGTAGTGCTGAACTGACAGCGGTTGCTGGAAGAATTGTTCTTAATATGCCATCCAATAACAGGAAGCATTATCGCAATCCCGCTTCTGATTTGCTGTCCCATCCCATTTCTGTACCTCTTGCTTTTTTTCGTTCAGAGATGTTTCTCATTCTGGTCACATCTGGCAGCACCCCCACCCTCACACCATCAGTGACCTTCTCACAGACTTACGGGTTGTCCACCACTTGCCTAGCACTGTTGCTTGGTGGGTGGCTTACCTTGTCAGTTGTGCAACAGCCTGCCCCAGGAAGGGGGGGGGTGGCTTGGACAGCTGGATTTTTCCCTCCTAATCTCCTAGTTTACTCCTCAGGGTGCCGGGGTGCAATTTTTATTTATTTATTTATTTATAAATGTGTTAACTGGGTAGGGACACTGGGAAAAAGCCTTTCTTCTGGTCAGACCCAGACAAAAAACATACAACAGTACAGAACAAAATACATACAATACAATAAATAAATGATCATCAATGACACAGCCACATATGCATGACAAGCATCTGGCAGCAACCCCTCCCTTCATGGTGCTCCCAACTGTGCTGCTGCTGACTGATCTACACCAGGCATCAGTCATGCTGCGGGAGCAGCATTCCCCCCCCCGGAGGAAGGAGAGCAGTCTTTGGATGTTCGATCTTTCCTCCCCCAGCTGGCTCTCGATGACCTGTCCTCGTTCCCAAACATGGGTTGCCATTGTTACCAGTAGTAGCACTACTGCTGCATCGATGACTCAGCTAGCTGTACGTCTTTCTCTATCTTACTTTTTTTCTCTCTGCTTGGTCTTTAAAACCAACTTTTAATGTAGCCCCACCTATTGCGCCATTACATAGGTGTCAACCAGTGACATCTTGGACTGCAATCAGCCCATTGCTCCATAGGGCAGTGTGGGATTATGAATCTAACTAGTGAAATTCCCACATAATTCCCATTCTTGATTCCAAGATTGAACGTGACCAACAGAACTTTACTAAAGTTAATTAAAAGTTTTGTCTCACACATAGCATAAACAAATAGACATTGATGTGAACTGTGGAAGTTTGTCATTTTCCATGGCAAAATGGTGGATTTATGTGGATTCTGCATGGTCAAAATTCCATAAAAATCACAAAATAACACAGAATTCTAGCAGAGGCAGAATTTTACAATTTAGCCCAATGTGAGTCCAGATGCTGATATCGTTACTTGCAAAATTTGTAACGTCAATAAAAATGGCACCCACAAGCTGCTCCATTTTCATCACTGCATATACACACATATATATATTTATTTATTTAGTTTTTGTTGACCAGGTAAGTGCACTAGACAAATCCTGCCTATTTTCAGGCACGACCCAGGGAGGGATACAGATGAATGCCAACTGACCTTGAACCAGATTAAGCTGTTGGTGGTAATATATATATATGTATATATACACACACACACACACACACAATACATATACATATACATATATATATATATATATATATATATATATATATATATATATACACACACACACACACACACTGAAGTCTTTGGTTTCTTAGATTTTTGTACTGACCTCATGGTCAGAGTTTCTTACACCAGAAATGACATCACTTGGATGTCTGCCCCGTTAACATATAGTAAGGCACTGTTTCCCTGCATAATGTGTATCTCTTACTCTTAGACCGATAACCGATCTGTGAATCCAGGAACTCGCATCATGGACTGTCCCCTCAGCCATGGGCACTCACCTTGGCCTGCTGGAGAATAGCCTGCGCCTGAGCTTCTTGGGCAGAGATGACTGGCCCCTTCTGTGGATCACCACCAGACTGGAACTAGAAGTCAAGTAGAAAGGTTTGTAAGAAAAACAGTGTGCTGTTTCAGAGGAACTGAATCACTTACATCTTCTTTTTTTCATCCTCATAAATTACAGGGTAACCCCTCATGGATTTTATCAGGCAATCAGTAGTACACCATGTCTAAGGCCCATCACAGCAGATATTTCATTTAGGGAGGGCAGAACAAGGTCTAAAATAGACCCCCATCCCCCCAAAAAAGAAAAACTAGCTGGTTAAAAAACAGGTCTAGGGCCAATGATTTTCCTTTTTCAAAAATGGTCAATTCGGTGTGACAAAATCATTTCTTTTTCGGTGTTTTCCCCCAAATTAAGGACAAATCAACATGTTTTGTACAAACATCTGGCTCAAAATGGGGGGAGGTTGCACAAAAAGCTAGTGCAAAGTGTGTTGTTTTTTGCATGACAAACTGGTGCAAATAGAGATTCTTCATGAAAAATCAACGCCCAAGTGCTGGTTTAAAATTGAAAAATTCTATTTTTGACCACTGTTTTCCACTGAAAATGGGAAATCATTGGTCCTACAGGTCTAGTGGATCAAAATTAAAATGAGCAGTCACCATGTATTTAGCATCTAATCAAAATGCAGGCTTCTGAAAACATCTACCCAAAAACTGAGTCCAAAACCAGAACCCTTTTAGAGTTCACGTAGAGAAGGAAATCGGTGTCTTGTTCTTCGTTGTGTTGCAAGGTTCAGGATCTCACTACCTCAGATGGGATGGGGTGGTGGGTACATTCCTGCTGTAGATGCCACATGGGTAAAAGTGCAAGTCTGAAGTGTGCTAGCAATGGCTGCCTGGATGCACAGCTGCTCACTACTGGAATAGTTGTTAACACAATCAGGGATGCAGGGTAAAGAATTCATTGCAAGTTCCACAGGGAAATTTTCTATGGTATCACTTTTATATGTTCCAATCTAGCCTGTGTGCCCCAGCCCCAGTTGCGCCCCTTCTGATGGTTGATGTGAACTGAGCAGGGTTACCATAAACCATCACTTGAGCAGTAACAGATCCTGGAAGCAGCCACAAAGCATAAACCAACCTGTGCCGCAATTTGTGGCATTTTTGAAAACTAGCCCTCCGCTCAGTGGATAAAATTTTTCCTCAGTTTGTGGTACAGACTCATCAACTAAGAGTGCATGTATGTGCACATATGTGGAATTATACAATAGCAAGAACATTTGCTGGACTCTGACTGGTCAGTGTTTCCCTGGCACAGTGAGGTTATCCCAGCACAACCTCACTGTATTGATTTTTTGTAGCTTATATAGCCTTTCTCTTAAAAAATAAAGATATATTGCCACACTAAAAATGTACTAAAAATACTTTTAAATGTTTTTTTTTTTTTTATTTTGTATAATAATGAGCCATTGTACAACAGCAATAATGCACTCCTGGGTGTGGGTTGTGCTGGGATAACATCACTTCTGGCACATTGGAAGCACTTGGCCTGCGGCCTCGTGCCCAACCACCCAGGTGTGAGGTTATCCCAGCACAACCCACACCCTGTCATGCATTATTTTTTAAATAAACTATGCCCAATAACAGAAATTATGCTGTCTAGCCAATGAAGAATTTCCATACCCACCCAAGGGGTGCTGCAAGACAAAATGCATAACTGAGTGTTTTTAACTTTTGGGAAGTGCACCAAAATACTTTAATGCCCCCACTGGAGTGTGTTACAGTGTTGATAAAATGGACCACTGGTGTTTAAAGTGATACAAATGAAAAAAGTAATAAAATTAATGTTTTTTAATATAAAATAAACTGAAATTGTTTAAATGGAAAATGATTTGCCAACAATATTACATTGTCCCTGTTTGTGTGTATATTCATCAGGTACAGTATGGGATTTCACATGGAACAGTAAATAGGCTGTGGACTTAAAAACAGGATCCCACAAGCCAGCCTGGTTGTACAGCAGTAGAGATACTGCTTGCTATGCTGGTGGCCCGGGTTTGGGAATGGATTAGGGTCACTCATGGGCTGGGTGGGGGATGGAAGTGGGACTGAGCAGCCCTTACACAGCTCTCCTGACTCAGGTTGGGGGGGTAAACACATCCCACTGATCGGGTGCCACCTGCTGGAATCTGGTTGGCAGTGCAGTAAAACCACATGGGAAGGGACCCTCATGTAAATGCCAGGGTCATCTCCAAGGAAGCGGAGCACGCACATTACAACATTGCATGCGTGGCCCCAGGGAGAAAGTGGAGGTAAAAACCTCTGACCATGGCCAAGGGATGGCCTGCTCCTCCACAGGCTATGCACTGGCAACTGGATACCCCGACCAGGTCCTGTGGTGAGAACACCAGAGTGAAAGGTAAGACCCAGGGATGTCAGGTGATGGGACTGTGGGGACTGGTCCAGGTTGGGGGAGAAATGAAGAGAGACAGTAGATTTAAGAAAAAAAAAACAGATCCATTATGTAACTGCACATTAAGGATTATAAACTGGATTATTGCTGTTTATTTAAAGCAGTACTGCATTTTTCAGTAAAAATATTGTCCCTGTAGCTTTTTATTCTATTTTAGCTTTCCTCTTTTCCTGCCTTATAAGGGGCTGTTTTTTGTCTATTTTGATTCTGCCTTATCTTTTCTTTTATTTAAATTAACTAAATGAGTGCTCCTTTAAATATGGTTATTCCTAGCTTTTCATCAGTATTCTCAGCTTCTTTTGAATACTGTTGTTTAATGTCACTTTTTGTGTGCCAAGAGTGATACAGCATGCAATAGACTCTGCTCCCTGACCTTAAGGGATAATGGATGCTCAAAAACAGCTGCACCAGATGTGCTAGAATGGCAGCTTCCCAAGTGCCAGTGATTAGGGTCACGGCATACATACAATCTCATCAGTACTACCTCCTGCAACAGGTTCTTGCCATTGGGTTCCCCCGCATGACTCCAAGACGACAGCACAATGTGAGCTGAGTCTATACACACTGCTAAGCACAAATCTAGGAGGAGAACTCGATGCATGATAAAAACAACCTATAAACTGTCTTTCTCCTGTCAACACATCATTGTACTGGATAAGGAACAGAATCTGGGGTCAGGAGCCCCCATCTGTCAAAAGGAACTTGTTGAAACTCTTCATGGCAACTTGCCAAAAGAGAGAGAAATGGAGCGAGGGAGAGCTGCCACATGATCTTCACTGACATTGTTACACTCCCAGAATCATATTTAAAACTGTTCATAACCTGGATTGGCATCATTGACTTTATCAGTCCTGAAATGTTGAGCCAAAGGCATCCTGGAGCACTGAGGATCGATAGGAACCTGCCTGTCACTGTCAGCCCAAAAAAGGTAAATGCCTAGCACGCATGGGCAAGTTACGTAAAAGCAGGCGCCTTACTGATCTGCAAGCAGACTAGAAGCAGGTCAGCAAGCTATGAAAATGCATGGTTTTCTCATGCATTCTAGCACCTGCATGCTTGCCTACTTCACATTAGATCACATTACATTTACATTGCTGAACAACACAGGATTCAAACTGACTGGCCCTGCATATGTGGTTTCTTGCAGCCTTAGTTTTGTCTCCTGTTCAACATCCAGTCAGTTAATAATAGAGGTATGTGGTTTGAGTTTTATGTTTCTGGCAAGTCCAGTCTAAGGGTGAGAGAATGTGGACATCAGTAACTTCGGTTTGGCTTTGATTCCGGCCCTGTGTCTTTAGTTTGACTTTCACACTGCGGCCAAAAACATTTCAGGTTCTTGGTTTAGGGGTTTAGCTGGCTACAAATAGGGTTAAGGGTAACCCCCTTAACCACTCCTCACCCACCCTGGTTGGCATTAGTGGAGGACTCTGGATCCACATAAGTAGCATATCAGTATGTCACAGAATTGGTGTAAATTATGATATACTATCACTACACTACTTGCGTGATGGAGTGCTGAGAACTACCTGCCTGAGTACTACCATTATGAGCTCAAGCCTTCAGCCGGCTTGTGGTCTTAGCTAGCAATTTAGCAGTGGGGAGTATTCACATCATTAACACATTAACATTCATTTTAGAAGTAATAATTAATGGCAAAAAAGATGTGGGGGTGGAGGGTGAAGCCCCCCATTGTAAAAACACTGCCTGTGCTCTAGTGGTCCGCCTTGCGCTTTAAGTCCAGAGGCAAGATCTGGATATGTCTACTGGGGGAGGTGAGAACTGGACATGTCTGCCAGGGGAAGGGGAGAACAGTTCCCCCCCACCCTACCATGGGGGAAAATCCGCAGGACTATATGCATCCTGGCATGGAGGAGGTAAGAGTTGACCACTGGACATGGGAACAGGGCAGATAGCAGCCCAGGTCTGCCATAGAAGATAAAAACCTTTGTGGAGCAATAACAAAGAAAAATAAACTGTGTTAGGGAAAGAAAACTGTGCACTTTACTGACATAAGAGTGTGTTCCAAACCAGCATAAGGTCCGTGCTACTGCTGTAATAACAGTGAATCAGACATGTCCAAAGGGTACAAGCTAGAGCAGTATGGGCTTATCTTAGAAGAATATTAATTTAGTCAATCAATCAACCAATCAGTTAAGTCACCTTTTATTTGAAGTTCCAAAGCCACTGAAGTTAGAATAAGAACAAACAGCAAAATGAAACAGAACCAGCTATACAACATAACGGATAATTCACAATGCGTAACACATTGTAAAGTAAAACATTCTTCCTATGTTTATTAAGCAGCATGTAGCAATTATTAAAAACAATCAACAGGGAGCACATAAGAGCACTGTGCCCAAATCAAACCAGAAATGCCCCCCAGGTTTTAACTCACACAGCCTTTGGCTGCAGCTGTCTCCTAGGTCACATATAGCTAAGGACTCTGTGAGTTGAAATGCTGGGGCATTTTTTTGGTTCGATCTGGGCACACTGCTCTCTTGTATTCACAGTCAATTGTTGTTTTTACATGATTACATGCTGATTAGCAAACGTTATTTGGAAGCCCATTTGGCTCTCCAGTTGATGTTTTTTATGAGGTGAGTCCTCGCATGCTATGCCATTTGATCGATCCCCCATCTACTCAGCTCCAGACACTGATACTGCCTTTTCACTCTTCTTTGCCATTCTTATCAATATTTGGAATACTCATGCCTCCCTCAGAAAGTTCAGGGTTAAATGCTCCCACCACTCCTGGATTACATCTGACCTTATCAAGTTGTGCAAGTCCTGGGACCTTGTTTGGGCATGTTACGATTCCTCCCAATCCATGTCTAATCTCCTATACTACAGGTCACTCAGGAATTCCTGTACAAAGGTGGACTGCACTGTGAAGGCCCATTACTTCAAGTCCAACCTCCAGTTCAATGTAAAGTCCCCATCAAAATTCTGGAAGGTTATCCACTACTTATTTGAGCCTCCAGCCCGAATCCCGACCCCCCAGTCCTCTTACTGGACGGCTCCACTAGTCGACCCTCCTCTTTCACCGCTCATTTTAAACTAATGCTTCACAACCTGTGCATTACCTCTGTCGTCCATCTTCTGATTACTCTATCGCTCCTACACCCACCTTCCCAGAAGGCTTTTACTTTCCTCCTGTCTCACTCCAGGAAGTTTTCCTCATCCTTATGTCATTATACCCTTCCAAGTCCAGACTTGAAAACTTGGACCTTAAACTCCTGCAAATCTCTGCTGCAGCTACTGCCCTCCCAGTCTCATCTTCTGAACCTCTTCTCCCTCCGTGTTGTCTCTCAGGCCTGGAAAGTTACTAAGGTTCTGCCTCCACACAAAGGGAGTGACCCCTCCTCCCTAGCCAACTACACACTGGTTTCACTCCTCCCCTCTCTTGCTAAGCTTCAGGAGACCATTATGTATTCTAGGCTTGCAGACTTTCTTGACTTGTCAACTTACCAGTCTGACTTTAGGAAGAACCAGTGTACCGTCTTTTCCCTGCTGCATGTAGCTGATTCTAGCCTTACTGGGATGGATCAGGGACATACAGCCACAGCCATATTTGGCTGTCTAGCCAAGACTTTTGGCTCTGTGTCTCAACCATTCTTTCTGGACAAGCAGAACTCTGCTGGCCTTTCAGAATTCATTGTGGACTGGTTCCACTCATACCTTATGGGTCGTCAACAGTCAGTTCATGTGGGTGGTGTTCTGCCCCCCCATCCTAGCATGGTCCCAAAGGGCTCCATCCTGGGTCCAATACTATTTTCAGCTTTCCTAAATTACCTTCCTGCTGCCTGTGTCTCTTCACATATCAACATGTACGTGGATGACATGGTCATCTACACTTGTGGCCCTTCAACCTCAGTGGTGGAGATCCCGTGCCAGTACAACTTCCACAATGTGCTGCACTGGTTCCATGCCAACCAGCTCAGGGTAACACCAGGAAGACTGTGCCCATGGCCTTTGGTACCAATCAGACACTGGCAAGGCTCTTGTCTTCTCCACCTTGGATGGCACCCACTTGGAGGTTATCCCTGCTTTCGAGTAGCTTGGTGGGTGGGTAGATAGCAAGCTTGACTTCCTGCCCACATTGACATCATCCATGCCAAACTTCACCTCAAGCTTGGCATCTTGTACTACAACATGGACTGCCCCCCTCCCCCCAAGTCTGCCAGAAGCCAGTAACCAAAATGATCCTCCCAGATTTAAACTATGCAGACGTGATGTATGGCACCGCTCCCTCCTCTTTCTTTGCCAGACTGAATGCCCGCTTTAATTGCATCTGTCATTTAGCTACCATTCACCACTGCTGCCTGTACTCCTCCTTTTCCAATCTCCCACTACCCTTATGCCACCAGTCCCTTTGCTCCACCTTTATTGCCAAAAATTGGTTTGGCTCCCTTCCCTCCTACCTCTCCTCACACCTCTCCCCTGCCCCCTCTTCTTCTTACTCTCTATGTTCCTGGGATTCCCACACCTTCTCTATTCCTCATCCTTACTCAGGGCTGGTCAAGCTGCTTTCTGCTACTGACTCCTCACCCTCCAGAACATGCTCCCCTCTTCCCTTCATCTTTCCCCTCTCTCCATGCCTTAAGACGCCTGCTAACACATATTCCTGCTCCCCTGTACCTGCCACTCCTCCTCTTGAACCTTCTGTCCTTTCTTTAACAGTTTCTCCTTTCCCCCTGCCTGCCTATGACTCCCTAATTCTGGGCTAACTGTGCTCCTGGCCATCAGTCTACTCTCTGTTCAGCGCAACGCTTCACTTATGCACCCTGGCATGCATTGGTCAGTGTATCCAGGCACTTAATCTGCACTCTGTCATTGTATTCAGTGTGAATGTCCATACTGTTGTTATTTCATGTGGGACTCCTCACTTAATCTCCTCACTTAGACTGCCTGTATATTTTGCAGTTTGTACTTTGTATTTTTGCAGTTCAGATGTTTGTAATGCCTTTATATCTGTACTCCATTCCCCCAGCCTGCACCTGGAAATGAGCTTTGGCTCAGTCTGTCTTTCCCGATGACCAAAATGTTAAGTAAATAATTTTGGATGCCTTTAAAAGACAAAAGTGTCTCAGCAGATGAGGTGGTGCCACAAGTTTGGCAACTGCAAAAGCTTCAGAGTCTATTGAAGTGGGAGAGCATGATTTGCTTCCTGGTTCTGTCCATTATGACAAGAATTATAACTCTGGACTGGCTTGGGGGATTGTAGCAGTGTGCCCTGCACCAATGTGGCAGATTCCAGCCTGTAAAAATGAGTCAAGTGGGTAGGTAGCCAATGGACACTTAAAAATCATTAGTGGCTGTGACGCAGACAGCCAGTTCTGAGTGCTGTATTATATATTTTTTAATATAAAATATATTAATGTCTCTGCTGAAAATTCAAATGCTGTAGGAATTACCTCACTCATCATCCCCCCCAGATTTCAGCTGAGAGATGAAAGCCATGGGAAATGGCTGACAGTATGTGAGTTCACACACACTCAGTTTTTTTTAGAGACAATGTGTTACATGGAAGACTTTTATCAAGGATCCTGTTTCTCTGAGTTAATTACAGACTTGTTTAAGTTAATTTTGTTAAGAAAGCAATCATAAACTAGGTTTATGATGTTAGAAATGGAAGCTAGGATGTTACATAGAGGTGTAAGGCTGTAAATGACCCTGTGAAGCCTGTGTGAGGAGGGTACAGCATGAGATCAAAGAAGTGTCATTTGAAACTTGAGTTATGCTAAGGTTGCAGAATTAATACTTTGAAATTACATCCTGTGGTTGTATAGAAATATATATTTTTTAGATATTTTGACAGAGGAGGAGCAGGATGACCTCATCCAAAAGGGGTTGGCAAATACTGCTTGTAAAGATTATTCGTTTTCACTACAGAGACACTTTTTATCTGACACTGACCAAGAAAACATCTGAGCACTGAAAACAGGTATTTAGAAAGCTAGACAAAATCTAAATATAGTTGTAGCAATTGCGCTGTTTTAAACCTTGTTTTGTTTAAAGATATGTTTGTCTTGTGTTATAAGAGTTCTGTATTGTATGTTTGACATATTATTATATATTTTAGTAAAAACTCTAATTTTAGAGCAAACCTGGTCTGTCTTTGAATTGCTTTCTTTTGCTAAGAAATATTTATGGTTATAGCAGACAGCAGACATAAGCTTGTAGGGTGGTACCAAACTGGAAAGAGAAGCGTTTTAAATCTGAGGTCTTTATTAAAGTTTTAAAGGGTTCATCTCTGAATACCTGGTTAGGTGCCTGTAGGCAAAGATATATGGCCCCCTGAAGACAGATATATCTTAGCCTGTGCATTGGGTATGCTAGCAAGAGGTTAACAGTTTGAATCCCTCCAGAACTGAGACCAAAGGTTGATCCGTACTCACAAAAACAGACAAGAGGGTTACCTTGCCTGTTACACTGTTCACAAGGCTGCGCTCAGAGGTTGGTACTTTGGAAGTAGAGGGCCTGACCTGCTGAGTGAATCTGTGACAGTGGCCACCAAGAAGAATGCTTAAGTGGTCATATTGCCACTAGCTTTGGGGCACATACTCAGTACAATTGCATGAAATAACAACCATAGCAGGAGCTTTGGCCACTGAAACATTTTGGTTAGTGGCCACCAAATGTAAAGAAGATTTTTTTGCGCCTTTGGTCAAGGAACCTGAGTGTGACGGAGCAGAGAAGGGTAGAAAAAGTCATAAATGGTGTGCATAAATGTGTGTATGTGTTCAGGGGGAATGAACAAATTAAAAAATAACTGCAACTCTGGTATCAGAGAGGTTCTGGATCCAACCAAGGGATGGGATAACCTTCTACAGTTTGTATTACAGGCAGACAGAACCAGTCCTAAATAGAACTACAAAGAACCTCCCAATAAAAAGGGAATAATTGCATGTTATAAGTATACTATTAATATGCAAATGTATGCATATTTCTTAGTTCTAAAAGAAGTTATAAAATATAAACCTTCCTGGGTACTTAATCAGCAGAGGTTTACCCTTGTGTTGCTCTAATTTGAAACCAAAAAGGTTCTTCTCTACAGCCCTGTTTTCAAACTACACAGTTTGTGTTGACTTTTATATTATATATTATATGCCACTTATTATAAATTACATATTTTTAAACTACTCTACTTGTTATTGAAGGGAACATTCTTTTCATTTCTTAATTTTAAGCTGTCAGTTTTTTTTGAGGGGTGGAGCTGGGGGTAAGAACCAGTTCATCTCATTCCTAGTCTTCAAACAGCAGTGGAATGACAAATGTTTTTCCAAAAAACTAGTTTTAGCTACAGATAATACAAATATTAGCATACCTAGCAAAACTACTTTTCTAGGTACCTCCTATGCAGTGCACCATGAGTTTTTTTTTTCCTCGATCCTAACCCTTAAGTCTGCACTGCTATTTGTATGATGGTTCAGAGCTCAGTACTTATGTTGCATACTGTAGCTGAATAATGTAGGTTATGCTTGGATACAGAAGCCAGACCAGTAAGTAGGATAATGCTCATCAGATATTTAACAGTTTGAATTGATCAGTGTTTAGGTACTTTGAATATGGTTTTAAAGTCAGCGATTATAGTGCAAGTGAGCTGAATAGTCTTATGCAAGGTGCTCAGATGCTTGAGCTGATGAGTAACATATTATGACTTATATTGGTTTTGGCCTTACTCTGTATCCCACCATAAAAGAATGCTTAGTCCAATAGTATGAGAGCCCCCCTCAGTGGGATAAGCGTACTGGAGAAGGAGGAGGAGTCAGGGGAGGATGGAGGGTGAGTGCAACTTGCTCTAAGCAGAGCCGTAGTTAGCTTGTTGGTTTAAGTACGGTATGGGGAGGAGCTCTTCCCCCCCATACAACCACAGGCAAGCGCCTTTCAATTCTATGCCAAATGTGGTGGCCATCTTTATTTTCTGAGGAAAAAAAATAAATTAAAACATTTAGAAAATATTCACACATCATCACCAAATGAAACTGGAATCTTTAATAGTGAAAAAGTGGGATCACATTTTTGCCTAATTTTGTTGCACTGCTGCTTTGAATCACCAGTTAAGAGTTCATTCCCAGAAGCTACTCCCCTCTCCTCACATTGGGGGAAAGACAGGAAGGCACATACAAGCTTACACCACTGGCTCAGTTACTGAAACTAGAGCAACAATCGGTGCTGACATCAACTCTTAATGGGCAAAATGTGTACAGATTGTGGCGACAGAACCTGATTTTAAAAAATAGCACCCCCCCCCCGACCTGGCCAGATGTTAAATTGAAAACCACAAAGACCTAAAAAGGGTTGACAACTTGAAATTCAAATGCACGATTTGCATTCCATGAGCATATCATTAATATGAAAATGTGTGCACATTACAAGGTTCAAAAACTGGTATGTAAATAACACTTCAGTACCTTTTGAGGGGGGGTTGATTAGAACCATTAAATATTTGCCCTTTCTCAGCAGAAATGACAATCTGGTTCTGAGATTAAATGTGCCTCCATTCCAGCACCAAAAACACTAATCAGGATACAGTAGTTGCAGTGTGAGTGCAAAGGGTTAAAACTGAAAAGGAGAATACAGTAAAGTTACTCCTCAAAGCAATGTGGCCCTGTCATGCACACAAGTAAACCTGGCTCCACGGGGCAGGAGCAGCACATTGGGAGGCTGAAGGTAATATGAGAATCCCAGCCTGGTGCCAACTGGGGGCTTGGCAGTGCACTGCAGAGGTTTGGTGCCATCTGACATTTACTCACCCCCTGCTGCCAACCAACCAAGGAGAGCCACTGGTGTTAAGTGCAAGGACAGATGCTTGTCCACCCATCAGGCCAGAGAAAGTGTGCCAGCATGGTGGTCTCAAACATTTGGATGGGGAAATGAGGAACCAGAGGGGGATTTAACATCTTACACGTGTACATGTCCCCCTCTCCATGCCCCACCCTCTGAATTACTTTCCTGCACTGAACAGGTGGCTGTGTTTCCCTCAGAGGTCCTCCCTTCCCCCATTTGTTCATTTTATTTATGGGGGGGGGATAACTGTTGGGGAATGCAAACACAGGCAGGAGAAGAAGAAAACCGTGTCACAAATCAGCTTAATAAACTTACTGGTAACATAAGCATTGTTCCTGGTGGGCCTGGGATTCCATCAGCTCCAGGAAGTCCCGGACGGCCTTCAGGACCCTGTGAACAGACAGAGAGAATGAGAGAAGGTGGGAAATGCATAAGACAATCCTATCAGATGAAACCCAGCAGCACTCAGGTAAAGACTTGCAGATATCACAGTAGTGAATACCATATGGCCAGAGGTGATGTGTACTGACATAAGAAATATGTTTGCAATTCCATGTGTTCTTTAGAGAACAACCTCCTGAAATGATTGCATCAAATCACCCTTTGTGAGCAAGCTGTAGACATAAAAAATGAAAACAAAAGTACACCAATATTACAGGAAACAGATTTTATTCCCTAGTTGTTGGGGCAGTTTAAAGAGAATGGACTCATTCTCTAGGGGGAAGACTTAATTGCTTGTCAAATGGTGAGAAATACCCATATTTTGTCCCAAAATGTAACTTACTGCAACACTTTTCTGAAGTGAAAGACTATGTACTGTAATGTGAATGTCCAGTTTTCATGGATAGTGAAAAGACACGAATCATGAAGAACCCAGAAGGCTCACCAGTCTCCAGCCACTCATCAGCACATGTAGTTATGTTCATCTTTGACCATTTACCAGTTCATCATACTCACCCATCCCCCCACCCCCGCAGTAGAATCTTTCACCTTACCTTGTACCCTGGGTCACCAGGAAGGCCAGGTAGGCCTATGGGTCCAGGAGAACCTGGAAGACCCTATCAAAAACAAGACAAAAATCATTAAGTGTTAGACACTGCAGCACAGTTGGTATGTATACTATCAAATGGGATTGGCTTCTACCCTACCTTTTGGAATATTCTTCCAGGAAGTTGTTGCAAGTGCCCATCCAAACCTCTAACCCACCGCCCCACCCCACCCCAGGGTCAACATTTAGCCTTTCCATTTACATCCTGCAGCTGCCTCTTTAAGTGGAGCCCTGCTTCTATAAATACATAAGGTTGTCCTTAATTATTCTACCCATGGCCACCCAGCTAAGACGTGATGTCTCCTTTTTTTTAATATTTTTTTGGGGGGGTTTACACACTTTATTTTCTAATATGGGTGCTCAGATTTGCCAAAAAAAATTTCCAACAGCCTTCCTTTTTAGGATTTCAGAAGATCTGATTCTGAACTAGAATCCAAAATCCAAAAAATCCTAGCAAACAAGAAGTGCATGTTGCATGCAATCAAAATCAAATTTCAAATTTTGGAACTGGATTTTGGAATTGATTCCAGAGGAGGGCAATGAAAATTATCCATGGCCTGGAGGATAAACATAAAGGAGAACAATTGGAAAAAAATGGGATTATGGACCTGAACCTGAGGAGAAAGAGTGAACATTTAACTCCTTCATTTTCAAAATAATGAAAAATACTATGGTACAAAAATAAAATGGGTGTCGAACCTAAAAATAGTATATTTCCATCTAGATATCAAAATAGTCAAATCATAAGGAAGAAATTTAGAACTATTAAAAGATCATTTTTTTTCTGGACCAGCGGTGTGGAGGGCTCACCTCCTGCCATGTCGGTGACCCGGGTTTCGGAATGGACGATAATCACTCAGGGCCGACTGGGGGGGAGAACTGAGTGTGTATAGGACAGCTCTCCTTCCTCAGGGAGACGGGTCAGCACAGTTTGCCACTAATCTGCCACCTGGAGGTGTCTAGGTGGCTGTGCATTCTAGGCATTGGCCACACTCAGGTGTTTGGGTCTGTCTCCGCGGAGGCAGAGCTCACCTGTTACGCCATTGCATGTGTGTGGTCAGGGGAGGAAAACTAAGGAAGAAAACTTCCCTCTGACCACAGGATGATGTCCGTTCCCTCACAGGCCACGCACCAGTGACTGGGCACACCACTACTTGTTCTGCAAGCTGCAAGGACATTGGTGAGAAGATAAGTCCTAGAGAAGCGAGGTGATAGGGTTGGGGGAACCACAAAGAAGGGAGCATGCCAGAGGCGACAAAGGGGATAAAAACTTACATGAAAAGAAAAGATCATTTTTCTTCGCACAGCATATTATAGGGGTATGGAATAGCCTCCCAATACAACATATAGCCAAACACCTTAATATACAGATCTTGAAAAAGAGAACAGATACCCTAAGGATAGGGGAACTTCCAGATTTCTACTACTTAGAACTGGCAAGCAGTCACAATGGGTCAGACTTAGCTTTTTGTTGCCCCCTGATCCTGAAAAATCCTGAGAAGTCTTTTTCCTCAATTAATCTTTGCCATCTGAGAGAGCCGATATGGGCGTTTATTGTTTCACTAATCAACCAGTTATAACTACCAAGTGACAACATCTTAAAAATTTCTACCTCAACCTCAACACCAGACTTTTACATGGGGGGGGGGGGTTCTCAACAGTTTGAGACCATAAAACAAGCTCACTTATGTATGTATGTATGTATGTATGTATGTATGTATGTATGTATGTATATGTGTGATGTATATATATATATATATATATATATATATATATATATATGTATATATATATATATATGTATATATGTATATGTGTGTATGTACTGTATATATGTATGTATGCATGCATATATGTATGTATGTATATATGTATATGTGTATGTATATATGTATATATGCATATGTATGTATACAAGTATGTATGTAGATATGTGTATCTATGTATATATGTATGTATGTGTGTGTATATATATATATATATATATATGTACTGTATGTATGTATGTGTGTGTATGTATGTGTGTATGTATATATGTATGTATATATGTGTGTATGTACTGTATGTATATATATATGCATGTATATGTGTATGTATGTATATGTATGTGTATATGTATGTATGTATATATGTGTGTATGTAGGTATGTGTGTATGTATATATGTGTGTATGTATGTATATAAGTATGTATATGTGTGTGTGTATGTATATATGCATGTATGTATATGTGTGTGTATGTATGTATGTGTGTGCATGTATATATGTATGTATATAAGTGTGTATGTATATATGTATATATGTATGTATGCATGTATGTATATATGTATGTATGTATGTATGCATGCATGTATTTGTTTATTTATCCCGTATACTTCTCCTGATGCCCCCTCAATCAGGTTGCATCTAGAATTTAGATTGTTTTCCTTTACATCTGTATGTTTACCAAGTAAAACAATTTGAATAACTGAATACATTTTAAAAGCATTTCATAAAAACAGCTTTGCAAAAAGTTTTGATTCGCTTAACAACAACGACATTTTACAAGCAACAGACTTTCCTAAAAACAGTTTTTGCAAACAGTTTGGGCTCACTTAACAACAAAAAGCAAGCAACATTCTAAAATAAAGTAAAACATTTATATGCAGCTTTCAAAACATTATTTCAAAGTAAAACAAGCAGCATGAACTTGTTTTACAACTGCTGCATTTTAAAGCAGTTTTCAAACAGAGAGAAAATAATAATAAACTTTATTTTCAAAGCACCTTTCAAAAACCAAGGCGTTGTTCAGTAATATAACATATAAAATAAATTAAATATAGAGCAATATCGACAAATAACAGAATAAATAAATATCTAAAATATTCAATCTGGGTAGGCACTATGCCACAGATGTGTTTTCAAGGCCTTCTTAAAACTCTCCACAGTCATGCACTGACGTATCTGATGAAGTAGAGAATTCCACAGGGGCGGGGCCACATACATAAATGCATGGACCCCGGATATCCTAAGGCATACCCTGGGACTCTTTAACAGCCCCTCGTCAGCTGAGCAGAGTGGTCACCTGGGGCAGTAAGGGTACAGGAGCTCTTGCAGATATTCTGGGCCCAGTCCATGCAGGGCCTTAAAGGTCAGAAGCCCAACCTTGAAGGTGATCTGCCACTGACTCAGCAGCCAGTACAGTTCATGCAGCACCAGCGTGATGTGACTTGATTGAGGAGTTCCCGAAGACAACTGCGCTACAGCGTTCTGCACCAGCTGCAAGCAGTGGATATAAACCCCCAGAAGCCCTAGATACAGGCGGTTGCAGTAGTCAAGGCGAGAGGTCACAAAGGCGTGGATCAATGTTGGAAGGTCGCCGGATGGGACAAGGTGCTTAACACTGGCGATGTTCCTCAGATGGTAAAAAGAGGACTTGATGGCTGCTAACACCTGCGAATGCAGTGTCAGCCCATCATCAAAAATCACCCATAGGTTTTACACCTGTTCAGAGGAAGGAAGCTGGGTACCCCCAAGACAAAGTCCAGTGAGTTGTCCAGCCCACAGCCGCCTCTGCCCGGTGACTCAGATCCACTACCAACACCTCAGTCTTTCCAGAGTTCAACTTCAACCAGCTGGAACTCATCCAGTCCCGGACTTCTGTGAGGCAGTTGTTACATATCAAGCGCACACTATCCTGGTCGGGTGCAAAAGACAGGTAGAGCTGGGTATCATCAGCATAGCAGTGAAACCTCAGCCCATACCATCTTACAATGTCTCTGAGGGACATCATATACACTGTGAACAACATGGGGGACAACATGAAGCCCTGAGGGACCCCACATGGCAGAGAGAATGGATCAGAGAAAAATATCCCTGACTCCACCCTCTGAGATCTGCCAGTGAGGAAGGATTTAAACCATCTGAGAACTGTACCAAGCAGGCCACAGATGAGCCTCAGGAACTCGAAAAGCACCCCATGGTTCACAGTGTCAAAGGCTGAAGAGAGATCAAGAAGTACCAAGACAGAATGGCACTTCTGATCCCTTGCCATCAGGAGATCATTCAGCACCCGAACCAGAGCAGTTTCGGTACTAAGCCTCTTATGAAAACCAGACTGGAGAGGTTCATAGATATCGGGGATGGTCAAGTGGTTCTCCAGTTGTAGCACCACAACTTTCTCAATTATCTTCCCAACAAAGGGGAGGTTAGAGAGATCGATCTGTAGTTTGCAAAGCAGCTTGGGTCTAGAGCAGCTTTCTTCAGGTGAGGTGTCACCACCACCTCCTTCAGGGAGATAAGAAACTCATCGGACTCTAAGGAGCACCAAACTATCTTTGCTAGGACCGGGCCTACAATGTCACAACAACCCATTATCAGGGAAGTTGGACCTGGGTCCAAACTACAGCACATTGGGTGCATACCCTGGGCAATCTGCACAACATCCACAATTTCCTGCCGGTTGAAGGAACTCCAGGCGAACCGAGGAGAGGTGATCAAACACCAGCCACTATCAGCTCCCATAGAGTGAGCCAGATGGATCTCTGCCCTGATGCTGGCCACCTTATCCGCAAAGAAGCGAGTGAGCTCATCACACTCAATCTGTGAAAAGGCTCTTCGAACGTGAAGACAGGCAAAGTTGCACAGCCTGTCCACGGTTCGAAAGAGCTGAGCCGGTCGGTTCTGAGCAGCAGCAATCTCCCCGGACAGGAACTCTGCCTTCTTACGGGTGATTGCTGAGGAACAAAGCACTCACTTGCACAGCATGGTGGCTGATGCAGTCTTGTTCCTCTATCTCTCAATCACACGATCTGCAAACCAGATGATTAACTGAGGCTAGCTCCTTCACAGTCAGTTGGAATCAAAGGTAGGAAAACAGGACAGACTGCAAGGCCCTTGGGTCTCTTTCTGCCATCATTTTCTATGTTTCTATATTTCTGTCATTATCATACTTGTTGTGTATTACTGAACTTATGAAGGATTAACTCCTTCACTGCTGGAAAGTTTTTCACATTTAAAAAAAAAGTTAAAATAAAGTAGTTTTTTGACTAACCAAATATATTATAAAACGGAACACTAAAAAGGTGCTTTATACTAGTGATATAATACCAACTGGGAGGAGCTAAAGAACTTAAAATTCTGCTCTCTCTTCAGCCTCATTCTTTATGAGCTCAGTAGTCCTCCTTAGTAACATAATTACTGTATAATAACTAGGGAGCGGTTTCTCCCATAGGGAAACCTGGTTAAAATTCACCATTCTAACCAGCTGGTTATAATGATGAACATGCACCAGGTTTCCTTCACTCTGTACATGCGCCCACTGCGCTCTCATCTTCCTCATGAACATATTTCATCAGCTCCTTCAACCCAACCGTGGCTACCAGCGCAGTGATCAATTTCTATTTATATAATTGTTGTGACAAAAAAACTCCACAGCAATTATATAAACAACACATGGGTAGTATGTAAAAATTTGAATTTTACACACACCCTCAGGGCTGAATGCCTGTATAAACCTCTCAAGTTTCACTCTTGGGGTTTATATAGCATCCATCATCGTGTGTGTGTGTGTGTGTGTGTGTGTGTGTAAGTCTCATTATACACACTACCCTATATATTATTATAATATTATATGTGTACAGCACACTTCCAGCATTTTCTTTCTCCATATAATGGTAGCTTACATACCTCTCGACTGCTATGAATTCCGCACAGCGCTATGATTTTCACACTAAAATTTACCCTTGCTCCTCACAAGTTTACTGACGTTCCTCATAATGTTAGAGGTATTTCTGGACACACAAACTATTAAATCATTGAATTAAGTTGATAGAAACATCCCTTATCACTAACTATATGGGACCCACTATCTGTAGACATAATATTGTTTATAATAAGAAAGTGCTACACATTCTGGCCCTTTGCTATGATTTTTGAAGGCCAGTGCTATGATTTTTAATGCTGAGAGGTTGAGAGGTATGGTAGCTTAGGACTCCCTGTTGAGTCTCTGGAAAATCCAGTTTTACTTTTACCGTTGCTGTGCAATGTGCCCTCACTATAGGCAACTGAACAATTTTTACTATTAAGTTCAGTTCTAAAGTTTGTTCTGTTTTTGAGCCAATAAGAGTTCACTACAATAAGCACTGAAGTGTTTACTAGTGATGCAGCAGCTCTGATGTTAGAGTGGGAGTTACCCTATATGAGGTTTGAGTTTCACTAATCTTTTATTTTTAAGTTAGTTACATGGGACCCAGGCATTCGTGGCAAATAGTTACAAAGTTCATATTAATGCACAAGAAAATAGTCTACCTCGAAATCTTGTAACACATTTATGAACTGCGACTGCCCAACTTTCCTTAGATCAAGTGCTTCTCAGTTATTTTTGTAAACTTGGTGCAGGTTTTTAAGGTGTACTATCACTTCAGACAAAGTATGTGTGGTATATTTTGTGCACGTTTATTATTTTGTACTTTTTATAACAAAATATGTAAATAAATTTAAAAAAGTAACTCTTCACTGCATCATGTTCTGTACTCTTGTAATCATAATCCCCTTTTCGATTAGGGTGATCTGACCTATTGGGGGGGCATCCAGGAAGGTACTGGGCAAACTGGATGTGATGTGCAACAGACGTGCCTGGTACATCCTGGATGATAACCCCCCCCCCCACCTCAAAAAAACAAAAAACACCACTGCTTTCTTTATAGCTCTTTGGGTTGGTTAAGCTTATCTTAGCGTAGAAATGTGCAAGTTCTTCATCTGATCCATCAAAGTTTTTCACAGAAAATTCCGTCATGTTTATTCACTCTACTTCAAAAACATGCAGTAAAGAACAGGTTTAAGGGCAGATGGCAACATCAAACTTAATGCCCCACTTCTGAAAACTATCAGAGGGAACATTCCATTTACTGCTAGGGATCAAGAGCCTGGAAAGGACTACTTCAATTTTGAAAAACATAACTAACAAGGAAAACTCTTATGGTCTTCGGAAAATCATGGTTCATGCTCAGCTCAGAGCAAAAGGCAGCTGCTACAAGTGGATATCTCCAGCCCTGAAAGCCCTGATGATCAGCCGAGACAAGGCCTGGAAGAGATTTAAGAACTCCTCTCTCACGGCTGACCTCGTGGCATACAAAGTCCTGCGAAACAAATGAAAGAGTACCACTAAACTGGTTAAAAGGGAGTATGTCACCTGTCTTCAAAAAAACAGCTTAGGTAGCCCGAAACTATTTTGGTACCATATTAATGAGCTGATCAGAGGAACCACTAAGGCTGAACCAGGCCCCATGGAGGTCAACGGTAAGCAATTGAGCGATTACTCACAAATTGCCATAGCCCTCAACCTCCACTTCACCAACCTCGATGCATACAAGGCCGGACTACCCCCTACCACCCCGGCACCAAACAAGGCTGACCCCACAAACCTACATCAACCACTATTTCACCTAAGGCTGGTCAGGACTAAAGAGGTACAGACTCTCCTGAAGGCCCTGAAAACCAAGGGCCCAGGAGGACCTGATGGAATAAATCCCAGGCTACTCAAGAATGGAGCCCAATCCCTCTCCAGACCCTTGACCTGGCTCATAAACAGATCCCTACTGGAAGAAACCGTTCCACACCAGTGGAAACAGGCAAATGTGCTTCCCATCCACAAGGGCGGCTCCAGGGAGCACACGTGCAACTACAGGTCAATCTCCCTGCTCTGCTTGCTTGCTAAACTGTAGGAAAGGCTCATATACAGCCAACTTCGAGACTGTCTGGAGTCTTACCAACTACTAGCCCCCTCTCAGCACGGATTTCGAACTAACCATGAGACAGACTCTGCCCTCACGAACCTCACAACAGACGTACTCAGAGCCATGGACAAGGGAACCCCCTAGGGAGCAGTATTTATTGACCTTTCCAAGGCCTTTAACCTTGTCGACCACAACCTCCTGCTAGTCAAGCTGAACAATATAGGCCTAGACACACTGGCTCTCAAGTGGTTTGAGAGCTATTTATCTGCCCGCACCCAGAGAGTCATCTGGAAGGGAGTGCTATCAGACCTACTACCCCTAAAAGAGGGAGTACCTCAGGGCTCAATCCTTGGTCCCCTACTATTCTCACTGTTCACAAATGACCTAAACCTCCACTGTGGGGGTAGCTCAGTCGTGCAATACGTGGATGACACAGTCATTTACTGCTCCTCCAACAACCTGAAGGATCTGGGCCTTTTACTCCAACAGGACCTAACATCACTGGAGGACTGGCTAAAAATGAACAGAATGGTCTTGAACGTAGGCAAAACAAAAGCCATGTTGTTCAGGCCCAAATCCCTAGGGCAAGACAGGACCAACTCCCTACAGGGACCAGCATTGAAGTGATATCCTCCCTAAAATACTTAGGGCTCACACTTGACCAAGGTATCACCTACAAGAACTATGTGGAACAGGTGACCAAGACCATCCATGGGAAACTAGGCATCCTATATCGAATTAAGGACCAGATTACACCAGAAGCGAGGATCACCATTGTCTCCAGCGTCCTGCTCCCCACACTGACCTACACTGCCCCAGTAATACAGGGTATGGCCAAGCAGGAGGTCCACCGGCTGCAGATCCTATATAACAAGGTAGCACGGTTCGCTACCCAGGATCACTCCAGAAACCACCACTGTGATACCTTAGCCAAACTACAGTGGCCTTCTTTTGAAGCACGTCTCCAATACCCCATCCTTTGCCTAGCTTTTAAACTACTCAGCCCGACGGCTCTGCCAAGCCTCACAGCTACCATTGCCTCCAAGCACAACCCTCGGACCCTGAGGACCTCAGGGCAGACTCTGATAGAAACCCCCAGGGTCAGGACCTCCACGGGTGGCAAGTCACTCTCCTTCACAGCCCCCTATCTGTGGAACAAACTTCCACCAGTGGTACAGGAAGCCGCCTCTCTCATGAACTTCCATACCAGGCTCAAGGCACACCTGCTTGAGACCAGTACTTGCCAATGTCAGGTCACCTGACATTCGCCCCCCCCCACCAACTTATGCTAACCACCTTACTCGTACAACCAGGCACAGAATTGTCCCTTACCTCGGTAACTCACCAATGCCCAAGGGTCATGCCATACAATTGTAGATGGAATATCATCATTGCTCTGTATCTATGACAAAAACTGTATAAATGTACTCCGTAACCCTCTGACTGCCTGCATTGTTCCATGTAATGTCTCTCCGGGTCGCCCCTGAAAAAGGGATCTTCGGGGCTCAGTGGTCCTACCTGGTCATCAAAATTCAATAAATAATAAATAAAAATAAATAAATAATATGTGAGGCTAACCTACCAAAGGGATGTTGCAACCATATGGACATGGCAAGCGGCATTCAGGGAGTTCATAATTTGAGTGCTAGTTAAACTTCACTGTTGTTCTCTTTGAAAAAAGCAATTAGCAATCCATAGTTGGGTGTCGTTTTAGCAACTTGAGCCAAGTTTTCATAATCCCACGATTATTTTATGGAAAATTTTATTAGAACAATATGTACATATTGTGTTGACGTGTTTACTATACATAATGGAGCCGACGCACAAAGTTGCAGCCAGATATGTGACATTCATGCATACCCAGCCTGTGTAACTACACACCTGTGACAGATGCAGGGTGCATGGTATGCATGACCATGCACACCCACGGGGTGCCTGTCCACAGCCTGGCCCTCCTGGCATGCAGCTGCATGGGGGACGGTTCGAGGGACACATGCAGGCTTCTAATCAGATGCCCATCCTGGGTCCCAAAGTGGAATCCCTGCTTCGTGTAAGCAGACAGTTCTAGGACAGTGCAGGACCGGTTGGTCACATAAGAAAAGCATTTACCCAACTGAGCCGTGGTTCATTTCCAATGGGGTTCAACATCCATCTACTTAGGTACAATAGTAAACATGTTAATAAAAAAAACACATCACTGGTACACATATATATTGGTACCTGTATTGCAGAGGAGAGGGGTTTAGTGGGGAAAATGGCAGCTCAGTTTTCATCCGCCGCTCGATTACTAGCTGCGGTCTCTAAATGAGGGCGGCTTTTATTTAAAATGTTTAATTTTCAGTGCTGCTTTTATTTGAAGGCAGCTTGTAATCAAGGGCAGCTTCAAATCGAAGATATATGGTAAACTGTTTACTACTGCTACTGAATGTTTCAACTATTAAAATTCAGAAGAAGATACAATTTTTTAGTTTTCTGTCTTCCTTTCCAAGGGTAATTACACATCTTGGTAGCCAGTCTAAGAAGTGTGTATAAAACACACTGACCTGTCCCCAAGAGACCTCATAGTGCTGTTGTTTGTGAGATCATAGTGTTTCCCATAACAACAGACTGTGATCATATCACAGGCAACAATTGTAAAGTCAGTTGAGGACAATCAAAGTGACTTTGAAAGACACAGATACATCGATGGTTAAAGTCAAAAAAGGACTAAAAGTCCATCAAGTCTGCCCTTTTGGAGTGCCCCCCACCCACCTCCTGCCTTCCTTTTGTTTCTAACTATCCCCTTGAAAATGCCCCACTGGGTTTTGAAATCCGAGACAGTCCCGGAACTGACCTCAGTGAAGCGAGTACTGCATTATTTGAGATATTTAGAAGACCAACAGCAGGAGAAAGCAAAACCAACTACAGAACACTAACATTGCATAAGTTTTGTAAAAATCATAGTTTTAAGCCTTTTATTTTAGCATCGACTTGTTCTCTAAAGGACTACTGGTTGTTGTTTTTTTTTTTTGTTTAATTTCCAGGTGTGACCTTGGCTTTTGCAGACCTCGTTTGTGTGTTTGCTTTTTTTATCATCCGCACTTGTGTTTTCATGTGTGCTGCTTAGTTTTGCATGGGACCCTCACTGCTAGCTAGGGATGGGCTATTCTGCTGAAATCCATTGAAAGAAATAACATAAGCTAATCAAAGATAAGCAAGAGAGCGTTAAAAGGAAACCCTCCTCTCGAAATGGATAGTTGATATTAGACAATACTTCATATTTCAAAAAAATTTACCTGGAGCCAAAAGGGATCAAAGAGTTATTTTGTTATTATGATTATTACAACTATAATACAGTCTGTTGGGCAGGTCTAGACAGTCTTTCTACATGTTAGAATAATATGCAACAGCAGGAATGGATTCTTATGAAACAAGCAAACCATTGAAAGGGGACTCTGGAAATACCAACAGGTCAGTTTTGGAGGCTTGTTGATGTAATATCCTCTCCCAGCTCAGGGGCTCGGGTGCGTGCATCTTCCATAAACTGAAAAACTACCTTGCACATTTAAATGCTAGACACTGGAGTGACCCTTGCATCTCTGGTCCCAGAGGCCACAGCTCTAACCATTCAGCTTAAAAGAAACTTTCTGTTACCCAAGCAGGTAGACTGAGGTCTTTTGCTTTACATGTTGCAATCACAACCTTCTCCACCAGATGGCACTCTGCATCTGGGAACTGACTATACACTCCAGCTGTCTTTGAGGGAAAGCAGCAAGAAGCAACATTAAATCCCTGATGAGCATACCTCTCAACTGTCCCTGATTTTCAGGGATGTCCCTGATTTTGCCTCAGAATTTTACTCAGTCCCGCCTAAAAATTGTGTTTCTGTGACCAAACAGTGAGAGCTGTAAGCACAAAATAATGTCAAACATTAAAGTTACAGAGTTGTTCTTCCTTAGAAAATGCATTTTACATTAAGCCTCTTATTCTACTGGCTTTCAGAATGGATATCCCTAATTTTGAAGATGTGTCCCTGATTTTGGTCTCTTGTCCCTGATTTTTTTTAAGCCTTGTCCCTGATTTATGAGGCAGGAGGTTGAGAGGTATGCTGATGAGTAACACAGGATATAATTACATGCTTAACGATTTAGCATAATACTATGCTTTATTATTTGTTTGAGATTATATATATATATATATATATATATATATATATATTATATATATAATCTATAAGTTTAAAAGCAAACCGCAGGGTCATGTATTCAAATATAGTTAAAGCATTCTTACCGGTGGGCCAGGAAATCCAGGAGGTCCTGCTGCCAGCATTCCCTGCCAACAGAAATACAAGTTTATATTTATATATCACAAATTAAGAAAAGACAGGACCAGAAGAACACATTACAGATATAAAGAAACAAAGGATGGGAGAATCGGTTCAGATAAGTTCAGAACTTTCCAAAACTTGTGCCATTTTCTGCAAAAGAACCTTATCAGAACTTTTTTTCTAATGTAATCTAAACTAAGGTAAAGTAAGTAAGACACAAGTTAAGTGTTGGTTAGGATGAGAAAGTGCAAAAATGGGAATAATTACAGGCCAGACAACAGTGCATCATTCACAAACAGAATTGGATCGGGAGCACTCTCCCTCTAATTACATCATTGCATATCACATCCAGGGCCATTTTATGGCAAGATTGCATTGCTACTTCTAAACACTGGCACAGTTTGTTTACTAAATTTTGAATGGGATGAAAAGCCATTAGATGTAAGATTTTCTGGTGATGATACACATCTTTTTAAATCCATGCCCCTTTGGCCAGCATCGTCGGCACAGTGGCAGAACTACCACTTGGGGCGCCAACAACCCAGATTCAGGAATGAGCCTGGGATGTCAGAGGGTCAGCCAGGGGAGGGAGGACTGAGTTTCCACAGACTGCTCTTCTCCCTCAGGGAAGGAGGGATGGTAAGGCATCCTGCTAGGTGACTGCTACCTGTTGGAGATGAGGTGGTAATGCCAATTGGGAGCCTTGGAAGGGGAAGGGCCACCCTTGATGTTGCCTCGTGTGCGTGCAAAGGAACATACATGCAAGTCTGCATCATGCATGCTAGTGGCCTTGTTGACAGCAATGGAGGGAAAACCCACAATGGGAGGATGATCCATCAAGTTCTGCAGCACCAACCAGGCCCTGCTCCACTTCTGGATGAGAGTCTCCAGAAGGGGAACAGCCCTTCCTCCCCTGGCCCCACCACAGGGGGGAACCCATGGTGAAACTTGAAGCAGGTTAGTCCTGGAGAAGGTGGGTGATGTGGCTGGATGAGCCAGTGGAGAAAGGGTCTGTCACGGTCACCAGGAGATAAAAATTTCTGCCCCTTAACTGAAATGCCCTGTCATCTGTTTATACTGTAAAATGGGCTCGACAATGTTACCTTGTTTACATGTTTTTTTAAGGGAAGGTTTTTTTGATTCTAAATGTGAAACAAGTCAGGTTCTTGGAGGTTCCTTTTTTACCTGAACTGGTTCCTCCCATCACTGGTTTCAACTACCCCAGTACCATTATGACCGCCAAATCTTATTCTTGAACAGTAGAGCAGGTGCCTCATTTTGAAAGGGCCTGGCAAGGCCCAGGGACTAACTCCATGTCCACAACTCACTGGCGTAGGGACAAATGTCACACCAGCACAAAACGCTATTTTCAGCATTTTTTGTGCAGGGGTGGCCTTTTCTGTTTTGTTTTGTTTTTTTGCACAGACTCTGCATCCAGTAATACCAAGTGTAGCAACTGCGCCAAAAAAAGTTGCACAATCTGATGTAAAAGGTGGACATGGTTGCAAAACAGGCAATTGTTTCAAAAACTGAATGCATGTGGCAATAAATACAGTTGTGCAAGAGTACCCCCTGTACACAACTGTTTTTTTCCGCACATGTGACATTTTTCCACTTTTGAAAATCTGCCCACAGCACTGCCCTTCAACAGATACTTTAATAAACAATGTTTCCGATACTACAGTTCAACAGAGAACACTTTTGGGGGGAATTTGTCAATTTTCCTTTACAGGGCTTATAACACATCTTGGCAGCCTATCCAAAATGTCTGTATAAAAAAGCATTTGACTGCCCCCAACGGACATCACAGTGCCTTTTGTTTATGACATCTTAGTATTGACCATTACAACAAACTGGGGTGCCACAAACCACAAGCATTAGGTCATTTGGGGACAGTAAGATATTTTTTTAAAGACACAGTGAAGAATATTGCAGTATCTGAAATATTTTGAAGACAAATAAAAAGAGGAATTGATAAAAATCTAGAAACCAGTAAAGCTGAAACTAACTTTTGTAAATATAATAGTGTAGTTTTTAGATTCTTATTTTAGAAGCCATCTTCTAAGAATATTTGGCTTTCATCTTGGCAAATATTATATATTTATTTAGGATTTTTTGGTTGATCGTGAAAGGAGGGCTAGACAACACCACCTATTTTCCCACATCCTGAGCGGGGTATACAGATGCAAAGCAACTGAAACTGAACCAGATTAAGCTGTTGGTGGTATTTCAGTAAATAAATATCTTGCTGTAGTGACATACAGAGCAAATGCCCCCACTTCACCCCACCCCGGAGGTAGTTAAAACATTATTTCCCTCTGAATCCTAGTGAAAAATGAGAGTAGAACCCAAAATATTCAGAAAGCTGAAAATATGCTACAGCAACCAGTATGAAAAATGATTGGCATTTGCCACTAACTCCCCCCTCCAGGAGGCACCACCGTGAGGTCCTAGCAGACCTCCACTGGCCGACCATATGGCACAAGTTGGCCTACTCCTCTATTTGCCTGACCTACAAATTCGCCAGCACTGGCCATCCTCCTCCTTACCTGCATGGAATACTCAACCCCAGAGTACAATGCCGTGACATGAGATCTTCAGCTGGCCATCCTCTTGACATCCCACGGCTACGCACCAACCCGGGCAAGCATTCCTTTAAATTCACTGCCCCGCACTTATGGAACACACTCCCAGCAAATCTGGTTGACAGGCCTTCTCTCCAAGGATTCAAGTTGGGCCTCGGAGTGTGTCCTCTGGAACTCAGCCTCTGTGGCTGCAATCGCTAGCCCCCTATTCCTTGCCCCTTCCAATGAATATGTCATGTGTGACTACTGTATTCCATGCCCATTCCAGTGAGTGTGTCAGCTGTAATTACTGTTACTCCAGTGTGGTGTGCCAAATGTAAATACTGTATTGTCAACCGTAATTACTGTCACACCAATGTATGTAACAATTTTAACCACTGTATCATTGTCCAGTGTACGTAATTTTTGCCGTATGTAACTAATCCTGGGTCGCCCCTGAAAAAGGGACCTCTGGTCTCAATGGGTTTACCCAGTTACCAAAATCTAAATAAATAAATAAATTTCAGAAACAGCTACGGGGACTGCTCCCAGCAAGTATTTGAAATGTTAAGACTGTCTGATGGAGGCAGAGTGATCTAAATTTACATGTAATGTGCCAAATGTCATGGGGGTTCATTTATTTATGAGGCTGTGTAACTTCAGAGGGAGAATGACAACACACCGATGAGGAACACTTTGCTGGTAGACCTGAGCAAGTTCGCTTTAGCCAATTCAATCCCATTCATCAGTAGAGCTGGGTGGAATGTGGAATTCTGTTGGCGGAATTTGTGCGGAATGGCAATTCTGCTTCCAAAATGCTTTCCGAACTTTTTTGTAACTCTGCAGAATTCCCAAAAGCATTTCTATGTAAACTACAGAATATGTGGTGGATTATGTGGAAAATGAATCCACGGTTTTTCGTAAACTGTGGAATATGATTCCACAATAAACATTCTGCTTCTGGAATTTAAGAGTTATACTTCCAACAAAATTTTGTGTAATTAGATGTAACTTCTGAAATTGCACAGAATTCCATCAGAAGCAGAATTTGAAAACACTATGGTATATCAGCTTTTGTCACAAAACCTGAATAAGGCGGGAGGATAGTGTTTCCTAGCCTCTGACTGGGTCTCCCAGTGTGCATTATTTTTTTTTGTTTTTTTGTTAAGGTCATCTCGTTGAAGACAGTGGGCAGCTTTAAGAGGGGCTGGGACAGGCATATGGGGAAGGTAAGGATCATGAGTAGAGAGGATGAGAGGAGTGGGGAGGGAGGGCAGGGACATTAACTCAAGCTGTGGACTCTGCAATACGAGCAGACTTGATAGACCACATGGTCTTCTTCTGCCGGCTTCCTCCTATGTTCGTATGTTTGTGTGTTAAAGCTTGCTGGATCTATGCCATAGGCTGAATTTATTTATTTATTTATTTTTTTTGTTCTTAATTTTAATTGATCACTCAGACAAAAATAAATGCAACATCAATTAGGGCACCATATTTTTAACGAAGGGTGTCAAACAGGCCATATATCCTTCTATTTCCATTTTGTCCCTTGTCTGCATCTGGTGCACCTAGCCGGTGATGAAGGTAGTAGTCCTTGTCAGACATTATAGGGTTAATTACTTATTTATGAGACCAACATATACTCTGATTGGTTGCTGTACTTGGAGTTAATCCTTTAGAAATGTCTGGTACAGCTTGGAGCAGGGTACACATAAACATTCTTTAAAAACAAAATGCTGTTTTGCCCTTCCCAATGCCATTAGATTTACAATCATAATTAGACTCGTAATTGCAATAATGCCATTATAACCAGGCACTTTATGCTTTTGCTGGGCTGCTCCCATCCGGGCGTTAATTCCTAGGAAACACCTGGTGTTTGGGCATTACTGCTTAACTAAAGAGACAAGAAGCCTTGCAGTGCTACCTGTCTATATTTATTTTCTTCCTGTACTCTCTATGTATATGTCTCTCTTTGTTTTCTGTCTCCATGGTCTTTTAAACTGGCTCTGCAGCCCCCATATTGCTCCCCTGT
Source organism: Neoceratodus forsteri (assembly GCA_016271365.2). Taxonomy (NCBI): domain Eukaryota; kingdom Metazoa; phylum Chordata; order Ceratodontiformes; family Ceratodontidae; genus Neoceratodus; species Neoceratodus forsteri. Next base: position 62,298,729 of record JADMNL010000033.1, read on the forward strand.
GCATACTGCAATTAGTGACATCATCAGTTAAAATCGGTCAGTTACTCCTTATGCTGTTACAGCTGCTTGCATAGGTTCTGTTATTTCGGTGACCCCGAGCACACTGAGGAGCTGTCCAGTTTCATCAGTGCTGTGGCCACACAAGCAGTGAACCAGGGAATAGCAGGAGCCATCGACTGTACGCTGCTGATGATGTCATTAGCTGGAGCAGCTATAATAGCACAATAGGGGGGCTAACTACACAACTTTTTTCCATAATGGTTTGATCTCCCATCCTTGCCATCATCCAGGGATATGCTAGTTAACCAGAGATATACCCTGTTAATTAGGGATATACCCAGTTAGCCAAGGATATACCTAGTTAACCAGAGATATGCCCTGTTAATCAGGGATATACCCTGTTAACCAAGGATATACCTAGTTAATCAGAGATATACACTCTTAATGATATACCCTGTTAACCAAGGATATACCTAGTTAATCAGAGATATACACTCTTAATCAGGGATATACCTAGTTAATCAGGGATATACCCTGTTAATCAGGAATATACCAGTTAACCAGAGATATACCCTGTTAATTAGAGATACACCCAGTTAGCCAAGGATATACCTAGTTAACCATAGATATACCCTGTTAATTAGGGATATACCCAGTTAACCAAGGATACACCTAGTTAATCAGGGATATACCTAGTTAATCAGAAATATACACTCTTAATCAGAGATATACCTAGTTAATCAGGGATATACCCTGTTAATCAGGGATATACCCAGTTAATCAGGGATATACCCTGTTAATCAGGGATATACCCAGTTAATCAGGGATATACCCTGTTAATCAGGGATATACCCAGTTAATCAGGGATATACACTCTTAATCAGGGATATATCCAGTTAATCAGGGATATACCCTGTTAATCAGGGATATACCTTGTTAATCAGGGATATACACTTTTAATCAGGGATATACCCTTTTAATCAGTGATATACCTTGTTAATCAGGGATATACACTTTTAATCAGGGATATACCCTGTTAATCAGGGATATACCAAGTTAATCAAAGATATACCCAGTTAACCAGAAACATACCCAGTTAATTTGGGATATACCCTGCTCAAGTGGATTCAATGTCATTCATATAGCAGAGCTGTTTTCACTGTGTTTTCACCCTGGTTGCATCCCTGCTCCCTCTGGTATGAGTCGTGCCCTTCAGCCTTGGTCGTATAGAATGCCCTTGCAGAAGGAGCAAGCTCCCTGGTCCACTCACAGGGGTAACTGCACACCAGCCCTCCTCAACTGAGAAGCCCAGCCCACTGGTAGTTACCTGCAGTCTGGCCTGCCTCTTGGCGTGTCGACCGAAGTCTGCTCCTGTGCTTCAGTCACCCCACATGGCAGCGCAACACTCTGTCACTGCACCATCAGGGCAACCTTATACCAAGCTGGTTTTAAAGATAACGGAAATCAGATATAAAACAAAGTGGAAGCAGCCAAACACCCCTACCAACACATGCACACACACACACACACACACACACACATACACAGTGAGTGAATGTTTGCACCCAAGTCATTATCCTGGGAAAGTACTGCATATTTTCACTTATTTTAAATTACTTTTTTTTAATGATTTTAGCAATGGAGAAAGCTGCCATATTAAGAGCACTGGAGCATGAAGCCTTCTGATTTCAGAAATGACAAGTACTGTATAGCACCAGTGAGCATACTGCAAGCTTCCCTCCACACTGCCCTCCCCACCAATGTGTTTGTTCTCTGTCAGGGTGGGAGCACCATGCAGGTGAGGAGGTAGTTCAGATTCCATGCCCATTCACTGCTTGTCCTCTCAAGGGAAACTGACATCAAGTGTCAGTTTCTACCAACTGCATTGTTGGTTTTGTGATGTGGACAGCTGTCCATGGAGATCCGGACTGAGACCCACTAAAACTCATTTCACATCAGCTACTGAACGGTCCTCTTATGATTATGGCTTTTGGTCACTAATGAACTGTGCTGTATCCAACTGTTGACCTAGAGGGGAAAGGCTCTATAACTCAGTGCCAACTGGATAAGAACATTCTAAAAAATCAGTATAACACAGGGATGGTTTCTTTTCATACTTACAGGTTCAATGATACCAGGTTCGCCTTTCTCTCCTTTCTCTCCTTTTCCATTTGTTTTCTGCAACAGAGGAGACACCTCCATGAACTAAACAACTGAACTGCTGCCACCTCACAGGACAAATGGGGACGACTGCTCATCTGCAGAGATTCATGCAAGTTAAAGAGTCAGAATCCTATTGGTAACCGGCCCAGCAGCACGCTGGTAGCAATACAGCTTGCAATGCCAGTGACCCGCATTCTGGAAAGAGCTTGGAACATCATGGGACAGCCAGTGGAGGAAGAACTGAGAGTCCCAGAGACTACTCTCTTCCTCAGTGGGGAGGGGGTGCAAGCCTCCCACTGTGAGGTTGCTGTCTAGTAGAGTCTGGCGGCAGCACAAGGGGGGGATACATCAATGGAGGGGCTCCGCTGGACATCTGATGTGAATGCATCCCACAGTACACATGTATGTTTGTGCCACTGCCTGTAGGGTCCTAGAGGAGAAAATGAAAAAGGCCGAGCTGCTACGTGCCGGAACCCCCTGCAGGGTCCTGCATGGCTGACATAGCTGGCCACCTACCACAATGCAGTCCTGGGCAACTGGTGAATAACTGGCAAGTCCATAAGAAGGTCAGTGACAGGACTTGAGGGGGCATCATTGAGCAGACATGGGGTAGAAATAAAAATCCCACTGGTACAGTTGAGGTAGGGAAGGAGGCATGAAAACTGCTGCATAAACCGCAGTGTGTCACTTACTGCAGCCTATGTGGTCCATTCGTTCAGCATAGGCTGAAAACAGGGTATACAGACTTGTGCTCCTTTAAACAGAATATTTCTTGCAGGAGCAAAAGCATTTGAACCACATGATTCCCCTGAACTCGATAGATTGAGGAAGACCACTCTGAGGAAGAGTGCCATGCAAATGTAATTGGAAGCATGCACATCTGAGTCACTGGTCCAGTCCAGGGAGACACTTGAGTTCAGGGAAAACTGGGATCTATCCAGTAAAAAAACTGGGCATGGAGGGCTGAGGTGTGAGGTACCTCACCCCCTGCCACACCAACGATCTGGGATCATGAATGGGCCAGTGTCATTTGGTTGCCACCTGGGGGAGGAAGACTGAGCATCCATAGACAGCTCTGCTTCTTAGAGAAGAGGGGACAGTGCAAGCCGCTGCTTGACTGCTGCCTAGAGGCGGCTGGGTGGCACAGCATTCGGGCACATCTCAGAGGGCCGGGTGAAGGTGTGCGAGTATGTGCCATATCTTCATGCCACAGGCCCATGCCAATGCACATGTGCTGACATCAGGAAAGGGACAGAAAAACAGGAAAATCAGGGGCTGTGCAACAGGAAGACCCACCCACCTGCCTAGGCCCATGCTATCACCTCAGAACCCTGCTGTGAACTGGATCTGGATTTCAGGGATTGGGGAGGATGGCCCTCCCTCTCCCAACCTCACCACAGGGGACAAGCTGTGGGGGCATCTCAGTAGGTGATCTCTGGGGGAGAGGGTGGCCAGTTGGGGAGGCGGGTAGGGGCTGAGGAGCCAGCCAGCATCCCAAGCAGGAAAAGAAACAACTTGATGGAAAATAAAATGGTAGTCTGAGTAGTCTGACTGATCCAACTGCAGATTCTAGACTTGAATTGAATGAGAATGTAATGGAAACTGGACCATCACTATGGCGACATTGCCACTTGTGACCAGAGTTCGGGAGCAAGCCTAGGATATCGGGGGCAGTCCAGGGAAAGGAGGATCCAGCCTCCCAGAGAACACACTCCTCCTCCTAGGAAAGAGGCTGTTGGGCTCCCACTGTACCACCTCCACCTGGGGATCCATGGGTGGAGGTGCAACTGGACACCTGTCTTACAGGTGGAAGGACACCAGGCCAACTCTGTATGCTGACACACACTGCGTGCACACACCCTAATGTTAGTAGAGCCAGTGCCCATGTGGGGGGGAATGGTAAAATGGAGGAAAAACACATTATAAGTCTAATTAAATATTCATGAGCCCAGTGATGTTCCTGATTGGCTACCGGATCAGTTAGTAATGCCTTAGAAATGACCAATCCAGTTGTCAAATGATGCTTTGTGACACACATGGCTCACACCACTTTGTTCAAAACCTGTTAGTAAGTGAATAAAAAAAGTAAAAACAAAAGTTGTTGTGGTGATCGGACTCATTACCACAATAACAACCTCGACAACCAATCATTTTCTTGGATTAACAACCGGCTGGAGGGAGGTAGCCACCCATCCCCCCAAATGGTTGTTAATACCTCAGAAATTACCAGCATCATGGTCATTATTGCTAATGCAACAGTACAGCAGAGTGGAGGACCAGGGCACTCTTAGACCCCATTGCCTTCCCCACGCTGACTGACTGGAACCTTTAGGCTGGTAGGATGCCCCTTCCCTCACTGGCCTCACCACGGGGGAGGGGGCCTTGAAAGTGGTCTGACAGGGATTTAATAGCAGCGGGGAGCAGAAAGGGTTGTGATGTAGCCCAAAGAAGCTTGGATGGTGAGTGGGAGTTTACAGAACAGAAGGAGGAGAAGGTTCTGAGAATTAGCATGTGATAAATATGCAAATTACTGGGTTTCAAAATAAGTAGAAGAGCTGCTGTGTTGGTGCTGTGGAAGAACTGCTGAATGTGTTGTTAGCGATCTAGGGTCATGCCACAAACTGGGTAATCTGGAGGGATTGCAGGGGGAGGACTGAGCATCCTGGAAGATCCTCTACTCTTCCAGGGAGTGAAGGTGTTGCAGCCCCCCTGCAATATTCTGATTGATCACAGATGGCAGTGGATGGTGCTCATGTAGGGCTGGGGAGGGACACAAGCTTGGTGTACCCCAATACATGCCCACTACTCAGCATCATCGAAGATAGGACTGGGGAGTGAACAAAAAATTGCAAGGCCCATCTTGATTTGTGAAGCCACCCTGCCCACCAGCCAGCCAGCTGGGGCCTTCAGGCCTCGGACTCCTCCACCACTCAACCTCTAATCCCAAACTCCACCTGAGGGGCTTCACAACATGGCAGACTGGCCCTGGGTGAGTCCCTCTCCAATTAGGGGTCAAGGGACCCTGCCTGAACAAGAACATGTCCAGGGGCTCAGGCAGAGGGAGAGTGAAGGCCCCTCCAAAAGTGCATTAGGCCAAGGTAGGTGGAAGGAGTCCACAAGGAGACTAGGACAGGAGGGTAAAATATACACAAAGAAAATACTTGTACAAGCAAGAAGGAGGCCCTTCTTAGGTTCAAGCTAGAACTGGAAAAGGTTTGCACTGTCCTTGATTATGATATCAGAATTATTGTAATGTTTATATCAAGTGTTGGCTAAGTTATTGCATAAGCAAAATAGATCTCGAACTTGCCCCATAGGAAGTGGGGACTTGAGGGACATTAGTGGATAGTAATTTTATACCTTGCATCCTGGGACCTTGAATTCTGCCCCCCTCCCCCAGACTGACACTTGTATAGGGATTGGAAACACACATTAGGTTACCAGGTCCTGTACGAACATGCCAGAAATGGGAGGATGATGCAGATTCTACAGTGATGGGGAATGAGAGCTACATGATGCCCCAACAATACACTCTAAATTTCAAACATGAGTGACTGACCAAGCTAACCCACCAGTAACAGTTATGCTTCACACAAGAACTGATAAACAATCGACTGTACAGTGTTTTATTATCATGCAGCAGAGTACAGCGTCTCCACCCTCAGCTTCCCCAACTCTACCGTACCCTGCTTTCAACTTCTTCCCGCTCAGCAGGACCAAACCTCTCCCGGCTGGAGTTTTCATTTTCATATCCATAATCATTGTAGTCCTGGACCTCATCGTACTCCTGGATCTCATATTCTTCTATCTCATATTCATGTTCCCCACCACGCTGCCTGGTGTAGTTCCTCTCTCCATACACATTGTCCTACATAGTGGAAAGGGAAGCAGAAAATAACGTGAACTTGCAATACCACACCATGGGTCAAAGGTCACTCCAAGGGTGGGGGCAGGAGCACAAAGGGTCAAGGGCAGAAACTCCAAGAGCAGAGAGCAGGAGCATCAAGCAGAAGGTGCAGGACCCCATGAGTGGACAGAAGGAATGCCATATGTCACCATCATAACCGGAAAAATTAAGAGGAAGGGTCCTCCCCTTCCCAATACTTCTTTTGGGAGGACAGGTCCATGGCAAATATAAAAACTGCAATTAACAGAATGACTTAGAAAGCAATGCTTGAACCACACAAATATTTGAAACAAAAGTATTTTTTTATTGCTTTCTTAGCTTACAATTATCAATATACTGCTACTTTAGTTAAGTAGTCTATATCATTACATGAGTTAGATTATAAATAATGCACAATTTCAAATCTGAAAGTGCATGTCAGACTGGGTTTTATTGATTTACTCCTTCATTTTTTTTGCTTGGATATACTTAGTACAAATGTTATTTATGAAATTGAAAAAAAAAAAAGATGAAGATGAAGGAATGCCATATGTCTAGGAACACCAAGGGGAAGGAGCCGGAGTACCAGGGTGGGGGGAGGCACGAGGGTCAAGAGCAGGCAACCCAAGGGCGGAGGGCAGAAGTACCAAGGGTCCAAAGGTGGGAACCCCAAGAGTCGAGGGCAGGTACTACATGGATTGAGGAGTGGAAGCACTGGTGGTTAAGGGCAGGAACCCCAAGGGTAGAAGGCAGGACCCCAAAAATCATGGGTAGGAAACCCAAGAGTGGAAGGCTGAAACACAAAGATGAAGGTTAGGAAACCCATGTGTGGAGGATAGGAACTCCAAGATTTAAGGCAAGAAATGACAGGACCCAAGTGTCCCAGGAAGGAATCCCAAGGGTCCAGGGCAGTCACATTGAGGGTACAGGGCAAGAACCCAAAAGGTTACGGGGAGGAAATCCAAGGGTGGAAGGCAGGATCCCAAAGATCAAGGGTACGAAACCCAAGATTTGAGGGCAGAAACCTCAAGGGTCAGGGTCAGAGACCCCCAAAAATTAAGGAGAGGAACCCCAAGAGCCGAGGGCTGGAATCACAAATAAGGGTTAGGGGCAGAAACCTTCAGGGTCAGCAGCGAGAAGTCCATGGCTGATGGGAAGGAATTCAAAGGGTCAGAGGCAGAAACCTCAAAGGTCAAGGGCATAGCATAACCGCAAGGGCTGAGGTAATTCATTCCAAGGGTCAAAGGCAAGAACCCAATGGTTGAGGGATAGAAGCACTGAGAATCAAAGGCAGAAACTCTACAGTTAGAGGACAGGCACCCCAAAGTGATGAGTAGAAATACTGAGGGTCAAGGGCAGGGACTTCAAGGGTGATGAGCAGGAACCATCTTGACGTGGATCAATATGCAACTCCTTCCGTTTACGCTAGTGTCATGACTTTGCATCAGGTTTTCAATGCCGTTCCTCAGTCACAGTAACAAGCAGGGATAGGCTAACTCCAGAATAATTAGTTTCCCACCCCTCTAAGTTTGTCAAAACTAGTTCACCGCATCGACTAGCAGAAGACTCTAGCCAAAAGTTGGGTCATGGCACCATTATGAATACAATCGCAAAGATAATAAACAGAGCAAATAAAACAATTTTTAACTACAAATACCTTAGCAGGGTTTTAAATAACTGATTAGCAGTTTTTTTCTTGGGACGATACTAACTGTACAGAAAATATTTATATAGATTTTCTAGAAGTGCTGTGTTTGTTAAACACAGTGAGGCAAGAGCTATGCATTTTCACAAAGATTTACCACTGTTATGAGAAAAACGCGAATCAATTTTTAGAGTTAAATAAATCCCTGCCCTAGTGGTTGAAAATTTGAGCTGGGAGGTTGAAAGGGTCCAATCCAAATTTCTCGAATCAAAATCACTGAAACCCAAACTCCTTTCATCCATGTAATGCACCTCTGCTGTGCTGCGCAGTAGGGATACGGGAACTTGTCTGAAAAACAACTTAAAGCCTTATCCCTTAACAGGGCTTATTCTAAAGTTTTAAACAGAACCAACCCCTCTCCTTAAAAATGACTGTGCTTGCAAATAATGCTATTTGAATACATTTGTATTTGTCTTGTGCATCTGCCATATACTAATTACTTCTTTGAAAACACAAAGCTTCACAAACATTCTCTAGTTCAAATTCAGATCCGATCCAAACCGGACAAGGTTCTGCTTTGTTAATATTGCAACCCAGCTATATGGGTTCAAACTAGCACGTGTGAGAGCGAAGGTCAAACATTTTCAGGGTCTCCCAAACAGAAGTTAACAACCCTGAGTTTGGGGAGTTTTTGGTTTTCCTCTTTGAACCACTGCACACCTTAAGGCAGAATCCAACATCCAGTTTGGTTTTATCTCCTCGGTAATATAATTGACCCTGACTCTCTACCTCAGCTGTCTTTTGAGGAGGGAGCAGGGGTGTCATGGATTGACATCCTTGTGCATGTGGCCACGTTGCATACTGTGATGAAACCTGGTATGACAACTCAAAAGGGGAAGGATGCATGAGCTGTGGATTTGGAAAACCTCTTGTAGGGATGAGAAAGGGACCATTTTGGATAAGTTCAGAACCTTTCAGAATCTGCGACATTTTCTATAAAAGAACCATATCGGAATCTTTTTTCCAGTCTGAGACTGTTTTGATAATTTTTACAATATTGATTTTGGACCATTATATACCCTCTCCACCAAGCTTTTATCCAGAAAGCAGGTTTGGGGTGGAGGAAGGACCTGGTAAGCCATGTCTATATTTAAAGAGTTAGCGGAACCAAAACAGACAGAAAGGAAATGTAAAAAATTTTAAGAAGTGATCAGTTGTAAAACTTTTTATTTCTGAAGTATTTTTCCTTTTCCTTTTGCTCATTTGAAAGTTTTTTTTACGTGATAATATTGTGTTGGATGCGTGGAAAAGCTCTTAGCCCAGCAGCTGACATATCTATTCTCTAGTCCCCACACCATATCATCAGCATTGTGAACATACCGACTGTGACATCATAGATGACTGACCTGCCAGCCACTGAGTGGCTGTCCCTAAGCAGCACTGATGTTACAATCAGTGAGCTAATGTAACCCCTAGATGGCGCTATCCCAGGGGCTACTACCCCTGCCTGATTTGCCACTAACAGGTTGAGGGGCCTGGATCCAATGGCGGGTGCCTCCACCCAGAGGTCAGGGTTTGCAATAGTTAAACTAACTTGGTCACAGCCCTCTGGGACACTGCAACCCCCCTTTCTTCCCACTAGTGGCCCACACAATATATCAGAATTACCTTCACAGTATACACTTACCCCAGGTCTGGTTCCGGCACTGGGACCTCCTGTGAAATGAGATACAGTGCAACAGTCACAGTACAGTACTTTAACATAGACAAATACCTCAGGCAGTATAAATTTGCTGAAACAAGCAGCTCTGATTTATTTAGGGGATATAACAGGACAGGGAAATCAGGTTAATTAGCTATCACTCTAATAATCTACCTATGGCTCTGTGCACAGGCCTATCCCTATCAGTTACTGTCCCTGGGTACCCAAGCCCTAGTGGCTAGTCCAAACGTGGCAGCTGGTAGGGCCCTTTCACACAGAGAAAAGGAGAATTAAACAGTCAGCAGTACAGTAATTCCATTTGGATTTAATGTGGCAATTCAACAGGGAGCGACCCTGAATTAGTACTCACGACCTCCAAATGAATAAAGGGTCCTTCAATGTCAGCAGGGCTCACTTGAGGTACACAAACCTCTTCACACATCCATATAAAGAAAGCACTATACCAGGCAGGCTGCATCTGTATCCGATCGCAATTACTGCACAATACCGGGAGAACACACAGCAGATTCAGTTCCTGACAGACCGAGTGCAATTTTCAGCAATTTCTCCAGTCTTCTACAGGGTGAGCCTGGTTTCTACTCTTCAGAGATCCTTTGATTCTTTTCACAGGGCCAGTTCAGTCCTAACAAGTAGCAGACGGAACTCTGGGCCCTACACGTTTTTGACTAAAACTGCACACTGAAAAGCACAGGGCTCCTTCCTTCTTCACTGCCAAAGCTCAACTGAAACTCCAACCGACAAAACGGGCACTTCCTTTGAGTTCCTCCCAGTTCTTGACTGGATTGGCTGTCACTCACAATAGACTGCTGCTGTTGGTCCAAAAGGCACTGAAGTCTAAACTACATCTCCAGAGTCACTGCCCATACAATCCTCTTGTGGCTGGCTCAGATTATGAGTCCAAGTTCTGATTCGTCCAAGGCACCATTTTAGAGCTAGCTTACCCCACACTGATTGGTCCAGTTCAGCAGTTCAAAACTAGAATGGGGAACTAGCAGATACAGTTCTGACTGCAAAGAAAGCAGGTTAGACAAACTGTAATTTCATTATTACTCTAAATAATTTCTGGCAAACAGTTACATCTTTCACATAGGTTCCCTTTGCACTCCTAGTGACTGCAAAAATGAAGTCAATTGGCAGCAGCTTGAGTGGTACTCAATCAAAGAAACACACAGTCCCCCATACAAACTAATTATGTCTGCAAGCAGACAGCTCTTAAAGAGACAGTACCAGAGGTTCTAAAACACTCACTGATAAATGAGCTAGCATGAAACACCATTCAGGCTTGGAGCATTCAAGCAAGCTCCTGAAGTCTTTTGGGAACCCCCATTTGCAGGGGGTTACACCCTTCCTGGCCTGGGAAAGCTTGGCGTCCGCGTCAACAAGTACCCATAAGTTTCAACTGCAACCATATACATTTGCATTAGGACTGCACATGTAATCATCAGTCAATATATCATTTTACCAAGAACACATTTCTGAAACATTGCAGTACGTCACTCTTTACACAGTATTACATACACATTGTACCATAACTCAAGTTATTACCTCTTGTACATGAAACCTGAAGAGGGGCCCTTCCTATCAGTTACCTTGGGGCTGGACAGGGCAAGGGCACCATACTTAGAGGGCAACACAAGTAACTTGGAGTTAGCACTGATGCTCAGTTTGGGCAATGAGCTCGGGGACACATACACTGCTTTATGGACAACATTGAGAGGCAAATCCACAGGCCTCCCAAGGGAATCATAACTGAGGTGCACCACAGGCTTTACAGCTCGACCAGTCTTTCTAGGGGAACTGTTACAGTCTCTGCACTCTGAGCCTCATTTTCAGCATTGTCCTCACTTGTCAGGGAGTCTCCATGGGGTAGAGAGGCTAGAACTTGGGGCACTTTCAGCTCCAGGAGTTACAGTTTCTGAGTCCACAACATTTGGCTCGCATGGAGAGCTTTCGGACACTGGCAGTGGACTGTCAGGGCACTCAAAATACTCTTCTTGTTCGGTGTATCACCAGTCTGCCCCAATCTATCATTTTCCTCCCTGAAAACTCAAACAGTTCAACCATGCACAATGATTCCATTTCATCTGATCTGATGCTTTGCACTTCACTTTCTGGGAACAATGGCTCCAGGGATGAAGCTGGGGCTTAGACAGTCCAGAAGGCCCAGCTTTGTCTCCAGTATTGACTAGGGATTGCCCGAAACAATTGACTCAGTTCGTAAGAAGGATAGTATTCAAAGTCACTCTCACTTTCTTCCGATATGGACTGACAGTCATGCTCCAACTGGGACTTGTGGAGGGTAACACTTTAACTTTGCTTCTGTAGGTGCAGACTTTCTTGATCTTTCTTGCAGCAGCTCTGGTCACTGGTCCAGAGGGGCATCTTCTAGGGGCTCAGACTCAATTAAGATTTGTCCAATGGGCAGTAAATGATTTCTATGCATTGTTTTACATCTTTGAATTATTCTCAGGCCTTACTTTGTACACTGGCAGATCATCTAGTTTGCCCACTACAATGTGAGGAGATGGTGCATCTGTCAGCAATCTTGTGCTTGCCATGCAGTCCCAGATTTCTTAGCAATACCGATCTCCCTCCTGGAGTTCCTGTGCTTTCACCTTTTATCATACCTTTCTTTGTTGCCAGATTTCTTTTGGCAGCCATGGTTTGAACCAGTTAGTACGCATGAGTTAGCTGGGCCTTTAACTTTTGCACATACTGTAAATAGTTGTCAGCTTGAACCCCATCAGGAGAGACCCAAAACACACATCTACTGGTAGTCGAGCTTCTCTTCCAAACATCAAGCGAGGGGAGAATCCAGTGGCATCACTTTTGGTGCAGTTATAAGCATGTACCAGGGTGCTAATTTGTTGGCTCCATCTAGGCTTGTCCTTTGGGTGCAGGGTGCCTAGCATATCTAGCAAAGTGCGGTTGAAACGTTCAGGCTGTGGGTCCCCTGGGGTGGTAAGGAGTGGTTCTGGACTTTCGCACTCCCCACAGAGAAAGCATCTCTTTGATCAGACGACTCTCAAAGTCTCTCCCTTGATCAGAATGGATTCTTTGTGGAGCCCCATAGTGAACAAAAAAGTTTTCTACAAGTACTTTGGCCACAGTGGATGCTTTCTGGTCTTTGGTGGGGAAAGCTTGGGCATATCTCGTGAAATGGTCAGTGACCACCAGCACATTACTGATATTTCTTTGATCTGACTCCAAACTCAGAAAATCAATACAGACCAGCTCCATGGGTGCACTGGTGGTGATGTTAACAAGGGGCAGCCCTCTGGGGAAGCTTTCCTCTGTAAGCAGCGACTACAAGTTCGAATGTGTTGCTCCACATCAGCCCCATCTTAGGCCAATAAAGATCTGGATCTCACCAAGTCAAGTGTTCTGTCTATACCAAGGTGCCCCATGTGGTTGTGCAAGGACCTCAGTACTGAGTCTCGAAAAGCAGTGGGCAGCACTAGTTGTTGTTGTCTACTTGTCCCCTCTGTCTACTGTTTCTCTGTATAACAGTTTATTGATCAGTTTCAACTTAGGACCTTCTTTGTATAACAGTGCAGTTCTCAAATCAGTGGGCGTAATTTGGACACATCTTTTCCTGCATAGAGGGCTTCTAAAGCTGCTTTGATCATGGGATCGCGGGATTGAGCCCGCCGAATACTGTCATTGTCCAGCTGAGGCAGTGCACCAATGTCTATTGCAGAAAAGTGGCAATAAGCAGCAGGTATGCAATTCTCAGAGGCTCCCAAGCAATCCACCATGCAGTCCACTGTGTCCGTGGACATTTGTTCCTCCCTGTCAAACTTCCGGCAGAGTGCCCGAATGTCAGGTTCTGCCAATCGGACCCAATCATTCTGGGGAACAGGCCTCCGGGAGAGAGCATCAGCATCTATGTGGTTCAGACCTGTTCGGTATTCGAGAGCATAGTCATATGTAGATAATGCAGAAAGCCACCTATGGCCAGTGGCATCCAACTTAGCTGAGGTCTGCACATAGGTCAAAGGATTATTGTCAGTTTTTACTAGTATTTTAGCCCCATACAAGTACTCATGGAATTGGTCAACAATAGCCCACTTCAAAGCTAGGAACTCTAACTTATGTACAGGATAGTTCTTTTCGGATGGGGTCAGGCTTCTACTGACAAAGGCCACTGGTCTCAGGCCATTCTCATGCTCTTGGTACAACACAGCCCCCAACCCTTGCAAGCTAGCATCAGTGTGCAGGACGTAGGTTTCTTGGATCAGCATAGGCCAGCACTGGAGCATGGGTAAGTTGATATATGATCTCATGAAAAGCAGTCTCACAATCAGAGTCCAGCAGGACCCAAATACTTCACTCGGATGAAAATACACTCTTTCAGTCTTGAGGGCGCTGATTTTAGTATTTTTGTGGGTTGGGGATACCCTTGAGTAAGGTTAAGTAAAGGCGGATCACTCTTGAATAGTCCTTGATGAGCGCCGATAATAACCACAGAATCCAGGAATCTTTGCAGTTCTTTTAGATTTTTGGGCTGTGGCCAGGTGGTCAAGGCCTCAACTTTACTTGGGTCGGTCTCTATTACCTCGGTGGATACTATGTGTCCCACATACTTTACTGATGTTTGAAAGAATTGACAATTATCAATGGACTGTTTAAGGCCAAAGTCCTCCAGTCGGTCCAATACCTTAAATAATCTGCTCTCATGTTCCTCCAGTGAGCTGCCAAACACAATAACATCATCTAGGTATACCAGGCACTCTAGTAAGTTCATGTCCCCACTGCCGCTCCATCAATCGTTGAAAGTGGCTGGGGCACCTGAAATCCTTGAGGCATCCTCATGAATTCATAGAAGCCAAGTGGACAGATAAAGGCCGTCTTCTCACGGTCCTCTGGGGCCATCGGGATCTGGTAGTACCCACTGCGGAGATCCAGCACAGAGAACCCTTGCTCCCGTTTAGGCAGTCCAAAGCATCCTGAATGCGGGGCATTGTGTACTGATCAGGGATAGTCCACCGGTTTAAGGTGCGATAATCCACACACATCCTTACTGTTCCATTCTTTTCCTCACTACCACAATGGGGAAGCATAAGGGCTTCTGGATTCTTGTATTACACAGCAACTAACATCTCTTGCAGATGTCGTCTCACATCATCTATGTCAGCAGGTGCCAGGCGTCGAGACCTCTCGCGAAATGGTCTTTCGTCATGCAGCGGATATTGTGCTCAGCTCCTTGCCGCATCCTACATCCCATTCCTTTAAAGAAAACACCTGGTCTCTCTGGGCAAAGCTTCTCACTGATCCTCACTTTCCATTCAGCTGGCAGCAGGGGTCGCCGAAATCAAACAAGTCAGGCGTTACTCTGTCATTCTTCCTTGAACTCTTGCTGCTGGGTAGCACTGCAGTGTCTGCACAATGCACATTAGCCAGGATGCAACCTCTGTTTACTCAATGTCTCTTTCAGACACATTATGAACTTGGACCATTACCCTTCTGGCATAAGCATGGGCTCTAGCGGGCAAAATACTAGGCTTGACCAGCAGTCCCTCTGGCAATTTTCCATCGCCTGGTGCATCCAACATTAATATTTTATTCTTAACATCCTTTCTGATACGGACCTCTCCCTGTAAGGTACACTGGGCATTTGGCGCCAGGATCAGAGACTCAGGATCCTTCTTCCATGCAATTCCGACCGGTTCCTCTGGTTCTGTTTTTTCAGCATCTCTCTGTGCCTCATAGGCCTTCTTAATTAAAGCCGGAACTCTTAAAGCTCTACTAGTCTTTGACCCCTGTTTTCATAACACAACTGTGCCAGCCTTCCGAACATATGAGCATTTGTTCCAGTCAACAAAGGGACACCATCATACAGTCCAGTGGGGGGACACACTAAGGCTAGGGTCTCTACTTGTTCGGCCACTCCAGCCACGGAGGAGGGAAAGACAGCCAAATTCGGATATACCCGGAATAGGGGTAGGCCTTCTCACTTAACCCCCATACATGCAGTCCTTCTAATGGTTGTAAGGGTACGTCTGACAAATGCTTCTGATACAATCCTGGAACATAATTGTCACTTGGGAGCCACTGTCTAATACAGCTCTTGTAGACACTCCATTCACCTTTACAGTGGTCTCCATGGAGGACCCACTATTCTGGACCAGTCTGGAGAGCGGTAGTGGGGGCCTGGGCAACTGACTTTGCCACAAAGGGCGTGAATTAGCATTTTGGTGCCCTCACTGGGATCATGTCGTGCCTCTTAACCACTGATTTCTTCTCGAAGCTCTCCTTGTAGCCTATATGCAACTTTGTCAGTGTCTTTTGGGGACTGGCATTCCCTTTCATGTGCCCATCTTTCCCACAATTATAGCAAAACATACTTTCTGGAGTTTGAGCTGGCGGCGCCACACTGGGAGCCAGGGCGGGGTATTACAACTGGAAACCTGGGTGCCATCTCTGTCTGCGGTGTGATAAGCATTTGGAGACATCTCGTCAGTTTCTCCACTTCCATGGTCAAGGAATTGAGTTTGGAGCTGTTATCAGCAGGAGATACATGGGTGGGTACCCCACCCCATAGCAGATGCAGTCGGATATAGGTCAGGGCCCGTACTTGCAGGCGTGGCCTTCATAAAGGACTGTTTTGAATTCCCGGATCTCTCTCAACAGTTAGCCCCATTGTGGCATATCTTTCCTTGTCAGAGCACTCATTGACTGTCAACCTCTGCCCTGAACTTCACGTATGGGTCACCCTCAGTCACTCGGTCGTAGCCACAGCTGTTGGTGCAGGTACCTCCGAGGTTGCCTTTTCTCAACTCCTCGAATTTCTCTCATTAACTCATCATAGGAGGGTGGGATTCCAGTCGATTTTGCCAAGGGTAACTGGAAGCAACAGCAGTTCTGAGAGGGGGCAGACTTAAGGATTCTGTCCAGTCTGGTTCGGTCCAGTTCAGTCGCTGGCAAACTACCCTTTCTGAGGCATTCTTGAAACAATTTTTCCAGCCGAGAGACATACACAGACAACAACTCCCTTGGTACTGTTGTGCATTTCTTACTCTCACCATAGGTCCTCATCAGAATCTGGGCTCCCATACACATTCTCCAAGGCCTCAAGATAGGCCTGTGCAGTCCTTCAGGGTTACTGGCCCGTTTGCTGCACGGATGGTAGCCAGGGCAGGACCTTGGAGGCTCTCACTAACCCTCTTTAGCTTTTACGCCTTCGAGCATTGCCATTCTAGCACTTGGGGGCAACATAGTCTATCCAGGTCTCCCAGTCATCCTCCCTTGGGGTGGGAGGGTGCCAGAAGATCCTCAACCTTCGGTAAAGTCGTGACTAATGGCAGGTGCAGAAATAGGGTCTGCATTGGTTCAGCCACCATTACAGGCACTGGAGCAGGAGAGGGTGTTGGGGGAGGAACACCCCAAGGTGGCAAGAATAGTTTCTTCAAGTCCTCCACAGTTTTCCCCTCTCCCAGCAACCATTCAGCAAATTTCTCCTCAAAAGTTTCAGATAGTGGTGGGGGCTGATTCCCCACCGGGTCTTTACTGTCATTAGTTATCACTCTCCAAGCAGTGAGGGCTCCCTCTGGGGTAATGGTCTGTGGCACTTTGGAGCTATCTATGGGATCCTTAAACTCTACTAGGGCCAGGAAAGTGTGGGTGAGCAGATTAGCATGCCGACCCACCACCACAGGGTTTTGTAAAACCTTCCACCTTGAAAGTACTCCCTGCACAGTGTCCGTATTGATACCAAGGGGATGTCCAGGATAAGCATAGCATTTTGAGGTCGATCTCCTCCCCAGTACACCACTCCACCAGCGGTGCACAGCCACTTCTGTCGGGTCCCATTTTTTTTCTTAACAGTGGTTTCGTAAAATATGGCCACTAGAGGACACACAATCCCAGCGGTGAGCCTCAGATGTAACCCCTAGATGGCGCTATCCCAGGGGCTACTACCCCTGCCTGATTTGCCACTAACAGGTTGAGGGCCTGGATCCAATGGCGGGTGCCTCCACCCAGAGGTCAGGGTTTGCAATAGTTAAACTAACTTGGTCACAGCCCTCTGGGACACTGCAACCCCCCTTTCTTCCCACTAGTGGCCCACACAATATATCAGAATTACCTTCACAGTATACACTTACCCCCAGGTCTGGTTCCGGCACTGGGACCTCCTGTGAAATGAGATACAGTGCAACAGTCACAGTACAGTACTTTAACATAGACAAATACCTCAGGCAGTATAACTTTGCTGAAACAAGCAGCTCTGATTTATTTAGGGATATAACAAGGACAGGGAAATCAGGTTAATTAGCTTATCACTCTAATAATCTACCTATGGCTCTGTGCACGGCCTATCCCTATCAGTTACTGTCCCTGGGTACCCAAGCCCTAGTGGCTAGTCAAACCGTGGCAGCTGGTAGGGCCTTTCACACAGAGAAAAGGAGAATTAAACAGTCAGCAGTACAGTAATTCCATTTGGATTTAATGTGGCAATTCAACAGGGGCGACCCTGAATTAGTACTCACGACCTCCAAATAAGATAGGGTCCTTCAATGTCAGCAGGGCTCACTTGAGGTACACAAACCTCTTCACACATCCATATAAAAGAAAGCACTATACCAGGCAGGCTGCATCTGTATCCGATGCTAATTACTGCACAATACCTGGGAGAACACACAGCAGATTCAGTTCCTGACAGACCGAGTGCAATTTTCAGCAATTTCTCCAGTCTTCTACAGGGTGAGCCTGGTTTCTACTCTTCAGAGATCCTTTGATTCTTTTCACAGGACGGATTCAGTCCTAACAAGCTGCAGACCGGAACTCTGGGCCTTACACACGTTTTTTGACTAAAACTGCACACTGAAAAAGCACAGGGCTCCTTCCTTCTTCACTGCCAAAGCTCAACTGAAACTCCAACCGACAAAACGGGCACTTCCTTTGAGTTCCTCCCAGTTCTTGACTGGATTGGCTGTCACTCACAATAGACTGCTGCTGTTGGTCCAAAAGGCACTGAAGTCTAAACTACATCTCCCAGAGTCACTGCCCATACAATCCTCTTGTGGCTGGCTCAGATTATGAGTCCAAGTTCTGATTGTCCAAGGCACCATTTTAGAGCTAGCTTACCCCACACTGATTGGTCCAGTTCAGCAGTTCAAAACTAGAATGGGGAACTAGCAGACACAGTTCTGACTGCAAAGAAAGCAGGTTAGACAAACTGTAATTTCATTATTACTCTAAATAATTTCTGGCAAACAGTTACATCTTTCACATAGGTTCCCTTTGCACTCCTAGTGACTGCAAAATGAAGTGAATTGGCAGCAGCTTGAGTGGTACTCAATCAAAGAAACACACAGTCCCCCATACAAACTAATTATGTCTGCAAGCAGACAGCTCTTAAAGAGACAGTACCAGAGGTTCTAAAAACACTCACTGATAAATGGCTTAAACGCCAAACACCATTCAGGCTTGGAGCATTCAAGCAAGCTCCTGGAAGTCTTTTGGGAACCCCCATTTGCAGGGGGGTTACACTAATAATGCTGATGATGTAATAGAAGGAACAGAGCTAGATATGTCAGCTGCCAGGTAGAGTGCTGTTCCACACATCACACCTACTAACAACAGGCAAACAATTTTCTAATTAACCAAAGGGAAAAGAGAAAAAATACCACAGATATAAAAGGTAATGGTTGACTGCTTTTAAAAACTAATATTAGTTTTAGGCAGTACACTAGCTCTTTAAGTGATTATGTTCAGAACTGCATTATATAGTATGTGTGGGGTATTAGTTTCGACTCCACCACCACGAACACCAGCACAGTGACAAAAATCACCTGTCTGCGGCGAGTCGCTGTGCTGGTGCGAAGGAGACACCAGCGATGCATTTCCCGGTGTAGCGCCCCCCCCACACCCGGTCCAACTCCTACTCAGAGTTAGAATCCTAGAGGCAGAGGCACAGCCTCCACATGGGGATTCAGGGTGCAGCCCTCAATAGGAAAGCACTGACATCCCCGACAGTACAATGTTGACAGTCGGCATTGTAGCTGTCGCTGTGGGGGATCTTGGTGTTAGCACTGTCGAAGCACTATAGTAAAACCCTAGTTAGCTACTGTATAGGACACAAAGTACATTTAGTGTAACTCTCAGTAATTTTTACTATGGTTGCTCAGATAGTATCCAAGGGACTCCGATAGCGTTGGATACCACCTATTTTCTCAGACAGCAATTTAACCCAATGTCATTTACATAGCAGTCATCCCAGAAGCTCTGAGCACTGTGCAACATAAAAATCAGAACACAGCTACATTCCATTTACAAATAATCACTCAAAACATGTATAAATATAGACATCGTAAACACAGAAACATTTCAAACAGTAAGATTTAGATAAACAGTTTGAAATAGATCAGATTCAAATGGTCTAAGATGTTTGTACTAATAAACACTTTCAAAGCAGACTTAAAACCATCTAGAGACTCTATTAGTCTCAGGGCAAGAAGAAGGATGGTATCCCATAATAATGGAGCCCTAATTATCCCATAATAATGGAGCCCTAACAGTTAACTTCCTACCACCAATAGTTTTTAAATGGTATGTGGGAACAAATAACAGCTTCAAATTCAAGAGAGCCCTGTGTTTCAAATATTTTAAATGACCTGTAACCTTGGAATGGGTGCACCATTGTGAATCACTGTACCTCATAATCGGTAATGTTCGGGCCAGTGGTCACCGTGGCAACAGGGGTTTCTTCATATAATTCGGAGTAATAGTCTTCATCAAGGGCCGCCTCTTCAGCCCTCCTTTTTATGGCAAGAGAATCTTCAACCTACAGAACCAGAAATAACAGAAAACAGCATTACACACACGGCTTATGAACAAGGTCCCTGGAATTCAGTGGCCTGCAGGCACAGAACTAGCCCCAAAGTTTGCATCTATGCCACAGAATGTACGTGTCATTCTTATGTCTTTGTCTATGTTACACCATGCTTAATTCTTGTTACTCCTCCGCCCATCTTAAACCATGTTTACGTCTCTTGTTACTCCTCTGCCCATCTCATACCATATTTACTTTTCTTGTTATTTCTCTGTCCCTCTTACACTATGCTTACCTCCCCTGTTTCTCCTCTGCACATCTTACACCATGCTTATTTCTCTTGTTACTACTCTGTCCATCTTACACCATGCTTACTTCTCTTGTTACTTCTCTGTCCATCTTATACCATTCTTTCTTCTCTTGTTACTCTTCTGCCCTTCTTATACACCATGTTTACTTCTCATGTCACTTAATCTGTCCATTTTATACCATGCTTACTTCCCTTGTTACTCCTCTGCCCATCTGACATCATGCTCATTTCTCTTATTACCCTCTGTCTATCTTGCACAATGCTTACTTCTTGTTATGCTCAGTACATTTTATGCCATGCATTCTTCTCTTGTTATCCCCTGCCCATCTTACACCATGAATACTACTCCTGTTACCCTCTGCCCATGTTATACCATGAGTACTTCTTTTGTTAACGTTAGCCCATGTTACACCATGCATATTTCTCTTGCTACTCTCTGCCCATTTTACACTGTGCTTCTTATGTTACTCTATTCCCTTTGAAATCTACACTTTTTTCTCTTGTTGCTCTCCACATATGAGGGGTGGAGTATTGTGGAGCAGGAGTGGGGAGTTAGCTATGGTGTCTCATATTCTGTGTGAAACACACTGTATTCACCTTAGATACTGATGTGCCCAAATTCCACCTTGCCAGTTTTCCCTAAATAGACAAAGTTGTACCTGTTTTACTCTGTGCTCATAACCTTCTGGATTTTGAATACCTCTTGCTGGCTTTTTATGTAGGGACTGGCCAGTGGGTCCAGATTCCAAAACGGCCCAACCCCTGCCCGAGATGAGCTGTCCTGGATTTGCTCTGATTATATGAGTTACATATTTGAGGATATCCAGGCCAATCTGGGATAGAATCAGAGCTTAGTCTCTGAGGAGTTACCCCAATACCCTAAGATTGGAGCAGCCTGGATTCGGATCACCCCCTTCCAGCCCATAGATGCAGTGCTAGGGCTACCATTCGCAATGCTGGCAACCCACAGTTGGCAACAATCCTGAGGCATTGGCAGCCAGCGCAGGACAGGAGGATCAAGCATCCCAGCAGACACTCTCCTTCTGGGAGAGAAGGAGGGAGGGAGTCCATCCTTTCCGTGGTACTGCCACCTGAGTGACCACAAGTGCCACTGCAGCAAAGCATGGAGAGGGAGGGGGAGGACGCTAGCCAGGAGACCTACGCTGGGCACCCACTTCATGAGAACGTACATTGGTCCCCTCCGGTGACAGAATTCTCTAGAGGGTCAGGAAAGCAAACTGGAAAAGCAGCCATGGAGCCCATCTGCTGGGAGCCCAGTATATCCGAGCTGCTCCAATATCCTGTCTGCACCTCCCAAACATCTGGCACATTTGGGGGTACCTCCCCTTCAACTCCTATCCCGCCGTGGGACGGGGTAAGCTGAAGCTCCATGAAGTGAGGTAGGTTAGGGCTGGCAAGAAAAAGCCAGAGTGTTCCAAGGGAGCCAGCACCAGAGACAGGGGGATAAAATATAAATTTGAGATCACCCCCCCTCCCATGAGATGGACTGCCACAGATCGATTTGGATCATCCAGAAAAGTTATACAGATTTAAGATACTAAGATAACACATGCTCTGTGTTTCCATAAATGTAAGTACAAACCAAAATAGTGCAAAGCATGCTAAAATCTGAATGGATTTGGGGTGAAGAAGGTAAAAACTCCCAACCTATAATCATAAATGTTATTTCAGTCAGCAGATTCAGTAGATTGCCCATCTAGATTTATATTATTCAGTTCTATTGGAACTGCTGAAAAAAATGAATTCACTTCTCCGCTGTGATGTGAGCACTGCTCCAGCGGCTCTCTCACAGGTTAAGTACTGATGTTTCTTTGTCTGTGACAGACCAAACCTCTTGCATCCTGTGATTTTGTTAAATATGTCATCAACAAAAATAACACCATTCATCTGCCGAAATGCTAACTGCTGCCATTTGGCTACCAAAACATCAAGCCATATTCTCATGGAAACAGAGATTAGTGGGTTTTTGAAGCCACTGAGCTTCAAGAAGGGTTAAATTTCCTCTTTAAACTGCTTCATCCATTCCAAATATAAATTGTCAATACTAGTACATCACTTGTGCACACAGATCGCAAAACAGGATTTTTTTTTTTTTTTTTGCAAACAAATGGTATTAGCAACAAATAAATCTTCGCTACTGTATGCTTAGTGGCTATGAGTTATTGAGGAAACTATTACAAGTATTAGTGTGTGATGCAGACTACTCCAAATGCATAATTAAAACAGCGTTTCATTAGTGAGATGCTTTAGATCAGTTCATAAAACATAGATTGTATTAAAATGCTGTTTTAGACATCCCCGCCACACAGAGGCAGTAGTTCTTTATTTTACAGACAATCGTGTTTAGCTAGCAGGAGGGGAAGGAGCATGATTTCTCGTATCATGTGAAAAGTCACACTGTAAGTACTGCTGGACGAAATGTTCCAATTCTGACAGAACAGAGTTCTGTGGAATTTTGGAAAACTCTGCAGAAATCCATCAGAGACAGAATTCCAACATTCCACATGCAAAATGTTTTGCATAAAGTGCGGATACTTTTTCCACAACCCACAGAAAATTATTACATGGTTTACATTATTTATGGAAAATTATTGCATGGTTTACACAGAAAAGCTTCAATTCCTTGGAATTAAAAAAATTCCAGAAAGCATTTTGAAAGTGAAATTGCCATTTGGCACAAATTTCACCAGTGGAATTCAACATTCCACACTCTGCACTGCCTTGATTGTAAGGCTTTATGTGAGATGATCAGTACCTTGCACAGGAAGCGATTCAAACCTACAACCCACTAGTTCCATAGCAAGAACTCCATCAGTGAGTAAAAGGAGCACCTGTCCCCCACCTACTCAGAGTCTCTGCCATTTTGAACCCGACTCATCATTACACCATCCAAGCTTGTTATGTGAGCAATATGACACGACAGGGTGTGCGTTGTGCTGTCACAATGCACACCCAGGGGTGTTGTTAGGCATGACACCACAGGCAGAGTGCCTTCCACCCCGGGTGTGTATTATAACAGCAGAAAGCACAAACACCAGGGTGTCTTATTGCGGTAGCCCATGACATGGGCGTCAGCAATTGAGCACCTGCAATAACAGCAACTCAATCCCGGTGCATGACATCAGGGCTACCAATGGGGTAGGGTGACTGGATGGGGGTGGTCGGAGAATATAGCGACAGGATGTTGCTATACGTACATGTGCAGGGGAGGAGCGAGCATGCACAGTGATGGGCAGGAGGGATTGTGAGGGGTGGTGCCACAGTGGGTTACCGAGCGGGCCCTGTGGCATGGTGGGTGGGTTGGTGACTTTGGTGGGCAGAGTGCTGGGCTCAGGTCTGGGTGCTGGTGTGTTTTTGTTGCACCCGGCCCGAATTGTCTTTTTTTAAACATTTTTGCACCCAACCCCCAACATGCCACCCCCCTGGAGTTGAGAATCCTTAAGTAGGGGGGTGTGGGGGTGCGGGCGGCACAGCCCCCTGCATAAAACATTTAAAATACAAGTCCCCGGTGCCATTTTGCTGTGCACTGGGGAGTCAGAGTGCCAAAATTGATTTTCGGCACTCTGGCTTCGTGATAACACCAATCGCCTTTAGGCTTTCACCGTTATCAAATGAATCCCTTATTGCACTTACAAAATGGCCCCAAAAAGTCACTTAACAACTTGCAAATATGACAGTGACTCAGATATGAATTTTAAATAATAATAAATATTTATTTTTGTTAATGTGGGAAAGTGGTCACAAACTGGTGGAGGGGAAGCGGAGGGGACAAAACAACAAAATATTTTTTACTTCAGTTTGTCCTGGTTAGTTTGTGTGAAAAAAATGGCTGCTGTTTGAAATGTCGAGGTTCCAAAGCAGCTCACTGATATTCTAGATGCACTGTTCCATGGCTGGTGGGACTTGTTTTGCCTATGCATTGTGCTCTCACAACACACATCTCTCAACCAATCAGGGTATAGTATTTAAACTACCCATTTCATACATAAGGGGTAACACATGACAGGGTGTGCAATTATAAAGGAATAATGCACACACCAAGTGGTTGTTAGCCACATGCCACAACCACCCAAGATGTGCATCATTCCCATATGACCACACACCCGGGAGAGTGTTTTTTTTACTTATAAAATGAGCTTTTATTTGTTTACAAAAATATGTAATTCAGGTGAGTTGTGTGATTGTCAGAAAATAATCAATGGTCAAGTGACATGTTTTGACCAATTAGGTTACAGGGTTTTCATGGTCTGTTTAATAATGAAGTCATTATACACAACACAGCATGTTTTATCAATGGAAGGCAAAATACTTCCAAGATCACAAATTATGGAAGTCCATGTTTTCTAAAGAAGATTCATTTTTGGAAGCTAATACAATTATTATAAAATTAGATTTACTCAGAGTGCTGTAATCACTCTTCGTAATATGCTCCGGAGGCACTTTTGCTCCAGGTCAGATTACAGGAAGGTTTTTTTTTCCCCAGATCCAGAATTAGCTATCCATATCCAGGGTCATTTGGGGGCATAGGACACTTGGATACCCCAGATTATTGTAATTTTAGGCACTTTTCTGGTCCAGAGCAGATAATGTTGTGTCTTTATTTTTTGCAGTTAGTGCTATTTCTCCCCCTGGCCCCAAGCAGCCCACCAGATGCATACGTCCATGCATGGGATCTCAGCAGCGTATTCCACCTGTCCGAGCAGTCCCTGCTGCCTTGCCCCCTCAGCTGACACTAGGGGCCAGGCAAGCATTGGGCACTGTAACCTTCCCTTCAAGAGAGAGGCGAGAAGTCCTCTGGATGTTCTATCATCTCCCATCCAGGCCGACCCCCGATGACCGGAGTCTGCATCCAAACCCAGGTTGCAAATGTGGTGCGAGGTGTGGCGTCCAGTGCCTCAACCCTCCGTGCCACCAGGCCAGCTGCCAATAATGTGGTATCCTAGTCATCATTCAGATAAATTATCTGGCTTACCTGGGACTAAACAGCCAAACGTATCTATTCTCCTGTTCACAGCTACCAGATAGGATGCAAATAGAGAGAGTATTGGCTGCAGAAATAAGAATCTCAGCTTCCCTGGGGTGGTGCTCCCACTATTCGCATTGCCTACCAAAGTAGTAGATCAGAGAGGGGCTGTGGACATGGCCTACCTAGACTTTAGCAAGGCATTTGACGCAGTCCCACGCAAAAGATTAATAAACAAATTAGCCAGCCTGGGAGTGGGTCCCAAGGTGGTAGCCTGGGTAACAAATTGGCTGGACAACAGGACACAGAGGGTAATAGTAAATGGAGCACACTCTGGAGAAAGGGGGGTTACTAGTGGGGTACCGCAGGGTTCAGTGCTGGGACCGGTACTCTTTAATGTCTTTATAGGTGTCATTGTGGAGGGACTGGAAGGAAAAGTATGTCTCTTTGCAGATGACACAAAGATCTGCAACAGGGCTGATACACAAAGAGGGGTGGAAAGGATGAGAAGGGACTTGGCAAGGTTGGAGCAATAGTCAAGAGTATGGCAGCTTACTTTCAATGCAAAGAAGTGCAAAGTAATGCACCTGGGAAACAATAACCCGGGGGAAGAGTACACAATGGGGGGGGGTGTTGCTAACAACAACAAAAATGGAAAGAGACCTAGGAGTACTCATATCAGATGACCTTAAGGTAGACAAGCAATGTGAGAAGGCAGTAAGGAGGGCTGGGGGATTCTGGGATGCATAGGGACTGGGAGAGTCATCACCAGTAGAAAGCAAGAGGTTGGTATCCCTCTGTACAAAACAGCTGGTGAGACACCAGCTGATGTACTGCATGCAGTTCTGGAGATCCCATCTCCGCAAGGACATAGACAAGATGGAGGCAGTCCAGAGGAGGGCAACCAAAATGGTGCAGGGTCTGCTCCAGAAGCCATACGAAGAGAGACAAAAAGAGCTTAATATGTATACCCTCGAGGAGAGGAGGGAGAGGGGGGACATGATAGAAACTTTCAAGTACCTCAAGGGAATCAACAAAGTCCAAGAAGGTCGCTTCTTTCAGAAAAAGAGATGTGCAAGAACAAGGGGGCACAATTTGAAGATAGAGGGAGGACAGCTCAGGAGCAAAGTGAGAAAGTATTTTTTCACGGAAGGGGTGGTGGATGCATGGAACAGCCTTTCTGAGGAGGTCATGGGGTCAAAAACAGTGGGGGAATTCAAGAATGTATGGGACAGACATAAAGCAACTCTAGTGGGGGGTAGGAGGAAGTAGGCTGTTGGTTAACTAAGATCTGCAGCTTATCCATTAGGTAGGGAACTGGGCAGACGAGGTGGGCCAAGCAGTCTTTATCTGCCATCAAAGTCTATATTTCTATCCCTGCTGCATCCGAAATACATGAAAAATAGTTGTATCCAAAACTGTAAACAGATTTTCCAAGTCCCTTTAATAAAACAAAATGCACTTTTTTCAGAATAAAATCAATCATTCCATGCTGGGAAAGCTGGCTACCACTTGTCTTTTTCTTGTTCCTTTCTGGCATCAAATACATCCTTCCCCTTGATTTTGGAAGTTTTTACTGAATGTTTGGAAGTCAAATACTTTAGCTGAAGGGCCTGCTGAAGAGCTAAACATTTAAAGGACCTGCAGGGACTGGCTCAGCAAGTCAGGGTTGTGTGCTGGAAAACCTCCCAGTAAGAGTCCTTTCCAACACTAACCGCTAAAAGAAAAAAAAAAGCATGTGAAATGCATCTGCAGGCCACAAACCTGAACAGGCTGTGCGCAGCAGACAGCCAGAAACAAAACCTTTTTTTGTGATTAGAGCCCCGCAGTGCCAAACAACGGGACGGTGAGGAAGTCACATGAAGTTTCCAGATGCAGATTATGCTGTAAAAGAAGTTATGTTTCAAAACATCTGTTGTTAGTTTGGCATGACATGGCTTTGAATAGGGACCGGCTGTGCAAAGAATCCATGTTCACTTTGCAGTTTGATGCTTGCAATGCAGTTAGATCCCTCAGAGTTAGAATTTAATTTTAATGTTAGGTATAGCTGGAGTTATTGTAGTCAGTTCAGACAAAATATGAATTAGATGTGTTTTTCTGCTTTTTTTCTACCTGTCCCCCAATCTCAACATCTTTTATTTCTTGCTCAGCAACAGCTGTGTCCTTCGTCTTCTTCTCCTCCTGCTTCTTCTCTTTCTTCTTCCTGTTCTTTCTCCCAGACGTCTTAGAAGATCTGTCCTTCTTCTGAGAAGAGGAGTTGGCATCCTTGTCTTCTGCTTTGAGCAAGCTGTCATCTGCCCCCCTCTGAAAGAATGGCAAGAAGGAAGGAAGGAAGGAAGGAAGGAAGGAAGGAAGGAAGGAAGGAAGGGAGGGAGGGTGGGTTCCATCGTTGTTAGCACTGGTCAACATGTTGAGTCCATAAGCCGTAAGACATGACAGGATGTGAGTTACTATTCCTGAACCTCACTTCCAGGTGTTTGAAGGGACTTGGCACAATTGCTTCATGCCTCACAACCCACCAGGGTGTGTGGTTCAGGAAAAGCAACCCACACCCTGTTGTGTCTAATTGCTTACAAAATATACAGCAAACCCTAGGAAAAGCAAGTGAGCTTTTAAAAAGGTGTTCTCCAAAAATGGCATGGAATATATTTATAAACTACATAGAGGGGATACCTGCTCTTTCACCTCCATAAGCTATCTATAACTTCCCTCAGTCTTAAGTAACCTCCCTGGGAAGAAATTTCAAAGTTCCAAAGCCTACCTTGTGTACAAGGCTACCATCCAAGGGGCTGGGTCAGCCCATGCCCCCAGATGCTGTTATAAAAAGGAAGCTAGAAGCAAACAGTTTTGCATTCATCAGTTGTCACGGACAGCTATAGACTAACAGCCTGATCCACATAGGTGGCTGCGGTCCCTTTCAGATGAGTGGACCCTGGCTATGGCCCTGCAGCCCGTTCACACTGGATGGCATCCTCACACCTGGCCTCCATGCTATGCTTGTACGAAGCAGCGCAGTAAGGCAGACGGCAACAAGGGGGATGGAGGGGGTCTGGATCACAGGCATCCAATTGAATGCCTGTGCCAGTCCACAGTGAATCCCTGGGATTAGGGCATGTCAGGTTATGGCAGTCTTCGAGTACCACTGTATCCCAACCAGAAAATAAACCTTTTATCAAAAGAACAACAATCAGTACTAAGGACACCCCCAGTCCACTGTGGAGGCTTGTAGGGCTTAGAAATGGTGAAGAAAAGGTCAATTGGACCCAGAGACAGTAAGGGTGGCTGGGTAGAGGGGGATGCATTGCTGCTAATGTCCCAAGGGCTGCCTCGCTTACTCCCCTCCTCCAGATCTCCACACTACTGAGAACTTTCCAAGAATCAGGCACATGCCCACCAGTGCCCCCTGGTCAACCCCAACCCGCCCCTGTAGCTATGCACATGGGTCAGGAATCAGGTATGGAGGGAGTTCTGTCCCTTTCTGTGTACGCCGCAGAGTGCCCTGATGGCGTGCATCCTGTGTGCAAAGGGCACTCCACAGCTTTTCCTGGCCCTGCGTACATGTGGATGGGTGAGAAGCTGCTGAAGATCAGGCCTTTATCCATTTGCACCATCTCTTCTTGATCTAAGTGGGCTTGGCAATACTGGCAGTTGCAGCGTCTGTTGACTACATGCTGCTGAAAACCACAGTCAGTTGTTATAAATCAGCTGTGGCTTTGGAAAACGGCACTCACAGCATCGAAACAGGTGAACAATGCAGTGGATGTTGCGGGATGCAGTCATACTGCCTGGCTGTAACTAGACTTTTGAAGCTCGAACCCCCTGTGTGGCTAACACCTGCTGCAGCTCTCCAAGGTCCGTAAAATGTATTTATTTAGAATTTGTTTTGTAACATATGACTTTTTTTTTTTTTGAGAATTATGTCTCTTGCTACTGTGATTTCTAATTTGAAACTGCTGTATTATGATTACCTTTTATAATGAACTTTTGCCTGTTAGTAATATTCCTGAACTGACCACTGAATTTTTAAATCTTCATGTCAAAACAGTAACACCCCGAGAATCTACTGATTTGTTTTCGTCTGAAATTGTTAAAATGTCCTCGGCTATATTTTGAACAAAATTGGAGCATCAATAAAATTACATCTAAAAACAAAAGTTTTGCACAGCCTGTCAGCACTCACGATACTGGCAAACTGAGTCTGGGAACCAGCCAGAGTAATTAGGGACCGACAGGGGAAGCAGGATCGAGTGTCCTAGAAGATGCCATCTTCCTCCAGGGAGGGAGGGTCACAGCCTCTGCCACAATGCTGCCACATTGGTGAGCATGAGAGGAAGCAGGATGGAGGCAGAATGAGAGACTGTACATCAGTCAGGTTCATGGATGCCGCAGGGGCATACATGCACTCTGGTCCTCGTGAGCTTCTTGCATGCTGACATTTGACAAGGGTTGGAGAAACCAGAATAAAACACACCCTGACCATGCAGGATGAAGGGAGGCATGCCCTGCCCCACACCATCAGTGGAGTCACCCGCCTCCAGAAAGCTGGCAGAAGATTAACTCGAGGGGCCCTTGGGGCAGGTCCTGATGATCAGAGCCCAACCATAAAGGGCACACTACAGAGGCCAAAGGAAGTCGGGATAAGTCCCAGGGAAGACTGTTGATGGGGCTGGGGGGGGGCTTGCAGAAGGAAGAGGGTGGTCTGAGTAGAAGGGGGCATAAGCAGAAAGTAAAAAAAACAATGAAAAAAACATGGAGAGCACTAAAAACAGCTTGTTGCCAGGAGTGTCCTGAAAGCCAATGGGAAAGAGTGTACATGTAAGGTACTAGATACAATCAAATTCCTTCCTTACCCCTTTCTGTGTGAAACAGAGTGAGCTCTGAGTTTGAAAGAAACTCATAACCTACTATGGCAAAAGGGGGAACATTTATAAAATCCTGTACTATACCAGACTGTGTGACTTAGGCAGTTTGCATGCTCTGGTGGATGGGTGGATGGCTCTTGACAGAGTTCCTTAGAATTAGAACCATGGTGACTTCCTTGACCTCTGTGCCCCAGTTAAGTGGGAGGGGGCACTGCTATCAGTGTGGAGGGGTACTCTACAGGGTTGGTAATTATGTAATCAATAAGCCATGACAGGGTGTGCATTATAAGATTTTAATGCATGTCCCAGGGTTGTAGTAAGGCACAAGACTGCAGGCCGAATGTCCTAATGCCCCGGGAAGTGCATTAAAATACTATGATGCACACCATGGAGGGGGCTTATTACATTTATAAAATGGTTCCAAGTATTATTCTGGGGGAGGAAAATAAGATTTGGCACCTGATTGTGTGTTTATAGAGATTTAATGCATGAAGTACAGTCTGGTGACTGTGGAGTGTTCCTTTTTTTGTGTGGATTGTTCTCATGTTGGTTGAGACACTGTGAGAGCCCTCACAGCAGCACCCAGAAAAAACAAGAGAGGTAATATCATGTATGCAGCTGGAGAGGAGGGGGCCTTTAATAGACAGGATTGTGTTGCCCTGTTCCATGGACTCCGACCTCTCCCAAGTCTGAATTCCCAAACCTTCGTTAAAACTTTTAGGGAATCATCCGGTCCCAAAAAGATTCTGCCTTCCACCAGACCGTGAGAACTGTGTCTTGGCCAGTCTTCCTGGAAGGATCTCATAAACTAATGCCCTCCCTCACTGATGATGGGCCACTAGACTGGCAGGGCAGAGCTCTCCTTTCTAAGTAAGTGCACAATTAACTAGCGCACACATTGAAAGGAAAATTGAAGTGCCACACACAGAATGGATTAGCGTATGCTCCTGAGTCCATCTGGCTGAGGATTTTGGCAATGGTCACAGTGAAGGAATGAAAACATTAATTTCCATATTTGTTTGTATTTGCTATGTAGCTACATAATACTGCCGTTGTCTCTCTCCAAGAGATAGTAATTGTACATCTCACTGGAAGCCTTTTACAATATAGCCATGCTGCAAAATAAATGTAGACAGAACAGGCTAAAAACAGCGATGGGCTTCTAGAAGCTGCAACTTTAATTTGAAATGTGAGAGCCTTTTTATTCTTTTAGACAGCACTTAAATATTAACTTAACCTTGGCAAATGCTGTTCACTGCTTTTGGATGATGATTTAATTACTTTACAAAGCCTCGCTCCCCTCCCCCCAACACACACAGAATTTTAAGGGTTCTGCACAGATTTTCAGTAGTCACAATATGACTAAACACTAATATTTGCACTGAAATCATTAAAACGTTCCAAACGTCGGAGTGTAAACTATGGCGCATCTTTGGAGTCCTTGCCCCTGTTCCTCTCTAATCAAGGGTTTGAAGCACAATTCAGGAGTTCTGAGGCCTCACCACTCTACTATGGAATTAACAGAAGCTCTGGAATGGGGAGACAGTGTGTTGTGCTATGGGGCCCTTTTTTTTTTGTATTCTTTAGTAACTGAGTAAGGCCCACTGGGCACAAGGGCCTGTTTTCAGGGGTGACCTAGGAACACTGGGGTAGTTAAGTGACTTGCTCAGAGTCACACAATATGCAAGTGGAGGTTGTGGGAATCAAACCCAGGTCTGCTGGATGTACCAAGCTCATTCACAGCTCATTACTCTAGCCTCTAGGCTATACTGCCAAGAAGGAGTTAGTTGAGCGGTGGCTTCGATTTTTTCAAATCATGCATCAAAAATATAAAAAAAAGTGGAAGAAAATATGTCTCTGTTGAAGTCTATTGAGTGCTTCCCCTGTTCTCTCTAAACTTTTACCTCATGAAATGTGCGAACACAGAGGCAGGGCTCAAAATCAAAAAATGGAAGGGCACCTCGGAGCCAAAATTCAGTCCCTTCTTTCCTAAATCCTGGGATTACCAAATGGCCTTCTTCTAGCTGGTGACTCACTAGGAGACAAGTTTCCCTTGTGAATCTTTTTTTTTTGCATTACTTTTTCTCCCCTTGGGGGTCCCAGCCAGCCTCATTGCCCTTGCATCCCTGTGATCCAGACGCCGTCCGACCTGCGCCGTCTCCTATTGAAGGCAACCACCGATTACCCCACAGCTTGCCCCCTGTGGTGGGATGGCGGGGGTCGACCAACTCCCCCACCACAACGGATCCGCTCACGGTGGTCCTCTCAGAGCGGCGCAGGACATCGCAGATGGCCATCAAGCTGCAACGGCTGGGCACTCCCCCTTTTCCGTGTTCTGTTGGAGGAAGGGCGTGCACTGCCAACAAGGGCTCCCTATGCACGCATCTGCATGCAGTACGCCCACCGGCTGCCCTGCCTACCACCCCATTCTACCAGGTCGGACGTGCCGACACCCAGCCTCCGCTAGGTGTCAGACTATGCTGGACACTGTACCCCGAACCACCTTGGGAGTGGAGAGCAGTCCATGGGATGCTCAATCCTCTCCCTCCCCTGCTGACCCCCCAGCAACCCCAGCTTGCTC
This sequence comes from Neoceratodus forsteri, assembly GCA_016271365.2. NCBI lineage: Eukaryota > Metazoa > Chordata > Ceratodontiformes > Ceratodontidae > Neoceratodus > Neoceratodus forsteri. The sequence goes on from JADMNL010000033.1 coordinate 62,331,657, forward strand.
CCAAACCCAGGTCACTGGCGTGGCATGAGGTAAGGCATCCAGTGCCTCAACACTCAGCGCCACCGGGCCCTGGCCTTTGTGAATCTTTTAATATAATCTGTAAAGGAACTTTTTAAAGCTAGTTTTATATGACATCCTCCCCTCATTGGACCAATTTTTTATTTCTGTTTTTTCTCCTGAGCCCTCCTTGTCTGGACCTTCTCCAGCCTCTGCCAGCATCACCTGTCATCTGTCGAGGCCCCTCTCACCTGGTCATTCTGAGACTCCACAGGCAACCTATGACACACCCCACTGCATTCTGTCCTTGAATTGAGCCTCTCTCCTTGAGGTTGGGCCCACCTTCAGTTCCTGAGGCTGCTTCACCCTCCAGTATCCTGCCACCCACAGCAGAGGTGAAGCCCAGGAGCTAACTGGGAGCCAGGACAGTGAAGCTAGCATTAGACATGGGGTGTGGCAGGCAAGATCTCATCTACCCAACCAGTAGCCATCTTCCCCTACTGTGCTTTCCACAGGGAAGTAGACATCCTGCGGCACATATCAATGTATTCGCGGTCTGCGTCAGCATCTGCCACGTCCTTACCTACCTCAATCTTCCATCCCTAGCTACCAACTTTCACTAGGTGGAATTCAGCTGGTGGTCCACACAATCCAACCTCCTGAAGGAGGAGAGCTGTCCTAGGATGCTCAATCCCCCTCTCCCCAGAAGACCTCCAACAACACGAGCTTGCTTATGAACTCAGGTTGCCAGTGTAGCCAACGTTAGTGCTACCAGGCCATCTCTATAGGTCAATTATTGATGGTCAGACCAGTGACAACAACAGCTGCAGTCAGTCAGTTGCTCCTATCTCTGATACTCCTATTGGCAATGGTTGCAACTATGATGAAAATAGAGTCGACTGGTCACCCTAACAGCCCAGCGGCAGAACCTTGCACTGCCCAGCAAGCCACGCAATCTCAGGAGAGAACTCAAGTCACCATGTCAGCAGACAGGCTGGGCTGGAGAGGCTGTCACATGGCAATGTGTGCCTCAGGGGGGAGGGTCAGTGGTGAGCTCTGGCACCACAGCGCCCCCTGTAGCTGGGCCAGGGAGCTTGCTCCTGCCACAGGATCTGCTGTGTGCACGTGAGGCCAGTCTGATCTATGCACTCACATCGGAGAAAGTGGGAAGCAATTATAAGGGGCATGAATCCCGCATCCACCTCTGGGACTCCCCTAAGTCCTAGTGCCTGGCTGTCGACATGGGATCCTACTCCAAACAGTGGATTGTCCCAAAAGAGGGGGAGAGGACTGCCCGCCCCCCAACAAAGCCCCCCGTTCGTGTCTAAAAATATGCATTGTGTGTCTAGTGTATTACTAGATAAACAAAACTTAACTAAATAAATTCTGAGTGGTTTAAGTTCATAGGTGTGATTCCAGTCATAAACAGATTAGTGGTCTTGAGTGGTGCACCAGGTGTGTCCTGGCATTACAAGCAAAAGGTCAGAGGTTTGATTCCAGCCAAGAACAGATGTCTATCTGTCTGGCAGTATTGCCTAGTGGCTGTCAGTATAGTCTAGAGATTAGAGAAACAAGCTGTGAATGAACTTCGTACATCCAGCAGACCTGGGTTTGAGTCACACAACCTCTACTTGCATACTATGTGAGCCTGAGCAAGTCACTTAATCTCCACAGTGCTCCAAGGTTGCCCCTGAAAACAGCCACTTGTGCCTAGTGGGCCTTACTCAGTTACCAATGACTATAAATAAATAAAGACGGCAAAAATGAGGGCTTTAGGCTGTCCATATTGTGCGACATGACTGTCCATCCCATGAGTGACATCTCACAGAACATCTATCAACTCATTAACATCACTTCAGTTTGCTGGAATGATTTATAGATTTTAAGGTCTAATTTTCACAGATGTTCACATACTTTCATAAACCTGATGTTTCAGCTGTTACAGTTTACTAGAGAATAAATGCATTTTTTAAGTATTCGGTTTTTGCTTTCCAAGGTGCATAACACATATTGCAGCCTGTCTAAGACGTGTGTATGAAAGGCATTTGCTTGTCCCCAACTGACCACATAATGCCTGTTTATGACACTATTGTGCTAACATTATAGTATGCTAGTATGTTAGTAACCTAGGTCTACCTGGAATCTGTCCAGGGACGAGGCCGCAGAAATGATTCAGGGGCAGCAGGGCAAATCATATGAGGAGAGACTGACAAGCCTCTGCCTATTCACAATGGGGGTCACAAGGAAATGGGGGGAGGGCATGATAGAAACGTAGAAGTACTTGCAGGGAATCAACGGAGTGGAGAGGTTTGAACCGCTCACGAGGAATGAGGGCACTGTGATAAGAGGAAACACCTGGAAATTATTAAGGGGGAAAGGTTCAAGGAGAATGTAAGGAAGGTCTGCTTTACAGAAAGGGTGGTGGATGAGGAGTATGGCTTGTCCAGTGAGGTGGTCCACAGAAAGCCTGTGGCGGGGTTCAAACATGAGTGAGACAAACAGGGAATAGTATGAACTACAGGAAAGGGAAGGGGAGGTTTTCTAGGGACAGGGGTGTCTAAAAACCACTAGGTCTACTGACGTATAACTACAGCCCAATGTATACTGGGCACAACGTCAGGTGGGCAGCAGACAAGATAGGCCATTGGGTCTTTCTCCACCATCAAAGTCTATGCATGTATCTATGTACGTACCTCAAAAAAATGTCCGTGATGTCACAAACAGCTAGTATGAGGTCAGTTGCAAATAGTCAAAGTTATTCAGAAAGGCAGAAGTAAAATAAATTCTGCATTATTTGAAATATTTAATAGACTAGTACCAGAAGAAGGTAAAAAAGATAAAACACTAAAGTTTAATATAACAGTTGTAAATATCATGTTACTTTAGCCTTTTATTTTAGTATACTGTTGATCTATGGGTCTCAGTGCTGATTGACTGAAATCGTATAAGCAGTCTACATGTTAGTTTTATGACTGCAAAACCCTGCACTGAAAATACAGCAGAACTTTGCTGCTATAAACAAATGCAGAGTTTATTGGCTCATAGGTTATGAACTGGTGGGGCAGGGGGGCGCCTCTCCAAACCTTATTCCAGGTGTCCTCTCAGCATGGATAAGAGCATGATCATTACCAAAGGTTAGAAAGGACACTGAATGGAAGTTGGTGCATTGCTGTATTTTTTTATTAATACATCCCCAACAGCACTCTTAACGCTGAAAGAGTGGTCTTCTGTGCAGTCTTAGGAAGCAAGAACCACGGCTTGACGGTGAGCAGTTCTGGGGCCATGATGCACTGTGGTTTATTTAGAGCTGTGTGGAATGCAGAATCTTGCCAGTACAATTTGTACGGAATGGTGATTCCATTTCCAAAATGCTTTGTGGAATTTCTTTCTGAATTCTGTGGAATTCTGAAAACATTTCTATGAAAACTGTGGGATAATTTTACATGGATCACGCAAACCCCACGGAATCATTTTCCATGGATTGTGGAAAAGAAATCCTTGGTTTATGTAAACCACGGATTAATAATTAGTGAAAAACCATTTCACTTTCTAACTTTCAGAATTCTGCTACCAATGGAATTCCATGGAAATGAGGTGGAGTTTTGTGAAATTCCATGCAATTCTGTTCCATAGGGATTTAAAACTTCCTCACAGCACTAGGTCTGTTTTTTTGAGCACCAGCCTGGCAACCAGGAGATTGCAGGTTTGAATCCCGCTAGAGCCCAATAATCACTATGTGACCTTGAGCAAGTCAGTTAACCTCTCTGTGCTCCAGTCCTCTCAGCTGCAGAAAAGGGTAGAAGCAGGACCCCACATGACACAAGATGTTGCATCTCAGGTGGGGTATACTGAGTAAATAAATTATACAACTGTACAGGAATGCAAACGAAACCACTCTTACCACCAGAAGAGTACTGTTAGAGGACATGTTAATCAACAGTAAAGATCAAAGGGAGCAAAACAGTGTTACAACTGGAAAAAAGTCCAAGCAACAGGCCTGCTTCCAGAACAAGTGTGCCTGAAGCATTCTGCAGAATACTCCCCGCCGGTTGGTCAGGAGTGCTCCCTCGAGGACATAGGTGAAAACTGGAGTGCCAGAACCAGACTAGACCAGACCAGACACAAGCTGCATGAATTTTGCCAGTTGAGCCACTGTGGCCAAACTGGCTGCTTCAGCTTTTACCCCTATCTAGTCCTGTCTGGATCCAGCAGTCTGGTTTTCACCAAGTCCCCTCTCTTTGATCTATAATATATTCACACGTGAGAGGAACCTTCTGCTACTACAAGTGGAAACTTATTTTTCTTCAACAGAGATGTATGGAATTGTAAATTCTGCAGCAGTTTTTTTTTTTTTTAATTCGGCAATCCCTTCCATAGCTGAAGTGGAATTCCTAGATGGAATCATAATTCCACCAGTAGGAGTCAGAGCTCTGCTGGTAAAATTCAATGAATTCCACATATTTATTCTTCTTACAGAGTACAGAATCTACAGGCATTTGTAATTTCCAGAATGGAATTCCATAATTCCACCCAGCACAACAGGTTCCCTGAAGGATGCACTGCCATCTAACGTTCCTAAAGTTTCTTTGCAGGTGTCACCTACCTTATCCTGTGGTTCATAGTAGTCGGTCTGGATGGCGTAAGTCAGAGGTGAGTCACAGTCTGGCATGTAGTGAGTGCAGTATTCATGTGCTGCCCTTGGGTCTGGTACAATCATCAGCTGCTGAATATCACCCTGTGGAAGAGTAAAGGAAATTCATTAACATTGGTGCATTTGTGCAGTACCCTCCTCTGGTGTAACTGGACCAGGTTCTCATCTTTTTTTTATCTTCTGTTTTTTCCTACCTCTGACTACCTCCACTAACATGACACTCCCTTGCCCAGTGGCCTGACCTGTTCTGACCACTTGAACTGGCTCAGAGCAGACTGACACACCCACATCCCAAGGGAAGCCAACTGCTGTGGGCCCCCAAGCAGCCAAGTATGCCCAGGCTCAAAATTCTTGTGTTCGGGGATGCGCTGAAGAGGAACCGGTGGTGGACCAGCAGGGTTGTGAGACATGGAGGGAGGAGACAGCATCATTCATCAACTGGGGTATTTTTTTCTGGCTTAAGTCCTCCCTTCACCCAATCACTGCAGCCACCTGACATCGTACATGAACAGGGAGGATGTCAGGTGATCAACCACAATGCCCAAGGGTACCCCAAGTTTCCTGTAGGAGGCCCCATGGTATTGCAGAGGCTCACAGAATCCACCAGTTCAGGGGAGGGGGTGTCAGGCTTGCAACATGAACCCATGTGTCCATCCTAATTTGAACCCCCAAAGGTTCTTGTTTTTGAACCTCTTTTCCAACCTAGAAAGTAGGAGCCGGCATTAAACTATAGACAGTTAGTAAGTATCCAAAGAACCATAAATACGCCCAGATACTGATAATTTGCAGATAATCTCAGGCTGATCTGCATACTATATTGTAGTAATGATGACCCAGAAACCCAGTTATCTAAGCTTGGGGTCAAGGTACAGTTTTAGGAAAAAATCAGACCCCCCCCCCTCCTGAAATCAGTGGGTTTGAGTTCTTAAAATCCTAATTGTTCATGTTTGATTTTTTTATGACATGTAGTGCTGCCACAGGCAGGAATAACATTTGCAAAATATTTTAAAAGCTCCTATTGCAACTCAATTGTTTCTTTCCTCTTCCATCAACTCCATCCACTTGTTAGGTCTCCTCCTTCAATTGTCACCCAGTCCCCAAAAAGATCCCCAACGTCAGGCTCTTCCCGCTTTTGTTTCTGCAGTGAAGGCAGTCATATTGTCTGGAGGACAAGCACCAAAGAAAGAAGAAACCACGCACTGAAGCAAGGTGGGAGCTATTCATTAACATTCAGTACAGCCAGGTCATGACCTAACAGGTTTTTAATTAGCTTGTTTGTTTTCCAAATATTTTCAAAAACTTCCGGTTCAAGATGTAAAAGTTCTAACAGATGAAAACGTTAGCGGAATTGGCATAACCGTTCTGGACTGGTTCCCTCCAACCCATTTAACACCAGTAGTAAGTTACCAACATTTGTATATTACTTGTCAGTGACAGGCAGAATTGATGCTAAGAAAACAATGAAAAGAATTCTCCAGAACAGGGAAACATGTGGAAGAATTTGCTAGTTGTCAGTCAATACCTATCCGAAAGAACTCACTTATTCGTATTTTAGGAACTTAAGGTCTGGATATTCAGCCGCACATCGGGGACTTGATCATCCCGCATCCTTGACTCCTATGACAGTATGTTAGTTCCATTTGCAACCATTATGACTTGCAGTGGATTGGATGCCCCGTAACATAGAACTAGAGGACTAGAGTAGCAATGACATAAATGATGGCGTATAATTCTCTGTGGATTATGACATCGTGGCATTGCCATCCTAGTCCTCTAGTTCTATGCCCTATAATGATGTATGTGTCGATATATAACACTCGTGTCATTATTCTGCAATAAAGTGGTGTCAGCTGTCATAAATACAGGCAAAGCTTTTGTAAATAGCAACCAAACTTCTTGCTGCATTTATCCAGCCACAAGTGCATGCAAAAATCAGAAGTTGTGCCTGCAGCAAGACAGTTGAAAACCTAGTCTTTTTATTTTTACTACTTAGTTGCCTACTGTATCTCTCCTTCGTGGCTATGTAATTGCTTAGATCAAGCACATGGTTTTAGGAACAAGGCCTTTGGACACTGGTGACGATGATCAATGGAGTAACTGCAGTTAAGACAATGTGCCGTAGCCGGCCCAGTGGCATGAAGGGCTGAGGTGCTGGACACCTTAACTCCACCCATGCTGACAAACTGGGTTTAGGAATGGACCAGGGTCTCTCAGGGGTTGGCTGGGGAGAGAGGATTGAGTGTCCCAAGGAAAGCTCTCCTCCCTCGCTGGGGGCACTGAGTCCCGTTACTTGCCTGTCACCCAGCGGAGGATGGGTGGCAGCATAGCAGAACCAGCAGACATTGACGGGAGAGTAATGATGTCACCTGCATGTGTGTCATGATGCATGCATGTGATTGCTTTGCCTTCAGTGCCTGGTGGGTGAAAAAGAAGGAAACCCTCCAGCTCACTCGGCATCCCCTGCAGGCCCCCACATAAGGGTACATGACTGGCCACCCACCAAACATGGCTCTGTGTGAAAGTGGTGATTAACCTGGAAGTCCATGTGACAGGTAGGTGATGGGGGATGCCAGGGGACAAAAGGAGTAATAAAAAAAAAAAAAGGTGATCTCACATGTGCCGTGGTTAAAGATATATATTTTTTTGGTTTCCAGAAAAGGATTCACAGCATACACAACATTCCTCCCAAAACTGAATTACAGGCCATTCCATTTTTTTTAAATTACAGAAGTCATTTTCATTAAAAACAAGATTTTTTGAGTGGCTTGGTGACGAAGCGATTGCACTTCCACCCCCACGCCGGTGACCCGAGTTTGGGAATGGACAGTGCTGCTTGGTGGGCTGGCAGATGGAGAATGACTGAGCGCCCGATAGCAGCTCTCCTTCCTTAGAGAGGGGGGAACACCAGCTCCTGCTGCAGAGACTGCCACCTGGCAGTAGCCTGGCAGCAAGCAGAGAGGACGTGCTTGAGCATGACGTGCTGGCCCACACGTCCCTATGGTCCAGCATGGGGAGAAAATTCTGGAGGAAAATTCCAGGCTGCTATATGTCAGCACCCCCCCCAAAGGCTCTTACACAACCAACACAGCTAGCCATGCACCAAACAATGGTCCTATGCAAGTGGTGAATAACCAGTAAGTCTGCAAGGCTGGTGGATGGTGTTGGGCAGACCCGGGTGACAGAGAAAAAGATACTGACATAAAAAAAAAAACAGGATTGTTTTTCCATTAGAGTGCATCTGTTTGCATGGCTTACTCCTGCCATAAAGTCAGAATGCTCTGCTTATCCCTCACAAAAATACAAGTGCCCAGCATGTGTGCAGCATGCATGCTTATTAAGCATGCGGCATGCATGCTGCACACATGCTGCGCACTTGTATTTCTGTAAGGGATGACATCACAGTCTGCTGCTATGAGTGTCATAAATTGAGGATTAGAACTTCAGGGTAGGAAAATCCAGCAGGAAGAGATGGTGTCATGAGATTCCGTCAGAAGAGTATTGATAATTGTCCTATTTTATTTTATGTCCTATTTATTTATTTAGCTATTTATTTCAAAAGTTTTACTAAGAATGTTGTACTGAGTTACTATCAGCTTGTTTCCAGATGCATCCTGGGGGAAAGGGGGCAGAGAAGTGAATGGAACAGGTCCAAGGTAAAATGCAAAAAACTAATAAAGAAATATGAAATCAGTAAAATAATATATACAAATTACCAGAAAAGCATTCAGAATAAAAATTGCCATACAGTAAACTTACCATACAATAAATTTCGACACAGGCAAAAGAACATTATACTGTGAGCAACAAAACACTAATCTGATGAGTAGGGAGTAATGACTGATGAACTGGAGGAGAAGGGATAAGCTAGTGACAGTGTAGGAGGAAGGATGGTGACAGAAGATCACCCTGGTATCAGGAACAGCTCCAAGACTGAGTAGAGGAATCATGGAGGAAAGATTTCAAAGCAGGAAAGGAAAGAGCAGAATGGATGGAAAAGGGGAGAGAGCCCCAGATTTTAGGAAAGTGGAACGAGAAGGCAGCTTGGCTGGTGTAGATTTCACTAGTGATAGAGCAAGAGACCGAATGCAAGCATTGCGAAGGGAGTAAGAGGTAGAAGTAGATCGCTTAGGATCTATGGTGGCACAGTAGGTAAGGACTTCAGGGCAGACTAGGTGGGCCAGGAGGTCCTTTTCTGCTGACAGACTCTATGTTTCTAAGGGGGGGAACACAGGAGCGAAACAAGATAAAAGGAAAGGGAACCAAACCAAAATTTGGAGATAAAGGAGGCACAGCGGGTAAAGTGCCTGGCATCACGAGAGGGAAGGGAGAGGGAGGTATACAAAGAACAGTGGTGAGAACGCAGGGGATTGTCAAGGGCAAATCAACAGGAGTGAAACAGGGAGCACAGTCTGGCTAAAGAGGTCTTGCGAACAGCACTATAAACGTCTCCATAGTCAGAAATGGGGAGAATCATCATAGTGAGGATTTCTCTTCGAACAGGAAGTGGAATGCATCCCTTATTTCTGTAAAGACTTCCATATTTGGGGTGGAGCTTCTTGTGGTTAGAATCCACATGAACTGAAAAATCAAGGTGGCAATTCAGCCAGTCCCCAAGGTACTTGAAGGAGGAGACAGCTTCAATAATTTTCACCATCTAGGATATGAAAGAAAGGAAGGGGGAGAGCCTAGCAAGCCTCCACCAGGTGCCAAAAGTCATACAGATCACTTCCTTTGCATTGAGGGATAACTGATTTTTTTGCTTGGATCCAATACTTGATGTTGCTAAAATCCATTTGGAGCTGATTTGTGAGGTTAGAGGAGCCAGAGGACAAGAGCACCGTAATGAATGGACACAGAGGAGCAGGCAGTGGGAAGGTCATTGAGAAACATGGAGAAAAGAATTGGGCCAAGGACAGACCCTATCATCACAGTCTTACCCATCAGCTCATCACCGGTGATGTTTCAACCTCAGAAACCACAGCTTGGCTTCTGTTTGGGGCATGTATCCCAAGGTTACTGGTGGCTATGTTGGCAGCCCCCCAGTTGTGCCTTGAAATTCTTTATCGCTACATACGTACACTGGCATGAAAACAGATTCCTTCGACTCAAACGTCTTCTGTTCCTAGGCCGTCCCACCAGCACAGCAGTAGTGCTACTACTTGTGATGCCGACAACTCAGGTTCAGAAGCAAACCCGGGGTGTGGGGAGGCCAGTGGGGTGACTGAGTCCGAGGGACTGCTCTCCTCCACCTGGGGGGGGGGGGAGTAGTATGGGCAAAGCTCGACGCTTGCCTGGGAGACAGGCAGCCTGGGTCTGAATGTTGCGAGGCATGACAGACGTCGATGTATGTTGTGCAGGATCACGTGGCATGCACCCTGACATCGCTGCATGCCATGTTGCCCAGGGGTACCAGGAAATGAAAACTTCTGACAGCAGGATGGTGACGAGCACTAGCAGGCCCCACACCTGACTAGCTGGCATTCCGTCCCAAACTGGATGTGGACCATGGCAGGGCTTGCGGAACCCTGCTGACCCCACTGGGGGGGGGGGGCAAACCTGGAGAAAGATGGCTGGCAGTAAGCCCTGGTGGGGGTCGTGGTGACGAGGCTGGGGTGCTCATCTGAATTGGTCTGACCAGGAAGGGGATAAACAGAGAGGGAAAGAAAAACGTCCCCTGTTCCTGCTGCTTAGGGTACTGAACATGTACCCACTGGAAGTCAGAAGGGGCAGGGATACGGCAGAGACCTTCACATTCCTGAAAGGAATAAGCAAGATAAGCGACCTGAATTTGAGAGAGGGTTCAGGTCATTGGCGGCTGGCTGGAAGAAGGAAGACTGAGCATCAGAGGGTCAGTTCTCCTCCTTCAGGGATTATTTATTTATTTGTAATGTTTGACCAGGAAAGGCACACTAAGCTATTATAGCTCGTTTCCAGGTGTGTCTGGGGGCGGGGGGGGGGCTGCAAGAACCTGTTTTATTGACGGGGGAATGGTGCCCATGACACTGAGGACACTCCTCTGCACTTCACCAATAAGTGCCATGGGATCTTTTATTTCCACCTGGACAGAGATAGGCAGAAGGGAACTCAGTTTAACATCTCATCCGAAGGATGGCACCTCAGCAATGCAACCCCCCCCCCCCAATACTGCACTACAGTGTTAGTTATGGGCACTACCCTAATTACCTGATGTGGGGATAGAACCCACGACCTTCTGATCTTATGGGTCCAGAGGCATGTGTGCTACCTACTGACCCACTGATACTGATGGTGGGATGGGAGGGATATGTGTCCTGCAGCGAGATCACCCCTTAGCAGTGGCTAGAGAGTGATCTCAGTCAGACCATCAAAAAGGGGAAGGGCCTCATCAGACATCAATACAGTCGAACGTTGGTGCCTGCATATGCACATCACTGTACAACAGAGTCCCATGGGGGAGAGAAAGGGAGATACAAGCCTCCAGTCAGCCCATATAATGCCGACACCCACCACAGGCCCATGGGCTACCAATAAGGCCCCCCCACCCACCATGCCAAGGTCCTGAGAGAGTGATGATTAAGGTGAGGGCCTCTGGTTCTCTACGGCATGCAGTCCTGATCTCTGCGGCAGGGCTCCTAGGCTTCTTCGACAGCAATTTTTGGTTTCTGTGGCATGATTTATTCATTTCTGTGGCAGAATGCAAATATGCCATTGGGCAAACTATGATGTAATGTCATTAATGACATCACATGCAGAACATAGAGGAGGGGCTTCAGGATAAACAAGATGGGTATGAGAGCCATGCACTATGGGTAAACTAATACTCGAATGAAAATTCACCAACAGCAATGAATTCTGTAGTGAGATGCAAATCCTGTGGATAATTCCAAGACCGTGGAATCGCAGACTTCCAGGGGCCGTGATTAAGGTGTAAGTCCATAAGAAGATTGGTGAAGGGGTGGGGAGATGCCATTGGGAGGAGAAGGCGGACTGGGGGACAGAGAAGAAGTTCGATTGATTAAAAAAAAGAAAAAATAGAACAGGGATGAACATAAGCCTTTGGGCTCTGCACGTTAACTCTATAACACTGCATATTCAACCAATAATTTGACAAACATTTGTGTGACCCCCAATTACCCTTCAAAGGTGGAGCTGAGCCAGGGATCTCCTGGGGTTAAATGCCTGGGGATATATCTCAACACTTCTGTGCTTTGAAGTTCAAATGTGAGCCTGTAATTGCAAGGAGAACTCTGTACATATCTGTGTTGTTTTAAGTCAGGTGGCTGGTGGGTTGGAAAAAAAAAATTTACAAAAGCCAGGAAGACTCTGTAGAGTCTGAAAGCTTTGGTGCAGAATGAAACAAAACCTTCCTGCATCTCGAGTTTCACTAATGAATGTTGGAAAACAACACTAATCCCCTTATTCCATTTTATTAGCACAGTATAGAAAACTGCAATCATTTATGCACCCAAAAATAAGGAGTACTTCTCACAAAAAAAACTGTTGAGCATCTATCTTGTATAAAGCAGAAGGTTATTTGTGGGCCGGCCTGCCAGCGCAGTGGTAGTGCTACCACCTGAGGCGCCAATGACCGGGGTTTGGGAACAGACCCTGGGCGTCGGAGGCTCAGTCGAGGGGGGGGAGTGGAGCTTCCATGGGACTGCTGACCTTTTCCAAGGAAGCAGGGAAATTGGTACCCAGTGCCTACTAACTCCTAGCATTAGCTGGCGGGGGGTATGGCAGTCCAGGACCATACTGTCTGGCCTTTTCGGATGGGGATGGCGGACCACCGCACGTCGGGGTTGGGAATGCGCCTGGTCATGTGCCAAGGTCATTGCGGGACTGCTTCCGGTTCCGTGCATTATGGGGAGGGGGGGATACATAAACAAAAAACACTTCAGTGTGAGCCTTATGATGCCAGATCCTGGCACAAACCAGGATGAAGCCAGTACAGGGGGTTTCTCCTGGGCATCAACCAAGGCCAAAAACACTAGCATTAAAAAAAAGAAGGGTTATTCATAATGCAAAATAAAAATGCCATTTTTGTTTTTATTTTTGGGTTTTTTTTGCTTGTCCCCCTCGGCTTCTTTATCTACAGCTCTCCAACCCCCACTTATATTTTATACTACTATCCTTCTCCTTCTCCCCTTCCCTACCCTACCCTACCCCACGTATAGCCTCTGTATTATTTCTAATATTAAATTTCAAGCAATCAGTATCTGCATTGGTTCTAGATTTTAAGGTATATTTGTAATTGGTCCTGACTGACACAGTGCAACCTTTCTAAGATCATACATTCTGTAAATAACTTTTTGCACAGGGAGTATTCTGGGAGTTGTGTGTCCCTTGAGTGCCCTGGCTGCAATACATATCTTCTTATATTTATCATTGCTAAGTTAATTGTTTTCACAGTGGTTCCGCTGTCAATCAAATGGTGTACCTAGTAAACATAGTTCTGGCTCATGTTTCAATGTAATTCCTTTTTTATGTCTCACTCACATTGCTGACTCTGTTATTCTTGGTAAATGAGTTTATATGCATGGTTCAGTCATGCCCGGGAGAACTTAAAAGGCACCAGTGTGTATGCGCACCAAAGAGACACCAATTCTGCTGCTAGACTCACGGCCCACAGGAAACAGCACAGTGGCACCATACATTGGGGAACAACAGAAGTGAACAAACAACAGAGGTGAACAAATAAAGAAGCCAGGTTTCAAAGCTGCAGCACATATTGTGAACCACCAAACACCAGGAACATTTTTTTCATTATATGGTGCCAGTGACCGGAGGGCAGGGGTAACCACTATACACCAGGGACAGTTTTTACATTATGCAGCATGGCAACTAGAGGGTGGGAGGGACCACTAGACACCAGGGAAATATTTTACATTATAACAGGCCAGCGATTGGAGGGTGGGAGAACCCACTGTACACCAGGGACAGTTTTTACATTATATGGGATGACAGTTGGAGGGCAGAGGGGACCACTAGACACCAGGGGCATTTTTTACATTATACGGGACAGTGATCAGAGGGTGAGGGGGACCAGTAGACAGAGGGACATTTTTCACACTATACGGGGCCAGCAATCAGAGAGTGGGGGGGCCACTAGACACCAGAGACATTTTTTTACATTATACAGGATGGTGATCTGAGGGTAGGAGTACCAGTAGACACCAGGAACACTTTTTAACTTTATACAGGACTGGCGATCGGAGGGTGAGGGGAACCACTGGATACCAGGAACTTATTTTCTCATACCAGGGCTGGCATTCAGAGGGGGAACCACTAGGCACTGGGGACTCATTTTTACAGCTGTATGGGTGGAGCTCCACAGACATATTGCTATCATTCTTTTTAGAAGCACTGTGGAAGCACGTGACCAGATCGCTCTCTGGCATGCTTCCACAGTGCTGTGGCACAGTTCCAGTCCATTGTGTTTTAGCAGCCCTTCCCCTCTGCCGGCCACATAAACACTGCCCCCCCCTTATGGGTTACTACTTTTTCTTACACAACTGCGGAAGTGACAGCCACTGTGCCCAAGATGGCCACCGAATCAAACTGTGCATGTGCAGTTCTGTCATGGCCGCCATTTTGGGTACAGCAGACTCCAATATAGCAAGAGCTTTGACTATTCTTTTACTCAGTCTCACTGCTTTAATCAACCATACCGGCTCTGACCAGTTCTTGTTTTATACTGGGGCCAGTGATCAGAGGGCAGACAGGACCACTAGGCATGAGGGACTTACTTCCTTATAGTGGAGCCGGCAATTGGAGGGTGGGGGGGGGCCACTGGACACCAGGGCAGAATGTAATTTTAACAGGGATGGGGTTCGCAGGTTAGGGGTGCCACTAGCCACCAGAAAGCAGGTGTGCTCCCCCAACCACCTATGTGGTTGTTAGCTGCAGTGGCTCTGCCAGCTGCTAGAGTTGCCAGGAGTGTCAGGTTTCTTCTCAGTGGTAACAGCACAGCGCAGAGTGACCTACGCTATTCCCTTTGTGCAGCGCTACTGTGCTGTGTCGGGATTCCTGTCCGCGCCCCTCCCTTTGCTCACCACATACATTATTTTTTTGCACATGTGCTAAACGTTTTAGTGCATGATACAGTTCCTTTTGCATATTGTGCCTGGTAGCAAACCCGGGGCAAACAGGGCACAATCACTTTGCCCACTGGACAAAGTTTTGAATATGCGGCCACTATTGCTTATTATTTCCTGGCGTGTCCAAAGGTAAAAAAAAACAGTGTTCTATAAAGATTTGAAGCATAAACCTGACTGCCAGTTTTATTCAGTCAAAACTGAAACTGCAAAACAGAAACCACAGCAAAACAGATTGCCAGTTTTCCGCAACTCATATAATTTTAAAGTTGCTTTGTGGTATAATAGAGATAACCGTTATAATGTTCAGGTGTTCCTTGGTAATAACAGGCTGGGGGTCTGTTGTACCACTGATTGGGTTATTACCACGTAAACCTTGACCACTATGCTGTTATTACTACAGAGTGCGCCGTGCCATGTATAACACGGTGTGTTGACGCACCTGAATTTGCGATGATTATAAAAATGAAACTCTTGCAAGGTGGTCAGCAGCCTCAGATGTCTAAAATAACCAAGTTTACAACTCCCCAATATATTATTTTATATAAAAATTATGTTTCATGGTTTAAAAATAAGTGTTACAAAATTAGAGTTTCAGATCAGTCTGAAAACCACAGCCGGATGGGGAAATTTCGTATGGGCGCTAGGACCACGGAATGCAGATCTATTGAGAAGATATTCCTGAGGATCTAGTATAACAGTAAGCCACTTTCCTTTTCTTTCCTTTGTGACCTATCTAAAGTGCAAACTTTTTTTATTTTTAATGTTGGTGATGTCACAAGCAAAGACATATTTTTTCTATGTAACCCCCCCCCCTGCAAATGGGGGTTCCCAAAGTCTTCCGGGAGCTGGCTGAGTGCTTCTAGCCTGAGTGGTGTTTGGTGTTTAAGCCAGTTATCTGTGAGTGCTTTTAGAGCCTCTGGTACTGCCTCTTTAAGAGCTGTCTGCTTGCAGGCATGATTAGGTCGCAGGGGGGACTGTGTGTTTCCTTGCTCAAGTCCCACTTGAGCGGCTGACAAATTGCTCCATTTCTGCTGTCTCTAAGTGGGCAGAGTGAGCACTTATCAGAGATATAACTGTTTGCCCCATATCATTAAGAGTATTAGTGGAAATGTAATTTATCTAACCTGCCTTTCTTGCAGCTCTGTTTTGCCCCTCCATTTTGGATCTGAACTGCTGAATAGATCCAATCAGACAAGGGGGGGCATCTAAAATGGAGTTTAAGTGGACCAACCAGGATCAGGACTCTCTTGGGAGCCAGCTTGCCATAAGAAATATAGCTAGTAATTCTGGGAAGTGAAGTTCTGGACCTTGGTGCCTATTTACGCCAATAGGGGGAGTTTTGAGTGATTGACAACTAAAGTCCACCAATTGGACTGGGTGGTGACCAAATAGAATACCCTACTTTGTGTCTGGAAAGGCAGATCCGTTGTGACCGTGACCGGGGAAGGAGCTCCGACCTTCTGCGCTACAGAGTTTCGCGCAGGAAGCGTGTGTGGAGGCCTAAACTTGGGCGGCGTGTTGCCGTGGTGATTCGGACTGAATCTGCAACTACCGAGAAGGAGAGAGGCTGAACAATTGGGAACCAGGCTCACCCTGTAGAGGACTGGAGAAACTGCTTAATCGCGCTTGGTTTGTCAGGAAAGTGAAACTGCAGTGTGAACTCCCAGGTTAGCAATAAGTGCGATCGGGACCTGAGAGCAGCTGCCTGGTATAGTAATTTCCTTTACATCTAAATGTGTGGAGTGCTTGTGAAGGACAGCTAAATGTGTTCTCTTGTCCCGTGTGTGTAGACGGGAAGGCAACTGCATGCAGTCGGACTGAATCTGTTACTGATTGAAGCTGTGTGCCTGCTTGTAGAATTTCATCCCCCTGCTGTGCGAGGGCATCTGGAAATCCATGACCCCCTCGGTGTCAGTTTTCAGCATCAAGTGTGTGAGTGCAAATCAGGGTAGCTCCCTGCCATCTGTTCATTTAATTGCAAGTGTTTCATCTGATTTCTTTTCTTTATTTCTTCATGAACTGAGCCAACCGGCTCCGGATTACAATTGGGTATTGTGCAAGTGTTTTCCATCACAGGGCCCCTACCCGCTGCACCGATCCTGGCTAGCCCCCCACCACCCTGGGTACCCAGTAAAGTGACATTTTGGGACTCTGAGTATGTGCACAGTACTGTGATTATTAAAGTATCAAATCTAATTAACCTGATTTCCCCTTGTCCTTGTTATAGCCCCTTAAATAAATCAGATCTGTTTGTTTCAGCAAAGTTACACTGACTGAGGTATTCGTTTATGTTAAAGTATTGTACTGTGGCTATTGTATTACATCATCTTGTTTTAGAGGGGGTCTCCAGAGTCAAGTTGATCGAACCAGTCCTGGGGGTAAGTGTGAATAGTGAAGATACTCATGGTGTACAGTGTGGGTCACTAGCAGGAATAAAAGGGGGTCTCAGTGTCCCAGAGGGCTGTGACCAAGTTAGTCCAACTACTGTAAATCCTGACCTCTGGGTGGAGGCACCTGCCATAGAATCTAGGCCCCTCAACCTGTTGGCAGTTAAGCAGGCAGGGGTAGTAGCCCTTGGGATAGCACCACCTGGGGGTTACATCTACATTTCTGCTTGCACAGTTATTATATAAATGTTCTCAGCATGACCTGAAGATGCTTACAGTGGAGACCCGGCGGGATAGAGAGGGGTCATCATCATGATTGACATTTTCAAATTTTTTTCATGGGATAAAAAAGGTAGACAATGGGATAAGTCTTCGCAATTCGTGGAAACATGAGTACATGGGAGAATGGGAAAAAATGACAGGAGGGAGATTCAGGAAGGGGGACTAGGTCAAAACCACGTTGGAAGAATGGCACTGTAAATAAATCACATGATGCAGACACCAGAAAATGGGCGTGGTCAAAAAATTTGCTAATATAAATAAATCAACTCCGAAACCGAGCATGCTGTAATGTCAGCACTGTTTTGAACCACGCCATTCTTCCAACGCTGTGTTGACTGGATACCCAGGAAAAGGATGTTGGAAAGTACTTTTGACAGAGAAGGTGGTGGAAAGGTAGAACAGACTGCTGGAGAACAGTTGATCTGAACCGACTCAGTGGAGGGAGTTGAGGGAGGGTAGGACAGACACAGGAGGCAGGGGAGGGTGACATGGAGGGAGAGGGGGAGAGAGTGGTCACTAAGGCACTCACATCATACTATAGGTAGAGCCAAGCAGACTAATTAGGCCAGCAAGCCATTTTCTGCCATCAGTTTCTAGGTTTCTATTTAATGTTGAATTTGTGGGTTGGAGAAACATCCTTGTTATGTACACCAAGATTTGTGATGTCATATCTGCATATATCAAGAATCTGCAGCTGTTGAACACTTGTCAGAGTCACATCATACCAGTACATTTTATATGTGTATATATATATATATATATATTTTTTTTTTTTTTTTACTGGTTTCAGACATGACAGGCACAAAATGGAATGCAATGTGAGTCAGAGTCAGTTTGAAAAAAGTATAAAAATCTTGCAATATACAGTTATGAGTACAAAAAAATGCAAAGTGATGCACATTGGTAGAAAGAATGCTGATGATAGTTGAATCATTGTGATTATTCCTAGTTGCAAGATATACCGTACCAGAGAATGGAAGTGTGTCTGGGGACTCCTAGGTCCAACCATGTGAGCCTGTAGCTCAATGGTTAGAGCACCGGGACGATATTCTGGGGACCTGGGTTCAGTTCCCAGAAGGTCACCTTATTTCTTTTTCACTACAATTTGTGACAGAAACAACACTAAAACAGACTGTTGGGGGGAAGGGTGATGCAAACAACTAATGAGAGAGATTGGGGGGGGGTCATTTTTAGTGACGGCCACACGTCTGCTGCACAGTTCAACAAAGCATGGGGAAGGTGAACAATGTGTTGGGATGTAAGCATTTAATAGTAGGAGGAAGGAGGTGATACTGCCCCTGTGCAGGGGACGCAGGTATTTAATAGTAGGAGGAAGGAGGTGATATTGCCACTGTGCAGGGGATACAGGTATTTAATAGTAGGAGGAAGGAGGCGATACTGCCCCTGTGCAGGAGATGCAGGTATTTAATAGTAGGAGGAAGAAGGTGATACTGCCACTGTGCAGGGGATGCAGGTATTTAATAGTAGGAGGAAGGAGGTGATACTGCCCCTGTGCACGGGATGCAGGTATTTAATAGTAGGAGGAAGGAGGCAATACTGCCCCTGTGCAGGGGATGCAGGTGTTTAATAGTAGGAGGAAGGAGGCGATACTGCCCCCTGTGCAAGGATACAGGTATTTAATAGTAGGAGGAAGGAGGCGATACTGCCCCTGTGCAGGGGATGCAGGTATTTAATAGTAGGAGGAAGGAGGTGATACCACCCTAGTGCAGGTCCCTGAAAAGGCCACACCTGGAGTGCTGCATAGAAACATAGAGTTTGATGACAGATAAGGACCACTTGGCCCACCTAGTCTGCTCATTTTTCCCACGTATTGTAACACCGCAGATCCTGCGTGATCTCCAGCCCCCCTCCCCTTCCTTACCACTAAGGTTCCTTTATGCCTATCCCATGCCTTCTAGAATCTCACTACAGTTTGTGCCCCCACCACCTCCATTGGGAGGCTGTTCCAGGCATCCACCACTCTTTCTGTGAAGAAGTACTTCCTTACATCACCCTTGAGCCTACCCGCTTCAAGCTTCATAGTATGACCCCTCATTTTTGGGCATCTTTTTCTCTGAAAAATGCTTCCTTCCTTCCTGAACCTTATTTATACCCGTGCAGTGTGAAGAGCCAGCTGCTGTCATTCACTGAGTGCGTACAATATACAGTGAGCAGTGGGCTGTGCCGGTCACCGGCTGGGGACGGGTTGGGGGGGGCCTAGGTGATAGGGCACTGCTGGGTGCGGGTCCGCTAGACCACCAGGTATGTTGGGTTTGCATTTCATGGGAGATCAGGCCTGGTGATCCACTGGACTACCAATGATATATTAATTTGGTGACACGGGGGTATCGGGGCTGGTGGAGGCACAAGCCCACTAGGGCTATTACTGTACTACATTCGAGGATCAGGGCTGCTGGGGGGCTATTACTGTATTACATTCAGGGATCAGGGCTGGGGGGGCTATTACTGTATTACATTCAGGGATTGGGGCCAGGGGGCTATTGGTATTACATTCAAGGATTGAGGCTGGAGGGGCTATTACTGTAATACATTTGGGGATCGGGGCTTGGGGGGGTCCGCTAGCCCACCAGGGCAATATTATGTGTGATGGAGAGGGGGGCTGTATGTACTGCTGGTGGCACATTGGCGCAAGACCCGGAGGATGCCAGAGCCCCCAGCTGGTGTAAATGTGCTTTGACGGCTGTCCTCCGGCAGCGTTTTGAGAATATTAAATTAGGGGATGTGGCAGCTGCCGTTTGAGAATAGGTCCCTGTGGCTGCCACAAACCCCCTTGCAATGTGTTGCAGACCAGTTTTTGGTGCGAGGATGCTGCAAGTCCCCTTTGTCACAAGCAGCCTGCGTGTTGTTGCAGGCTGCTTTTGAGAATGGCTCTGGGTGCAAGTATTAGCGCAAGGTGCTCCTTGCATCATACATGTTGGATGCAAGTTACCTTGCACCATGCGGATTCTTTTGAGAATAGCCCCCATGGTAGGAAAACTGTCTTTTTACAGTCTATGTACATTTGCAAAGTAATCTTAGCATTGAGACAAATTAAAGGATGGAAGAACGTTTAATCAGGAGAGTGGAAATTATGGATGGAAAGCAGGAGAGAAAAGGCAGATTTGGGGGCAGGATTTTAGAAGAGATGGTGCAGTAATGAGATGAAGAGAGGTACTGCTGTAAAGTATTCCAGATGGCAGGGAGAGGGAAGGTTCTCACCATAAGCAGACTTTCTCCACTATGACTGGTAATCTTCATTTAGGGGTCATGATACAGTATGTTTCACCTCAGACTACCCAGTTGGAAGGGGGGGGCAAGTCAGTTTTAAATCAGAGGCTTGGCATGACAAGGTTAACCAGGAAAGATAAAACAGGGCAAGTGTCTGACAGGCTCATTTGTTACCACCCATACAACTCTTTTTTCCCATACTTCTTCTCAGTTTCACGCCTGCAACATTCAGATATAAATAATACATACCTGCCAAGCCATGGAGTGGGGTTTTCACTTCTGCAAAGCCAATACATTCTCTTCCAGTCATTCAGCAAAGACAGATGGGTTTTTGTGTCTGTGGAAGTGTCCGGCTCTAAACCACACGCATCCGCTAAAATGACTGCATCCAAAAGGAAACACTAAACTGACGCCACAACAAAACTGACGCTTGTTCAGGAGGTGCCCTGTCTGATGCTGATGCAGCAAGAAGCCAGAAAAGCAGGGAAGGAAAAAAATACAAGTTCTTACTACTGATGTAAACGTTATAAGGAATAAGTTTCAGACTAACAAACAGCCTTACCTAAAAGGTAAAGCTTTGCAGTAAGGAGGGACAGAAACAAAAGAATTCCCTAGAATTATGCCAGTTTCAACATTCGGAGCCAAAGATAACTTCCCTTTAGAAACAGTAGGAGCAGTGGCCGGTCCAGTGGTGCAGAGGGCTGGGGCACCAATGCCTCAACTGCTGCCACAGCGGTGACTCGGCTTTGGGAACGGATTCAGGTCACTGGGGGTTGGCAAGGGGAGAGAGATAGGATCGAGCATCCCAAGACTGCTCTCTCTTGGGGAAGGAGTGGCAAGCTGTCTTGGCCTTTGACTGCTACGAGATGGATGGCCAGTGATACTGCAGGTGCGAGCAACTCAGTAGGGAGGGGCCGCGATCTGTAGTGCAAGCGTGCCTCCACACACCACTGCAGCAAGGGGATGCAGGAGAAAAATAGAAAGAGGGACCTGCGGGCTACATAACACCCTGCACATCTCCCCTGGTCTGCACAACCAGCAGGATACCTAGGAGCCTCTTGGTGTGTGTTTTCTCTGGAGGGGGGAGGAGAGACCCCTGGCCATGCCATGAGAGGGAACACTGGGGGGGGGGATCAGCTCCAGGTAAGATCCAGAGGACTGGCCAGGGAGTGGTGGGGACAGGGCCAACAAGCTGCCCAAGGAGTATAAAGCTGTATAAAAAAAAACTGTTAGAGTTGTCTAAAATAAAATGAATCGCCCACCCATCTGTGTAGAGGTAGGGTTACTGCTCACTGCACCAGTGACCCGGGTTCAGGAATACATCTGAGTCACTGGGGGTTACCTGGGGGAGGAGGATAGAGCATCCCAGAGGATACTCTCCTCCTCTGGGGAGGCGGGCAGTCGGCTCTGGTACAGTACTGCCACCTGGAGCTAACCACAATTGGCAGTGCACTTGGAGCGGCTTTCTGAGTGGGGAGACACAGAGGTGATGCCCTCCACATGCTTGCATGCGTCAAGCTTACGCACACCTCATGTTGATGTCTTGCAATGAATTGGTAACAAGCACTGGAAAATCACCAACCAGGGGTAGAAGATGGTCTGACCCATCACAGGCTCCACACCGATGACTTGGCTCTCTCCTGAGAACCAGATCCTTATTGTGGCAGTTAGGGCCACGCCACCACCCCCCAACATATACACACATAAGGTGTAAGCCAGGGGGAAGAAACAGTATAAAAGGTAACTCCTTGAGAAGCCAAGTGATAGGGTAGGGTGTGGGGTTGGGCAGATAGGGACATGGTCAGTAGTGCAGGAGGAATAAATAGATGATAAAATTAAATAAAAATACAATTAATCTTCTGCATGGAATGCACATCTTAGGACCAAAGCACTATCATGCCTGGTATGCACAGCAAAAGGCCATACTGGGCCACGCAGCTACACACCACCCACGTGCCCTGAGCCAACATGTGGGTCCAAGATTTACAATCACTGGCTGACCCAATAGGCAAGTGCATAGCTCTACGCTGTGGGAGACAGCCAGACAAATGTAAGTCACTTCTAATAGCAAGTCTGGCCCTATCAAAGTAAAGGTTATGCTCTGCAGGAGCAGGGAATCATGGGCTATGACTGCCAACATGGACTACCTGACCATTATAAGAGCTCTACAGGGCTTATCTTTTGCCCTTCTACAATACCTGAAGTTGGTCCAGAAAAGGGCAGCAAGGTTTCTGACCTCTGTTTAGAGCTTTAGTTTTGCTGTGTGCCCTGGGCGGGTGGCAAGTTATCTGGTAAGTAGACTACAAGGTACTTTTTTATGCTCCTTCCCAGCACCCCTCAGCACTCCACTCAAAAGAAGTTGCTCCTTCCTATCACCACTCATAACTCCACTCTCTCTTGCCTCCTCATCTACTTCTTGCTGCCTGCCAGACTCACCATCCACAGCCAATCACCACCTATAGGCTCCTCAGTGTCTGCAGAGGGTCCAACTTATCCCAATCAGGGGTGCTACCCTTCCCTGTGAGGAGACATATGATGGGAAGGGAGGAAGTGTCTTGAGTTGATGAGGGATGTTGTCGGGGGGAGCAGCATCAGTGTACAAGGGAGTTGGATGGCAAGGAGGGATAGAGCGGCTGCCATCGAGTGTGTTTATTCCCTGTTCTTTGTCACTTTCTTCCTTCAGTGCAAAGCACTGCACACCATGTCAATGTCCTGAAAGTGGAGCCACGTGGTAGATGGTACCCACACCAGCCAACTCCACATTCCATCATCAGGTGTCACTCTCTTGAATGGTGCACTGCTGTCCCTTCCCCCAGGAGAACAGCATCCATCTGGACAATCCTTCTCCCTCCCTGCTGGCCTCCATTCCTAACATCCGGGGCTTGGGGCATGAACCCCAGTAGCTAGCATGCTGTGTAGATGGCCAGCAGCTCAGCATCATTGAGCCAGCTGCTAAAAGGTACTTGCATTGACTATGTAAAGTCTTGAATGAGCCGTGACCAATGTACAGTACCTCTGTCAGTTACTGACCTATCCTTGATTCTGGAAAAACAATTAGAGCCTAAGATCAGGCCTCTTTAGGGTACCTTCCTCCCATTTAAAATCTGTGGGAGATAAGGCCTTCATGGTCAAGGTCCCTATTACGTGGAATGCTCTTTCACGGGAAGTCCATTTTGCCTCTTCGGTGGCCATGTTTAGGACCAAGGAAAATTGACATCTGTGCAGGCAAACCTTCCATATTTGAAAAATTCACAGTCTATTCCTTTATTATGGACACTCCACACTTTAGCACTCTCAGCTTTGGGAGATTTTGTTATAAATAAAATACTACTACAGTACTAATGGTATAAATGAAAATACTACTATGGTACTAACTGTAATAATAAAAATACAACTACAGTACTGACAGTACAAATAAAAATAATACTGCAATACTAATGGTATATTTATATATAAATACTACTACAGTACTAACAATATAAATAAAAATACTAATGTAGCACTAATGGTAAATATAACAATACTACTACAGTACTAAATGTATAAAAATACTACTACAGTACTAACAGTATAAAAAAATACTACTGCAGTATTAATTGTATATATTAAGTACTACTATACTAACAGCATAACAATACTACTATAATACTAATACTACTACAGTACTGACAGTATCAGTAAAAGTGCAATTGCAGTACTAATGGCATATATAACAACACTACTGCAGTACTAAGTGTATAAAAATACTACTACAATACTAACAGTATAAATAAAAATACTACTGCAGTACTAACAGTATCAATATAAGTAAAAAATGCTGTTGCAGTACTATACTACTACAGTATTAACAGTATAAATAAAAATACTACCACACTACTAACAGTATCAATAAAAATGCTACTATAGTACTATACTACTACAGTACTAACAGTAAAAATAAAAATGCTACTACAGGCAGCACTGATGGTATAAATTAAAATACTACTACTACAGTACTAATGGTGTATATAACAATACTATTGCAGTACTAATGGTATAAATTAAAATACTATCGCAGTACTAACAGTACTAACTTATAAATAACAATACTACTGCAGTCCTAATGGTATAATTAAATATACTACTACAGTACTAACAGTAAAAATAAAATACTACCGCAGTACTAATAGTATAAATAAAAATACAACTGTAGTACTTAATGAAATACTGTAAATACAACTTCCTAGATTTGAAAAGTGGTTCAAAAACAGGAACCTTTATTGGTCTGAATTAGAATTGGAAAATATTCACTCTCCCTACTCTCCACTCCTGTAATGGCCTGGGCACCAGGAATGAAGCTTGTCTAAAGCCTTGTTACCACTAGGCAAGGCACTGGGAATTCTGCAGTTCCAAAGCCATGGAATTTTCAGCAGGATTTATATAATGTGGCAAAATATATGTAGTACCACGGAATTCAGTGCTCTTGGTAATTTTTCATTCAAATATATAGTTTACCTATAGTGTCTGGGTCCTTTCTCCTGCTTGTTTATCCTAAAGCTTCTCTTGTAAGTTCAGCAAGAGATGTCATCGATGACACCACATATTTCAGCTAAGGGCAAGACTGCATTCTGCCACAGAAATGAATAAGTCATGTTGCGGGAATGCACAAATTCTGCCACAGAAGCACAGTAGCCCTGCCACAGAAATCAAGACTCAAGTGCCATGGAGAACGAGGAGCCCTGACACTAGTGTCTTGTTTCCAAAGACGGATGATAGAGCGATGAATAAAATAACTCGGCTCCTCTCTTTGGCTATATAAACCTTTGCTCATCTTCAAATCACTGTACCTGGAGAATGAATACTTACCATCCGAACAATCCCTGAAACTTTCACGACGATCACAATGGGGTGTAGTGGGTCAGTCCAGTTCTGGTAAGGGTTGGCAATGGCAATAACAATTTTATTTATATGGCGCCCAATCCCTGAGACTCTGAGCGCCTTACAATAAATAATACAAAATGAAAAACAATAACAAAATAACACAACTATAAATCATCTAAAATCAGGAATCCAGGCCAAAACCTAAGTTAAAAAAGTGGGTTTTCAAGGATGTTCTGAAAGCAGCCAGGGAAAAAGCACCTCTCACTTCCCAGAAAAGGGTGGTCCAAAGAATCTGGGCTGCTACACAGAATGTCCTATCACCTGAGGATTTTAACTGAGATCTGGGTACTGACAGGAGGTCTGCTTCCACTGACCAGAGGGCACAACCGGGAGTATATGGCACCAGATGATCTTGCAGGTAGTCTGGACCCAGACCATGCAGGGTCTTGTATGTCAACAAGCAGACCCTGAAGCTAGTGTGCCACTGAACTGGAAGCCAGTGGAAAGTGTGGTGAACCAGCATGATATGCTCAGACTGGGAGATCCCAGCAACCAGCTGTGCTGCCACATTCTGAACTACCTGCAGGTGATGCATCAGCCGTGCAGATAAACCAAGGTAGAGGGCATTACTATAGTCCAACCTAGATGAGACTAAGGCATGCGCTAGTGTTGCCAGATCAGTCTGTTCAAGGTAGGGCTTGATCCAGGTGATGTTACAAAGATGGCAAAAGTCACTGCAGACAACAGCTGACACTTGGAACTCCAGAGTCAGCTTGGAGTTCACAATGACCCCATATCCTTCACTTTATCTGTGGCATGAAGAGCCACACTATCCAACAGAGGAAGGTCTGCGTACCACTTGTCCGCATGGAACCTGACCAGCATGGCTCCACCAGTAACACCTCCATCTTACATGGACTGAGCCTAAGCCAGTTAGCTGCCATCCAGTCTAGGATTTCTCTGAGGCACTTGCTCATTTCTGAGACAGCTGCACTATCATCAAGGGCACAGGACACAAACAGCTGGACGCTACATCTCATGCCACGCCAGTGACCCAAGTCCGGGAGCAGACTTGAGATGCCAGAGGTCGGCCGGGGAGGGAGAGGATAGCCCATCCAGAGGACTGGTCTCCTCTCCATGGGAGGGAAGGTCACAGTGTTTGGTGCTCACCTGGCTCCTAGCATCAGCTGGAGGCAAGGCAGTCGGGGATGCAGAGTAGGTTGGAGGGAGTGGTAGCTACGATGCTCCATGCATGGAAACTTGTGTGGAGACATCTGAGCAGTGTTGCATGCTGCTCCAAAGGGAGGAAATGGGAAAATGGTTCCCTAGCTGTCATTGACCCCAACCACCTCTTAGCCCTGCACCCAAACAAGCACCTAGGCCACATGGCACTGGTGCAAAGGTAAGTCCAGAAGGAAAGTCGAGGGAGCAGGGCTGGGGTGACCAGTGTCCAGAGGGTGGCTTGAGGCCAAGGGGAGAAAAATCACGAATTGCAAAGAAACAATGGAGTGTAGTGATTACAGCAAGGGCTCATAAACAGGGAGACCCAGGTTCAAATCCCACCAAACTCACCTACTCACTGTGTGACCCTGAGCAAGTCATTTAACCTCTCATCTGTAAACTAAAAGCAGGATTGCACCAAAAATGAGATGCTGCATCTTAGCTGGGCTATCTAATGTAAAGAAATTGTAACCACCCCCCTGAAGCAAGACTCAGTACTGTGTGCTGTGGTGTTGGGGCAGAGGCATGGTTTGAGGGTAACACATGGAGGGGCAAATAATCACAGCCCAAGGATATAACTAATTTGCCTACACATTGAAGGGCACTGAAGTGTGGCTGGAACTAGCATGTATTTGGTCTTGAAGGGCACAAAAGACCAGGCGCAAGTTACTATATTGTACTACCTTATTGCTGCTAACTGGAGAACCAGCATGATATGCTCGGACCGGGAGTGAGCTGGATGTCATTATCCACCTAGGGACAAATGACCTGGCTGAGAATGGGATCAGAGCAGTGCAACAGGAGTTTGTGGAGTTGGGGAGGGGCCTTACACAAGTAGCACACATGGTAACTTTCTCGGAAGTGCTACCTGTCTATGGCATGGGTAAGGCTAAAGTACTCCGCACCATGGGATTCAATGACTGGTTGAAAAACTGGCTCAGGGATTTGGCTTCACTGGGGACTGGGGCTCCACCTGGAGGGATGCAGGCCTATACAGGTGCGATGGTCTGCATCTATCCTGGAGGGGAACCAGGATCCTAGGTGATAGGTTTAAATACTTCATTGGCAAGCATTTAAACTAGCCAAGGGGGGAGGCACTGAAAAGGAGAAGAGAAATCCTAGGCACCCCCCCAAAAAAAATCAGGGTAGTTAGTGAGGTAAACACCAATATAGGGCAGTCGATAGGGATAAGGGCAGGGGTAAATGGAGAAAAAGACAAAGGCAGTAAGGACAGGGATGGGGCAAAAAGGGGTAAGGCCATCAAAAAATGGAGGGTAATGAGTACCAATGCCCATAGTATAGGTAAAAAGCTACCCAAAATGGTGGCTTTGATGGAAGAGGGAGGCCTGGATATTGTGGCAGTCACAGAAACATGGTACACAAAGAACCATGACTGGGATGTCAACATACCAGGGTACACAATCTACAGGAGGGACGGAGAGGGAAGAAGAGGAGGAGGACCTCCCTATGTAAGGGAAGGGATCAAGCAACAGAACTAAAGAGTAAACAGGGAGGAGGAGGCACTGAGTCACCATGGAGACTGGAAATGGCTCCACAATCCGCACAGGGGTTATATACAGACCCCCATCTCAGGGGGAGGAAATGGACAAGGAATTGATAGAAGGCATCCTTGGGATGGTAGAGAAAGGTGAGATATTGCTGATGATGGACTTGAATATGCCAGATGTTAACTGGAGCACCTTTGCTGCAGCCACATTCGAGAGCAAGGCCATTCTCGATGCCCTACAGGGGCATGCCTCAGACAGCTACTTTTGGAACCACTCGGGAGGGAGCAATCTTAGACCTGGTACTCTCAAATGGGGAAGGAGAGAGGATCTCTGATCCTGAAGTGAGTATCCATCTGGGAACAAGCGACCACCAAACAGTGTGATTCACGATTAACTTAGCTGTAGAGTCAAGCCTCACAAAAGTGAAGGTACTGGACTTCACTAGGGCTGATTTTGTCAAAATGGGAGAGTGCCCCAGAAAAGCACTAGCAAACAGGCAAGAAGGTGGGGTGGAGCAACAATGGGGAAACATCAAAACCGCCGTCACAGAGGCAACAAGCCTTTGTGTGAAGCAAATAAACAAATCAAAATGAAGGAAAAAACCACTATGGTTCTCAAACAAGTGGCAGGGAAAGTAAGGGAGAAAAAGATCGCATTCAGGAAGTATAAGGAAACACAGAAGGAGCAGGACAGAGAACTGTACCAGTTAAAGCAGAAGGAAGTGGGGAAGACAATCAGAATAGCAAAGGCCCAAACTGAGGAAAAGATAGCCAACTCAGTTAAGAAGGGGATAACACCTTTACAGGTACATTAGGGAGCAAAGAAAGATGAAGGCAGGGATACTGAGGCTGAATAAAGAGGAAGGTGGTTGGGTAGAGAGCGATGGTGAAAAAGCAGGAATACTGAATGAATATTTCTGCTCAGTATTTACAATGGAAAAGCAAGGGGAGAGACCTAATCCAGTCAATAGAAGCACTCTGGATAGGGAGGTTGATATTAGTCCTTTCACAGAAGAAAGGGTTCTGAAAGAACTCTTAAAACTGAAGGTGAATAAAGCAGTGGGGCCTGATAAGATTCACTCCAGAATTCTAAAAGAACTAAGGGAAGAACTAGTAACACCACTGACTACCCTTTTTAATAAATCATGGGAGGATGGTGTGGTACCTGAGGACTGGAGAAGGGCGGATGTCATTCCCTTTCACAAAAGTGGGAGCAAGACAACGGCTGGAAACTACAGACCTGTCAGTTTGACCTCAGTGGTAGGGAAAATGAT
Organism: Neoceratodus forsteri; assembly: GCA_016271365.2. Classification (NCBI taxonomy): domain Eukaryota; kingdom Metazoa; phylum Chordata; order Ceratodontiformes; family Ceratodontidae; genus Neoceratodus; species Neoceratodus forsteri. The sequence continues at coordinate 62,361,140 of JADMNL010000033.1, forward strand.
GGAATCACTTCTGAAGGAAAGAATTACATAGATACATAGACAGTGTCGGCAGATAAGGGCCTATGACCCACCCAGTCTGCCCATTTGAGCTTGTAAGTTTAGTTTGTTTTCCAAGAAGTCTGTTGCACCTAACCCCTGACCTCCAGAATTCCTTTATGTCTATCCCATGCATTCTTAAATCCCGTGATTGTTTCAGCCCCCACCACTTCCTCTGGCAGGGTGTTCCACTTGTCCACCACCTGTTCTGTGAAGAAATTCTTTCTCATGTTTCTCTGAATCGTCCTCCCTCCAACTTCATCCCATGCCCTCTAGTCCTGGAACATCTTTTCGCTTAAAATAGTGTTTTCCTGCACCTGTTCCTCCCTGTAAGATACTTGTATGTCTCTATCATATCCCTCTCCCTCCTCTCCTCCAGGGAGTACATGTTCAGTTCCTTCAACCTGTCTTCATAGGACTTGTGATGCAATCCATGCACCATCTTTGTTGCCCTCCTCTGAACCTTCTCTACCCTGTCTATGTCCTTACGTAGGTATGGTCTTTGTTGAGTACCTAGAGGCCAGTGGGGCACAGGACCCAATGCAGCATGGATTCACATCAGGAAGGTCATGTCAAACAAATCTAATTGATTTCTTTGACTAGGTGACCAAAGTAGTAGACCAGGGAGGGGCTATGGACATGGCCTACCTAGACTTTAGCAAAGCATTTGACATAGTTCTTTACAAAAGATTAATAAACAAATTAGCCAGCCTGGGAGTGGGTCCCAGGGTGGTAGCCTGGGTAAAACACTGGTTGGACAACAGGACACAGCGGGTAATAGTAAATGGAGTCTACAGTGAAGAAAGGAGGGTTACTAGTGGGGTACCGCAGGGTTCAGTACTGGGGCTGGTCCTTTTAAATGTCTTTATGAGTGACATTGCAGAGGGACTGGAAGGGAAGGTACGTCTCTTTGCAGATGACACAAAGATCTGCAACAGGGTTGATGCACAAGGTGGGGTGGAAAGGATGAAAAGGGATGTGGCAAGGTTGGAGGAATGGTCAAATGCATGGCAGCTTAGATTCAATGCAGAGAAGTGCAAGGTAATGCACCTGGGAAACAAAAACCCAGGGGAAGAGTACACAATGGGGGGTGAGATACTGACAACAACAGAAACGGAAAGGGACCTGGGGGTAGTCATATCAGATGACCTAAAGGTGGGCCAGCAATGTGAGAAGGCAGTAAGAAGGGCTGGGGGGATACTGGGATGCATAAGGAGAGGCATCACCAGTAGAAAACAGGAAGTTGTTGACCCTCTGTACAGACAGTTGGTAAGACCACATCTGGAGTAATGTGTACAGGCCTGGAGACCCCATCTCTGCCAAGACATAGACAGGGCAGAGGCTGTCCAGAGGAGGGCAACCAAAATGGTGCAGGGTCTGCACCAGAAGACGTATGAAGAAAGACTAAAGGAGCTTAAGATGTATAGCCTCGAGGAAAGGAGGAAGAGGGGGGACATGATAGAAACTTTCAAATACCTCAAGGGAATCAACAAAGTCCAAGAGGGTAGCATCTTTCAAAAAAAGAGATGTACAAGAACAAGGGGGCACAATCTGAAGATAGAGGGGGGACGGCTCAGAGGTAATATGAGGAAGTATTTCTTCACAGAGAGGGTTGTGAATGCATGGAACAGCCTTCCTGAGGAGGTCATAGTGTCAAAAGCAGTGGGGGAATTCAAGAATGCATGAGACAGACATAAGGCAATTCTAGTGGGGATAGGAGGAAGTAGGCTGTTGGTTAACTAGGATCTGCAGCTTATCCATTAGGTAGGGAAATGGGCAGACTAAGTGAGCCAAGCGGTCCTTATCTGTGGTCAAATTCTGTGTTTCTATGTTTCTAACTCTCACTTTTTTCCCCGTCTAGGACCTGATTCCTGACACAAAATAAAAATCCTTGTCAGAGTATTATTTAATTACAGTATTAAGTGCATGCTTTGTGGGGTCTGTCACTACAGTGTGTTGGTTCAAGGGTGGGGTGAGCTAGTGGGGAGGTAGGAAGGTACTACATCCCAGGGGTTTGTACCACACTTACACAAGGTCCCCTTTAACTTTTCTGAGTGGAGGCACCATGCAATTTTCTAACCTAACCTTGGATGTGAAACCTCAACACCAAAGGAAATCAAGGCATTCGGGTTCCTCAGCCTTGTAAGGTCCACAAGGTGGGGGATAGTGACCGAGTCATCTGCAGTGATCTGGTGGCATTGTAAGGTCGGCGAGCCCTCAAACCTTTAAGGCACCCTGAGTGGACCCAGGCCCCCCACACTGTGAGCACATATAGAAATAGGGCCAAGTCAGCCTAGATCCCCAAAAAAAACCTGATTTAGCTGACTTAGTCCCTAGTTGACCATGTCCATGGACAGATACAGGAACTTTGTACAGGGCTTATGCTGCCCACCTGCATACAGAGACAAGGAGACAATACAACACCCTTTAAAACTTGTCCTGGATACATCACCGGAATTGGGGCTTTGAATGTCCTACGCTTTATAGATTTCCAAAGTGCAGAGCACATTGCACTTGTGAAAAGCATAATATGTTTTCGACCATTAATTTATCTCCGTGGAGTGATCACGTGTTTCAACAGACCACAAGAAAGCCTCATATTTTTTTTAATTAGTTTTGCCCATGTCTTAGTGGCCTGTGGCTGAAATGCTTTCACTTATCTGTAATCTAAGACACCCTCAGAGCTAAAACAGGTGTGGAATACAAACTGCTGCTGAAGGTGGGCAAGCTTGGACAGGCAAGAAGAAAATGAGGACAGAGGAAGAAGCAGAGGTAAGGGAGGAATTATCTGTCAGCCAGGATTAGGACAAGGAGGTTACAGGCAGGGGCCTGCACACAAAGGGGAGAGGGATTTAGGAATACAGATAGAAATACAAATTATTTTCTTTCTTTAGCAACTGAAGCTGAACTTAGTGATGAATCCCCCTCCCCCACCCTGTCTTACTGTTATTGAAATAGATTGAGCAGGAGCTGAAAACTGGCTCGGGGCATCAACGTGTCTATAAAAGAGCCGGACATTTTTTCTAAGGTTCATAAAATTTGCATTTTATTTATCTTACGATACTTTTTTTTTGGTCAGGATAGCTCAGCTGAGACAAAACATCTCATTTAAAGTAGGGTCCTGCTTCACAAGTAGCAAGGTCAACAGCAGAAGTCACCAGCTGATCACGACCAATGATGTCAGTAGTTTGACGACCAGTTATAATAAAACAAGTGTGGGGGGGGGGCTGCATACAGAGCTAGCTGTACACTCTACTCTGCAGCTCCTGATGTCTGTTAGGGCTTGATTTGTCAGTAATTGTAAATACTTATATTGTTATCTTTGCAGATGACACAAAAATCTGCCACCGTGCGGATGTCGTCGAGGCACAGGTCAGGAAGCACAGGAAAATCAGCAGCAGTTTCAAAATTCGCAAATAGCATTTTATTTTTCTCAATAACAGCAGAATAAAAAAAATATTCTGTATAACTATTTACAAAGGCAGTACAAACAGAGAAGACTAAGCCCTTCTTCTGAGGGTATCTCTTAATTCCAAATGGGGCAGGGCCTTATTCGACCCTGTCACAGTGGACACCCAGGAAGGGGTGGAGAGAATGCAAAGGGCTCTGGGGAATCTTTGGGAGAGGTCTAGGGTGTGGCAGCTGGGATTCAATGTCACAAAATGTAAAGTCATGCACCTGGGGTGGGGAAACCAGGGGGTTGTGTATAAGATGGGGGGAGGCACGTACAGTCACCAAGCAAGAGAGGGGCCTTGGGGTAATCATATCTGATGATCTAAAGGTGAAAGTGCAGAGTGACAAGGCAGCAACCAAGGCTAGCCAAATGCTGGGGTGTATAGGGAGGGTGACTGTCTAGTAGGAGAAGGGAGGTAGTGATGCCACTATATTGCTCGCTAGTGAGACCCCATCTAAAGTGCTATGTTCAGTTCTGGAGACCATACTGCCACAAAAACACTGAGAGGGAAGAAGTGGTCCAGAGGAGGGCTACCAAAATGGTGTGGGGGGTTGCAAGAGAAACAATATGAGGAGAGACTGCAGGGGCTGAACATGTACTCCTTGGAGGAGAGAAGAGCGAGAGGGGACATGATTGAGACCTATAAGTACCCTCTGGGGAGTAAATAAGGTGCAAGACGAGTCTCTTTTCAGAGGAAGAGAAGTACCAGAGCAAGGGGGCATACAATGAAGCTGGGGAAGGGGGAGTGTAAGAGGGATATGAGGAAATATTTCTTCATAGAAAGGGTGGTGGACGTGAGAACAATGAAGTCCAAAAACGTGAAGCACTCTGGACCAGATGCAGTCTTAAAACACTCCAATTACTACAAAGAGTTATTCTCACATGATTTATTGGTGAGCAAATGCCCAAAATAACAGCCCAAGCCATGGCTCTCTGCCCCTTTCATTTGCTGTTGGGACTGGACACATGAACCGCCTGCCAGAAGAGGTGGGGGGGGGCAAAGACAGTGGGGTGCTTCAAGCATACGTGGCATTCGCACATGGGCATAACAGATGTGACAAAGGGAGGAGGGAGGGATACTTGTGACCAAATAGGGTCCAGGGTGTAGAGATAATCAGGGAAAATAGGGCAGACTAAATGGGCCTACTGGTCCTTTTCTGCAGACACATTCTGTATTTCTTCCTTTTACGTAACAGATTTGTTGTTCCTTATTGTTCTTTTAATTATTGTTGCATCCGATATGCTACTTGTTTCACTTCTCCTTTATACTGTTCTACATTACTGCTGCACAGCTCTAGTTGTGGTTTCCATTGTAGTGTCTTTGCTTTGTGCTTGACGTCTATAGTAAATGCTGCTTTCGTCACTGTAGTCCAGTAATCTCACTGAAAATAGGCACTACTTTATTTTTCTTTTTATTCATGAGAAATGAATACAACACCATGTCAGGGACTAATTTACAATGGTTTCCAATGGATCCTTTCCAGGTGTGTCTTGCATACCTCTCAACTGTCCCTGATTTTCAGGAACATCCCTGATTTTGCCTCAAAATGTTAATCTTTCCTTCCTAAAAATTGTGTTTCTGTGACCAAACAATGGCAGACATAAGCAAAAAATAATATAAAACATTAAAATTACAGACTTGTTCTTCCTTAGAAAATGCATTTTACACTAAGCCCTTTATTCTACCAGCTTCCTGAATGGATATCATCACTTTTGAAGATGTGTCCGATTTTCATCCTTTGTCCCTGATTTTTTTTAAGCTTTGTCCCTGATTTATGAGGCAGGAGGTTGAGAGGTTGTGGGAGCACAAGGTGGTTAAGTGACTTGCTCAGGGTCACACAGTATACAAGTGGAGGTTGTGGGAATCAAACCTAAGTTCTGTTAGGTTCTCCAAGCTCATTCACAGCATGTTACTCTGACCTCTAGGCTATACATGCAAGGACACCAGAGTGGTAGCACTGCCAATTTAAAAGGATGAAATCACTGAAGGAGCTGTAAGAAGTTGTTTGTTTTTAACTCACAGGGGTTTGGAATGCTTGGGAGGGTAGACCAAGAGTTCCAGGAGGCAGAAGTGAGATGGCAGCATGTAAGAGTGCTGCACCAATCACCACAGAGCAGAAAGCCAGGAGAAGTTAATAAAACCTCATCCACCCTGTGTGTCCCATCATGCTCGTGTCCCAGAGCATGAGTGGAACAAAGCAGGAGTGGAACAGGTTACTGGCATCTTGGGTGTCAGCAGGCATCCGCAGGTGACCACAGGTAAGCAGGGTTCTCTGCCGGACGGAGAAGGAAAAAGGTAAGGTACTCTAAAGCACATTGTTATTTACTGTCAAACTACATAGATAGCTGAAGGTGGTTGGGTAGTGGGTAAAAAGCAGGCAGAGAACACTTACAGGTGGCAGTATAGGAGGCACCCTGTCTGGGGTAGAGTAGAGTAGTAGTTCAGTAAGGACAATAGAGGAAAGTTAGGAAAAGGGAGGAGCAAAAAGGCAGGAGGATACAGGGAGAGCTTTACCTTGAAATAGCAACAGTTTAAAGGGAAAGCAGGTAAGAGCCTGCCTAGGGTAAGGTGTTAAAGCAGATCCTGATAGAGGGTGCAGCTGGGAAGGAGTAAGTAAAGGAAAGGGACAGTAGGGACAACTTACATTAAGAAAACAAATGGAAATGAACATATTAGCAGACATGGGAAGGGTGCAGTGCAATGGTTGTGGAGGCTGTGGTTTTCCAGGAGACATTCTGGAAACTGAGGGACTGCCCCCATCTGTGTGCATATCTCTGGGTTGTGGGCTGAGGTCACTGGTCTCTGTGCTAAGCTGGCTAGGATCCAGAGGACCTCTTGCCCCACCCAGGGGCCACTGAGTCTGCCACCATTTCCCCAGAGGTTGCCTAGACAGAGGAGAGCTGGCTGGACCTTGGTGGGCTCCAGAAGGGTGTGGGTGGTGGGTCAGGGGCACATTCCTCAGCCTCTGCCACTAAAGAATTCCTTCACCATTCTGGTGGAATGGGACAGGCATGAGGTGGCACTTGGAGTGGTGGCAAGAGAGGATGTGAGGGTTTTCCAAAGGGGAGGTCCCAAGGTGGGAGGTAGAGGACCCCCAGCAGAGGAGAAAGCAGCTTCTGGTGGGGGATTCAAGTGTCAGGGGATAGATTTGGGAGCAGGAAGGGACGGAAAGAGGGAGGTTAGGTGCTTTCCTGGTGCCTCAGCTTGGAGGGATGGGCAGCAAATTGTAAGGATCCCTAGGACAGCAGGATAGGGTGGGGAGCTGGATGTCATTATCCACTTGGGGACAAATGACCTATTAAGGGATGGGGCTAGGGCAGTGCAGGGAGTGTTCAGGGAACTGGGGAGGGACCTGAGGTAAGTAGCATGAATGGTGGCATTCACAGAGGTTTTGCCTGTCTATGGTCATAGGGAGGATAAGGTACTCATCACTAGGAGCTTCAACACTTAGTTGAAAGAATGGTGCAGGAAGGACGGATTCAGTTTCACTAGGGACTGGGGCCAACCTGGAAGGATATAGATCTATACAGAGGTGATGGCCTGCATCCGTCCAGGAAGGAGACCGCAGTTCTCAGTGGAAGGCTTAGATGTTATTTTGACGGACATTTAAACTAGTTGAGGGGGAGGTGAAAATACAATGGGAGGCATAAATGAATCACACACACACACATGCGCAGATTGCAGCAACACCAAGGGAGGACCTGGTGGGGGAACTGTCCTAGAGCCCTAATTAAAGAAAGCAGAAGCATAGTAGGGGACAAAGGGGACAAGAATAGAAGAGGTGGAAAGGGATGTGTTGAGGAGGCAAGGCATAAAGAGGGAACTGAGGGGGAAGAGGGAGAGAAAGAAGTTTTAAAAAGCAACAACGGTAAGAAGGGGGTTGCAGGCAGAGTGGCAGCAAGGTGTTGAGAGCTACGTGTGCCAATGCAAGAAGTCCTAGAAATAAAATTCCAGACCTGGAGGCCTTCATGGTGGAGGCAAACCTGGATCTTGTGGCAATTACTGAGTAACGGTGCACAAGAAGCCACCACTGGGACATGGCCATACCAGGCTACACTCAGTCCAAGAAGGATAGGGAGGGGAGGAATGGTGAAAGGGTCGTGCTGTATGTGAGCGAGGGTTTCAGAGTGATGGAAATGCAAGGGAACCTGGGGTAAAGGATGGGTTAGAGTTGCTGTGGGTCTCCCTGGAGACAGGAACCAGAGCCAGTGTTTGCACTGGGGTGATATACAGACTTCCAACATAGGAGGAAGAATTGGATGAGGCAGTGGGGGAGACCATCAGCAGAACGGCAAAAAAAGAGGAAGTGTTGCTGGTGGGGGACTTCAGTCTTCCAGATGTAGATAGGATCCTCCCAGCCACAGCCTCAGCTAGAAGCAGGGCCATCCTATGACTCCCCGCAGGAGGTATTTCTCAGGCAACTAGTCTTAAAGCCCTCATGAGATGGGGCAATACTGTACCTGGTGCTCACAAGGAGGGACAGCATTGCAGACTTCAAGGTGGGACACCATCTGGGGACCAGTGAGCACCAAAGTGTGGTTTAACATAAGGAAGGTGGCAGTGACAAACCACATAAGGACTAGAGTCCTGGACTTCAGGAGGGCAGATTTAAAAAAAATGGGTGAATGCTACAAAGATGACCTAGTGTGGGGGACTGCCTGGGTGGGGTGGAGGAACAATGGATCAAATTATGGGATGGCATAGTGAAGGAAACAGACCTCTGCACAAAAGAAGTGAGCAAAAACAGGAGGACAAAGAGACCACTATGGTTCTTGAGGGAAGTGGCTGCGAAGGTAAAGGTCAAATGGGTGGCATTGAGGAGGTACAAGGAGATGCAGAGGGAAGGGGACAGGGAGGTGGAAAAGCAGAGGGAAGCAGGGAAGGTGGAGAGGGGTGCAAAGACACAAACAGAGGAAAGGATAGCCAAAGGGGTAGCTAAAGGGAACAAGACCTTTTCAGATACAAAAGAGAAAAGAGGAAGACAAGGGAAAGGATTGTGAGGGTGAGAAGGACAGGGAAAGACTGTGCAGAGGAGGATCAGGAAAAAGCAGATATCCTAAACAGCCTGAACAGATACGCCTGCCCAGACTTCACAGAGGAGGAAGAGGGGACGAGCACACAGAAGCAGCAGGAATATTTTGGGGTGAACATGTCCTTTCACAGAGGAAAGAGTCCTGAGGGACTTATGAATCTGAGAGTGGCTAAAGCTATGAGGCTGGATGGGTACACCCAAGGGTGCTGAGGAAGCTCAGGGAGGTACTGGCTGCACCTCTCACAGCCCTATTCAACAACTCTCTGGAAACAGGAGTGGTTTCAGAGGAGAGGGGGAGGGTAGATGTAGTCCCACTTCATAACAATGGCACTGGGTAGGAGGCTGGTAATTATAGGCCAGTCAGTCTAATGTCAGCGGTAGGGAAGTTAATGTAGACACTAGTAAAAGAAAGGCTAGTAGAGTATCTCGAATCCAGCAGAGTATAAGACCAGAGGCAGAATGAATTCACAGTGGAGAGGTCATGTCAGATGAACCTGATCGATTTCTTCAACTGGGTGACCAGGGAAATAGATCAGGGTGGGGCAGTGGATGTGGCCTACTTACATTTCAGCAAGGCCTTTGATACCATACCACACTGGAAGCTTGTAAGGAATGCAGTTTGGGGTTGGACCCAAGGTGGTAAACTGGATACGGAACTGGTTGATGGAGAAGCAACAGACGGTGGGGGTAAATGGCACTCACTCCATTGAGGAAAGAGTGAACAGCAGAGTACCTCAGGGATCATTACTGGGACAGTCCTCTTCAATTTTTTTCGTAAGCAGCATTGCAGAAGAGCTGGAAGGGAAGGTATACTTCTTTGCAGGTGACACCAACATTTCCAATAGGGTAATTACATTCCGGAATGGGTGGAGAGAATGAGTAGGGACCTGAGAGAACTCAAGGAGTGATTGAGGGAATGGTAGTTGGTTTTCAATGCACAAAAGTGCAAAACCATGCACCTAGGGCATGGAAAGCCAGGGGAGGTGTATAAATTGGGGCAAGAGGTGTTGACAGTCACCAAGCAAGAAAGAGACCTTGGGGTTATCATATCTGATTACCTCAAGGTGGCAGGGCAGTATGACAAGACAGTAAGCAGGGTCAGGGGGATGCTGGGGTGCATAGGAAGGGGAATCACCAGCAGAAGAAGAGAGGTGGTATTACCACTGTATCAATCGCTGCTGAGATCCCACCTGGGGTACTGTGTCCACTTTTGGGGACTACATCTCATAAAGGACATAGACAGGGTAGAGGCTGTCCGGAGGAGGGCAGCCAAAATGGTGCAGGGGCTATATCATAAGCCCTATAAGGAAAGACTGCACGATCTCAGTATGTACACCCTGGAAGAGAGGAGGGAGAGGGTGGATATGACAGAGACCTAAAGTACCTCACAGGGGTGAATAAGCAGCAAGAGAGGAGTATTTTTCAGAAGACAAGGTATGCAAGAACAAGGGGGCATGCAATGAAGCTGGAAGGGAGGACATTTAGGAGGGATGTGAAGAAGTACTTCTTCACTGAAAGACTGGTGGACACCCGGAGCAGTCTTCCAGCAAAGGTGGGGGGGGGAGGCAAAAACAGTGGTAGGCTTCAAGCATGCATGCAATGGGCACAAAGGAATCTCGGTAGGGAAGCAGAGGGGGAGTAGCCAGAAATTAGGTACGGTCTGCGGTTACAGCACAGGAGGAGACAAACTGGGCAGACTAGGTGGGCCAAGCAGGCCTTATCTGCTGACAAATTCTATGTTTCTATGTCCTAGGCACTGCTTGCCTAGCACACTTACCAGGTAAGCAGCAACTAAATAAATAAAGACCAGGGAGGCAGAAAATGAAAAGTGTGGCATAGAAAGAGACCACCTTCCCCCAACCTCGTAGTTCCAGCAACCTCCTTGAAGTTTATCAACCTGCTGTAGGGAACGGGGATAGATTAAGAGGTAATGTGAGGACATTTTTCTACACAGAAAGGGTAGTCGACACTTGGAATAGTCTGCCACAGGAGGTAGTGGGGGAAAGCACAGTGGAGAGGTTTAAGCATGCTTGGGACAGGCACAAGGGAAGTCTGAGAGGGGAGGGAGTGATGAAAAGCCATTGATCACATAGGGCTAGTGGCCACATACAATGTATAGGGCCTACAGGCAGACTGGATGGGCCTAGCAGTCCTTATCTGCCGACAATTTCTATGTTTCTGACTCCTACTTTCAGCACCAGCTCAGTTTCCCTTCACTCTGACATTGTGCACTTTGAGTTTGCCCACTTTGCATAGATGTTTTGTATGCCAATTCATTTGTCCTCCATATATAGTGTTTTGCCATTTTGTCTGTACTGCACTCATCTTATGCTCTTCATGTCATCCTCATTGTACCCGCATCACCAGACTGGTTGCATTTGGTCTGTAATTGTGCTTCTCCCCTTTCCCCCGGGTCACACTTGGAATCGAGCCTCGGCTCAGTGTGCCTTTCCGAGTTACCAATTTAAAACAACTAACAAACTAAATAAATAAGAGAGCCTGGAGGAAGCAAATGATTTGGGGAAAAATGCTGCAAGGCATTCCTTCCTCTTTAAAACAGAGCAAAATTAACGAAAGTTTCTGAAAACGTTCTGAGCAGAGCTTTGGGTTATCAGGACTTGTCAAATTCTCAGAACCCAGTGCTTTCCCCATCATTCCTAGAATCTACACAGAGAACTACCCTACCATTGTGGAATCTGTTTTTCTTTGTTGAAGAGTCCTATAAAATTAGCTTTATAGACTGCATCCTTTAAGCCACCACCATCAAATGCCTCCCGCACTTTCATAGCTTCAAAGGTGCATTAGCAGACTCGGGAGGAGGTTCTTTTGAAGGTTTGTTTTTTTTTGTAAGCACTTTATAAGAGGAGATATGTGTTAAATTTGCTGCATACCTAGCTTTCTGCTGCAAACAGCTGGTCCCAGTTAAATGGTGTCTGCTGTAGCCCAGTACCCCTCCCAACAGCTTCTCTTACTCCCTGTGTTTTACCAGCTCATAAAATGGGCTATTAGCTAGACTTGCTTTGGACAGCTGGGGGATGCTGGGAAAAAAAATAAGTTAAAGCACATTTCTAAGCAACTAATTTCTGGCAAATGCTTGACTGCTGGTTCATGAATTCTCACTGAAAATGGTTACAGCATGTTTCCAATAACCCAGAAATCTTGTTAAAATATAATATTCAAACCCAATTCAGTTTATATTTCAGTAATAAATTAATTTGCTTAATATCTAATTATTGAGGACATTAATGTGAAACTAGGACTTTTGGGTCTTCCTCATGCCATCCTGCACCCCCACCCACCTTGAAGCCATAATCCTCTGGTTGTGACAACATAGTCTTTTCCGCAGCACGTGATCCTGATGTCACACGCACTGGATTATGACTTCAGTGGGGAGAGAAGCAGGAGGTTGGGAGGAAGTGAGAAGCACAAATATCCTGCTTCCTTGCAAGTGTAATCAATATTAAGAAACGGGGCCCAAAAACGCTGGCTCCTTATTGGCCAAGAGGTACTTTCAGCTGGGCCATTATTTCAGCATAACAGCCTGGCTGAGGGTGCCGCAACAAAACGATGTTAAGAAATACATCCAGTTTACTAAAAAGGATCCATTTCATAATCATAATAAAGCACTCCAGGGGGGCTCGTAATGGTGAGCTAGCAGCCCTTCTCGGGTGGGGAAGCACTTGGCTTCACCTCATGCTTTAACCCTCCCGAGGTGGGCTGTTATCCCACCATAACACACCCCTCGGTCATGCCTTATTGCTGAAATAAAAATAGATAATTAATGAGAAATAGGTTGAACCGCATCTTAGTACTGAAGCAATAATATGACGGCAGACTTAGTATACAAGGCAATAATCTGATTGCTTACTGGATCAAGTCCGAGGCCGAAGGCCGAGTACTTTATTTCCACAAGACAAGCAGATTATTGCTGATGATAGTAAATCCACTATCATGTCATCACTATTATGCTACTTGTGTTTTTGCTTTTTTTAAGTCTTTTTTTTTATTTCCCCCCAATTAGAATGTAAGGTAGGATGATGATGTCACCACTGTCACTTTATTGGGACTACACTTAAAATTGTGAGTTTGCTGTAGGAAAAGGGAACGTTGTTTAACCAGGAGTAGCACACTAAGCTGAAGCTTGTTTCCAGATGCGACCTGGGAGCACAAGGAAGTTAAGTTACTTGCTCAGGATCACACAGGCTGTGGGATTCAAACCCAGGTCTCCAGCTCAGAGCCTTAACCCACTGTGCTGTACTGCTTTTCAAAATGCATTAGAATATATCTTACAGTGTCTCCCTGGATACTGAAAAAAAAACACTTTTAAGTATTACCCCTTACACATACCCAACACCAACCTCACCCCATATGTATTTATTAACGGCATCGTTGAATGGCAGTATAAAGTAAAAAAAAAGTTGAATGGCAGTGCATTTAAGAAAGTTTAAAATATGATTGTATAGAAAGGTTTTATATATAAGGGAGTGGTGCGGAGCCATATGGTGAATGTAAAATGGAGCCACGCAGCTCCAGTTATGTTTATATTCGGGCTGAGATAACACATGCAATATTAAAGCAAGCAGGTTGGCAAAAAATTATGTAATTGGCTTAAAAGACTGCTCAGGGGTTTTGTCTTTTGGTGGGGTGGGGTTGAATGATTATGTGCTTTGCTTTGAAGTCCCAAATTGTATTTTTGCTTTAGTTCTGATTTTCTAAGAAAATTAGCAGTTCCTGGGCGAGTCTCTGAATTGCTCTGACCTCCACTGCCCCCCGTGATTAATGTGCTAGCACCAGGGGCGACAACTCTAGATCAGCCTCCTTTCTGATCCCAGACCACAACTACAGAAGGGATGACCTTTGACCCAGACACCAGCCTTGGCTCCCTGCCACCTCTACCTCTGGTGCTTAACCCTGGAGACTGACACGAGTAACTTGTTTTTTGTTACACTTTTTAAGGATAGGAATAGTAAGAAGATGTCTCAAGCTTTTAGGGGTCAAAACAGAAGGATCTGCTAGGCGGTAAAAACTGTCAGCAGATCTTTTTTTTTTTTTTTTAGTACAATACATATTTCTGACATCCTTATAGTCATCCTCCTCAGTGTATTTTTAGTTGTCTTGGATATTGTTAAAACAGCGTTTACTGCTAATTTTATCTTTAATGACTCATGTCATTAAAGATGATCACTACTCGCATTTTTTTAAAAATATCTTCCGTAGAGGTTACCTGTTGAATGGACATGCTAGGTTCATCACGTGGCTGCATTAGGATGGTGGTACCACATGTTTCTGGTTGTAAACAGCACAGCACTATCATTTTTCAAGGCAGCATGGCACAGGAGCTGGAAGGTTTAAGAACTTCAAAATCCTGTATCTTGGTTCCACAATAAAAAAAGATGCAAAGAAAAAAAGGGTAGCTGGATATTTTTGCCAGACGAACATTATTGCTGAAAAAAGCGATATGGTGACTAAAAAATACTGCTGCTTTAAAGCGCTACTAATGGTTCAAAGAAAACTTCAAAAAACATAATAATTAGGTACAATTCTGCTTGCATTCCATTTATATTTTATATATGTCTCCTTCTCATAATTTATTACTAAAGATAGGTGCACGGATATGTGACTGCTGCCCCTTACAGTTCATTTTGAGTTTATCTGCCTCTATAGCTTATTCTCTACTTCAAGCCACAATCCTCTGTTGTGACATCACAATCTGTTGCCATGGAAGTAACTGCCATTTCACAAGCAGTGCTCTGTGGCTTCAGGTAGGGAGAACGGAGCAGGAATAGACAAACTCTTAAGGAGCAAAGCTCCTGTTTTAATACAAATGATCTCACTACTAAATAACAGGGAGGAGAAATACACAACCAATGGGAAATACAAGCTGGACAGTGCCTAAATATTATGTTTTGTTAAAGTTTCCTGAACGTGTCACTAGCTCTTTAATAATAAAAAGGCCACTCTCCTGAGACATCAACTGTTTACTACTACCACTTCTGTTTAAGAGCAGGATGCATAGCAGGACCAAGCATTCCTGGTTTTAATTAGAATCAGTTTTTTTTCATTTTTTAACAGTGAGGAGAACCTAGTTAAGATGCAACATCTCATTTGCAGTGGGGTCCTGCTTATACACATTTCTGCAGGTAGAAGAACAGGAACACTGATAGGGTGAGTGATTTGCATAAGGTCCCACAGCTAGTACTGTATTTGGCTCTACTAGGGCTGAACCTGTGATCTCCCAGTTCCCAAGCTGGCACTCTATCCACTACATCACACTGCTTTATGACTTTTTTCAGTATGCCCCAGTTGTGAGTTCCAAAAAGTTATCCATGTATTGTAAAATAATGTTTTTATTAAGAATTTGTATCTCATAGAAACACAGTTTTTGCCAGCAGAAAGGGACTGGGTGGCTTATCTAGTCTGCCTCATTTATATTTTAATACCGCTGCTGAGACCATTCTTACAACTGTAAGAGTCATCTCATGCGCATTCTTAGGGTATGAGAACTGTGAATCAAAGGTGAGCAGTCCTAATACTGTATGAATGTAAGTGAGACCAATCTTACACTGTAAGGGTGCTCTTGGTGGCAGTATCAATATATCACTGATCGAGCTCACTCAGTAATACATTAATTAAAAAAAAAACTTTACCAGAACATACCTGTTTTCAGGGCAGCAGCTCATGATATACTCGTCACAAAATACGAGTGCCTCATGCGCAGAGGAAAGGAGCGCTCTGATTGGTGGAGAGCATTCCTCGGACTCGCTCTATAAGTTCCTGCATATTCTGAATCCTCTGACCCTTTTTGTTCACCGACCTGCAGCTCTTCCTGAACCCACAGCAGTTTGTGGCTTCATTCACAGATGTGTTTTTGTTTTTTTGAGCCTGTGAATTTGAGTACGTTAACGCTTCACATATTTTCCCTAGAAATGACTTGTGTTTTCCTGTGGGATAAAATTGTCTAAATTACAAACGGCTAAAATGCAATTTAGATTTAAAAATAATTTTTAAAACACCCACCACAGTGAATGTTTCCCTCCCTTTGTCTCTTTCGGATGTTGACCCATGCTGGTCAAAATGTTGCATTCCTTTGCAGTCTGCCACAAGTCTAGAGGACGCAGTTTCAGCTAATTACTATGAATTTTAAAAACTGCTTTTTCCCTTCCCACACTTACTGCTGCATTTGCAACAAATACTTTGCTGACAGACAGGAATTTAGAATGTTTCCCCTTGAAAAGTTCAGTCCCTAATCTTCATCGTTATACACGTTCCTACAAATCCCACCTAGAAAAACAATGTTACCTACTGGAAGAGGTGCTCCCACTGTCTCTAACGCTGCAAGAAAATCTCTTTTAAAGGTCACTGCACTGATCCAGCGTACAATGGGCAGAAACTCCCTCGTAGGGTCACGGCCCGTCCTAATTCTCGCAGGACAGTCCTGGTTTGGGCAGCTGTGTCCCGCAAAAAAACATGGAAAATGCTACATGTCCTGACTTTATAGTAGAAAAATTCATGTTTTGATTTTCCTTTAAATGTTACAAAAAACTATAATACCTTAGCTAAAATATCTTAAAATGATAAGAAACACGAGAAACACCTAAAAAACTACAACACTTAGTCTTAATTCTGATTCTTTAGAGAATCAGATCTGTTGCATTGATGGAGGTTACATCTTGTCCTGCAAAAAAATCATGTTTCAGTAAGAAATGTCCCACTTTGGGCTTCTTAAAAGGTGATGACCATACTCTGTCACCATCCAAATATACTTCTAGTTGTGATAGTTTATTCAGGAAAGAAAATATTCATCCACCAGTATGGCCACTGAAGTTTTGTAGAAGACCTACTCCATCTGGGTGGTGGGTAACAGTGCTGGCTGATTGTTGGCTGATGCCCCTTCTTGTCGTGGCCGACGCCATCTTGGTGACCTCTGACCTGCTTAATACAGTCAGTCAGAGGGCTGAAAGCCCAAAGACAGCTCCTGAAGGCTTCTGGGAGAGGACTGGACTGAGCATTCTGGTGCCTTTTGATTGAACCAATAGGTTGTCAAGGTTCCTGAGTGACAGCCAGCTAAGTCCATGGGAGCAGACCCCCAGAATAGCCTACAAAGGCAAGGACTGAGTTGAAGGCTGGCAGATTTGCCAGAGATCTTGGTTGGTGAGCTGTACCTGTGCAAGAGAGATTTTGAGCTGTGCCAGTGTCAGACTGTGTATCAGAGTAATGAGTTGCTGCCAGTCCTGAGAAGGCAATAGCGGCAAACACATGCTAGCCAGCACAGTCACGAGGCTAAGAAAGCACAGAACAAGAAGCCATAGTCTAGAGCTTCTGGGCCTCACCCCGCAGCAAGCACTCTAGCCAGGTCTGGCAGCCAGGATGTGAGGGACTTCTCTAGGCCTCAGCTACTGGGGAAGCCAAAAGGTGGGAGCAGCCGAATCTCCAGGAGGAAATGAGAGCCACCAGACAGAGAGCGAGAGATGTCTGAACATGAAGCCCAGTGAGACGGAGACACCTCAAGTGGAGCTGTGATCCAGGGGACTGTCAAGCCAGGAGAAGCCCGCTGGCCAGGGGGAATCATGACGAGTATGTTGCAGGGCGGCCCTACTTCAGGGTGAACTTCCTTTTGTCTGAAAAGTTGGGAGTTTGTGTTAAAGTTGGCAATTTGGCTGGATACAAATACCCCCAATGCAGGCTCTGCTTGTGCCATTTTTGCAGTTGCTTGGCCTTTGGTGGGATATTACTTTGAGCATGTTACTCCTATTTTAAAATGTACCAATGCTAGCCATCCCACGGCAGCTTCATTGGGCTACACCAGTACAACACCTGGTCCCCAGGGACTGTTTAATGGAGAGTTCCCAGTAATCACATTAAAGACCTAGTACCAGGTGGATAAGGGTAGGAGCCTGCAGTACAGGAGAGCCATAGGGCAACTGCTTTCTGTCTGCGATTTGGAGAATTTAAGTCGGCCATGCCCAGGTTGGCTTGCCTAGTTACAGCCTAATGTGATGGCGGCAGACCTGACCCTCGCCAGGTGGGTGACTAGAGTGCCATGCCTATTTGTTGGACCTGTTGAAATCTTTTTCCCTTGTAATGCCAGTTGCCGGTTACTAACGTGTGTTCTTGCTATTTAAACCTGCTGTCATTATTGACTGCCTTAATACTGTGTCTTCTAATTGGGAGAAGTGTTGCATTCGCTGGAGATCTCTCGGAGCTGCGACCACAGTGGGGAGATGGGTTGGTACAGCATCCCGGTGGGGGGGTTGCGCTGTCACATCACTAGGCCCTTTTAAATCTTCTCTAGGTAGAGGCACCACCACTTCTGTCTCTAGCAGATACAAACCACCTCACTGCTGAGTGAGACAAGAACCCAGGAGCCACCAGAAACATCTCCAACAGCCCTGTGGTGTCCTGATTCTGTTATCAGCTGTCGAGCCCGCCCACCCTATAGGGGTCTTACAACGATATGATAAATTTTTTTGGCAAGTTACAAATATTGCTGCTTCAAATACAGTGCAAGAAAGACAGAGAAGGTTCAAAACAGGGAAATCGATTCAGAAAGGGTGATGCAGGGCTTGTGTCAAACCCAGTGTTTGATGCAGCTGCACCAGACACATTGCTGCAACTTGCACCTGATTCAAAAAGATTGCATGCATTTGCAACACTTTTCTCACGTTATGGTGGCTTGTGCCAAATAATTGGCACAAACACCATAGTAAGGTCCCAAGATTGCCACAAAGTTAGGCCAGCAAAAAGCTGGTCTAACTCGCGACAAGTGGTGCACAGGATTGTGAATCCCAATTGCTGGCCAGGAAATGGTACAAGCCCCACGGGACATATATTTGGTGCACATGGGACTTACGGCATTCCTGACACATTTCTGAATCAAGCACTGGAGGTTAAAGAGCCCAGCTCTATGATGCCGGTTTGACAACTAAGTTGTCGACCACCATCACAGCAGCAGATTTATGTTGACTGCAACTTGCGGTTGACATAAATCCAACTGGAGAACCCGGCTGTTTTTTCATCAGGGGACTTCCCCCCCCAAACCTGAGCCCCCCACACCCTGAGCCCCCTGCACTCCCCAATCTCAAAGATTCTAACTCCAAGCTGAAGTTGGATCGGGGAGGAGGTGCAGGACCAGGAGACAGAGTGCCGGGGTCTCAGGTGGACTATTACAGTGAAAACGTCGATGTTGTTGGCATCGACATTTGTGCTGTAATAGTGTCACTGTACGGGGGCATACCAAAGAGCCCAGACAACTTAAAGGAAACTTTGAAAAACAGCATCATTCAGCTCATGTTTCAAACATTGTCTGCATTTAGTGTCCACTGAGTCAAAAATAACAAAAAAAAAAGTGTCCCTGTCCGCTAGACTTCATCTGCTCTAGCTGTTTTTCTACACCTGTCATTGCACAATCCTCTGCTTGTGACATCATGGCTATTTCTGTGGCAACAGTTTGCAATGTCACAAGAAAACAGTTATGATGTTAAGGCAGATAAAGACTGGTGGGAAATTATCTGGTTGTCATGTTAACATGCAAAGTTATAAAGAAAATGGGAAGCTAACTTATTAAATGTAAAGAAGTGTCTAAAAATTATGCTTTTTCAAAGTTTTAACTCAGATGTCAGGAGCCCTTTAAGTAACTTGCTCAACATTACATGTGTGAGTGAGTGTCTGAATGTACAGTTTTCCTACACTGGAATATGGTTAGAGATGTTGTAACATTTTACTTGACCGGTGATGTTCCGGCAAAGTTGCGAAATTTGCCTTCATCAATAACTTCATGAATTGCCCACTTCGCCACTACGCACTGAGTTTTTCTGGGGAAATGGCACCTTTTCGGACAAAGTTAATGCCAGCGAAATTGCATAACTTATCCTGAAACAGTGCCACTTCACCTGCCAAAAAATTTGTGAAGTCGGCACTTTGCAAATTCGGCAAACTTCACCAATTATTTTGCGGAGCGAAGTTTGCCAACTTTGCACATCTTTAATTATGGTGGCTATGGTTTTCTCTGCTGCCTCTCAGCCTTCAGTCTCCAAGCTCACTACCATATTCAGTGTTCTTTGTAGATCTGCCCTGCCATGCCTCCCTTACACCCATCACTTTGCTACAGTAGTTACTAGGGCTGTGCGTGGACGGAAATTATTTCCAGAATACCCACTAATAATGGACTTCCCAAATGTTCAGGAACAATTCCTGAATAGCCCACTATTCATGATAGTCTGTGTTTAACTTTACATTTTTTAAAAAATACCTTTAAAATCTTTTCCCCCACCCACCTCGCTCTTTTACAGCACTCCTGAGACTTACAGTAGTACAGCTTGTAAACTGTTAGCACCTGGCACTATGTCAGGACTTTGTGTCTTTCAAATGCTACCCCTCATTCCAGCCCAACTCACCCCCCCTCCCATTCTTCCAAATGTAGCAATCATATTTCAGCCCTCCCTTGACCCCTTAACTGGACTGGTGGGGGGTAGTATATCAACTGTTTTTTTATTTTCTTCCCAGCTAGTTTCAAGTTGTCATCTCCTCCCACCGCACCCCTCACCAGCCCGCACTGTATGCTGCCTCTTAGTAATTAAGCAATAAGGCATGACAAGGTGTGTGTTATCGTGTAATAACGTCACTCCTGGGGTGTGTTGAAGCATGAGGCGGAGCCGAGTGCTTCCACCACCCCAGGTGTGACGTTATTGCATAACACACACCTTGGAGAGCCTTATTGCAATTATACAATGGCTCGATGTTATAGAAAACAAAAATTAAAATTAAAATGTTTTTAGTAGATTTTTAGTGAGGCAGTATATCTTTGCTTCTGAAAAAAAAAATGGTCCATACAATCCACACAGTGATGTTATACTGTAATATCATCACTGTCTCAAGCACACACTGACCAATCAGAGTCCAGGAAATTTTCTTGCCATTGTATAATTTCTCATACAGCTCTATGTGTGGCATGGTTAACAGCAGAGATTGCCCAGGCAAGCTGGAAGGATAGGAGGAGGATTTCTCATGGTACGGTAAGGCAAGCTTTACTTATAAAGCCCCCTTTCCCGAGGGCTCAGGGCGCTGTACATACAGGATACCTCATATAAGGTACATAAAACAACAATGATTAACCACAAGCATCACTAGCTGGGGAATGCTTGTTCAAATAAATACATTTTCAGAGAGGCTTTAAAGGCCTCCACTGGGTGGGCCATGTGAATGCTCCTAGGAAGTGAGTTCCGCAGCATTGAAACCACCACTCCAAAAGCTCTGTCCCTGGATTGTGTCAGGTGGCAAGAGGGGGGACGATAAGCAAGCTGGCATTGGTGGAGTGGAGTGGTCACACTGGGAGATAAGGAACCAGCAGATCTTTCAAGTAGTCAGGTCCCAATCCAGGAAGGACCCTACATATCACAAACTTGATGCACCATCGCATAAGCAGCCAGCACAGTGCACACAGCACCAGCATGATGTGGTTACTCCAAGAAGATGCCGATGCCAGCGGGCTGCAGTATTCTGGACCAGCTGCAGGCATCGCATCAAACCTCCAGACAACCCTAAAAACAATCGTCACCAGGTCAGCAGAAGCCAAATGCAGTTTGAGCCTGGCGATGTTTCAAAGATGGTAAAAGCCAGATCGGACCACCACCAACACCTGTTGTTCTAAGGTCAGCCCGCAGTCCAAAATGACCCCAAGATTCTTAAACGCATCAACTGCTACAAGAGATTGGCCACCCAATGAAGGGAGGGCCGCTGCACCTCCCATGCCACTGAGCACCATGGGTCCACAACAAGTCTGTGAAAACAAATACCAAAGAGTTAATATCCATGCAGACAAAACACCAACACAGGAAATCGCGGGTCACAAATGCCGCTCACAGTAACAACAGTGTTGCAGTTTGGTGGGGGGGGGTTTACTATTCCTACTCTGGGGAGGGAAGTTGGGGGCAATTTACTATTCTAAGTCTGGGGGGAGGCGACTCGGGGGAGGGAGAATTGGGGGGGATTTGCTACAATATGCTGTAATGTTCATTTCACTGTCTTCACCCCCGCTATTTCCATGGTGCGCATTTCACTGCACTATTATTCCAGGGAGGTATCGGCGGTATACTAAGCACCACTGTCCCCGCTCACTCGATCATCATGACCTCTGTCTTTACTGGGTTGAGACATAGCCAGCTGGAGGCCATCCAGTCGCTTATCTCGGGAAGACATTGTGTCTGCACTGAGGCTGCAAAATCCCCACCAGGGGAACAAGACACATACAGCTGAGTATCATCTGCATAACAGTGAAACTCAACACCGTACCGTCTGGAGATCTCCCCCAAGGGCAACATGTACTCCGAGAACAACACGGGGCAAGGATCAAAATAACCAAAGAAACAACTGGAATAAAAACTGTGAACAGCATTACATTTTTTAAGGTCTTTATCTGTGTAAGGAGGTACTGTGTAAAGGAGTTACCACTAAAAATGTTGACCTATAATTTTGAATTTTATTTTAGATTGCCCCCTATGTCCTGACTTGTACAATACCCTTTTTTTCCATATCTTGAGTCTGCTTTGCCGCTTTTGTGTACAGCTGAAATTATAAAACAGAGCACTCCTTTTAATATGGCACAGACCAGGTTTTCATCAGGATCCTCTGTTGTTTCTGAACACCCATTGTTTAATTTCCTCGTGGTATAATTAACTAGCATGCAGCAGATACTGCTCCCTAACCTTGTGGGACACCAGGTGTACAAAAACAGCTGAGACTACTGATGAAAACTTGGTTCAGCTGTATTAAAAGGTACCCTCCTTTTATTATTTCAAATGTGAAAAAAAAGTGGTAAAACAAACTCAAAATGGGGAAAGAGGGACACCGTACAAGTCAGGAGGTAAGTGGCAATCTAAAATAGAATAAGAAAGTATGGGTCAAAACTTTCACTGCTGCTTTAATATGGACGAGACAAGAGTTCTACTTTTTAGGGCCTTGTTGAAGGCTTTTGGTGAGTAAAGCTGGCAGCCATGTTTGTGATAGCAGTCAGGGATGAGTGAAGTGACTCATGAATTCTGTATGTAACTGGCCCAAATTCCAAATCCCACCGCCGGAACTTGTTTCATCTTGTGCATTAACATATGGGTCTAGGAACTTATTTAGCCAATAAAGAAGCAGGAAATTTCCAACCCATCTTAAAACCTTGGTGAATCTAATCCTGGGGTCTCTTGAGATACGAGGGGTAGGCAAGTGTCATATGCCCCATATGGCTAGATTAACAATGGGAACCCAACCTTTGTAGATCCTTCAAGAGCTCCTGACACAGTTCAGACAACTTTGAAAAAATGTAAAACAGTACTCAGGCATAACTGTAGCTTATATTTCATATTTTCTTCTGTAATTCTCATGCTTATTTCCTTATTACTAAGGGTATTTGCATGAATACAGTATCTCTGCCTTTTAGCTCTGGCTGACTGCCTTCACATGACATCATAATTCTGTTTATGACATTCAAATATGTTGCTGTAGAGATAATTATGATGTCATAAACAGGAGATTGTGGTATCATGTGTAGAGAAGCAGCCAGAGTTGATAGTCTAGGAGAAGGGATCTTGTTTTCATGCAACTATTCTCAGTAATAAAGAAAACAGAAACTTAATTACTGAAAATAAATAAATTAATAAAGAAATTAGGATGGAGCTGAATATAAATCTTACTTTTTTCAAAGTTTTCCTAACGCTGTCAGGGTCTCTTTAATGCTGTTATAAAACTAAATAGTCGTATTTTTTTAACTGGTTGTTTTAATTCTTACAATTATTTTATAGTATATAGATAGGCCCTATTGTGTATAGATTTCCATACACAGCATTTTCTTGTTGCAGGACAGTCCAGATGTCATGAAAATGTGCTCTACTACCTTTCTGATGCTATTATATTACAACAACTTTTCACCTTTAAAGCTCACACCTACCATATTTTCCTCAAGCCATCTTTTCAGATTTACTTCTTTTTTATATTCTTTCATTTGCTCCCTTCCACCAGCTAACCACCTTCTTCATTGTCCACATCCTTAGCCCCATCAATCACCTACTCTGGGACTTACCCTGCTCCAGTCTTCTGTCCCTTATGCTTGCCCCCCATGGCAAGGCTCTTTCATCAGGGTCTGTGAGAGCTACAGACCCCTTGAGGCAACTCAAGCCAGTGTTCTCTGGAGCAGCGCCGCAGTGGGCAGTGCGAGGCCTGCTGGAGGAGTGGAGGTGTCATCATGCTTGGTGGGGGCCAATTTCTTTGTTCTCCATGCATCTGAGATGATGACATGCTGGGAGAGCCTAGGTGTGTGTACAAACAGAGCATGCATGTCACTCTGACTCCCGGCCTGCATCTCTCCTTCCCTGGTGCCCTCATCTGCACTGTCATCTGTGGCCACCCAGGTGGCAGTATACCAGCAAGGGCAGTGATCTGTCCTCCCCAGAGGAGGAGGAGGAGAGTGTCCGCTGGGGTGCTCAGTCTTCCTCCCCCCGGAAGGTCCCAGACATTTCAAATCGACATCAGCAGGTGCCACTCAAAATGCTGTTTTGCTTCACTATACAAATTATTTTCATAGCATTTATGAACAAGGGATAGGCCAACGCCCCTCAAGTCTGTCCGCCGCCAGCTCAGCTGATGAGGTTACTGTTGTTATCCATGTATGTATCTAACATATTTTTTTAAAGCTGAGAAGAGAGTTTCTTTCTACCACCTCACTCGGTAATCTGTTCCAAGCTTCAACCACCTTTAGGTGAACCAGTACCCTCTTTTTCCTGTCTTGTACAACTTCCCCTTCAGCTGATATTTCTGTCCTCTTAAGATTGTATCACATTCCTTCTTTTGAATGCATTAGTTGGGTCAAGTAGTATTTTATTGTTCTTCCTTAACATTAAAAATGATGGACATTACAATGATACAAATAAGTTACAAAAATAAAAACACAACATGCTGTATGCATAAATAAATAGACAAAGATAAATGTGCAATGTTATCTGTTATGAGCAGGAAGAATTTAATAAAATATAATAGGTTAGACTTGGGGTCCAAGGAGAACGCTTTCTTTTGGACTTTATCACATAGATAAGAAATTTGGAAATTAATTCAGTGTCGTCTTTGGTTGCGGGATGTAGAAGACTGAATAAAGGATAATAATCCATGTTGGCATGTCTTATTAAAAAGTTTTTTATACGTGAAGAATTATATAGGGGGCATTGTATTACTATGTGATAAAGGGTTTCCTGGAACCCCCCGTCACACCTGCAGTAACCCTGATGTGATCCTTCGGAGACTGGTTTGTTAAAATAGGCATAATTGGAAGCAAGAATGCCTAGTCTAGCCCAAGTAATGGCTTTCTTAGTATTGGGGGCCAGGGGTAGATTTAAATAGTCTTCCAAAGAAGAGTCAACTTTGTTTCTGCTAAACCAAGAGGCTTGTTTCTGAGCTCTTACTTGCTCCATTTGTTTAGACTGCACATCATTGGGTTCTTCACTGTAATCTTCAGCCCAGCTGATGTCACTGGGCTCTGGAACTGTTCAGTAATTAAAGAAAATGAATACTGGGCAGGAAAAAGATTGCATTACTATGGGGCCCTAAATACGGGGGAAAAATATTTCAAAACAAATACGCAAAACAATGCACTAGTGTGATTATCAGTGATTAAACAGACATCACACATTCTCATATTTAATATATTAAAAAAGACAAAAAAAGTGGTTTAGGTTCCCTTTAAAGCCACAAGATTGTCCAGAAAATGATCCTCCCAGTTTTAAACTACAGAGATGTAGAAACAGTGTTGCCTCCAGGACTTCCCTTGCCAGACTGGACACTCTGTTCCACTCTTTCTGTTGCTTCATTCTTGGCTGCCCCCCTCGCATCCATCACTGTACTCTCTAGCAGTCTCCCTCTCTCTTTCCCTTCTCTTGAGGGCAGATGCCTGGCCCACTGTACTGGTTTCTTGGGCAAATTCTGGTTCTGGTCTGTCCCTCCTTATCTCTCCTCTTCTTCTCTCCACCCCCCACCATCTCTCTTCCTTCATAGCATTGATTCTCATTCCCTAGTTATTCCTTCTCGGTCTACCTTGGCCGGGCAGGCTGCTTTCTCCCACCATTTCCCTGATCTACGGAATACCCTCCCGTCCCCTATTCATCATGTGTCCTCTCCAAGGCCCCTACATGCCCTTCTGCTTGACTATATTGCCCCTTCTTGCACTTGCTCCTGACCCTCTTCTGCTTAATTCCCCCCTTTCTCTACCTGTCTTATCTTCTTCCCCCTTCCACCCACCCCTCCCCATTTTGACCACCCTCTACATTCTGTCTCCCACCACTCTTCCCTCTCTATTCCCCATGGCCTCTGTCCCTGTCTGTGTGGTAAACTGCATTTGCAGCCGATGTAATGCTGTCTCCTAGGAGAATTGCTGAACTCTACCGTGCACTTAATTGAAACACATTTTGTCATGCTCCTCCTCTCCTCTTGTGTGGGATTAATTTTTATCAAATATTAAGCTCACTTGCTATAAGTCCTTGCCACTGTAAATTTGTAACCAGCTTAATCGTATGTCATTTTTACGGTTCTGTGCACATAACGTTTCGTTATGTGTTCCAGTCTCCTCCCCCCAGGATACATCTGACACTAGTGGTCCCTGCTCAGTATGACTTTCCTGGGAAAACTCTTGAAATAAATAAATACACAGATAACTAAAGCAGCAGTCCAATGAAACTAGGCAAAAAAATTGACCCTACCTTTTTATCAGTACAAAAATTTCCAGCCCTCTGCCAGTTTTACTTGGTGGTAAAAAAATCTTGGTTCCACCAAAATTTGAGTATTTTATAAATGTTTAATTTAGTTTTTTTCACAAGAAAAAAAGGTGTCCAGCACATTAGACCTGGTAAGTGTTATGATCAAGAAAATAAAAGAAATTCATGGAGCACAGCATGTGAGGTACCCAAAATGTAGATTTGACGGGTTATGCAAACATTTTTATTAACAGTAGCTCAAACTGGCTTTTTGGGGGGAAAAAAGTTTTCATTGCACTGCTGCTTTAAATCACTTTATTACTATGTAACAAGCTTATATCTTATCTGTACTCTGTTTCATCATAATGGCTGACTAGCACTTTTTATTTTGTGGAATTTATTTCCTCTGGAGTGGTACAAAGTTATATATACTGGGCCCCATATTCCAACACATCTGATAGTGTCATGTAAGGGACAGTGCAGCATGCTAATTAGCATACGGATGTTCTGCAGGTATATTAGTACATGCGTAGTGTCCCTGGTCAGCGCGCACTGCATGTACGATTATGGGCTGTGGTAGCGCTACATAAAAGTGCAGAAGCACAGGACACTATAGTCCCCTGGTATCAACAGACACCCAAGAGCAAAGGGGGAACAGTGCACCCCAAACAGGCTAGCACCTTAGCTGCTGGCTGCCATATTCTAATGCCATCATTCTAATGACCACATAGGGGATACAAAGAGCTACGAGGGCATCTGCATGTCATTGTGTGGCCATTAGCAGCTCCACACAATGTCTCCATGCTATTGCATAGTCATAGGCATTGCAAGAAGAGGCATTCGGTGCCCTCTCCTGCTGCGGAACCATATGCCTGTCGTAATGATGTGAACATATAATTCCTGGTAGTCTGGTGGCTCTCCTCTCCCTCACTTGATCCCTGATGGCATAGTTAATACATACCTGGTACTTTAGTGGCACTCCCTCCCTCACCTGATCCCTGACTGCATGCTTGACACATACCTGGTAGTCCGGAGTTATCCCCCTCCCTCACCTGATCCCTGATGGCATGTTTGGCATTTACCTGGTAGTCCGGTGGTATCCTCCTCCCTCACCTGATCCCTGATGGCATGTTTGGCATTTACCTGGTAGTCTATTGGTGCCCCCCTTCCTCACCTGATCCCTGATGGCATGTTTGGCATTTACCTGGTAGTCCGGTGGTATCCTCCTCCCTCACCTGATCCCTGATGGCATGTTTGGCATTTACCTGGTAGTCCGGTGGTATCCTCCTCCCTCACCTGATCCCTGATGGCATGTTTGGCATTTACCTGGTAGTCCGGTGGTATCCTCCTCCCTCACCTGATCCCTGATGGCATGTTTGGCATTTACCTGGTAGTCCGGTGGTATCCTCCTCCCTCACCTGATCCCTGACGGCATGTTTGGCATTTACCTGGTAGTCTATTGGTGCCCCCCTTCCTCACCCGATTTCCATCTGCTTTATAGTTAGTTGTGACTTATGTAGGTCACAAAAAAGGGAGTTACATTCAGAAAGATAGGAAGTGACGCAGGCAAGAATAAGGATTTCAGAAGAGAAGGGAAGGGTTAGCAAAGACTTTGGGGGGCAGTCCTGAAGACATTTGAAATGTCATGTGAGACAGAAAGGCCCAAGAAGGTCGGGAAGCAGAAGGGTCAAACTTGAGAACAGAGCTGATGAGGGTGATTGATGGGGCAGTGGTAGCTGACTAAGTACAGAGGCAGAAGGGCAGACTGGCAGATCATTAGATAAAGGGCTAAAAGAAATTCTTGCCTCTCTAGAAACTGAAAAAAACCCAGCATCTGTAAAGTTTTCCAATCTGGCTGCAAGGCATGTTTTCTCTGTGTTCTTTCCCATGGCACATGTGCCAACGCTGTCACCAAACACAATAAATGGCTGCTAATGAAATTAACATTTGAAAAGACTGGGACTCACTGTAATATAAATCTGCC
The DNA here is from genome assembly GCA_016271365.2 of Neoceratodus forsteri. Taxonomy (NCBI): domain Eukaryota; kingdom Metazoa; phylum Chordata; order Ceratodontiformes; family Ceratodontidae; genus Neoceratodus; species Neoceratodus forsteri. The sequence goes on from JADMNL010000033.1 coordinate 62,389,364, forward strand.
AAACGATTGGCTGCGTTGTTTCAGAAATCCTGCAACTCCCCCCCCCCCGCACACACAGCCTGCTCACGCATGTGCTCTGCAGTGCTGCTAGAAATGTACCAAGTGTGGAAACAAGACTACAAATCACAGGAGAGCAGAGCAATACAGGCACCTCTCTCTCTCTCTCTCTCTCTCCCCCCCTCCCTCTGCCCCCCCGCCCCCTCTCTCTCTCTCTCTCTCTTTCTCTCTGTCTCTCACACTTTGTCAGTTTTGTGCTGTTAGGGCACATTTACAGAGAACAGCCCTTCCTCACTTTGCTCCTTTTGCTCGGAAGTGAGTCAGATTTTGATTTTCATTTCCAGAACCAAGTTCTATCAGATCTCCTGCCCCCAACCATTTCCACCTCTCTCTCTCTCTCTCTCTCTCTCTCACTCAGTCAGTAGTGAAAGCATGTTTCTTTGTGACAGTACTCTGTGCACACCAGCACCAATGGAGGGTAGCATGGTACACTCTTGCAGTCTCAAATCACCACTCTCACAGCATGTGTTCCAGCTACACGGCCAGCTGAAGTCACCTGGAGGCAGTAGAGCAGCAGAGTGGGCAGCCCTCCCTACCTGGAGAAAAGTGTCACTATGAGATCCTCAGTCTTCCTTCAGCCCCCACTCAGGGTGACCCAGGATCATGGGCACAAACTTGGGTTGCCAGTGTTAGGAGTCAGGTCTCATTCTTGACTCCACTTTGGGAAGGGGTGGTGAGTTGGGAAAAAATTATTCATAGCTCCCCCTCCCCATGGGTTACTGTGCCCTTAAGACTCCTATTGCATGCTAGACATCAAAGGCATTCATCACTGGAGCAGCAATGTAGTGGAAACACTTGGACTGAGAATCACCCAGTCTGCCCACTGGCCACCCCAGATGTGAAACAGCACCCGTACATTACTGTCTCGGGGTGTGATCCGGTGTTTGGGCCACCTAGTGTGTGTAAATCAGGACCTTTGTGAAGACTACTTTTGACAAAACAGCAACCATGCTGCCACCCTTTGACCAACCCTGACATGGCGACAGGGATGAGGGGCACTGAACTAGCCAGTTGTGATTGCTTTTCCTGTTCCAGGAGCCACAGGGGCTAATGGACTACAGATGGGCGTAATTAATTCAGAATTGTTTGCAACAGCCAGTCACCTGGTGTGCAGCAGATCTTGATAACTGCCCATCCTGACTTGCAGCCCAAATGGACTGATTGGTTTGACATTGCCCCTGTAAGGTGCAATGGCTGAGCTGTCTTCAAGGCAGATCTGGGAGAGATTTCACTGGAGTAGGATCACTGTCTGGGACCCGAGAGTTGTGCTGCAGCAGACTGCTCAACCGCTACTGACAAACTGAAGGGGCAAGTAAAGTCAGTGTGTGAGACAAGGGAGATATTCTCATGCTAGGCAGCACTCTATTTGATGCTAAGCATTGCCAGAACAGAGCTGGAGAGAGACAGAGAGGTGAACTGCAGCCCGTGTCTTTTTTTTTTTTTTTACCAATTATTTTACCAGGTGAGACACACTAAGCTGAAAGCTTGTTTGCAGGTGCAATCTGGGAGCACGAGGAAGTTAAGTGACTTGCTCAAGTTCACACAATATGCACCTAGGGGGCTGTGGGATTCAAACCCAGATCTCCAGATTTGCAGCTCAGAGCCTTAACCCACTGCGCCATACTGCCTCCTCAGGATCCACCAGTGGGTAGGGTACCATAGACCCATACCAGGCTATCGATACCTAGCGGGTCTGGATGCCTCGGCATGGGGAGGTCGTTGAGGATTCAGTGGAGTTTGACTGACTGGAGGGTAGATGCACCTCTGATTTGTATCACCAGAGCTGATGCACAGTGTGAGACTGAATGAGCGTGAAAGTGCGAGAACCACAGAGATCAGCCAGCCATCTCAGTGCAAACAGCACCAGCAGCAACAACTGACCTCTGTTCATTGAAGGAGATTCCAGCCAGTGGAACCATGAGTGAGATCAAGGCTTGGTTGTGCATCTGAGGAACTGCCTGATAACTGGGAACTATTTGGTGGGATTATGCCCATCAGGTGGGAGTTACAAATACCCCATTTGAGGTTTGGATTCAACCATTTTGTGCAGTGGGAGAATGGCAGGGAAAAAAACATGTGAGGAGTGACTACACAGCCTTCCCTTAATATGTACTCACTGAAAAGTAGAAGAAAGCGTGGAGATGCAATTTAAACATTCATGTTTCTTTGGGGTTTTCATAGGTTAGACTGCCAACAGCTGTTCAGGCAACATGATGGGTCCACAATTAGGGGGAATGGGCACAAGCTGGTGGGGGGGGGGATTCAGGATGGACGTGAAGAAGAATTTTGTCCCGGACAGAGTGCTGACTGCCCAGGGAGGTGGTAGAATTGAAATCCATGACAGGCTTGAAGATAGCGTAAAAGAGGTACAAGAGGCTGGTCACAAATAGTGGGGAAGGGGATCAGGGAGCCTATGACAGCGAGAACAGCTGAGTCCACTTAGTGTTAGGCTAAGGAGACACTAGGTAGGAATAGAATAGACTGGGTGGACCTCAGTCTTCTGTAAAATGTTCTCTGTTTCTATGTAATTGCATGGCCTTTGGGTTTGGTGTCGAACTGTGTTTACTGAACATTGCTGCTACTACATTTAAAGATACCAACGCTGGCCAATCACATGTGACAGCAGCAGGCGTTTACTGATTCTGCATCTGGGTACCCAGAAACTCCATAAACATTTAAACTGGAGAATCACACTAGTACTAGTGGGGAGAAGGTAGTCCCTCCAGTATAGGAGAGCCATATCAATAGGGTATTCTTTACTGTGGTGTGTGGGTGGTTTGCGTACAAGGGCAGTCCGGGGCCGGGGGGGGGGCACAGTTTTGGATACAGACCAGAAAAATGTTTGTTTTGGCTGTGCCTGCTCAGGGCATGTAAAGAAAAAGCAGCCACCATTATTGATATGATATTTTATGTCTGTATGTGGTGATATTGATTTATGTGTAATTGCTATGACTCCCGGGTCAGACTTGAAAAAGGGCTGTTTTGATCCAGTGTTCTCACCCGGTTAACAAATGATTAAATAAAAAAAATTGTGCTCTTCCTATGTAGGGTAACTGAAGACCAGCCCCTTGAAAACACCTACCTCATACTGCCAACTGACCCTTAATTTTCCCCTTTCGGGTTTGCAGTCCAAATAAAGCTCAGCTTGCTGTTTGTACTTTGTCTGCTGTGAGTTAAGTACATGCTTATTGGGGAGTGTGCAGCCATTGTGTGTCTGTCCACAGGCGGGGTGACTGCAGTGGGCAGAAGTGTAGGTACATTGTTCCAGAGGGTTGTACCAGCATTCCACTAGGCACAGTGTACTCTTCATCTGGGTGAAGACATCAGCCTACTGTTCTTCTCTCAGTGGATCAAACCCCCCTCACGCACCAAGGGAGACCTCACAAGCCCAAGAGCCACTGTGACATTAACGTTGCCTCGGTGGCAAGTAAGGTTGCTGGGTTCCGCACCAGAGGGCACCATCTTTCATTATGGCAATGGGAGATTTGGAATGAATAACCTCACTAGCCCAGTTGAGAAGCTCTGACTCCATAAGGGCCCCACCTCTTTACCACATCTCCTTTGGTCACTAGCGGAGAGCTCCCTGCCCCAGCAGGAAGGGGTCATCCCCCAGAAGTGTAGGGGAGGCCAGTGATGGTTCCCAAAGGGCAACAGTGATCCCTCCAGTGATGGAAGCTCAGGCCTGGGGAAACGGTTGCAGGAGAATCTCGCCTTTCCTAGCAAGGAGCTAGAGAGAGTAAAAGAAAATTCAGTTTTGCCCAAAATAAACCACAACACCAATGCAGAATTCACGCTGAATTTTAGCTCCATCTACCCACTTCATATGAGACCAGTCTGTGGAATAATGGCTGATGTCAGCATGGATCAGTTGGTAGCACACCTGCCTCTGGGCCAGAAGGTCATAGGTTTAGTCCTACAATGTGATTGGACTCATACCATCAATGCTAGCACCTGAGTTCAGTACGAGGGTATACTCGACTGCCATGGTGTGCAGTCCTTCAGATGAAATGTTAAGCTGAGGTCCAGTCTGCCTTTTGTGGGGCTTGTTTAGATGGATGTTAAAGATCCATAGCACTTCTCGAGAAGAGTAGGAAAAGTTACCAGTGTCCTTGCCAAATTTCCCCCCATTCACTAAAATACCACCAACAGCTTACTCTGGTTCAGTTTCAGTTGGCTTGCATCTGTATCCCCCTCCTTTTCCCATGGACAAGGCTAAACACAGGTAGTACTGCCTAGCCCTCAACAAAACTAAATAACAAAATAAATAAATAAATAAATAAATAATGTTAGCCAACCTGCTAGCGCAGCCATCAGCAGGGGCGGGGGCAGGAGGATCCAGCATCTCAACAGTTGCTCTACCACTCTAGGTTGGGGGTTCACTGATCCACTGCTCTGTCGCTACATGGGTGACCAAAGATAGTGGTCAGGGTATAACATCTGATGGGGAAGGTGGAGCAAACATCACAATTACCTGGGAGTGCCAGCATACCACCACCCAGTGACATGGCATGCTCTTGGTGGAAAGGCAGGAGTGAAAGGGGAAAAAAAAGGGAATGGACTGGGCAGATGAAGCCCCTGCCCGCTCACCACGCTCAGTGTCGAACTACATCCACAGCCTGCCGGGGGTGGATCTCCAGGATCTTCACCTCCACTGCGAGTGGCCAGATGGACTATGAGGAAGTAATGCCGAAGTGGCAGTAGGCATACTCGACTATTGGGGGTTATATCAAGGGGGTCAGCACAGCAGTGAGACATGGGTGGACCTCAGAGACCTTGCAGGTATGTGGAGCAGTTTCAGGCGAGAAGGCATCAGGGCTCGGCAAGGTGGTAGAAGGAGGTGCCAACCAGGCACCCAGGGGGACAAAATATGTTAAACAAATAAATAAATAATCTTATCCTTGCTTCTGGTCTATATATATATCCCAATCTATAAAGTAGATATATAATTTTAAACATATCAACTCAGTGCAGGCTGTAAGTGAGGAATAAGCACTTGGGTTTATATCAGTCAAGATGAGAGGATGCAAGTATGCAATCCTTTTTAGGAATGCTTTTTGTAGGACTGGAACATGGGGGTGGCAAAAGGGTATTAAACTGTCACCAAGGAGACTGTTGATGCAGTCTCTGGGCCTGTCACAAGCAGTTGCTTCTGCTACCCACCAGCTTGGCCACACACTCAATCTGTTTTTTCAGCTGGCTCTTGAAGTTCATAACCTCAAGATTGATCAGGTAGTCTGATCTGATCATTACACTGTGGAGTTCACATTTGGGGCCTCCCTTGAGAGTCCATCCCCTGCAGAAATGGTCAGCTATTGCCCTTTAAAGGGCTTGGACCCGGCGGGACTGTTGACGGTAGCTGATCTTTCTAGGGTTGACGCAGCATGTGTGATTGGCACCCAGGAGGCGGTCACTACCTATAACAGGGTGGTTTCCGATGCTCTTGATGCCATCACACCAGTCCGTTTACAACCCAGATCTTCGCTCATGAGATTCCCCTGGTTTGATGGGGATCTCAGAGTGTTGAAGATCAGGGGTCTGAAGTTGGAGGCGTCGCTGGTGGAAGACCCAGCTGGAGGCTGACAAGCTGGCCCTGCGTGCCCACTATAGTGAGTACCAGGAGGTAATTTCCCATAAGAAGGCAGAATTCCTGTCCATGGAAATTGCTGCGGGAAGGAACAGACCTTCTTAGCTGTTTCAAACTGTAGACAAGCTTTTACACCTGGCCTGTCTGCGGCCGAAAAAGCTTTATCAATCACTTTTTGTGAAGAGTTTGCTAAGTTCTTCTCCGACAGAGTGTCAGCCATCCGGTCGGGGATTCCACCAGTTAGGCTTTCACCTAGCAGTGGTTGGACTGTGGGGAATAGAGACTCTCCATCTATTTGGGAAGAGTTTAGGCCAGTTGAGGTGTCCAAAGTGACTAAGGTGATCGTAGAGCTAAAGCTCACAATCTGTGAACTGGACCGAGCTGCAACATGGTTCTTAATGGGATGTGTTGAGGTTGTTGGCCCGATGTTCAACAGGATTGTCAGGTGCTCGATTGTGGAGGGGGTTCTCCCAGTTGCCTTGAAAGATGCACTGATTAGGCCCCTCCTGAAGAAATTGTCCCTCGACCCTGATGTCCTGGCGAATTACCATCCTAACTCCAACTTGCCCTTTTTTGAGCAAGGTTGTTGAGAAGTTATTGGCTCAACAGCTCGAGGATCACCTGGTGTCCTCAGACATTTATGAGCCATTTCAGTCAGGTGTTAAGGCCAGACACAGCACAGAAACAGCTCTAGTGAGGGTACATAATGATCTGCTCAGGGCTAGAGATAGAGAAGACAGGTCAATTCTTGTACTCCTCGATCTCTCCTCAGCTTTTGACACTGTGGATCACGTTGTGTTACTGGATCGGCTCTGTGAATTTTGTGGACTTGCCGGTACTGTCATCAGGTGGTTTAAGTCCTATCTCTTAGACAGGGTGCAGCGGGTGGTGATGGGGAATTTCTCCTCCTCTCCAGTGCCTCTGTCTTGTGGAGTGCTACAGGGCTCGATCTTGTTGTTGATGTTGTTTGCAGTGTATATGCTGCCCCTATGTGAGATCATTTGACAATACAGCGTGGAGTTTCCCTGCTATGCAGATGACACCCAGCTGTATTTGTCATTTGCTCCCAGAACATCAGGAGCTGTTGACGTGCTTAACAGCTGACTGGCTAAAATCAATGACTGGATGGCTTTCAGCTGGCTGAAACTCAACTCAGCCAAGATGGAGGTGCTGGTGATCGAGCCAGGTCACGGGCATGATGGATTGCTGACCAGGGTGACTTCCAGTCTTGTGCTGGGATCTGATCTGTTGACAGTTTCCATGAGGGTGCAGAATCTGGGCATGACCCTTGACAATAGGCTGACTTTTGAAAATCAGGTATCATCTGTTGTCAGTAGTAGTTTTTACCATCTACAAAACATTGCCTGGATTAAGCCCCTCATTCCACCCAAGGGCCTGCCAACATTGGTACATGCCTTTGTCTCCTCCAGACTCGACTACTGTAATACTCTTTACTTCAGGGTCATGGGAGGGACCCTTCGCAGGCTGCAGCTAGTGCAGAATGTAGCGGTTCGGTTACTGACTGGCCTTTTTAGGCTTAGTCATGTGACTCCAGTCCTGCATGCTCTGCACTGGCTGCCAGTCAGGTGGAAGGTCCTTTTCAAGGTAGGGCTTCTCACCTACAAGGCCCTTAATGGACTGGGCCCTGGCTATCTGTCTGAGCTCCTAACACCGCTAACCTTTGCCCGTTCCCTCTGTGCCTCTTCGAGGGGTCTCCTGGCTGTTCCCAGGCACGGCTCAAGACTCTGGGGATCGTGCCAGTGTCTCTGGGCAATCCCTGTGGAACACTTTACCATCTGCAGTCCGGGAGGCCCCCTCGGTGGAGGCTTTTAAGCGGAGGCTGAAGGCACACCTTTTCAGCCTGGCGTTTAATGAATTCTGAATTTTATTATGTTGCCTGGTCCAATTAATTTGTTTTTACTTGCTTTATGTGCTAACTCTATCTATACTATTTTATATTTATCTTTTTAACATTTATTTTATTGTACTGTGAGGCGCTTAGAGCCCCCAGGATCGGGCGCCATACAAATAAATTTGCCTTGTCTTGTCTATGTGAGCCCCAAAAACCCACACTGGGGCTACCAACTGTGGGTATGGGGGCAAGCAGGTCCCTGGGGTGAGGAATTTTGCTCATGTGGAATTTATGCATCTCTTGCTGCATGGTGAAAGAGTGGAATTGGCATCATCTGTGATGCCCGAAGCTTGCTTCCCCTCCAGCTGATATGACCCAGTCATGATGGTGGGGGATAGAAGGTAGAAATTGGAAAAAATTGGGGGAGGGGGTCAGGGAGAATTTTTCTAATTGTTTTTAGCTGAGGGGTGAGCCGAGTGCTTCTGAAAAAGTCTCAGTGACCCTGTAAGCCCCCTGGTCATCTCTAAGTGTGGGACATAATTCCCCCCCCAAAAAAAAACTGCTGAATTTTGTCCCGAAGTGATCCCCTTCTATTTAAAGGCAGCATTCTGAAGTTCAGTATTTTTGTGTGCCACTTTCAGATGGCCAACATTTTTCGCTGTCTCTCATCTGCAAACCTTTTTTCAGTGGCTGATGGCTCCACAAGCACAGTATTTTTTAAGTCAATCTGCACAAAAACTGCTGCTTAAAAAATAGAGACAGATTATCCTTTCCATTCCTGATACTAATTTAAATCCAAATAGTTCGTGAACATTTTCATTTTTTAATCTTTCTATTTGTACATATTTGCATGTTAATTATATGCTAATCTCATATAAATCATACATTTATGTTTGAACTACTAGAACATTTGTTTATTACAGGGGGCTAATGCTGGTGCAAAATGTTAGTTAGACAGGTTCTAGGTGTTATTTTTCATTTTTTAGAATCAATTCCTCCCATCCCTACCATGGCAACTGTCAAAGATGCCCTATTTTTTAATTTATAATTTCTTTTCCCCTTCCTACTATACTTCTCGGTTAGCTCGGCCATCTTGCTTAGGCCACTTTTGCTCCCACTCTTTCCGTCCAGCCTATAATCACTCCTGCAACCTGCCATGCCAGACAGGGCCTGGGATGGGTGGAGTTGACCCTGGGAATGACCCAGGAATATTTGTCTACTGTGCCAGTGCTGGGGGGTGGAAGTTATGGGTCAGATTAGAGCAGTGGTCATAGGGTGGACTTCCAGAGGTAAAGTTTTCCCCTTTTTTCTGCAAGGTCCCTCCCACCTCCCCTACGATGATCTTTGTCTGCCACGTTGCTCACACTGGCCTGAAAGGGAGAAGCCAGCATCATGTTGTCAACCCATGATGTCAAGACTAATGATCAGAAACAAGGACTGCAGAGTGAGAGGCCTCAAGCTTCATCCCTTCCCCCCACCCAAGGGCTTGTGCATGTTCCCTCCACAGCATGGCCAAGACCCTGTTGCTCCGGAGCGTGAGTCTGAATTGGGACTGATCCTGGATCTCCACACTTAGAGTGAAGTGCACTGTCAGTCAACAACACCGAACCATCCAGATGCTGTCAACTTAAGCCTCTGTGCACACACTATGCTCAGGAACTACTCCAGATAGTGAATGAGGACATTTGTTTTTTTGAGATGAGCTACCACCCCCTCAGGCTAAGCTGAGACAGTTCAGTCTACTGTACTTGTGACGTGAACCAGTGAAAGAGACGAGAGCTTCAACAGTGAAAGGCAAGGCCTTAAACTTTCAGAGCTAATACCTAGGTGTGTAACACACTTTAGCTCTGGGGGCTGAAAATTACAGACCAGAGAAAAACATGTGGGAATGGCAGGCATTCCATCAATCAAAAGGCTCATCAACATTGACAGACAGCACAAGTCCCAGCTTTCACTGAAAGATGCCTCCTGTTGCAATCCCTACCACCAAACACCTGCACACACACACACACACACACACACACACACACACACACACACACACACACACACACACACTGGTACATCCAATACCCAGTCTTTTCGCTCAGGCAATCCCTCAACATAACTGCAATGGTGGCCGAGAGGTCGTACGTTTAAAAGTAGGCCTAACCCACATTAACTGCTGGGGCGTTTCTTGTTATTTTGTTGTAATTCTTTGGTAACTGGATAAGGCCCACTACGTGCAAGTGTCTATTTTCAGGGGTGACCCAGGGAGCACTGCGGAGGTTAAATGACTTACTCAGAGTCACACAATATACAACTGAAGGTTGTGGGACTCAAACCCAGGTCTGTTGAATGTACCAAACTCACTCATAACTCGTTACTCTAACCTCTAGGCTATACTGCCAGTTTCTGCATTCCTTAAAGGGGCTGCTAGAAGACTGAAGGCTCCCGGCAGCTTTTTTTAAACTCAAAGCTATGGAAATATATTACTTAGGTAGTTAGTTTTTGTCTACCAAGCAAGTGCACAGGACAAAAAAAATTGCCTATTTTCAGGCACAATCTGAGAAGTTACAGTGAGATATAAACATCAGAAAACAAGCTGTTTTTATTCGGTGAAATACCTGTTGCCCTTGTTGTATAGGAGGACTAACAGGAAATGTTAAGGGCTCTGGGCCCTATGGAGAGAAAAAAACACCATTGGTGTAAACCTCTGGGAACCCATGGCCACATGATCTGCCATTTCCGCTGAGGCATACTAATTCAGCTATGAGGTGCGCTCGTCGTGACACCTCCCTCCCCCAATGAATTAAATGCTGCACCCAGCTATGTGATTCATGAAAAATGATCCAACTTCAGTTTAACAGTTCCAGTGTTCCCTACTTGCACTGATCCTTTGGGAGGTTGATCCATAGGTTTACCGATCTCTGAGTGAAATTAATGCTTCTTTGCATCATCCATAATTCTACCCCCTCCTCTAATTTTACTACCCTGAACAAGCAGAAATTGTTTCCCATGATTCACCTAGTTCATTCCCTTCAACATTTTAAAAACTGAAATTATATCTCATTTTAGTTTTCTTCTTTGTAGAGAAAAACTACCGAGCCTGTCTAGGCATTCCTTGTTGCCTAACCTCTCTATCCCCTTAGTCATGATGACTTGCAGGGCCAGCCCACTGGCTCAAAGTTAGTGCTACCACTCCTGACACTGGCAATCCAGGATCAGGAGTGGACAAAAGTTGTTGGGGAACATCTGGGGGGGAGGAATCGAGTGTCTGACAGATTGCTGTACTCTCCCGGGGGAGGCTTACCAGCCCTGCCATCAACTACCACCAGATGGAGGCCTGGTTGTAGTGTAGGCAGGGGAGGCACTTAAGTGAGGAGCTGACAGACTGGCGTACTACGTGTGTGCCTCCATATGGCATGCACTACTGCCTGTCCACAGCAGGGCTGGGCAGGAACGAAGAAAGGCAGGAAAGGCGTGCACGCCAATGAAGCCCTGCACACCCCTCCCTGATGCTCACCACTACCTGGGTGCACTAGACTGGCATCTGGATTTGTGTGACAGGGGGACAGCCTTCCCCCTGTTGGCTCTGCCATGGGAGGGTAAGCGATGAAAGATGCTTGGTCTGGAGAGTTCTCGAGGGAGGTGGCAGCCGGTCAGGGAGTGCATGGACAGGACTGACAAGCCTGCCGGCATTTATTGATTGATTGACTGATTGATTGATTGATGTAGTTCAGAAATACCTTGGAGCTTGGAGCTTGTTTACAAAGGTTCCACGTCAAGAGACATAATACAAAATGGTCATAGGTTAAAGAGACAAGGAGTCAGGCACCTAACATAGGATACAAGCATGGACAAGACAGTTGAATAGTAAAGGGTAACAAGCAGTTGCAATTGTACATGTCCAAGAGGTAAGAAAAGCAGCCTTGTAGCCAGGCTTTGTCACATGAATTGGTTACTGTTCCTTTATTAATGGCAGTGCCAGTATTGGAAGGAAACTGGAAGGAAAGAAGGGCGTGGGAGAGGGAGAGCAAAGGTAAGAAGAGCCTGCATGTCGCAAGAAAAAAAGCTTTCTGAAAAGAAATCATGATGACTTACTGTTTTCAATTTATTTTTTAAATTTATTTATATCAAACATTTTTACTAGGAAAAGTCTACTGAGCTGGTATCAGCTTGTTTCCAGATATGTCATTGGGGGGGTGGGGGAATGAGGAACAGTACAGTGCCATGCTGTGCCACTGACTCTGTATTATTTAGACTTCCTGTTCCAGTTTTGCATGGAATTTATTTATGCAGGATGCAAAGATTTAGCCATCCATACTCAAGTCAGAACTCCTGCCTACCTCAAACACCTCTTCATCCAGTAACCGAGTGCCAAATACAGTCACGCCAGCAGTGCTGATAACGGGATTATCGCCACGAGCAAGGGGGTGGGCTTGCTGTTTGCTGCAGTCTAGAATCAAGGTTGCGTTCTTTCCTTCCACACTGATTGCCACTCGGTGCCACCTGCAGAAAAAAAATCAAAGTCAGGTCCAGAAAACAAAAAAAAGAAAAAAAGTAGTTTTTTAGACTGGCAGCCAAGGATTTGGTTAATATATTTTATGGCGGAAGTCACAAACTTCCATGAGGCCAAATTTGGAAGCCAGTCCACTGTTTTTGAAGTCAAAATATATCCCAAATCCTAAACTGTGGAAATCAATATTATAGGAGAGACCATTTTGGAAGTTACTATAAACATTATTGTTAGAATACCCTTTCTTTTTGGGGGGGAAACATTTTGACTTCCACGCGTGTCACCTATGGATATGAACATACGAATCTGCCAGCAGAAACAGGCCTTATGGTCTATCAAAATAGTCTGCTTGAATGCGTAGCTAGCACCCTTATATTGCAGCTGCCCCCCTCCTCTCCCCCCTCACCTTTACCCCCCCATCCCATGCCCTTTTAAAACTGCCCACTGTGCTACAGGAAAACACCTCTTCGGGTAGAGTGTTCCATTTTTCCACCACCCTCTCTGTGAAAAAATGCCTCCTCATCTCTCTCCGATATCTTCCACCCTCCAAACTGAGACCATGCCCTCTGCTGTCCCTTCCTCTCCTCAGCTTAAATATCCCTTCTGTGCCCATTTTGTTAATACCCTTCAAATATTTGAAGGTCTCAATCATACCTCCCCCCAAATCCCTCCTCTCTTCCAGTGTGTACGTATTTAACTCGGTCAGCCTGTCCTCATAGGTTTTGTCCTCCAGCCCCTGGATCATCTTAGTTGCCCTACGCTGCACCCCCTCCAGCAATCTGATATCCTTCCTCAGAAAGGGACGCCAGTACTGCATGCAGTACACTGAATGTGGCCTGACTAGTGACCCGTACAGCGGCAGGATCACATCCCTATTTCTGGATGAGATTCCTCTCTCAATACACCCAGCATCTTGTTGGCCTTAGCTGCCACCTTCCTGCACTGAGCTGAGTTGTTCATGTCACCCGTTATGATCACCCCTAGGTCCTTCTCCTCCTCTGTGACCTCTATCTGAACCCCTCCCAACTGATAGCTCCTCCTTGGGTTCCTTGCTCTGAAGTGCATAACATTGTACGTCTTCACACTGAAGCTCAATTGCCTCTTTTCTGACCACTCCTCCAGTTTGATCAGGTTCTCCTGTAGCCCCTACCACCCCTCTATGTTGTACACCACTGCTCCTATCTTGGTATCATCTGCGAACAGACTGATCTTGCTCCTAACGTCATGTGAGATATCTGATATGAATAAACCAAACAACACCGGACCCAGGACTGAGCCCTGCAGCACCCCGCTTGTCACCACCCTTGGGGAAGAGAGTGCCCCCACCACCACCTGTTGCTACCTCCCCTTCAGCCAGTTCACAATCCAGTTTACCATCTTTGTCCCTGCCCCCACATATTGCAACTTACCCCCCGGCCTCCCATGAGGCACTGAGTCAAAGCCCTTGCTGAAGTCTAAATACAGCACATCCACTGCATGGCCTTTATCCAGTTCCCTCATTACCCAGTCGTAGTATTCAATTAGGTTGTCACCTCATTTTCTTTGTTTTGTTTTGAGAATCAAATGCTTCTTCCCCCTTTATTTGGGAAGTTTTTACCTCATTCATGGATCTCATATACAGAGCTGGCCTAAGTACAGAGCAAACTGTGCATTTGCACAGGGTCCCGGGAGCAGAAGCCATCCCCCCCCAAAAAAATGATGCAGTCCAATTGGCCTCTTTTCTTCCTGCTCCTCTATGTCTTTGTCGAAGGTTCTCCAGAATCTATCCCTGCAGTGTGCATCTCCTCATCTCTTGGAGAATACATTCTAATTCAAGGAGTACGTAACAACGACACGAAGCTAGCTGAACAGGAAGATATGAGGTGGTCACAGCAGGGATGGTGCTGTTTCTTGGGGTTACCCACTCCTGATATGGGACCCCACCAAGGAGGGTCACACAGGGCCCTGGGATCACTAGGGCCAACATGCTTCCAAAAATGGAGTTAGCAGAAGCCCTAATGGTAGCATCTGAACTTATTGTGGCTGAGTAACTGGGCCTATAGTACTGCCTAGCGATGGGTTCTCAAATACCCAACAGGTCCTCAGCGCTCCGATTGCATTTGCAGTTTCAGTGGGCTACCATGGCACCGTGTAGGGCTAGTTATGTCGGCATCAGTTTGGTAGACCACCACGATATAAAAGAAACTGCTGCTCCTTCAGCTCATCCAGTAGATCGATTGTTTGGGATCAGGAGGTTGCAAGTTCAAACCCCACCCTGGTCAATGCAAGTCTGCAGCTGTTTCACAATGTCTTTTTTAAGTGTTCTGTATATTGGGTCATTTAGCATTAATGCACAAAGCAAAATTAGTTCTGCTACAGCAATCTAGTGGGGAGACTAGATGGAACCATCCCCAAATTGATAGCTATAACAGGGACTCAAGAAACCTACTTTCTAGTGGTTGGTGGGGGGTCATCATCATGCTACCTCTTTCAATTATTAAGTGGTGACATTTGAAATTGAACCTGGGGCCTGCTGGCCCATTGCGCTCTTTGCATCAAAAGCTAACACCCTGAAGCTGAATTACAAGGGAATCTCTATTAAAGTGTTTTTTGTGTGGCCTACTTAAAGGGACACTGTCAACCCTTGTTGCATAATTTTGTATTTATTTATTTATTTTATTTCTAGTTGAGAAACAACATTTTATGATTGTTTACCATCTCTAAAATTCATTGATAGTGCTAGTTTTTTTCATCTGCTTCCTACCTTAGCTGAACTGAAATGCACGCTAATGGTACAATGGTACCCAACCTTGTTTTGTTTCAGATCCTTGATCTACTCTTATTGCATCCTTCCTGAATTTTTTGGAACACCCCAACAGTGCAGCCACTCATGATGCTATAGTCTCCCCCCTTCCCACTGCTTCATGAGTGGTCAGATTGTGCTGGGGGTGTTCACAACTCCAGGAAGCATGCAGTGGAAGTTGATCAATAACTGAAAACCAACACATTTTTGTGTGGTAACATCAGCATGGTGGGAAATCTGTTGTTCTCTTGTAAAATTACCAGCAACATCAGCACATTCTGTGCAAAAAGTGGGCAATCATAAATTTGTTGACATTTTGATGACTAAAGGGGGTTGACAGGGTCACGTTAAGCAATAAAGATTGGAAAGCTGTTCATTTCCTTTTGATTAACAACTGACGGGGGGGGATGGGTGGCCTGAGTAACTGCCGATGGCTAGCGCCCTCCAGCTAGTTGTCAATCCTGGGAATGTAGAGCTGTGTGGTTTTTATTGTGATTATAACTCTAATCACAATAACAGCTTTGATCTTGGACTGTTTTAAAACGTACTTTTGCCATTTTTGTTCGGCATACAGCCATGTGGAGCAAGGACAGTGGCACAAATACGTGTTACACTGAAGACATTGCAGTCATTTCTAAGAGATTGATGGCCAATCCAGTAGCGAATCAGGAGCTTCGTTAGGCTCATGATTATTCAATTAGACTTTTAATGCCCTTTAAGAACATAGCGGAGACCAACAAACTTATTCCACCAGTGACCTCACCAGATTTCAAAAGTCTGAGTCTCCAGTGCTGAAAAGAGGGTTGACAGACTTAATAGTCCCTCCTCACGTACCCACCCCTCCCCCATGGTTGAACTTACTTGCCATCGGCCAGGTTGATCCTTTTGAAGAAGGGATACTCCTCAGGGGTAGGCCTGCCATTCTGGTCCTCATAGAGGAAAACTGGCGATCGACCAATCTCCACACCCAGCTGCTGGGTACCTTGGTCATCATAGATGGAGAGCAAGAAGAACTGAGAGCCTTTCTTGGCCTTTAACGTTGTCAGAATGGAAAAATCCTCGGGAAACTGGCCATCTATGGGGGAAAACCAACAAACACCTTACTGCTGACTGTGTGCCTTACATCATAATGTACTAAATGGAATAACAGGGCATGTCCCATTGAATTTGGGGTTCCTTGCAAGGATGGAAGAACTAGAAGAGGTTCTGAGGTTCTAAATGGGTGTGTTAAGTCATTAATGGTTCTGACAGTTATCCAAACCTGATAGAACTTTCAGAACCTTTTAGTTTAAGGTGCAAAAACTGTTTAACCATCACTGACCACCCAGTGAACAGAAAAGAATCTAAAAACAACTTGAAGTGGTACTACCCTACCTCCAGCCTCCTCATGGGTGTCTCCAACACCACCACCAGCCTTCTTGCTAGATAAAGATCTGTTGACGGAGTATCTTAAGCTGTAAAATTAATATTTTAAAAATGATCAGAACCTTACAAGAACCTGAAACAAGGTTCTGATAAGGTCCTTTTTTTCAATTTATACTTTTTGCAGCCCGAACTTGCCTCCCCTATAGGCAGATCCAGCCTCATCCCCCAGCTCCCTGCCACTTACCCTCGGGAACTTTTTAACCCCACGAGCTTGCCCTCTTGTGGTGAGGATCAGCCAAGCTGGTACCAGTCTTCCACCTTCACTAGTGCTGCAGAGACACAGGTTGCCTGGGTATCCCTGAGGGGGACAGTGGCTGGGGTCAGTGTCAGAGTGCACCAGTGGTTCATGTCACATGGGCTGTTTTTCCCATTAAGCCCCAGCCACAGGATGCTGGCACGTTAGGAAACCCATGCTTGCACCGGCCTCAGCCGATATCCCACCATCCACTACCCGACTGTACAGCCATCTGTGGTCACGCATTGATGGGTTGGCCTGATAAGGTTCTTTTACAGAAAATGGCATTGGAACCAGTTTTCCTATCCTTACTCCTTTGGGGATACAGAGCTGATAGCAATTGTCCTGGCTATAAGAACATGCTCAGAGTGCAAAGAAATGTTCCCACATGCATGCAGTATATTCATTTTATTCTTTTTTTGGTTTTATTTCATTTTTGTCATTTCCCCCTCTCCTCCCCCCATAAGAATGGAGATCACAGTGGCTGCAACCCTTCTTTGGGTTGAGACAGCAGACAGGCAGGAACCCTTAAGTCTGTGAGTGACCCCACATTTCCCAGTTGACAGCACTCCACCTGCAACCACCACCGCCAACTCTGCACCGCTGAGCTGTATAAGCTGAGCTTTATTGCAAGGAGTGCAATAATTCATAGGTGTGCATTTTAGAAGTACTCCCAGTTTTATTTTTACCAGTATTCATTTTCAGTCATGCATTTGTGAAAAGGACTGGAATTAGAAACTAATACATCAGCTAACTTTTCTTGTAACTTTTTTTTCATAATTTGTGATGTTTTTCCCTGTGCAGTAATATGCATTGAAACAGTGTGCCCACATGTTGCAAATACTGCTTTTGATGCTTTTGAATATTGTGCTTCTGTGCATGTAATTTTTCTGTTACCCCTATGTTTCCCTTATCTAGTCACTGTGATGTTTGTCTTCTGGCTTTACAGTACTGCAACTATCCCCTATACTTCTGTATGCTTGTAAAATGTGGTGATGTCTTGTAACACATTTCTTCACTTTGCAATTTACCGGGTCGCGCTCAAAGAATAAGCATATATTTGTCTAGTGGACTGACCTGGTCAATAATAACTAAATAAAGAAAACAAAAATGAATTTAAACATTTGTGGAAATGGAGCATTCTGATTGGCTGATAGCATTCTAAGAAGGTTATATTAATGACCAGAAACCCTCACGTAGCATAAAAGAATGTGAGTTCTAATTATTGAAACAATTTAAAAAATTCAAACATTTTTGTTTAAATGATTGCATTAGGGCACTGTAGGGGTTGGGTGACCATTGTTAGTAGTAAGAAGTTTATTCATATACTATGAATTGGCAACTCAACTGTGCAAGCTCATTGCCAATGAGATCCTTATGTTAATCTAACCGTAGGGGCTTACGACATTCGGCGTTGCATCGTACCTCACGACCCACCTAGGGTTAGATTAAAGGAGGGTGACCCAACCACTGGTCAGTCATCCCTTACTGCATGCCAGATGTGGCAGCTAATGATCACGTGTGCTCAGATCACCTCCTGGTTAAAATAAAAAAAAAAAAAATGAAAATGAAAAATGTTCCATTGCTTGTGTCAACAGAAGTTGCAAACACTCTTAGTTCTTCTTAGTCAAATTTCTGCTTCTAGTGGCCCCCCTCAATACACATGTTGATGCCGAAAATAAATGTTTTCTGAGATCTATGCCTCAGTAAACCTGCGTTTTAACATGGCTAATCAGCACCCAGCCATCATGCCGAACTGCAGACTTTGTGCTGCCTATGTTATGAGGCATGAAGTCTGCATTATGGTGGAGAATTCCAAATCAGCCTCATATAGTCATTGTCACCTTAACGTTCACTCTGCACCTCAGTGGGCCCACTGGCGTGACGGTGGAGAGTTGATTGCAGAGCAACATTACAAGCTGTGATTACTAAGGTACAAAATAAAGAAAAATGTATTTACTGCCCTATAATGAGTATCAAGGGTGGGGTAATCCTGGCTGTGATTTTAGGAAGAAGCACAGTTTTCTTGTATTATGCAACGATGTGTGGTAATGGAGCATTTTGATTGGCTGACATCATTCTAAAAGAGTTATGTTAGTGGCTAGCAACCTTCATGTACAATAAAAGAATTACAATGTTTTATCATTTAAAACTTTCAGTTTATAAATACTAAAATATTTTAGTTTAATAGCAGACGCCATCAGGAGAACTTTCACAAAACATAATATTTAGACATAGTCCAGCTCGTATTTCACATTAGTTATGTATTCCTCCTCCTCATTATTTATTACTGAGGTCATTTGCATGAAAACAGGATCTTTGCTCCTGAGAAGTTCATCTATTCTTGTTGCTTTCTCCCTACTGGAGGTCATATTGCACTGCTTGTGACATCACAGTTACTCCCATGGCAACAGCTTGTGATGTAACAACACAGGATTATGACAAAGTAGGTAGTCAGCTATAGAGGCAGGTGAACTCTAAGGGATAAAGATCATGTATTCATGCAAATTTCCTTTGCAATGAATAATGGGGAGGAAAAATCTATAGAATATATATGGAATACAAACTGAATCATATCTCAATATTATGTTTTAAAACTTTTCTTTTAGGCATCAGCAGCTCTTTAAGGCACTCCTGGAGATGGATTACCTTTACTAATCTTACCCTAGGTGTATAAAACACTTGGCTATGCCTCATGCCTCCCCGGGTTAGACTAACAGACAATAACGCAACATCAATCATGCCTTAATGCCTAAATGGCAGCCCCACAATCCTAAGCAAGGCAATCCAATCTTAGTGGTCATTTACCATGTTTGGTAGCCACTGGCAGCTTGTAGGACTGCCCTGACCACTGGATTTTAACACCCCAAAAGGCAACCTTGCTGTTTTCATGCAACACCATTTTTTAAACAATAGTCTGAAGGCGACTCACCTGGAAAGATTTGTTTGGTTGGTGCACTGAACTGGAGTTTCTTTTCTATCCTGTAGGCAATATCTGTTTCTTCAGACCCTTTCCGTCGTGCACAGATTCCTGCAGTGTAAGTGATTCCTTCTTTGCTCCCCCTCAAGTCTAACGCCTCAAGCACATCGATGTGAGGGGCTGAAATGAAAACAAAGACCGTGATCAAGCATTAGACTGGATCTGGATGGGAGGGATCCTAGTGGACATAAATCATAAACAGAGGCTTACGGATCTAGCCTGTGATCCACTGCATGGCGATGAAGTGCAGTCCAGTACCATAAAGGTCAATATAGCCTAGAAGGTTAAAGCACTAAGCTGTGAATCTGAAGACCTAGCAGACTGGGGTTTGACACTCACAACATCACTTACATACTGTGTGACCATGAGCAAGTCACTTAACCTCCCAGTTCTCCTAGGATGGACCTGAAAAACGTAGCTTTGGCTCCAGCTAGCTTTCAGGACCAACACTGTAAAATAAAATTAAATAAAATAAAAAAATAAAATAAAACACGTTAGGAAAGATGTTCCAATGGCAATGTGTCACGCTGATCTGCCGGGGACCTAGTTTCAGGAGCGGACCCATGAGCTGGCACTCAGGTGGCCTGACAGCACGCCTCTGTCTGATGAGGACCAGTAGTGCTTTCAGATGCCATAACATCCCCCAGTAAAAGATCAAGGGACCTTGCTTGCCCACAGCACAGCTTACTGAGTGCTCTCAAGGACATTAGTTAGTGGCACAGTGCCAGGAGAGATTTCAGGGTCACAAAAGTCGTAACGCCATCTCAGTATCAGTCACTGGAATTCTCAGGCCTTATTTGACGATGATCTATTTCAGCAACAGTCACAAGCACTCTCAAACCCCACTCTGCATTACACATCACAGTGACAGTCACTGGCACTCTCAGGCCCCATTCCACAGTGATCTGTCTCAGTCAGAATCACGGGCACTCTAAGGCCTCGCTCTGCAATGACCCACCTCAGACAACCATGGGCACTCTAAGGTCCCACTCCACAGTGACCCCTCTTAGTGACAACCATGGGCACTCAAAGACCCAACTCCAGAGTGATCCATCTCAGTGACAGTCACAGGCACTCTAAGGCCCCTCTGTGGAGTGATCCATTTCAGTGACAGTCACAGGCATTCTAAGGCCCCATGCCACTGTGACCCATCTAAGTGATAACCACGGGCACTCTTGGTCTCCACTCCACATAATCTGTCTCAGTAACAGTCATGGACATGCTAAGGTCCCACTCTGCAGCGACCCATCTCAGCGACAGTCACAGGCACTCTAACACCCCAATTCACAGTGACTCATCTCAGTGACAGTCATGGGCACTTTCAGACCTTACTACAACTCTCAGTGACAGACATGGGCACTCTAAGGCACCACTCCATGGTGATTCACCTCAGTGATGATCACAAGCACTATAAAGATCCCACTCCACACTGACCCACCTCAGTGACAGTTATAGGCACCCTAAGGTCCACTCGACCATGACCCACCTCAGTGACAGTCACAGGCACCCTAAGATCCACTCGTCCATGACCCTTCTCAGTGACAGTTACGGGCACTCTCAGGCCCCACCACACCGTGACCCATCTCAGTGATAGTCAGGGCTTTCTAAAGCCCCACTCCACAGTGACTCATCTCAGTGACAGTCATGAGCACCCTAAGGCCTCACTCCACACTGATCCATCTCAGTGACAGTCATGGGCACTCTAAGACTCCACTCCACAGTGACCCATGTCAGTGATAGTCACAAGCACTCTAAGGACCACTCCACACTCACCTGTGTCAGTGGCAGCCACTGGCACTTTCAGGCCCCACCACACAGGGATCGGTCTCAATGACAGTAAAGGCCCCACTCCACAGTGACCAATATCGGTGACAGTCAGACACACTTTAAGGCCCTATTCAACAGTGACCTGTATCGATGACAGTTGCAGGCAAGTTAAGGTCTCACTTAAAAGTGACCTGTGTCACAGTCAAAGTCACTCTAAGGCCCCAATCCATAGTGACCCTGCACACCTACATTCCTCTTTTAGTCTATGAGTGACCCCGCACACCTACATTCCTCTTTCAGTCTATGAGTGACCCCGCACACCTACATTCCCCTTTCAGTCTATGAGTGACCCCGCACACCTACATTCCCCTTTCAGTCTATGAGTGACCCCGCACACCTACATTCCCCTTTCAGTCTATGAGTGACCCTGCACACCTACATTCCCCTTTTAGACTATGAGAGACCCTGCACACCGACATTTCCTTTTCAGACTATGACTGACCCTGCACACCTACACTCCCCTTTCAGTCTATGAGTGACCCCGCACACCTACATTCCCCTTCAGTCTATGAGTGACCCCGCACACCTACATTCCCCTTTCAGACGATGAGCGACTCTGCACACCTACATTCCCCATTTTAGACTTTGAGTGACCCTGCACACCTACGTTCCCCTTTCAGTCTATGAGTGACCCTGCACACCTACATTTCCCTTTCAGACTATGAGTGACCCTGCACACCTACATTCCTCTTTCAGTCTATGAGTGACCCCGCACACCAACATTCCCCTTTCAGTCTATGAGTGACCCTGTACACCTCCATTCCTCTTCCAGTCTATGAGTGACCCTGCACACCTACACTCCCCTTTCAGTCTCTGAGTGACCCTGCACACCTACACTCCCCTTTCAGACTATGAGTGACCCTGTACACCTCCATTCCTCTTTCAGTCTATGAGTGACTCTGCACACCTACATTCCTCTTTCAGACTATGACTGACCCTGCACACCTACGTTCCCCTTTCAGACTATGAGTGACCCTGCACACCGACATTTCCCTTTCAGACTATGAGTGACCCCGCACACCTACGTTCCCCTTTCAGACTATGAGTGACCCTGCACACCGACATTTCCCTTTCAGACTATGAGTGACCCCAGCACACCTACGTTCCCCTTTCAGACTATGAGTGACCCTGCACACCGACATTTCCCTTTCAGACTATGAGAGACCCTGCAGACCCACATTCCCCTTTCACACTATGAGTGACCCTGCACACCTACATTCCCCTTTCAGACTATGAGTGACCCTGCACAACTACTTTCCTCTTTCAGACTGAGTGACCCTGCACACCTACATTCCCTTCTCAGATTATGAGTGACCCTGCAGACCTACATTCCCCTTTCAGACTATGAGTGACCCTGCACACCTACATTCCCCTTTCAGACTATGAGGGACCCTGCACACCTACGTTCCCCTTTCAGGCTGTGAGTGACCCTGCACACCTACGTTCCCCTTTCAGACTACGAGTGACCCTGCACACTTACATTTCCCTTTCAGACTTTGCATTTCCTTTAATATTGACATGCATGCAAATTACAAGGTTGGGAAACCAGAAGAGGTTTACTCTTCTCCCATTGTATTATTTGTGCTATTCGTTACACTTCAGAATTCAACAAATTGGGACAGCACCCTACTGAAGGGTATCATTTTAGATCCCCTCAAGGAAGCTGAGTAACTTGTAGCTGGTAGAAAACAGAAGTATATTTGTCTTTTCAACCCCCGCCCCTCCCAACATACATACACACCAAGTACAGGAAATAAAACGAAAATAACAGAGTGTGAACTAGATCTGCTATTAAAGTGCCATGAATCTTACTGTATCAAAAATAACTTTTTTGGTGTTGCCCTGGAGGCAGTTGATGAGTTCTACACCCCGACTCGAGCGGCAATCCAGGTGTTACAGTTTAGAAGGGTCCCAGTTACCATGACTACTCCTTTGCTGTAAATGCTTGAGTTGAGTTTGTAATTTGAAATGTGCTGGGACAGCTGGTGTAAACGTCGTTCATTTCATTAGGAATTCTAACCCAATTAAGACTATTAGGAACATAGCAAATGTTCATCCTCTTTGTTAAGATTCATTTTGTTAAAGCCGGGGTTTTACTTATGTATTATGTAGGTTTGATTTGCAGCTTTTACTGATAAGGTGTTGGTAATATAGTAGAGGCATTGATCATAACTGCAGGACATAGAGTTGGAACAGAATTTGGACATTAATCTTAATATAATGGTTGTTGCAAAATGAGGATGTGTACCCTATTCCTGGTGCTGCCACACAAGCATTTCCCTTTGATATTTTAAATAAGGGAACGACATTGTCTGATCTGAATGTGAGAAGCTTTGTGGCTACAGATGGATTATGTCAGGGAGTGGACTACTGCCCAGTGCCTGTAGGCCTGATGTTTGCACAATCTATTTATTTATTTTATTTATTTATTGAAATGTTTCGCCAGGAAAGGCACAGAAGCCTGGCTAAATTATAGGACCACGGATGATTATGTCGTCATCGAGGGGTATTTTCAGTAAAGAGAGAGGATCAAAATAAGAGGGGAGGTGATGGGGCCATTGACACTAGTGAGGCACATACTGTTAGAAGACTGGCTGGAATTACCTACTTCAGAAGGAACTGACGAAGTCTGGATCAAGTACACTACCAGCCAGCACAACCACACTACAGTTTTGAGAAACAGGTATATCTCTGCACTTAGAGTAACCTAGGTAAAGATGAGAAGGAACTCGTGCAAAGCAAGGATTCCAATTTAACCCATTACTTCGAATGAATTCCAAACCAACCATTGCTTAACCTGATACAATATGGCCACCCAGGTGAACATGAGTTAAAGTGCTTTTGGAAAATGGGACTGTACGTTCCTTGGATTCACCTTGCATTTATACTTGAGTTGAAGGGCAATAGAAGGCAGATTGTCCATACACAATTGCTCCCCACTTCTAAGTGGTCTTAACTGGTTAGGCAGCCGTTCAAGGCACCTATGTGAGAATCTGCCCCAAGACCACTTTTATTAGTCGGCGTGTGTGCCAGTGATGCTGAAAGAATTACAAATGAAATGAACGTAATACTTATTTTGTTGACAATGTATATCCATTCTTTGCATTGATATTGTTGCTCCACTTGCCCTTATTGGGCAAGATGGTATGGCAAGAGGGCCATGGCGTTTCTCATTTATCCAAATTAATTCAAGTGATGTGTGAAAGGTTTTATTAGACCTAACCATCTATAAATCTATGGGTCTGGATGACATTTGAAAATAAATTGCTCAGATTAGCTGCCCCAGCCATTTGTTTTCCACTTTCCATTTTGTTTCCTATGCCACCGCAACAAGGGGTGTTTCTGGCCTCAAGGAAGACAGCTTGTATCATTCCAATTCATAAAGCGAGGCCCCTGAATTAAATTGATATTTTTTGTTGAATCTCTCCATCAAAACATATCATTTGTGACCAGAAAAAGGCCCCATGGCTCATTGTGTCTACCCCATATACCTACATAGCTAATGTGGAATGCAGTAGCCTTAGTGGCTTTGGTTCCCTTCCCACTTCCCCTTTTTATAATATCTTTACTAGGCCCATGTATCTGTGCCACCTACATTTCAATCCCAGCACCACCTCTGCACAGACCCCCTCTTTTGGCCATTTATTCTTCCCCTCTACCCCCTCTCTGTAAAAAAATATTTTCAAAATATTGGCAACCATTTCAAATGTCTTTAAAAAATTGGTTGCTTCTCAGGTTACTCAGGATATTTTCTTTTTCACGGTTGTATTTTCCCACCCACCCACCCCTGAATCTGTCCAACAGCAGCCCCCAGCCTTGTCACTGGCCTTCTCACAAACTTATCCACCACTTATGCAGAACTCATTGGGTGGGTGGCTAGCTGTGTCAGGCATGTGGGAGCCTGCGGGGGGGGTGCTGACTAGGAGCAGCCTGGAATCTTTTTCCCTCCAGTTTTACTCCCCTGGACTCGAGCATCAGGATGTGTGCGCCTGCAGGTCATGCTCCAGCCCTATCCCTTGCTTGCTTGCACTCCCACTGCGCTGCCACACAAACTCCACCAGGTGGCAGTCCCTGCAGCGGGAACTGGTGTACCCCCCCTCCCCCGAGGAAGGAGAGCTGCTGTCATGTGCTCAATCCTCCTTCCCTCTGTCAGCCCACCAAGCAAGCTGCATCCATTCCCAAACCTGGGTTGCCATCATGGGGGAGGGGGGTCAGAAGCACAACCACAACTGCAGCCACTCCTCCACTGGGCTGGCTCTTGCTCAGGGTTATTAAATCACCACCGTCTACAGATCTCCAGTCAACCTGGGTGTTGAGTAAAACACAACACCGTAACTGCCTTGGCTAGAATTACAAGTGACATCCAACTGGCTGTGGATCAAGGCTTTTAATTTGGTCCCATCATAACATGATGTTGACTAAACCAACTGAACTGGGATTCTGTAGCCTGTCATTAAAATGGGTTGCTACTGGCATCACTCGGAGTGGCGTCACTTTGTAAGCACTGAGGGGATGAAATCTGGAGTAGCTTTTTTTTTGTTATTCTTTAGCAACCAAGTGAGGCCCACTAGGCCCAAGGGCTGTTTTCAGGGGTGGCCAGGAGCACTAGGGAGGTTAAGTGACTTGCTCAGGGTCCCATAGTATGCACGGCATGGTTGTGAGAATCAAAGCCAGGTCTGCTGGAAGTACTCATTCACAGCTCATTACTCACACCTCTAGGGTATACTGCCAGCCCAAATGTAGGTGACTAGGATCCCATTTCAATGTAAATGAACCTTGTATGAGAGAATAAAGGGGCCAGTGCCCCTTTAAAATCTATCAAACACATAGGTTGGATTGTTTCTAATTATTATAATCTCAAAGTTTTTCCAAAAAAAGACAAACTTTGGAAACTAAAAGATCACTGTCCCAATGGCCCGAAGTGCAAATACCCAAGAGGGTTGGGGGCGCAGTAACCAACTCCCAAGTCATTCCCTGATTTTTAAATCATCAGGCAAGTACTGTATTGTAGTTTTTTCATAACATATCTACTAGAGTGGTCATTTATCAAATGAATGTGTTATAAAAATAAATATCTGATGATTTAAAGATCAAGGATTGCTTAGTGAGTAGTTTACTGGCCACCCTCCCCACTATGTCAGCTGAGTCACTCCCTGCGTAGCCACACTGCTAATGTATTGTTACCATTTACTTTTACTGCCAAAATGTTCCACAGTTTTCACATGTCTTGCCAGCAAATTACACAATGCTAGGAGAGGCATCCAAATACACTTATCATCTGGTTATGGAAATCCCTTATTCACAGTGATGGCCCTCTGAACTCTGAAGGCAACTTGGTATCAGCTGTCTAGTGCTGATGCCTGCTTTTCGACAGCTAAAAAGTGATAGGAAATTATTTTTACAGAGTTAACTGCTGTTTCATTTTCCTTCCCTTGCCAGTTATGTATTCTGACATGCTTTGATCGATTTTGCTATAAATACATAATCTGGCTTTGGGGTGCCCTCAGATCGATGTAGAGTTCCAACCTGCTCAACAGCTGTTGATCTTTCTTTTCATATTTCTAATTCTAAGACATTCTGTGACATCACTTACACCCTTCCATGCTGTTCATCGGAATGGCTTGGAATGGTGTTACTGATGTCAGAGAATGTTCAGGCAGTAATTTAAAGGTAGTTACAAAACATATGATCTTAATAAAAAAGGTTGCAATATATAGGGGATATGTTACGTGTGAGTGTGTCGTATGGTTTTTATCTTCATGAAAGGTCTGTGGCCTCTTGACTCCTCACGAGTGGTGTAGCCATGAGTGAGGGATCAAGAGGTCGCAGACCTCAAATGAAGATGAATAACTGTGCGTCCTGCTCAAACGTAACATGTCCAGTTTATACAATGAGTGTGTATCTTCATGTAATGGATTCAAAATGCCGCGTGGCATTTTTTTTTACTATTCTATCTGAGGCCACAGGTCTGCTGTAGAGTGAGTCGGCATTAGCATGGCTTATGATGTACTGGAGTGTGAAGATAGTTGGTGTGATGAACCCAATTCATAAGATAAAACTGCTACCTTATAAGCTGGGTTCGTCATCGCCTGGGATAGCGCTTTTTAGTTAGCAACTTTTAGCATCTTGCAAATTGTGTAAATCAGAATATTGTATAGACACTGAAAGAAAAACAGGAGGCAACTAGAGGTGCAAAGATGCTGTTTCCTATAACCTTTAATGTAAGCCTATGTGTTGGCAGCCATGGTATTCATCAAATAGTCTACGAAAAATAATAGAAATAGTTGTACATTTTATGTTATTCATGTTAACGAGTAACACAGTGAGAAGGCAATATGGAGAGTGCACTGAGAGAATAAATGTAGTAATAAACCTGGAGCTGAAATGAAGGTTTAGTAATGAATTAGAGTCCTTAACCTTCAGGTGGGGGGGGGGGAGTAGTCCTTTAAATAGTTAAACACCCCAAAGGAACTCTTACAATTTTAGAGTGGTCTCACATGCATTCCTAGGGTTCTGGCACCCTCAGAATGTAAATGAGAGCACACTTACAATTTAAGAGAGCAGTTTGCGGCAATATAACTATGCTATCGATCAAAGGTGCGCATTTTTTGAAATCAACAAAATAAATAATCCTCCAAATGTGCCATTTCCTGAATAGATGCGTGTGAGGCATTTTTTTTCCAAACGTTTGTGCTCCTTCTCTGACCGACCCCCAGATCTGCCCCCATCAGCCGCGTCACCAACCTTCTCCTGGTACTTACCCCATCCGCTGTCCCCCCATGGTGAGGGTGCCCCTGGAATCCCTCTGGAAGTCACTCTGAGGACCAGGATCCAATGGAGGGTGCTGCCATGGTTGGCGGTGCTTGACCTGCAGGGGTCTGACCTTCATCCAGTGTCAGCTGGAGGTTGCTGCCATTTTTCTGGAACATGTCCACAGGGAGCATGTGCAGTATCTGTGGGTGGAGTACTTAGGACACACGTAGTGGACTCCTGCCGGGACAGCAAGTTCCCCAGTCCACCAGTAGGAGCCACTGTGGTGTCAGAACATGATGCCTCCCATCCCCCAGCTGGGACACACTGTCATTGGTAACATTCTCTCCCTTACCTGGCTACCCAAGAACAGTTACACAAGTTCTCTCCTCAAACCAGGGCACCATCATGGAACTATGATGCACCTCTGTCAGGCTGTTGGTCATTTCCACATAACCCCCGCCGATCTGCCCGATGGCACCCCCCCACCCCGTCACCATCCTTCTCACTGACTTACCGGTTATCCACCACTTGTGCAGGACCATATTTTGATGGGTGGCCAGCAATGTCAGAGGTGCAAGAGTCTGCAGGGGGTGCCAGCATGCAGCACAACAGCCATTTTCCACCTGGACTTTCTCCCCAAGCTGGAGCATGGCGATGTGTGTGTGCCAGCACGTCTTGCACCAGCCCTTCCCCTAGGAGTGCTGTCCCGCTGCACTGCCACCCAGCCTCTGCCATGTAGCAGTCTATGCAGCTGAACTGGTGTCCCCCCTCCCTAAATCGGGTACTCAGTCTTCCCTCAGCCTGCTGACCCAATGAGCGACCCTCTCCATTCCCAAACCTGAGTCACTAATGTGGGGGGGGGTGAAAGTACAACCACTCTCCCACTGTGCTGGTACAGAAAACACTTCTTACAGAATATGAGTGTCTCACTTGCACCAAAAAGGAGTGCTATGATTGGTTGGGATCACACCTTTCATATATGATAATTAAATAGGAGCTTTTAAGTTGGGCAGCTATCAATCGGATCAGTTCTGAGCCTGTCAGTCAGATTTAGAACTGAAGGCTTGACCAAAAGTTCACATCAGATTCAGATCTGCAAAATTTCATATTTGCCATTTACTGGGGGGTAAAGAATGGGCACATATGCCACCGGCAGTTGGCGTATCGGTAGGGCAACAACTCACAATGCCCAGGACCCACGTTCAGAAATGAGCCTGGGTCATGGGGAGAAGGCCGGGGTGAGGAAGATCAAGGGTCTCAAGAGACACTCCTCCTCCTCCTCAATGTAGGTGGGTGACAGACCAGTTCCTGCTGCGTGAGAGCCACCGAGGGGGGGGGGGTCACCAGACAAAGCAGGCCTGACAGATGCAGGGCCCTTGCAACATGTAAGCAATAACACATGATAGGGTGTGTGTGGTAATGCTAAATTATTGCATGCCACCAAGTGGGTTGTGAGGCATGAGGCGCAGCTGAGTGCCTTCAACCACCTGGGAAGTGCAGCAATTTATGGCAATACTGCACACTCTGGAGTGTGCTATTGCACTTATAAAATGATTTTAAGAGTTAAAAAAGTAGGGAAAAAGAAAGTAAAATTTGAGCTGCTCAGTAATTGAAATTACTGCATGGTCATTTGTTTAGTTATGACCAATCAGATTGCTTGTTTGATTCAAGCCATTTTATAAGCAAATCTGCTGCATGCATGGCCAGGCATTTACAAGCCAACATCTCTAGGAGAGGGACAAACACAGGGGGAGAACAATAGTACCTTTTTTCAAGCTTGTTTGTACTCTTTACCCATGCCAGCCAATGGGAATGCACAACGTACCTAAT
Organism: Neoceratodus forsteri; assembly: GCA_016271365.2. Classification (NCBI taxonomy): domain Eukaryota; kingdom Metazoa; phylum Chordata; order Ceratodontiformes; family Ceratodontidae; genus Neoceratodus; species Neoceratodus forsteri. The sequence goes on from JADMNL010000033.1 coordinate 62,419,187, forward strand.
TAACACTGAACTCAGGACACTGGACCCTCAGAAGCATGGAGGGGAGCTCAATTCAGGCAAACTGCATTCCAGGGGATGATACATGGTTCTCACAGCTGTCCCTGATTTTGTCTCAGAAATGTTCCTCAGTCCTTCCAAAGTTTGGCATTTCTGTCACTTAAGGGTAGGGATTTTAATGTTAATATAATGTTAGACATTGGTGTTACAATCTAATTACAATGCTTTTAAAAATAAGTCTCAGATTTCTTAAAATGTTTTGTCCCTTACCCCTAGGGTTTCATAAAGCATTTTTTCTCTATCAAATAACCTGTTATGCTAAAAAGAAAACACATTTACTGAAGCCTTGCATTCTGGCATTGTGCAAGTACAGACTTAGCCTGCTTTGTTTTATTTTGGTTTTAGCAAGCACTTAAATGAAAGGGTAGGAGGCCTGTTTTCTAGCCGCAAACAGATTACTAGAAAAACATCAAGACATGTCACTAAATGTAATGGTTTAGCTGGTACACACTCTTTATCACTGCACGTCTGTATTGAAAATGGCAAGAAATAATATTACTTTTTTTAAAACTGTCATGCATGGTACCCTGTGCAGGAAAGAGAAAACCTTTCCTGGTTCTGATTAGCACCCAAAAGACCATACAAATTTCTACTTTCTAATTATTTCTGAACCTAGTAATTTTCATATATTTGCCTGCTTATCACATACTAATCACATGTGACTTGCTCATCTGCGAGAAAGGTGCATATGTAGAACTTTTAGAAAAAGCTGGCACTCCGGGTCTGTGTTTCAGCAGCGTGTGCCAACTCGGATATGTCAGTTACGTGGAAGTTACCCTGGCTGACTTCCACTTAACCCACATGTTGCTGCTGACACATTCTGCTGAGGCACAGGCCGGCACCAGCAGGACTCTCCTGGGAAGAAGTCAGCAAAGGGTACCACCTTTTTCTTAAAATTTCTATCCATTGCTTTCTCTGTCTGGAATACTTGCCACTTATGACCCTCAATCCCGAAGCTACATCTCTGGCTGGATTCCCCCGTGGCTCTGCCCCCAACCAGTTTGATTCACCACCTCAAGAGCCATTGCAAGACTGAAATACAGTTGGGTTAAGAGACTCCCTGTCCAAGGATGCTGCTCAAAGAGTATACATTTTTAAAAAACTTAGTTAGGTGCTTATGGTTATCAATAAATATTCAACATGATCCCATCTTACCAGGCAAGTAAGCAATGACATATGACAGGATGGGCGGTAATGCTTAATTACTGCATACCCCAGGTGGGTTGTGTTCCTCTTGCCTTCAACCACCTGGGAAGTGCGGTAATTTATGGTATTACTGCACACCCTGGAGTGTGTTATTGTGCTTATAAAATGGCTTTAAGAGTTAAAAAAGCAGGACAAAAGAAAGTAAAATTTTAGCTGTGTGGTAATTGAAATTAACACAGTCACGTGACAAATTTTGACAAATCAGATTGCTTGTTTAATTCAAGACTTTTTATAACTGGAGTATTACATGGCCTGTCAGCAAAATATTGGGGCTGGTGCTCTGAGCATGCATTTACACTCAACGAAATGTGTGGTACTGTTAAAATTACCACATGCTGCTGGTCTATCGGCACATCTATAGGGCTACTACTGGCAACGCTGGCAAAATGGGTTCGGGGAATGAGTTTGAGTCAATGGGGGTTGGCCTAATGGAGGAGGATCGGGAGTCACAGAGGACATTCTTCTTCTCTGGGGAGTGGGGGAGGGTACCATCCTCCACCGCAACACTGTCACCTTGGTGATCACAGGTGGTAGTGCAGTTGGAGAGCCAGCTGGATGGTGGGATGTCACTGACGTCAGTGTGTGGCTAAGTATTGTGAGCAGGTGCCCTTGAGATCCTTGCTGTAATGTCCTGTGGGGTCGGGGAGAAACAGAGAAAAGGGACCCAGTGGCTGCAACAATGGACCCCAGTATATTTGAGCCCTGAGGCTAGGGAGAAATGGAGAAAATGGCCCTAGTTGCTTGTGACAATGGACCCTGATATATCAGGGCCCTTGGGCAAAGGAAGAAACAGAAAAAATGGCCCAGGGCTTGTGACGATGGGCCCTGGTATACCAGAGCCCTGGAGCCAGTAAGAAACAGAGAAAATGACCCCAAGGCCCGCAACGGTGGACCCCAGTGTATCGGTGCCCTGTCTCATTACCATGGTGCCTCCTGACAAACCTCAGATGACTCGGGGGGGGGGTAATTCCCCTTCACCCCATCCCTACCCAAGGGAAAGCCATGGTTTGATGGAGGGTGGTGCCCAGAGGTAGGCCGGGCTGGGGGTCTGGGGTCAGGATATGTCTTGGGAGCTCCACAGGGAGTCAGACACTGGAGAGACAGGAAGGAGGCATAAACAGCAAGTATAACAACAATTACCCCATGCTGCCGAGGGCTGCCTCATGCGCTGCCAGGAAGACGGTGAGGGTTAAGCAGTGAACTCTGATCACTGTATTGAGAGGCAGGCTATGGCTGAGGCAGCTCCCAATGGCAGTGCAACTCAGTTGGGGAGGGTTGATAGTGGGCTCCTGTGCCTTAGTGACCCCAGCAGAGGTCTGGAGAGCAAGCTCCCTCAGCAGGGGCAAGTTGCGTGTAAGTCAGCTATGTGCTGCGTGCCCATGCCTGGGGAGACTGCAGAGAGAACAGGGAGAAAATCCGGGCGCAGTCAGGATGAAGGTGGTAAGCACACTCCAGCCCCACGTTAGGTAGCCTTGCCACTCACACACCGCAGCCAGGCTGAGGAGAGGCCAGATCCCCTTGCCAGCGAGGGGAAGCCATGTGGGGAATCACGGATGAGGCAGGGTTAATGGCCAAATGGGCTGAGTGGTTGCTGGTAACAGACTGAAGGGTGACATGAGCATTCAGAGGGGAGGGAAAAGCCATTATGGAAAAAGTGATTGTTTCCACAATTCTCTCCCAGGAGTCCCGGCCTCATGAGCCTCAACCCTACAGTAACCACAGGGGGGCGGCAAGAAATGTGGTAGTTTATAGCATTTATGCACCCCCCCCAGTTTGTTACTGCACATATTAAATGGTCTTTAAAGTAAAAAAAAACAAACAGGCAAAATAAAACTCTAAACTGTGCGGTGACAGCAGTAATGTGAACTACAGGCCATGTGATTAGTTTAAACCAATCAGACTCTTGTATTTATGCCATATAAGCATAATTAGAAGTGCATGTGAGTCACTCAGGCAGCTGTGAACTGAAGAAGCTGCTGTCGACCTGTGATGCCTGCAGGCCACCGCCACCAAGGGGCTCCACTGACAAGTAGCTAATCCCGTTTGCAGGTGTGGGAGGGGTATAACAAAAGAGAAAACTTGTGGGAAGGGGGAGACAGCAAATCATAAACCAAATAGGAAGTTAGTGTGTCGTGGTCCAATGGTTAGAGAACTTAACTGTGGAACAAAAGCTTACAGGATCAAATCCGGCCACAGCCAACAGATCCGTGTGTGACTTTGAGCCAGACATTTGACCTCCCAGTGTGCCAGTTTTTCACAAATGTGAAACTGGGCAGAAAGCCAGACCCTAATACAAATGAGAGGTTGCACCTCACCTGGGCTACCCTGGAAAAATGACTTGTTAAAACAAAGCAAAATTAGCTTTTCACATCCAGAATTCAACTGCATAAAAAAGAGAGTGGAGGGCTGGGTGGGTAGGGCTTAGCTTGTCCCTCCAAGCAATTACTTTTCCCTTGTTAACAATTCGGCTCATTTTATAACACAAGCAAGGAAAATGTACTATAAACACAGGGTGTGCTGTCTTTGGTGCAAGACTATACGTCAGCACATCAGAAGCATGTTGAAAAAAAAAACAGCATATGAACAAAAGATAGAATGGCTGATAAAGATGACATGCTGACATATCTGACAAGTTTCATAAAATATCTCAAGAAATAAAAGCACATCCTTCAATGCCTGAGTGCCTTGAAGCCATATTACCAGTAGGGACTGAAAGCCTGGATTAACTATTGCAATACCATAGTTCTTACTTATATGTTCATGAAGATGAGAGCAGTTTGGATAATCTGGTCACATTTCTGGATACATGCAAATTTCAAGATTTGTATCCGGAGAGCATACTATGGATACTGCTGGGAGCTTCGCACTGGGTTAGCCAGGATTCCTATTTCTGGAGTGGGTCTCATTATTGTCTGGCTTGCCTATGCAATTGAAATGCCCCAGATAATTACATTTTAGTTTAGTTTAGTAGAAACATAGAAACGTACAATTTTTTTTGGCAGACAGGGACCACTTGGCCCACCTAGTCTGCCCATTTTTCCCCACCTATACTGACACCATAGACCCTACCTCATCTTGGACTATCCCCCCCCCCAGGGTGATTCCTATGGGTCTATCCCATGCATGCTTGAAGCCCACCACTGTTTCGCCCTCACTACCTCCACTGGAGGACTGTTCCAGGCATCCACCACCCTTTCAGTGATGAAGAACTCCTTTACATTCCTCCCAACTCCCCCCAGCATCATTGTATGCTTCCTTGTTTTTATGTACCTTTGTCTCTGAAAAATATTCCCCCATACCTTATTCACCCCCCATGTGGTATTTATAGGTCTGTATCATGTCCCCCTCTCCTTACTCTCTTCTAGAGTGTACATATTGAGATCCCCCCAGTCTCACCTCATAGGGCTTCTGATGCAGCCCCTGCACCATTTTAGTTGCTCTCCCCTGGACAGCATCTACCCTCTGTCTGTCCTTCCTGTGATGTGCTCTCCAGAACTGGAAACAGTACTCCAGGTGGGGCTTCACCAATGATCTATACGGTGGTAACACCACCTCCCTCTTTCTGCTGGTGATACCCCTCCCTATGCACCCCAGCATCCCGTTGGCCCTACCTACTACTTTGTCACACTGCCTAGCCACCTTGAGGTCATACAATATGATTATTCCAAGGTCCCTTTCCTGTTTTGTGACCACCAGTATCTCTTCACCCATTTTATACTCTGTTCTGGGGTTTCTGTGCCCTTTGTGCATGATTCTACATGTTTTCACATTGAAACCTAGCTGCCATACTTTAGACCACTCCTCAAATTTTCTCAGGTCCCTGCTCATTCTCTCCACCAACTCAGAAGAGTCCACCCTATTGCAGATTTTGGTGTCACCTGCAAAGAGGTATACCTTCCCTTCCAGCTCATCTGTAATGTCAATTATAAAGATATTAAAGAGGACTGGTCCCAGTACTGAGCCCTGAGGTACCCTGCTGGTCACCTGCAGGGCACCTCATTATACTCTCTGGACAAAAAATTCCCCACTTGCAGTTATCCAAGGTTATGTGCATTCAATGTCAGATAGTTAATTCTGAACATGGTAAAAATTATCCAGAAAATTTGCTCAGAAGCAGATCTGCCTGGATATAGTTTACAGCTGGATAACTAAGCATCAGGCAGAACATGAATGGTGTGGCAAATACGGTATCCAAGCAACTCTGATCAAGACCCCTCCCAGCAAAAGTTTCTTCCATGGTGCGCCTATCACAATAGTCTGCAGGAAATTTGAAATTTCTGACTTCAACTAACTGAAGAAAATCCAAACAATTTTTTCAACTTTCACCATCGTTGAATTTTATTATGTAGTAGTTTTTCATACTTTTTTAACTTTGTATCTTTTTTTTTATTAAAATTTCGACTATAAAAGTTAATAAAATGTATGGAAAAGCCTTCCCCTTGAAATCAATGGGGCACACACATGCACATCCTTCGCCTTTTGATATCACAAAACGGGGCTGCATATGCCTTTGTGGGGGCATGTTGGGGGTTAAGGTCAGGAACCAGCTCTGTTTTTAGCATTTGGGATTTAGCAGCATTATAACTTCATAAATGGTCAGAAACAAAAGGAATTATTTATGCCCCTCAACTCTGGGGCAGGTGAGGTATTGCATATGTTGGCGAGAGCAGCAACTAGTCAGCAGAAGCTAAGAAGCTGGCTGTCCCTTTAAAATGCAATGTGCAGTGAAACAAATCTAGGCATAGTAGGGACCCACTAAAGCACAATAACCAGTCAAAAACAACAAAATATACTAAGTCCCTGAAAGTTAACAAGTTGAAGCAGGGCATTAAAACAGTATACAGCATAGAAAAATAAGCAGCAGTAATACTACTTGGAAAAAGAACTGTGATTCTAAAATACAGTATATGTAGGGCCTCAAACACCCCACAGAAGCTAGAAGGTATCCTTTTGCAAACAGAGTTAACCATCAATATATGTTAGTTTACTCGTAGTCGTAGAATCTGTGAGACTAAAAACAGTTTAAGGGAGAACCCCTAGAAATACCTCCTGTATGGTATACAAGAACTGAGATGTATCCATAGTTTAAATTTAAAGCTGAAAAAACTCATGCATATTAAAAAAAAAAATTTTCTGACACAGTATCTGAACTTATTTTGGCTTTCAGCATGTACACTAATGTGTTTTTTTAAATGTTATTTATTAATTTGAAGGCAACAGAATTACAAACCTTTGAGCCATAGACTCATTTCCAAAGGCTCTTCATCAAAATTCATATTTAAATATTAATCTTGCCATGAGGACTTTAATATTTAGTCTATCCGCTTCCAACAGTGGCAGACAACAAACATTTTGTCCATTGGACCCGATCGACCACGCTCCACGCTCCAGCTTCCTATGGGTCTGGGAACTCACCAACCGACCACCTGCACCTGGCCTGTTCCACAACCTCGTGGGGAGTCAGACTTACTCACAATGCCACCAGTCAGAAAGAGCCCAACTGGGCCACCAACAGTAGATTGATGATGATGATGATGATGATCGATAGCCTTGGCTTTTCAAGTTTGGCCCCCTGTGCCCCACAGCCCCCAAGCCTTCAAACAGCCAGACAAGCCAGCCCAGCATGCAGCAGACACACAGATAGCCTGAGTAATCTGTGAGAGACTATCCTCCTCCTTCCTACTGCCCACTGCTCAGCCCTGGTTAGCCTTACATACACATCCCATACAGTACCTTGCTCACTGTAGTAGCCTGTTGCCAGTTCAGTCAGGTGTCAGGTGATGATTCAGCCAGCATCAGCAGGTGGCTCCATGGCTCAGGCTGCCACTGCTGCTCTACTAGGTGGTGGTGTCAGTGTTTTCTTTGAGCTGTGTGCTCCCTCCTCCCAACCCACACAGTCAGTCCCCAACCCAGACGCACATCTCCACTCCGGTACTCCACGCTGTGGAACTAATGCACCTACCACTTCTCCTCACCGACTCTGAAGATCTGACCAAGACTGAGTGAGAGTCACCCAATGGGCCCATCTGACGGGGTCACGGGCTGATCCTGACCACGACCAGACCACTGACTTGCTGCGTTCACACAATTGCTGCCTGGCTTTGTTGGAGGACTGACTGGGACCTGCACAGCCACACACTAGTCTCTCTCTCTCTGGGCACCGAACACGTCAGGACAGTGGACACAGTTAACTTATTTTTAAATAAAAGGCTGAACCACCAGACTTCATCCCTGCAGAAAAATGCTGCTCGCTCCATTTCCCACACACCATCACAGATGCCTCCTCTCCTGACAGTCTCCTCTCCTCTCCTACCTAGGCATGATCTCCCCACCACCTCGGGCAGCCAGTCACAGACACTCTCAAGCTCCTGGCTCCTCCTATCTCTCCTAATTGATGGATGCTTCATGTCCAGGAGCCGGGGTGCATTTTATTGGCTGTAAGGCTCGGTGCTGGCGGTTGAGAACCATTAGATATTCACAGGCCCCCTCCCCCCCAGGAAAGAAAAAGAGAGAAAACACACTGAAGTGCACCACAAAAACAAACCTGGATGGGTCATGGAATTGTCAACTGCAGTGGATTTCAACTCCACTATTTTGTGACTGCAATCCAATGCAATTGCAACTGATTGCAACTGCATTGAATTGCAACTGACTATTTCAACTGCCGACGACTGCTCCAGGGTCTAGCTGGTGGAGGCAGAAAGACAAAAAGGAGGCTGAAGACAGAGAAGTGTACTGCAAGTTTTTTTTCAGATTCCTTTTCCTTCAATGGCTTAATGCTCAACAATAATTGTTAGAACAGTTTTTGTAATTTTCGAATAATAATAATGATAATAATATAATAATAATCTTTATTTATATTGCGCCTTTCAAATACCAAGGCGCATTCCAAAAAGATAAAATACAAACAAAGTATACAAACAGTAATGCAAGAACTATTAAAAACAAATACAATCATCAGTCAGAGACACCGTAGGCCCTTTCTCATTAAAAGGATTTGAGTGCCTGTTTAAAACTCCCCACGGTGAATAAGGCTATCAAAACTTTTCCTAGCTTGTCAGAACCTTTTAATACCTCCGACCATTTGTGTTTGTCCCATCCCTAAATTTTAGACACTTTTCAGTCTACACAGAAGTTCCCCAATGTTTTCTGTACTTTGCATTCCCCCATTGCATTTACACTTGTACTCATTAACATGAAAAAAGGATAGCTGCCCCTTAAACTGAGTTTCTCATGTACCCCTGCCCACTAGGATTGGCCAAATACTGGCACTATAGGAATATTTAGGGGCTTGGGGTTCTTGTCCTTAGGAAGAATGGTCCTGGGCTTGTAGTTGTAAATGTTCATTTCCAACAGCATGGTGCCACCACCTAAGGCGGCTCCATTCCTAGGTGTACCGAGAGGTGCTACCCCTTGGGAACTGTACAGTGGTACAGAGCACTTCCTAGCCCTGGGAGATGGGGGTCTCTGTTGCAAACTAATGGCTGCAGTATATAGCTGGGCACTTCACATGCCCACGACAACTAGTTCAAGACTTCATATAGCAGTTCCTCAATTTTAGATCTAAAACTTCACTGCATCCCTCCACACCATCGAGTCACTGCTCTCCTTTATTAGGCACATATGAACAGGACACAGTGTCGACAGGTTGCAGTAAAGCAGAAATCAGTTTATTTACAGATGGATGCACACAGGTCTTGGTTGTCAGCACTCATCAGGTATTCAACAGTGGATTTATAGCTGATATTCAGCACACCTTCTCTCTGACTTAAAGTTGTTCTCTAGGGCACCCTGTCCCTCCCTAAAGGAGATAGATGAGGAAGTTAGATTTGGAGGAATCATCACTTCCCATTAGGGGCTATGATTTTCAGCTTCTGTGATGAATGCCAGATGTCTGAGGTGGGACTCAGAAAAGACAACAGTCAATGAGCATCTTGCTACTTCCAATCTTACAACGGGGCTAGAAATAATGAGTGGCACCAGTAACTTATTATTTCTAGCCCCGTTGTAGTATTGGAAGTAGTGAGACAAATTCCAGACTCCTGGATCTGGGCAGAGAACGTGTACCCCAGTATCTGCCAGTTCTTAAAAACTGCTTGAGCTGGCCAGCCCCGGTGACATGGAGGGCTGAGATGCAGGCGTCTTACCTCCAGCCATGCTGGCGACCCATATTGAGGAATGGACGTGGGTCACTCAGGGTCATCTGGGATGGGAGAGGATCAAGCATCTGAGGGACTGCTCTCCTCTCCCAAGGCAGGGAGGGATGTTGGCCTGGCCTTAGACTGCCAGCAGGTGGAGGCCTGGTAGTAGTGCAGCGTGGGCAGTAAGAGGAGAGGTGGCTGCAGGGGCATCATGCAGTGTGCCTCTACATGCATGCATCGACATCCTGTGGCAAAGGTGGGCTAGAAAACCAGGGAAGAAAGTTGGGGGGCTTCATGAAGCCCTGCCCACCATCCCCAAGTCCATTCCGTCACTCAGGAGTGGCTGATGGTCCACTCTGGATTGCTTGTACTAGGGAAAAAGATGGCCCTCCTTGCTCTGACCCCGCCACAAGGGGAAATTCAGAGGGTAAACGCCAGACCAAGGTGAGTTCGAGAGGAGACGGTTGCCAGCTTGGGGGAGCAGCGACAGGGCTGAATAACTACCCCATGATGAAGGCATAGAAAATACCTGTGGAAAAAAAAGAACTACTTGAGCCACAGACCTTACTTTAGGTATCATAGCATCAGGATGGGGAAAGCAGTGAAGCCATCTGGGTGAACCCCTTGAGAAAGACCATCCACACGGGCCTCTTACTGTCCCTTGGGTGTCATCTTATCATTACATGGAGGCCAGCAAACTGGAGACCAGACCCAGTGGAAGACATTCTATACCCAGACTTAGGATACATATTGTCACACCCCAAGTCTGGCAAATCCCCTCAACCAGTCACAATCCCACCCCCCATAGTGCATCACACAAGCAAAAGGTTTGTGTGGTTAGGTGTGTGTGTGTGTGCGGGGGAGGAGATAACTTCATGGTAGACCATCTTGTAATTCTTTACTATAATTTAGACTACCCTGATATCTATCTTCAGTTCTGTAGTAGAAGAGCGTTTAATTTAGACTTCGTGACAAGAGCCCCACCTGTTGATGTTGGTGCTAGTGCGTTGTGATACTATTGCGTTGGAGACCTAAGCTCACAGCTTGATCCTGGCTTCTGGTTTCAAACTCTGAAAGGAGGGTCTTGTCGGCCCTACTACAACAGTACAGCATCTCCCTGGACAGGCTCTGGAAGGATAGCTTGACATCACAGGTGACCACGCAATGTTGGCTCTCCCTAGCATGAAGTCAGGCATGGCACAAGTGGGTCCACTTAGGAAACTGGGTGACTCAGGAGAAAGCAAGGGGAAAAGTGGGTTTGCCAGGGGCAGATGAAGTCCATGCCCCCCCCCATGCTCCACTAGTCCATTCCTACTCTATTCCCCCGCCTAGTCACATTAGATCCACTGGAGGTTAGGCCCACTGTGTGTGTGGGGGGATGGTGAAGCCACAAGGATGTTCGGGGGAGTGGATCTTGTCTGACAGCTGCAGCATCAGAGTGCTGTCCGGGCAGTAGTGTAGCAGCAGAATGAAAGGTATATTAGGAGCTTCCACAGTGGGAAAAAAATCTCATTTAAAAAAATAATTAGACTGGGGCTGCCCTCAAGCCTAATAACAGTGTATCATACATCGGTGCACGTGACCTGGATTTTGGGGGTTACAGCTGGGTGGCCAGGGCTGAGCAAAGTGCTGTTATCAGCAGTGCTTCCCAGCCCAGTGAGTGAGACACCAACACCTTCCAGTGCAGCCAGCTGCAGCCTCTTGTGGTGGGCCGGGGAGCAAGCTCCTTTGAAAGGGGGTGATTTGAGATGCTGTCGCTGCATGTGGGTGAGGTCTTGTGATAGAAGGCACATGTCATCAGGGGTAGCAAGTGTGTTTGAAGGTAGTATGCAGGATGAAAAACCCAGTGCTGTCTCAGTGATGGTCCTGGGCACACTTAGGGTCCTGCCCCACAGTACTTAAGCAACAACGACCGAGAAGCCAGTAATTTCCGAGGGATTAACAATCAGTTGCGAGGATGGGTGGCCTGAGGCGTAGCCAAGGGCCACCTCCCTCCAGCCGGTCATTAGTCCAAGGAAATGACTGGCTTCATGGTTGTTATTGCAATTATTACAACTTTCATTTTTACCATTTTTTATTACTTACTTACTTCAGGTTTTGAGCAGAGTGGCGCAAGCTATGCGGGCCGCCCAGTATCACTTGGCAGCAGGACTGGTTATTTCTAAGACATTAAGAACCTATCCAGTAGCCAATTAGGAACCTCACTGGGCTCATGAATATTTAATTAGACTTATAATACATGGCAGTCAGTGCTGGAAGATCGCTAGACAGATTCTGATGGCTGGGAAGGTAAATGTCGGGGAAGGGGAAAGTTCAATAAAAAAGTGACAACGTAAGGATCAGTAGTGGGCATGCAGCAGTGGTTAAAGTGAGGGGAAACTCAGGGGAACTGGTTCCCCCATGCCTCTTTATGGTACACATTGGGGGGGCTTGGGGGAATGCATAGAGTTCCCCATTATGAATGTCTGCTTTAACCACTGCATTGCACATCATAATTTTACAGAAACATATGGTTTAGCACATGCATCAAGTCCCCCCCCCCACCACCACCACCAACTCACAATTATTCTTGGAATACCACTGCTCTGAAAAGTCACTGTTAATCTTAGATCATATGCGCAGTGCAGAGAGGTACTCAGGAAGTTTGCCAACAAAAAGTCCTGGCTGCGCAAATTAAAACCAGCAGAGCTCTCCACTGTTTTCTGACAAATGACTGGTTTAGCTCAGCTGAAAGGGAGGTGACAATGAGTGGCAGATTGATGGTCCTAGACCAACCCCAGCAGGCTACCTTAGAATGCTGGAGGTGTCTGAGAGAGAGAGAGAGAGAGAGAGAGAGAGAGAGAGAGAGAGAGAGAGAGAGACTTTGAGGCACCATAATAAATTATGTCAGTATAATAATCGAAAGGGGGCAAGCTAGTGATTGATACCAGGTGATGTCTGGCTTCTTCCTGAGAAGAAAGCCGCTGCCAGTACAGATGGGAAATATTCTGTCATTATATTTGGTGTAACTACATCCATGTATGAGGTGGGCACTCCTTTACAAAACTGGAATATATTGCAATATATGGAAAAATATGCATTAATGTATGTCAATACATAGAAATACATTGTCCCAATGTAATATATTATATAATATATTTTGAAATATATTTTTAAATATACTGACATAATATATTTCTAACCCATAGTATGCAAAAATATATGTCACTATATTGAGAAATACTTAAACTTAATGAAATATAATACGTGTTCATTCACAGATCTGGACCTGTGCAGGACAATATGGTCGGCATGCCCACTGGTCCACACTGTGGCCCGATGGGTGTACAGTTCATACTGTATGCTGTCATTCGGTGGGCGGCCGGGCGGTATGCAGGTGGGGTGCTGCCACCTGCCGATGACGAGGGGATGCTGGGTGGCTGGGGGCCTCTGTGGGTGGCTGGGGAGGGGAGTACCATTGGACCACCAGGTAAATGTCAGTTTGTACTATGGCCTGTGATCAGGCTTTCGGGGTGGGTCCCACTGGACCACCAGGGATCTATTTCATTACACTACAGCCCACGATCGGGCATAGGATTATTATCCAGCTGACGACTGCCCGTGATCGGGCATACGGGAGGGGGGTCCACTAGACCACCAGGAATCTATTACATTACACAACAGCCCGTGATCGGGCATAGGATTTGTATTGAGCTGACGGCTGCCCGCGATCAGGCATATGGGAGGGGGTGCTGCAATGGCCCTCCAGGGAGCACACCCCCATCAACAGCGGCTTGGAAGGGCGCCATGCATAATTCGCCGGGTCGCCCAGTGCATCACATGCAAATAGGGCCATCATGACATGCAAATGGCCCCATTTGTGCCTTGCATAGATGCATGCCCCCGGCTGAATATCACAAGTGATGCACCTAGCACAACTGCGCTTGCACTGGCGCCTCCTCCTGCTCCCCCTCTGTGGCTTGCACTGGTGCAGTGCCACTGCGCCATGCGCAGTTTGTGCGCCATCCCTGCCATATTCAACAGTGCTGAGCCATAGCGCATCACCATTGAATATCACCTGGTCTTGACCCCGGCGCAGCCCAGTTGCACTGCACCCAGGCTTGCACCACTGCTCGGCGCAGTCTGAATATCCAGCCCAGCATATTTCAGCATATACTAAAATCATATATATTCTGCCTCATGCATTGCTTGAAAACATGTCAATCTATTTAGTAATACATTGTCTGAAACATATTAATATATTTTAAAATATATACTGTATTCATTGTATGTTACGAATATTTTTTATATATGTTACATATATTTTTATATATATGTTACATGTATTTTTGTAAATGTTTAGTTTTGTTCAATGTGTATATTTGCATAACTACTTTGCATATTTCAAAAACATAGTTTATCAGCTAAATTCATGATAATTTCTAGTTTTACAATACTTTCGAATTTACACCATAAGCTTACGGACTGAAAAGAAAGATACAAGTTATGAAGCAAGTACCTGTAGGATCTCACTGTGACGTAAAAGTGAAACAAAATGGGATGGTAGAAATACCAATCTGAGCATTTAACAAGCATGAGCTTGTGAGGTAAGTCATATGTGTAAGTATAAATGTATAAAATGTATGTTTGCGCTAAAGTTGCACTATGAAACAACAATTCAATGTAAATATCTCCATGATTAATAACAAGATGAAGTCCAATTGTACAGATGGAGGTATGTGTAAATCATCAATAATTTTTTTTTTTTTTTTTGGTCTGGGTAAGTTAATAGATGTATTAATATGTATTACACATGTACATTATATATTTGTAATATAGTAAACAACATTTAAAATGTAAAAAAAATACATTTATACATACATTGGCAATATACCAATAACATATATTTACAATCCTTGTTTCAATATATTTGGTATTTAATCAATATATTTTGCAATATACATAACATACTAAAGCTGCCATAATGTGTATATTTAGAGTACTTTGCAATATATTTGCAAATTTAAAAATCAATTGAAATATACTGATTTTCCAATACATTACAATATATTATAAAACAAGTAGATTGGAATATATTTCACTATATGTAAATATATTGTTAATAATATATTTCATTTTCATAAGGGCTGCACTGATAGTGTCTGTGAAAGAGCAGCTAGCTACTAATACACATGAAATAATGCACAGCACGGAGGACATGTATTATACTAGTATTCATATGAATACGCATGTAATAATGTAAAGTATGGGTGGCTGTATATCACAATGGTATTCATACTAATACATGTCATAATGTACAGTATGGAGGCTGTGTATAACACTGGCACCAATACACATGAAATAATGTAGTATGGGGGACCATGTTTAAGACTGGTATTCATACTAATACACATGGAATAATATACAGTATGGGGACACATGTATAACACTAGTATTCATTCTAATACACATGTAATAATGTAAAGTATGGGTGGCTGTGTAATAACACTGGTATCCATAATAATACACATGTCATAATGTACAGTATGGGGGCCGTGTATAACACTGGTACTAATACACATAGAATAATGTGGTATGGGGGACTGTGTATAACACTGGTATTCATATTAATACTCATGGAATAATGTGCAGTATGGGGGCAGTGTATAACACTGGATTTGTACTAATCCACATGGAATACCGTACACTATGTGGGGAGTGCATAACACTAGTATTTATACTAATACACATGGAATAGTGTACAGTATTGGTGCTGTGTTTAACACTGGTATTCGTACTAATGCAGAAAAATGCACAGTATGGGGGGGTCATGTATAACACTGGTATTCATACTGATACACATGGAATAACGTACAGTATGGGGGCCATGTATAACACTGGTATTTGTACTAAAACACGTGGAATAATGTACTGTAAAGAGTGCCATATATAACACTGGTATTTGTACTAAACACAATGGATAATGTGAGGTGTGGGAGTAGTGTACACGGGTTTTTGTACTAATACATATGGAATAATGCACAGTGTGGGGGACTGTGTATGACACTGGTATTCATATTAATACTCATGAAATAATGTATTGTATTGTATGAGGGGCCATGTATAACACTAGCATTCATGATGAACTGCACTGTTCAAGCTCCAAGGGGTTCTGGTAACATCACATTGCCATGAGACCAAAGCAGGACAATTCCATATGAGCACCAATCTATGTAAATTACATGCCGTGCCTGAGGACAGGTGAGGACATGCTGGTATGCACAAATGCTGGCCACCTGTCTGCAGCCCCACCCCCAGTGCACAGATAAATGGAGGGAGGTCAGGGTGGAGTAGTGGACTCAGGTGGGCAGCCAATCGGTTGCCCATCCTGGGTCCCAGAGTTGACCCCCTGTGTGGGTAGGCACGTGGCCAGGTGTGCATGAATAGCCACCACAGGCACCTGGCCCTGCATGCCCAGGTCCTGTTGTCCACAATCCCCCCACTGCCTGATACCTGCCCCCAGCACATCCCGGCATACATCCAACCCCTCAAAGCTGAGCCACATCCTCGTATGAGGTATAACAACCCCCACACACACACACACATCTGTGCCCGTCCTTGTCAGAACAATGACAACTCCCCCACACACAAACGTCAGGACCCCCACTCCCAGCACCTGTAACCCCCCACACACACACACAACAACAGTACCCCATCCCCAGTCCTGGCAGTAAGCACCCCCCAATGCACAACACTGCCCCATCCCCAGACCACATGTCAGTGTCGCACCCCAACCCCCAATCCCAGCACCCTGCCATCTCATTGGTGGACAGTGGACCCCCCACACCTCTCTGTACCAATGACACTGCCCCGACCTCTGTACCTGCAAGTCGGTGCTGTGGCTGTGGACAGCCAGTGGCACATCCCTCCACACATCTCCTTGGCCGCTGGCTGTCCAACTAATGCAGGGAGTGCACTGTCTATAAATAGGCGGCTAGCTCTCAGCATCGGTTGGATGGTGGACAGCCGAGGAGATGTGCAGAGGGATGTGCCACTCACTGTACATCGGCGCAGCACTGGATTGCAGGTTGGGGTGGTGTTGTCGGTGCTGCAGGGGTGGGGTCCATTGTCCACCAGTGAGATGGCAGGGGTGCCGGGATCAGGGGGTGGGATACTGACATGTGGTCAGAGGATGAGGCAGGGTTGTGTTGGGGGGATGCTCACTGCCAGGATTGTAGACAGGGTACTGTTGTTGTAGGTGTGGGGGGTTGCCTACGGGTGCTGGGACTGGGGGGGGGTGTGCAGCATGTATGGCACTTGCAGCAGGGTCCACCTGCCTGTATCCTATGCCCACCTATGGCCCCCTGTGTGCTGCACTATGCATCTTGGTGTGTAGTGTGGGCATACCCCATCTCTGCCCCGGACCACCCCAGTGCATAGTTGCATGGGTGTCCCAGGGATTGGATGCGCACCTGGCCTGCGCCCGTATGATGAATGCCACTGGGGATCTGTAAGACCCCCTTTGTGTGGCACTCACACATATGTATGCCAATGTGTCCTGTTTCTGTGGTGCATTGGCATTGTGCATAGGGCCGATGGTTAGCAGTCATTTTGCCACACCATACTATAAAAAGAATTACCTCAGGGGGGAGTCTATGTTAAATGAGTTTCAGTTTAGGAAAGGACGAGCTGAAGCAAACTGGTAATTGTGTGTCTGTGCCACCACAGTTTCTATGGAAACTCATTCTTCAAGTTAAAAAAAACGTAATTCTGCATAGTTAGCTGTGTAGAATGACTTTGCAAAACTTTGAGTAACATGGCTTAACCAGGTATTATAAATTCTTAGGTGACTGAAGTCACTTGACTTATGGTCTTGTGTCTCATAATGCACCTGAGGTGGCACGATATCCCATATCATCATACTGCACACCTTGTTGTATATTATCTCTGTAACCATCTGAACAACAGGACAACTTTGTAAAATATGGCTTCACAGTCCTAAAAGTTTCTTTCCTGTCAACAAATAAAGGTTTTTACCTATCTATCTATCTATCTGTTCACTGACCTACGCAGCCAGTATAGTGTTATGCTTATGTAACTGTATTAGTTTTGGTTGTGGCCGTTCGCACTCTCTATTCCAGAGGAATTACCACCCTGTAGGGGTATGAAAGCAAGGAACTCTCGGAGAGGGTTCCGCCCCTAGAGGTGACACGGGACAGTTCCCATGGCTAAAGGTACCTTAGGAATCCCCCTAAGGAGAGAGCACTGCAGCTGGAGGTGGAGGGGAGGATGGTGGGGCAAAGACAAAATACTTCACAGTGAGGATGAGAGGAACTGCTTATATAGCTCAGGAAGTGGGAGTGGCTGGCTGCTTGGTCACCAAACTACAGGCAAAGCCTTTCAATTCACTGACCTACGCAGCCAGTATAGTGTTATGCTTATGTAACTGTATTAGTTTTGGTTGTGGCCATTCGCACTCTCAATTCCAGAGGGATTACCACCCTGTAGGGGTACGAAAGCAAGGAACTCTCGGAGAGGGTTCCACCCCTAGATGTGTCACGGGACGGTTCCCATGGCTAAAGGTACCTTAGGAATCCCCAAAAGAAATGTAGTATCATCCCCAAAAGGAGGCAACATGATGCATATGAGCAAGCAGTAACAGTGATGTAGAAGCAGTAACTGCAACATAGTAGTAGAGAAGAAGAGTGATGGCTTGTATGAGAGAAGGGGATCCCCTAAGGAGAGAGGGAACGGCAGGACATCCTCCACCTCCATCCAACAACGGAACCTACCTAAGGAAACTAGCAGAAGCAACTATGTTAACTAAGTGTTATGACCTGAGGCAACAGAGGAGAGAAAAAACCCTATGAGGAGGAAATCTCTGGGGATCCATGGCCTAGGTCGCCTTCCCTCCAAGCTTGGGAAAATGTATTTAGTGACGTCTCTGCAGCTGCAATTTGGAAAACCCAATTAAAGGGAGGTGGGAAATATTCCAATTTGGAGGAAGGCTCTCACTCAAACCCTCTAGCGGGAACGTCGTGGAAGGTTGCGAGAAAACCTGCCAAATCGCAGGCATCCAAGGGCAGGAGGAGAGCAACAACTGCTGAGGCACTCCACCTGGCCTACCCGCCTAAATCAAACCAGGTGAACCAGAGGCAGTCGTGGGGAGAATGCTGTGAAGGTGCCTTGCTAGGGAAACCACTGAAGTCAATGGCCAACCATTATAGTGGAACACTAGAGCCAAAAGAGATCGTCGTAACCACCCTTAAGACGCTAGTCTTAAATTCTACACCAGGAGCTGCTGTCACATAGCAGGCAGCTAAAGCCAAGCCCGGGGTGAGGACATTCCCAGCTATGGGCCAGGTGAGAAGGATCCCACCCCAAGTTGGACACGCTCGATAATGCGGACTAAATGCAGAGCGAGACCATCGGCTGTAGGAACCTGCACCAGATTAGAATGGCTGGCATGCCCCAAAATTGATTGAGAGCTGTAAAGCTGGTGAGCTGAATGAGCACGGCATGCTGAGATCATAATGAGCATTGAGTGCTGAGACCTTGCAAGGTCAGATGCAGATTGAGAGCAGTAGAATCCCAGGCGGAGCCGAGGGGATGGCACTAGGCATAAAGCAATGGTTTGCATAAGCAAGGAGCAACGGGTGCATAAGCAAGTGGGGACCTGATAGGTTAGTAAGTAGTAGTAATAGGTGGACCTGCATAACAACTGTATAGCAAGTAAACAGTACTGAGTTAGGGGCAAGCAAGCCAGACATGAATAGCCAAATCAAGGTGACAAACTCTGAGGATTTTCGGCGGCAAAGACAGGATTTAAAACAGAATTAATTAACCACATAGGCCACGACCCCCCAAACACCTCCCAGTCCCCGCCGTAGGACAAACAAGGAAGCGATGAAAGGCTGAGAACCACATGCAGATATAAAAGCTAATTTAATAGCCTCAGCAGGAGCTTCAGCTAACCTCAGAGTAAACAAGGTACAATAGGAAAGGGTGTAAACAATGCAGCAGCAGGAAGCAAGTAGGCCTGTACAGCAGTAGTAAATAAATGAGTACACTGAGTTGTAAGTGCAAATAAAGGAGGCATAATGCTTTTAAGCATTGTCAAACAGGCAGTGCAATGAGATTGCAGCAATGAGGTAAGTAGAACAAGCTTGAGTAAACTGTATAGCTAGGTTCAAGTAATCTGAGTCAGGTGAGAGCAATAAAATATGCCACATGGACCAGCTATAGTTGAGTAAGTGAAAACTAGCATTATGAGCTCTGAATAGCAGTATGCTAGGAGCCTAGAAAAGCACCCCCAAAAAGGAAGGAAGCATACACAACCAAAGGCAAATACAAACCAAAGCAGGAAAACAAACACAAAAGCCCTGCAGAGATGGGGAGGCTCCAGCAGGAAAGCCCGACCAGCTCAGGGAACAAACCAGCACAGCCTTTGGCTGCAAAGACAAAATGCTTCACAGTGAGGCTGAGAGGAACTGCTTATATACTGTAGCTCAGGAAGTGGGAGTGGCTGGCTGTTTGGTCACCGAACTACAGGCAAAGCCTTTCAATTATTGCTTAAATGTTTTCTTGCTTGTTACATTTATAGCAATAGAATTTAACAATGTTGTTCTCTAGATTTTTGGCTTGTTTTCATTATCAGTCTTTTAAATGTTTCAAATTAACAAGCACTTATTCCACCGTCTTTTCTGTTTCTTACCTCACAATTGCTGAGTCAGTAACATCACAATCTTTTACCACATTTGGTAAGCACTATGATATCTTTATAACAAAAGCACACCATGAAATCAGATAATCCTGATGAAAGCTTCTAATACAGACTTCATGAAAAAGTAGGCAAGAATGCATTGCAGAACCTGAGGAAATCCCATAAAATGTGAAAAATATGTGTCCCTGTCCCCCCCCCCATAAATGGTAATAATAACTTTAGAGCATTTTTTTGAAATTATATATGGAAGTGATTTGCTTCTCTTGAAGTTCATCAAA
Source organism: Neoceratodus forsteri (assembly GCA_016271365.2). Lineage (NCBI taxonomy): Eukaryota > Metazoa > Chordata > Ceratodontiformes > Ceratodontidae > Neoceratodus > Neoceratodus forsteri. Next base: position 62,439,571 of record JADMNL010000033.1, read on the forward strand.
AACAGGGATGGATAAACCTTTTCTAGTTTTAAACAGAACTGGTTCTACTTGGGAATCAAAACGTTGAACCACTAAACCTATTTTTACAGCTGCATGGGCGGAGTTCCGCAGACATATAGCTGTAATTCTGTATAGTAGCACTGTGGAAGCACGTGACCAGACCTCTGTCCGGCATGCTTCCACAGTAATCTGGCACAGGTTCACTCGGTGTGTTTATGTGGCCCTTCCCCTCCGCCAGCCGCATAAACACACCCACTTCGCAGGGCTTTATTTTTTCTTCCGCAGCTACAGAAATGATGACCACCATGCCCAAGACGGCCACCAATTCAAACTGTGCATGCATGAGTATCGCGCATGCACAGTTCTGTCAACACTGCCGTCTTGGGTACGGATGACTCCGGTGCGGCAAAAGCACCGACTAGTCCTTTAATCACACTTGGCACTATGAGCAGCTGCATCGGCTCTAACCAGGCTTTGTTTTCTAAAAGCATAGGTTGCTTTAAGTTTCTTTTTAGAACCAGACAGATTTTTTTTACACCTATTTATTTAAAATTTGGTGCCAGAAAGGCACACTGAGCTGAAGCTTGTCTACAGGGTCACAGGTTCATAGGTTCATAGTGTTTGTCAAGTTCAATGGACCGAAGCCTTTTATAGAACTTGTCACCATTTAGCTTAATATTGGAAAAGATATATCTTGTCACCCATGAATTTATCTAGGCTTTTTTAAAGGAATTCATATTATCACATTCTACAATATTTCTAGGCAAGGTATTCCATACGGTTATAGTTCTTTGATTAAACCATTGACTACTTTGTAGGGTTTTATTGACTTCACCCCTTAATTTGTAATTTTTGAGATCTAGTATTATTATTAACAGGGGTATGTCTAACCAATCCTAGAGTTTCCAATAATGCATCATCATTGTAGGCTTTGAAAGTGAGGCACAGGTCACCTCTGGATTTCCGATATTCCATGGAGTATAAATTAAGTTCTTTTAATCTATCCATGTAGTTCATGTTGTTTGTATTTGTTATATGTTTTGCTGCTCTCCTTTGTACTTTTTCAGGTTTTTTTTTTGCTGTCTATTAAATAAGGTGCACAGATGGGTGAGCAATACTCTATATGTGGCCTGATCAGGAAAAAGTAGAGAGGTTTGATTACTGCCTGGTCCCTACTTTTGATGTTCCTTAAAATACACCTTAATATTCCATAGCATTTCTTGATAGTTGCTGTAGTGTGGCTGTCAAATTTTAAGTTGTTAGTTACAAATGCCCCTAAATCTTTTTCACAGGTTGTTTCTTGTAACTGTACATTATTCAGTGTATATTGATATCCAATGTTATTTCTGCCTAAGTGCATTACCTTGCACTTTGTCTCATTAAATTTGCATCCAGGGAGGGGTGGGTCTCTTATAAGTTAATGTCAGTTTGTCATTTATAGAAAGATGTTTAAAAATGCAGTATTCAGGCAAATGTCAGAATACATTTGACAGATTTTCTGTATTTCTATTCCTTTTATTCAATACTAGATTCATTCAAATAAAAAAAAAAGAATCATTCTCCCCTATAGCCTATATACTTGGGGTATTTAATCCTCTCCTGAAGTTACAGTCCTCTGCTTGGGACATCCTAATCCTTTCCACACCAACAAACCACAATGTCATAAACAGAGGATCATGATTTCGGCAAAGGATTTAGCAGCAGAAGCAGGTGTACTGTTGGGAACAAGGATCTTGCTTCCCTGCAAAATTAGCCTACTAATGAACAAAGGGTATCAAAATGCTGACAGTATATAAAATACTGATTTTGGAAAAAACTATGTTAAAGCACCTGCTAGGCTTAAACAGCCACAGACGTATGGATATATGGTGTTAGGGTTTTTTACCTTAATTCTCACCACCTTCCCCATCCTCTACCCTTATGACCAAAGGCCAAGCTACACACCCAAGACTATTTACAACAGGTGTCTTATTTAATTTAGGGTCTTACATAAAGTAGCAGACTCATGGGGAATGGCCCCTTTGAACAGGGCCCTGTGGGCTCCACATGAAGCATATACCTGTGGTGTATGGCCCTCAACCAGTAGCTTGCTTTGCACAGGGCTCTCTGGGCCCCACATGAAGCAACATAATGTACCTGTGGTGCATGGCCCTGAACCAGTAGCTTGCTTGGCACAGGGTAATGTTGGTCCTGCACTAAACAGTAGATCCATGGTGCAGGGTCCCAAACCTCCAGCTTTTTTCACACAGGGCCCTCCCTACACAAAGCAGAAGACCCATTGTGCAGGGTTCCAGACTTCTACCTTGCTTTGAGTAGGGCTCTGCAGGCCCTGTAAGAATCAAACAACAGGCTGAAGATTCCAGCGCTCACAGCAGGAAGTCAGTGCAGATGAAAAAAGCAGAAGCAGCAAGTAATACATATAGCTATGTGAAATTAAAGTTTAGCCTTGCACTTGCATACCACCTTGGTTTTTATTTTATTTCTTGACTGAGTGCAGTCCAATGGTGTTACTTGTTGCCTATATTAATTTATTTATCTATTCAGTTTTTGTCGACCGGGTAAGGTGCACTAGCCATAGCAATGACTATTTTCAAGCATGACCTGGGAGGTTACAGAACAAAACATTAGAAACAAAAAAAATAACAGTGTAGTCTTTAAACAATACATAATTGGAAAATAGGAATACAGTGCAGGTAGGAGAAAAACAACAGGTACAGTTTGAGTACATAACAATGTCTAAAGAAAACTATAATAAAGCAATACAATAAATAGAGCCGCAAGGCAACATTCAAGGACGAATTTGGTAGGATTATGCAATGATCACTGTAACACTGTAATAGTCATGCAGGATGGATATAGGAGAGTAGGGGAAATGGGTAGGAGTAGGGATGTTAGAATAGGGGAGGGTAGGATACAGTAGGAAATTGTGAAATTGTGGCAGGGTAAGAGATGAGAACCACAAAGTAAGGAAAGGTAGGGCAGTAAGGTGACAGGGAGAAAGCGCAGAGCATATTTGTTGGGGGCAAGTTCTGAAATAGGTGGTTAGTGGGTGCAGAGGCCGGAGAGAGACAGAAAGGCTAGGGAGGTTTGAAACAGGAGCAGGTGAAGGATTCAGCAAGATGGTCATATAGCACTTATTGGAATGAGGCATGGGATGGTGCTAGGCATATAGTTAGAGGGAGGTAGTTCCAGTGTAGTGGGGCATGACAGGAAAAAGCACTGGCACCTTTGGAGGAGTTGTGTCTGGGAACATGGACAGGGGCATTGGCCACCGAGCACAGACCATAGCTGGGTGTCTGGTTTAGAACTAGTCCCCAGGGGCTTGGGTGTTTGAGTTCTGATGATATTATCTATGATCGAGCCATACGCATAGGCTCTAGAGGCAAGTGGAGAAAGCCAACCCAGCTCAGAGTAAAGGAGGCAGTGGTGTTTCATCCGATGTGAGGAGGTCGCATAGTGACAGATATTGTTGTAAGTGATATCCCATTTCCGAAAAATAGTTTTACCTGCAGAGGCATAAGTAGCAACCCCATAGGTGAGCGATGGGAGAAGTATACCACGTGCTATGGCAAGCCTGGCTGAAGGGGTGAGCACATAGCTGGAGCGGTAGGCAATACCGAGTTTCATGTTAACCAGCTTGCAGGTCTTCTGGATATGGAGATCAAAGGTAAGAGACGGATCAAGTGTGATACCCAGATATTTAAAAGAGGGTACCACCCCGACAGATGAACCATTTACAGTAGATATGAATCAGCATACCTATGGTGAATGGCTCCAAATCTGAATCTTGCTTGGCGCAGGGCTCTGCAGGCCCCATGAAAAGCAACAAATCCATGGTACAAAGCCCCAGACTTCTAGCTTGTTTTGTTCAGGGTCCAGCAGGCCCTACATGAAACAGCAGAGCTGTGTGGCATGGCCCTGAACCTCTAGCTTGGCCTTGGGACCAGGGACAGGGAATGCTGGGTGGCTTGTGCCCAGTGCTCAAAATCCAAGTGCGACACTTCTGTGATGTGCCCGAGCCCTTCATGTTCATTTAATTAATGCTACCCTGGAAACTGGCAGGAATTCAAACATCCTTCCTATTGATTTAATGTTTGTTTAGCTGGTCAGTACACTAGACATTCAATGCCTATTTTCAGGCATAAACAGGGGGAATACATAGAAACATAAAACACAGAAACATAGACAATTGTGGCAGAAAAAGACCAGAGGTCTATCTCGTCTGCCCAGAGTTCCCTATTTGCCCCGGGAACTATTGTTTTATCCCTCCTGGTCCACCCCCCCACTCCCCTCCCTAATGCTACTGACCTTAGCAACCACCAAATCCTTCACTCTGCCCCAACCATGCTTGAAACCATTTGTGGTCATGGCGCCCACACGGCTCCACCACCCTTTCTGTAAAATAGAACTTTCTCACATCTCTCTTAAACCTTCCTCCTCCAGTTTCCACTCATGACCTCGTGTTCTTGACTCTGTACTCCTGCAAAATGAAATAGTTCCCCACAGTTCAGTTTGTTTATTCCCTTCAGGAACTTGAAGGTGTCTATCATATCTCTCCCTCCTCTCTCTCATGGGCTCTCCAATGAGTACATGTTCAATGTCTTTAGACGATCGTCATAAAATCTGCCCTGTTGGCCCAGAATGATCTTGTCACCCTGCATTTCACCGTCTCCAGCCTGTCCACGTCCTTCCTTAGGTGAGGATTCTAGAACTGAGCACAACATTCCAGATGTGGACTACAAGTATAAGTACAGCACAGTACAGAACAGAACAGCACAAGTATAGAACACGTACAATACTGGAGGCATAACTGGCACAGTACGCCTCAATAAATAGATACAAAGATTTTAGGATCATATAAGAATGCACTACTGCACAAGAGAGAGTACAAGCACTAGCACAGAACATGGTACAAGAAGAATCATATTTAAATGTCTGTACAAAATTGTATTTAAATCAGTAAGTAACAACTTAACAGATAGCAGCAACTAAACATTGGGGATACATAACCCAGCATAACCATATTTCACATCTGATCATAGGGTAGCAACTGAACATTGGGGATACATAACCCAATATAGGCCATAATGCATATATAGAATCGTGTATGGGAAACTGTACACAACAAACCCACTAAACTAGTACCCCACCTTGCTCACTTAGAATATGATATTAGACTTCAAAAAATGGGACTACATTCACTTAAGCAAAGATGAACTAGAGGTGACCTTCTGCAGTTGTTTAAAATTCTTAAATCCCCAGTTCAAATGGCTCAATGTGGCATTGTTTATTCATTAAGGAAAATTGTGCCTAGACTTCATATTAAACAACTGGAAGATAAAATAGCAAACAATAATAAGAGGTTAAATTTCTTTACTATCAGATCTCCCAGGATATGGAATACACTACCCCAGGATATTGTTGACTCATCAACTATCACAATTTTCAAGAATAAATTAGATAAATGGATGGATGGACAGGATATGGGTTAATGTTCCATTTATATGGAGGACAATCTCGATGGGCAAACTGCCTCCTTTTGTCCAACAAACCAAATAAACCAAGCAAGGCTGTGTTTCCACCAAGGGGTTTCCATGATGACAGAGTGAACTCAAGAATGAAGCTCAAGAGATCCCTGTTGTCATGGAAACCCCGAGGTGGAAATGTGGCCTTGTTATACACGGTTTCTAATACACTTTTCTCTGTAATGTACAGGACACCAACATCAGGAAACTAGTACTTGCAACAATTTTCCATTCTCATGTGGTTCATGCTGGTTGTAGAAACAAATAAGTGGCATTTACTACTTGCTGCCACTAATCGACATACTCCCGCTTGCCGCCACCACTGCCTGAGCTCACGTCTGCCTCCCCCCTCCCCCCAGCACTGCTGAATACTGCTGACTATATAAATGATGTAAAAAAAAAAAAAAGTCTCTTTCATCTTTTATAGAAAGAGAGAGCAGTGAGCAGACTGGCACGTGGCTCAACTACTCATGCCACTTTGATTTTGCTGCTTGGTAGTGTGACGCACCTGCTGAAGCAGAACAACATTTCCTTCCACTTCAGTAGTCACATCGCTGTTGCAGCAGAACTGTCTTTGTGAGCCAACTGATTTCCACACAGAACAGGCATACCCAATACACTATATCTAATCACAGTGCAGCAAATTAATATTGGGGATACATAACCCAGTACAGGCCATACAACATATCTGATCATATAGCAGCAACTTAACATTAGGGATACATAACCCAATATAGGCCATATTGCATGTCTAATCATATAGAAGCAGCTTAATATTGGCGATGCATAACCCAACATAGGCCATACTGCACATCTAATCATATAGCAGCACCTTAATATTGGGGACACATAACGCAGTATAGGCTATAATGCTTGTTTACAAGCATTTTGAGTTAGCAACTCTTGTCTTAGTTCCTGATGGAATATTGAATGGGAAAGAACCTTTCACAGCCATGAAGGACGAGAGTTCCAGTAAGTGAGGACAAAGATGGAGAAGGCTAGCTGACCTATATTACTGGAACACTTAGTGATGAACAGTAGAGCTTTCTCACTGGACCTGAGAGGACGGTACATAAAGAGAGCTTTAATAGGTCAGCCAAAGATGTGTTTGGGATCTTAAGAGTTTCTCTGAAGTCTGTTTAGCATTTTCTCTAAGCTTCTAACCCAGTTTTCACTAATACACGTACTGTAGTTTTTCATTTGTGTTACAAAGAGAATATTCTGGGAAATGTTCCAGTTTGGGCTGAACAACAGAGTGACACTACTGTACGTCCCCAGCTCTGCCAGCTTCTCTGTAGCTTCCCTAATTTTATCAGTGCTTGCCATCTGTTACTCCGGCAGGTCACTTCCTATCTCAACTGAGCCACCATCTAACAGAAGTTGTCCTCATTGCCAGTTCCAAAGCATCAACAATGTCTGCAAGTCTGTACTCAATGTTAATTAACCACAAACAGTTCCGCACTAGAAGAAAATGCAGTTCTCATGTCTCTTTTCTGACAGCTTTCGTGGAATTGGTGCCAGAATCTGTCCCTCATGTTTCTGTGGCCTCCAGTGACTGTCCTTGAGACACTGTAGTCTCTAGTGTCCAGTGGATCCCCTCTCCTTAGCCTTGTCCCAGTCATCCAACTATAGGCCAATTGCACTGCCATATGTCCCCTCTAAGCTTCTAGGACAAAAAGGTCCATCAGCGTTGTATCAGCATCTTGAAACGTATACTTGTCAGCTGTCCACCTTCTGGGCTTTAGAGAGGGACACTCCAGAAATATCACATTTACTCATTTTGTAGATCTTGTAACTACATTGTTCAGTTATAGACTGAGGGAGTGCTCCTGGTCAATTGGAGTGCTCCTTTCCTATGTGCATGAGACACTCTTATTCTGTGAAGAGTGTCTCACACACAGGTGTCCTGGAGACAAGCCAATTTGAAGCAGGTCTGTTAAAATGTCAATATATTATTGATCCATCTCGATCGATAATATATTAATACTACCACTGAGACCACTCTTACAGTTGCAAGAGTTGTCTCACTCACATCCTGTGTCAGAACGGCGCACCTTTGATTCGTGGTTTTCATACCCTAAGAACGCATGTGAGACCATGCTTACAACCATAAGAGTGGTCTTGGCAGTGGTATTTGCATACAGAATAAGGAGTTCAGTGTGGCTCACCAGAATCAAGCACCCTGTGTGAGTCAGTCTGTGTCAGTTTAATGCATGTTAACTAAGAGAAAATGCCGTTAGATTTCTTAGATATTTCTTATACCAACTGAGGATGTACTGAATATACTGTGACTCACTGAAACTGCAGACCTGATGTATAATGTTGTGCTTTTTATTGTAAATAGAACACATGGATACTAGTACCAGTTTGTATTGTACCCGAGTTGATCAATAAACTTGAATTTAAAAAAAAACTCCAAGTTCCCTGGCTGAGAATTGTGTACTCCCTCCCACGCTTACAGATGGAAGCAAGAGGGCAGACCATGGAGAATGAGGCAGGTAGGGCCATAAGGCAGCACGGTAAGAGGGATGGGATCAGGGGAGAAAACAAGAAAAATGATTTAAATAGAGAATTTACAAAAAGAAGCAAACTGAAGAAGTGTCAAAGGCAGCAAAGAGATGGGGATTAGGGAGACACTCAGCACAGCAGACGAGCCTGTAACCACACTGAAAGCAATTATAAGAGGACAGGTATCAGAGATTGGCAGGACTGCACGCAGACGTACATTAGGACCACCGCCTGCTTTTCCCCTGGGGGTGGGGCGGCAAAACTTGATTTAATGTTAATGTTGTCAGCAAGGGATAAAAATATTAGTCCAGCCTCTTATTTTTAAGCTTTTACATCCTCCCTTTGAGATCCAGAAAAGCCGATCAGCGCTCGTGGCCGTCAAAACAAGCGCTAATCTCTATAACCATTAATCAGAACTCCGTCATGCGTCTGATGCTTATCCTCCCTAGGTTTGCCATATTGGTGTGCAGAACCTGTTCTGTTAGAATAAGAGATGTCCCTGGAGCTTGTGCCATGCAATATCTCTCTCACATACCCTGCCTCACAAATCGGGAACAAGTGACCAAATTCCAGGACACATCTTACCAAAATTGTCATATCAGCTGAAGAAGATGGGGCTCAGTGTGAAAAGCATTCTCTTAAAGAGAACTCGGCTGTAACACTGCTGTCTAGCATTATTTTGTGTTTCAAATCCCTTCTCTTCAGGGACAGAAATACCAAATTACAGGCGGAAAGGGGAAGTTGTTTAACTGGGAAAGGCACACTAAGCCAAAGCTGGTTTCCAGGTGTGACCTGGGAGCACAAGGAAGTGAAGTGACTTGCTTAGGGTCACACAGTATGCAAGTAAGAGTTGATGAGATTCAAACCCAGGTTGCCAGGTTTGCAGCTCGGTGCTATACTGCCTCCTGGATACAGGATATAGTTATAGAACGGACAGAGGAAATTTTTCAGGCAAAAATTAGGGACATCCCTGAAACTCTGGGACAGTTGAAAAGCATAGAATGCAGGGGTAAAAATCAAGAAAATGATCTGGTGTGTGCTGGGGGGCCAATACAAAACCTCCAGATTTGGTATTCAGTCTCAGTATCTGGTATTCCACCTATCCAAAACAGCAGTGCTATAGACTGAACTGCAGAGAAGTAACAGGGAGAAGTGGGACTGCAGTCAGAATACCAACATAATAAACAAATATTTGTCAATGCCAAATGTTGATTGTGTTGGTCTGTTGAGCTCGCTCACTGCCCCTCTGTCACTCATTCAGTCTGTTTCTCCCGGTGCTGCAGACTGCTCTTTTGTACTGGGCTCTTGCCTGCATTGGCACCTTTTTCTGCCCACTAAGAAATCTGCAGCTGTCCCGACAGAGCTCCATTGAGGTGGTTCACTCCCCCTCTCTCAGTCACTCATTCTGCTTGTCCTGGCACTACAGGTTTCACTTTTGTACTGGGCTCCTGCCTCTGTTGGTGGCTTTTTCTGCCCACGAAGAAAACTGCAGCAGTCCCGACACAGGTCTGTTGAGCCTGCTCGCTCCCCCTCTCTCACTCACTCATTCCGTTTCTGCCGGCGCTGCAGGCTGGCCTTTTGTACTGGGCCCCTGCCTGCGGTGCCGCATTTTTCTGCCAACAAAGACATCCGCAGCAGTCACGATAGAGCTCCACTGAGCTCACTCACTCCCCCCCCCCCACTCGCCCGTTGTGTTTCTCTCGGTGCTGAAGACTGCCCTTTTGTACTGGGCTCCTGCCTGCATTGGCACCTTTTTCTGCCCACAAAGAAATCCGCAGCTGTCCCAACAGAGCTTTGTTGAGGTCGCTCACTCCCCAGTCTCACTCACTCATTCTGTTTCTCCTGGCGCTGCAGGCTGCCCTTTTGTACTGGGCTCCTGCCTCTGTTGGTGCCTTTTTCTGGCCATAAAGAAATCTGCAGCAGTCTCAACAAAGCTCCGTTGAGCTCGCTCACTCCCCTTCTCTAACTCACTCATTCCGTTTCTGCCGGGGCTGTAGGCTGCCCTTTTCTACTGGGCTCCTGCCTGCATTGCTGCCTTCTTCTGTCCACAAAGAAATTTGCAGCAGTTACAATAGAGCTCTGTTGAGCTCATTCACTCCCCCTCTCTCACTCACTCATTCTGGTTTTCCCGCCACTGCAGGCTGCCCTTTTGTACTGGGCTCCTGCATGCATTGCTGCCTTTTTCTGTCCACAAACAAATCTGTAGCAGTCCCAACAGAGATTTGTTGAGCTCACTCACTCCTCTTCCCTCACTCGCTCATTCTGTGTCTCCAGCCGCTGCAGGCTGCCCTTGTACTCAGCTCCTGCTCATGCTAGCGTCATTACAAAGAAATTCAGCTAGTCCCGACAGCTCCATTGAGCTCGCCACTCTCCCTCTCACTCACTCACTCACTCATTCCGTTTCTGCCGATGCTGCAAGCTGACCTTTTGTACTGGGCTTCTACCTGCATTGCTGCCTTTTTCTGCCCACAAAGAAATCCGCAGCAGTCACAATAGAACTCTGTTGAGCTCGCTCACTATCTCTCTGTCACACGCTCGTTCTGTTTCTCTTGGCGCTGCAGGCTGCGTTTTGTACGGTACTCCTGGCTGCATTGGCACCTCTGTCTGTCCACAAAGAAATCCACAGCTGTCCTGACAGAGTTCCGTTGAGGTCGCTCAGTCTCCCTCTCTCATGCGCTTATTCTGTTTGTCCTGGCACTGCAAGCTGCCCTTTTATACGGGGCTCCTGCCTACATTGGCGCCTTTTTCTGCCCACAAAGAAATCCGGAGCAGTCCTGATAGAGCTCCATTGAGCTCAATCAGTCCCCCTGTCTCACTTGCTCATACTGTTTCTCCCACCGCTGCAGGCTGGCCTTTTGTACTGGGCCCCTACCTGCATTGACACCTTCTTCTGCCCACAAAGAGATCCGCAGCAGTCCTGACAGCGCTCCAGTGAGTTCGCCCACTCCCCCTCCCTCACTTGCTCTCTTGTTCTGTTTCTCCCAGTGCTGCAGGCTGCCATTTTGTACTGGGCTCTTGTGTTGGGGCCTTTTTCTGCCCACATACAAATCCAGAGCAGTCCCGACAGAGCTCAGTTCAGCTCAGTCACTCCCCCCTCTCACTTGCTCAATCTTAATCTGTCCCAAACACTGATTTCCCACAGCAACTGTGCTACTCTCCGGCAGGAGTGCAAGAACATATTTTAGCCAGGATGTGAAAAATGACAGCTGTACTGTTCATAAGGAGGTGTGAAAAAATGCCACAGTTGAAAATGTGGCGTAAAAATATTACAAATTTGTGAAGTTACAAGGGTGCATGGAAATAGTTCAACGCAAGCTTGTAACTCAGTCATGTTGTGGAGTTTTGTCACCAAATTTTCAACATATGGATTTTAGGACCTCAGCTCATGAACAGTGCCACTGTCATTTTCTTAATCTGTCCCAAACACTGATTTCCCACAGCGACCGCGTTATTCTGTGCTGGAACTGTGAAAACACATTTCAGTCAGGATGTGAAAAATGACAGCTGTACTGCTCATAAGAAGGTGTGAAAAAATGCCACTGTTGAAAATCTGGCATGACAATATTACAAATTCATGGGTTAGAAGGGTGCGTGAAAGTGCGAACGACACTTGTAACACAGTCATTTGATGGGCTATCATCACCAAATTTTCAACATAGGCATTTTAGGACCTCTGCTCATGAACAGTATCACTGTCATTTTCTTAATCTGTCCCGAACAGAGATTTCCCACAGCAACCGCTCTATTCTGCGCCGGAAGTGCGAAAACACATTTCAGCCAGGATGAGAAAATGACAGCTATACTGTTCACAAGGAGGTGTGAAAAGATGCCAATGTTGAAAATCTGGTGTGAAAATATTGTAAATTCATCAAGTTACTAGCGTGCATAGCAACTGCACAACACACACTCGTAAAACAGTTATTTTTGGAATTTTTTCCACCAAATTTGCAACATAGGCTTTTTGAGAGGCCACCTCATGAACACTGGCACTGTTGTTATGTTAATCAGACCCGAAAGATGATTCCACGCAGCAACTGCAAAATCACCTTTCGGGGCTGATTAACGCCACGACAGTGCCAGAATTCATGAGGAGGGGTCCCAAAAACCCTATGTTGAAAATTTGGTGCCAAAATTCAAAAAAATGACCGAGATATGCATTAAAGTTTGAAAAAAAAAACATTTATTCCATTATACAGCTTACCGGCATTTCCTCAGTTCGCGGTCGGCTTTGAAGAGTGCAGACATGTTCCTGGTCCACTGAAGACTGTCGCGCCGAGTTCCAGAGGTAAGTATGGGGTGAGGGGGTGTGAGGAGGCAGGGTGCGCAGTGGGTGGGTGCAGGTTGCAGGAGGGGGGCAGGGAGACCGCCGAGGGACAGTTTCCTTTTTTACAGGTTGAAAACAAAAAAAGATATCGCAGGATCATTTTTTTATTTTACAGGGGCATGTGGCACACTGGGGTGGGCTCCCAGTATGCCACTGAGTCTTTCTTTGGGGGGCATGAATCTATGGGGATTGGACACCCCTGTCAGCACACAACAAAAGGGGGTATTACATTATGCTGATGGGGATTGGGCACCCCTTTGGCACACAACAAAAAGGGGGGTGAGCATTATGCCGACGGAGATTGGGCACCCCGTCGGTAGACAATAAAAGCGAGGGGGGGTTACATAACATAAGCATTGGAGCACTGAAGCCGACAGGGATTGGGGCCCCCGTTGTCAAATAAACACGGGGGGATAATATTGTTTATGAACATGGCGGCAAGCCGCCACCATGTTCACAAACAATATAAGGGTTTCAAGATCCTGCCCTGCAATGACGGGTCGCTCCCTCATTGCAGCAAATGGCTGACGCGGCAATGACGAGGTGGCCCCTGATTGCAGTGGTTAATTTTTTACAAGTTGATGGCACACTGGCTGAACTAGTGCCAGCAGCAGCATGGCATGGAATTGGGGGAAACGGGACAATCCTTTAAAGGCTGTGGGGGGCATTGGTCACAACAGTGCCGCGCCTCCACAAGCTGCTTCTGGAGAAAGCTGCCACAATATGTTTCTTGCGCATGTGTGCAATCAACATAAAAATGGTATTCTGTCTGAAAAACTGGCATGCAAAATAGGGGAGAATAGCATTCATTTATAGCACTGGTATGCTGTCCACTTCTAGAATTCACTGAGCAGCCCGCAAATTATGTTTGGAGTGCTTGTGAATATTTGTAAACATTGGCAGTATCACTTGGGTTCCCACCCTTTACGAGGTGCCCAAGACTTAATTTAGGCTAAAAAGAACCAGAATGCCCACAAGTTGCTAGCATGGCAATACAGAGGAGGAAGGGAGGTGGAAGATGCCAAGTGATGAGCCCCAAGGGGCTGGAGTCACTGCCTTTTTTAGTGGCTGGAGGCTGGGTTTTTGTGGGCTGCCCAGTGAAATCTGGGCTAAAGCCCTGTCATTTGGAACTGAACAGAATATAAAAGTGGACACTATCATGTGGGTGAGTTTAGTTGAATAGCTGCCCTTTGAAGTTGCACTCTCTATGCAAATTCTTTTCACATAGGTGACCAGTCGAGTAGTATGCGCAAATCTGGGCTGCATCAGCAACACCATCTCATCAGGTCGACTTGCTCTGACAGTAATATTTTATGGGACTCAGATCTGCTCTGTGAACTAATCCATATGATAATGGCATTTGCTAATCTGCAGTAGTTTTCCCCAAATTACTGCCGCAGTAACTAATGCGGCGCTGAATCCATATCACAGAGGTGGGGTATACCATTTTCACTCAGTATAGCTCCATACTTCAAGGAGCAAATTTGAGCCACATACAGTCCAGGTCGGTGCAAAGCTACCTCATCAGGCAGCATTGCTTGCTGCTGCTCAGACTGATACTCACTACCCGATTGGCCTCCAGTGTGAAATTAGTTATAAAACGAGAGCGACAATAAATCACAAATACTGCGCTTTAAAGTACAACATTTCTACAGTGTGACAACGGTCTGTGTTACTCTGGGAGTGAAAGGGTCTAAGCTGCACATGATTTCCACTTACCCTTGGTGTAAATGCAAGCAGAGTTGAACTACACTCGGCTCTGCAGGGTTCCATGTCATAATAGCGATCGCTGTTATAGTGAGTGTACATCGCTGAAAAGCAAATCGGCAATGTACACTTGTGAGCAACAAGACATCCGGCAAATTAAAATAGTATTTATGTGGGAAGGCTGCACCCACCCCCCCACACTAAATATAACCAACTCCAGGAAGGTGCATGTCAGGGAGGGGAAGACAGTTTGACAAAAAAAAACAAAAAACGGCAGCAGTAAAATTTTCCTCACTCCCCAACCCCGAGCCCACTACCTGCTGCACCAAAGCTAGCCACCCTCACCACCACACCACACCACACAGCTAACTTGGTGGCAGCATGGCACACTACTCCACACAAACAGTCTTCCTTATCCCTCCCCTTCTCTTCCCTATCCCTCCCCTTCTGGTGACCCTCCCTCGCTCATCCCTACTGTCACTTTTGTATTCCATCGCTACCCTTACAGGGTAGCCCAAAAGTATAGCACTGTAAATGAGGCGCTGTTTTGACAGTCACTCATTTACAGTCGCTATCATCACTGGATACTGCTCTGCACTCAGCGCCGTATTTTACATCCAGAAAACCCTAGTTTACAATTGGTAAGAGTCCTGGCAGCCAAATGTTAAAAGTAACAAATATACTTATTTGCATTTATTTCAAAATGCTGGCCAGGAGAAGCACATTGAGCTAGGGCTCATTTTCAGGTGCAACTTGGGGGAAGGGGGCATGGGATATAAATACAGGTGAATTAACAATATGAACCGGCCCGGTGGTGCTGAGGGTTGAGGCGCTAGATGCCACACCTCACGCTATGCCGGTGACCCGGGTTCGGGAACGGACTCGGGTTGCCGGGGGTCGGCAGGGGGAGGGAGGATCGAGCATCCCAATGGATGCTCTCCTCCCTCAGGGGTGGGAGCCATGACCGCATCATGCGATCTGCATCACTCCCGCGGCCGGTGGAAGCACCGACTAAGGGGAGGACGGAGGCGGCTCCGCTCGTGGAGCCGGGGAGGGGAGACATCAGCTACGCATGAAGGATGAGCATGCGCCAGCGCCGCCTTCGGGACGGGCGTCCCAGCGTGGGCCGGCCCCAGAGGGGATGGGGAAACTAGGGAAGGAAAAAAAAAAACGAGAAAATCCCTCCCGGTAGCACTAGATGATAGCCTCTCGGTACCATCCCAGGACCACCGGAAAGAGGGGACAGACCCCAAATGTGCAGGAGGGGATGGAGGCACTCTAGGGGCAGATCCCACCGGAGGTGGAAATGGGGGAAGTTGAGAGGAAGGAAGGAGTGGGCTCCGGGAGTAGAAGAGGGTATAAAGATAAAGTATAAAAAAAAAAAAAAAAAAAAAGAATTAACAATATGATAAAATTCAGTGAAAAACCAGTATACATACAATAAATATACAGAGGTAATGAATACACAATATAAAATAGATATATACAGTAAATATAAAGGGGTAACATACATACAATAAATATACAGAGATAAAATATATACAATAAAATATACCCTATATACAATAGCTATATAGAGGCAGCATATATACAATAAAAGGTACCATATATGCAATAAATATCCAGAAGTAACATTTATACAATGTATGTGAGAGTTAAACCTTACAGATAAATGGTTTTCTTTAAGCAGCGAGGCATTCTAAAGTCATTTATCTCTACTTTAGATAGGCCACAAAAGAATACTTCACAAATGGTAGAGCAGCTTTAACAATACCAGATGATGTAACATTGTCCGAATAAAGTCTCTTGTCCCTCCTGATGATCTGGCCACACTGATACATGCATTTGTACGTCAAGGCTCGAGTACTGCAACGCGCTCTACCTTGGGATTGGGGGAGGTGCGCTGCTGCTGCGCCTGCAGCTGCTGCAGAACACTGCAGCATGGCTGTTGACTGGTCTCTCGAGATCATGCCATATTGCGCTGGTGCTGCACGAGCTGCGCTGGCTGCTGATGCGCTGGCACGTCTCCTTCAAGATAGATCTGTTGACCTATAAGGCCCCACATGGGCTGGGTCCAGGTTACCTGGAGGAGCTCCTGCATCCCTACAGCCCTAGATGCTGACTCCGGTCAGCAGGTGTTGGCCTCCTGGAGGTGCCCAGTGCTAGACTGAAATCATCAGCGGATCAGTCTTTTGAGATAGCAGACTTAATCCCCTGGAACTCATTGCCTGAGGGAGGCCCCCTCCCTTGTGAAAACAAATGGCACATTCCAAGTCAGGCACTTCTGCATGCTATAGTTATGCAACAATCAGTGGAGATACAAATGCCAAGCTAACAAGTCATATCGGGTTAGGAAAGTACCAATAGGGATCTTGAAGGTTAGATACATACAAGGGAATACTGAACCAAATCAGAGAACAACATTCACAATGATATATACAGATAACAAGGTACTTTATTGTGGAGGGAAAACAATAGCAGATCTGGAAATACGTAAGCACTCAATATACACCACATTGCAGACTTGGTTTGTCGGTAATAAAATACTCCTAAATGAAAAAAAAAAACGATTAAAACAATGATATTTGGGACAAAACAAAAGACTGAAGTAAAAGAAAATGCAATACCAATAGAAGGGTAAAAAAGCCAATTGCTAGAAGGGATAGCAAGCTTTTATTACCTGGGGTGTACCCTAAATTAGTCATTGACATTACAAGAACCCATAGATAAAATTATGTATACGGTAAATAACAAAATAGGTTCTCTGTACAGGAATAAATATAGTTTAATCTCAGAAGTTGAAACAGAATAGCAAAGCAAGTTCTTTCCTGGCATTTGGAGTATAACTCAATTTTGTTATTTAACCTTCCAGAGACAGTTTTGCATAAATACACTATTGCCTTCAACAATGTCTCCACATTTGCGACAAAGTCAGGAAAACAGTTACATCACTGTGACTTATGTCAGAATCGCGTTACATTATGTCCCCAGAAAGGATTTATTTTTCTGTAATGGCATTTTTGCAAAACAATGTTTGCTGGGGGCACACCAAATGCATTGTGATAAAGATTAATAAAGATTCATAGTACTAAATGATCACTTTGCAGAAACATGAGTAAAGCAATTTACTGAAAAAAATGACAAAAACAAAAACAGCACAGTGTTCCCTGTCTCATTATGGCCCAAGACTATTAAATAAAAGTGTAGACCTGGGGCTTGATCTTACTGCAAAACTCATTTATTTAAGGGGTGCTTAACGACAAAACCAGTGGCTGCCTCTAGGTGAAGCTGTTATGACAGTACTTGAAACCTTGATCTGCCCTGGTGCATGTAAATGTTAGTTTTGTATTCCAATGATAACGCAGTGCCTTCTATGGTCACATATTTTGTATATATGTACATACAAAAAGTTTGCTGTTTTCCTTTTCTGCACGAATTTTATCTTTATGTGATACGTGTCATGTCATAATGTATTGTTTCTCCTGCTGTAAACCCCAGAGTCCCCAAGCTTGGTTAAAAATGGGTCCTTGATCCAGTCCACCTGAGGAGGTAGGACTTTCATAACTCATTCGTGACTCTGCCGCTCGTATGGTCCTGCTCCCTCATACGTGAAAAAGGGACTGTCATGGTCTCACTGGGTTTACCCAGTCACCAAAATAAAATAAATAAATAAATGTAAAGGTAAATTGTATATTTTGAGTCAGGTCATTGTATAGCCCACATATAGATCTAGATATATCTAGTAATGAGCTGTGAATGAGCTTGCTATATCCAGCAGACCTGGGTTTGATTCTCACAACCTCCACTAGAATACTGAGTGACTCTGAGCAAAGCTCTTAACCTCCCCAATGCTCCCAGGTCAAACCTGTAAACAGGTACTGGTGCCTGCTGGGCCTTTCCTGGTTACCAAAGACTAAAATAAAAAATAAAGATATAGATATCGATATACAGATATAGATATCGATATATAGATATAGATACAATAAATACTCAAAGGCAGCACATAAAATACCTATAGTGTATGGCTGAATTCGGTTCTGCATGGAAATCCATGCCTGGGACAGCTTTGTTGTGCTGCAACAGTGACATCATGATGTTGTTGTGCTGCACTGAGAATGTCACTACTGCAGCACAACATCAAACATTGTCGCACGACCACCTCATTCAACCTGCAGCTCTGATCGTTGACGCAAAACAGCACTGGCAATTGTGAAAGACATATGTTTTTTGGCAGTTGTGCAACCAACGGTTGGGGCTGTGAGAGTGACGCATCCATATGGGTGCCCATACACTATAAAAGATTGTGTAAGGTCACACACACATACACAGACAAGCCTGTGTCTGATGCTCGAGGTTGACTTGGCAACCAGTGGATCTCTCGAGCTGCACTCTCAAGGTCTCTGGTTGCCATGGCAACCCCTCGAGGCAGACAGGCTTGTTGTGTATGGGTAACCATACACAATCCTCTATATAATACAAATATAGAGGGGCCATATATACAGTAAATGTACAGGGGGCTATATATACATAACTCTGGTATTGTTTGCATCCATCCTACCTGTACCAGCTTGTTTGTATCTATGTCTTAATTTACTGTTATACTTATGTGTTGTACTGCTATACTGTGTATTTTGGTTTGTCTTACTGTGACAAGGTACCTTTGTAAATGAGCCTATGGCTCAAAGGTTTTCCAAACTGCTGTTTAAATAAAATAAAAAAATATATATATACACAATACATACAGGTGTGTTATATCTACAATACATTTACACAGTAGCACTAAATGTCACAGGTGCAAAATGGAACATTCTTGTACAGGAATGATACCAGTGTGCTAGAGCAGGGAGTATACACCTATATAGGTAGGGGATGCTGTTGCTCATTTTTGCTCAGCTCAACACAGTCAGCTTTGGAAACTGAACAGGATTGTTAGTAAACCTTTATTTCTACTGGGAAACATGATGAAGGAAGCCTGTTCTGGTTTATTTGCCTAATCTCATTACAAGGGCTCACAGTAATCTGCCTGAATTCCAGTCGATCCCAGGCTCCCTGCAGTTAATGTTGGTAGCAAAGGCTATAATGAGTATGATGATCTCTGATGATCGAGGATCAATCACCTGAAATCTGCTTCAACTGCCAAGACAAATGGACTGTTCTTTATTTCATGGCGCAAGTGCCTTCAGGAGTCAGGTTAGGTAGCTCTGCTCCAAAAGTCTCTGTTCCATCCCATTATGCAAAATGGCATGAGCCTGCTGTTTTGGGAAGGGGGCATAATGCTTTCCCTTGAATCAGTCAAATGTGGGTCACACTGCCCCTGAAAATTTATGAACGAGACCATGCCTGCCCCCGCCCTCCTCCTTACCATATAGGGTCTGGGAGCACAGGCAGGGGTTGACGTTTGGGGGAATAAAGTAAGGGTATATGTACCAATCAGACTTCTTTCCTCCACATTTGTTTGTTTGAAAATTGGTGACCAGGAAAGGCACACTGAGCCAAGGCTCGTTTCCAGGTTTCACTCACGGGAAGGGAACAGGGGATACAAACTACATAGCACAGACACAGTTTGCAGTTACAATAAAGTGCAATCAGAATAACATGATGAGCACAGTACAAGTGCAGCATTAATAAGCTAGGTAAGAAACAACAATTTAGTACCTCAGCCACATCTAGGCTATGGCAGCATAGCAACTAGGAATGGATGAACCAGCTCTGGTGCAGTTCCAAACCCCCCAAAGGAAAACTGAGCCTGTCATGGTTCAACCCAAATTGTAAGCTGGCCCGGTTCTGAAGTGCAGTCCAAAATAACACTCTCACCACCAGTGCTGCATGGAAAAGGCAGACAAGGAGAAAAAAGGTGCAGAAAAAAAAAACATTTATTTTTTTCCCCTTGATCTCTGCCAATCCTCTGTGTCAGCCAACACAGGATATCCTTAGAAAACCAAGTATCGGGTACATTTGGGGCTTTGCATTCAATGGAGACAGTCGTGTGTGTGTGTGTGTGTGCGCGTGCACGCACATGTGTGTCTGCATGTGTAAAAATAATTTTGTTAGAGAGGGAAAGGGGCAGAGTACAGACTGAGAGACCAATGAATTCAACAGCAGAGTGCAGACGTTGCAGCAGACTACAGAATACTCATAAAAAACAAAAGGATTTTCTTCCATTATAAAGAGAAAGAGTAGAGACTAACAAATTCAACAGCAGAGTAGACAGCAGCAGAGTGCAGACATTGCAGACTTCATGGTAAAATAAGGGGTTAAAAACACCCATTTCTGTGAGAGAGAGAGAGAAAGACCAACAAATTCAACAGCTGACAACAGCAGAGTGCAGAAAATAAAAATGAAAATATTAAGGGGAGCAGAGTCAGATAGGACAGGGGGACCCTGTCTGAAGGTCATAGTGCTTCAGTAATTTGGGGGGGGGGGCACTTATAGTACCATACAGATTTTAAAGGGGAATGTCACCCATGTGTTGCACTCTGTGTTGCGTATCTCAGTGCTGCCCTGAATGGTTTTACCTCCCTGGACTCTGTGTTGCCCATCTCAGTGTCGCCCTGAATGGTTATACTGCCCTAGACTATGTGTTGCCTGTCTCAGTGTTGCCCTGAATGGTTTTACTGCCCTGGACTCTGTGTTGCCCATCTCAGTGTCGCCCTGAATGGTTATACTGCCCTAGACTATGTGTTGCCTATCTCAGTGTTGCCCTGAATGGTTATACTGTCCTAGACTCTGTGTTGCCCATCTCAGTGCTGTTCTGAATAGTTATACTGCCCTAGACTCTATGTTACCCATCTCAGTGCTGCCCTGAATGGTTATACTGCCCTAGACTATGTGTTGCCTATCTCAGTGTTGCCCTGAATGGTTATACTGTCCTAGACTCTGTGTTACCCATCTCAGTGCTGCCCTGAATGGTTATACTGCTCTGGACTCTGTGTTGCCCATCTCAGTGCTGCCCTGAATGGTTATACTGCCCTAGACTCTATGTTACCCATCTCAGTGCTGCCCTGAATGGTTATACTGCTCTGGACTCTGTGTTGCCCATCTCAGTGCTGCCCTGAATGGTTATACTGCCCTAGACTCTGTGTTGCCCATCTCAGTGCTGCCCTGAATGGTTATACTGCCCTAGACTCTATGTTGCCCATCTCAGTGCTGCCCTGAATGGTTATACTGCCCTAGACTCTATGTTGCCCATCTCAGTGCTGCCCTGAATGGTTATACTGCCCTAGACTCTATGTTACCCATCTCAGTGCTGCCCTGAATGGTTATACTGCCCTAGACTCTGTGTTGCCCATCTCAGTGCTGCCCTGAAAGTTCATACTACTGTAGACTCTGTGTTGCCCATCTCCCTTCCTGAACTTCTACTAGGTCATAGTGCCATACAGATTTGTGAAGTGAGGGTCACATCTCAGACTCTGTGTTGCCCATCTCTGTTCCTGAACTACTACTAGGTCATACTGCCATAGCTTGGGGGGGGGGGTTATGTCTCAGATCATGTGGATGTATCACAAATTTATTCACATCACTTTGTCCCCCTTGTAAAGTCATTAATTTTCAATCAACTAATACTTAATGCAAACTTTTATACCAGAGTTTTAGATTTAGTCCAGTATTATAATACTTAAAATAAAAAGAATACAATCAGATTTGAAATTCTGATGCAGGCACATGGGTGCTGGAACAAGCATTCTTTTTAAAAGTGTTTACTGTATATGAGCCGGCCCGGTGACACTGAGGGTTGAGGCACTGGACGCCACACCTCGCGCTGTGCCAGTAACCCGTGTTCGGGAACAAGCATGGGCCACCATGGGTCGGCAGGGGAGGAGATGGATCAAGCATCTGATGGACTGCTCTCCATCTCCAGCGAGGGGGGATCAGTGGCTGGTGCATGCCTGACCCCTAGCAGAGGCTGGGGCTTGGTGACATGGAGCCAATACAATGTGGGGTGGGAGCACAAGAGACGCTTGAAGTGGGCGTGCATTTCACGTGACCCCGTCGTAGGTATCATTGCACTATGCACAGCTGCAAGGGGGCACAAAAACAGAAAAAGACAGTGCAGCAGTTGAAGGAAGGATGCCTCACAGGCCCCAGTCCTGGCTAGCCATGGCACTGGCCACACTGGATCCGGTCTCAGGCAGGAGTTGGGGAACCCCACTGGCCCTGCCAGGGGGGCAAGCCCTGAGAGTAAGTGCCAGCACCAGCTGGTGGATGCCAGGGGATGTGGCTAGGGATGCCCTGGGGCACTACACTGAGGAGAAAAAAATTATAGCTAAAAAAGAGTGCCTAAATGCTAACCCCCACATATCCCAACCCCCCATTTGAGCCATAGGCATAGGACTGGCAATCAATATTATTATTTTGTTTTAGTTCTTCTTCAGTTGTAGATATGGCAGTGCTCTGGAAAGATTGCTACATCCCATGATCCCTTGCATGAGGTAGTGAGATCTAGTGGTCAACAAACTGCCTTGGGCTTTGGAACCAGGTGCTCACATGTTCCAGCACTACTAGAGCCAAGTCTGCCCAGCTGTGGAAATGGGTAGAAGCAAGGCCCCACTGGAAATGAAGTGCTGCATTTCAGTTGTGCTATGCTGAATAAATACTCTGTAACCCAAAAGGAAATCACTGTTGCATCAATAAACTAGATGGATGGGCCTGGCTTCTGCTTGAAAGCCCATTGTCGGCACTTACTCATGTCTCTGGCTGCTTCCCCCATTGAGGAACTCCACAGAGGCATAGGGGAGGATGGCCCAAGTGTAAGTGGAGGACTAAGGACCCCCTTAGTTATGACACGTAACACTACGCAATCTATACTCCAGTTCTGTGGGGCAGTTGCACACGCTGTGCTGTGCTGTGCTATATTGAACTACAGTAGCAGCAGTGATGTAGCATAAAGAAACCAACATGCTACCCTATAAAGTAAAAAAGGGGGAGTGGGGGGGCAAAGCCTCCCAATTCTCTTAACAAAACCAGCTATTTAGGCTTTTGTTACATCGGGCTCTGCCTCTCAAACCTCTGTATTTTGTTCAGTTTCTTGAGGGGTTGTTTTTCCATATAGCTGTTTGGTCCCGTCACCTCCTCCTGCCAACTGGTGAAGAGGACACATATGTATTGTACAGGTTTTCCCTGACACCCCCAAGTCCCCGGCACGCGAGGAACATCCTTCATTTTACCCCTCACAACCCCCATGCCTCTCAGCTGTCCCACATTAGGAGAAACATCCCTCATATTACCACTCAGAACTCCTCTCAACTGTCCCCCATTAGGAGGGATGGCTCTTATTTTAATCATTGCAAAGTCCTGTCCATACCTTTCAACAGTTCCCCTTTATGAGGGACAGACCCTTGTTTTACCACTTAGACACCCTCGGCCCCATGATGAGAGGGTGCTGTACCACATTTTAGTGTAAACTAAGATTTTCTAGTAGAAATTCATATAAATCTATGTTGTTTAATAAACAGCCAAACTTCAATGTACAAATTTGCTCAGTGTTCGGAGAGTCTTTGCTAACATTGGATGATGTGTCCAGCTTTTCCACAAATTTCCCTCAATTAGAGGAATGGTGTCCAACATTGTGGATAATGGAAAAGACTGAGAGGTATGGATACATGGCAGTCACCGTGAAAGTCAGTCATGGCCTCTGTCGGCTTTCTGCAGTTTGGCAACAGCACCAGCAATCAGAAGCCATGAATGTTCATCATTTCATAAATCACTGACCCTGGCCGAGGTTTACCTGCAGAAATGCACTAATGATTACCATCAACAGCAGAAAGGGGGATCCTGTTGGAAAAGCTTTCCAGCACAGCCTACTGCAATGACCTAGCTTAGAGATGAAAAACATAGCTGTTCTTGTTTTTCTTTTGCTGTTAAAGTGCACGCTTTGATGTTGTGGCATAGAGCTTTAAATGTTTCACTTGGGCTTAGAATCTCTTTCAGAAGCCCCGCAGAAGGATGGTTGTAAATTCTGTGCTGTTTTGAGGAGTTTGGTCCATTTCTCATTTTTCATTGCTTTTACTGGGGGATGGGAGAACAGAAAAATGCCAGGATTAAGCACTTTTTCATGGTGGTGGATAAGTGGAAAAGTCCACCCAATGCAGTAGTCAACATAAAAACTGCTTGGTTTGAAAATTGTTGGGATAGCTGCAAAATGATTATTATGAAATAGGTAGAAAGAATGCTAGCTCCTGAAAGGCCAAGAGATACTTTCAGCCAGGCCATTATCCTAGCACAACAGCCTGGTTGAAAGTAGATCAACAAAAATATGTTAGGAAATACATCCAATTTACTAAAAAGGGCCCATTTCATAATCGTAATAATGCACTCCAGGAGGTATGTTATGGTGAGTTAATGGCTCTTCTCGGGTGATGAAAGCACTTGGCTTTGCCTTGTGCTTCAATCCATCTGAGGAGGGCTGTTGTCCCACCATAGTGCACCCCCTGTCCTGCCTCTTCAAGGTGGGCTTGCTCACCTTTAAGGCCCTACATGGCCTGGGACCTGGTTACCTGAAGGACCTTCTTACACCTGCTGTCTCCATCCGCTCCCTCCGTTTCTCCTCTAGGGGCTTCCTTGCGATTCGCAGGACAAGGCTAAAAACAGCAGGCAACAGAGCATTTAGTGTCACCACCCCCATCCTGTGGAATTTGTTTTCTCCAGCTGTTAGAGAGGCCCCTTCTGTTGAGGTATTCAAAGCCCACCTCAAGGCCTTCCTGCATAATCAGGCCTTCCCAGACTTTGCTTTATAGACTTATCTTGATTTCTGCCTTTTACGCCTTAACTGGTTCATGGCAATTTCTGAGTTAGTAGCTATCGTTGAGGGTAGTATTTATACATTTTTTAATAATTGTTGTAATATTCAATACTTATGTCTAATATTGTGTTATTTGTGTATATATAATTTATTGATTGAGTTTTGTATAAAATTTTAATATGTTCAGCGCCCAGAGCCTTCGGGATGGGCATCTTTTTGAATAAAATTTGCCTTGCCTTGCCATTAACCAGGGAAGGGTAAGGAGGATACGGGGGGTAAGGGTAGAGGAGGAGCCATCTCAGTGTAGCTTCAGAAAGGGTTCAAGGACAGACAAGATAGACTCCCAATCTTATTGCTTCAGCTGAAAAAAAGTTGTTCTTAACATTCTACGCCATGAAGATCAAGTTTTCAAAAATCCCAGGGAAACATGCTTACTGTGTGTTATAAATAAGACCCTTTCTGTCCTCACTGTTCTGTGTTACATCTGCCTGGAGTTTTATTTATTTTATTTCATTTTTGTTGACCGGTTAAGTGCACTAGGCAGATTCTGTCTATTTTCAGGCACGACCCGGGGGAGGGGGATACAGATGAATGCCAACTGACCTTGAACCAGATTAAGCTTTAAATACTGCTTATCTTGTTTTTGTATGGCCTTTGCTTTTGCAGCACCAGACACCTGGAACCAGCTCCCTCTCCAGCTGAGGAAGGTTTGTAGCTTGCAAAAGTTCAAGTCTAGTCTTTTCAGCCACCTTAGAGAACCCCCTATATTTGTTTTGGTCCAGTGTCCCCCTCTCCCCAACCGTGAGCATGTTGCACAATGTTGGAACTACAAGCTGGTAGCTCACGCATCACTGACATGGATTTATAATGGAAAGGGGGCTCAATTTAAAGGCGGCCCCCTACTGTAGCTCGCAAAGCTTAAAATGTGTAATTCCAGCACTGCTCTTGCATAACAATGCTCGCGCTCTTTGCTTGCTGTAACCCTTCTTTGTTAGCTTGCTTTGACTATGGTTTGGATGCACTTATCTTTACTATTTGTTTTTTGCTGTATATGTTTTAGCCTGTGTCTAACTATTCCTGCTGAACAATGTTAACCCATCAACTGCTGCTGTCCTCCCCTTGGCCCCAATGTCAGACTGGCTCACCTGGATACCCAGACATTTCCAAGACGGCCCCCCCTCTCAGTACGGCACCTCTCCATCTTTAAATTCTGAAACATCCTTGCATACATCCTCTTGTTTCTAATTAAATGTGGGGGGGGGGGCAGTTTCTGATCACTGTAGGAGTAAATATAAAAATCTCAAACACAGGGCCAGTGTTCAAAATTTAAGTGAAATGCAGATATGAGTGTGTCACCCACACATCCCCGGGCCCCTGTCCTATTAATTTTCCAGGTGGGCCCCAAGTATCAACTTTCCAGGCAGTCCCCTGTACCACAGTTTGACCCCAGGAACCTACCCATGAAGGCAAAGCACTACATCCATGGGGTTATCCTGGCTGCAGTAATTTATTTATTTATTGAAATGTTTCACCAGGAAGGCACACTGAACAACAAGTTGCTTGTCTCCCGGTGTGACCTGGGGGGGGGGGTGTATAATTGGATGAAGAATTAGACATACAGTTTAATATTTAACATATCCGAGAAATTAAACATTCAACTACTTTTGTAACAAGACATACAGTTAAAAAATATCATAAATAATCATGCAGTCACATTTGTGACATAACATACAGTAAAACATATCATATCGATGGAACATGCATTTAATTACAAGTGGCATATCTGCGGAACATAGTACGCAGCGGTGAAGGGAGAGGAGAGCGTGCCGAGACATGGCTGGGGGGGCGGAAGGTTTAATAGGTGATATGAGTCACGGAGAAGAGCAGAGGCATAGAGGACAGTTAAGGAGGGCTAAAGCAGGAGCAGTTAGAGGAAAGTTATGTAAGGCAGAGGCAAGGGAGTGGAAGGAGGAGTGCCATATTTTGGGGGTTTCAGATTTGCAGGAAATGATGGATGAAGCCCGACTGACTGATGAGAGTGGTTAGAGACGGGGACCAAAAAACTCGAAAGTGTCAGATGATCTGAGGGAGGGGAGGGGGAGGGGAGAAGAGAATGAACACTAGAGGTAGGAGGGAAGTTCTCCTAACCAAAATTTAGAAGTGAGTTTGGTACACAATGAGTGAGGGGCCTGTTGGCAAGTGGGAGAAGGGACAAGGTGTGGTAGAGGTCACAGTGATGAGTGCGTGATGGAGCATCAAGGGCAAATAGACAGAAGGAGTTAGAGAGAGTGTCCAATCTGGTTAGGGAGGATTTAGGAGCGGCACCATAGACTACATCACAGTAAACAAATAAATAATTAGATTGTGGATTAAAGTGTATTATTACTAGCGCATTCGGGTAGTTCAGTAGCCACACAGTTCATGGTCCATTGGATAATTCTATTATCTGGTGGCTTGTCCTTTCTGTGGATAAATAAACTCTGAGGAAAACTGTACCAATAATTTTTATCATATTCAAAATCAACAATCCTTCTCTGGGTTCACTGTCTGTTGTGGTATGTGCAATTTAACACAACTTTATTTGCTCAGGGTGGATAATGCGGTATTCCATAGTCATCAGCTGATTTATCAGACTTCCTACACTGTAAAACAGCCTCCCTTTCCCCATCTGTCTCTTCCTCCCTGCATTCTCTCTCAAGCCACTCTTACTGATATGTTTCTCAAGAGAATGGACCTACAGCTAGGCTTCTTACTATTTATTTATTTAGTTATTTATTCATTCATTCTTCTAGCAGGCAGTACAGTGTAGTGGTTAAGGGCACTGAGCTGCAAACCTGGAGACCTGGGTTTGACTCTCATCAGCCCCCACTTGCATAGTGTGTGACCATGAGCAAGTCACTTAACTTCCTTGTAAGGTGAAGAAGATAAGGTAGGAATCAAGGACAGTTGCAGGTTGGAGTAGAAACGTCACAAAGAAGAGACTTAAGGGAGCAAGTAGAAGTGAAAGAGGAAGGGTGGGACCAGAGTTTAGGAAAGCGATATGAGAAGGCAGCTCAACCAGCCATAGATTTCACGGATGGAACAGAAAGGGAATGGGAAACATTGCTGCGGAAAGGTAGGAGGAAGGAAGGGGAGAGGATAAGAGGGATCTAAGGTAAGAGGGAAGGGAACCAAACCAGAATTTGGATATAAAGGATTCATAATGGGAAGGGCGCCCGACATCAAGAGAGGTAAAGGAAAGGGAAGAGTAGGGCAAGCAGTGATGGGTAGGAGGGGGGCAGTCTTACACAAAAACGACAAAAGGAGTGAAAGTGGGGGTTCTGGTCTACCCAGGGAGAATTTGGGTGCTCCACTGTAAACTATGTCACCATAGTAAAAAAATAGGGAGAATCATCTTAAAACAATTTCAGAGGGAAGGAAGTGGAATATTAACTTTGTTCCTGTACAGTGCACCACGACTGGGGTGGAGCTTATCATGTATGGCTCAGCCCATCCAGATCCTGAGGTGCTTGAAGGAGGAAACACACTCAATCGCAGCATCATCAAGAACGTGGAATACTGGGAGGCAGGGGAGTCTGATCAGGCTCCGTCGGGTGCCCAGTGTCATGGAAACTGTTTTTTTGGCATTGAGAGACAGATGGTTGGACTGGAACCAGTGCTGAACATTGTCGAAATCCAGCAGAAGCTGAGTGGTGAGGTCATGGGAACAGGAGCCAGCTGCAAAGGGCACTGTGGCATCAGTGTACGGATGAATGGATGCAGAGAAACAGGCAGGAGGGAGGCTGTTCAAGGATATGGAAAAGAGAATTGGACCCAGGACAGATCCTCGATGGATGCCCGAGCAGATGAGTAGTGGGGAGGATAGGGAGCCTCCAATCCGTACTTGAGTTCTGCCCTCAAAGTAGGAGTGTAACCAATGACTGAGGAGGCAGAGAGGCCTGCTGCTCTAAGCTTATCCA
This sequence comes from Neoceratodus forsteri, assembly GCA_016271365.2. Classification (NCBI taxonomy): domain Eukaryota; kingdom Metazoa; phylum Chordata; order Ceratodontiformes; family Ceratodontidae; genus Neoceratodus; species Neoceratodus forsteri. Next base: position 62,468,332 of record JADMNL010000033.1, read on the forward strand.
GAAGGAGGGGGTGTGCTGCACTGTCAAAAACTTTAGACAAATTAACAAAGATAGTAGAGGCGATATGACCCTGGCCCGTATTTGAAAGGATTGAGTCAGTAAGCAGAAGCAGGGAGATGAAAGTGGAGCAGGATTTCATGAAACCAGACAGAATAGGTGTGAAGGAAGAGCAGTCAAAGAAGAAAGAGTGCTGTGAAAAAACAAGGTGTTTTTGTAACTTAGCCAGAGTGGGAAGAAGATAGGACGGAACTTACCAGGCGCAGAATGATCACCAGCTTTAAGGAGTGGGGTGGCAGTAGCCTATTCCCAGGCCTCTGGGGAAGAGGCAGAAGAGAGAGAGGTTAATGAGTTTGGTAATAGGCATAGGGATAGCAGGAACTCAGAGATACTGAAGCTTAGGAACAAGACCATGAGGGCTTCCACATTTGTGAGAGTTAAGGGCAAGCAGGGTCTTGCGAGAAGCAAAGGGAGAAAGAGTGTTGGGGGGAGGGCTACCGCTTTCGATGCCAATGACCCAGATTCAGAAGTCAGTCCAGGCTGTTGGAGGGCCAGCCGGGGGAAGCAGGATGGAGCATCTAGAGGACTGCTCTCCTCCTCTGGAGAGGAGGGTGGACAGCGCCCAGCGCTTGACTGGCCCCATGTGGAAGCAGGGGGAACTGGCAGCCAGAAGCTCAATCGCTTGAGGAGGCAGGGCAGATCTAGGCAAGCCATGCCACAATGTCATTGCATGCCATGCCTACTGAGGGAGAAAAACTAGAAAATTCATGGCAGCGCAGGATGCTGCCCACCACTCCGTCACGGGTTCCGCACTGTCACTGGAACTGCCTCCCCTCCAATCAATGCTCTAACTCTGCTTGGAGGTAACAGGGGGTTGGCCTCCAGGCAGCCCTTCCCATGGGGGGGTCATCCATGGGGAAGCAAGGAAGGGAGTACATTCTGGGATGGATGATTGGAATGGGCAGTAGTGGCAGGGCTGAAGGGAGCCTGGTTGCTGACAGAGCAATAAAAAAAGAGAGGAGCGCACAAAAGGTAGACACAATAGATACAGCTAATGGGGGGGGCTAATTCTGATAGGGAGAGGCAATGGAAAGGGTTATACCCCGAAAGTGAGACAGATGCATCCTGGCAGATGGGGGAAGGGACATATACAATACAGGATGTGCAAGTAAAAATACATAATGTACGGTGCAGTAGTAATGGAAAAATAAAATATAACAAAAGTGCGTACACTAAAACAAAAGGAAAGTAGTAAATAATAAGTAGTGCACAGTTACAGTTTACAGACAGAATAAGTACTACACAAAATGAAGATGAAAAATAATACAGTTAAGGTGCAAGTGCAATACAGTACAGGGAGCAATCCCAGATAGTAGCAGGATTATCACCGCCCAGGCTGCTACGGTGTGAGCTAACAAAGCTGGTGCAGGAGGTGGGCACAGCAGCAGATATTATCTGATAAGACTGACTCGTTTAGGTGTACTTAGCCCCGGGGGGAGAGGTAGTAGTTGCTCAAAGCAGAGGACGGACAAGGGGGACATCAACAACACAGGAGGAGGGACAATGATGGTCAGGGTTCAGCAACAGTTGCAGGAGGGGGTGGCAAAGTCATGAAGAAGGAATTTGAGGGAACAGAAGGACAAGGCTGAGCAGATAGATGGGGGGGAGGGAGGACCAGAGTGAAGGAAACAATATGAGAAGGCAGTCTGGCTCATAGAACTTTTCCTTGGGGGGGGAGTGGGAAGCAGTGTTCCAGAGGAGGTAGGAAGAAGTGGGAGGGGTGAAAGGAGGGCAGAAAGGTAGGGGCCAGAGAGACAAACTAGAATTTGGAGGAGAGAGTGGCACAACATGTGAGGCATCTGGCATCAAAGGAAGGGAGGGAGAGGGGTAGAGAGAGTAGTGGTGTGTATGGGGGGGTATACCATCGCAACAGCGATGCTCTTACAGTGACACTGTTACAGCGACAGCAATCCGTCAACACCCGCAGTGTCGACCGGGTTGCTGGAACGATGCCAGAGTCATCGACTCCGGAGTTTGGTTGCTGTCCCTCGAGATCTGCCTCCCGGAGTTGGAACCCTTAAGTCTGGGGGGGGCATACCCCCCCCTCGCATGAACACCTGTCACCAATAGTGTGTCAGTGCATTTTCTGGTCGGGGACCGGAGTCGGTGCATCAGGGATGTTGGCAACCATGAGTCACTGTAGGGGAGGTCACCAACATTCCTGTTGCCTCAGCAACATAGAACATGGATGGTGGGGCAGTCCAAGACAAAGCTGGCAGTACAGCCCAGAGGTTAGAGTAAAAAGCCGTGAAAAAGCTTGATACTTCCAGCATACCTGGGTTTGATTCTCACAACCTCTACTTGCATACTGTGTGACTAAGTCACCTAACCTCCCCAGTGCTCCCGGGTCACCCCTGTAAATGAGTCTTGTAGCCCAGTGGTCCTTACCCAGTTGCTAAAGAATAAATAAAACAAAAAACAAGTGAAAGAGGGAGTCCAGTCTGTCAAGATGGACTTGGGAGCAATGCTGTTAGCTAACATGTTGACTCTTTGTGTGCACAGACATGCACATACACACTCATACATGCACACTCGTGTGCACACTCACATACACATACACACTCACACATGCACATTCATGTGCACATTCACACATACACATATACATACACACTCACACATGCACACTCATGTGCACACTCACACATACATATACACACTCGTGCACATTCACACACACACTCACACATGCACACTCATGTGCACATTCATACATACACATACACATACACACTCACATGCACACTCGTGCACATTCACACACTCACACATGCACACTCATGTGCACACTCACATATGCACACTCATGTGCACATTCACACATACACACTCACACATGCAGACTCATGTCCACATTCACACGTACACATACACACTCACACATCCATGCTCATGTGCACATTCACACATACACATACACACTCACATGCACACTCATGTACACATTCACACACACATGCACACTCATGCACATTCACACATACACATACACACTCACAAATGCACACTCATGTGTACACTCACACATACACATACACACTCATGTGCACATTCACACATACATGTACACACTCACACATGCACACTCATGTGCACACTCACACATGCACATACAAGCTGTCACTTTGGTCTCCACTGACAAGGCATGGCTCCATCGTGTGGGTGCCTGCATCACATCACTGCACAGCTCACAGAGCTGCCTCAGAATTGCCTGATTCAGGTGGTACTGGCCCACAATCTCGGTATCACTGTACAGCTCAAAGCTGGTGCGGGCTCGGTACTGCCTGTTGGGGGCATACCGCCAACAGGTCATTCCATGGCCACGCCCCCCTGCTGCCCGCCTTCTCACCCCCCCCATAACGGCCTCCATCCAGAAGGTGGCACTGGTCATGTCCCTAGCTTCTGTTCACCCCCCGGCAGCTGTTACTGTATTCCCCCTGCTGTCCTCACTGCTACTTCCCCTGCACCGGGAACACCTGCCTGTGCTTGCCTCACAGCTGTGTGGTGTACCTCCCCCTTGTGCAATGTCTCCCCACACCTTCCCCTGTGGCTATTGCTTCCAGGTGCCCTTTCCTGCCTGGCCCTGTGTGTCCCTGCTGCCCAGTGTGTCCTGCTGTGTTTTGTTCTCATATGTGGCTTCCCTGTAGTGTTCTTGCACCTCTCCCTTGCTTCCCTATTGTGCATGGCGCAAGTTGTTGAATATCGCACTGCGCCATTTATGCATGGTTCCTCCCCCATCAGTTGCACATGCCTTCATTGTCATTGCGCTGTTGCTCAGCATGATTGGGGTGCAACTGCCTCCTGCTGAATATCGCAGAATGGCACATTTTTGGACTTGCGCAGGCGCAACCCTATTGTGCATGGCTCGTACTGCCTCGAAACTGCCTGCAATTAACTTTCAGATGTAGTTAGTTCACTTTATATTCAAATTTTTTTCAGCATTAGAAGATTTCCACCCGGCAGTAGTGGGAGCAGCACTTTCGAGGAAAGCAGTCCTGTTCCTCCCACCGCATCAACACCAAGACCACACTGACGATGGAATCACTAGTAACCAATAAGAAACCGTTTCTCACTGCCAGGTTTCACTTTCACATGAAGCAGTAGGGACTGGCTCTCCCTGGTTACAAGTGATGTCACAATTTTCTGCATTTTGATTGGTAGCTTGTGAGGGTCACTGCTCAGGCTGCAAGGATCGTGGTACCTTAAGGTGTTTAGTCTCATTTGTGACGATGTAGTGGGAGGAACAGAACTGACTTTTTTTTCCTCCAGACAGAGTGAGACAGAGTGCTGCTCCACACATTATCCAAGTACTGCCTGGTGGAAAATCTTCTAATTAGCAAACAGAAAAGAAAAAATACTTGAGATATAAGAAATGACAGCTGACTGCATCTGAAAATTACTATTAATCCCAAGCAGTACACTAGCTCTTTAATACAGGCTATCACTGGCTGAGGGGAACAAGCTAGATTAATAGAAGCTAATTACCATAAGGAAGAGGAATTCAATTACATATAAAGCTTATGTAGTGGTAACATCTTTATTTTTTTGCCAGTAGAAAACAACAGCATCATTAGGGCTAAAAAAGCCCTATTGACAAGGTGATCCTGTCAGATGTTAAGGAATACATGCCACATTTTCATAAATATAACATTTAACAACATACGTGTATATCCTACGTAGACATATATAACTAATCTAAAAAAACTCTATACAACTTTCACACAGAATTAAACAGGGCTTTTGTGTTGCAAAATGTTACATACATATAACTAAAACACATGCATCTGAAGCTTAGTTCCTGTTTCACTTCAGTCCCAAATTGCTGTGAATTCTTTTGGGATTGGCTGAACACTGGATCTAAGTTATTCCAGACACTGGAAGCTATACAATCAAACATGAGCTTATGTCGATCAACTACACCCGGAATACTGCACAAGGTACTGGAGTCCACACCGGATGAGAGACTGGGACAAGGTGAAAGCAGTACAGGGCATGGCAACTAAGATGGTCCCTGGACTAGGGGACAAGACCTGTGAAGTAGGGCTTCTGGACTTAAACATGTGCATTCTTGAGAAAAGGAGGAAAATGGGAGACATGATGGAGTCATACTGTACAAGTACCTGCATGGGATAAATAGGTTGAACACCAAGGAACTTTTCTCCGTGAGTTTAAATACAGGGAAGAGAAGGAACTCACTTAGGCTTGCAGGGAGGAGATTCAAAAGAGATATCTGTAAGCACTTTTTTACAAAAAGAGTGTTAGACAAGTACAGCAAGCTACCTGAGGAAGTAGTACAGGCAAACCAGTGAAGAGCTTTAGCAGGGATGGGATAGGCATGAGGGGTAGTTTGAAAGGGAGGAGCAGAAATAAAGGGATGGGTGGCCATTAGTGCCAGTGCATAGTAGCTCGGCAGGGTTGGAAGACTAGCTGGACGGATAGCCTTTCCTTTGACATCATTGTCCATGTATCTATCTATGATACATTGGAATATACAGTACTAGTGGTAATCCATCAGAAAGAACCACAGCCTTTTTTTCTAGGTATTATTTATTGACACTCCTGGTATTTCTTATGGCCAAGTATTTCTTGATATGTATTCATATTTAAGGTTTATAATTTATTACTAAGTAGATCATTCTCTATTATGTATTTGCTGGAAAAGGATATATGGTTTATTGTACATCCTTGTTTTCTCATATTTCCCGCTACGTATTCCTCTTCTTCCAGGTTGCAAATGGAAGTGAGCCCTTCTTGGACTCTGTTTGCTCATCCGGTTACATAGGCAATAACAAAATAACAAAATAAATAAATAAATAAATAAACAAATAAATGCATATGGCTAAAACAACATAAATAAATGCTAATACTCTATAACAACATAAAATAAATAAATGCATACATACATACATAAATAAATAAATGCTTATAGACTATAGCAACATAAATAAAGAAATAAATGCATATGGGTTATAACAACATAAGTAAATACAAACTGTGTGAGAGGCCTTTCGGCACCATGCAATTCTGCTTAAAGTTGAACCAGCATAATTTTCTGTGGTGATTTGCATATGCAGCCCATGATGCTTTATACTGTGGGGGCATGTGTGATTTTGTATTTCTTTGAAACTTGGCTTCCCAGCCAAATGCCCTTTGGGGTAACCACTGCTTCAGTGTTTGCGCACACAGGTACTTTGTCTTCTAACTAAATACATAAATGCTTATAGACTATAGCAACATAAATAAATAAATGCTTATAGGCTATAACAACATAAATAAATGTTTATAGGTTATAACAATAAGAATAAATAAATGCATATAGGCTATAACGACATAAATAAATGTTTATAGGCTATAACAACATAAATAAATGTTTATAGGCTATAACAACATAAATAAATAAATGCTTATAGGCTATAACAACATAAATAAATGTTTATTGGTTATAGCAACATAAATAAATGTTTACAGGCTATAACAATATAAATAAATAAATGCTTATAGGCTATAATGACATAAATTATTGTTTATAGGCTATAACAACATAAATAAATGTTTATAGGCTATAGCAACATAAATAAATGTTTACAGGCTATAACAATATAAATAAATAAATGCTTATAGGCTATAACGACATAAATAAATGTTTATAGGCTATAACAACATAAATAAATGTTTACAGGCTATAACAATATAAATAAGTAAATGTTTATAGGTTATAACAAAATAAATAAACACGTATTGGCTGTAACAATATAAATAAGTAAATACTATAGGCTCTAACAACATGAATAAATAAATTAAATAAATAAATACTTATAGACTAACAACATAAATAAATACTTCTAGGCTATAACAATATAAGTAAATAAATGCTTATTGACTATAACAGAATAAATAAACAAATAAATGCATATAGGCTATAGCAACATAAATAAATGCTAATGGGCTATAAAAATATAAATAAGTTAATGTGTATAGGCTGTAACAACATAAATAAATACTTACAAGCTATAACAAAATAAAAGCTTATAGGCTATAACAATATAAATAAATGAATGTTTGTAGGCTATAACAACACAAACACAAGTTATAACAATATAAATGAATTAATAATGTGTATAGGCTATAACAACATAAATAAATAAATGCTTATAGGATATAACAAAAATAAATGTTTATAGGCTATAACAACATTTGTACATACATATATACATACACACACATATGCATGCTTATAGGCAATAACAACATAAATAGATACTTACGGGCTGTAACAATACAAATAAATAAATGATTATATGCTATAACAATATAAATAAATACTTATAGGCTGTAACAACATACATAAATACAGGCTATAACAATATACATAACTAAATGATTATAGGCTATAACAATATACATACATACATACCGTAGCACATCATGTCAAAGAGAGCTAAACCAGTGGGGTCAGAAACCGCGTAGACAAAGCCTCAAATCACAAAACCAAACATCCGTAATACAGCCGTGGAAGGAAAAAATGGTAAGTTACTAAATTTCGCTGGAGTGGTGATCTATGTCGGTGTGGTGTTGTAATAGTAAATCTTACCGTCCCCGAAATCCATGCCAGTATTATGGATGTGCAATTTTGTGATTCAAGGCTTTGCCTGCGCTGTTTGTGCCACGCTTGTTTAAATCTCGATGACATGATGTGGAGCCCATTCATACGTACATACACACATAAATGCTTACATGGCAAAATAAGCTATCAATAAACAAATTAATTAACTACATAAACAAACATTTGGACTACGAATGAGTTCCATGTCATAATGACGATCGCAAAACAGCAATCACCATTAAAGCAAGTGTGAATCACCGAAAAGCACAACGGCGATGTACACTTGTCAGCGACAAAACATCCAGCAACTGAAATAGGACTTATGCGGGGGATCTGCACTCTTCCCCCCACACCCCCCTGATTTTATATAACCAACTCCAAAGGGGTGCATGTTGGGAAGGGGGAGAAAGTAAAAAACAAAATCCAGCAGCAGCAACAAAATGCTTCCCAGCCCCGAACCCAACACCTGCTGCACCGAAGCTAGCCACCCTCGCCACCACACTACATGGCTAGCTCAGCAGCAGCAGGCTACATTACCCCCTACAAACCCTCCTCCCTATACCTCCCCTTCCAGTTCCTCTCATAACCCTCCCTCGCTCACCCACTACCCTTGCATTCCATCGCTACCCTTACAGGGTAGCTCACATGTGTAGCGCTATAAATGTCGCTCTTTTGAGAGTTGCTCATTTACAGTCACTATCATTACTGGATACCCTGCAAATGTAAAGTATTTGAATGATTTTTCTGTAAATTCATAATATTGTTTTATTATTTTTCCCCTCTGTTGCAGTCTGTCCTGCTTTATTATATAATTAATTGTTTGAGAAAAAACTTACATAACATTTTATTACAAAAGAGAATCCTGTAAGACTATTTTGTACAGGTGTTCCCCCACCCCAGTAGGCCTCTACTCCTCTGGTTCCTATCAATTTATGGAAACTGGCTTCATAAAGACCATCTGCATACAAAGCTGGAAGGCTCAGCCTGCTGTACAACTTGACAGGGAATGCCGCCAGCACAGACCTTTTGTATAGCCATGTGCCCTATTCATATGTCTCCCCACCTGCCTTCACCTAACAATGTCAGGAATGCTTGCTGAGAAAAGTACTGTCTCAGGTTATTCTTTGCACCATTAGCAAGATTGTGCTGTAGCTGGGGAAAGGGGGATGGGACATTTCCCCTACCTCACCCTTTCTATATTCTAGACTTCTCTGGCCAGGCAGTTACATGCTGTGTGTGTGTGTGTGTGTGTGTGTGTGTGTGTGTGTGCACGTGTATGTATGTTTCTGTATGAATTTGTTGCTGCAGTTTGTGTGTATTTCTGTATATATATATATATATATATATATATATATATATAGTGAATTTGTGTTTGTGTGTTTCACCTTAAACACTCTGCACACTGCAACAGAGCAGCAGCCAAAGCAAGTTGGATGCTGGGCTGCATAGCCAGGGGTACTTGCCACCAGGAAGGTGGAGATCATTCTGCTGCTGTACAGGTCACTGGTAAGACCACACCTGGAGTACAGTGTGCAGTTTTGGTGTCACTATCTTAAGAAGGATATCATCGACTTGCTGGAGACAGTCCAGAGAAAAGTGCAACCAAAGCACCATCCTGGGAAACAGTTCACTTTTGCAGGGGGGGTTCTCACGGCATAAGTGTGGGGCGATCTAAAATCAAGATTGCCCCTGTCACGCTTGCCCTTTTTGTGATGACAAATTATCGCTCTGTGATGCTGTCGCCATGCTCATGGGATATGCTTTAAAGTTCACAACCAAATCTACAGTGAAAAAAGTCAGAGGTAACGCCATTTATGTAATAATATAACAGAGTTGTTACACAAGCTTTCAAAATTACATAGATTTCTAAGAGCAGAGTTGGGTCTACCATCTATACTGTGTTTAGCAAAGATCAGAGCATCAGAATATAGAGCCAGGATTTCTCAATTATCTTCAAACAGGCAACTATTTAAAGAGCTGCTGAAGCCAAAAAGAAAACTTTGAAAAACTTAATATTTAGGTACAATTCAGCTTGCACTACATATAAATTCTATAGATTTCTGCTCCCCACTACATATTAGTGAGGAGATTGCATAAATACATGATTTTATCCCTTAGAATCCTTCTGCCTCTAAAACTTATTCCCTGCTTCAAGTCATAATCCTCTGTTGTGATATCATAGTCTGTTGGCATGGAAGTAACTGTGATGTCACAGGCAGTGCACTGTGACCTCAGGTAGGGAGAATCTAACAGGAATAGATGAACTCTTCAAAAGCAAAGATCATCTTTTCATGCAAATTACCTCAGTAATAAATAACGGGGATGAGAAATACAGAATGAATGTGAAACTTAAGCTGAACAGTATCTAAATATTATGTGTTTTTAAAGTTCTCCTAAGAGTGTCAGCTGCTCTTTAAATCGTGAAAAGAAATGAGCAGCTCATTCAAATAAGAAAAGAAATGTATCATGGGAAAGGTCATTGTTTAAAGAAATCAAGTCAGTCAATATAGATATGGAATAAACAATGCAAGGTGTAATAAAAACACATGGAATTAAAAGCAGAAGGTGTGATATGGACTTAAACCAATGGCTGATGTTTAGATAAAAATGTAAGAAAAAAAAATCTTGTTTGTGAAAGTTATTTTGGATTTTTGAAACCAGAATTATGGGAAGAGTTTATGGAGAGGATGCTTCAATGAAATATATTGGGAAGTTTTAGGACTTAGAATTAAATAAAACAGTAGGTCCTTGTAATCAGCTGACACTTGATGCTATTATATATTATATGCTAGAATGTGACTTACTGAAGTTTCCATGAGAAATGTGTATCAAATGAATAATTAGACACTGGTCCTCATCAAAGGAAATAATTGTTCAGAATTTATTCACTAGTGCAGTATATAATCTGAGCAGAGTGGCACTGTTTGCAATAAAGCCTCACAAATTTATAGTAATAAATAAAAAATATATTGTAACAAACTGATAAATGAATCATCAAGTGTCTAGAATACTACCTCTTAGTCATCACTAAGCTGCGAACATTTGCATGTATCCAGAATTCTAACGTGGCTTAAATCCAAGGGCTGTATAATGGGTATAATGCAGTTTTGAATGGGAACCACTTTAAACTGTCTATGAAATGATTAGCAGAGATACTAGTTTTTCTAGTAAATGGGTTGTTATACTAGAGAAGCCGTAATATCAATAATTTATTTGTCTGTCTAACAGGATTTTACATTTTGTGATAACATTAAGTTAACAAATGAAGATTATACTATTACCACATACTGAGCATTTCTTCTTCAGGTGCTGGGTTCACCAGGTGTACCTAGCACCTCAGAATGAAGAATAATCCTATGTAGTTTAAAAAACTTGTGTAGAAAATATGTTAAGCAAATAAAAACTACTACTGTAATCCGCTGTTTAATTTTGCATCAATTACTTCCCCAGCTAACTGGGCAATAAAACCCTGCACTGTACCGACAAAACCTTGAATGAACTCTGTTGGTTTACTGAAAGCCAATCAGCTCGAGTAGGACATTTATAGAATTCAAAACCAAACTTATGAACCCAAAAGTGAGTCCACGTGAAAAAACAGTGGAGTGGTTTGTATTACAAATTAGTCGTTAGCATGTAACAATCATGTTATTAATATGAAATTCAGTACAAATAATTGGTTTCAAAGCAGGGTTAGAAAACGAACCTTTTAGAACTCTTTAAGTTCTATTTGTGTAATTGGAATGCATGGGTGTGTGTACAAGTTTGTGTTTGTGTGCATACCTGGGTGTTTCTGTCTGTTTCTTTGCGAGTGAGTGAGTGAGTGAGTGAGTGAGTGAGTGTGTGTGTGTGTGTGTGTTTGTAAGCGTGAGTGCGTGTTTCAATTTGTGTATGTGTTTGCTTGTGAGTGTGTGCATGTTTCTGTTGTGTGTTTGTATGTGATGCATATTTGTGATATGTGTGTGTGTGTGTATATGGTAGGCGTGTGTGTGTTTTTGTGCATGTGTGTGTGAGTGTAGTGTGGTGTGTGTGTGTGTGTGTGTATGTATGTGGTGCGTGTGTGTGTTTTCTTTGTGCATGTGTGTGTGTGTGCTTGTGTGTGTCCACGCCTGTGTGTGTGTGTGTGCCGTATGTGTGAGTGTGTGTGTGTCTGTATGTGGTGGAGTGTGTGTGTGTGTGTGTGTGTGTGTGTGTGTGTGTGTGTGTGTGTGTGTGGTTTGTGTCCAGGAGTGTACTGCACTACTGATACAGGCTCTGGAACCTCTGCTAATCCATTATAAATTGATAAAGGGTTGCCGTAGTCTGTACTAGTGCTAATCATGGCACCTCATTATTCTAACCCACCAAGAATCTAACAATCAATTCCAAACCGTACTTGCTGTCTGCTGCAGTTCTTGCTTATTTGTTATTCCTAGGTGAGCACCAAGTGAACTCTGCAAACTAGAGCTCCAGAAGGAGAGAATGTGGGCCCTAAGGGGAAAACAGCAATATACTTCGGCCGTACATATGTATGCTTGTCTGCAATGAAAGGGTAACGTTCAGCTGGTCTGCCTCTGGCCGATAAAGTGAATTTCTCACAAATCATCCCAAAGCAGAGCAAGTCAGCATTGGCAGCCTTCTCCTTAACCTTGCAATGTCCCCCAGGGGCCCTGCAGGTGCAACTGTATCCTCCAAGGACAGTTTTCATAACTTAAGTACATTTTAAAGATGTTCCCCGGTGTTTCAGATTCACATTTTTCTGATGTACCCAGAAAAGGCTGTTTACTGACACAAGTACATTCATATCCTTATCAAACCACTATAAGAGTAATGATTTATCCTATTATGACGAGCAGACACGAAAGACCATTAGGCCTATTCTGCTGGCATTTTAGTATGTCAGTATGTTCCAGGATGCATCTGGAACTGAGCTGTTACCAGCTCAGTCTTTCTGCTGTAAGAGCTCAGTATGTCTTTCCTGGTAAAACTTTTGAAACAAACAAACAAATAACTAAAAAAATATATGTTACATCCAGCTAAGGATGTAACATACATTTATTTATGTTTTATACATTTATTTATTTATTAACTAGGATGGTAGGGAGGAAATCAGCCCCCACAATTGTAGATGTTGGCCTCTTTTAGAATGCCATGTGCACATGCCTCTCTGTCTCGGGTTACAGGAAAACACAGTCTTTATCCCTTAGAGTTCCTCTGCCTCTACAGCTTACTCACTACTTCAAGTCACAGTCCTCTGTTGTGACATCACAGTCTGTTGCCATGGTACTAACTGTGATGTCACAAGCAGTGCATTATGACCTCAAGTTGGTAGAAAGCAACAGGAATAGGTGCAGTCTTCAGAAGCAAAGATCCTGTTTTCATTCAAATTACCTCAGTAATAAATAATGGGGAGGAGGAATACAGAACTTAATGGGAAATAAGAGCTGTCCTGTGTCTAAATATTAGGTTTTGTTAAAGTTCTCCAGAAGGCGTCAGCTGCTCTTTAAGAGTATGCATTACCATCTGTATAAAGGGGGGAATTCCTTGGTCAGTTTCTCGGGAAGGGACATAGGAATGCCCTAACGTAAAAATTTAAAGAAACAAAAAAGAAAGAGATCTGGGAATATTAAAGGTTGTCGCCAGGTTCACAGATGACTTGATCTCCCTTGCCTGTAAAAATTTAAATGGGTATTGCAAGCCAGTTAAGCCTAGATAGAAAAGTCATGATCCAGTCTGGCAGGTGAAAAGGTTCTGGACAGTGTATGGGAGAGAATAAAGTAAAAATCGAGACAGACAAATGTTTGCTGTTCAGTGTTTTGAACCAAACTGTAATAGTATTTACAGTGTAGGGATTATCCGTGTTAAAACAGAAGGATTTGTTAGTAACCGTGTAATATTTTTTCAGCAATAAGGTTCATCTGGAAAAAATATCAAGATACACATTTTTTTTTTCCATTTTGTTTTCTTTCATTCTGAACCAAGATACCAAATACTGAAGTTTTTAAAAGTTTCCACTCCCGTGCCATGCCCTTCATGAAAAACATTCAGTATCTTGGTACAGTGGTGTGCTTTTTACCATCAGAAACGTGTGGTAGCACCATCTGAATACATCGCACAGTATGAATCTAGTATATACATTCAACAGGTAACCTCAGCAGAAGAGATTTTTAAAAATGATGAGTGGTGGCTATCTTTAATGACACAAATCATTAATTACAAAATTAGCTGTAACAGGTGTTTTAACAATATATTAGAATACTAAAAATATATGGAGCATGAATCTTAGGATGTCAGAAATAAATTTTTACTAAAAAACTGAATTAATTTTTTTGCTAACACATACTACTGCTTTAAAGTGATTATCCCCGTGATACAACAAAGAGCAGCTTAGATTAAGAAGCTCCCCTTCTATTAATTCTACTTATTTCCAGTGTGATCCATAGCTATCAGTGAGTCAGTGGAATACTGGTGCAGTTGAGCTGCTGTGTGATATAAATTCAGGTTGGGAAGTGACAACCCTCCTTGAGATTTAAGCAGCTATAGCACTGACAGTCGGATTCTAGGTTTTTCACCTTTGTTCCATAATCTGAAATACATATGTTGAGGGTTGTGGGCATTGTTTACACTAAATACAATAAGCGCAGGAGAAGATTTATTCCTATACTGTCCACCCATTGTATGAGTGGAAGCTGTAAGTGAGACTAGGGGCCAGATTTCTGAATGCTGGAGACTGACACAAGCCCTGGGTGTACCAACAATATTTGCGGCAATCTAATGGGATTTTCTATCCCTTGCGGTACTTGATGCAGGCTAGACCATCTTCTTGTAGACTATCTTGTGTCCATACTAGGGACTGTTTGCATGGAGTTTGCACCCAAGATTTGGTGCAAGCTGCCATAAAGTGGGTAAACTGTTGTAACTGTGCCCGAGATTGTAAAATCGGTTGCAGTTGCAGAAAACCAATACGGCATACGAAAACGGTTTGACGCAAGGCTTGATGTAAGCCCTGCATCCCCCTTTTTTATAGTCCAACCCCAGGAATCTATATCCCAGTGGAAGGCTTGAGAGAGGAGATCATAATGAAGGGAGCACACCAAATTAGGTTCTTTAGTAATTATTATGCGCAGGTATTTAAAAGGAGGGCATATCCCATTTAAAATGAAAATGAGGAGATATCTCCCGCATGGGGATACAATTAAGCTGCAAAATTTCTGTTTTGCTTGTATTTAAGTTGTACCCTACTAGTTGTCCAAACTGAGAAAGCGTCTGCTATAGAGGGGGCAAGGATTGTTCTGGGTTTGTTAAGTAGATAAGCAAGTAATTTGTGTACAAGGCTAATTTTTGTTCCCTGTGGCCCAAAGATATACCTGTAATTTGTTGATTTTGTTTCAGGGTCTGAGCCAGGGGTTCAAGATAAAGGGCAAAAAGAAGGGGCTAAAGGGGGCAGCCCTGTCGCGTGCCCCATTCTTATAAAAATGTGGAGGAGACTTGCCTATTTACCATAACATATGCCAAAGGATTGCCCTAAATAGCCTCTATCATGTTCCTATACTCCTATGGAATCCCCAAACTTCCCAAAGTCTGAAAGAGGAATAGTCATGCCACCCAGTCAAAGGCCTTCTCTGAGTCCAAGCTTAAAAGCAAGAATGGGTCCCCTGACTGGAGGACGTGGTGTAAGACATGGAGAGTCCGTTTGCTCTTATCCTGTGTTTGGTGGGAGGACACAAAGCCAGTTTGATCTTTATTAATAAGTTAGGGTAATAGGGCTTCTAATATTCTTGCTGAGATTGTGATGAACAATTTATAGTCCACACTGAGGACTTACAAAAAATATTCCAAATTAAAAGTGCTAGAATTGTACCTTTTGAATGTTTTCCTCATTGAGAGGGAGATTTTCAATAAATTCATCCACCAACTGTTTAAGAATGCTGGTTCAGAATCAGGAATCATCATTCTAGTCATTCAGCAGTGCTGGAGAATTGAATGCTGGCAGAAAAGTGATCAGGCTGTACAGGACAGTGTACAGAGATTAAAGTATAATATACCCTAAGCCTGTTTTACTGGTGGTTTTCAAACCTTGCTCTTTACATTTGGAATATAGAATTTAGAATATGTTGTTCTTAACATTTTGGAATGTGAAGAACAAGGTTTGATATTCCTATCAACCAAAATTGAGACACGCTATCCAGCATCACGTAAGCGTGACCTGAGCTTTCCTCAACCGTTCAAAATCAGCAGTTTAGAACAGTCACTCTCATCCTTTGAAACTGAGCACAGTTTTTTGTAAGCACAGTATTGTAAAACAGTCTTAGATTACATAATAAATAATAAGAACACCCCTTTGTTAAGAACTCGCAGTTCTCAACACCTCGTTAGATCAGTGACATCAGAAAGGCATTCAAGCTTCGCTCTCATGCCACTCATGTCATCGATCAAACTCGGTGTTGAGAATCTGCTCATTCTCAATGTAGGGGGGTTAATTATTCTATAAAAGGCTTTTTGAATTCTGACAGCTAATCAGAGTGCAGCATTTGTGAGACCCGATTTATAATGAACATTTGTTTTCATTTACGCCCAGAAAAATGAATGTTCACAATACTTCCTTGTCATCAGTCATTTAGCCAATCAGAAGTAGTTGTTTATTTATGTAAGCAGTACACCTTTGTGTTGTATAAACCAGTTATTGCACTTTCCCTGATTATATAATCTGATTAATACTCACTCGTACAGCTAAGCCTTAATACACATCATATGATATATGACATGACATGACAGTTTTATTTTACAAAGAAAATGAGAGGATGGTGTGGTACCCGAGGACTGGAGGAGGGTGGATGTGATTCCCCTTCACAAAAGTGGAAGCAAGGCAGAGGCAGGAAACTATAGACTTATTAGTTTGACCTCAGTGGTAAGGAAAATGATGGAATCACTTCTGAAAGAATGAACTGTTGAGTACCTAGAGGCCAGTAGAGCACAGGACCCAAGGCAGCATGGATTCACAGCAGGAAGGTCATGTCAGACAAATCTAATAGACTTCTTTGACTGGGTGACCAAGGTAGTAGACCAGGGAGGGGCTGTGGATATGGTCTACCTAGACTTTAGCAAGGCATTTGACACAGTTTCACACAAAAGATTAATAAACAAGTTAGCCAGCCTGGGAGTGGGTTCCAGGGTGGTAGCCTGGGTAACAAATTGGATGGACAATAGGATGCAGAGGTTAATAGTAAATGGAGTACACTCTGAAGAAAGAGAGGTTACTTGTGGAGCATGGCAGGGTTCAGTACTGGGACCGGTCCTCTTTAATGTCTTTATAGGTGACATTGCGGAGGGGCTGGAAGGAAAAGTATGCCTCATTGCAGATGGCACAAAGATCTGCAACAGGGTTGATACACAAGTGGGGGTGGAAACGATGAGAAGGGACTTGGCAAGGTTAGAGAAATGGTCAAAAGTTTGGCAGCTCAGATTCAGCGCAAAGAAGTGCAAAGTAATGCACATGGGGAACAAAAAACCTGGGGAAGAGTACACAATGTGGGGGGGGTACTAACAACAACAAAAATGGAAAAGGATCTGGGGTAGTCATATCAGATTACCTTAAGGTAGGCAAGCAATGTGAGAAAGCAGTAAGGAGGGCTGGGGGATACTGGGATGTATAGGGAGAGGCATCACCAGTAGAAAACAGGAAGTTGTCATCCCTCTGTACAGACAGTTAGTGAGACCCCATCTGGAGTACTGCATGCATTTCTGGAGACCTCATATCCGCAAGGACATAGCCAGGATGGAGGCAGTCCACAGGAGAGCAACTAAAATGGTTCCGTGTCTGAACCAGAAGCCATATGAAGAGAGACTAAAATAACTTAATATGTATACCTTTGAAGAAAGGAGGGGGGGGCATGATAGAAACTTTCAAGTACCTCAAGGGAATCAACAAAGTGCAAGAGGGTAACATCTTTCAGAAAAGAGATGTGCCTGAACAAGGGGGCACAATTTGAAGATAGAGAGGGATGTATTTTTTCATGGAGAGAGTGGTGGGCACATGGAACGGTCTTTCTGTGGAGGTTGTGGGGTCAAAAACAATGGGGGAATTCAATAATGCATGCAGACATAAGACAATTATAGTGGGGGGTAGGAGGAAGTAGACTGTTGGTTAACTAGGATCTGCAGCTTATCCAGTAGGTAGGGAAATGGGCAGACTAGGTGGGCCAAGCGGTTCTTATCTGTCATCAAAGTCTATGTTTCTAATGGGTGAGGTATGACTTCTCGATGTGTGTTTGCCTGACAACAAATTGCCTGTCATTTTTTTCCCGAAAACGGTTTTCCCAATAGATCAATACAACCAACAACGTCTGCTCGACAAAAAGCCTCCGACAATAAATGCAGCTGAAAACAACTCTGTCTGTGCGCAATCAGCGAGATAGGAAGGCAAACAGCTTGTAGTCTGGGAAACAACAACACAATATAGCTGTAACCTGCAAGTATTGCTTACCTGTACTGCTGCCAGTCATGTACTCAATCCACAAAAGATAAAAAGTTTCATCACAACTGGCAAGTTACACATTAAAAGCAGGGAGGTTACGAGGCAGCACACTGAGCACAGTACTCGCTGTAATTGCGTTTAATTAAGGTTTAGGTGTTTCATTCTAATTCCTCAGGATTGACCCTTACAGTGATTTGGTGAGCACACTGTGAATATAAACATGGAGGCACTAAGGCATGACAACACACGGATTGTAATTGGCATCAATTAAGGATTTCTATTAAATCTGTCAGCACTGACCTTTACAATGATATGCCGCGCCAAGATTTCACGTGAAGGATATCTGTATGTCGGAGACTGAGAACACTGGTTGGCAGTTCCCAGTGAATACCATTTTAATTACACACTGCTATAGGACTACAGAACTTGTCGCGGTACAGGTAAGCCTGACTTACAGGACATATTAACATTTTTTTGTTTTTCTCCCTCTATATACACCAATGTCACCAAAACTGTTTCTCTCACTCGATGCAGTGATGCAATGCAATGAAAATGTTTACACTGTACACCAGTGGTGCAAGTGGTAGACAAGAAGTACAGGAACTCAGGCATTGGAAATGTGAAATGCAGAATGAAGTTCCTCAATCTGAAGCATAGCTGTTTGGACACATCTATCTGTTTAGACACTAGTAGATTCTCTTAGAGATATTGAAGCATTTTTAGGAAATTTGCACTTCTGTACAAGTCAAATGTTGTTATGGAAACCCTGATTTCAGGTCACAGGTCCAGAAACTGTCATTATGTTGCTGGTTTAAGAGTTTCACTTCCAGTGCCAGTGGCAAGAAGTATAGGAACTCTGTTCCTGCTGCAAAAAAGGTACAGGAACTGAGTTCCTGTGCGTTCCTGTTCACTTTCATTACTGCTGTACACCACTGTCACCGAAACTGTTTCTCTCACTCGATGTAATGATGCAATGCAATGAAAATGTTTACTTTTTAAGGATTGTTACTTTTTTTTTTTTTTTTTTATTACAGTACTATACACCGGTTGTCGGTCGTTTAAAAGTCGGTAACAGTGTACCGTTGGGAAGATAGTGACAGGAAATCAGAAGTCGGGAAGTAGTACAGACCCCGTTCCTAATGGCTGAGCTGTGGAACAGCCTACCAGCAGAGGTGTTCGGCACAAAAAATATTCATGGGTTCAGGCATGGCTGGAACAGAGTGGAGGGCTTAATAGTTACTCAGGGGGTAGCAGTAAGGCGGGGAGGAAATGGAAAACCCATTTGGACAATAAGTCATGGAGTAGAGTAAGGTAAAACTGGGCAGACTGGATGGACCAAAAGGATTTTCTGCCGACACTGTCTATGTGTCTGTGTTTCTACACACTTGTGGTTATGCCATTCATGAGTAAAAAGACTTGCAGGGGCTCATAACAATAAGTCTGACTACACAACCAGTGTAATACTCTCTATGTAGATATAACATTACTGCAATACCTACATGTACATATATCACATACATATCTATGTGTAAGCCCGACTACGGCCTTCTTCTCTCCATTCCATCTGCTGCCCTAGCTTTCATCAGCTCCAGTAACCAGCACCGTCTCTTCCTTCACGTCTCCTCCCTCTCCCTCTGTGTCCCATCTCTCTATGTCCCCACCTCCTTCTTTCTGGGAACATAGAAAGTAATCCTGGCCCGCTTCTACATCCTTCTTAAACCCTTCTCTATCCCATAGTCATCATTTATGGGATATTAAACAGTCTAAAAATTGCACATTTGAACGTGAGGAGCCTTCTTCCTAAAACAGCTCAGCTAGAGGCCTGCGTCTCTCTGTACAATCCTGACATACTGGGCATCCCAGAGACCTGGCTAAAAAGCTCCACCCATGACCAAAACTGCTCCCTACCAGGTTACACTTTCCTTTGCCATGATCACTCTACCTCACACTGTTGTAGTGGTGTAATTCTGTACGATCATAACTACTACACTGCCACACTCCTTGGCCAGTTCTCCAGTGACCTCCCTTCTGAGTGGCTTGCAGCTGAACTAACAGTTGCCACCAATAAGAAGTTGCTTGTTGGATGCTGCTATAATCCACCAAGAGCTGGTGTCCCTGGACTTGCAGCCCTCCTGAACCTCCTTGCATCTCTTTTCTCTGCAAGAAACTCCATTCTTGTAAGGGATTTCAACATTGACTGGAACACAAACCTCTTCTCTGACTGCAACTCCATCATACAACAACACAATCTCACCCAATTACCTCCCATACATGCCTCAACAATTGGTCCAACAAACACACTACCTTGGAATGGATCCTGACGACTTGAGAAGACATAGTTGCCCATGTCAGCACACTGTCTGGTGCCATTAGTGACCACTCCCCCATCTACTGCATCTGGTGTACTAAACCCCCGACCCCCACCTACCTACTTGACTTTCCACAGTTTTCTAATTTTGACCCACTCAGGTTTCAGGATGACCTCAGAGTCCTTGACTGGACTTCCCCCTACGGTGTCACTAACGCTGACCTTGCACTAGACATCTTTGTTTCAGCCCTGTCTCACATCCAAGATGAGCATTTCCTACTCACTTCCTGCAGGGTGTGTTGGGGTGACACTTGCTGGCTTACATCAGACCTCCTTAAGCTTATGAAGCAGTGTGATGCAAAGTGGGCTGACTATAAAGCTGCCCCATCCCTTTCCCTTTGGAATGGCTACCATCACCTGCGAAATCTCTGCAAGCATCATGCCATATACACTCTAGGAAGTCTGCCTACTTCCAATCACTTCAATCCTGTCACCTAGGCAACCCAAGGCTTTTCTGGTCCTCCATTAATGCCTTGCCCCCACAAAGCAGTCACCTTCCCCATAAACACACAACAAGGCTCCCTCACTGACCCGACTGACATTGCAAATGCACTTAATGCACATATCTCAAACCTTAGCAGCTACCTGGCTAAGCTCCCACCCCACCCCTTGCCCCTCCTCCATCTTCCCTTCTACTAGACCACCTTTTTATTTTAAGACCATTTCTCCTGCTGGGACACTTAAGCTCCTCCTCAGCCTACCATCTCGAGGGAGTGCTGGTAGTGACAGTCTGTCCCCCTTGCTTCTTAAAACTAGTGGCCCAGGACATTGTCTATCCACTCACCTTCATCTTTAGCCTCTCCCTTACTACAGACTCTCTCACCTCTGTTTAGAAGCAGGCCAGAATTGTTCCCATTCATAAACCAGGTGACCCTAGTCTTGTGGACAACTACCTTCCCATCTCCATTCTGCCCCATCTTGGTAAGATCCTAAAGAAGGCAGTAAACTACCAAATTACAGAGCACATCTCCAAATATAATCTCCTTTTCTCTCAGCAACATGGTTTCCAGAAGGAGCACAGCACTACCACAGCCCTTGCCCTCTTCACCGACCATGTGTTGAGGAATATAGATGACGGGAAGCTAACTGGCGCAGTGATTGTAGATCTGTCCAAGGCATTTGACTTTGTAAATCACAACATCCTGATAGCAAAATTCACTGCCCTTGGTTTCTCCCTTGCTTCCACCACCTGGCTCACTAACTGCCTCTCTGGTAGAACACAGATGGTCTGCCTTGGTGATGCCACCTCCCCCTTTACCTGTGTCTGTGGGTGTCCCCAAGGGATCGGTCCTTGGCCCCTCTTGTTTTCCCTCTTCATTAACTCTCTGCCATTGGAGGCCTATCCTGTAAATCACTCCTGTATGCTGATGACTTAATACTGTTCCAAAGTGACCTCTCCTCACTATCCTCCACTCTTACTGATGAATTCTGCAAGGCACATTGTCCAACAAACTGTTGGTCAATGCTGCCAAAACAAAGGCCATGCTTTTTGGTTCCAAACCAAAACTCTTCACCTTTGCCCACAATGGCGGCCTTCTCACTGTCAAATCCCCAGATGGCTCTCCCCTTGACACTGTTCCCACTTTCAGATATCTGGGGGTAATCCTAGACCCATCCTTAACCTACACTGACCACACTGCCTCACTGATCAGACACATCGACCAGCAGATAGGGCTTTGCTGTCACATGATCGACCACCTCTCGCCAGAAACCCACCTTGTTGTTGCTCGTGGCAACCTCTTCTTTGACTATGGCTGCTCAGTGTAATCCCTTACCTCCATTACCAACCTGAACCACCTGGACACTACCTACAATCGAATATGTCGCCTTGCCCTCTGCGCCCCTCTCCTCACTCACCACTGCTCTCTTTACCAGTCCCTTAACTGTCTCTTTCCACAAGTGCGATGCTTCTATCTGCTGGTCTAGACTGTTGCTGATACCTTGCACAATCCCTCCTACTCTCCATTATTCCTTCTTATTCGGCCCAGAACCTACTGCTGCAATCTACGTCAGTCTTCCCACCTTCAACTAGGATGTCCTATCATAACTATGAGGATGGGCCTAAGAGCCTTCTCTGCAGTTGGACCCCCACTATAAAACTCTCCTCCCTACATTCCCCTGACCCCCCCCTCTAAATGTAAATTCCCTAGTAAGAATTCACTTTCAGTCCTCACAACTTGGGTCTGCCCACAGGCCGCTAGCGTGGCTACACCTCCCTTGCTGTCCACCCTTACCCCTTCTCCTTCCAGAGCGCCGCTCTCCTCTCCCGCCCTGAATACTACTGTTATTCCTTTATTGAATGATGGAGCAACCTTACCCTGTCTACCTAAATGTTATATGCCTTGGTATGCTCAATTGTTGATGTATCTGGTACTGTTTACCGTATATTTTCTCTGTTAGCTTGACCTACACTGGATTCCCTGTTATGTTCCCTGTATGATCCATGCTGTTCTCTCACTGTATTTTATGCTGTTTGTGCCAGCTTCTGGCCCATGCCATGCATGAAAAAGGTATTTGGATCAGTGCACCAACCAGTTACCAAATGAATAAATAAATATGATTATTTTTATTTCTGAGCCTTTTATTTGATATAACTAGAGGCTCATTTAGACTGTCCCTTGTGTACTGCAGTGAC
This sequence comes from Neoceratodus forsteri, assembly GCA_016271365.2. NCBI lineage: Eukaryota > Metazoa > Chordata > Ceratodontiformes > Ceratodontidae > Neoceratodus > Neoceratodus forsteri. Next base: position 62,491,445 of record JADMNL010000033.1, read on the forward strand.
CAGTGATCAGTGGCTGCTGGGTGATGCACTGAGTGGTGTGATGATTAGGGCTGAAATTTTTTCACGGGGTGCACAGATTTCATGATTTCCATGAAATCTGTAGTTCCCCAAGAAAAATCACCAGTTGTCAATTGCCCTTATTTACTATACATAGACTTGCGCTTTGTACAGTTATACAGTGTACAATTGCTTAAAAAAACATACATTTGCTCATTCTGTCTTCTGCCCTGCACGCTATCTCGATACTGAAATGCTGACATGCAGGGGCAGAGACTAACTAACAAGCAGCATCTCTCACGGACCGAATCCCAGGAACCGCTAGCTTAAGCTGCATATAAAATATAATTTAGAAGTAAAGCTTGGTCGACTGTGTAAGTACCTTGCCTTAGCGACTAGCCTGTACGAGCGGATCATGGCTCCTACTCCTTCCCTTCATCCTGCAGCCAGCATGCTCTATTTTTCCCCTACCTGCATGGCTCTGCTTCGGCTCAGCTGGCATTTTTGCATTCATTCCATGAGGGATGTCTGTGCTGCCCTACCACTATCTCACTACTCAAATGCTGACATGCACGGGCAGAGTCAAGTCAGCAGCATCTCTCTCTGACCATTCAGGAGCCATGAAATATACACATTTTTACCGTGGAAAAATGTTGGCCCTAGTGATGATGCCTAACGATGATCCATTTTGGGTCTATTGAGCCACTACAGTGGTGGATAGCTGATACAGGTGCTTTTTCTCCCTGTGTGGATGACCCACACCACCTGCAACATTTCTGGGATCAAGGCTGAGGGAGGGAGTCGGCAGAGGAAGGGAGTGGGAAGCATTTAAAAACAAACAAAATGCATGGTTTCAGCCAGAAGGACCCAGAACTTCAGAAAGGCAGACTTTGCCAAGATGAAGGACCAGGGCTGGATTATCAAATTCCTTCACTTTTAGTGCACATGCAGAAAAAACCATGCAGACCCGCAGGTTATTTCCACATCCACTGTATTTTCCATCACGGAGCTGTTTTCCAGCTGCTTCATGATTGACAGCAGCTTACGGATGGTTTTGGGTGCAAATGTGCCAAAATGCTATGCCTGGTAGTACCCAGTGAAGCAACCCCTGCAGGCTGAGAACAAGTTCATGGGGTCTGCCGACCAGCACATTCACACCACACCGTGGCCAGGTAGGACCCCCCCGCACATCCCATATGGCTACCACTAGCGTGTTTCACACATAGTGTCACAGGGGTACGTAGCACAGCTGACTCTGGCTATTAGGTGTCTTTGCAGCTGTTCATGCAGAAATTTGGAATTGCTGCTGGTGCAGAGATTGTTTTCCTGCATTGCCAGGTGTGGCATGGGACTTGAACTCAGGGCAGTTTGAAAATCTAGTCCTTGGTGTCCAAGGATCAGGAAAAGCTGAAGGAAGCAGAAAATGCAGAGCACGCATGGAGATCACTGAAGAACGTGCTCGAAGCAGGGATGCCCCGGGGCCCAGCAGCAGTGCGTTGCAGTGCCATGCTGATGACCCTGTTTCAGAAGCATGTCCAGGAAGTCACATTGGGAGGCGGGGGGGGCCAAGATAGCTACTGCTCGATGGTACATCTTGACCAGGGAGGGTTGGCAGCAAACTCCGCCACCACAGTGAACCCTGCCGCTGGGCCTGAGAGCTTGCTCCTGCCCTCACAGGGAAGCTATGGCTGTGTGAGGCCAACATAGGCATATGTTCCCAACAGGGGAGGTGGGAAGAACAAACGGAGGGAGAAAACCCGGTAGCCAAATGAATATTGAACGGGTTCGGCCTGACCCAGTATATCCCTGTAGTGACAAGCTACCAGCCTGAGAGAAAAAATCGATATGGAAAAAAGAAAGTACTTGAAGCAGTTATGGAGGTCTGCCTTCCTAAAAACAATAAAGGAAAAGGGGCCAAGAAGCGGCCCCCTGACTCAACAAGGACTTCAGGCAAATGATCCTGGCCAAAAAAGTCCACAGGAAAGAGACAGGTTGCCTCCATGCCATAAAGGAGTATAGAGCAGTCCTCAGGGATGGAAAGATCAATACAAAGAAAGCCGATGAGGGGCTGGAATGCAGGACACCATCAGGAGCTGCAGCCAACGCCAAATCCATCTTCCACTAAATGGTAGGAGGAAGGTGAAGGAGCGAATGAGGTTGCTGAAAACAGTGGAAAGAGTAAACTTGTGAGAGGGCTGGGAGGGATGGCAGAGATGTGGAAGGAATACTTTTGTTTCAGTAATCACCAAGGGACTCCCAGTTTGGAAGGGGGCTTATTGCGGGGGCCTATGCCATCAGAGGTAACTACAATGCAGCTGGTACACATCCCGCCTGCCCCTGTCTGATGACTACTACCCCTCCTCTCTGCTGTCCAGGTTTGCTGTATATTAAAAACAATAACATATTGCTGCTGCACCCATCCCAGGACACCTGGGTAAACGAGACAAGTTTCCATCTAAGAGATTTGTTGAACCTTTTAATGGGGAACATCCACGTAGCTGCCCCACCACACAAACTGGAATCAGCCGGGGCAGATTCAATACGAGGAAATGGGTTCTTTATCTTTTAAAAGCTCCGATATATTTTATAAGTTCCATCTGTATTGTAATGTATAAAAGTCAATAAATACATAATGTAGTTATTGAATGTTTAGTACATGGTGTGCACTGAATAGTCACTACATTGTATAATACTGTTCTGTATTTAGTAGTACACCTGCACTCTACTGAACGTCCACGTTTCATACTGCAGTGTCAGTATTGTATGCATCCCTTACAAAGGGACATCTGAGTGGAGAGACAAGACAGGAATAGCATAAGGAAGGGAATGGGGGGGTGATAGAAAGAGAAAGAAATATGCATAGCGCATCAAACGCAAGACATGTGACAAGCTGCTGGTCATTCTAGGAAAGTCCTATAACTCCCCGCCACAAATACCATACAATAAAAATACTTCAGCTATTTTGGGGGGGGGGGGGGATTTCCTTTTAGAAACTGAAAAACAGTCTGCTCAGACTGGGTGGTCTGCAGAATAGTGTGTCAATGTTTATGAAATTAACTGCTGGCCAATTTTCTTTGTTTTGTTTTGTGGTTTTAATTCTATTCTAGGTTGAAATCTAACTGCCTTAAAGAAAACCCAGATAAGAATTCATTGCACAGGGAATATCAGACCTAGCCTACACCAGCAAGCACCCTAAAAAATGAGAGGGACAGCTGAGTGTACTTTATTTTGGGTTATTAAATAGGCTGGGCTGTTGCATTTTATCAGACAAAAGGTTGCATTAAGCAGGTATGAGTAGTCCACTTCATGACTGGGGAATCTAATCATATGACTTTGTAACTATTACAGCATAAAATGCAGGTCAAGAAAATATCAGGGGCTCCATTCACACTTGCAATGGCCGACGGTGGGATTCGAGTGTGCAATGGACTCGCTGTACTGCCACCCACCAAAACTGCCACAAAACGAAGGGAGCCACTGTCTGCAGGGGGCAGACCATCCCCTGTGGCAGCAGCTCTGCATATAATTATTCAGGATGCCATTCCAGTTGTTAGTGGTCACACACAGGATGTGCAGCCACTACCAGCATGGAACTGTGGCTGCCACAGGAGCTGGTCCATGGCATGGATCCAAGTGCACTTTTCTGTGCCATGGCCCATGCCTTGGGAACGCAGTGTTACCGCTGATGTCGTTCCTTCCCTCACACTTCATGGCCTACTTAAGGGCCAAATCCTGTTCCAGTTATGAGGTCCCTTATCAGTTGTCATTGCTTTTACAGTGGCCCCAACCCAGTTCCCCATGATCATTGTTATTCCCAGGCAACCCAGTGGATTCCACCCTCTGTAGCCCTATCCCATTGGATTCTTGGCAGTGCTGTGTGCTGCCTAACCTTCCCCCTGCCAGAACAAATGTTGCAGTGTGCAAGTCTGCAGCTCCATCTGGAACTGTTTTCAGCAGTTCTTAGTGGCCAGGGGTTGCAGTGCTATGCGATGGGGGTGGGTGAGGGCACCGGGGAGCTACTGTGTGTGGAACAGTGGCTCCATGCATACTGGCACCCTCATCACTGAGGCTTCCCCACCCCTTTACCTGCACTAGTGCACTGAACTCTACGCTAGCACAGGGATGCACTTGTGACCCCTTTATGTTTATCACCCCTGCCACTATATCATTATAGCTATTATATTAAATAAAAATAAAAAAGTTTCAAAACGGAGTATAAAAATCTCTGTCTTTCTAACGCTGCAATGCACCTGTGAGAAAACTGAAACCATTCAGCAGTTTCTCACAATCAGGCCATAGTGCTATTCTTAGCCAATCAGAACATGGGATCTAGCATGCAGTCACATTACTGAGTATACAGTCCGATTATTGCAAAATAATGGGACAGTAGCTCTGTGTTTTGATTGGCTGAGAGGGATCTTTTTTAGCATAATTAAATATACATACAGTACAAGTTAGTCCAGCAACTTTGGTTATGAGCAACAGGTTACTATACATGAGAACTTGGAATGGGTTTGTGACATGAATCTCATCTGCCGTGTTTGTAATCGTAGTGAAATGTAAAATGCACTTGTCCAAGTTAATCTTCCATGCAGTTCAGCCTCCTACCCCTGCCAACGCCAACCCCACCCCATCCCAGCAGGAAAATGATAAAACGTCACAATGTGACCTTCACAGATTTCCACCAAATGGACAAATTTTGCAACAATTGTTTATTTCACATAAAAGTCGAAGCAATGTTGATGCAGAAAAAACAATCTGCAAAAAATGTTGAAAAGCTGTCATCGAGGCCAAAAACATCCACAATGTGATTTCTGCCAAATTTTCAAGGATTTAAAGTTAAAAAGTCAGGAAGATGAAAAGAATCCACAAGAAGACATATTTTTTTTAACCTATGGCAAGAAGTGGAATTTCTTGATATTTTGGCAAAAGTAATGGAAACGATGACCATGTAAAACAGTTAGTCCATGACATGCACATGCAGAAGTTCTCTTCGCACAACCCTACAAATTACATAGAAGAAGGATCCCACACACCCAGACACTGTAAACAAGACGTTGCATGCCATTTGGAATTTCCTGGGCAAACAGACTGTAGAAAAGGGATTCTAGTCCCCCATAGAGTCTGGTGTGGGCTGGACAGTGGAACAACAGATCAAATTGTAAAGGAAAAATAAAAGAGCTCTAACAAAGGCGTCGTTCGAAAGACATCAGATTATCAAGATAAACGGTTCCTATCCATATTGTTTCAGAAGGCTGAGGTCATAGCCTAGATACGGCCATCAGTCCTGCCCTATCTCTTACCACTCCAATTAATCTAAATGAAAAATTAGACATACCTACTGGTAACTGTCTTTCGATCTTACATACTTCAGTCATGCTTCTCCTAAAGAATGAATGGAAGCCCTTAGCATCTTAGCAACCCCCCATCCATCACACCAGGCACTCCCTCACTATTTTCTGCACAGCTCCTAACACTTTAGCCAGCCAGTGGTGACCCTGGTTGTCACCTCACCTTTGACCCCTGCTGCACGGTGCCCTTTTGTCTTGGTATATACACACACAGAAACAAGGTACCCAGCAGAGTTCTGCAGAGGCTTTGGGGGCTAGCTTCTGGCTGAATCCAACTTCTGAGTCCTTTACTCGGTATGTCTTATAGAAACATACAATAAAAACATAGAATTTGATGGCAGATAAGGATCTCTTGGCCCACCTCGTCTGCCCATTTCCCCCTACCTACAGTCACACTGCAGACTCTACTTGATATCTGGCTTTACCCCCCCCCCCCATCCCTTACCTCTAAGGTTCCCTTATACCTATCCCATGTCTTCTTAAATCACATTATAATTTTTGCTCCCACCGTCTCATCAAGGTGTCTCTTTCAAGCATCCACCACCTTTTCTGCCTATATGAATGAAATGCTGGTATTCAACAGCTGCTTAGTATTGTAACTTTATTTTTTATTTTACTGTCTTATTCCTGAAGCTCCTTTATGGCATTATTTATCCTTTATTTAGCTTCATTTTATTTTTGATGTTTTAATCCACTCCTCAAGAGCAGCACAGAATTAGGCGTGGACCAAAACCACAAGAGTGCAAGTAAAACAAAAATAAAATTAAGATATTGCTTCAGGAATAATAGGAAAAAGTAGAACTCCCTTGAAGATTGCTTAACAAATATAGAGCAATGTATTTTAAAGGAAACCCACTTTTAGCACGCACACCTGTTTTATCCAACACCAGCGGAGATAAATATGGCAAGATCACAAGTGCTCATTATTTTTTCGCTAACCTCAAGCTTTCGTGATATGGTATATTGCAGTTAGCATGTCACAACTGCTGTCTTGAAGATTAATACCACCACAGAAAAGTACTGAGCCAATCATAGAGCTGCTCTCACAGAGCTGATGACATCATAGTTGCCTAGTGCTGCACTGAAGACAGCAAAGAGAAACTGTTAAATCATAAAATAGAAAGCAGATTTAAAAGTTAAACTAGCAAACTGAAGTTGCATAAATGGAATATGCAACAGCCTGACTAAAAATATTAAGCTTATCACTTGTGAGGGGGGCAGGACTTACACTGCTCACTCCTGGCTCTGCCCCTATGAGCTATGGTCCTGCCCCATCACACTTAAAGATAAACAGCACATTTTGAGTGAGGCCACTGTATAATCTGCATTCCAATAGTCTTCCATCTTTATTGGCCTTTTAGCAGATTCAATGAGTGACGCATTCTAGGGTTGCTCAGACTCTGATTAATGGACTCGGAGTCATTAGATTCCAATCCATTTTTAGGATTTAGGACATTTGGAATTGAAATGCAAAAAAAAAATGGTTCAGTCAGACTCGGGATCGGAATCCACATGCAGTGGCAAAACATGTTGCTCACGCTTCCTGTCTGGGAACGGTGCCAAGTGACAGCTCCTCCCCAACCCTCCCAGGCCATGTGGCCAGCTCCTGAGTCCGCTCCTGTGCCCAAGTCGCTAGCATCACAGTGCAGTGCACTACACCTTGGGCCATAGGGCAGACCATCAACACCATTTATTTGTTTGTTTGTTTGTTTATTTTATTCATGTATTTATTCATTCATTTATTTATTATTTATTAAAGTTTGGCAACCCAGAAAGGCACACTGAGCCAAGACTCTTTTCCAGATGCGACCTGGGGGGAAAGGGATTGGGAAAGGAAAATACATTCACAAGGTAAAATACAGGCAATGTGCACAATGCCGTATGCAGACATATGTGTATTACCAAGGTTACTAAGCAACGGTAAATAGGCTATATCAAAGGCAGTTAAAGAGTCAAACAGGAATTTACATAAATAAGTAAAATTGCAATGGCTAAAGTAAATTCACTTTAGTAATTGTTTAGGCAATAACGACCGAGAAGCTGGTCATTTCTAGGGTATTAATGACTGATATGGGGGCTATATTTATTTTATTTTTTTAGGTTTTGTTGACTGGGTAAGTGTACTAGACTAGGGACTTAAAGAGCTAAACAGAAATTGACATAGATAAGCAAAATAGCAATGACTAAAATAATTGCTTAAGCAATACCAACTGTGAAGCTGGTCATTTTTGAGGGATTAAAGACTGACTGGGGGGTGGATGACGTGAGGCACTGTCACAGGGCACTTCCCTCGAGCCAGTCATTAGTCCAGTCATTAGTCCAAAGAAATGATGAGCTTTGAGATTATTATTGTCATTATTCGCATAATCACAGTAACAATTTACAATTTTTTTTTTTTTTTGCTTTAATCTATTTATGCGCCTCCCACACACACCCCCCAATCGGCCACTCCTTTGGAGTGCCAACGCCTTCCTGCCTCCCTTCGACCTCCTACCACCTACTCCCAGTCCCAATTGCAGCCTACCTTGGGTAGCCCGGCATATCCCTATGCCGGGAGGGTCCCTCTCTTCCGAGGGAATGGCCTTATGGCCGACCTTTGCATCCCAGGTGCTGCGGGGCTGGATCCGGGCTGGCTACGGGGCTTTGGGTGGCAGAGGCCCAGGCAGTCATCATCCGGTCGGCTGGGGGCGTAATTTTTTCCATTTTTTGTGCCCCAGCTATCGTAGTTCTCGGCCTTGCGTAAGCACGCAGGGTATTCCTGGGGCGGGGGTGTGCCGTGGGCGTGTCGAGGCACACGCCCCAAGCTTGCCACCAACCGCCCCACAGGTCCCCAGGCAATCCCACTTCGGGAGGAAGCTACTCCAATGGACACTTCAGAATTTTCCTTGCCGGCTCTCGCCTCCTGGTACCCGGCTCAGGGCGCTTAACCCGGTCACCAGCGTGTTTGAGGCAAATCCTTCGCTTCAGCACCACGGAGTCGCTAACAATTTACAATTGTACAGTTTTTTTTTTTTTGTTTTTTTTACTTGCTTTGTTTTATCAGTGTGGCATGAGCCATGCAGTACATGTACTTCTTAAGTTTACGACATTGGACCCGATTTTAGAAGGTTGACGCAGGGCTTGCGTCAAGACCTGCATCCAGCCCAGTGTTTGGTGCAGTTGGGCCAAACCCTTTGATACAATGCAACCTGATTGTACAAGGGCTGGTGCAGCTGTGACAATTTCCACATTTTTTGGCAGCTTACACCAGAGCTTTGGCACAAGCTCTGTAAAATGGGTCCCCACATGGTGCAAAGTTAGACGGGGGGGAGCTGGTCTAACTTTGCTGCGTTCACCACAAGGGACTTGCATCAGGATTTTACAGCTGCCTCCCTTGCAAAATTCCAATTGTACCACTGTTTGACGCAAGTCGCCATTTGCGTCACACTCTCTGATGCAAGTCCATTGGGTCAGTCTAACCCCATTCTAAAATTGGGCCCATTGTGTGCCACACAATATCAGTTGGCAGCTGGATTGGCCTTTTTTTTTTTTTTTTTTTTTTGGGCTTTCCACAGCCCCCACTCCTTCAGACTCTCATGCCGACCTCCTGTACCCACCAGGTGACCCACTGCTATATATCACCTATCAAGGGCTCACCGAGCCGCTGACCCATAGGTACACTCGCAAACTACCAATGGCCCAGGTTTGTCAGCAGGGAAGGGGCAGAATTGGTGTGCAGTGTGGCCAGGCACTGTATGGAAGCCTACCTGAGGCTGTCATCCAGTGCTGCGGGCAACCATTTTCCACTTTTCTGGGGCTCCCCCCACTTCCCTCCTCCCTCTTCCATGCAGCTGCAGTGCTGTCCTGGGGACTGAGGCATTTAGCAACGTGTTGTCACTCACACCACCAAGAACATTTCTGCTAAGCCACCATCAGAAGCCCCTAATGCAATGGCGTGCAGCAACCCACCTCCCCAGGAGGGAAGCATCCAAGGAAAGTTTTGAGCTCCCTCCTTGCCAGACTGTGCTCCTGACATCCATGATTGGGGCGTGAACCCAGATTGCCAGCATGACAGAGAATGACCTGGATTGGTAATTTCTGAAATGGTAATGACCGACCCAGTAGCTAACCAGCAGACTCGCTAGACTCATGAATATTTAAGTAGACTTATAATCCTGTTTAAGTATTTTAGGGTTGAATTACCCAGGATTACCTAAAAAAAAAAAAAAAAAAAAATGAACTGAAAGTGGATTTGAACCTGGGTCTCCTGACTGTATGTTGTTAATTAAGCACAACTTCCAACTCGAGTGACATCACTTTTGTCTCAAGATTCCATGACATGGCTGCTCCCTTGATTTAATGTATGGATTATTTAGATATTTATAACTCAGATCTTCTGACACCTAGACGTAAGCCCAATTTCTCATTTGAAATATCTTCTTATAGACTTTCAGGATTTATTTGGGGACCCAGCACACTTACCTTCCACTTTAAGGAATGTCTCATGGTTTCCAGTGCCATCCAATGAGAGTCTTGCAGCTGTCATAATGTTAAGAGAATCATCATTGATGTGCAAATTTCCTTTCCTATGTTGGGTTTCCCCATCTGATTTTCTGGACTACCTTAGGATTGCCAGTTCATTCCGTGAAGTTTGCTGTTTATTGAAAGAACTGACATTTCTCCCTTGCCCTACCCTTTGAATTAATTTCTGCAGAAAGGGCTTGGGGCAATCAGGCCTTAGTTCATTCCTGGCTGTACTGTCTAGGGAAATATTAAATGTTCTCAAAGAGACTGCCAAAATGAACAACACGCTGTGCCAATTCCTTTAACCTCGTGCACTCTGCCAAGCCCTCCGGCATTTTCAATCAGTAATTAGGTTTCTTCACTTCATGACAAATATGTAAACTTGGCTGATTCTAGTGCCTGGACATGGGCATAAAATCATATAGCACAGACCATCTGCCTCTCAGTCTTTTACCTGCCTTCTTCATGTCTCCCTGTAAAACCAAGGAAGCTTCTTTGTTATCCATAATGCTGGTTATCAGTTATCTTGTGGGGTATGGGTGAAAACTGGACCTTCGGACCTGGAACAGACCCAATTGGTGAAGTCTGGACTGGTCAGTCCAGCCAGACCAGTGGCACCGGGTGCAAGTTGTACCAATATTGCTGGTCTTACCATTGTGGATGGACAGACCAGTCTGGCTTTTGCTTATCTGGGTGTGGTCCGATCCTGGCTGTCCGATATTTCACCCCTGCCCAGTTCAGGTTGAAAACTATTTTGCTGCGACTGGACCAGACCAGATAGTTGGTTGAAACCTGGACTGCTTGACCTGGACCGGACCAGATAGGTAAAAGCTTAGGTTTTTACAGGTTTAAAAAAAAAAAAAGTAATTGGTTTCTGCAGAATTTTAGTATCTATTGTAACATGGGTGACAGAAATCAAGACATGTGATTGGACAAATGTGATCACACGATTGTGAGTTATTCTAGTTGAACAGCACAGATCATAAACACTTACATTTCTAAACTTCATTACTCATTTTTATGATCAAAAAGGGTTATAATCATAAAAAAGCATTCCATTCTGTGCTTAATTGTAGGATAATGGTACCGCTGGGTTTACAGGGCACTTGGCTTCACCCCGTGCCTCACCTCCTGAAGTGTGCCTTCCACCCAAATAATGCACACCCTGTCATGCCTTATTGCTTAATCAATTAAGAATTTCAAATAAACAGCAACAAATAACTTTACAGAATGAAATGTTAACCTTGCAGACTCAGTGTGATATGACATGTGATTTTTGTAGAGTGCTGCATGTCAATTATTTATGGCGTTTTCTTTCTTTTTTTTGTGTAAATTCTTTTTATTGAAATTTATAATCGCAAACATACAAATATAAAAAAACACGGCATTTAGAACCTCTGAAATATCACAAGGCAACGCTTACAACAGGAGATAACATCTAGAATGCTTCGGTTAATACCACATATAAGGGGGTCACAAACATTGTACTAATACATAGTAAGAAACTCTGCATGGTTTAGCAAAATGAGCCTTTGCCCACCATCCATCCGGTTTCCTATTATCCCAGATCAAAAATCTCAGAGCACTAAATGCTCACAGGCCTAGCCTTGTGGTCCAAGAACCTCAGTGACAGGTAAAATGAACAAAGTGAGTGTTTTTTTTTTTTTTTTTTTTTATTTTTTTTTAATTCTATTTATTCTCCTGGAGGAGGCTGGACATGGGCCTCATATCTTCCAGTGTGCCCTTTCAGATTCGCTTCTGTGCTGTGCTGGCTCTGGGTACCTAGCGGGAGAATCCGGGAGACCATGGCTTGCCCCCCATGGTGAGACTCCACCCAACCCCAAGGGGAGGACCGAGATGCTAATCCAGTCCTCCCTGGCATTCGCAGAGTGGACTAGAGGCAGTGCTTGCGAGGACTCTGGTATCACTGTGCTTCAGAGGTTTTCTGCTTAGGTTACCCCTGGAGATGTGAACGTTCAATGACATCAGCAGGGGGCAAACACACTCTCCCGCACACGCCCTACAGGCATCCAACAATATCTCCTCCCAACTGCATGGTCTTGCCGCACTCTCAGCCTCTGCTGGGAATCACACTTATGCTGGGAACCACAGCCCTCACCACCAGAGGATGAGAGCAGTCCTGTGGTGCTTATCCCACCACCCCGTGGCTGGCTCTCCGATTTCCCGGTCTCATTCCCGAACCCAGGTCACCAGGGTTACAAACGGTAGCACTACTGTTGCAATAGTGGGCCAGCAGAAAGAGGGTGGTTCGGTACCTTTTAGGTAAAATAACATAATATTTTAATTGTTAACACCACACACACACACACACACACACACACACACACACTACTCTGGATATAAATTTATTGCTGCCCAAAAAATTATACATTATATAGAAAAAAAATTATCAATAATGAAACTGTATAATAAAGGCCTAAGCCAGGTTCCAAGAGACAATTTTTAAAATACCCATATATCAAGAAATATAGTAATTGATAGTGAAGTACATGACAATAAAACAAGTTCCTAGCAAGCTGCAAGTGCCCTGAGAATGGTAGTCCAGAATGGGGTCACAAGCTCCTCGGACAGCAACATAATCCGAAACATCCAGGAACCACCACTGCAGGGTTGGGGGAGGGAATTAGAAAGAGAGCTACTGAGACCTCCGATATAGCCTGCATCATATTCCATACAAATAGCATGGTTATTAAAGAAATTTTATCTTTAACACCAAAACCATGGCAGCAATTGTAGCCTGTAATATTACATAGTACAACCCAATATTAGGGAGATATACTCCCTTATCACGAGGCATATCACCCCTAAATGGCCCTCACCCACCACTCTGAAAGACTCAAGCCCCGGTACTAGTACCGATCTGTACTTACAGTTGAAGCATGACTTGATGATCCTCCGTTGACTCCCAGGAGCCAAAATCTGCTTGTATGTTTTTCAAGGAGCTTCCCAGCTTCTTGTGGGTTATTAAAGAGCCTCTGACACCATTGGAAACATTTTTAAAAATTGTGACATTAAGACAAAATTTAGTTAATATTGCTTATATTTTCAGTAACTCATACCCTTATTTCTTTATTGCTTAGGAGATTTGCATGAAAACTGAATCTCTGCCCTATCTGCTCATGCTCCTTGTCTACATCTCGCATCATAATTGTGCTTACGACATCACACTCTGTTGCTGTGGTGATAATTATAATGTCATAAACAGGGGGTTATGACATCAGGTGCAGACACGCTGCTAAAGCAGATAATGTCTAGGGGACAATTATCTTGTTTTCATGCAACTGTCATTAGTAATAAAGAAAAAAGGGGGCATAATTACATAAAGTTAATGAAATGTAAACTGAATTGCATCTAAATCCTACATATTTTAAAGTTTTCCAGTTGGTGTTGGGGCACTTTAAAAAGATACTGTTTCCCCCGAGTATGTGACCCAGTGCCAGGCTGAGTATTGTAATGTGTGATTGATGCCAAGGGATCTTGACTCACATGATGTAGCATCAAATGATGTATGGTCTGTCTCTCGTTGTGAAGTTGAGGGCCGCGTAGATTGAGAGTTTTTCACTGCCATCAGTCTCCAAACGCCTTCAGCCAGTTTCCTAGCCCTCTAACTCTGTCCCTAGTCACACCCAGGTCCTCCAGCTTCTTCAGCAAACTTCTGTGTGGCACTGAGTTAAAACCCTTGGGGAAACTGAAGTCGAGCAAATCCACAGCATGACCCTTAGCTGCTACCTTTGTTACCAGTCCTGAAAAACTATCAGGTTGGTCTAAGACCTCCCTGTTGCAAACTCATGTCTATCCTGTAGCTCCTTGATCTCTATCCATGAGGTCCTGTTTGATGAGTGACTCCATCAGTTTACCCCGTACAGATGTAAGGCTGACAGGTCTGTAATTTCCCAGTTGTTTCTTGCCCCCCCTTGTGTAGCTGGACTATATTCACTGCCTTCCAGTCTTTCAGAACTACTCCTGTGTGAACTGAGCTACTGAATAGCACTACTAGGGGTTCAGACAGTTCTGCAGCCAATTCCCTGAGAACCCTTGGGTGCATCCCATCCAGCCCTGGAGGGTTATCTACCTTTAGGGCTTCAAGCCCCTGCTTGACCCTTTCTCTGGTAAATACTGGCTGCCTCATTTCAGGAATGTACCTGACAGCTGCCTTGATGCCATTTTCAGGCGGGGGCCACTGTATTCCCTTGTGAAGATAGAACAGAAGTAATCATTAAGGATTACTGCTTTTTGTTCATCTTCCTCCAGTACCCTTCCCACCTTCTTGTAGCCTAACAATACCCCCTTCCCTTCTTCCTTTTCCATAATATAGCTGACTAATTTGTTTCCCACCCTTGACCTCCTCCGCAATACGCAGCTTTGTGTCTGCCTTTGCTTCCTTGATCATCCTTTGTTTCCCTGGTTTGTTCTTTGTCTTATAACCATCTTGTCTTGTCTTTTACTACCTTGTCATGGTCTTGTACCATGTAACTATGTAACTGTTAGTTGTGTGTCCATCTGTTGCCACTCTGCTTTGGATAACTGTCTGATCTTTAGAGCACTGTTTCACTCCACCGCCCCACTACCCCCAATCCCATTCCCAATGCAACCTGTTCTGGAAGCAGCTGGTAATGCATTCTGGCAGAAGGGTTAGCCACTGCCCAGCCCGTCAGGTGACGGAGACAGAAGATAGCTATTCCAACCAGGAGTGGCGAGCCAGTGGTTCCCCCCCTTCCCCTCCCCAGTGGATTACCCTTTCAAATGAGGAAATAGGGACGTCCCTCCTTACAGTGGACTTTAACCAACACAACACATTCCTCATCATAAGTATATTTGTCTTAATGGCAAACAGAATTGTGATTGTTTTCCGGTTTCGTGACGTGCAACAGTATTGCAGATCATGATACTGATACCATGCAAAATTTCCCATACCACAATAACCATGTTTCACATTATACCAGGGCATTAGGTCCCAGTCGCCGTTACTTGGTGAGTTGAGTGAACTCTTTCGCGTCAAAGCAAGTTCTTCTTGTCATCACCTCAGACCATGATTGCCATAAGATCAACAAACTGCACTGAAATTGGTATCTCCTCTCACCATTAACATACAGCAACAGTTTCAATAATATTTCATCCAAACGCCAACAGTGACAGGTGGGGAATAGTGAGTGGCATTTAATAAAAGGAACATGATAACCAATTAGCAAAAAAAAAACTACTTGGGTAAAAAGGGGACTTTTCTAGAAATGGACACATAGTACAAGCAACGTAAGCAACAGTAAGTGGGAATTCAAGTCACTGGATTCTCAGCGACATTGGCAGAGCATGCTAGGATAAAGTTCAAAGAAGAGTCAGTCAGGGTCACTGCAGCCCTGCTGCTACGAGAGGCATCTGAGTTCACAGATGTCGGGGAACCATACAAAACAGGGGATTGGGTGAAAGGAGAGATTCTGGAGCAGAAGTCCTTTTATAAGAGATGGCAAGGTCTGGCCCAGTGGCATGGAGGGCTGAGGTGTTGAAAGCCTTACCTTCTGCCATGCCGTGACCCGTGATTGAGAATGAGCTTGGGTTGCTGGGGGTCAGCCAAGGGTAGGAGGATCAAGTATCCAATGGACTGCTCCCCTCCTCTGGGGTGGGAGCATGGCAGATGCCCATCGTGTTGTGTATGGAAACATGTGCCATTCAGCCATCGACATAATTGTTCACCAGCTCCTATGCACCACAGGGAAGCTAGGAAAAAGGGGACTAAGTCACCCTGACTGGCAGAATGTTTTTCTCACCCCAATACGGCCCACACCAGTGGCCTAGGTGTGACTGCAACTGGATCCTCTCTGACGGGTTGAGCTCGGCTCTCTGCCACCCCACCATGGGGGAAGCCATGGGGGAAGCTGCAGCCAGTAAGTCTAGGAGATACTGGGTGATTGGACTGGGTGGGGGAGTCAGAGGGGATGGGATCCATCCAGGAGGGAGAACAAGGCCAATGGAATAGGAGATGGTGAGTCTATATGCTCACTGAAAGCCTTATGTTTCTGGAGGCCCCAGAAAGGTTAACGCTTGGGGACACCCTATCCATACTCTTCTCTGTCTCCAGTTATTTGAGCTGCATCTTGATGAGTAACCTCACTATATTATGATGCCATTTTGAAAGTCTATGCCTAGCCCCAGTGTCACCTTTTGTGCACTGTTTCAGCAGGATATAGTGGGGTGGAGGAAAAAAATACAATATATTTACAATTTAAAGACTCAAGAATTGCATTTGGCGTGTCTGGCGCCACTGTGGGCAGGGAAGCCCCAGAAGTCATGGGGTCTGAGGATGCCAAAGGCTGGCTAGGCATCTGCTAGAGGAGTTCGAATCCTCTGAGCCTTTGTGGGCTGTAGCCTGTACCATGAGTAGACTCCAATGTCTTGAAGCTTGAAGAGCTGCTGACACCTCAAAGAAAACTTTGAAAACCATAATAATGAAATACAATTCAGCCTATATTCCATATATATATAATATAATGGTAGCACGGTAGTGCTACCATAGTTAGGGTTGAGGAGCCATTTCTATGTTAAACCCCAAAATTTTGCACCATAATAACTTTGCAACTGTTTGACGGATTTGTGTGAAATTTGGATTACACGCTCAAGAACCATAGGCCTTGGGATCTGCCAAGTTTCGTACCGGTCGGATATACGGCTGCGGAGTTATTAAGCGTGATCTGCAGCGATGTTTAGCTTTTCATGAAATTCTACAGTTATGCCTACAGGTTCCACGGTTTTATGTTGAACGTCTGAAATTGTGGAGAACGTGACGTGCCAGGGTCCCCGATATGTGTCTTTCGAAGATTTCGTGAAAAAATATTAAACGGGTTCAAAAGTTATTCAAAACAATTTCTATTATAGGTCAATGGGAAAAGTTAACAAAAGTTCAACAGTGTCGCGAAATGCACTTTTACTGTCGCAAATCCACCATCTTGTTTTCAGTTAGTGATCAGAAAAATGCTTGGCATTTAAAATTGAGACCCTCTAACAACCTAATTCTTTTGTATTCATCTAGTCGGGCCCTGAGGATGCTAGCCATGTCTTTATTTTGGGTAAAACACCCAGAAATATGTTTTTCAGATTTCTGGAAAAGTACTTTCAAAAGTAGTGTCGCACTCATGAAAGTGTCGTAAATTTTTGTGAAAGCTTGCAAATCAGTACACTATGCCCAAATAATGCAATTCTTTGGCACCATTGCAAAAGAATGGTTGGGAGTTTTGGGCTGAAATTTGAGGAACGAGCCGACATCTCACAGATGTGCCTTTCAGTGTTGTATTTAAAAAAAAAAAAAAAAAAAAATATTACACAGCGGCAAAGTAACAGCACTCCAAAGTTGACGGTTTTTCCCATAGGATAACATTATGGCGCCCGACTCATTACAGGAATCCTTTGGCACCCTGTTGCAAAATAACGTGTTAGGTCTTTTTTCCTGAAATTTGAGGGATGACAGTCAACAGCCCACAGATGTGCCTTTCAGTGGTGTGGTGAAAAAATATTACAGGAAGGCAAAGTTATGGCACTCGAGCGTCTCTTTTACCATGGGATAACATTACGGCGTCAGGCGCTCTCAGGGCCCGTGTCTCGGAAACGGTGCGAGATACGGACTTTTCGTCAGAAAATTTCTTAGTCCCCTCAAGGGGGCTAAGGAAAAACTAGCTAGGAAAGTCATAAATCATATGACTCTCTTAAATTTTTTTTCTACATCGTACGGTTCCTGAGATATACGCTATTTAGTATTCCAACTCCTCATTTTCTGCTCCGAGACCCATTATTATGCATACATTCTTTATAGTCCCTGTCTTTCTCTATGCAGCTTTTGGGGAAAACAGCCTGTGTGCTTACATTACTGTTACCGTTGCCCTTTCCGCTTGCGGTTCCGTACCCGTTTCACTTACCGTTGACTTCATACCATGTGCGTTATCGCTGCGTTTTCATTTCGCTTGCGTTTCTGTTATTTTTTGCCATTTGTGTCTACAGTACTGTTTCTCTTTCTGTTTCACTTTACGTCACCATACCCATTGACATTTCCGTTTGCAGGCACCATGTTACTATGTGACAACACATCACGTGGTTGACCGTTCCCGTCTACGCCACCATGTGCATTACCCTTTCTGTTCTCATTCGCGCTTGCATTACCATGTGCGCCACTGTTAATGCTTCTGTTTGCGTTGCTGTTCCTGTTATTATGCCACAAGACATCACGTGGCGGGAGCGCGGGGCCCTTCGCCGCATTACATCTACTATTTCTGTTATTCTCAAAAGAAGGAAATTAGAGTAAAATCCAGCACGCATTAGTTACCACTGCTTGTTAGTGAGGCCTGAGGTTAGGTTGAAACCCCCAGTCGGACCCCTCTGCATGCAGGCGATTAACGTCGGTCCCAACTCTCACCCCATTCTTCTATACTTCTGCTGCTTTACACATGTGATGGGGTGAGAGTTAGGGCTGACGACCCCAATGCGCACCCCAATGCCGGTTGAGGGGGCGGCTGGGGGGTTTTCAACCCTAACACCGAATTTCCTCTCTTTTGTCGCTGTGGAACAACCCTAACTAATGCATTAAACGGAGTTTTTGCCTCTAATTAAAATATATAATATACTATGAATTTGCCCTCCCTATTATTTATCACTCGGGCAATCTGCATGAATACATAAACTTTAGCCCTTAGAGTTCATTTACCTCTGCAGCGTACTCCCTACCTCAAGTCATAATCCTCTGTTATGACATCACAGTCTGTTGCCATGGGAGTAACTGTAGTCATAAGCAGTGCATTATGTCCTCAGGGAGAAAGTAACAAGAATGGATGAACTCTTCAAAAGCAAAGATCCTGTTTCATACACATGCCTCAGTAATGAGTACTGGGGAGGAGAAATACAAAACTAATGTAAAATAGATCTGGATTGTGTCTAAAGATTATGTTTCGTTAAAATTCTCTTGAAGTCATCAGCTGCTCTTTAACTGTGACACTCTGAGCTTGCCACATCAGAAAACTAATGTTCTCCAGACCTGTTAAAGTTTCATGAAACGCCTTCCTCTTAGAGTTTCTTTTAAAGAAATGTGTGCCCTGTGCCTCAAAGTTAAAGGATCAGAGATTTGGGACAATAATTATCACAGCTTTACTTCAACCCTAGTTCACATTCTTTGAGGTGGGTTCTAAAGAAACCTCATCTGTGCAGGCACAGCATCTGTGGTGAGGAGAAGGCCGCACCCATTGAATGATGTTCGGAAAATCAGCAGGCTTTTAACTTTTCAATCATCTGCCATCAAACTTGTGCCTGTCAGCAGCCGAAGCTTTCAGTAGCACTGCTGGGCATTCCATTAGGATAGCCTGCAGCAGGGCTCACCTAAGAGCAAGCTGCCAGACTCGGGAGCATTTACTCTAAAGGCCTAATGGTTGCAAACTAATGGTACCTTTCCATTTAAATACATGGGCTGTCTCATTGCTTGGAGTGTGACAAATTGTTTTTCTTTGCTTACGTGATCCATATATTGTTCTCCTGATAGAAGAAAGCAACAGGGTTTACTTGTAAATGGTAGCTCTCCACTTGATGAAGAGTTGTTCCAAAGATGTCAGTTTTGACTGTTTCTACTATGTGGCAGCCTCATTTTAGTTTAAGTTGACCAGGTAAGTGCACTATACTAAGTCTGCCTATTTTCAGGCATAACCTGGGGGGGGGGATACAGATGAATGCCAACTGATCTTGAACCAGATTAAGCTGTTGGTGGTATTTTAGTGAATGGGGGGAAGTTTGGCCAGGCCACCGGGGAAATTCCCCTTCTCTTTTCAAGAAGTGCCATGGGATCTTTAACGCCCACCTGAACTACCACCAGAATAGGCAGATGGGACCATGGTTTAACGTCTCAAACAAAAGACGGCACCTCAGGAGTGCAGCACCTCCCTCATGCTGCACTACAGTGTCAGTACTGGGATTTAACCCAAGTGCCTGGTGTGGGGATAGAACCCACAGCCTTCTGAGCTCCCAGACTCGGAGGTGAGTGTGCAACCTGCTGAGCCACTGACGCTTACATTGCTCCTGAGTCATACCTGGGTGACTGCAGTGATTACACAGACCACATATCTGTTGGGAGATATGGTTGGTCAAATATCAAGAGAGTTAACTTTCTTCTAACAAAGACTTGCCCAACTGGAGTGGCAGAATTAATTTCTGTCACGAAAATAGTTTTCACACTCTGCATTTAAACACAGAAACATAGAGACATAGAATTTGCCAGCAGATAGTGACCACTTGGCCCACCTAGTCTGTCCCTTTTTCTCTGCCAATAGTATCACCACAGATCCTATTTGATCCCCGGCCCTTTCACCTCCCCTTGCTTTCTACTATGATTCCCTTGTACTTATCCCATGCATACTTGAACAGCACCACCTCTGCTAGAAGGCTGTTCCAGGAATCCACTACTCTTTCTGTGAAGAAGTACTTCCTCACATCTCTCCTGAATATACCCACCCAGCTTCTTATCATGCCCCCTTTTTTTTCTGAAAAATACTTCCCTCTTGTACCTAGTTTACCCCGTGAGGTATTTAAAGATCTCTATCATATCCCCCCCTCTTTTCTCTCATCTAGGGGGTACATATTTAGGTCCTTTAATCTCTCCTCATAGGACTTGTGATGCAGAGCACAACAGAGGTCAAAGAGGGATGAGTCAGTTCTCACAAATGAGGGTTGAATGATTTGTTGGGTAAAACGTAAAGATAATCAGCTAAAGTAACAGACCAATGAATGAAGTAACCAACTGACAAAACAACCAATAAATGAAGCCACCAATCAACAAGTCAAACTAACCAATCAGGCAATGAATGGGTCAATCCATGAACCAACCAATGGGAAAGTAAAACACCAACCAACCAATGAATGAATCAACCAAAAAGCCAATAAACCAACCAGCCAGCTGATTGGTTCATTAATCAACCAACCATTGATTAAATTAACCAGCCAACCAAAGAGCTAACCAGCTCACCAACCAATTGGCCAATGAATGAGTCAATCACCCAACCACTGAATAAATTAACTAGTCAGCCAATGAGCCAACCAACTCACTAGCCAGTCAAACAATGAATGATTCAGTCAGTCAAACAACCACAGAATAAATTAACTAGCCAAAGAGCTAACCAATTCATCAGTCAGTCAATGAATGAGTCAGTCAGCCAACCATTTAATAAAATAACCAGACAGCCAAAGAGCCAACCAACTCATTGGTCAACTAACCAACGAATGAACCTGTACCTGTATTTTAATGGCGGCTCCTGTGAGCCAACCAGTGTACTAGCGTATTAACTCTCTTAATTTTCTTTAATTTTTTTCTTAAACGTTTAGTTTTATTCATTTTTTGGGGGTTTTCTTGGTTTCTGTGTGTTGATTGCTTTGTTAGTTTAGAGAGGGTCAAAGGAGTGAGGTAAGCTAGGTATTCAGTGTGATTTTCGGGCAAAGTTTGTTTGTGCAAAGTTAGTTCCTTCTCCGAGCATTTTGGCATTGCTTTTGCCTCATCTTGGTGCATTGTGGCAGATTGCACCGTAAATTGTGGCATTATGATAGCTTAAGCTCTCGGCTGGCTCGGAGTTTTGGATTTTGTGTTTTTGGGTTTGTTTTGCGTCTCATGTAAGCAGCGCAACTACTTGGCTTTGTATGCGATGCCTGTGCTGCTTGGATTAACTTTTGCGTTGGGATGATTGCCTGGAAGATTTTATGGATGAAGATTTATTCTTCTTGGTCTACTGATTAGTTTTCCTGCCAACTATTACAGCTGGGTGATTCCTGTGGAAAGAGGTCATGAGTACTGTGTAGCAGAGTCCCTGTCTGGCTGTTTGTTTGGAGGGTGTGAAAAGGGACCACTCACAGACCTGGAGCTCCCCTGGATCCTGCTACCAGCCCCCTGTTGAATGACCGGGGTCTGGTGGTGAGGGGCATTGACCACCAGGTGGTTGGTGGACAGCAGAGTGTTCTTTGTTAGTTTTGGGGGTATTCCGTGGGCTGTGTTGGTTCTCCCCCACCCGACCAGAGGGTTGCACCTGAAATTACTGTTACAGCGGAGTCCTTGGGCTGTGTTGACTAGATTCTGATTGTTCCCGTTGGAATGTATACAAACTGTGACACTGGATGAAAGTTTCCTTGTTTTGAGGAGTGTGAGCTGTGGCTTGGATTTGTGGATTGAAGGTTTTCCTCCCCTTTCTGCCTGTGTCTGTCTTTTTGGTGTAGTCAATTATTGGAGATGTTATTTTGGAGTTTTTGTGCCATTGTTTTTGTACTGATCTTTTTCTTTGTATCCAGAAGAAGGTTGTGAGAGGAAACCTTCTTAAAATTGGGTTCATTTTTTATTTTTACGAAGTCTTCGTGGATTTTGTATTGACTGTTGACTATTGGACATTCACCGATTTGATGACTGGGAGCGAGAAGCCCAGAATGTTACTGCATTTTTTTAGTTTGATTTATTTTTGTGTTTGTTTGTTTCATTTGTTTGATTTATCTTATTCTTATTTTATTGTATTATCATTTAGCTTTTATCGGGGTTGGGGGTTTTATTGTGTGGTTTATGGGCCCATTGGGATTATTTTTGGGTGTAATTGATTTATTGTGGGATTTGCAGTTTCTAAGTACAAGCTGGTTGGCCTATATTGGGAGCCGCAATCATTATCAGGATGTGTTTGATGGAGGCTCTCCCTGTCAGGAGCTACTCCCCCTCTGAGCTCCTGGACTGCTACCCTTTTATCTGCACCCCACTATCTGCGGCAGTCTATGACTGCTGTAGGGCTCTTAGAATAGTGAGGAGGAGGAGAAGGGGTGGGGGACCGGGGGGGATGAGCTGGGTGGCCTGATTGGGGTAGTGGGAACCAGAAGACTCCCTGGGACAAAATGGAGCACTGAACAAGGTTCTCCTTGTTTAGTGCCCATACCCAAGGGTTTCGCAATTAGTGGGCTGGTATCTTGAACTGCTCTGGGTTTTCCCTCAACCCACATGGTGTTGTGCAATGCCAGATCTATTAAAAACAAGTCACCTGTTATAGCTGATCTTGTTGGGTCATCTGATCTGGCTTGCATCACCAAGACCTGGCTGGATGAAAATGCTGGTCCCATTTTGGAGTCCGTGATTCCTGCTGGTTTCTTGGTGATACACCGTGCTAGGTCAGGTTGCAGGGGTAGGGGTGTGGCAATTTGTTTTAAATCTGAATTGAGACTCGTTGATGTGCCAGTTGAAGACACCAGATCCTTTGAGTGTACCGTGGCCACAGGTGTGGGGTGCAAAATCATTTTCATCTACCATCCACCAGGAGGCGAGAATCCGTTTTTGCAGGAAGTCACGGACTTCATTGTCGATATGGTGTTGAAGTCCCCCAGGTTAATGGTACTGGGGAATTTCAGTGCCTGGATCGACAATGAGCTCTCGCAGTTTGGTCAAGACTTCTTCTGGCTTATGAGTTCTTTGGACTTCACACAGATAGTTACCTCTGCAACACATAATCGGTCATTCATTGGACCTGGTCTTTCTCCTGGGGTTGGAGACCTCCAATTTGGTGGTGGAACCAGTTGGATGGTCCAACCACCACATCATAAGGTTCAATTTTCTGGCGCCCCCCCCCCACAGGCCTGCCCATGTGGAGATGGTGTGATACCGCCCATTCCGGAGCGTGATCCCTGATGGCCTTCTGGTGGTGTTGGATCTATCAGGAATGCCGGAAGTAAGCAGGGTTCCAAAGAACCCACCTTGGGCTTTTAACCAAGCAGTGGTGGGGGCTCTGGATAACCTTGCTCCTTTCTGTGTTTGCCCGCTTACACTCCGCTCTGTCCCCATGGTTTGACGGGACTTTGAGGGAGCTGAAGCAAGTTGGTTGAAGGTTAGAGCATGCTTGGCGTAGGTCCAGCTGGGATGCCGACAGGCTTGGTCTCTATAATTCTCCATCAGTCTATGTCACTCTCTTGTAAGAAGGCAGAGTTCCTGTCCAGGAAGATTGTTGCAGCACAGAACTGACCAGCTCAGCTGTTCCACATGGTAGACAGACTGTGCAATCCAGCCTGTCTATGAGTTCAGATAGCTTTTTCACAAACTGAGTGCGACGAGTTTGCTCACTTCTTTGTCGATAAGGTTGCCGACATCAAGTCAGGGATTCACCTATCACACTCTATGGGGGTTGCTGGTGGTTGGAGAGGAGTCATGACTCCTCTGCTTTATTGAGTTGAGTTTGTCCGACAGGTGATCATAAATATCATGTGGCTTCTCTGGGGTATGTGGCCAACTAGCTGTAGTTTAGACCCGGGCCCTACTCACTTTTTAATAGGGTGTGTTGATGTGATCGGCCCGGTTCTAGCAGATTTAATCTGGTGCTCATTGGAGTCAGGGGAGTTTCCCAGCTCCCTGAAGGAGGCTGTGGTAACCCCCCTTCTCAAGAAGCCATCTCTTGACCCAGATTCTCCTGCAAACTACAGACCGATCTCTAGCCTTCCCTTTATAGGGAAGGTTATTGAGAAAGTTGTTGCACAACAGTTGGAGAACCATCTTACCATCCTTGCTATCTAAGATCCTCTCCAGTCTGGATTTCGTAAGAGACATAGTACTGAGACTGCTCTGGTTCGAGTACTCAATGATCTTCTGATGGCTAGAGACCAGAAGCACCATTCCATCTTGGTTCTTCTAGATCTTGTGTCAGCTTTTGACACTGTGGACCATGAGGTGCTTCTTGATCACTTGCAGGTCATCTGTGGCCTGTCTGGTACAGTCCTCAGATAGTTCCATTCTTTACTCACTGGCAGGTCGCAGATGGTAGTATCGGGGATTTTTTCCTCTGACTCATTCTCCCTGTCATGTGGGGTCCCTCAGGGTTCAGTGTTATCCCCCATGTTGTTCGAGGTGTACATGCTACCATTAGGAGACATTGCCAGATGGTATGGGCTGAGTTTTCACTGTTACGCAGATGATGCTCAGCTGTACCTGTGTTTTGTGCCTGACCAGGATAGTGTGCTCTGTCATTTCCAACTGTCTTGCTGAAATCCAAGACTGGATGAATTCTATTTGGTTAAAGTTGAACTCTGAGTAGTGGAATCGGATCACCAGCTAGAGGGGTTGGCTGCTGGATACCCTGCCAAGCTTTGGCTTAGGGGCTGTCAGCTGTTGACCTCTGAACAGGTGCAGAATCTGTGGCTGATACTTGATGATGGGCTGACACTTCGTTCACAGGTGTCAGCTGTGGTAAAGTCCTCATTTTACCATCTGAGGAACATCACCCGGATTAGGCACCTCATTCAGTCTGGCGATCTTCCAACCTTGGTCCATGCTTTTGTGACCTCGCACCTTGATTACTGTAACTCCCTGTACCTGGGGCTTCCTGGGGTTGATATCCGCCACTTGCAGGTAGTGCAGAGTGATGAGGCCAGGTTATTGTCTGGGTCGACTCGATCCAGTCATATTTCTCCTGTGCTGCGCTCTCTGCACTGGCTGCCAGTTCAGTGGCGTATCACCTTTAAAGTTGGTTTACTGACTTTCAGAGCCCTACACGGTTTGGGTCCGAGTTACTTTCGAGAGCTTCTGAATCTCTACTGCCAACCACTCTGTTCAACCAAGATGAGGGATTGCTAGAGATTCCCAGGGTGCGTTTGAAGACCTCAGGAGCACGGGCTTTTGTTTATACTGCCTCCACCCTGTGGAACTCTCTACCTCATTGGATACGAGAGTGCCAGACAGTGGAGGGCTTCAAAACTGCTCTTAAAACCCGTCTATTTGTGTGCTTTTCCTGATTTCTGACTTTGATATTAATTCTGTATATTGTATTAATATTTTTAGCAAGTTTTATATTTTCTATTTTCTTTGTAAAAATATTAGTTTGATGTGTTTGTACAGCGCTTTGATACATGTGAATTGCGTTGACAAATAATTATTATTATTATTATTATTATTAATGTAACAACTAGCCAGCTGACAAGTGTAACAACCAACTAGCCAATGAGCCAACCAAGTAAGCAACACCTCAATGACTGATTAACTCAACTGACTGACTAACCAGTCAACCAAGTATAATGACTTAGTCAAGTAATCAACAACCCAACTGACTGACAAACCAACCACAGAATAAATAGACCAATGGTTATAAAGTGTGTTTCATAACATATGTCCCAGATGGTGCTGAACCCAAAACTAAATCATAAGACTCTGGTAACCAGCTTTAGTCTTGATCACAGTGAGAAGTCATGGCAGATCAGCCCTGAAAATATTGACCAACTCAGCAAATAGAATGCTTGACAGTGTAATGGGCACGGAGAAATCGGATTGCTGATGCTAGGTCTGTCATACTGATATAATAAAGCCTGCCCTGGAAGTTCGAAAGCTGCAGTCAGGAACTGGGCATTTTACTCCGGAACGCCTGCATAGGGATATTGTGTGTCAGCAAATGATTTTGAAAACTGGATGATTCTGACATTCAAAAAGATAAAGTGTGTGTCTTTACGTGCAGGAATATGAAAACTGTGTTGGCATGCAATAGCAAAACAACATGTTTGGGTTTTTTTTTCCCTTTTTAAACTAACTGTTAATAATTAGGTTTTCCTCTATGTACATACATTAAAAAAAAAAAAAAAAAAAAATACATTGATGCCCTGTGACACTGTGATTTTAATTTTAAAAAGAACTGCATTGGGCTGCCCTGTGGCCCATAGGAAGGGCATCGTGCTTCTATGCAGGCAAGCCCAATCTGGCAGCAAGCCTGAGACACTGCCTGCGGGAAGCCAGGCTGGGACAAGCACTGCCATTTGGCAATGTGTCTCACAGGATGTTGCCATCGCCCAGTGCTGCAAGGACCCCTCATAGTTTGCCAGAAAGCTAACTCCCTCATGGGGAGTAAGAGTGCATGTATGCCATCCCTCTGGCATGCAGGGCCAATCGTGGCTACCCAAGGGACTAGTGGAGGTGGGAGAGGCCTACCCAGGAAAGTAACAGAGAAAAATGTTTGCGTCTGGTATCAGATGAAGACGGCACTCTGAAGCTCCACTGCCATGGCTAATCTGGCCTCAGTATGGAGACTGTTCTGGGCAGGGGCTAGTGGGGGGGGGGGAATAGAGCTGAGAAAATGCCAGGCAGAAGGGCACAGCTTCGCAGATGTAAGAATAAATAAAAGGATTTAAAAAACAAACCGTATGGTTGTAAGAATTCACAGAATGAAAGCTTTCACGGGAAGGTGCAATGCAAAAGCATTTTAAATGGTTTAGTTCTTCAGTAAACAGCAAAATACCTTCTCATGCAGTCTACACAGAGACACGTCCCGCAGCCTCCGTCTGGGAATTGTACAGTTCTTTACTACTGTATAGGGATTTTGTCCTGAGATGTACCTTGACTATGAAGAATTAAAAAGCCCCAGCTGCCCTTGTGAAATGTCAGTCTCTGATTTACAAGTATTGTCAAAGAAGCCACTCATTGACTGACCAGGTAGGGCTACAGTTTGCTACTCTAGCAACCAGTGTTCGACAGCAAACTTGGGTCGTCAGTGGTAGGCCCAGAAAATAGGATTAAGCTTCCCAGGAGGAGCTCTCCTCTAAAGTGGGAGGGATATGTGCCCTGCAGTTAGATGACACCCTAGTGGTGGCTACAGGGAGAGCTCAGTCAGGGCCGCCAGAAAGTGAGGGACTCCATTAGACAGTGGAATGGCTGCACACTGATGCATACAGATTGCCTCACTGCAAGACTGAGTCCAATGGGGAGAACAGACAGGTGGGAAAAGCTTCCAAGTTGCCACAGAGGATGCCAGCACCCCCTGCAGGACCACACACTATCGAGATGCCTCCCCACCCACCATGCAATATCCTGGGTAAGTGGTGGTTCAGGTATAAAGCCACGAGAAGGTAGGTAGCAGGCTGGGGATGCCATCAGAAGAGGAAGGTGGACTGGGCGAACAGAGAAAAAGCTATTTAAAAAAAAAAAAAAAAAAAAAATGCCACCCATTGGCCTGGAGGAAGCTCAGTGATCTTTTAATACGTGCAACCCAGGTTCAGGGGCTGACTTGGTCACCTACGAAGGCGCAGTCAGGGCTGGGAAGACTGCTGCCACTGACAGCATGTCCCAGTCCTGGGATGGTTAGTGGAGCAGCCTGGCACCATAACAGCCTCTCCTGGTGAGCCAGGGGGGCCTGCTCCCTTGTTAGGGGTAGAAACCTGCTGTCAACACTACAGGGCACAAGGCCATCAGAGGTTGTATCAATAGAGTGAACAGGTGTGGCGCACGGATGTGTTCCTTTGGGGGAGAGCTGATGGGGGGCTTCACTGTGTGGCATTTGTCATTGATCTTGGATACACTTGTTAGAAGTACCCCTCATGCAGTGCTGGTAGCATGTCTAGAAACAAACAGGCAGGCACAAGAGGATACCAGGGAAAAGGGGAGAACAGATACGTTCTGATTTGAGAATCCAAAGTTTCATTGTTATGAATGAGAGACCTTTAGGAGTATCCCTGTGACTCAGTTGACAGTGCCCTCACTTTTGGATCAAAAGGCTACAGGTTCAAATCCCACACTATTCAATTTGGGGTCATACAGAATGCTGACAATTCAGTGCCATACTGGTGGGGGTTGCTGCACTGTCAAATGTGTCATCAGAGGGGGCGGTCCGTTTACCCAGTATCAGCGCATAGATGTCACACTCGTATATAATTGAGAAAGATGCACTGATTTCAGTGTGTAATCAGGGTTTACCAGTAATTATATCAGAAGTGCTGCATCGTCATGCCCACGAATATGATGTGAAACAGCCAGTGGGGTGGGGTGGGGGGACTTCATCAGTCTGGGCATGCTTACGCAGCCTTCACAGAGTTCCAATGTACCATTTTCTTGACAGTACTCAAACTGAGCCAGGAAGTGTACCCCAGTGCTTGATATGCACATAGGCTTCCCGTGAGGAAGCACAAAGTGCGGGTGATGGGTTATCAGGTCGGCACTGGTCTGCACTTTGGTTTGTAGCTATTCCGAAGCTGCTGTGCGCAGTCAGCAATTTAATCCTAGGGCTGAGCTCCAACGTAGTGGATTTATTACACTGAGAAGTTATTGTATCACAACGAAGGCTCCCATTCACAAAAGAATGCAGATTTGACCCCTTCAAAGTCACAGCAATTTTGGAGCTGACAGTGTTCCACAGAAAATGATGTGATGCCTCACAAAAATAGAATAGAATTTGGTTTTATGTAGTAGCTTTTATTCATGACATTTCTCAAGGCGCTTTACAGAGCAATGAGCTAGATATGCTGGTGGTGAATACAGGGACTGTCTGGAGACAAAGGCAGCAGCAATGGGCCGACTCGATGGGCCGTTGAGGTCCTTTTCTGCCATCATATTTCTGTTATTCTGTGAATTAAAGAGATTTATGGGGGGCCCGATTTCTTAAAGGACACGACATGGCTCCCTGCTATAGTGGGCCCTGATATGTAAGGGAGTTTGATAGTGACTGGTCTCACTATGTCAGTATGGATGTGACTGTGTTTTGTGCATTTTTTATTTTGTGTCACACTTCCAATTTAAGAAGCAAATGGTCAAATGAAAATTACCCAAATGTAGATCTGCTTTTTTTGCTGTTTTCAGTAAGTCTCAATGCACAACTGCCCAATGTGGAGATAAAATAACTGCACCAGTGGAAATGTTGTTGTCAGCATTCTGGGTGCATGGGTAGCAATCACACGGTGGGTGCAGCTGTGGATTAGTGTTATGCTGGTGCAGCTGTACATGGAATCCAGGGGCCATATTTTCAAAGAGCCCTAGGGCTCTGGTGCACCCCAACTGTGTCAGGGACCCTGCACCATATTAAGGAAGAACTGGGTCCCTGCACCACAAATCTGGGAGTTGCCTCAACCACAGGCATGTACTAAAGCAATGGGCACACCTATTTGAATTTTGGTGACCAAGTAAGCCCACTGAGACGAGAGATCCCTTTTTCAGGGGCGACCCGGACATAGTTACATACATTAAATAGCATATAAATTATACATGGATGATTATACATGCACCTGTGGGAAATGCCACAGGGATCTGGCTGCCCCCAATCTGGCAAAACAGAGGTGCTTGGATGATTGGGGGTGGGGGCAAATACATGTGAGGCATACAGGGTACGGGGAGGCATGGGCACGGAGTGCCATAGTGGTGATTGGAGACGGGGTGGGCAGGCATATTAGTGATGTTGGGTGGGAGAGAGACAGATAGTGCCATGGCCCAACATGTTTTTGAATCTGGACTGCTGCATCTTTTGATGCAAGGTGCCAGTTGCATCAGACCTGTTTGATGCAAGCACCTTGCGTCCATTTCATAGCTTTGAAAATCTGGCCCCATATACTGTATCAGCTGCTGTAAATCACAGAGACGATCACAAAACATCTTCCCCCTTCGAAAATCAGGTGCATGTGCTCTGATTCTGCCGCCCGGGCACATTTTTAAAAAAACTCTGAAAATCCAGACCTCCAGCAAAGACAATTTGTTTGCTATCAGCAGAACTTAGTTACACACAGTTACCCCCAAAACTTGAATTTCTGGTCCTTCCATTAATTATTGCTGAAGACATTCTCATTAAAACATGATTTTTTTTTTTTAGTGTTGTGAGAGAAAAAGTGCTGAGTTTCTGATCAGCCATAAAAGGTTCTGATAGTTAGCCAAACCTTATCAGAACTTTCAGAATTGCACAGCCTCCAGACTCCTTTTGGGTTCCTCTTGCACCACAGGCAGCCTTCGTACTAGATAAAGACCTGCTGGGGCAGTACATCAAGCTCCAGAATCAATGTTTTTAAAATTAGCAGAACTTAGCAGTATCTGAAACAGGGTTCTAATAAAAGTCTTTTACAGAAAACAGCATTGGTTCTGGATGGTTCTGGACTTATCGGACCTGGTTCTCCCATCCCTTGATCTTTCCCTTTAGACTTCGTCTGTTCCTGCTGCGAAATCGTAATCCTCTCCTTATGACATCATGACTTGTTGCCACGAGCACGACTTCATGATAGGACAAGCAGCTGGGATGGGAGAAGTCTAAGGGGCGAAGAGACTTGTTTTCTTGCAAATATTTTTAGTAATGCAGATTGGAATGATATGCTCATGGGATTTGACTACTGCTGATGCCAGCTGTGAATTTGTTTTGAAGGAAACTGGAAAAACACTTCAAGCACTCTGCAACACATACTCAGCCATAGAAAATCATATTAGAGCCCAAACATATCTCTCTCCCATCAGTGATGAAGGGGGGAACAGCCCAACAGTCTGCACACACAGATCTTTTTTTTTTCCCCATCTTGTATTTATACCCCTTTCTCCTCCAACCACCTTCAACCTTCTGCCTTCATAGCTCCATCACCCACCACATCTGGGACTTACATGGCCTCCGATGATTCCCCCTGCAGTGGGGCCAGGGGAGGGAGGTTCATCTCCCCCCCCCCCCCAAAATGACCATATCCAGATGGGAAGCTAGAGCAGTCAGTGGTGTGGAGCCTGAGACAGGCAGGAGTCTCATCCTGCCAGCGGGGTCCTAGGTCTTCTCGTTTACTAGCCCCGCCCATCTCCCTGACATTGGGTCTGCCCCTTCAGACCTCACACACACTAGCGTACCCCTGTGGGAGACACAAGCTCACTGGCGCACTGCAGGGGTTAATAGCACACAGAACCCAATGTCATTTCCTCCCTGGCTGGTAGCACTGCCATGTGGCCACACTTCCATACCCCTCCAAGTCGACAGACCAGCTTCCCAGGCTAAGTCCCAAACCAAAATCCTGTTCCCCTCCACTGTTCACTCTGATTCTGCCTCTCTGTTTTCACTTTCCTAGAATGGGGAGGGGGCAGGTAGGGATGTCGTATGACGGTAAGCGAACTGGGGGGGGGATGTTCAGTCAGACATCTCTGCCTGCTACTGCTGTGTACATCTACAGTGTCTACAAGTGTGGCTGTAAAACAGGGGTCGGCTTCTATAAAGAAGTGTAAAATCTGCTGCGGCTTCAGTTTGAGGTTGGCTACAAAATAAGGGCAGCTTCAAAACGAGGAAATATGTTACTTAGACATATTTCAGCTTGTACTTCCTATATCTTCTGTAGATTTCTCCTCTTCCCTTATTTATTACTAAGGAAATTTATACAAAACAGGACCTTTATCCCTCAGAGTTTATCTGCCTACAGCTTATTCCTCACCTGAAGTCGTAATCCTTTGTTGTGACATCACAGTCCGTTGTCACGGGAATCATTGTGATGCCACAAGCAGCCAAGCATATTATGATCTCACATGGGAAATGAGCAAATGGAGCAGATGAACTTCAAAGGAACAAAAATCCTCTTTTTATGCAAATGAGAATAAACAACGGGGATGAAGAATATGGAAATAATGAGAAATATAAGGTGAATTGTGTTTATCAAAGCTGCCCTTTAAGTGTGTGTGAGCCACCTGCTTATTCCCTACTTCAAGTCATAATCTTATGTATGTGACATCACAGGGCTTTCCTTCATTTTACCCCTCAGAACTGCTCCATCCCACATGGAGAAGGTGCTGCCTCTCATTGTAAACTGAGACTTTAGGGATGCTCGGAAATACTCAATTCTTAATCCGATTCAAATCCGAAAAGGAGCACAAAATTGGAACTGGATTCACAGTTGACATCATAAATTCTTATGGAAAAACTACATTTCAGGATTCAGTTCAGGAAAAATCCTAACTCCGAAAATTGGGTCTCAATCTAATTCCATTCAGCGGATTCCAAGCAATGAAGCTTAAAAGCAGAAATTCATAATCTCTGATACTAATTCAAGATTGTTTTACACAAAAAAATGCCTAGTTCCCATGGTGTTCTGTCACAACGTGTTTGAGGGCTAGTCTCACATTTTGCCACATTTCTGTTGTCAAAGTAACATAGTAATTTAAGGTCAGAAGGGACTCTAGGCACATCAGGTGTCCCCCCAGCTTCCTAAGCAGGGATAATTCAGTATGCAGTACAGTATGTACTTATCTATAGGGGTTCTGCACCAAACCGTTGTACTACCCAGACTCACCCTGTAATTCCCTTGGGGAGCAGAAATTGCCATGACTCCAGAGGTAGCTTATTGTGAAAGCCTTGTCCCACTTATGCTGTGTAACCTTAAATCTTATTCTCCATTTGGAATCTGTCAGCTCCCACTTTGAACATCTGAACATTGCCAGCTTTCACCACCTCACTGGGTAGGTTGTTTCACATCTTTTCCACCCTTTGTTCAAAGTGCTGCTTCTTAATGTTTCCCGCTTTTTCTCTTCCTCACCCCCCCTCCACTCCCGCCCCGCATGAGTGCATGCCCTCTGGTGCTACTTGCATTCACTGGATGAGGTTACAACAGGGTTGTCTGCCCACTCAGAATTAGCTGGGACCCCACAAACTCCCTTTACTTGTGACCTGCATCCTGTCCACTAAGCCACTAAGCTTCCCATGGCCTCACCCTTCTGATACCTCCAGTTCCAAATACAAAGGACAAATAAACTCATCTACCAAAAACCACTAATCACTGTTTCCTCTCCACAGAACAGAACTCCAGCAGTTCCGCTAATATAAAACAGGAGCTGAAGGGATTAAATAACAAACGAACAAAGTAGTAATAGTGTTGAAGGCAAAACATAAACGGCTGCAGACCTACACTGGATATCCAGACAGCAGCTGGGTTAGATAGTCCGGGGCTGTCAGAATATCGATTCCACTATAAACCTACACATAGTAGATCATAAAAATAGAATGTCAGTGATTTTACGGTTTTGGAACGCTGAATATTATCTTAAGTAAAAATATGTGGTTTGCATGATTTGAAAATATGTAAAGCCAGAACCTTTCTTTACATAAAATTACTATCATTTTAGCTATTTTGATGTTCTTAACAATTAATGGCAGCTCCTCTCTATTTTGGGAAGGTGTAAGGGACACTGGTCGATTCCTGAATAGTATATAAATGTGTTTTCTATGTGATGCATTGTACTACATGATGTTTCTTACCAGAATGCATTTTGTACTTGTATTTACCTCACACTTAATAAAATATAAGTTTAAAAATACCTGTGCTGCTTCTGCATGTAATGATAAAGTGCAGATGTGCACTTGTGTATGTATTTACGTAAATGTATACTATTTAACTAGTGCAATTTATTTAGGAGGCAGCCTGCCCCCTAGTGGTTATACTGTAGTGCTGTTAATCTGCGCACTCAGGTGTGTATCCCATCAGTCACTTGCTTGCAGTGTGACCCTGAGCAAGTTGCTTAAGATACTTAACCTCCGCCTTTAAAGGGGAACAGGCAGCACCAAGGGACCCACACTCAAGTGTGGGGCTGGTCCTAATTTGCACGTTGTCTCCAAAAGCATTATTTTTTTTACTTACTGTTACTGTAATATAGTAGATTGTATCAGGATGACTCTGCTGACATCCAAGATGATATTTTCAATAACTATAAATCCCAGAATCCCCTGCAGCTGACATCAGAGTAGAGCTGCAGCAGTGGGAGAGTCAATAGCCAGCAGGGTGTGTTAGAGTTTTTGTAAGCTCTGATCTTTTGTTTGCTGGCCCCACTGTCCTCCCTGGCCTACATACAGTCCAAGAGGGTTATACTTAGTCGTGGGAAAACAGTGAGACATGCAGACATCTAATCTGGTCATATGAAAGATCTAACATGCATTGCAGGTTATTGAATCTCCTGTTGCTGCAACCTTTGTCTGATGTCAGCAAGAGGAGATTCTGAGATTTGCAGTTACAAAAATGTCAGCCTGCAAGTCAACAGAAACAAAGTGCACATTGGGACCACCCCACACTTGGTTGTGGGGCTCTTAATGCTGACTGTTCCCCTTTAAGCTACCTTTCTAATCTCTCTATGTGTTCTTTGAATCGCCCTGCATGTCTGAAATGGCAAATCCTCTCCCTTCCCTCTCCTAGATTGTAAAGCATTTTGGAGCACAGTTTGCATTAAAGATGCTATGTAAACCCAAAGTCCTTCCCTTTCCTTATTAAAGAATGCCTTTTTTAATTTCACTTCCCCAGGTTTTGCAATATGTTTTTGCCCACCATCCATGAAGTTTGTATAAAAATAGTTTCTTCTAGATTGTCTGACACCATAGTTTGCTTGTTATAACATCATAGTACATACCATGGTAACAGAGTGTGATGTCACAAACTCAGCAATTGGGAGGTCAGTTGGACACAGTCAGATGTTTCTTAGACAGACAGTGGAATAAATACCTGACATTGTGATATATTTAAAAACTGATTATGGAACAAAGATGAAAACACAAGAACAACTTAAAAGATAAAGGTAAGGATTCTGAAGGGTAAACTAAGGGATGTCCCTCCTAATGTGGGGCAGTTGAGAGGTATGGACAGAGGAGTTCAGAGGGGGTAAAATAAGGGATGTCCCTCCTAGTGTGGAACAGTTGAGTGGTAGGGCAGAGCTTTTCAGAGGGGGTAAAATGAGAGTTCTCTCTGCTAATGTGGAACAGTTGAGAGGAAACAACAGAGGGTTCTGAGGAGTTAAATGAGAGATGTCCAAGCTAATGCAGGAACAGTTGAGGGGAATGGACTGAAGGATTCTGAGGGGTAAAATGTTGGATGCCCTTCCTAATGAGGAATCTAGTCTGATGAGTTCTTAGAGGTAAAACGAAGGATGTTCCTCTTGATGTGGGACAGTTGAGAGTAATGGACCGAGGAGTTCTGAGGAGTAAAATAAGGGATGTTTCTCCTAACTTATCACTCCCCCAGCCAGGTGCAAGATTGCCTCTAAAAAGATTCTCCCAGTTTTTAAATTTGGTGATGTAGTTTACAGTGGTGCCCCTAAATCCACCCTTGCCAATTTGGACCCCCTACTCCACCCCTTTTGTCGCTTTGCACTGGACTGCCCTCCCCATACAGGCTGCATGACAAGTTGTGCCATTCATGTTGCTGCGTGACAACTCGCCTCGGACTCTTAGCTCCAACAGGAATTCACACCCTGCACAAGTCATCCCTGGACAAGTCACCCCCAGTGTAACTATTATAAAACTCCTCCAGGGATGAATTGTGCAGGGTAGTGATTCACACTGAAGCTAAGAGTCACGGGTGACTTGTTGTGCAGTGAGATGACCAGGATGACTTGACGTGTCCCCTCCCCCCATACTCATCACTGTTCCCTGTACTCCTCTCTCTCCATCCCGTCCCTGGAAGGTCGTTGCCCCTCCCACACCACCTCCCCTTTGAAAGGTTCTGGTTTGGCTTGCTGCCTTATTTCCCTACCTGCCTTTCCCCTTCTTACCAAACCTCCTACTGCTGTAAACCCTAACAGTACCGCATCCACCTAGTATTGCACTTGGGTGCCCACAAATACAGTACGAGCTCAACCCTGGTGTGGGACTAGAACCCAAAACCTTCTGACCCAGAAGCAGTTGTGCTACCAACTGAGCCATGCGGACATCAGATAATAATAACAATGCACCTTTTCCTACTGAAACTGCAACTTCAGGTACTGTATAAAACCTGCTTTCTCTGTAGAGGCAGCTAAAACACTTGACAAAGGGAATTATGTGGCCCTGAAAACTTGTGCACTGTAACATCTATGAACAATAGCCCTGCTGGCCCAATAAAATGATATCACAGTCTTCAACTAATCCAATAAAATAAAATAACAATAAACAGATGTTTAAGCACTTCGAAGCCACACCGCACGGAAGTGATTCTAATAAAAAATTCCTTTCAGTCCAGGTTCTGTTCCTAACAGTTTACAAGCAAACAAGAGTTTGGCAGCTTTTCTCATTTGCTTTGTCTGTGTTGCATCCCCAAAGGGCATCATGAGGCCAGAGACTCATAGATCAAAGGTGGGAGGTGTTGATGTGGTGGGGGCAAGGGCATTCATCCTGAGAAGAAAGTCTGAAAAAATTATTCAGAGTTCTTAACCACTTGGTACTGGTTCATAAAGCTCACAGGTACCATAGACATTTCTGACACTGACTCTTTCAAAATATCTAATGAATACTCAATATTGAAGTTTTATATCCTCTGAACTTTTTTCACAGACGTACAGAAAGCAGAAGGTAAACAGAAAACCTACTGGAATACAATATAGGCATACTGTATATTCTTTGCTAAAATAAAAAACTTTGTTAATGCACAAGTTAGGGTTCCAGCATCAAAAGTAGGGAAATGTTGTGTTAGGGTTTCCAACCATAACACCCCACCCCCACCCTGCAGGCAGCAACAGGTGTGGGGTGTACCTTGAGGTTGTCAACCCTAACGCTCACCTAGTTCCATGAGTAAATAAGTTGAGATGGTGCAGCATATGAGAATGGGGTGAGCATTAGGGCTGACAACCCAAGGCACACTCCATACCTATTGCTGCCTGCAGGGTAGGGGTGG
Source organism: Neoceratodus forsteri (assembly GCA_016271365.2). Lineage (NCBI taxonomy): Eukaryota > Metazoa > Chordata > Ceratodontiformes > Ceratodontidae > Neoceratodus > Neoceratodus forsteri. Next base: position 62,528,638 of record JADMNL010000033.1, read on the forward strand.
GGGTGTTAGGGTTGGAAACCCTAACATGACATTTCCCTTTTGATGCTGGAACCCTAACTAGTGCATTAACAGTTTTTTTTTTTTGTGTTTTTTTTTTTTTTAATAAAGAATTTCCTTACTTTTTGAAATAGTATAATCGTATCCTTATTTGCCTGTGGGAGGGCAGGGCTCTCTGGGCCCTGGGCTCCCATCCATGCATAATTTTTGACATATTGTAATCATATCCTTATTTCCCTGTGTTAATGAAGGGCCCTTTTGGGCCTGCACTCACATCAGTCAATAATGGTATCCATATTTGAGTGTGGGAGCGCAGGGCCCTCTGGGTCCTGCGCTAGTATCCATCCATTATTTCTGAGATATTGTAATTATATCCTTATTTCCCTGTGGGACTGCAGGGTCATCTGGGCCCTGTGCTCCAATCAGTCCACAACACTATCCACATTTGCATATGGCAGTGCAGAGACCTCTGGGCCATCCATCATTTTAAAGATACTGTAGTCGTCTGTCCCCTGTTACAAACAAGATCTACCTGGTCTCCTAACAATCCAATTTGCAATCTGCCATAAAGTGAAGCTGATCTAATGCTCTGCCAAATCAGCATTTATCGAAAGTAAATACTGCCTATAGCAGCCTTTGCTGCTTATATTCAGTGTGATCCCCAAGATGAAGCAGCAATACAACAAAAAGCATACCTTACCACACGAGGATCCTGTACATAATGTTGGAGATCGCAGAGGGCAGAGAAACATTCAGGCTTGAAATGGCAATCAAAATGGACCAGACTTGCAGGCAAAACAGCTTTAAAGTCCTGTGTTTACTTGTTGTGATTAACTAGAAATAAGCCAATTATTAATGGAACACTAACACACTCCAAGGGCATCCTAGGGGAACGTTACATATGTAGATGGGGAGGGGCAGAGTCGGCCAGCCAGGAGCTCTAAACAGCAGCAGTGTGAGACTGATGGAGCCACAGGAGATGCAAACAGGCAAGAATGAAAGAAAAAACCCTTTCTTTTTATCGGGGGGGGGGTCAGGTTCCCTAATTATCGGTGACCTCAAAGTACAAGGCTTCTTATCACATATGTAACCTAGGGGGACAGGGTAGGTTACGTGCATGATTGCAAGTTTCAGTGGCATTTTTTTTTTTTTTTTTTTAAAAGGAAAACATTAAAGACACACACAGCAGGTTTTACAGTGGGTGTATTGAGAAGACATCCACAGTATTTGGAATCTGGCAGTATAGTTTGACAAAGAGAAAAAGATCCTGCAGGATGCATAGTATTACAATGTCCCACTCGGCACATGCAAAAAAAGAGGGGACATTTATGCTGATTATTTAAATAAAATGTATGGGTTTGTGTTACTTGAGTAATGTCATTAACATTATCTTCCCTTCCCCCCCACCAGGTGATTTAGCACCCTGCAGTGCATTTCATGACTATTTAAATGCCATATTTTTGGAGATAAGGGCATGCAATGCGGATGTGGCATAAATGTACCCCTTCACTGTACACAGACCCATAAGGGAACCTTAGAAGTGAGGGGGGGAATAAAGCTGGAGATCAAGTAGGGTCTATGGTGTAACAGTAGATGGGGAACATGGACAGACTAGGTGGGCTAAACAGCCCTCATTCGTCATCAAATTCTATGTGTCTATGTCTCCCATCCCATGCTGCACAGCACCAAAGAAAGACCTCATATTGCAATTTTATCCTACAGGAATCACAGGAAAGTCTGAAACCTGTATACATCCACACCAAATGAATATTTTTTCACCAAACCAGCAAAAGGCACATCTGCTGGGCAAGCCCTTTGTACCCTGAAAATTTCATACAAAAATTGGAAGCTATGTCTTCACAGCGGAGTGACAAAGAAATGACTGCATACATCTCACATTACAATGTTATTCTATGGGAAACAAATGAAAACGTAAACCCCCAGAACTCCAGAGAAAAGTAATCTTTCACCAAACCAGCAAATGGCATATCCATGGAGCAAGTCCTTTGTACCTTGAAAATTTCAGACCAAAATTCCAAACCGTTTCATCAGTGTGAAGTGACAAAAAACAACTGTATAAAATATTTTTTCAAAATTGTGAAACAGGATCCCGTTTCAAAATTTTTTTTTTTTTTTTTGCAATTTGAGAAAAGAAATCCTTTTTGCAAATTGCAAAACATAATTTGTTTTATGCTTTTTTTGTAATTTGTAAAAAGAAAAACTTTTTCATGAATTGCAAAACAGGATCCTGTTTCGTTATTCTTTTTTTGCAAATTTGCTAAAAAGGATTTCAGTGTGTGTTTTTTTTTTTTTTTTTTTAAAACATATTTCCAGGAGATTTATGAAAAAACTAACACAGGAATCTGCTAGAATGGATCCCAATTAACAGAACACATGTGTTGGTTACTTTAAAAAAAAAAAAAAATAATTTTTTTCTGTTTTTTAACTTTGTTTGCCTTGCTAAGAAAAAAACAAGATGGCGGCAGCATGAAAAAAGATTCTCCATTTGCGACACATAATCCTGTTTCGAGGCTCAGATCTAACTTTTCCTATTGAAAATAATCGGACATTTTAAAATTGAATAACTTTTGAACAGATTAATATTTGTTCACCAAATCTTCAAAAGGTACGTCTGTGACCCAAGACCTTTCCACCCGAAGCATTTCAGACCAAAATCCGAAGCCATTTTTATGCAGCAGTGTGACAAAGAATTTTACAAAAAAATGGTAATTTTCACATTTTTTGATGCTCCATATCTCCACACCCACAAATCCAACTGGAATGAAACTTGGCACATCAAAATACTTTAGTCCCTGATGGAGCATGCAAAATTTCATGCAAATCAGTTGAGCAGTTATGAAGTTATTACAGTGCACAATTTAAAGTTTAACATAGAAGTGAAGGTTGAACCTTAACTATAGTGGTGCGACCACGCCCCTATAATTTATAGGTGGACGGACAGACGGATGGATAGACATCCGTCTGTCCGTCCATCCAGACAGACAGACATACAAACAGATCTATATATCTGGAATACATAATGGGTTGCAGTGGAATCACACATCTATCTCCACTAGTGAGTAAGACCCATAACTCATGAGTGGCAAGGCCCCAAGTTAGTTATGAAGGTCTTACCACTCATGTGGTGATAAATGTGTTATGCCAGTACAACCCATTATGCATTTGACATACACTACACTATTGTTAACATATTTTTTTTCCTATTTATTGTACTTTTTGCACCCCTTGGGTCATCATCGTTTCAGCCCTGGCCACGGCCCCCTGGACTTTCACCTCCGGCAACAGCCAGCACTCCTCCATAGTTATCCCAGCTTACCACCCAGAGGGTGGGGTTGCGACACTTCCTCCCCTTATCAGTGCCACACTACTGTTCCTGGTCAGGGGACCTTGGCACCAGAAGCTAATTGAAGCCCAGGGGGAGGGCTTCATGAGTATGACCCAGGCTTCATTTTCTTCCCTGTAAACAGGGCAGGGACATGCATGACGACCAGCGCCTGCCCCGCCCTGAGTTACTATGGTGTCTGTGCATGTGCGGTGAACCCAGCCTCTGCTGGGTGTCACCAGTGCACCAGACACACAACCCCCTCCCTCCTAGAAAAGGAGAGCAGTCCTAAGGTTGCTTGATCCTTCTCCCCCTGGCAGGCCCTCCAATGACCCGGGTCCATTCCCGAACCTGGGTCGCCAGCATCACAAGTGGAAATCCAACCACTGCGCTGGTGGACTGGCCACTATTGTTAACAATTTTTGTAATAGTTTGTCTTATATTATTAGTTTTGCTATTGGTTTACAGCTATGTCCTGGGGAGGCTCACGGTGCAGTGCAGTAAAACTTTGCAGAAAGGTACAACTAGAAAACCAACAGGCAATGCAAGCACAGCAGTACATAGATGAATGTAAAAATAAGATAAAAAAACACATTTTGCATGAGTGCTCAGTGGGACAGAGAATGGACTTTAAAACAAAACACTAGATAGACAGACAGACAGACAGAGATGAATGGATTCTGTCGATTAGATAGAAGACAGACAGATACAGTAGACAGGTTCATAGATATTGTCTATAGATGGAAAGACAGACTAACAAACAGACAGATACTGTTCATAGAGAGCTAGACAGTGAGACAGATGGAGGTAGAAAGAGAGAGACAGACAGACAGATAGATAGGGTCTTTGAATGTTGTGATCACTGGATAGTGAAACCGCAGTACATTTATATAAAATAAACTCTTGCAATGCAGTTTACTACACAACAGTATGGGGATTGGCTGCTGGGTACAACAAAGTCCTTTTTCAGAGAAACTTTGGCTATTCAGTACCGGACAACATATTAGCAGCAGGCTTCCCAGCACCTGTACATGGGTCAGCATCAGCGCACGAAACAGCGCCAGGAAAAAAAATAGACCAGGACCTTCCTGAAACCCTAAATGGCACTGCATGTAACTTCTGTGTCTTGCTTTGTAAACAATGCCGTGTCTGTCCATGACACTCTTATTCAAATGTGTAATTAACATGGTCCTTCTCCTTAAAATATCAACCTTACTTTATCTAATTTCCAAAGAACTTAAATCTGCTGTACCTGACTTCAGCTCAGTTGCCACTGCCACTAGTGCCCTGGGGTTTCTCTCCATTCCCCATTCAGCAAGTGCATGCTCTTGGCAGAAACGAAAAGGCATTACCTACCTGCACTTGTACTGGAGGGTCTCTGCAGAATGAAGACCAACAGAAGGAAAGAGGATTTCAAGCAACCCTTACAACTTCTCCACCTCTCCATCCTCAGAGAACTTTGTCACCACAGTGCTTCTCATGCAAGAGCTGGATATGCCTTTACAGCCCCCACACTTTGCAAACATAAAAAAAAGTTTCCAGTTCAAAAAAGAAGTTTCATGTGGCCATAGAGAGAAAGAAAAAGCTCAGGATCCCCCCTTGTTCTTTATCCTTGGGTGTGTGAAGACTCACATCAGTGCCTCTTAAGAACAGGAGGAAAAAAATTAGAGAAGGGGGTCTCTCTCTCTCTCTCTCTCTCTCCTCTCTTTCTCTCTCTCCCCCTCTCTCTCTCCCCTGGGACTGGTGTCAAACCTTTGACTCAAAGCTTTGTGATAAGTGAAGCCTCAAGAGGGCATTTCTCTCAGCTCAAATCCCCTTTTTTTTTTTTTTTTTTTTCAATCTTTCAGCCCTGCCCACTAGCCCACATTGGCTGACTCAGGTGACAAGAGAGCCTCAGGGTCCCCCGCTGATAGGCCCTCTGAGCCGCCACTCAGGGCTTGATGTAAAACTAAGGGTGTCAGCCAAGTGCTGTCAGACAGCAGCACTCTGGCTGGATAGAATGTGAAAGGTTTTCAGCAAAAGAAAGTTTTTTTTTCTTTTCTTTTATGTTCCCCACATGCTGTTGTGATCATCTGTAGCTGCGGGATGCTAACGAAACAAAGATTTGTTAACAGTTTGGCTGACTTCATGGGACATGGTTTTTTTTTTTTCCTTTCTAAAAATATCAGAAAGAGGACTATTTCTGAACATACGTGTCACAAGGTGAAGCATCTGCTTTCCTCAAATCAAGGACTCCACAAGACTGAAAAGTGTACTGCCAGACCCGGACACAGAACATCATGCGGGATTTTAGATGTAAAGTACATTTTAATGAACCCATAACATGTCAGGAGAAACTTTGAGAAAAAATATTATTTAACTCCTTCCACTGGTCTTGTGCAGTTACATGAGGATTGGATTGGGGGGCACTGTGAGCAGCACATTGTGACTCAAGAGAGGAGGAGGGTTCCTAGCCTCCTACCAAAAAACAGTGCTCCCTACAGACCATTGAGTTTTTGCCATAGTAGCATAGTGGGAATACCATGTTGCTTGTGTTTCACCAAAATACCTGTTAAGTCTAATTTTTAAGGTAGTTACAGGGGTTGGCTCGTGGTGCCAGACAGTGGGGTACCACTCTTGCATGCTAGTGACAGAGGTTTGCACCCTGAGCCGGATTTGTTAGGATCCAAAGCTGGCCAGGAGGGCTAAGAGTATCCCTCCAGATGCCCCAAGGGTGGTTCACTAAGTTACATCACAGTGTGACACCTGAAAGAGGTGTGGTGAAGCGCCCTTGGCAATGTATGTGAACACACTTTGCCAGGCACCCCCCCAGGTCTGTTGCATGCATGCATGTACGCATTGCGAGAGGGAGGTGGATGCAACATTACATGGGGAGAAAATCTCCTCTTGTTGGCAGCAATATGGCAGGGCTGGTCCTGTCCCAGTCCATGCCCATCAAGCATGGAGAATGACTGCCCTCCCCACCAGCTGATGACTGATCCAAGGTGATCCCTTTCTGTCCCCTGTTATGCCAAGCCCTACAGTAGGAAAGGGGATCCACCATCTTGAGGTATAAGCTGGGGACTGACAGATCGATCAGAGCCAGCAACAGATGTGGAATGGAAGGGGGCTCCAATCAAATACCATAGACTGGGCAGGAGCTAGTGTGCGAGACCCAAATTCCTGCTAGAAGTACTGCCGAGTACAATAAAGAGAGGAACTAATGGAAAAAAAGGTAGTTAAACATTAGCTGATACCACCTGTTATGGAAGTCCATTCCACATGTTTACCTCTCTTTCTCTGAAGTCATTCTTCCTGATGTTTTCCTCAAATGTTTCTCCTTTTACTGCCCTTGTGTGGCCCCCTAGTTCTCTCATCCTTGGATAGGAGGGCAACTAAAATGGTGCAGGGGCTGCATCAGAAGACCTGTGAGGAGAGGAGGAAGAGGCGGGACATGATAGAGATCTTCAAGTACCTCAAGGGACAAGTAAGTTGCAGGAGGGGAGCATTTGTCGGAGGAAAAGATGCACAAGACAAGGGGACATGCAGTGAAGCTGGAAAGGGGCAAACTCGAGAGATGAGAGGAAGTACTTCTTCATTGAAATAGGGGTGGACGCCTGGAATAATCTTCCATTGGAGGTGTTGGGGGCAGAAACAGTGGTGAGCTTCAAAGAAGCACGGGACAGACGCACAAAAATCTTAATGGGAAGCAAGGGCATGAAAGAGCCGGAGGACAAGTAGTGTCTGTTGAGACAGTACTGGTAGGGAAAAAAATGGGCAGACTGGGCGGGCCAAGTGGTCCTTATCTGCCATCAGAGTCTACAGTATGTTTCTATATGTTTATCACTTTCTATATGTTCATATCACTGCTGAAAATGTGAACCTGTCTTAGCACATATCATAGCTGGGGCACGTGCAGATTTACGAATCTTATGAAGACCTGTGTTCAGTCTCATGGCATTGGCTGTTTCAGGTATTTAAATATATTTAAATATCACAACTGTGTTGTCTCCCCAGAGTATTCTCTTTTGCAGTGAACACAGCCCAGGTTCTGTCAACAGGTTTTCATTCCTCATGATCCCCAACCCCTCACCAATCTTGGTCACTCTCCGCTGGACTTTTCCAGCCATGTCAGATATAGGGACCAGAACTACACACAGCACTCAAGAAGGGGACTGATCAAGGCACTGTTCCAGCAGTGCTAGGAGCTGGTCTCTCCAATGAACTGTGTCATAACAATGTCCGAACGTCTTCTGGGATGGAACCCGTTCATGCTCTCATTTACTATTCCAGTTGCACAGCACCGTGGCTCGCCACACAGTAAAGACTATAACGGGCTATATGCGCAAACCTTGTAGGAGACAACAAGCAGAATTGAACCCCCTGTCAGGTAGCGGCAGGTACACGAAGCAGGCAGTGGGTGTAGTGCACCACCAAGCTGTCACAGCAGGTAGCATGTTTTCAGGCATTTTAGGATTCTGGGACACGTTATGTCAGTGGCTGATGTAGGATAGTGACACTATTGTGGCATGTTTGTCACGTGACATGATACATTTCTGACGCAGTTTGTTGGAGGAATAGGCTTCTACCATACAGCAGCATTATACTTAAGCAATAAGGCATGACAGGGGTGCATTATGGTGGAATAACGGCCTGCCTCAGGTGGGTTGAAGTATGAGGCAAAGCAGAGTGCTTTCACCACCCAAGAAGGGCCATTAGCTCACCATAACACACCCCCTGGAGTGCCTAATTGCGAGTATGAAATGGGTCTCCTTTAAGTAAACTAGATGCATTTTTACGTTCGCTTGCGCAAGGAACGTTTTGGGAGAGTAGCACACTTTGGAGGTGTGCCTCTCCCTTGCAATCCAGTGCTTCATTGAGCAGGCGTGGCGGTCCTGCACCAGTGGGTGCGGGGCTCTGTATGACAGTGGTGGTCTTCTGCTTCAAAGAACCACCACTGTCGCCTCAACACCAGCGTCACGCCGCCCAAAACTTTGGTGCCACGCTGGGAGCCCACCCCAGCGTGGCAAACGTTGTTTGCCGACGGGGGTGCCCAATCCCCCGTCTGCTCCACGGCCCCCCCAAGCCATCCTTCTGCCACGCTGGGAGCCCACCCCAGCGTGGAAAACGTCCCGTAGTCCTTTGTTGTGTTTTTTTTTAAACCTGTAAAGAAAAAGCGGTCCCCGTAGTCTCCCAGTCCCCCACAACCCGCACCACCCACTGCGCACCCAGCCTCCCCACACCCCCCTCACCCCATACTTACCTCCAGAGCTCGGTGCGATGATCTTTGGTGGACCAGAAACATGTCTGCACTCTTCAAAGCCGACCGCGAACTGAGGAAATGCCGGTGAGCTGTATAATGGGCTAGATAGGGGGGTTTCAACTTTATCGCATATCTCAAGCATTTTTGAATTTTTGCCAAACTTTCAACATGGGGTTTTGGGACCCCTTCTCCAAGAATGATGTCACTGTCATGGCATTATTCGGGCCCAAAGGGTGATTTGCAGTCACTGCGCAATCACTGCTGCTTAAATCGCCCTCGGCCCAAATAACACCATGACAGTGACATCATTCATAAGAAGGGGTCCCAAAAACCCCATGTTGACAATTTGGTACAAAAATTCGAAAAAAATGACTGTTTTGCGAGCGTGCGTTGCGCAGTTCCTACGCAGGCTTGTAAGTTCGCGAATTTTCAATATTTGCACTCCAGACTTTCTACATTGCTATTTTACCACACCTCCTTATGAGCAGTACAGCTGTCATTTTTCACATCCTGCCCAAAACATGTTTCCGCCCATGTAGTGCACAATGGCGCAGTCGGTGTGCAAAATCAATGTATGGCACACAGTAAGACAATCACAGTGACACTGTTCATTAGCAGAGGTTTTAAAATGCCAATGTTGACAATTTGAGAAAAAATTCCTGACAATGACTGTTTACGAGCGTGCACTAGTTCCACGCACGCCTCGTAGGGTTTGGCAATTAATATTTCTACTCCAGATTTTCAACATTGCCATTTCCACACTTCCTTATGAGCAGTACAGCTGTCATCTTTCACATCCTGCCCAAAATGTGTGTCCGCCTATGTAGCTCACAATGGGGGTAACAAAAAGGTCATGCTGAAAATTTATTGTGCAACTACCAGCAATCGCACAGGGCATTAGGGTAAAGCACCATACATGCCAAACACCACTGCAAATACCTGCAAGCGAACATTCGGCATTGACAAATGCTTGTTTAAAACATATTTAGTTGAGCTACTTTCAACTGGCCAAGAGGTACTTTCTGGCTGGAAGTACCTCTTGGCCAGTCAGGAGCCAGCATTCTTTCTGGCCATTTCATGATATCTCAAGAATTACCTTGTACAGCGCATTATAAAATAAAATTAAAAATCAGGAAATATTTTGCATTTGGATGGTCAGCAGTGGAATTGGGTGTATAAAGGGGTTTGCAATAGGCAGACTCAAAATAAGCAATTCATCTTTAAATGTGAGGGTACAGGACTATACAGCACCTCATGGGTGGTTGAGCCGTGAGTGTTTTTATGAAAGTCCTGACCCCTCACAAGTGATGATAAACAGCATATTTTGAGTCAGACCATTACATATTCAATTTATACAACATCAGGTTACCATCAAAGAAGATTCAGTGATTTATAATATATTTCTAAATCACTTTTGTGATTTCAGACAATCAGCAATCAGAACTGCATGCCCTCTTATCCTGTGTGCAGTTGTCATCTCATGCACGGAGGGGCGGAGTTGGAGCGCTACCTCTACATGCACTTTTCTAAACTGAAAATTAAAAAATGAACTGAAAACTTACTAGAAATCACACTAGTAAACTCTGGTGATTTACAATACGTTTATGAATGACGAGCACTTTTAATGCTCAGATAACCAGGCTGTAGTTTTGCATTACAACCTGGTGGTTGTAACCTTGAACTGTCATTCAAGCTCGCGCTAGTAAAAGTGTGTGCAGCAGTCCCACAACTGCCACCTGTTTAAACAATTCAAATTAAGAATCATTTTGCTGTTCTTGCCTATATTCATGAGCTCAGCTAGTAAAACAAACAAGTTTAAAGCATGATTTTTCTGTTTTTATTTGTTCCAAGCTAAGCACCAAAACTGATCCTTTATTAAAATTGCTTGTTAGTAATTACAACAACAACAAAGACATGTATAGGTGTGTGTAACTCAGAATGCTATACACACGCATGGTATGGAATGCTTTTACAAACCCGTTTGAGCTTTGCTCTCAGGGTTTATGTAGCATCCCACACCTCAGGTGTGTATACAATTCTGGTTACAGACACCTATCCATGTAATGTCTCTATGTGGCCGTCGGGTTATCTTTTATGGCATAAGAGCCTCATTTCACACAATTTGGGCAGACAAGACCACTCAGCTCAACTCTGTGGCCCTCTCACCCGAACTTCGTGAAGTGACACTTTATACCATATAATACAACTTTCACGGCACACATCAACCTATATTAAATGGCACCCATCCCAGAGATACAGGGAAACACAGAATCTGACAGCAGATAAGGACTGCTTGGCCCACCCAGTGTACACATTTTATTCCCTGCCTGTACTGTTACCACAGACCCTACTTGATCTCCGGCCCACCACTTGCTTCCCACTAAACACAGAAACATAGAATTTGCCAGCAGATAAGGACCATTTGGCCCACCTAGTTTGCCCATTTTTCTCTGCCTATAGTATCATTGCATATCCTGCTTGATCTCCAGTCCATTTGCCCCTTCCCTTTCCCGAAGATTCTCTTATGCCTATCCCATTCATTCCTGAACCCCAGAGCTGTTTTCACCCCACCACCTCCACTGGCAGACTGTTCCAGGAGGCCACCACTCTTTCTGTGAAGAAGTACTTCCTCACATCTCTCCTGAATCTACCCCTCCAGCTTCTTGTTGTGCCCCCTTGTCCTTTAATAATAATAATAATAATAATAATCTTTATTTTTATTGCGCCCTTCAAAAACTCAAGGCGCAGAACAGGCTTTAAAATACATCCAAATAACAATTCGTAAATATCAATAAAATATCATCTACATAATAAATAATAAAATCAGATCGGTTCAATATCCTCCCCAAAAGCACCTTTTTTCTGAAAAATACTTCCCTTGTGTCTTGTTTATCCTCACAAGGCATTTAAAGGTCTTTAGCATATCTCTCCGCTCCTCTCCTCTCTCTTCCAGGGTGTACATATTTAGGTCCTTTAATCTCTCCTTGTAGGGCTTCTGATGCAGACCGAACACCATTTTAGTTGCCCTCCTCTGGGCGGCTCCCACTTGGTCTATGTCTTTTCTGAAATGTGGGGCCGGATTTTCAAAGGGTGGCGCCGGGCTTGCATCCAGCCCTGCACTACCAAACTTAGGATTTGGCAGTGTGCCAAACCCCTTCACCGCAACCGCACCTGATTTTAGATTATCGGGCGCAGTTGCGACAGTTTCCACCATTTACAGCAGCTTGCACCACATATCTGGCGCACGCTCAGTAAAACTGGCTCTTCTGGAGCCGCCGCAGCAGCTTGACCACAGAAAGGTGATCTAACTTACAGCAATTTGGTGCATGGGATAAAAAAAACCCTGATCCCTACGCAGGTCAGTGCACCAAATGTTCACCACACCAGGGGCAACAATCCGGCTGGTGGTCTCCAGAACTGGACACCGTACTCTAGGCGGGTTCTTTCCAGTGATCTATGCAGGGGGAACACCGCCTCCCTCTTTCTGCTGGCGATATCCAATGCTATGTAGCCCAGCATCCCACTTGCCTTCCCAGCTGCCTTGTCGCACTAAATATTCCCTTGAACTTGTCCCATGCATGCTTAAATCCCATCACTGTTTTCGCCCCTACCCCCTCAACTGGAGGACTGTTCCAGGTATCCACCATTCTTTCAGTGAAGAAGTACTGCTTCACATCTCTCTTGGATTGATGCCTTCCAGCTTTGCTGTTTGTCCCCTTGTTCTCGTGCATCGTTTCCTCTGAAAAACACTACCCTTCTGTACCTTGTTTACCTGTGTGAGGTACTTATAGGTCTCTATCATATCCCCCTTTACTCACCTCTCATTCAGGGTGTACATATCGAGGTCCTTCAGTCTCTCCTCATAGGGCTTCTGATGCAGCCCCTGCACCATGGGAATCTCTCATGCCTGTAAGACTGTCACGTCATGCATCTTTCAGGTGCCAGAACAGCTCGGCTTCAGTTCACAGTTCTCTCACCTTAAGAAAACACGCAATAGATGCTCTGACAGGTGTAAGAGACCTTGTGGGTGCCACATGAATCAAAATTAACCACAGTTGCAAACATTAGTAGCCACCCAAGTCTTTGTCTAAAGTTTAAAATCACCACCTCCTGGCTCTTAGGCAAGAGAGGTATACCCACTGCACTAAACAGATGGATAAACCAAATTCGGTACCAGGGTCAAAGTAACCTGACCTAGTCCCCAGGACTTTTTTGATTCCTGCTGCTTACAAAGTACCAGAGTTAGATGATAGAAAGGGAAAAAGAAGAATAAAAAATATGAAATCCTTAATCTTCCAAGAATCAATCTTCATTGTTGATTCATACTCGTGGGTCTAGGGCTGGAGGCACCAGGACTCCATGGGAGTTTTTTTTTTTTTTCCTACAGAGAGGGAGGCACTGTCAGTTACTGACATCTGCTCACTAAATAGCGCCATGCACCCTAGGCAATAACCAGTGATGGCTCCTCCACACACCTCTGTTCTGTTCTGTTCTTCCCACCATCAAGTGCACACCATAGGAGCAACAGCATCTCAGTCTATCCATTGTTGCAGAATGTTACTGTGTTACCTCGTAGTGTTTATTCGCAGTGCCTTCTGTTTGTTATTTTCCATCTCTGTAATGCAATGAAATACAAAGGGGGCTAAGAAGATGAAGAGAGTCTGGTAGCTTCCCATCATGCATTGTCGATAGCTGCATCAGAACGGCATCAACACTGCTGGACCTGCCTTGGCTCAGGTCAAGGCATGGTCTTTACGCATTTCCCCTTGGGCCCCTTCCCTGCACCTTCGGTGTTGTGGAAGTACAGGATCCTCCTTGACCTCACCCCACAAAGGTGTTGGAGATCTTGTGGGGTGGGTCTGTTGGACAGTTAGTATCTACTGGATGTCCAGCTGTGAACCCCACCCCTGTCTGACTATCCTGGGCAGCTGATGTTCCTGTTGGTGAAGCCACAACTATACTTGCAATATTCCTCAGTGGATGCCTTGATGTCACGGCCTGCTACTGCACTGACTCTTGATACTGTTAGCAGTGTGAGCAGGGTGGTACTAGTGGTGACATCGGATCCCACCCTGACACCGTCTGCAGTGTCAGGAGAGGGACCAGTATCGGGGCTGTGTGTTGTCCAACTGGTGAGGTGGTGGTGGTTCTTTCCCTAGGTGTAGCTTTCAATGCTCGGGGGAAGGATGTCACCACTCCCAGTGGCAGACATAGTGATGGCCATGGTGTCAGTCCTGGGCCCGGCACCAAGCACAACATTGGTGACAGTGTCATCCTTGCGGCCGTTCACAGTTCTGGTGCTGTTCATAGTGCCAGAATGGTTCCTGGTGTCACCTGTGGCACCAGGGATGGGGATGGTTCCAGGGTCTGCACTGGTTTTACATTGGACCTGGCACCGAGGATGGCTCTGGCCATGATGTCAGGGGTGAAACCGTCTCTTTAGCCTGTTGTTGGTCTTGAGCCCAGTGCCAGAGACAGCAGCAGCTGGGGGTCAGATGATGGCAGGGAGGTGCAGTTCTCCCCAGAGCCATGTGCTAACACCATCACCAGTGGGGACCGGGGCCACCCTATGTGGATTGAATGGCTCTCCTCTCCCCACTTGGGAGTATTTCCCCCATGGCACTGACCAGGTCATTCCTCTTGTAGGTTGACCCCATTCAGGTGGTCTTGCCAGGCCATTTCCTTGGGTGAGATCCCCTGAGCATCACCACGACTCAAGCAGAGACTCTGAAGTCCCACACTCCCCTTTTTCCCTCTCGAGTCTCTGCTACCTTAGCCCTCTTGTAGGTGCTGTTTTTGGTTATGACAAAAAAAGTAAGAGATTGGGCACGCTGGTTGAGACCGAAGCCACCCTATGCGGACTGTGCGGCTATCCTCCATGGTCACTAACTGGGTTGTTCCTTTAGGGCAACCCCGTTTGTGAAGTCCTGCCTTGCCCTCTCCTCAGGCGAGGTTCCCAGTGCATCCCCACAGCCCGGGCAGAGGTGCAAGAAACCTCGAGTCTTTCCTCCCTCAGACCTCTGCCACCTCTGCTCAAGCCTTTCACTGGTACCACAAGAATGCAACAGGACCAAGTTTACACCTGTTCCATCGGTATCACACTCCTCTGTTTGTAGCAATTCTTCTCTATCAATATCCCCCTCAGAGAACATGGAATCTATCCTCCATCGTCCTCAAACTCTGAGGACACCTTGTAGCTGAGATTCCTAGCAGATATGTTATATGTTAGAGGCACTGAAAGTGGGCTCTTTTTCTAGTCACTGTCCCTTATCCTTGCAGCTGGGATGCCTCAGAGCCTTCAGCTATGGCTACCCAGTCATCCTTCTTGGCCTAGAACCTTTGAGGAAGCATCACAGATGATCTGGAGGCATCCCTTCTCATGCCTTCCAGAATTCAGTAGACTTGAGCTGCAGTGCTGTGCACCCATGGGACTGGCAATATGCTCTAAGGAGAACTTTTTTTTTTTTTTTCCTCAGAACGCACCATGATACACATTGGGGCACATCAGGTAGCCTTCAACAGGCACCTGTGGTTGCAGCTAGGCCAGTTGCTAGATGCATTGCCTCCTAGTGAGTTAGTTGGGCAAGCCTTTTGTGTTCTGCCAAGGGTCTAGAGCTGGCAAGGCACCAATCGAAAGCATTTGTACGATGCCAATGAGGTGACCTCCAGGCTGCAGCCTGCATCAGACAGATGGTGCAGCTTCCCCTCCGGTCTGGCACCTTTGACACAGCTTAAGGTACTTAACTCACAGTTCCAAGGGGCTCCTTTTCATCTTCCGTAGGGTCAGGCAAGAACTGCTGGGGGGTCCACTTGCCCATTCTCAGATCTTGCCAGACCCAAGAGCAGCCACTGCCCTCAGGTGTTCTGTCCTACACAGAGGGTAGGGGGGTATCTGTTACCCTCAGGGTGAGCCAGCTCCTCCCTTTTATGGGAAGCGTGGTATTTAGACCCAGAAGTATGACTCAACGGTGAAGCTTGATTCTTGGAAGATATGAAAATTGTGTATTTACCATAATTGTTGATCTCCCAGAATATCTTCTCCATTGATTCAGACGTCTGCCCATCTTCTGCTCCGCTGAGAGCCAGGGCCTCTGGCAACTCACCCTGTGGGGGCTGGCAGCAGATCAGACTGCACGTCTCTTCTGCCCTGATCCCTTTGATGGTTGTCCCTGTTTTAAAAAAAAAAAAAAAGAAGGGGGGTGGAGGTTACTTATGGACCCCTCCCAAACAACCAAACCAAAACACTTGTTTTTTTCCCATGGAGTGGGTAGGTGACACCCTTCCCTCCATCGTCCTTATCCTCCTTCTCCCTGTGTGGGGTATATCCCTGTTAGTTGCTGTATGCAACATGTGACCTGGGCACTATCCAGTCTACTCCACTGAGTGGATGCTCTGTCTCTGGAAAGGTGCTATCTATTTTATTTTGGATCAATGTACTAGCTTCACACAGGGTACATCCGTGTGCTTGCAGGGAGAAGTCCAGCATGTTTTTCTTCTCATGTTTGATTTCTTTTTGTTGGTATCCCTTGTCACCCCTATCTGCAATATGGGCTCCGCCCACTCTGCCTGGAGCATGCCTAGAGTATCCACATCTTGCCTCCCTAGGACTGCTAGTCCTGCAGCACCTATGTTCTTCATCTCTATTGTCTCCCATCTGTCTTACAGAAAAGAGGGTTATAGGTTTACTCTCAAGTTTAGTCAGGTTCAATCTGGTAGCATGGAGCTATTCTTTTTTGGGAGTCCAGATGTCATTTTTCCATTTTTGGCATTTTCTCATCTCATTTGCTAGGGGATCCAAACTGGGACTTCCCCTTTTTGATGCTTCTGCCTCAGCCTTTTGTTCAGGGCTGCTGCACTACCTTTTTACATATCACTAGCCACATTCTGTCTGCTAGTGGCAGCAGGCTCTTGCTCTTGTCAGACCCACTACCCTTGTACCACCTGGAAGACCCAACCCATAGTCTCTTATTTGGTAGTCAGGTTCTAATTGGTTCTTTATGTCCTGTATCCTCTTACTATCCTTTGGGGCTAGAAAGTATCTAGTCCTCTTTTTCTCTCTCCAATTTCTATCCTGGAGAACAGAACTGAGGCGATGAGGGAACTGACGGCAATTGTTGGCTAGCATGTTCAGAGGCGGCATCAGTAGCCGATGTCCGCTCCTTCCCTGTAGGGAAAAAGCTCCCACAGGGTCCTAGCACCTCCAGCCCTAGACCCATAAGTATGAAGCAATGGTGGAGCTATTCTGGAAGATCAACAGTTAGAGTTAAGTACTTCATTTTTATTTTTCCCCCTTCTTGTGAGTATGCAGTGCAGTGTTTGGCAGGGAAAATAGAAGAGAACAGCACACCTGGTGAAAAACAAAAGCAAAAACAGAAAGTCACATTGCAGACTGCTGAATGAAATCTAGACAGTTAGCGTGCCCCCCCCCCCACACACACACACACACACACACTTTGTTATTTTACAGGTTAACTGGTACTTGCATCTGTTCTTCACTCGGAATCATTGGCAGGCACGCTCTGTAATAGAAAATCACTGAGAAGGAGGGAGGATGCATTGCTATCACTTCATACAAAGCGTAAGTATAGTCCATAATCTTTAAGGGGAGCGTAAACCTTGCTTCTCCTTTTTTGTGGTTAAAAAGCTTTTATTGATTATCAATTAAGTGTTACATACAGCTGCTAAATCACTAACATATCACATGTCAAATATGCTTTACTTTCTTAATATAACTGGAGATGTGGGCCTCTGTATAGCCTTCATAATTCCACTCCTGTGCTTTTATTTTTATTTCCTTTGAAATAATCTTGTTTTCCCCTTTCTTAGGATCCCCTGTTGCTGCTGCCTTTTGGTTTTCCTCATCTGATATTCAGTTTTATAATTTACTGATCAGTTTCAGAACCCAGAGACATCGGTTGAGCCTCACAGCTTAAATTTCAGTACAGGGACTATAGTTCCAAAACCCAGTTATATTAGTTCAAAGGACACTCACAGTAGCTCCAAGTGCAGGGACTGCAGGGGTTAAGGCACAAAGTTGTGAACCTGGTGATCCCGGGTTCAAATCCCACCACAGATAATGACTTGCTGCGTGACCCAGAGCAAGTTACTTGACCTTCCGGTGAGTCAGTCCTTTCAACAATAAAAATATGTGGAAGGAGGACCCCCCCAACACATGCACTCACGCACGCACACAAAATAAGAGCCTGCATAAGCCAATTGGTGATGGCCCATGACATAGGAGGGGACAATTCTTCAATGTACACAGAGCAAACTGGGTTTCATGTGTAGGAGGACACCTCAGCTCACATAAAGCTGTGCTGAAATAAGAACATAAAGCCTTATGACAGATGAGACAAGGTCACTCGGACCAATATATTATGTACAGGTTTCCCACAGGCAGAAATTGAACCTGTGACCTTTCTGGGTCAGAGGTCACATTGCTACCTACCGAGCTACGAATGCTCAGGTTGTTTTGGAGGATATGTTTCAAGAAGACTGCCATTTGCCGACCTAATCTTCTTCACCAAAAATGCAGGACCGGTCGCTGATCCTGTAGCAACACAGCACCACTTTGCCTTCTGTTAACTCACTTGCTACTTTAAAATTTAAGGTCAGGAAACGGTAGGAGTCTGCAGTCCAAGACACTTCATAGCTGTAATGCATGGTGTCCTGCTTTCATAAGACGTAAACTTTTATCCAGCATCGGGGCTGTTATGTTTCATAACCAGGGTTCCCTGTGAGAAAACAGCTAGCAAACCGAACAGGAGGAAGTCTGTCTCTTACAGAGTAAACAGTCTGGAGTTTGAGTTCATGTTTTGTCCCTCTTTCCGTTTTGAAACCAGGCGGGATAAGTCTGGTACTCATGAAGCCCATCTCCGTGGCATGCTCGGGCGCTGATGGTAGTGGGGAAAAGTGATGGCTGTCTGAGCATCTTTCAGTTCTATCTGGAACCCAAAAGGGTTCTAAAATCTTTCTATTTTTTATGCTTGCCAGTCTGCATATACATGAATATTTAAGCAACATACCATGACAGAGAGTGGGTATATTGGTGGATTTACCACGCCTGGTGTGGTTCGGTCATGAGGTGCAACCGAGTGACAACCACAGCAGAAGTGGTAAATCCATCCATATACCCACTCCCTGTCATGGTATATTGCTATTTTACAATGTTCAACTTGTTTTTTTGTTTTTATAGTGATATGAAACTTTTACAGTGGGTATACTGGAGGATTTATCACAGTCATGTGATGTGTTTTTTTGAAGAATGAGGTTACAAGATTTTCATACCCCATTGTATAATTAAGCAATAAGGCACGACAGCATGTGGTATATCATGGGATATCGTCACGCCTCTGGTGGTTGGGCCTGAGGCCACAGGCCGAGTGCATCCAACTGTCCGAGAAGTGACAATATCCCATGATATATCACACCCTGAAGTGACTTATTGTTATGAACTGGCTCAAAAAAAATGTTCGTTAAAAAAAATAAATAAATAAAAACAAAATATTCATAACTTTGTGAAAATGAGGTTTTTGGGGTATTGGATGACTACCTTTCAAGAAAATAGTTCCTGCAAGGGTCTGGGCAGCAGGTGGCACTGCTGCAACTGTAACTGATGTTTGTGGAGGAGGTGCAGCTGTGAAGTAAGACTGTACCATCCCTGTATACTGTGGTCAGGAGCCAGGGAAACTGTGTGTGCTTTTATTTTTGTTCTTAAATACTGTAGACAGGATTTTGTAATCCAAGCCACCAGAAGCGGACGGAAGACAGACTGAAATGGAGCTGACTGAGTAGCAGGGAGACTTCTGTTTTTTTTTTTTTGTTTTTTTTTCCAACAGATCAGTAAGTTGCTAGTTGTCAGTATTTAGCTTGGCAACCGATAGGGTACACACGGGAGTTTTGAAGTAAAAAAACAAACAAAAAAAAACAATGTTTTTCCAAGCGCTACTGTGTGTGGAAAACGGGCGGCTGGTCGAGCAAGCGTGCTCCTCTGGGGAGGGAGTGAGATGGCAAAGTCACACGTAGAAGCGGCAAGCACTTCATTTTAAAAGAAATAGCAGATTGTAGTGTGGCAGTACATTTCGGCTAACTGAGGCTGCTACAAAATCCACATTCTTTTGTAGTGGCAGGGACACAGGGTGTTTGTGTGGGAACTGAAGGAACAGGTGCGGATGTGATTTTGGGAGAGTGAGGAGGCCTGGTGACCGGAGGTTTTCTGAAGCCATGATGATGTAGCCTGATATTATCATGGCTTCAAAAAGCTCTCAGCCAATCAGCTTCCTCCATTTACGATCTCCAGTTCATAATAATCATTTGCTAATTATCCATTACATATGTGCTGTTCAGGCTAGAGGACCACGAAGTAAAGCTGAGTAGTTCTGTAAAAAAAAAAAAAAAAAAAGTGTAACCATTTGGAAAGCGTTTTTATTTGTTTGTAGTTATCTGCCCCTCCTCTAGTAATACTGAGAAGAGGTAGAGTCTGGAAATTGCTTGGAATGCCCTTATGGCAGTGGGCAGCAGCTAATGAAACCAAGTTCCCCACTAAGTTTGTATTAGAATTTAAAATTCATGTTTCTGAGCTTTTTATAAAGTATGGCCTGGATATTCAAAGGGGTTGCACCCTGGCGGGATATTGGAAAGGCTGCCTGGCACAGCTCAAATCCTGATGCGCCAGGGCGCAATGTAAACATATCATGCGGCAAGAGATGGTGGGGGGCATGCCCATGCATATGCAGCACATTCCTGATATTCAGCCCGGGATGTGCGGCACATATGCCGATGCACTGCCCCTGCACTGCACATAGGGAAACTCAAAGTTGAGTCTGTGCAGAGTAGGAACAAATCCCGGCCACCCACAGGTGGGCTGCTGTATTGCAGGGTGCAACACAGCAGCTCAGCCGCAGTGGCCTCCCTGCCCGCCCCTGAACACCGTCTGAAGCACTCCGCAACCCTGGGTGGTCTAGTGGAACCCCTGCCCGTAGCAGCGATCACGCCGTATATGTCTAACGATAAATCTTGGTAGTCTAGTGGCCCCAGTCCCCAATTTCCTGATTTTTTTTTTTTTTTTTTTTTTTTTTATATACTACGATCATCCCTGGTGATCTAGTGGCCCCCCTCCACCCAAGTCCCTGATATATGTCATTATGACCATCTCTGGTGGTCTAGTGGAACTGCCCGCCCGCTGCCGCAATCGTGGGACAACTCCGTAATGGACTGCCCTGGTGATCCAGTGGCACCCCCACCCTTCCCACCCACACAGAACCCTTCCCCACCCACTCCCCAGTCATCAGCGAGCAGCTGTATCCCGCCCGCATACTGCCCAGCCACCCGCTGAATGACAGGTACAGTATGGGCTGTAAGCCCATTGGTCCACAGTGTGGACCAATTGGCTTGCAGGGCATACTGTACTAGACAGTCCTAAATATGTTTGCAAGCACACTCGTAACGTTGTGCATTTTGTAATATTTTCATTCTGGATTTTCACCATTGGCATTTTTCCACACCTCTTGATGTACAGTACAGCTGTCATTTTACATATCCTGCCTGAAATGTGTTTCTCACGTCCGGCGCAGAATAAACTGGCGATTAAGCTGTCGCGAAAATCACTTTTGGGACAGTTTTAGGAAAAGGACAGTGACACTGCATGAACAGAAGCGCTAAATGCCTATGTTGAAAAATCTGGTACCAAAGTCCATAAAATGACTGTTACAAGCTGCGCGGCGCTATGCATTTCACGGCGACCTTGTAACTTCGCGAATTTGCAATATTTACATGCCACATTTTCACCACTGCCATTTGTTTACACCTCCTTATGAACAGTACAGCTGTCATTTTTCACATCCTACCCAAAATGTGTTTCAAGATCAGACTACCAAAGCCACTGCCACCATTGACAAATATCGGGCATTGACAAATGCTTGTTTATAATACTCACATATACTGTGTAGTGTGTAGATTTTGTAACTTGTATTGTGTCTTTGAACTGGGTACCCACTGCAAATGAGCTTTGCTCACTGGGTCTTAACTCTGGAAAAAAAAATGAAATATAAAAACATTTTGGGGGCATTTTTTTTTTTTAATTTTTTTAAGTATCCCCAAAACCGACTGACTGGTCCGCTACTAGTTGGAGGCTGATGAGGATAGAGCAGGGCAATGAGTGGCAGTTGACAGCCAGAGACAGTGGGATAGGAAAGTTGAGCGTGCTACACTTGTACATGTAATAAGAGGCATGGTAGTTCTATGCTCTGATTGGACAAAAATCTGAAACTGCTCTATAATGTCCCACCACCAAACACTTGATGCCAGGTGTTGCCCCAACAGTCCTCGCATGCATGCCACATGCCCAGTAATAGATGCCCTGGTCCCCACACAGGGATCGCTGTGGCAGCAGAAACTGGCACTGACCCTTCTTGGTTGGGAGCACTGCTGTACTGCAGTGTCTCCCCAGCCCACCACACCAGTTAGCTGGCACCAGAATCCATTCCTGAATCTCAATCACCGACGTAGGAACATACATGCTACCCACTGCACCTTTGGGAAATTATACTAGAACTTTTTTTTAAGGAGAGGGTTTTTTTGGCAAATTTTAGAATCACTTTAGTTCTAGGAGATTCTTATCATTTTTCTTTGAGAACCAGTTATGCCTGTTCCCAGCGGGAAATGATTATGCCAGCTGCTTGGCGGGAGCATCGAGGGTAATTTGGAGGGGGGGGGGTCACTGTATTTGACAAAAGACAGTCTGTACCAAGTGGTGCCATCTAGTGGTAAAAGCTGTGAATAAGAGCGTTAAAGTAGCAGTGCAATGAAATTGGACAAAAAATTTGACCTTACTCTTTTTTTCACTATTAAAAGACTGCAGACATCTTCCTGGTGCAATTTTCCAATTTCACCAAAATTTGACTATTTTATACATTCTTTTTTTCGTGAGGAAAAAAAAAAATAGCCACCACATTTTGCACAGAAATAGTATTATAGATGAGGCAAGGATTAGGATCTAGGAGAAAGAGTCATGATGCACAGCGTAGGAGATACCTAGACAAGCACATCTGACAGGCATGCTAATACTTGTGTTATCTGTAGCTGAAACTAGCTTTTTTGGAAAGAAAAAATTTCATTGCACTGCTGCCTTAAAGCAGTGCTCAGTAATTATAACAGTTGCAGTGACCTCTTGTGGTAGTCAATGAGATTGCAAGTATATAAAGTCAAAGGAGTGCTCTAACCTGTCAGACAGAGGGATGCTGCTTTAAGCTGTATGGTTAGCTTTGCCACCTTTGGGACATAGGGTCCCCAGTGTGATTCCCAGTGAGTGCTGAGGCTGGGGGTGCGGACTCTGCCCAACCAGAATGATAGCTATAACAGGGGTTATCTCCCCTCAGGGAGTAGGCAGTTCAGTCTCAGTGTTCATTCATTCCAAGGTGATACTAGTAAAGACTGTTTGTTGCGCCAGACTGTGCCCCCAGCTTGGCGCTATCGTAGAAAATGCAGATCAGGAATGGGCAGACTGGGATGGCCAAGCAGTCCTTATCTTTCAACAGACAGATTCTATGTAACAAGCAAAGAAGCAAACATATCCCACTTCTGGTTCAGATCCTTTTCAGAGTCAGACTAGAAATCATTTACAAAAGTTGGAAATGTCTGCGGAATGGGCCATTGGCAAAGAACTTGCATATAATTAAATGATCCTTCATCCACAGATGGCAAAGGTGGAGCCTGTGTCATCAGTGGCAATCATACCTCTCAACTGTCCCTGATTTTCAGGGACATCTCTGATTTTTGCCTCAGAATACTCTGTCCCTCCTAAAAACTGAGTTTCCATGACCAAACAGTGGGGGGTTGTAAGCACAAAATAATGTCAAACATTAAAGTTACAGACTTGTTCTTCCTTAAAAAATGCATTTTACATTAAGCCCCTTATTCTACCTGCTTCCTGAGTGGATACCACCAATTTTGAAGATGTGTCCCTGATTTTGGTCCTTTGTCCCTGATTTTTGTAAGCCGTGTCCCTGATTTATGAGGCAGGAGGTTGAGAGGTATGGTGGCAATCATCTGACACTGGATAACCAACAGGTGTTACACATGCATATCCCACCCCATCCCCATCACCACCACACCCCCAGTATGCTGGTGCTTATAAAAGAACTATGTGAGTGGGAGTATGTGGGTTACGTCTTCTGCCGATGCCAAGTTAGGCAATGTAGGTGACACTGTTCAACAACACAAACAACTGCATGATGGCCTTAGGGTCATAGAGAACAGGGCAGATAACAGAGGCATGAGATTCAGTGTAGAGAAATGTACGGTGATTCATTCTGGAAGGAAAACTACAATGCAGAACTATAAACTAGATGGGAAAACATTAAACACTTCTGTACAAGACAGAGGTCTGGGTGTAATAATAAACAATGGTTTACATTTTCACAGCCAGGTTGAAAATACAATTAGAAAAAGTTACATGACAATTGAAATTATAAAGAAACACATAGCTAGAAGGCACGCAGAGATTATGTTCCCCTTATACAAATCCCTGGTGAGGCCTAATGTGGAGTATTGTACATAGCTGTGGACCCCCTATGTAAGGGGAGACATCAATAGACTAGAGAAATCGCAATGTACGTTTACAAAAAACATAACCAGAACTCATAATATGGATTAAGACTAGAGTGGAGCACTTGAAATTGTTTACACTGGAGTATAGGAGGATGAGGGGATACGATATTTGGAGTATCAATGTAGGAGAACTCTATGCACTAAAGTTGAATCTGAACTTGAAATCAACCCCCAAAAAAAGAGAAGTCATGTATGGCAATTAAAAGGGCAGCTATGAAGACGTCAAAAAGAGTGGAATTCTTTACCCAAAGGGTAGCGTCACGGTGGCACAGATTGCCATTAAAAGTGATGTGATATCAGCAGACACAATAGAAACGTTTAAAGACAGATTAGTTACATTTCTGCATACTGTAGCTCTGGAAGTAAAGGCTACAACCACTGGTGGCGGAAGGATACAATGGATTTCAGTCCGTCAAATATTAATATTAAATATTAACTGCTTTGACTAAGTTTTTATTTTATATATTACTTTATCAGCATTTTACTGAAGTGTAAGTATTTGTACATAATTTGTTGTAATCTTTTATATGCAGTATGAAGCGTTTATTGTATGTTTTAATGTATTGTCTGCTTGTATCCCGGTCACACCTCAAAACGGGCCCTTGGTCTAGCATGGTTTACCCGGTTAACAAAAACTAATTAAATAAATTCCCTTCCTTCAGTATTGTTAATGTGTTCAACACAAAGTAGGGACCCGCATCCACCATTCTTTCCCCTTTAGCACTAAAAACTCCAGCATATAAGTTTCCATTAATATAAAGTGCTTATTCCATATTGGAGTACAAACATTTTAAGTGCAAAGTGCATACGTGAGGCGATTGAGCAGGTGCGGGGTTTTTCCCTGCTCAGTCTCCTCACGTATATGTAATTTGCACTTAAAATTGTGCACATGTAATCTGTATTATGTATTTACTTATTTGCAATATAGTATTAATATAAAAAAGATTCAGCCGTCTATATCTCTGGAATGCTTCCAGCTACAGATGAGCCCAGCTCGTCATTTGGAAGAGTTTTCCATGGGCTTTCAAACTGTGATGGCCACTGGGAATAAATGTTCTCCCATTAATGGACCATCTCTCATGACTAAGTACATGAGTGTGAAAGGTTGAAGGGTTTTACTGGCCAGCATTGATTATTAAATATTTACGTGCTAGGGACAGTGATAGAGCAGTGCCTTTTTTTGTATCCTGTTTATCAGTGTAAGGTTCTGTGAATTTTCCCTTACCCATTTTATTGCACAATATTAGATTAAGTAACAGCAGTGTGAAACAGGCATAGGTGAAAACTGTATTTTTTGCCACAAAGAGAAAGTAAAAAAAAAAAAATGCAATTTGATCCGCGGGACATGCAAAGATTTTTATGAAACCTAGCAAGTATCTAGACTTCAAAAAATGGATTTTTTCACCCCTTTTCCGAAGCACTTTTAGTGCACTTCCTATAAAAGCAGGACAGGCTGCACAGTGCTAGACACAATTTAAAATCCGCACAGCTCTGGTCGCCTGCAGCATCTTCGGACACTACGAATAATGACAATTTTAGGCTCAGTTTTTTTTTTTTTTTTTTTTTTTAATTGTTTTTTTCATCAGGAGAGGATGCTGAGGTCTCCAGGTTATCATTATCCTGATAAACTATCCAGATCGCCTGAGACTTGCTAGACAAATTGCCCATTGACCAGGTCTTGTTGCCTGGATACCAGTACTATCTACAGATAGTGGTCTGGAGAGGACAAGGCACTGTCTCACCATCTCTACTTGGAATGACCAAGGGGTGACAGCCAATTGCAACCCCCCTTGTCCTTTTGAGTGTAGAGTGTGTGCATGTGTCTGTCTGTCTGTCTGTCTCAATGTGTCTGTATGTCAATGGCTGTGTGTGTGTGTGTGTGTGTGTGTCCTCAATGTGTCTGTGTGGTAGTGTGTGTATACGTGTTTGTCTCTAATGTCTATATGTCAATGTGTGTATATGTCTGTGTGTGTGTGTGTGTGTGTGTGTGTGTGTGTGTGTGTGTGTGCACGCTACATGTTCAATTCTCTAGACTATGCACACCCTAGACTGCCTTACTGTGATTATAAAATGAATCCTCTCATTTTGAACTGGAGGAGTGAGGTTCATAACATGAAATAGTTCCGGTCTGAACTATTGTACTGGAATAATGCACAGTCATGTGATCACATCCAATGGACCATATTTTTTGGTCTCGCTCACCTATTTTAGAATTATAACCTTGCAGTTCACAGCCAGTGATGGACCAGGACAGACTGAACATGCATTCTGAATTACCGACTCGTTGCAGGAGAAGAGCACATCTTTCCAGGTTGGGGAAGGGGGAATACTGCACTGTACCTGACCTGTGGACATGCAGTTTAGTTTCCAACATGATCAATCTGTCTCCTTTCAGGATCACTAATTAATCACCCAGTTGACAAGATAATAGAATTTTGGCTACAGGCACATCTTGTGCTCTCATGCACCTCCTCTGTCAAGTCATGGCTCCTGAGAGACTGCCTAGTGCTCCTTCACCTTGATGTTACCCTCCTCTCCTGACCCCTTACATGCAGTAGGAGAATGGAATTCTGTTTTTTCTATTTTAACCAGTTTAATGGGGCTGTTGGCACAGCACATTACTAGGACCCACGTAACGGGTACCATTGTTCAAGTCTATGCTTTATGACCAGTAATTAAAGGAAAACTACACCCTCACATCTTGTACATTTTGTTTCCATGTCAGCAGACAACTGTTTTTGTGTGGCTGTTAGGAATACATGTGGTTGCAGTGATTGCTTTTGTTTATTTTCACTGTTTATAATAGCCCCTGTAACTATCTTGGGGCTGGGGGTATCCATTTTCTGGTTGTTGAAATCTCATTATCCCTGAGAGCGGCATTAGCAAATGAGAACGTGTGTCAGCACCCTTTAGACTCCAAAGTATGCCTGACTGCTTCATTAGAGTTCAACAAAGCAACTTGCAGCAAGGTGTGAAATACAACATTTACCTTCGGTTAGCTTTGCAAACAGTCTCAGTTGTAATGCAGGGTTTTTCCTTTTAAATTGCATTCAATTTGTGTGTTTCCAGAGAGCGTTTTTTCAGGATATTTGTACTTTCTGCACAGAGATACAAGGTATAAATGGGATGCTGTGACATCATATTCTCATGTGCTATTGCATGGACCATGAGATTTCAACAACCAGGAAAAGTAGACCCCCAGGCTAGTTACAGGGGCTGGTGTGAACAGTGAAAACAAATGAAAGCAAACACATATCCTGAACAGTTACACGAAAAGAGTTGTCTGTTGACATGGAAACAAATAACATTTACAAGATATGAGGGTGTAATTTTCCTTAAAAATAAGTTACCAGTGATAAGTGCACTTATAGGGTTAACTTTAGCCAGGCAAAGGTTCTGAAATGTGTTCCTGCAATGTGCTGTCAAATGTTAAGGAAGGGTTTCCTGTGTATCCTGTTTATGCAATGTGTCCATGCTTAGTGACACAATGTTTAAGTGCCCGCAGTGCACCTTAAATTGCTCATTAGATGGGGAGGTACATGGGCAATGTTTCCCACCCTCCAGGGACACACAAATAGGGGCTCCATGACTGCCAATGAAATCAGTCTGGTACTGGGTTCCAATGTAAAGTAACAGTTCCAGTTAGCACGCATCAGTGCGCTTCTGCAGCTGTGACTGGCTAAGGCAGCCTGTGAGCCCTAGGATGGGGGCAGGGTCCCTGTTTCTGGGTAGCACCAATACTCTTTGTTGCAGGGCTCTAGAGGTGTGGGCCTTGGTCGGGGTCTGAGGTTGGGGCTAGTGGGAGCCTGTTGGGGACTTCCCCTCAAGGATGGTCCACTGATGGCTTCCAACCAAACTGTCCTTTATCCTGTTACTATCTGAGAGGTTGGTGGACAACTGCTGTGCTAGGAAGGGACAGTGGCCTAGAGCAAGAGGCCTGTGTGAATGTTGGGATACCGGAGCAGCTGGCACCAAAGTTCAGAACCCTAGAGGCAGGAATGGACTTCTTCTGTTTGTTAGTCACTGACAGTCAGTGACTGCATAAGGTACTGACTCTGACCCCACTGGAAGCACGGTGAGGGGCTCACAGCAGGCCATCAAGGAAGCAGCATAAACTAGCCCTCTGTTCTGTGTGACTGTGTTCAGAAGGGTATACCACTTTCTGGTCCCTTAGTGACAGGCAGCACCACTTACCCCTTTGCCCTGCAGGGACAGGGTTAGCCTGATCCTCTGGTTCTCCTTGTGGCTATGAGTGGGTCACAGAAATGTAACTGCTGTGCCCTTTATGCCATTGATAAAGTAAACAGAGTAATGTCACTGTAGTGAAAGTAAAGGAAAGGGCTGGAGAGAATGGAGAAATGTCTGTAAATGTGTTTAAAACAACTGAATGCTGCCAATCGGATGAGAACCTGTTACTAGCTGGAATGTCCCCCTCTCCTTTGATGCCAACGTTTGTTAGAGTTTGACCCAAGGAAGTGCATTTATTTATTTATTTAGTTTTTGTTGACCGGGTAAGTGCACTAGACAAATCCTGCCTATTTTCAGGCATGACCTGGGGAAGGGGGGATACAGATGAATGCCAACTGACCTTGAACCAGATTAAGCTGTTGATGGTATTTTTAGTGAATTTGATAGGTGGTTTCATTGAAAAATGCTTAGTTTTTAAATCAATATTTAAAAATGCTGTTGACAGGCATGTGCCAAAGATGTTCTGCATGCTCTAGTCATGTGTTTTTTTTTGTGATGACACTGGTTTATGAAGCATAAAAGTAACATAACAAAACAGTTTTGTGCATTTTAACTTTTAGCCATAACTTGGCCATTTGGGGTCCAATTAACCCTACACTTTCAGGGCAGGCATATCACCACCCCACGTCATGGGCACATAAGTGCCATTTGTTAATAAAATGTGCTTTTGGGGTGAACCCCTAAAAGCACTTTTTGGGGCATATTACCAAAATGACTCTTATGTGTCCATGAGGTGGAGTCCACCCTGAAAATTTGAGATCAGTTGCATATCAAATGGGCAAGCTATGGTCAACAGTTCTTAACAAGAAAGGAAACAATTTCTGTGCCTCATAGCACAACAACATCCCTCTCTCATCCCGTTGTTTGTTTGTTTGTTTGTTTGTTTGTTTGTTTGTTTGTTTGTTTGTTTGTTTGTTTGTTTGTTTGTTTGTTTGTTTGTTTGACCACCTTGGCACCCAAGCCCATTGGCCCTTAGGTACTTCCTCAAGCTACTGTAACCCACTTCTTTATTTGGCCACCAGGGTGCACAGACCCAGTGGCCATTGCCTTTTACATTTGACCACCAGGATGGAAGCCAAGTAGTCATTCTTATTGTTGATTAGCCAACAGGTGGCTATTCTTTAGACACAAGACCACAGGGTGCCCAAGCTCAGTGGTCATTTGTTTATGTAAAACCCCAGTCTTAGCATCTATGCCACCACCCCCCCCCCCTTCCCACATCTAGGCACCTGTTAGAAAACCAGCTCACAGAATCATTTTATTAATAATACAACTTTTAATCCTGCAATAAGGAAAAATGTCCATTGCCGTCTCCCCCCTCTCCATTTACCTGCAACAAAGGAAACCGTCAATCATCGCATCTCCTCCCCAACCCCTTTGTAACGTGAAATGTTTCAGGTGGGATTTGAAAAAAAAAAAAAAGACAGCTTTTCGGTTCATGAAATGGAGGGCAAGGCCACATTCAAAATGTGGGGTCAAAATCTCAAAAAAATGATGAACTTATGCACAAACGTTGCCAGTAAAACTAATCCAAAAATCAGTAGTTGGCTAGTGCTAACGGTGAAATACCTTTCAACTATGAGTTTCAGGTTTGGAGTCGGGTCCTGTTTAGCACAGACCCAAAGACCTCTGAGCATCCTGCTTTTCAAACCTGTAGGAAGGAAGTTAGGGCTCAGGTCCTGCTTTGCACAGGGCCCAAAGCAACTTAGGTCTCAGTTCCAAAGCAAGTTGGTAGTGATCTCCTGTTTCATAAAGGGACCTGGGCATTTCCTGATTCAAACAGGGACCGAAGGGCCTTGTGTGAAGTGAGTTAGGATGTACCTTTTGCTTTGTGCAGGAGTCGGGGGTCCTGCTTCGTGCAGGAGTCGGGGGTCCTGCTTCGTGCAGGAGTCGGGGGTCCTGCTTCGTGCAGGAGTCGGGGGTCCTGCTTCGTGCAGGAGTCGGGGGTCCTGCTCCGTGCATCAGGCAGGTCCTGCTCCATGCAGGAGTATGATCCTTTTTAGTGCATGAGTCATGTCCTCCTTCGTACAGGAATCAGGTGCTGCTTCATGCAGGTGTCGGGTCCTGCTGTGCTCACTGCCCAAAATGCCCTGCATGAAGCAAGTTACCACTCTACTTTACAAATACTAAGCACATTAGCTTGGTTTGTGCAGAGCCTTCAGGACTGGGATCTGCACTGTACTTTGGCGTTCAATTCAGTGGATTTCATGGGGACGGACCACGGGGCATGGGGGAAGGGTTCAGAAAATCCCTAACATCAGAGTTCCCAGCTTCTGATGTTTCATGTCATTGTATAGTCTGATACCTCTTACTGAACCTAAAGAGAGATATAGAGATATATATATGTATGTATGTATATGTACTTCAAATGTTCTCTCCTATGACAGTTTCAGCTTAAATGATGCTAGTGTTCCTTATACCTGCGGCACATATTGGCTTTTTCCAGCACACCTTCCTGGTTTCCTGAATGTGTTCCATGTGTAACAGCCCGTGCCAAGGACTGGGATTCAGTGCTGCACGGTATCCTAAAGAAAAGCAGCCCTGGAAACTACAGCGGGGGTGGGGGGGTGTATTTTCCGAGGCTGAGCCAGAGAAGTTGCTTTATTATTTACTCTGTGCATTTTTCCCCCCTCTCCCTTGACCCCCTTCCTTCCCTTGTTCTTCGGCATACACTCTGTTTACGCAGCTGGGTCCTCCGGCTCCATCAGCTGTTGCACTGGAGAAATAAGCCAGTGCAGACAATCGGGAGGAAGAGTTTAAGGATTTAAAGGGATGTTGCTGCTGGCTGCCATTCTGGATATAAGGAAGCATGAAATAAGCAATAAGGCATGATCAGGGGTTAGATTAACAGTCTGTTAATCACCCCCCAAGGATGTTGTATGGCACAAGGCGTAGCCAACTGCCATATTGTCCTTTCCTGGGAGTGCCTTATTGCTTGTTACAACAACTGATTTCAGAAGAAAAGTGTGAAAAGTGTAACTTTCGAATGTTTTCCTCATTGAGAGGGGGACTTTTTAATTAGTAATAAAAATCTTTATTTTATACAGAAAGATGGAAAGCACACTATTAGGACCATAGTCCTGCTTTCAAGGTGATCCTGACTGTGTCTATAAAATATACGTAACAGAATACAGATTTGAGTATCACTCTGTTACACATACAATAAGACAATGCATTTATCACAAAATTTGACAAACCATAAACAGTTTTCATACTACGTAAATACATCCACTCCAAAATTGTTAGTAAATTGGATTCATATAACCAGATACATTTCCCAGTCAGCAGGAGACGAGACTTTCTGTCCAGTTTTGTACTAGGATAACTTAAGATCTAGGATTAGGACTATATGATCTGGTATTTTGCACACAAACGTTAATAACGTACAGTCAGGCATTTCATACTTTATACATGCATACATTTTACTTTAAGGTCCCTTTTGAAATGTGTGTACAAAAGTTTAGAATGTTTCTTTAACTCAGCATCCTAATTTTTCTATACTATCCCAATATTTTGTTACAGTATTTGAGAAAGTCATATTTTCATATTTGTTGCGTATTTTTTGGTAGCAAATTTTTGTGCACTGTTATTTCTTCTTTTATAGTTTTGCTCCTTTTTACTCAGCCTGTCTATCAAGTAACTTGGTTTACCTGAATATAAAGTTCTGTGTACTAGGCAGGTCCACTTTAGTCTCCCTTATTCGCTGAATCTAACCAATTTAATCTATTGTACATTGTACAATGGTGTGTAGTGAAGTCGCACCTTAGCACAAATCTTGCCATTCTGTTTAACTTTTCAACTTTCACTAAAGCGGTCTTGTTGGTAAAACTATACATGTGATCTCCGTAGTCTAGCATGGGGATTAATAATTGATTTACGATAGTGTCCCACATCCTATAACTTAGATAGAAACTAGTTCTCCTAAAAGACCCTAACCTTATATATACCCTCTTGATCATCTCATTGATGTGGTATTCGAAATTCAAATTTATGTCCACCCAAATCCCTAAATATTTAATATTTAATGAAATAGATCTTCCACCAGCAGTTTAAGAATGCTGGTTCAGAATCGGGATGCATCATTCCAGTCTGTCAGCAGTGCTAGAGAATGGAATGCTGACAGGAAGAATTCATGAGCCATGGTGATCAGGCTGTACATGACTGTAACTGTAGCCGAGTGACAGAGCAAGCAAGTGAGGAACTTCCAGGTCATGCCCCCCCCCCCACACACACACACACACACACATACACACACATGCTTTCTTATTTTTATTTATTATTTTCAATATTTTAATGCAGAGCTGAATAGCACAAGAGAAGAATGCTGGAAGTGAACATGTCCCTCTTCAGCTGCTGTAGTGATCACAGTTTTACTTACGGTGCTGCAGTATGAGAGAGCAGGTTGCTGTGCTTTCTGTTTGGTATTTCACCCCATTCACTCTAAATTATGATTTCTACATCATGGTTGCCTGGCACTTTAAATAATGTTCAGGGAGGTGGATGGCGCAGACTGGAAACTGTGGGGAATGACAACTGCAGAAATGGCAGTGGGCAAAAGGAGGACGGGGCAAATGTCAGCTTTGGAATCGCTCTGTGAGGTATGTGCACTTCATGGTCAATACCGGAAATAGGAATGTGGGAGATGCTTCTGCCAGGCATGGATATGGGGGCAGTGCTGTGTCCTGCTCGGCATTAAAAGTGCCAGACACAGGGTTGTCCTATAAGCACACAGATCCTGTCTAATCAGGATGCAGGATTCCATTTACCCATTTTATGAAATCTAATAGTGCACTCCCTGTCATGGTTTATTACTTCAGCAATGCCTCCAGTTCTATACAGAAGGCTGGAAGCTGGAGGAACTGAGGGTGGAGGAAGAAACTCA
Organism: Neoceratodus forsteri; assembly: GCA_016271365.2. Classification (NCBI taxonomy): domain Eukaryota; kingdom Metazoa; phylum Chordata; order Ceratodontiformes; family Ceratodontidae; genus Neoceratodus; species Neoceratodus forsteri. Next base: position 62,561,956 of record JADMNL010000033.1, read on the forward strand.
CCGGATGGAAAGGGAACTGATTGGGGAAGGCAGAACACATCCTCTGCCAGCCGGCCCTCCGATGACCCAGGTTTATTCCTGAATCCTGGTCATCAGCATCGCAAGAGGTAGCGCTACCATTGTACCAACAGGCCCGACAACGTATATTTCATAGCCAGTCCAAATTTCTCTTCCCTTTGTTCTTCACTGCTAGGTCAGTTTGCATGGAAACAGGAAACCAGTCCCCTAGAATTCACCTGCTATTGCTACTTAATCATTTCCTCAAGACGTGCCCCTCTGTTTTTGACATCAGTCTGTTGCTGTGGAAATGATTCTGATGTCACAGAGTATTAGAACTTCAGAAAAGGACGAATCAGCAAGAGCAGATCAGCAATAGGGGACAGGGATCCTAGTTCCATGTAAATGTGCCTCGTAACAGTATGAAAAAATGAAACAGAGAAAATCTAGAAAATGTATAACCAAGAGTGTGCCCAGATATTATTTTTTTCAAAGTTTTCTCAAAAGTGACAAAACTCACTTCAAGCTTACGTGCTGAAGGGGTGGAAACCCTGGCTCGGAATGTTGTAAAATTCTTGTACATTGAAAATATTGAAAATTCAATAAATGTTTAAAATTAAAAATACAAACTTACTTCAAGGAACAGTGAATACTTTTTTTTTTTCATCAGAAGGTTGCAAACTCCAAATATCGCAATCATTTGATACTTCAAACAAGCTTTAACTTTTGATCTCGGTTTATGCAGTCACCTTTTTCACTTTCTAAAGTAGTAGGTTAAGTCCAGGGGTCCCACAGAATCACAGGGAAGAGAGGGATGTGTAATTATCCTTATTGGTTCCTCCTTACCCATTTTACTGAAACTTACACTGCCCTTTACCAGTTTTCCTTGACTGTGTATTAGTAACATACAATACCCTTCAAGCTTTCTACATATCTAATTCCTTAAGCCAGTACTACATTCCAAGCAAGTTTTAGCAGATAGTTACCAGAAAGGTGACAGGAATATTGACTGTGTGTTTAAAAAAAAAAAATGCCCGTCATTCCTGCACTGTGTACTGCTATTTCATGCAATACTGCTAAAAGGGTTTAATGGACATGGGAATGTCCCATCAAATATGTAGGACTTCAGGGGGGCAAGTAGGGGTCATATACCCAACTTCTACAGTACACGTGTGTCTCCGGACCTGCCTCCATTCAAAGAGCACAGGTCACCTGAGAATCATCTTCTAACAGCTCCTGTGCCCTACTGTCTAAACATCGTGTAACTGTGCTAACTTCCTGACTCTCAATTAGGGAAATAGAAAACATATTTATTATCTATTAACTTTTTATTGACAATTATACATGTAACCCCTCCGGGGCTTTCCTTTATTGCCCCCATTCTCCCCATTTCATCCCATTGTCCTCCCATTTCTGCAGGGATTTCCATTGCCTGGCAAGTCCTCTGGTGCCCCTGGGTCCCCTCCCCAAGTGGCCCGCGCTTGATTTCAGCCCATTTCGGGGCCTAGAGTGCTGAGTGCATTTGCTGCTATGGGACATGCTCCCTGGAACTTGCAGCGATCACGCATGCACAGGATGCACTTGTGCTTATCACCATTGCAGTCCAAAAACAGGGAGCTTCTCAGTGGTCCCAGTGCCCCTTTTGAGTTCAGTGGGGACCAGAGACCTTAATGAGGCAAAAGAGGAGCCTCAGATCTTTGTAAAATACAAAGTTTAAGTTTGGGCACAAAGCACCCGTCCTTGGAAAATGGGAAACTGTATGAGACTGCATCCCAGGGTACTAAAGGAGCTAAGGGTGGAACTAGCAGAGCCATTATCAGAACTGTTTAGTGAGTCTCTGAGCACAGGAGAGGTCCCAGAAGAATGGAGAAGGGCTCATGTGATCCCGCTCCATAAGAGTGGTAGCAGGGAGGAGGCAGGGAACTACAGACCAGTCAGTCTTACCTCAGTAGTAGCCAAGATTATGGAGGCACTCCTTAAGGAAAGGATAGTGTAACACCTGGAATCCATAGGAGCACAGGATCCAAGACAGCATGGGTTTACAAAAGGAAGGTCCTGTCAAACTAATCTCATAGATTTCTTTGGCTGGGTAACCAGAGTGGTGGACCAAATTGGAGCAGTTGATGTTGTCTACGTTGACTTCAGCAAAGCTTTTGATACTGTTCCACATAGAAGATTGACTAATAAGCTAGGTTGGCTCGGGGTGGGTCAGACGGTCAACTGGGTGGCAAACTGGTTGACGGGCAGAAAACAGAGAGTGGTGGTAAACAGTATGCAGTCAGAAGAGATGCAAGTCACAAGTGGGGTACCTCAGGGATCAGTCCTGGGGCCAGTCCTCTTCAATATCTTCATCAGTGATATTGCAGATGGACTGGAGGGTAAGGTGTGTCTGTTTGTAGATGGCACCAAGATCTGCAACAGAGTAGATGATCCAGATGGTCTGGGCTGAATGAGAAGAGATCTGGATAAACTAGCAAAATGGTCAGAAGAGTGGCAACTGGGATTTAACACAAAGAAGTGCATGATCATGCACGTAGGGAAGAGAAACCCTGAAGCCTCCTATAGGCTGGGAGGGGAGTTGCTGGCAGTCACAAGGGAAGAAAGGGACATGGGCGTCATCATCACCGATGACCTGAAATCATCCAAGCAGACCTCTAAAGCAGTAGGTAAGGCTAGAGAGATGTTGGGGTATATTAGTAGGGGTATCACAAATCAGAAGAGGGATGTAATAATCCCTCTTTACAATACACTGGTTAGGCCCCATCTGGAGTACTGTGTGCAGTACTGGAGGCCACACCTTCACAAGGACATTAACCAAATTGAGGCAGTCCAGAGAAGGGCAACCAAAATGGTTCACGGACTGCATCAGAAAACAAATGAGGACAGATTAACTGAACTCAATATGTATACCCTAGAGCAAAGGAGGGAGAGAGGTGATATGATTGAAACATTCAAACACCTTAAGGGCATTAACAAGGTGAAAGAGTCTGACATGTTTCACTCTAAGAAAAATAGCAGGACAAGAGGACACAGCATGAGATTAGAGGGAGGCAGATTAAAGGGTAATGTGAGGAAGTTCTTTTTCACAGAAAGGGTGGTGGATGCATGGAACGGCCTACCTCAGGAAGTGGTGGATATGAATACAGTGCAGGGCTTCAAACAGGCATGGGATAGGCAGAAGGGAGCAATACAGATGAATATGAATAGATAGGCCATTGACGGAACAAAGGCCTATGGCACCTTCATAAGGTAGAAAAAGAAATAGGCAGACTGGATGGGCCTTGAGGTCCTTTTCTGCTGTCAGCTTCTATGTTTCTACGTTTCTATGTTTCTGCATACAACTGACTGGGAGCAACCATGCTGTTGACACTATGACCCACAAACTGCAGCCAATCATATTGTTAGGCGCCTAAAACTGTGAAAGAGGGACTCCTAGGAAAAGGAGGGGACTAATTCAGGCACCTAAGTCATGCCCCAATAAGCCACTTGGAAATATTAATCTCTTTGGTGATGGACAATTGATAGGCTCACTCAGTCAATTAGAACCTTAGATTTTCAGGTGAAAACCCCTGTTCTTCAGTCTGTTTTCGAGCTCTGTAGGAGTGAGAGGTCTCCTGTGAGAGTGGATCTGGACTGGAGAGGCTTTTCCCAGGCCTTTAGAGGAGATTGCTGTGTTCAGAAAAGGATCAGCAGAGGAAAGAGTGAGAGACTGAGCTGATACCTTGATTCCCCAGGTACTATGAGCTGTTTGATTATTTTGGAGAAGATAAGTGCTGCAGAAACCCTGCACTGGTGGACTGAATTGAGCAGAGAGGACTGAGCTGTTCTATTCGAGTGCCACAGTTGCTGCCGAGAGCTTGTTTTACCTGTGCGGGACTGCGATTATGATTCTGAAGAGGCAAAGCATCTCTGGACGTCTGGGTGCTAGCCAGGTGCTGTACATTTCCTGAGTGAATTGGTTGAAGTGGCTGAGAGCTGTGTCCCAGCTGCAGCTGAAAAAAAGGGTGTGGACATTCTCCAACTGGAAAGTGCGGACAGGTGTGCAGGGGTCTGTTGTGCTTGGATCCCCCTGTTGATTGCACCTGTGCTTCATTGATTTAGGGCTAGCACCCACTCCAGCTGGCACTGGACTTTGCTTGAGCTATTGCCTGTGTCTGCTGTGGGTTTCAAACTCCGTGCAGGGACTACAGGAGGACCCCCCAACCCCATTTGGGAGTTCTCACCCAGAGCCAGGGAGAGAACCAGCTAACACTTTCCAAGTGGGACTGTCTCAGGAAATCACCGGTGCTTACTGGGGTGCTAGGGTACCTGTGATCCATTGTGGGGAGCTGGGCTGTGAAGCCACTCCTGGGTCTGGGCCTCCTGGGGCTGGTGCGGTCCTGCCACAGAGCTCTGCAGTAGGTCAGAAGTGGCTAAAGGTGACAAGCAGCAAGACCTCCAATCAAGGGGACAAGATGCAAGATTCTTGAGAAAGATTCCATCCGCCCATTGCAGCACAGAGCTCTGCAGTCCTGGACATCAGGAGGCAATCAACCCAAGTGTAGCTGAGTTCTGCAAAACCATGAGTACCCAGGACCTAGCTCCCGGAAATCAAGCAAGGCAGTGTAAAAGGGATTTAATTGCTTCCTCAAATAATTGTTCTACTTCATCAGAGCCCCAACAGTCTGCCAACCCATGGCAACGAACATGCCTGCACCTTGTGGGTACCCCCAAGGACTATCAGGGTAGACACTGGTACCAGTGGGGGTGGGCTTGGCCCATGGGCCTATATTGTTGTTGTTACTTGTTCTCGCTAACCATCTTTTTTTATTCACAGCCGTCCTTTGTCCCGGTATCCCTTCCTTAGTCCTTACCCCCAATAAAGCTGTGATGTACTATTTGAAATTGTGTGTGCAGGAATTCGATGAGTCTGTCAGACCATTACTGTTCATGGTTTATGGTGTTATTGACCAGTTGGGTATTCGGAGAGTGCGGAGGTTGGAAGGGGAGGTGGATAGGTGCAGCATCCCAGGGGGCTGTGCCAGCCAGTCACCTGACCCACTTCTACTTTCCTCTGGCTGGAGGCACCACGCTGTTTTTATTATCTGTGGAACAGAACCCACGAACACCACTGTAACAGGACCCAGGCCCCTTAACCTGTTAGAGGGCTAACAGGCAGGGGGAGTAAACCACCGGCACATGACACCTGGGCTACATAAATTACCATGAAAGAATATAAACAGGGTGAATAGCAAGGACCTATTTGTAAGAAATAGTGAAGCCGTCACGAGGGGTCATGACTGCAGGTTTGGGGGGAGTTCAAGAGGAACGTGATGATGGACTACTTCACCGAAACGTTGGTGGTAACCGTGAAACAGATGGCTGGTGGAAGTGGTGGGGGCAGCTAACCTTAATGGGTTTAAAAACAAAATTTGACAGAGTAATGGGACTCATAGTCCCCAAGAGGAGGAAGCAACACAGGTTTGGGGGTTCGGGTTGGGACAGTGGGGGAAATGGGTAAGATCTCACCAGTAGGTTGGTGGGCTAAGGTAATTCTTTTTTTTTTTTGTTTGATAGCTAAGTAAGGCACACTAGGCCCAAGGCTTGTTTTCAGGAGCAACCTGGGATAACTGGGGAGGTTGGGTGACTTGCTCATGTTGACACTGTATGAGTGCAGGTTGTGGGAATCAAACCCAGGTCTGCTGGATGTACCAAGCTCATTCACAGCTTGTTACTCTAACATCTAGGCTATACTTCCAGCCCCAGAACAGTAAGGGTAGATTCGATGGACCTTTGAGTTCCTTCTGCTGTCAAATTATGTTTCTTTGCTAACAAAGTTTTTATCACAATTAATGTTTTTTGTTTGCAATGCTGCTTTCTTAAACTGTGTTGTACCTGTGATGTATGCATGTGTGAAATATTGACGTATTTCATTTGCATGCAGCCTGGTGGCACTGGCTGGAGGAGCACTGCTCCCCTATATGGGAGACCCAGGATCGATCCTCTGGCCCAGCTCCCTCACCTGGGCCAGTGATGTCTAGACTGCAACGTGATGGCAAAGTGTGCCAACCCCAAGGGTAGAGGGCTAAGTGGCACACTGTCTGAGCACCACCTGCAGGCAGGAAGTGGGACTGCCTCGGTGCAGTAAGTGGCCATGCAGCATCAGCAACTATACTGTACTCAAATGTTGGTGCAGCTAGAAACTGTTACCGCCAAAAAAACTGGAAGATGCCAGGAGTCTCTTACAGTGAAAACATAGAGGGGGTCAACTTTTTTTGCCCAATTTTGTTGCGCTCCTACTTTCATTTTTTCAGTGAAAAGGAAGAATGAAAAAAAGAAAGGAAGATTCTCCAATTAATACTGGATGGCAGAACAAGGAAGCACAAACTAAGGCTGGAGGAAGGGGGGGGTTAAAATAAGAGAAAACATCAGGAAACATTTTTCACTCAAAGGGTGATGAACCTATGGCATAAGCTGCCAGGGGACAATGTAGAAGCTTTTGTGGATACTTTTGAAATTAGACCAGATAAAAGTTTCTGTTGGAGTGCAGTATCCCTGCATAGAAGATTTGAACAATCATGGGGCGGGCACAATACTCAGCTGAATTTTATAATGGCAGGCGTGCTGCTGCCATGCAGGCAGCAGGGGGGAGTTGGATGGAAGGACAGTTGGTTGGACTTCATCCCGCCAAGTCTGTATTTTTTTTTTTTTGCTAGCCCCACAGGAGGACTGGTTTTCTGTGGATGCTTTTTCATCTGTGAGTTAAGATGAGCAAGCTTGGTAGACTTACACTGGACATAGAAACAATAGCAGACTTGAAAATCTGAACAAACAGGCTATTGCTCTGTCTAAGGGTTTTTTTTTTTAAGCCAAGCATAATGAAAGCTAATATTTAGCAAACCTCTGTAATGTGTTCCTTCTGCTCTATACAGTATAGATTAGGGGGAGGAAAAGTACTTGGGGAACAGAACTGCCACGCAAATATTCTTCATGTATATCATCCACTCTCTCATGCGGTATTGTTAAAGAGTTAGTAAAACACCAGATATTAATGGGGCTTCATAACACAGCTCATGCCCAACATTATTACATGTGTGATAAATAATACTTGACAGAGACAAACTCACGTGTGGCAGAGCCTTTGAACAAGAAAGCAGTACTGTTCAAATTCTTCAATATTTCTGGGAGAAACAATGACACTGTTTTTCCCCCCTCCACTTTTTTCCCTCAAGTCAGCTTGCAAATGCCAACTTCATCTGTAGCCAAATCTGCATAATTAACATACACATGTTGGCGGCTCTGTCGACTGGGCAAATACGCTGCTCCCCCTGATGTTGGGAGTCTCACGCACACACACAAAACACACAAATGACGTCTCAGAAAGTTTACCCTCTTCTAATTAGAGGGACGCTGTGTCTGTTTGCTGTACTGTCCCCTGACTGCTTTAAAGAGCTACTGATGCCCCTAAGAACACTTAAAAAAAAAAAAAATAATAATAAATAAATAATTACGTACAGTTCTGCTTGCATTCCATTTATAGTCTATATATTTCTCCTCCCCTTATATTCATGCCATTTTCCTCAGTAATAAATAAGATCTTTAAAGCAATGGGTCCTGATGGAATTCACCCCAGAATTCTAAAAGAATTAAGGGAGGAACTAGTGAAACCACTGGCTACTCTTTTTAATAAATCATGGGAGGATGGGGTGGTACCTGAGGACTGGAGGAAGGCGGATGTGATTCCCCTTCACAAAAATGGGACCAAGACAGAGGCAGGAAACTACAGACCTGTCAGTCTGACCTCTGTGGTAGGAAAAGTGATGGAATCACTTCTGAAGGAAAGAATAGTTGATTACCTAGAGGCCAGTGGAGCACAGGACCCAAGGCAGCATGGGTTCACAGCGGGAAGGTCATGTCAGACAAATCTAATAGATTTCTTTGACTGGGTGACCAAAGTAGTAGACCAGGGAGGGGCTGTGGACATGGCCTACCTAGACTTTAGCAAGGCATTTGACACAGTCCCACACAAAAGATTAATAGTCAAATTAACCAGCCTGGGAGTGGGACCCAGGGTGGTAGCCTGGGTAAAACATTGGCTGGACAACAGGACACAGAAGGTAATTGTAAATGGAGTCCACTCTGAAGAAAGGGGGGTTACTAGTGGGGTACCGCAGGGTTCAGTCCTTTTTAATGTCTTCATCAGGACATTGCAGAGGACTGGAAGGAAAAGGTATGCCTTTTTGCAGATGACACAAAGATCTGCAACAGGGTTGATACACAAGGAGGCGTGGAAAGGATGAAAAGGGACTTGGTAAGGTTGGAGGAATGGTCAGAAGTATGGCAGCTAGATTCAATGCAAAGAAGTGCAAAATAATGCACCTGGGAAACAAGAACCCAGGGGAAGAATACACAATGGGTGGGGAGGTAGTAACAACAAAAAGGAAAGGGACCTGGGGGTAATCATATCAGATGACCTTAAGGTTAGCAAGCAATGTGAGAAGGCAGTAGGGAGGGCTGGGGGTATACTGGGATGTATAGGGAGAGGCATCATCAGCAGAAAACAGGAAGTTGTTATCTCTCTGTAAAGACAGTTGGTGAGACCCCATCTGGAGCACTGTGTCCAGTTCTGGAGACCCCATCTCCACAAGGACATAGACAGGATAGAGGCAGTCCAGAGGAGGGCAACTAAAATGGTGCAGGGTCTGCAAGAGAAACCGTATGAGGAGAGACTAAAGGAGCTTAATATGTATACCCTTGAGGAAAGAAGGGAGAGGGGGGACATGATAGAAACTTTTAAGTACCTCAGTGGAATCAACAAAGTCCAAGAGGGTAGCATCTTTCAGAAAAAGAGACATGCAAGAACAAGGGACACAATTTAAAGATAGAAGAAGGGCGGTTCAGGGGCAATGTGAGGAAGTATTATTTCACAGAGAGGGTAGTGGATGCATGGAACAGCCTTTCTCAGGAGGTTGTGGGGTCTAAAACTGTGGGAGAATTCAAGAACGCATGGGACAGACATAAGGCAATTCTTGTGGGGGTAGGAAGAAATAGGCTGTTGGTTAACTAGGATCTGCGGCCTATCCTGTAGGTAGGGAAATGGGCAGACTAGATGGGCCTAGCGGTCCTTATCTGCCGTCAAAGTCTATGTTTCTATGTTTCTATCCCTTAGAGTTCATCTGCCTCTATAGCTTACTCCCTACTTTAAGTCTTAATCCTGTGTTGTTACATCACAATCTATTGCCATGGTAGTTACTGTGATGTCACAAGAAGTTCATTATGGTTTCAGGTAGGGAGAAAGCAACAGGAATAGATGAACTCTTCAGGGGCAGAGATCCTGTTTTCATGCAAATGACCTCAGTAAAAAATAATGGGGAGGAGGAATAGTGAAGTAATGTGAAATGGTAGCTGAACTGTGTCTAAATATTATATTTTGTTAAAGTTCTCCTGAAGGTGTCAGCTGCTCTTTAAAGGGCTACTACCATCAAAAACAGCAGCCAGAAAATGTTACTATTTATTTTAAAAGTCGACAGTTTTTACTTTTTCATTCTTTTCATTCAAGTAATTTGCTTATTAGATTTTTTTTTTTTTGCCCAAATAGTATTAGGTGTGATGTGAAGAGTAGCATTTTATCTGGGGGGCTGACAAGTCAACTTTATTCCCCTTCTTACATCATCAGCACTGTGACCTCTGGGTGGATCTCTTGAGTCAGTAGTGACATCACAGTCAGTGAGGTCACAGTGCTGATGAGGTATGAAGGGGAATAGAACTTGATATGTCAACCTCCATGTGGTGTATTGTTCTATGCTTCATGTTAAAACTGTCCAGTAGAAAAATCTGCTGATCAGCAAAAGAGAAAAGAAAATGTACATAAGATATAAAAAGGAACAGCATAATATGTTTACAAAATTAATATTAGTTTCCAGAAGTGTACTAGCCCCTTAAAGCAGTAGTATTTATAAGTTACCATGTCATTTTCTGTTCAGAAATAACGATTTTCTGCCAAAAAACATTAATATACCCATGCTTCTTTTTGTTTTCTTCCATTCCTGGGCTAACATACGGGATTTTGAATTTTCACAGTATAACGCAGTGGTTTAAGGCTCTGAGCTGCAAATCTGGAGACCTGGGTTTGAATCCCACAGCCCCCACTTGCATACTGTGTGACCCTAAGCAAGTCACTTAACTTCCCTGTGCTCCCAGGTTGCACCTGTAAAAGCTTTCAGCTTAGTGTGCCACCCTGGTTAAAAAAAAAAAAAAAAAAATCCAACTCCCTGATGTGCTCGCTATGAAAAAATTAAATATCTTAGCACCGTGCTGTGCTGTTTACCATCAGGAACATGCGACAGCACCATCCTAATATATCCAGTGTAAGAATCTAGTATATACATTCAACAGGTAACCTCAGCGGAAGAGATTTTTAAAAATTTCAAGCGGCGGACATTTTTAATATCATCAGTCATTAAATACAAAATTAGCCACAAAAAGAGTTTTAAAAAAATATCTGAGAAATGAAAAATACACCGATGATGAATCTCAGGTTGTCAGAAGTACATTTTTGATTTAAAAAAAAAAAAAACACTATGTGACGAAAATCTTTGCCGACTAACAAATACTGCTCCTTTAAAGAGCAACTCTGCACCTCGGCATATACTCTCATAAATATGACGTTTCAGTCATTACAATTAACTGAAGAATAACATTTTTTCATGTTCACTGTTCCTTTCCACGGTTTACAACGCATCTTTTTTTTTTTTTTTTATTGAACATTTCGGATTTACAAACCTTTGAGTCACAGACTCATTTCCAAAGGCTCCACATCATAAGCCAATTATACAAGTAAGGACAATATAACAATTTAAGTAAGCAGTCGAGTTACAGGAGATAAAAACATAGGGATTCCAAATGCCAGAACTTAACCAAGTCTGAGGCCTGGCAGCGTTAAAGTACTACTAGGTAAAGGGAGGACAGAGACTACAATCTAGATTATAATTGTCTTGGTGCTAGAGGTGGAGGGTGCAGGAGGAGAATCCTTTTGTTGAGGTGTACGTAAAGGGTCTATGGGCAGTCACGACCATTGTTGGTCTGAAGGTGATCCTTGAGGAGGGTTTTAAAATGGCTGAGCTTGGTAGTCTATCTAAAAAGTCTGTATAAAAACCATGTGCCTCTCTCCAGTTAACATCACTGTACCTTTGTTTATGACATTATAATGCATAACAGACTATGATGTCACAAACAGCAACTGTGAGGTCAGCAGAGGAGAGAGTCAGATACATTTTGAATGACTCTGAAATGAGTACTAACTTGTCTACAATAGTTAGTAGACCAACAACATGAAAAATAACAAGAAAAGAAAAAAAACTATAAAATACTGAAGTTAAAATATAATTGGTACAAATGTAATTGTTTTAAGCTTATTATAGTGTATGGCCGAATGTTATTGTGTATGGAAATCCATACACTCAAAAAAGTTGTTCTGCTGCAGTAGTGATGTAGTACTAACTCAGAATGACTTTTCATTCTGCGTTAGTAGCTACATCATAATGCAACCACCCCCATCAGCACCGCTTATAGGACCAGGGACAGTTGAGGATTCCCACGTGCAAGCGGACCAGCAAGCAGATAGATGAGGAGTGCGGATCCCTGGGGACTGCAGAAGCAAGAAAATGTAAGGGGTCATGTGTGTTTTGGAGTCATACACTATATAGAAAAGTGTATGGGAGCTCCAATACACAATCTGCTATTCTAATACCTCATGATTTCCATGACACCGGGGCCGCTCGAGCTTCACTCTCAAGGTTCTTGTCATGGAAACCACTTGGTATTCGTGCATGGGAGCCCATACACAGCCATGCTATTCTATCACATATATTATAGTAGAAAGCTGCCCTTTACTTTGACTACAGCTTGGATATGGGGTTTAATGGATGTAACGGGAGATTTGCCATCAGTGGTGATGGAGTGAGTGTGTGTGTGGGGAGAAGGGGCAGAACTGCATGGGCCAAAGCTATGTAACGCACCATCCCAATGCACTGGGAAAACAATTGCCTTCTTCGATACACTTTGGTCACCTACCTGACTTTTTATAATCCAGAATAGTTCACGAATATTCATGAACAAGTTTTATTCACAGAAATGCATAATTATTCATTATTCTGTAAGCAGAACTGGGTAAAGATAGACAACCTTCCAAGAATCACCGAGGATAAAACAAATCCCAACTAATTATACAGTTCAACTCAATATTAAAAACAAACGTAATCGTTTTTAAGACTTACATTTTTATTGAAGAAACAATTAAAATACAATAAATTAAAACTTACAAATACAAGTTTTCAACAAATAACATGAATAGACCAGAAAAATTATCACCTATTAGTAATGCAATGTGTAACTGCAGAATTCAATCTATTAGCAAAACTAAAATCTTTTATAATAACACATAGTATGCTGCAAGACCAGAGAACATATATAATAATAGCGGAGAAACTAAAAGAAAACAAACTTATACGAGTTAGATTCTCATTTTTACACACGAATTAAACAGGTTATTCAAGGATTATACCCTGCTCCCAGTACGTTTTTGCATAAGACCCCAAACACAAATTCTCTCATTAAGATAACGAGATCCCTGACCATCACTGATCTATACAAATTTCTATTAGAAATGGTTGGTTAGTTAGTTAGTTAGTTAGTTAGTTAGTTAGTTAGTTAGTTAGTTAGTTAGATGGATTTGGTAGCTTGGGAAAGGAGCACTAGGAAATAGTTTCTGCTGTCTGCCTCACCTGGGGGGGGGGGATACAGATGTAGACCCACTGATAATGAACCAGGTTAAGCTGTTGGTGGTTTTTAGAGACTGAGGTAGGTTTGGCTAGGACACAAAAGAAACTCCCATACTTGTTTCGAGAAGTGCCATGGGATCATTAATGTCCACCTTCATCTCCACAAGCACCAGAACAGGCAGATGGAACCTCAGTTTAATGACTCATCTGCAAAGACTGCATCTCTAACAGCAATGCCCCCAAAACTATGCTGGAACATCAGTATGATGATTTTTAACTAGACAGAATGCGCCCTTGCCCAACAAAGGGTTAGTCAAGGGAGCAGGCAGGGCATGGGGGGGTGAGTCTTGATTCCCCGGGGGGTATGTATAACCTCATGGGCAGCCTGGGAAGACAGCAAGGCCTTCTGCTGGCAGATTTCCATGCTCCTGTGCTCCCTACAGAGCTACCAACCCCACATCCTGCAGCACCTCATGTTCATAGGAAGCCTCCCATTCTAACACTGATCTGGGCCAACCCTGTTTAGCTTTTGAGATCTAATAGGATTAGACTCCAAGGTAGTAAGACAGCAGGCCTAATGTAAAGGTATATATCATGTAAAGGTTTAATGCATCCCTCATTTTACCCCTCAGAACCCCACTGTCCATATCTGTAAACTGTCCCACATTAGAAGGGGACATGACTCATTTTACCCCTCCAAAACCTCTCTCAGGTTCTGAGAGGTAAAATGAAGGACATTGCTCCTAATGTGGGACAATTGAGAGGTATGGACAGAGCGGTTCTGAGGGATAAGATGAGGAATATCCCTTCTAATGTGGGACAATTAAGAGGTACGGGCAGGAGGGTTCTGAGAGGTAAAATAAGGGACATCCCTCCTAATGTGGGACAGTTGAGAGGTATAGACAGAGGGGTTCTGAGGTAAAATTAGGGATATCCCTCCTAATGTGGGACAGTTGAGAGGCATGACTCAACTTTTCCACATTAGGAGGGACATCCTTCATTTTACCCATAAGCACTCCTCTGTTCAACTCTCTCAACTTCCCCACATTAGGAGTGACAACCCTCATTTTTGCAACTCTGAACTCTTGTGTACATACCTCTCAACTGCTCCATATACAGTAAAAACATACAATTAATTAACTATACACATAGTTGTGTCTGCATGTTCTATTTTAAAAAAACTTTCCTGGCAATTGGGAAAAAAAAAGTCACTTTAAGGGCTCAGGGCAAAGTTCAGTGTGCTTTAGAATCCTGAAGATCATCAGGGGATAACTAAATAAAAAGAACTGAAGCCCACATTACCAGTTACGTATGTGGTAAATACCAGTACATACTGATTCTGTTACCAGTGTCTATTGCCCATGATTCTTTGCACCTGGTTTGATGTTTTAGTTGGGTGAGAAACACATAAATGAAATAAAGTTTGGCATTTCCAGTTCTTCTCCCCCTGCAACTTATTTAATGAGATGTTCAAGTCTCTAGTGAGCAAATCCATGGCTGTAATCAGCCGAACCCAGCAACACAAAAAAATCCAAAGATTGAATTTCAGAACATTGTTTTATTCTTGGAGACATTTACGTGAAAACAGGATCTTTTCCCTTATAGACATTTTCTGCTCTAGCTGCTTATACAGTACTTTACCTGCCCTCCAGGTCATAGTTATCTGCTGAGTACGATGACGTATCCTGTTGCCATGGAAATGATTCTGAAGTCACAGGCTGAGGATAATGACTTCAGGGCAGGAAAAGCAGCAGTGACAAATGAAGCCCGAGGGGCAGGGATCCTGAGCTGGACTTTCTGTGCAGTCTGACGACTGCGAGGCCCCAGGGGCACCGAAGATATGGCATGCCAGGCTTGTGGCAATCTAATGGGAACTGACGTCCCATGCGCCAACTGCCACAAGTTAAACAAACTCTTTGTGATCTAGCTCGCGTCAGTCCCTGGGGACCCTTTTTACAGTGCTTGCTCCATATATTTGACACAGGCTACCATAAATCAAGCAAAATGTTGCAACTGCATCCAAGCTACTCAAATCCGATGCAGTTGTGGCAAACCCATTTGGTGCACCAGAGCTTGAGGCATGCCCTGTGCCACCCTTAGAAAATTCTGCCCCCTGCTTTCATGCAACTGTCAGTAGTAGTAAAGAACTGGATGTCCTGAAATTCACATTTTTGGGTACAGTGTTTTTTTTTTTTTTTTTTTTATTGGTTTTGGTCGCAGGTCGCTCGTCCCCTCAGCCCCTTCACCAGCAACCTGCCTTGCTCTCCTATAGCAGCTGCCACAGATACCCGAGGGCAGGGTCTTGGCACTACATCATGCTCATCTATGATGGGAAAGGTGTTGGCAGTAGCTGACAATACTTCCCTGGCTCCCCCGAGGGTGGGATTCAGGGCATCGGTGGTGCAGTGGAACTGGGACTTAGTCCATGGTGCTGCAGAGAGCCATAGACTATTTTAGTCATTCACTAAAAATACCACCAACAGCTTAATCTGGTTCACGGTCAGTTGACATTCATCTGTGTCCCCCTCCCCCGGGTTGTGCCTGAAAATAGGCAGGATTTGTCTAGTGCACTTACCCGGTCAACAAAATCTAAATAAATAAATAGAGGCTAGGTGCCAGGGAGGCATCATCCTGAGTTTCCGGCAGTAGTTTTTCTCCCATTTTTTTTGTGGGGTGGGGATGTGCAATGGTGTCCAGCATCTGCACTGCCCCTGGAACATTCAGCTGCCAGTAGTTGCGGTACCCCGGTCTCTGCCAGGGGTCCATCAAGCACCAGGCACTCACCCCACCCCCTCCCCAGAGAAGGAGAGTAGTCGTTGGATGCTCCATCCTTCTACCCCCAGCCAGCCCTCTGATGACCCAGGTCCATTGCCGAACCCAGGTCGCCAGCACCGCAAGCGGAAATCCAACTGCTGTGCCGACATGGCAACATTTTTGGGTGCAATTTTATAATGCTTAAGTCCTAGTGATGCCATCTGTTGTTCTTGCTCATACAATTTTGTAGCAATAATACGCTGTGTAACAGATCCTATTCATGTCCATTATATTTAGCGCTCTGAGCACACCTGACATGCTCATGCCGTCTTGTTTTCACTGGTGAAACACTGGTGCTGCTCTTGTATAGTGATAATTAGATTTATCATCAGTATATTTTTATTACTCTCTAGTGTTTTCAAAACAGCTTTTCCTAATATATATAGAGAATAATGGATGGGGAAGGGTTTGATATGAGAATTTAATGCACACCCGAGTTGTGGGATGCTACATAAACCCCGAGGGGTTTATCAAAGCATCCCACAACGAGGGTGTGCATTAAATTCTCATATGAAACACCCTCCCTATCTTTTATTTTTTATAATAGACCAGCAATTTTTCTCCAGCAGTTTGTGAGACTGTTTGGCCCCGCCCACATACAGAATGTTGGCCAATGAGGTAGCAGCACAGTTTGACTGGCATGGCTCATGAATGTCATAACAACCAGCCAGTTGTTATGGAAAATATCAACCTGGTCAGTACATTGAGAGAAACTGCTGACCAGTTATTATGAAAGGAATAATGCATGACAGGGTGGGTGTCGTGCTGGGATAATGCCATGCCTGAGGGGGTTGGGCACGAGGTCGTGAGGTCGACTGTGTCCAATGTGCCCCAGGTGTGGCGCATCCAGTACCTACACGCAGCCTGGAGCGATTATTCCTATTACACAATGGCTTGTTATATATCAAAAAAAAAAATAATTTTAAAGAATGTTTTTATTAGAGTGGAAAAATATTTTTGTTAAGAGGAGAAGCACAAAAAAGAGAGCAGCCATAATGATGACACTAGACCTGTGGCGTTATGCTGGGATAACGCCATGGGTTCAGCCCTAAACTGACCAATCACAGTCCAAGATTCTTTCTTGCCATTGTATAACTGATAATAAATTACTAGAATTTTTTTAGGAATCCCTCAGCTCGAGGGCTTTTGACTTTACATGCTGGACTCATATTGTGGAGGTATTGAGAGAGTGCTGCCACCCATTTCTGATGGTAAACAGCACAGCACCACACTAACAGGTTTCAATTATTCATAGTGGGCATGGTCAGAGAGCAGGGATTTCTAAAAACTTCAACCCCCTCCCTCCATATCTCAGCTTTAAAATAAAATGCAACAAAAAGAAAAAGGGGTATATTAAGGCTTTAGCCAGAAACACTTTATTGGTAAAGAACTATATTTTATTTCTACTGATAACTACTGCTGCTTTAAAGAGCCATCAACGCTGACTTTTTTTTTTGCTACCAGACTTCGGTATTTCACACCAGAGTAAATAAACAGAACTCTTCCTGATAAATCAAAGCCCTTTTAGTGCCACTGTGAATGACCTGTTAACCTTTGGGACATTGATCTGATCTCAGTGGAATCACTTTTAAGTACCTCAGTGGAATCAACAAAGTCCAAGAGGGTAGCATCTTTCAGAAAAGGAGATGTGCAGGAACAAGGGGGCTCAATTAGAAAATAGATGGGGGACAGCTCAGGGGCAATGTGAGTAAGTATTTTTTTCACAGAGAGGGTGGTGGAAGCATGGAACAGCCTTCCTGAGGAGGTTGTGGAGTCTAAAACTGTGGGAGAACTCAAGACAGCATGGGACAGACATAAGGCAATTTTTGTGAGGGGGTAGGAGGAAATGGGCCGTTGGTTAAATAGGATCAGCAGCTTATCCAGTAGGTAGGGAAACGGGCAGACTAGGTGGGCCAAACGGTCCTAATCTGCCGTCAAAGCCTATGTTTCTATGTTGAGAATTTTCGAATACATAAAGGACTGCTCATGTCAAAAACAGCATCTCTTATTTTTAGGCATTTTTATTACATTTGTATTTGTAATCTTAGACATTCTATAAACACAACTGAAATAAAATTAAAAAAAAAAAAGAAGTACACGAGACATTCATTCCAACACATGGAGAGCAAAAAGTGGGATAGAGACTAAAAGCAGAATTAAAATCTAACTGTTCAGCAACATCAAGTCCCACCGATACCAACCCACAACGTGTTACCGCATGAGGAATTTATATATAATATTTCAACTAAAAGTCAAAGAGAAAGAGCCCACTTCTGTTATCTACTATAGCTTGAAGTACACACCAACAGCAACTGGTTTAATCAATTACTGTGTAGTTGTTACAGTCGAATAAATCTACAGAGCCGAAACAAATCCCAAGTATCTGTATCTAGTCTTTCATCCTTAGTACTTAAATCCATCATGAACAGGTACACTGGTAATCAATCTTTTGACACATTTCAATCAATATCCGGGGAGGACATATCAAAAGCGCATACTAGACAAAGAGAAATAAAACACAACAGCAAACAGTATGAATGTGGTGATTCAGTGATAGCTGTCATGATCGATAGTTATTTATCAGACTCAAATGGTGACACTGTGTAGAATCTAGGTTTACCTGTTTGTCATAATGGGAATGCAGAAATATCCCTACCCATTATTATATTACAGCAAATACTCACAGGTCAAAAAAAGTCCAAGCTAACAGGTTTTTCTTTTGTACCTTCATCACATCCCTCCACCCACACATCCAGCATATACTTCAGAACAGCATCACCTACTAGCTACAGTAAAACAGAACAAAACACATTTTTTAAATGTATACATACACATTCAAAAATAAATATAACATTTTTTTATTTTTTAATACATAAAAAATGGACACATTGCATAATAACAATAATATATTCTAGATTTTGATATGCCACTCACAAGATCTCATCGCTTCTCTGATGCATGAGGCACTCTGCATTTGGCCTCGTGCCTCACAACACACCCAAGGCATGACAATATCCCATAAAATACCACACCACACTCTGTTGGGTATCATTACTTGTCACGCTTTCTTCTGAGTCAGTCAGCAGGGTGAAGAATGGGCATTATAGAATTTTCTTTGTTATGCAATTTAATTTATATAACAAACAGATAAATAACAAAGACATCATGTGGTAAGAAAGGGCAGCCACTGTGGCAGCAGGTGCCTTACTCAGTGGGTTTGATTCTCAAAGAGCCTGTAAAGCACCACAATCTGTGGCAATCTAAGACTGCAGCGAACTCCAGATGTGTTGGGTACCCTGTGCCTAATTCCGTAAAAACTGGGATCCCTGCATCAAAAACCCAGGAGTTGCCACAGCAGCAGGCTAGCACCAAACAACTGGCACACCTGCGGGAAGTGCCACAGGGATCTCCCCACCCAACACAACACTAGAGGGGTTGGGATGGTTGAGGAGGTGGTGAAACATGCTTGGCAGGAATGGTCTGTGGGTGGAAGGGGCATGGTGGATGCTATAGTGGGAGTTGGGGAGGTGATGGACATGCCAAGAAGTGATGTGGCACTCGGCAGGGATGCCAGTTATACAGCTATAAGGCAAATGAGGTGATACCATGAGGGGTCCAGGGGCACACAGTACCATGGCCCCAGGTGGGCACAGCCCTGGTGTCAGCCCCACTCTTGGGGTTGCTGCCGGAGCTGTGCCCACCTGGCAATAACATAACTCGCTCCATGAACCCCACAGCTATCTCCATTGGCCTTGTAGCTAATATAATCAACATCCCTCAGATGCCATCATTTCTTCCCACACCTCCTTAACTCACTCAGACATCTACCGCCACTCCTCCAGTCCTCAGACTCCACCAGAGCCCCTCCAAGTTGCCACATTGTGTGGCACTACACAGAGGGCTTAGACCCCAGCTGGTCTAAGTTGGAGCCTCTTGCTGTACCCATGGTGAGGCTTACAGACTATGAGAAAAGGGGATAGTGCATCCCCACCATGGTGCAAGCCCCCTTGCAACCTGGTGCATCCTGCTGCATGTTGCAAGAGTTGCACAGTGCACTTTGGTGCAGTGGCCCCCCATTCCAACGCAGACCACATTTCAGAATTGGAAATGACTCGTCTTTTGACGCAAGGTACCACTTGTGTCATTTATGTGTGATGCAGACACCTTGCATCGTTCTTTGGGCTTTGAGAATCGAGCCCAGTATCTCAAAGCGGCTGGATCAGAATGCAAATCAGCAACTATTTTGAACTCAGCATGTGATTAATATCTAAATATTTACTAGGTTTGTGAAGAGCTTTAGAAATGAGATCCCTTTCAAACTTTGTTGGGTTCTTATTAGAACATGAACCAGTTCGCCTGGCCCTGCTTGTCAGGATTCATAGATTCGTAGAAGAGTGACAGCAGAAAAGGACCTACAAGGCCCACCCAGTCTGCCTATTTGTGCAGCTATCTGCTAGAACATGCACCCCCCCCACCCTCAATACTCCCCTGTTGTTGTCTCATGCCCTTCTGAATCTCTCCACTGTTTGTTCTCCAAGGACCGCCTCCAGGAGTCTATTCCACTTATCCACCACCCTCTCTGTGAAATAGTACTTCCTAATGTTACCCTGAATTGCCCCCCTCCACCTGCAGGCCATGCCCCCTCGTCCTCTGATTACACCTCAGCTGGAAGATGCTTTTCACTGGCACCCTGTTTATACCCTTAAGGTTTCGACCATGTCCCCTGTCTCCCGCCTCTGTTCTAGGAAGTACATGTTCAGATCTCTCAACCTTTCTTCATAGGATAGGTGGCTCAACCCTTTTACCATCTTTGTTGCTTTCCTCTGAACTCGCTCCAGCCTCCCCATATCCTTTTTAAGGTATGGCCTCCTGAACTGGACTCCATATTCCAAATGCGGTCTAAACAGATGGGTGTACAAGGGTACTATGACCTCCTGATTTCTACTGGTGATCTCCTTTCTGAGGCATCCCAGCATTCCACTGCCCCTAGCCACGGCTCTCCTGCACTGCCTTTCCACCTTCAGGTCCCCCGATATAGTGATGCCCAGGTCCCTGTCTTGTTCCATTACCTCCAGATCTCTGCCGTCCATGCAGTACCCTGCCCTCCAGTTCCTGTAGCCAAGATGCATGATTTTACACTTTTCTGTGTTGAATGAAAGCTGCCACCTCTCTGACCATGCCTCAAGCCCCCCCAAATCTCTCTGCATTCTTTCTACCCCTTCCTGACTGTCCACCCTATTGCAGATTTTAATGTCATCTGCAAACAGACTCACCCCCCCCTCAAGGACCTCCGCAATGTCCCCTACAAATATACTGAATAGTAGGGGCCCCAACACTGATCCCTGATGGACCCCACTTGTGACCTTGCCCTCTCCAGATGCCACCCCATTTATTATGACCCTCTGCCTCCTGTCCCCAGTCAGCTTCCCACCTATTTAACCACCCTCTGCCCCAGCCCCAGGCCTGACATTGTATACAGCAGTCTCCTGTGGGGCATGGAGTCAAATGCCTTCTTGAAATCCAGATAAACCACATCTACCACCTTCTCCTGATCCAGTTCCTTGGTAACCATATCAAAAAAACTCTACAAAATTTGTTTGACAGGATCTGCCTCTTGTAAAACCATGTTGCCTTGGCTCCATCAGGCTGCTTTCTTCCAGGTAGCTGGTGATCCTTCCTTTTGTTGGTTTCTCCATGAGCTTTCCTACCACCGATATCAAGCTCACGAGCGGTAATTTCCCACTTCTTCCCTCCCTCCCCCCCTTATGCAGCGGGACCACATTTGCCTGCCTCCAATCTTCTGGCACCACCCCAGTCTCCAGGGACTTCTTGAAGAGTGCAGTCAATGGCACTGCTAATATCTTCTTTAGTTCCCTTAACACCCTTGGGTGAACCCCATCAGGCCCCATTGCCTTGTCCAGCTTCATGCAGCCTAGTTCTTCCAAAATTTCCTCCATGAGGAATGGCCTCTTATCCACTCTCCCCCGCCATTGCTTTCCTGCTCTACTGCCTTCATCTTTTTCCCTTCCTAGTGAACACTGAGCAAAAATAGCTGTTTAGCAGGTCTGCTTTCTCTCTGTCCCCTTGTAACAGCTCCCCCTCATTTGTTTTTAACTGGAGTATTCCCTGCCTAGTCTTCCTCTTTTCACTTACGAACCGAAAAAAAAAAAGTCTTATCCCCTTTTTTAACCCCTCTAGCTATGCGCTCCTCTGTCTGTGCCTTTGCCCTCCTTACCTCTACCCCGGCTTCTCCCTGGCTCACCTGGTATTTTCCCCAGTCCACTTCCGCTTGCGTTTCCTTGAACTTCCTAAAGGCCTTCCATTTTGCCGTTACCTTTTTCGCCACCTTCCTAGTGTACCACAGAGGTTTCCTCCTCCTCTTATTGTTACTTGCTCTCTTGGCACAGATGTCAGTGGCCTCTACAATAGCTTCTTTTATCCTCCCCCACATTGCCTCCACCCCTTCCAAAACCCTCTCCACTATCTTCCCCCATTTTCCCAAAGTTTGCCCTCCTGAAATCCAGCATTTATTTATTTATTTATTTATTTATTTATTTATTTATTTATTGGATTTACCAGGAAAACATACTGAGCAACATGCTCGATTCCAGATGCGACCTGGGGGCCGAGACCCACATACATAAATTGGAAATGCTTAGACAGTACAGAAATGAGCAAAGGCTTGTACATAACATATCTGGGGGAAAATTACAGCCAAGGGTAGGATACATACAATCAGTATAAAGACACAGAGGGTAGATTACTGCTCAGTACATATGAGTTTATAGCAGCAAGACATTAGAGTAAAAATTCTTAACTGAAGCAGGAGCAACTGGAGGTGAAATGTGCTCTGAGTAATTGATTTTGTAGAGAGGTATTTGGTGCGTGTCTGGGGGCTGGTAGGACGTTCCAGGTCTGAGTTAAGCGGTAATTAAAAGCGGCCTGGCCTTTGGATGTGCGCATAAACGGGACATGGAGCAGTTTATGGTCTATCCTTCTAAGGGAGTACGTAGGTGATGGTTGTTGGGAGAGGGCAGAGGTCAGATAGGAGGGAAGGGAGTTGGACCAATATTTGCGCTGAATCTGGTGCAGTTGGATTGTTCGCGGTCATGTAGGGACGGTAGAGTTAACGAGCTATAGAGGTCGAGTGATGTGTTGTTTGGGGCAGCCGAGATGAAACGGCAGAAGGAGGGAACAGGGTATCTAGGTTGGCTAGGCGAATCTGGGGCTGTATGGAGTAAACTATATTCGTAGTCAATACGGGAAGGATCATTTTTTTGCACAATGGCATGCCTTGCCTGTGTGGGGAGGCAGCTTTGTTACAGGGGTAGTGCCCCAAGTTTAGGGAGTAGCCGCTTGTGTAGAGGTGATGTGGCTGAGAAATCTAAGTGTTGGTCTAGCCATCGTCCGTCTGAAGCTCTTACAGTTTTCCAGGGGAGTTCCGTCCAGGGTTTTGAAAGGGGGGGGCTGGGGACTTGGCGGGAGAGTCTTTGTGGTGAGCCAAAAGTTAGCGATATGGTTTTTTTTAGAATTAAGAAATAGCTGGTTAGACCTGAACCAGTTCTGGATAGCATCGCCCAGAGCTTCAGCTAACTCCACTTTGGAAGCATCAGATTTCCAAAAACAAGATTACAACTTCCAAACTAAGGAAATCTTTGACTTCCAAGTAAAAAAAAAACCCCAAGGAAATGGTTATCATTCAATTCTGCACACATGTAAGTCAAAAATAATGGATTAATCTGAAAGAAATACCATTATTTTTCCAGTAATATTTTTTTACTTCCTGGTCTCTCTCTCTCAAAATATGCAGTACTTAAAAAGAACTCTGATTTCTCAGAAACTGGAATGACTTCCAAAATTTTACATTTCTGCCAAAATAAAAAATTCAACGTAACGCCGGGGGCTATCATTCATGAATGAATCAATGCTGCTATGATATGAGGAGGCAGGTCATTGGCATGCGTTTCCCTTCGTCTGTTCTAAATTTACACTTGCAATACCAGCGTGTCTTTAAACACTTTTGATGTAAGAGAGAGACAGAGGAAGAAATATTGAGAATCAAACCCAGCTCCCTCGGCCGAGATGCCCGTGCAATATCCGACCAGACCACCTGGTCCTAGTTACAATAATTTTTTTGATATGCTGCCAAAACAAAACATGAAAAAACACTGCATATCTTTCTTTACCCTTGTCTTTCAACTCACTACACAGATGGTTCTCCAACCGATCTGAGCACGTGCAGGTGCAACGTTCCATGTCTTAACGATTTTTCTCTCTCTCTCTCTCTCTCTCTCTCTCTCTCTCTCTCTCTCTCTGATTGCCCTGAAGGGAACATTTTTACACTATGAAATAAGCTCTGATAGGTAAAACGCACCCTTCCTAACAACACTGCTTACAGAAAAATCGTTGTGTGTGTGTGTATGTGTAAGGGGGCTGTCTTCCCTAGCTCTGCAGAAGGTGGCCTGTTCTATCACATTTATTTATTTTTTTTACTCAGACCTGTAGTTTTCCTTTTTCAATGTACGTTTACACCAAATCTGTTTTGATTGAGCCTTCCAACGCGTTGGGCTGTCGCTGTATCCTACATCTTGGCCAATAACTCTCCTGACACACATTAGCAGAATTATTAAAACTATAAACACAAACACTGCATATCCGTAAATAATGAGTAAACAAAACGACATACAGGGTTATGCGACTTCCCCACTCATCACATCCTGTTTGGAGTAGTCGCCTCCTGGTTACCATGACCTCAGTTGCCCTAAGAACCAGAGTGCACTGGCCAGCGTAGTCCTATATATTCAGGGGCAGAATCTAAGGGAGAGAATTATACACAACAGGGTGCTGAGGTTGTTGACAGACATATAGTAGGCACTCCTGTACGTGCTGAGGCACGAGGCTGCTGCCAAAGGCTTCTCAGTCGACACTGGGGGAGGGTCTACATGTCCAATGAACACAGCACCCTGGCATGTGTTATGGCACTGACAAAATGACCTGGTATTAAACATTTGTGACTTAGAAAAGGCAGCACTCTGCATTCATAAGTATGTATAGGCACAGCAGGCGACCTGGTTGGTCCAATCAGAGTGGTATCTGTGGTGGCCATTTTGACCCCTTTTATAGGCGGGAGTAATAGCCCCCACCATAGTCTGCCAGTTATGATTAGCATGTGACCTAAACATCTCATAGAAAACTTGACATTCATCCCTTTGGCGGACCATTTATAGCATCGGCATCAGTCTCTAGGAAACCAGTCGGGATACCTGTAACTTAACATAACTCCGTGCTAGAAATATAGAAACATAGAATTTAATGGTAGAAAAGGACTGCTTGGCCCACCTAGACTGCCCATTTGTCCCTACCTACAGTATACCACAGACTCTACTTGATCTCCGCCCAGTCACCTCCCTCCCCCACCCTAAAATTTCCTTATGCATATCCCGTGCATTCCACCACTGTTTTCACCCCCACCACTTTCGCTGGAAGTCTGTTCCAGGAAGCTACCACTCTATCTGTGAAGAAAATACTTCCGTACATCTCCCTTGAATCTACCCCCCACCCCACCAGCTTCATAGCATGTCCCCTTGTTCTTCAGCACCTTTTCTTCGGAAAAATGCCTGCTGGAAATGCTTTTACCTATACCTGAGAATGTCCCATTCTAATTCTGTAAAGGGCAGTCATCAGCCCCTGTCCTATCATTTGCAGTGAAGAAAAATGCAAAGGAGAAGGAACTTAAGGACAAATTAGTGAGAGCAAGGTGAACTGAGCTTGCTAACCACGAGACAATCCCTGCTTCTCAGTTTTGATGGTTTGCCTCTATCATACACCTATCCAGGTTATTCCTATATACTTTTTATTTTTATATTTATTTTACAATTCACTATAAAACTATTTATTTTCATGCAAAGTAATTCTAGCGCAAATGCAATCGCCTAATTGAATAAATTTCTTTGAGTGCTAAGTCACTATTACCACATTCACTATAATGGAAAAAAATGCTGAACAAGCTAATTAACATGAATTTATTTTCACACAAATCAGTGCTTCAGTGTAAATAGCGAACATTTATTTGATAGGGAAAATTTCAAGTTCTGCAGTATTTACCCAGGATAACTCGGCTGAGCTGCAGCATCTCATTTTCAGTAGGCTCTGGAGTCTGCCCATTTCTGCAGTTGTGGGTGGATTGGAGCACTGGAAGGTTCAGTTCCTTGTTCAAGGTGACGCAGCAAGTATTTGGCTCTGGCGGGGCTTGAACCTGTGATCTTTCTGGTTCCCAAGCCAGTGCCCCAACCACCAGACCACACCGCCACATTAAAACTCCTGAGAATAACATTCTTTGGCCTTCCACTGTTTCCAGTAGACCATTCCATATTCCCACCACACTCTGGGAAAAGAAATGCTTCTGATTATATGCAACTCTGAAGTTCACCCAGTTTCCACGATCTAATGCACCCACACAGAGGCTGCAGCGTGCAACTGCATTGCACAACCTATATGCAGTTGTTGAGGATGACTCATGCGTGATAAATTTGCTGAACTCTGCATCCAGTCAGTCTTTATGTAATGACAGAAGATGAGTTGACGCAGCCCTTGACTGAACGTTTGACACAGGAACCCATGAGTGGCAGTATCATGTCAGCCTACTGTAAATGAGGTACAGTTAATGGCTAGGAATAATGATCCAATCATTCATGTCTCATGAATTTATACAGGCCGTCCTCAGTGAGTTCAATAAAACTTGGGATTTCATGGACACTACTTTGTAACCTCTCCTTTTGATATCATGACAAGCATAAGTGCATAAGGTTTTTTTTTTTTTTTTTTTGCTATGTTAAAGAAGGATTCTAATCACCAGCAAAAAAAAAAAGAAAATCAGTTACCGTCCACTGAATTCAGTAACACAATATTCATTTTTTTTTTTTTTTTTTTTGTTTTGTTTTTTCTCCCCACCACTCCAGCCAAGGACCCCTTCTGCCTCCCACCACTCCCAGACCCATCACTCATGGGGCCATCAAGATGTCGGGAAACCTCCTACAGAGAGCGACTCTAGCACAAAGAGACTAGGGGCCAGATTTGTTTTTATATGGAGCTTTTTCTCCCAGTTGGGGCAGCTCAGGAGGGCTCTCAGCCCTGTCCCTGCCTCCCCCACCCAGCATCTACCTGCCCAACCAGCCACCCTAGGATGGTGGTACTATGGTAATACAGGAGTGGGGGCAGGCAGACACAGTCTCACTAATCCAGAGTCTTCCCTTTTCTGTTTTCTTCCCTGTTCCCCACACTGGGGCACACACATAGACATGTACACGTGGAGGCACGCGCATGCCACGGAGTCCCACAGTCCTCCCTACCACTGCTCTCCTAGACCTGCACTGCCACCTGGCCTCCACCAGGTGGCAGTCATTTGGCAGAGCATGCAGGCCCTTCCCCCTTCCTGTTCTTCTCCCTTCCAGAGGTGGTGATGGGAACTTATGTCTGCATGTTCGGAACAGAGACCAGCCGTCGGGCACTCAGTCCATTCCCTCCCAGGCTGACCTCCAGCAACCCATGATTGCGACTGCACATGGATCGTCAGCGTGACAGGAGGTAAGGTGCCAGCACCTTGGCCCTCCACGCCACTCGGCCAGCCTCCAGGGGCCATGTTTTCAGAGGCCCTGAGCCCTGACATTGTCCTGGGACTATGTCCCTGTGCACAACTCGCCTGGTGCAGGGAAAAATCCACGCACCTGCAAAATTGCTGTTTGCAGCATTTTGTGTGCATAGGTGGCATTTTCCTTTTTAGAAAAATGCTAGACCTTGTAATACCAGGCATAGCATTTTTCTGCAGCTGGAAAAAAAAAACAGTGCACAACCTGCCATAAATTGTGGAAAAGGTTGAAAAAAGACAACCTTTCTGAAATTTTTGTGCATGCAGAAAAAATGGTGGTTGCACAAGGAAACGCTCCCTTGCATGATGTTGTTTTTTTTCCCACATGTGTGCAATTTTTCCTCTTTTGAAAATCTGGACCCAGGTGCCCAGTGGACAGTGCACAGCCTGCGAGATGAGGGCATCATCCTGCCTCAGCCAGCATTCTCTCTTCCTGTTCTTTTCCCCTCCAGAGGTGGTGATGGGAACTTGCGTCCGCATGCTCGTGATGGGAGTGCACAGCATGGCGCCAGCTTGACTGTCCCTCCCACTCCCATCCTGCATTACTGCTCTAGCTGTGAGCCCCTAGGTACCATTAGCATAGCAGGAATGGAAAAATTCCCACCCCAGATGAAGGCATGCATCCACTGGGACACGCCACCCTCCCACCCGATGACCCTCCAGCACTATGGGCTCATTCTCAAGCCGAGGTCACCAGCATTACAAATGGTAGCACTGCTGGCACAGTGGAGGAGCAATTGTGTTTCAGTCCCCCCCCCCACCAGTGACCCAGGTTCAGGAACAGACAGGGTCGCTCAGTGGACTGGCGGGGTGAGGGAGGATCAAGCACCTGAAAACAGCTCTCCTCCTTTGGGGGGGGGGGGGAGATACCAGCTCCTGCTGCAAAGACTGCCACTTGCTGGAGGACAGGCAACAGTGCAGTGGCACAGCACACAGAGGAGAAGAGGTGGAGCACGACATGCTGGCTCACGCGTCTCTGCGTCTCCCAAGCTGGGGGAGAAACTACATGCCAGCCCCCCCCGCATGTTCTCACGTGGCTGATGCTGCTGACCACCCAGCACATTGTGGTCCTGTGTATGTGGTGGATAACCAGTAAGTCCACAAGAAGGTCGGTGACAAGGCTGGAGGGGGTAGCCATTGAGCAGACCAAGGGAACAAGAGCATAAAATACGGATTAAAAAAAAAAATGGTAGCACTACTAATGTACCAATGGGCGAACCATGATTACACAGCACTCTAAACAAACCAAAAGAAAAATGAAATTCAAGTTATTTGGTTCTTTAATTATTATAAAATGGCAATCAAAAATCTAGAAATGTCATTGGCTGCGAGAAGTCGCCTGACCATGCATTAAATCTCTATAAATGCAGTCAGGTGCCAAATCTCATTTACTCCCCAAGAAAACTACTTGGAGCCATTTTATAAGTGTAATATGTCCCTCCAGGGTATGCATCATAAGATTTTAATGTACTTCCCATGAGTGTAAGGACACTCGGCCTTCACTGCCCCCTTGGAGCATGCATTAAAATCCTGTACTGTGCTCCCTGTTATAGCTTATTACTTACTTAAAGTGTATTTGTCACTTTTGGGGGAATTGTTTAAAGCATACTGGTCTGGGTTTTCAGAAGTCTGAGTTGGGATTGTGATCAAGTCAAAACAAATACACTCAAATGTTTGAATGTTATTTTAAAACATGTAGATGGATTCAAGATAGTTTTGCTGCTTTGATGCAGCTTGTATCAAAAAACTACCACATGCGGCACTTTCGTGATGCAAGTGGCCCCTGTAGTATTGCAAGCTGTGCACCATGCTTGAAGCCTTTTAGGTGGTCTGACATATGGGCCTGGGTGTCAAGGATGTGACAACACCATAATGCAGCTCCCCGACAAGTGTTTGAAACTCGGGCTCTTATTATTCAGTTTATATTTTCTAGTTATTCTGTTTTTCTGTTGCTTCCATTCTTCATCACTAGGTACATTTGCATGGAAATGGGATCCTTGTCCCCCACAGTTGATCTACTGCTGCTGCTTAGTCCATTACTGAAGCCACAGTCCTCTGTGACATCATAATCATTTCCATGGCAACAAACTGTGACTCACTGCTGTATCCCCATCCGTGTCACACCTGGAAACGAGTACGGGCTCAGTGTGCCTATCCCAGTCAGCAGATATTAAATAAAGAAACAAACAGATAAATAAATAAATGTCACGACACAAACAGAAGATTATGTCTTCAGCAAAGGATGATGCAACAATAGCAGGTGAACACTAGGGAACTGGGATCCTGTTTCCATGCAAACTAACCTACTAATGAGGTATAAAAGGAAGAGAAATACGGCAATATATTTTTACCATTTGTTTAACCAGGAGACACACACTAAGCTGAAAGCTTGTTTGCAGGTGTTACCTGGGAGCACAGGGAAGTTAAGTGACTTGCTCAGTGTCACACAGTGTGCAAGTGGGGGCTATGGGATTCAAACTCAGGTCACCAGATTTGCAGCTCAGAGCCTTAAACCACTGAGCTATACTGCCTCTATATATAAAATATTATGCAATATATAAAATATAAGCAGAATTTGTCTAAATATCATGCTTCAAACTTTCTCAAAAATTAATTTATAGCAGAGATGGCATCTATACTGGAGTCCTCCCCCAAGCTAGTATGTCACAGTCTATTGCTGTGGAAATGACAGTGATATTACTAGTGGAACAAAACTTTGGTTCCAGGATAAACATCTGCTGTTGGTAAACTGTAAGAGACAAAGCACCCATCTGTCTTCATGGAAATACATTTCACTTAGTAATGACAAGTGGAATGTCTTGGAATTCAAGTGTGTTTTTTTTTTTTTTTTTTTGCAAAATAGTGAATTTGAGAGTTCTGTGAGTGCCGACTGATATTTTTTTTTTTTTTTTTTTTTACCACATCCACTTTTATTGTTTACTTGTTGTTCATGCCCTCTGTCTACTGTCTATATATCCTTCATTGGACTGTGTGATCACATAGCCCTGCTGGACCTGTCTGTGGCTCTCCCCTTCCGTCACCTTTGGCACAGGAAGCTGGACACTCCCTCAGATATTCCCCCCCCCAGGAGGGGGAGACAGGGACCCCCAACCCCATTACCTCTCAACCGTTTGCCTCATAAATCAGAGACAAAGTTTAAAAAAAAATCGGGGACAAAGACCCAAAATCAGGAACACATCTTAAAAATCGGTAATATTCTCTCAGAAAGTTGATGGAATAAGGGAATTAGAGTTGAGATGCATTTTCTGAAGAAGAATAAGTCTATAATTTTAATGTTTGACATTATTTTGTGCTTACAGTCCCCACTGTTCAGTCACAAAAACACAAATTTTATGAGGGACGGATGAAAATTTTGAGGCAAAATCGGGGACAGTTGAGCGGTATCCCCCACCCTCCCGAGCTTACGGTCAGTGGGAGGCGACAGGAGGCCTACACAGGACTATACTGCTGTGGCAGTGTTTTTTCCTCTGTTTTCAGTTTTCCCTGGGGAAGTTGCATTAGAGGGTCTGAAAGGGAGGCCGTGCATACCATGCATGTCAGTAAACCGACATCAGCAACATCCTCGGTCTTCCCAGGAGATCTCCAGCTGCGCTGCCACCTCTGATCAGCCAAGTGACAGAATGGTAGTGGAGTGTGCTACCCTTCCTCCCCACCAGACCCAGATGTCCTGGATTTGTTCTCAAACCAGGGTTGCCAGGAGCGTCCTCCCTGACATTGCGACAACAGGCCAGCTCCCGCTATTTAAATGTTGTATTAAATTTAAACATTTGCCAGCTCCTCCAGCATGGCTGCTCTGCTTGTATTAGGAAAGTTTATGTATTGAAGGTCTGTGCGTAGGGCAACTCTGTTTAGCTGATTCAGCTAGTTCTCATAGCAAGGCGCTGTTTTACAAGATTGGGCCATCTGTCTTTATAACACCAAAATAATAAGGCGCATAAATACTTACACCTAGCAAAATGTGTTAATATTATTCATGACAAAATTGGAACTTTCACGGCCTGGCAGTGCTGGATTGATTGTTAAAATAAAATAGCTGTACAAATTGCAGTTTTAAAGGGAGCATCGTGTGGGCATGAATGTTAAAAGTGTGTGTAGACAAGCAGCTCCACTGTTTTGTTTTTCGTGTAATTTAGATCACTGGAACTGGATGGCTCAGTGGATTGGTGGCGCGTTAAGGAGACTTTCACATCTAGGTCACTGGTTCAAATCCAACCCAGGTTGGTAGTGGCAAAAAAGTCTGTCAGCTATGGGCTGTTCAGTGGCCTGTGTGGGTGGGCTGAAGAACTGGGAGGTTGAGTCTTGCTCAAGGTCTCAGAGTGAGTATCCGGCTCTGACCTTGTTAGTTAAGCAGTGGACTTGATGAATCTCATTGTAGACATTATCATGCATACTGTAATAAAAAGTCATACAATCTGGCCCCCATTGACTTTAATGTGGTGCACCCCCACAGCCTTCCTGGACACACATAGAAACAAAACAAAATGGTTATATTAAATGCATGCTGAAAATAGAGTTAAAAATCAACATTTCGACCATAGGTCTTCTTTAGGAAATATCTAAAAGAGAAAAAGCAAAGTATAGAAACTTATAATTTGTCAGCAGAAAAGCATTGCTTGGCCCACCCAGTCTGCCCAGATGTTCCCTGCCTAGTCTGTTTCTGCAGAACCCAACTGGTCTCTGACCCTCCCACCTCCCTGCGTATTTTCTAATATTCCCCTATGTCTGTCCCATGCATGCTTGAAGCTGCCACTGTGTTCACCTTCACCTCATCTGTTGGCAGTATTTTCCAGGCATCTACCGCCTTTCTAGTGAAGCCGTGCTTTCTCATATCAGTCATGTCCCCTGGTCATGGTGCTCCTTTTCATTTGAAGGAGACCCCCCTCTTGCACCCTGTTCACCCCTGTGAGATACTTGTAAGTCTCTGTCATGTCCTTTCTTGTTCTCCTGTCTTCCAGGATGTACATGCTGAGATCACTGTCTGTCCTTGTAGGGCTTTTGGTGTAAGCCCTGCACTGTTTTAGTTGCTGTCCTCTGCACTGCCACTACCCTGTCTATGTCCTTTCTGAGGTGCAGCCTCCAGAACTGGACACAGTATTCCGGATGGCATCTCACCATCGAGCGATTCGGAGGCAACACCTCCTCCCTTCTGCTGCAGATACCCCTCCTTATTCACCCCAGCATCGAACTAGCCCTGCCCACTATTTTGTCACAGTACCCTGTCACTTTAAGTTCATCAGATATGATAACGCCATGGTGCCTTTCCTGCTTAGTGACTGTCAGTACCCCCATCCTGTACTCAGATCCTGAAATCCTATGCCCTAGGTGCGTGATTTTGCACTTTTGGGCGATGAACCCCCAACTGCCATGTTCTTGGCCATTCCTTGAGCTTCCCAAAATCCTTGCACATTCTCTCCACCCCCTCCTGAGTATCCCTCCTAGTACAGATTTTGGTATAATCTGCAAAAAGACATACCTTCCCTTCCAGATCCTCTACAATGTTACTTATGAAGACATTAAAGGGGACTAGTCCCAGTAGTGAGCCCTATGACACGCCACTGATCACCCTACCATCATTAGAGTGAGTGCTATTAACCTCAACCCTGTGATGCCTATCCGTTAACCAGTTTGTAACCCAATTCACCACTCTGCATTCCACCACTAAGCTGCACAATTTCTAAATCAGTCTCCAGTGTGGCACAGTGTCAAAGGCCTTATAAAAGTCCAAATAGGCCACATGCACTGCCCTTCCCTGATCTTTTTCCTGGGTCACCCAGTCACGGAAATCATTCAGATTCATCTGGCATGACCAGCCCCCACCCCTGTGAATCCATGCTGCCTGTGGTCTTGCAGCCCTCAGAATTGCAGATGCTTTACCAGCCTTTCCTTTAGTAGAGTTTCCAATAATTTCCCCATCTCTGAAGTGAAACTAACTGGCCCATAGCTGGTAGCCTCCTCTGTGCTACCACTCTTACATAGAAGCACCACATCTGCTCTCTTCCAGCCTTTCAGAACTACACCCATTTCTAGTAAACTGTTGAATAAGGCCATCAGTGGGGCATCTAGCACCCCCTGAGTTCCTTTGGTACCCATGTGTGCATCCTGTCAGGTCCCATAGCCTTGTGCAGCTTCAGAGCTGCAACTCCCTTCAAGACTCTTTTTCTGAAAATGGTCTTGAGTCTACCTACCTCCCCCTTTGTTCAAGCTGCTTCCTGATGGTCTGTCCCCCTCTCTGCACTATGAAGATGGAGCAAAAGTACCTGTTCAGGATGTCGGCTTTTTCCTGATCCTCCTCTGTGTAGTCTCCCTTTGCAGCCCTCTTTATCCTCACTATCCCGCCTCTTCTTTTCCTCTTTTCACTTATGTACCTAAAGACTGTCTTCTCCCCTTTAACTATCCCTTTGGCTATCCTACACTCTGTCTGCACTTTTGCTCTCCTCACCGCCTTTCCTGCTTCCCTCTGTTTTACTTGATACACCTCCCCATTCTCCTCCCTTCGCTTTTCCTTATACCTCGTGAATGCGGTCCTTTTTTCCTTCACCACCGTGGCCACTGGCCACTTACCAAGTAAACCACAACAGCCTCTTTTCTCTCATTGTACTCCCTTTCTTCACACAAAGCCTGATTGTGTTTATTATGCCATCCTTTACATTTCCCGACTGTGCCTCTTTGCCTCCCTTATAATGCCCTCCCCCCCACATGAGGAAGTTTCTGAGGCAGTCTCTCATTTCTTTAAAATCCACCTTCCTAAAGTCCAGGATTTTCATCCTCATGTGGTTAGCCTCTGTTCCTGTCTTAATGTTAAACCACACTGTACGGTGATCACTGGTGCCTAGGGGACTACCCTCTATGATGTCTGCAATGCTGTCCATTTGTAAGCACATATCATAGAATGCCTGAGTGTAGGGTGAAGTGGCTCAGTCAGGAAGTGGAAGGGATTCACTGGCCACCTCATCAGGGCCAAACTATGATCCCACTCGTGCAGACCTCAAAATCAATTTTAAAATGACAGAAAAATGATTTTTGATGACCTCAGCTTCAGAAATGCACAAGTAGTTATGCAGGAAAACAAATCTTGGAAAAAATACTTAAGATGCATCCCTAATTTTGGTCCTTTGTCCCTGATTTTTTTTTTTTTTTTTTATTTAAGACTTGTCCCTGATTTGTGAAGCAAGAGGTTGATAGGTATGCTATTCGGTCCCTGGTCATTTACACTTAACATGACACGTGGGTTACACACCAATATTGTTGTTAATGGATACCAAAATGTTGCTCATTAATTACAAAAAATAAAAATGGGTTTGGGGACAGATGCTTCATAATGCTTCTCCGTTTCAAACTGACACATGGACATGTACTTCAGCCACAGTAATGAGATAACAAGTCAAATCTTGCAGCAGTTATGCGGAGGTACCTACTTGCTGTGGGCAGTGTGAAATACCATCTTCTCCAGTGCTCTGAGGCTTTACTGTACATTCTTGTTCTGACACCCCTGACAAACAGGAGGCCTTGATTCATTTTCACACCTGTCCAATTGCCCGTCAGGCACAGTGTTGGGGCACCTGGCTCTGATGCATTTCTTGAAGCTGCCATGTCCTTTCAGTAGCACAGGGTGATATATGATGTCAGGGGCTGTCTAGCATTCCAACAAGGATGGTGGTAGTCAAACATCACCCCACCTCCTGTGCTTCACGTTGCTTTTGTGGCGGTGTAAGAGGGCCATGCAATATACTGCTTAAGAAAGCATTCTTCTGTTTTGTTTTTGTTTTCTAGTCAGGCTAGCCCAGCCAAGGGATAATAGCTCATTCTCACTAGGGTACTTTAGAACAGGGCCCGTTGTCTTCCATTGAATGTTGTAGTTCCCCAGCAGTTGGGCATGGGGAAGGGGGTCATCCAATGACTGACTTGTGACCTTATTACACACTTGGAAATGGGTATAAAAATCTAGAAACCTAATAGGCTGAGGAGCTCGGAACCCAGTGCTGCAGTACAGTAGTAGTAGTATTAACAATAGTAGTAGTGGAAACAGCAATCGTAATAGTAGCAGTAGTAAAGTAGTAATAAAGCAGTAGTAGTATAATAGTAGTAGTAATAGCAATAGTAGCAGTACTACTGTAGTAGTGGAAACGGCAGTTGTAATAGTAGCAGTAGTAAAGTAGTAATAAAGCAGTAGTAGTACAATAGAAGTAGAAGTTGTAAAGTAGTAATAAAGCAGTAGTAATACAGTAGAAGTAGCAGTTGTAAAGTAGTAATAAAGCAGTATTAGTAGTACAGTAGCAGTAGTAAAGCAGTAATGAAGCAGTAGTAATACAGTAGAAGTAGCAGTAGTAAAGTAGTAAAGTAGTAATAAAGCAGTAGTAGTAGTACAGTAGAAGTAGAGGTAGTAAAGTAGTAATAAAGCAGTGGTAGTACAGTAGAAGTAGCAGTTGTAAAGTAGTAATAAAGCAGTAGCACTACAGTAGAAGTAGTGGTAGTAAAGTAGTAATAAAGCAGTAGTAATAGCAGTAGTAGTAACAGCAACCTTCTACTGTATTTTTCAGTTCCCTAGCAGTTTGGCATGGGGGGCATCCAATGGTCACCTTGTGACCTTACTGTAAACTAGGAAATGGGTATAAAGATCCAAAAAACCTAAGTGGCTGAGGAGCTCAGAACCCAGTACTGTAGCACAGCAGTAGTAGCAGTAACAGTAGCAACAGTAGCAGTAGTACAGTAGTGGTTGTAATAGTAGCAATAAAGTTGTAGTAGCAACAGTAACAGTAGTAGTACAGCAGTAGCAACAATAGTGGTACAATAGTAGTAGTAGTAGTAGTAGTAGTAGTAGTAGTAGTAGTAGTAGTAGTAGTAGTAGTAGTAGTAGTAGTAGTAGTAGTAGTAGTACAATAATATTAGTAGTAGCAGTAGTAATTGCAGTAGTAGCAGTAGTGGTAGTAATAGTAGTAATCGTAATAGTAATAGCAGTAATATTAGCAGTCATAGCAATAGTAGTAGTAGTAGTAGTAGTAGTAGTAGTAGTAGTAGTAGTAGTTGTAGTAGTAGGTTTCTATTTTATAAGACATACTACTACTGCTGCTTGAGCAGGATGTTTGATCTCCATGGTGGTAAATCTTAATTGGGCTATCCCAGTTAGATTCATCTGAAAATTAAAAAAAAATATCACTCTATATATAACCATGGGCAAAATACAGTAGATATGAACAGTAATGTATAAAATAGATAAATATAGATAGATGGATCCTGTCAACAGATATAGATAGATAGATAGATAGATACTGTAGATAGATAGATATTGTCGATAGATAGATCCTGTCAATACAGGTAGATATAGATAGATAAAATAAATAGATATATACTGTCAATAGATAGCTAGATAGATAGATATTGTCGATAGATAGAGAGATACTGTCGATAGATAGATGGATACTGTCTGTGGATGGATGGATGGATGGATATAGATATGACACTGCATTCCACTTTTCTGGATCAAGTGTGACATCTAAAAATAACATACTGCATTCAGCAAACCAGTGTTTGAGTTACAGCTCATATCAGCTAGTAGAAGGGAAATCCATTTTTTTTTTACATAGTCTGGAATATCCCTTGAATGCTGAATGTGTTACCTCGTAAAAATCAACAGCTGTGTGCCAGGCTGGAAGGAGCCCTCCGTAGCAAGCATCTCTGCTGTGAGACAGCACTGGCTAACACAAGACCAAGATCTCTGAGCCAGAGCCACCTTTGTCAGTGGTGGTTCCCTATGACTTCTGAGGTCCCTCCAGTCATGGCAAAGGCCACAGAAAACTCTGGTTATCATATTGTGTATTTTAAAAAACCGGTTATTCCGGCCTGCCTGCCAGCACAGTGATCTGGATGACCACAAGTGGATATGCGGGTTAGTTGCACTTTAGCAGGAGGGCAGATGGTTGCCGATGCTGTGGACAGCATGCTGTGGTATGTCCACTCCTACATGGCATTGTGGAGCTGGTGTCTCGAGGGAGGAAGGGGACAGGGAAATGGCCTCACTGGCTGTAAATGACATGCCTGGGTACATCCAGGCCCCCCACCTTGCCACCACCTGATAAATGTCAGAGATACATCCCACACCCTGACCCTGCCTGGAGGGCAACTGAGGCTCAACAGAGGAATGGCGGTGTAGGCTGGTGGGGGGGGTCTGGGAGGTACAGTGAGACTCCTGAAGGAGTCGGCTGCTGAAGATGGAAGGGGGGGGCAAAATAAATCAAGATAAAAAAAATGTGATTATTCCTCTCTCCCGACCATTCTTCCCCCAACGATGGGGTTGCTGTGGCTGCTCCCTTTTTTTGGCTAGGAGGACGGACAAGCTCCTGTCTTAGTTGATGCCAATATACTGTCTGTGGCCTGCTGTGGCAGTGATGGGAATCAAACCTGAGTCACCAGCTTCAAAGTTCTGCACGATAATGGCTAGCCCTACCCCAAAGCCTTGCTCAGGGTCACACAATAAGTAAGTGACTGTTTTGGGATTTAAATCTGGCTCTTCAAATGCACCGTTCTGCACTCTAACCTTTAAGCCCCTTCCACTATAGCAACCAGTGCTTTCAGGTGACTTGCCATGGGTCACCCAGGAGGCAGGTAGGTAAATCTTTTATTGGTCAGCCAATTTATGACTATTGGAATTGATTACAAAAATAGAAGACAAAGAAAGAAAGCATCTCACTATGCTCTAGAAAACAGTTGTGCTTTAAACATTATAGTGCTAAGAAGAGGGCAGGTTATCATCCTTTGTTTACTGCCTACTTATAGAAAAACCAGAGTATCCTTCCTTAAAAAGTAAAATGAGAAAACAAATATACAAGATAATTTATATTGGGAAGCTGAGTGGGAAAACATAACACTGTAGTTGTTAAGAGCACTGAGCTACAAACCTGGAGAACAGGGTTTGAATCCCGCACCCACCACTTAATATAGAAACATAGAAGGTGACGGCAGATAAGGGCCGTGTAGCCCACCTAGTCTGCCCCTTTTCCCTACTTAATACAATACATAGACCCTAGTTGATCATAGTAAGCCACTCCTCCCTTCCATGAGAGTGCTCTATGTCTCCCATGCATTCTTGAGTTCCCCCACCATCTTTTGCCCCCCACCACCTCTGCAGGAGGCTGTTCCAAGCATCCACTACTCTTTCTGTGAAAAAGTACTTCCTAACGTTGCCCCTGAGCGTACCCCCCCAGCCTCATATCATTCCTCCTTGTTCTTGTACACCTTCTTTTTTGAAAGACGCCACCCTCCTGTACCTTGTTTATACCCCTGAGGTACTTGAATGTCTCTGACATATCTCCCCTCTCTCTCTCCTCTCCTCCAGGGAATACATACTGAGGTCCTCTAGTCTTTCCTCATATAATTTTTGGTGCAGTCCATGCACCATTTTTGTTGCCCTTCTCTGGACTGCCTCTGCTTTGTCTATGTCCTTCTGGAGATGCAACCTTCACAACTGGACACAGTACTCCAGATGAGGTCTCACTAGTGATCTGTACAGTGGCATAACCACCTCCTTTTTTCTGCCGAAGATGCCTCTCCCTATGCACCCTAGCATCCCACTGGTTCTCCACACAGCCTTCTTACATTTTTTGGTTACCTTTATTTCATCAAATATGATTGCCTCAGTTCCCCTTCTTGATTGGTGGCCATCAGTACCTCTTCCCCCAATTTTGTACTCCTCCCTTGGATTTCTGTGCCCCAAATGCAAGATTTTGCACCGCTTTGCATTGACTCTTAGCTGATACACTCTCCACCACTCCTCAAGCATGTTTAGGCCCTTTCCCATCCCCCAAGAGTATCATCCCTGTTGCAGATCTGTGTCATCTGCAAAGAGGCATATCTTTCCCTTCAGTCCCTCTACAATGTCTCTTATGAAGACATTAAAGAGGACTAGCACAAGCACGAACTCCTGAGGCACCCCGTTGGTCACCCCCTCTCCTCAGATTGAATGCCATTTATCACCACCCTCTGTGTCCTGTTACTCAACCAGTTTCTGACCCACTTTACCACCTTTGGGCTCACTCCCAGGCTGCCCAACTTATTTACCAACCTCCTATGTGGGACGGTGTTGAAGGCCTTGCTGAAATCTAGGTAGACCACATCCACCTCCCCTCCCTGATGTACCTCCCTGGTCGCCCAGTCAAAGAAATCTATCAGATTTGTTTGACAAGACCTTTCCGCTGTGAATCCATGCTGCCCCGTATCCTGTGCTCCACCAGATTCAAGAAATATCACAATCCTTTCCTATAGCAGTGACTCCATTAATTTCCCCACTGAGGTTAGGCTAGCAGCTACAGGACAGCCAGCCTCCTCCTTGTTCCCACATTTGTGGAGAGGGACTACATTCACCTTCCTCCAGTCCCCTGGAACCACCCCTGTCTTTATCAATTTGTTGAATAGGGTACTTGCATACTGTGTGACCCTGAGCAAGTAACTTAACTTCCCTGTGCTCCCAGGACACATCTGGAAACAAGTCTTGGCTTAATATGTCTTTCCTGGCCAAACATTGTAAAATAAAATTAAAAATGAACTGCACATTGCACACTCGAGTAAACTAGAGAGGCCGTAAGGCCTTTATCTGCTGGTACATTCGTATGTTCATAAGTAAGTTTGCATTATCTAATTAATTTCAATATGCAATACGGGGAAAAAGAAAACCAGAACCGAAATTGTATTTTTTTTTTTTTTTAACAAATGTATGCTACCGCCATAAGCAAACATGCAAACAGGGATTTAATCCACCAAAGGGGGGTTCGGGTCTGGTTACCTACATTCCTCTTTTGAAGGGATCACTTTCATAATCACAAGACCCAAGGGAGGCCCAGGGAAGTTATTCCTCAGGAAGGAAAGAAACATAACAAGGGGGCACGGACTAAGACTCCATGGGGGGCA
The DNA here is from genome assembly GCA_016271365.2 of Neoceratodus forsteri. NCBI lineage: Eukaryota > Metazoa > Chordata > Ceratodontiformes > Ceratodontidae > Neoceratodus > Neoceratodus forsteri. Next base: position 62,602,087 of record JADMNL010000033.1, read on the forward strand.
CTTCAAGAGCAATGTGAGAAGTCAATTTTTCATGGAGAGGGTTGTGGAGAACTGGAATGGGTTTCCGGAGGAGGTGGTGAATTCAGAGATCATAGAGGAATTCAAGACCACTTGGGACAGGCACATGGGGCTAAGAGGAAGGGGGGGGGGGTCTCAAGATATGGTAGATTGGACTAGGGCGGTAAGGGGCAGACTAGGTAGACCAGGAGGTCCTTTTCTGCTGTCACCTTCTATGATTCTATGATAATGCATAAAAATGCAAAAAACACAATGTCTCTGTCTTCCAATGCAAAGTATGTCTGAACAAATGAATGGGATATGGAGTAGCACCCTTTGTGCACATAAAGGACTTCACGATCTACTGCATTCAGTCAAGGAAGTAAGACTCATGAGTTGGGTATAACAGGTTTTCCTCACAACACTCTGAAAATCCAGGGCTAGGCACCTCAAAATGCATGGATGTGTTGAACTAATGAAAAATATTAAAATATTATTCTGTGGCAAAAAAATGCTCTTTAAAACAAGCCCTAGCCATTTTTGCCTTAGTAAATTGTACAAGGGGCACAAGAAAAAACAAGCAAGGGTCCTCCTTTGCCCCAGAATTACAGAAGTCTGTGACATCAAGGGATTTTATCTCATTATCTCAATTTGAGAGTGCGACAACTAAATACAGTAAACCTCAATAAGACTAATTTTCTAAGCAAGTAAGGATCAGCGGTAACATTTAAATCTGGTTCAGTGATGTGATTTACCTTGATATTCTTTAACTGAGGATGGAAAAGGCTGTGTCCAATCAAGGCAATATCGTTTTGCCTTTCCACTCTGAAAATCGGTAGCACGTTACTGCAGGGAATCAATACCAGCGATGACATAGCAAAGCCAATTACAGTGGTAACAATCACAGCGCATAGGAACATTACAGTGACCGCAGCACATTAGGGAAAGTAAACTTCAGTGACTGGAAAAGGCAGCACATTACAATTTTGGTGATAATGATTAAGCTACTTACCCCAGTGTCCATGGCGTCGTAGAGTTAGAATCCTGGGGGGTTGAAGTGACCCCATCACAACAAGTAATTAGTGTGCTTTAACAAGTGTCAGCTGGCAGTTTACTACATAAATAGGTGTGGCAGGGTACACCAGAATCATGTCTGTTGAGTTCCTGAGGAGTCAGAGTGGTATGCCCATGTTGGCGTATGGGGGGCTTCTTATATCGGAAGGCTAATGAGGTTAGAGAGAAAATCTTTTGGCAGGTCGTTGGGAGTATGGTCATCATCCTCAGATAGACTACCTATTGCGGCTTGCATCTGGTTTTCAAATGCAAGTTTAGATAGTATGAATTACATCAGTATTGGTCACTGAGTTTGCTATCTTTCGCTACAAATGTGTTTCAGCAAAATAACAAATTGCTAAATTCGGTTTCTCTGTTTTGTAGTCGCAGAAACTGTTTGGCAAAATTGATTCGCTGAAGTGACAAGGAACCCTTAAAGTCTAGTCATAGCTGTATATTTGTACTATTCTGAAATGGGAATATTCTGCGTTGAAAGATCCCAGCAATACCCTCATCCCACCTTGTACAAAGAGTTCTTTATAAAAGCATTCTGGGGGGGGTTACAGTCTTTATCCAATGAGATCTTTTCTTTATAACAAAGATACAGCGAAGCATTCTGACCCATTCCAAGGATCCTCCAGCATGTACCTGATGGCCCTTGCTTAAGTTTCCACACTCAGATAATCAAGTAACACACAGCTGCTGGGATGCACTATGGGAGACCCAAAATTGGCCTATAGCATTTGGAAACAGGGATTTCCAAATCCACCACTGAGTTAAAATCCCAGATTTCTGCTACAAGCAGAGCCTTACATGAAAAGGCTTAGTGCTGCAGGCTTTGATTTCTGCAGCAATGGTGTCACTCCTGTATATTCGACTAGGGGTTAGTAAATGACAGTTGTGAGATTCAAACCTGGGTCTCCAGGCTCACAGCTCTGTATTCTAACCACTAGGCCAAACTCTTGACTTAAGACAAGTAAGCTTGATGACTTGGCAGCTGTTCAGAGGCCATTGTGCTGAAGCACTATAGCTGAGCTGTAAATCCAGGGTGGCTGTCACCTCCACAGATAAAGGAAAGACGGGGGTTAAAGTTAAGACGTCTGTTGGAAATAATTAGATCAGCTGCACTGCTGACATTCATACTTTTTGTACCATTACAGGCCCGGTCTATTGTTGTTCACAGCATGGAGCCACCGCAGTGTGCCAAGACAAAGCAGCTTTGCAAGCCATCCCCTTCACTCAAAAAAAGCTACAAAAAAGGGTGCAGCTATTAAAATGGCTCAGCAGACAATGGGCCACTGTGTTACTCAATAATGTGCCCACATAGAGATCTCCGTGTAACTGTAGATCCAGTGCCCTGCCTCCGGGAGGGGAACAGGCCCACGACAGTCTGGAAATGAATGTTTCCCTTTCAGTGGCGTCACCTCATAGATAGGCGCAAATGGCATCCAGCAGGGAAAACATTGCAGACCATTTTTTTGTAACGTGTTGCTATGGCTGGGGAAACAGATCAGTCTTTGACATGAACGATGCTGCTGCCTTAGATTGATATGACAAGGCAAGGCTAGCCGGATGCTGGGGTGCATAGGGAGGGGGATTTCTAGCAGGAGAAGGGAGGCAGTGTTGCTACTGTACCGATCACTAGTGAGACCCCACCTGAAGAACTGTATCCAGTTCTGGAGGCCGCACCTCTGCAAGGACTTTGACAGAGTGGAAGTGGTCCAGAGGAGGGCTACCAAAATGGTGCGGGGGGTTGCATGAGAAACCATAGGAGAAGAGGCTGCAGGTGCTCAACATGTATTTCCTGGAGGAGAGCAGGGTGAGAGGGGATATGACTGAGACCTATAGGTACCTCACAGGGGTAAGCAAGTTACATTAGGGGACTCTCTTTTGGAGGAGGAGCATCAGAACATGGGGACATGCTATGAGGGGGGTTTAAGTGGGATGTAAGGAAATATTTCTTCACAGAAAAGGTGGTGAACTCCTAGAACAGCCTGCTAGAAGAGGTAGTGCAGGTGAAGACAGTGGGGAACTTCAAGCATGCATGGGATAGGCACATGGATATAACAGGTAGAGGGAAGAGAGAGGGGTGGGTAATCTGTGGCCAAACAGGGCCAGGGTGTAGTAACAGGCTGGGAAAATAGGGCAGACTAGATGGACATACCGGTCCTTTTCTGCTGACACATTCTGTGTTTCAGTGATAACACCCTCTCCGGAAATAGTGAGACATGGCGGTGGCATTTCCACTGGCTCACCCATATTTTCACCCCACGGACGTATTATGGTGCAGCCAGGCATGACTGGAAAGACTGGCGTTAGCCCCTTCCATATCGTACATCAAAAGAATTTAGATTCGAATTCAGGATGGGCTAAATGATCAATTATAGCGCCCCAGGTGTCACAGAGAAAATTCTTGGAAACATCGGACATCATACTTCATTGCAAGGGACTGCTTGTACTCCATGTGAATTATGCTCAGAAAGGACTCGGGAGGGGGGGGGGCCTTTCTCACAGTGCACATCAAAGTGTGCTCTGGTGCATGGAAGGGAGCAGAGCTGGCATGTAAGTGACAGTCACATTGTCATCACACCCAGTACAGCACTTTAGCACTAGCCCCTAACTAACCCCTTGTAAATCCTAGCAGGGGTCAAACCACTGTGCCAGGTGTGTCAGGGCCGAGAAAGCAGTGTGAGACCAGATCATCAATGGACCAGAATGCACATGCAGGGCTAGGAAGGGTGTGCCACTGGACTACCAGGGAGGCCAACAGGGGATACGAAAGGAGGATCCATGGAGAGCCAGAAGCACCCAAAGGTATGAATTGGGGTGAGGAGATGCAAATTTGCAGTGAAACACACACACACGTATGTGCATGGCTCTGCATTGCAGCAGGCACATATATGTGTGTCGATAATCAGCTGTTACTGTATGTAAACCGTATTGTACACAGAAACATCTGGGCACCAGCATTTGCACATTAGGATCTGTGCCAGGGTGTCTGCACCCCCCATGCAGATCTTTAGTTCTCAGTATAGCAATTTTGTGAAACAAGATACGATTTACGCCCTATTTTCAGGTTAAAAGAATTGCAATTGAAAATTGGGCCCATAGTTTTTAGGCTTATTTCATCAGAGGCATCAAATATTCTATGTACGTTGCACCCTTTTTTCATTCTGCACATTTAAAGGAGAATAGCACTGAACCTGAAAGTCATTTTCCCAGTAGAAGCTGTTTTTTAAACAATGGTTCCACTTCTGTTATTGTTCCTTCTATAGGGGCCTACTAGTAACCTCAGTGGGTGTTTCTGATTTACAATCTGGTGGTAAGTACCATTTTAGAACTGTATGACATAGCTTCTGTCCCTCACAGCCACAGAGTTCTATAGTACAACATGCATGTATTGTGCCAACAATGGAAGAGCTAAGCAAGAACAATAATTACTGTAGAATTGATTTATTTCACTGAAAAAAAAAATCTTGCTATGTTCGCTGTAGAAAGAGACCCACTAAATTAATTGAACAGTTAAGTAGTCTTCTATGTCAGACTCATTATATGGAAGTACAGAACAGTGAAATTTAACTGCAGCTAATAAGTCCCATAGCCTTGGACTGCTAAATTAAATGAACGTGCTATTTTTCAATTCTACAGTATATTGTACAGTTCCAAAATGATATTTACGTACCTGTGTGTAAATCAGAAACCGCTACTAGGGAAACTAAAAAAGCCTGTAGAGATGGAACAGTAACACAGCTGGAAACGATATTTAAGCAGAAACACAGAAACAGAAAAGTGTTGGCAGAAAAGGACCGGTAGGCCCATCTCATCTGCCCTATTGTCCCTGCCTAACACTACACCTGGACCCTACTTGGTCTCAGAAATGTCACTCCCTCACCTACACTTATGATATCCGTATGCCTATCCCTTGCATGTTTGAAGCTCCCCACTGTCTTCACCTTTACTACCTCTTCTGGCAGGCTGTTCCAGCTTTTGCCACTCTTTCTGTGAAGAAGCATTTCCTCACATCCCTCTTAAACTCCCACCTCAAGTTTCATAGCATGCCCCCATGTACTGGTGCTCCTCCTATTTTAGGAAAGGCTCCCCTCCCATACACTTTGTTCACCGCTGGTACTTATAGGTCCCAATCATGTCCCCTCTTGCTCACCTCTCCTCTTCTCTCCTCCAGGGAACACATGTTCAGCTATTATAACATTAAAAATCAACTTTGGCTGCCCCAATCATCCAGCAACAGCACACCATGCTGCCAGACAGACGATCGGAGCTTGAAGCTTGTCCAGAGGACAGAGTGATCCTGTTTTCACGTTAAACTGAAACAGAATTACTGCAGTATTCCCGATTCATGTTTACCTACCCGCGTTCCCTTTCTGTATATGCCACTCATTTTTACAGCAGTGTTCTGACAGCAGAATGATGGTACAACAGCATCCTAACATCAGAATGATAATACAACAGCATCCTGACATCAGAACGATGGTACAACAACATCCTAACATTAGAACAATGGTACAACACCATCCTAATGTCAAACTGATGGTACAACAGGATTCTGACATTAGAACAATGGTACAACAGCATCCTGACATCAGAGTGATGGTACAACAGCATCCTGACATCAGAGTGATGGTACAACAGCATCCTGGCATCAGAGTGATGGTACAACAGCATCCTGGCATCAGAGTGATGGTACAACAGCATCCTGACATCAGAGTGATGGTACAACAGCATCCTGACATTAGAACAATGGTACAACACCATCCTAATGTCAAACTGATGGTACAACAGGATTCTGATATTAGAACTATGGTACAACAGCATCCTAACATCCAAATCATGGTACAAGAGCATCCTGACATCAGAGCGATGGTGCAACAGCATCCCGACATCAGAGCGATGGTGCAGCAGCATCCCGACATCAGAGCGATGGTGCAGCAGCATCCTGACGTCAGAGCGATGGTGCAGCAGCATCCTGACATCAGAATAATAGTACAACATCCTGATGTCAAACGAATGGTACAACAACATCCTGACATCAGAACAGTAGTACAACAGCATCTTGACATCAGAGTGATGGTACAACAGCATCTTGACATCAGAGTGATGGTACAACAGCATCCCTATGTCAGAACAATGGTAACAGTATCCTGACATTAGAAAGATGGCACAAGTACATCCCTTTTTTCCCCCCATTTTATTGGGTTCAGGAAAATAAAATATTCAAGAATATCAAACGTCTATTAACGGAAGGAAAGTGCTAGTCGTCCTCCCCCAGAAATATGGGAATTGTCTGGGATCCATTCCATTATTGTTTGGCATTATTCGAGGGGATTGTTACATGGGGTCAGAGAGTGTATTCTTATAAGTGAGATATATAAGTAGAAAAAGGTTCTCATATCTTGTAGTATTTATGAGATTCATTGTCTAATGATTATAAATCATGGGAGCATCATATGATGTTCAAATCCAATTACAGCACTTCTTTCAGCTGCATGTAAGATACTCTTATTTCCATAAGATTGTCTCATGCATTGTGCCTTAGTAACGGAGCTACCGCTGCACAGAAAGAAACAAGCATTTGTCAGTGCCGAATGTTTGCTTGCTGGCATTAGCATTGGAAGTGCAGGAGTTAGACAGATGCAGAATAGGAATGGTAGTGAAGTACTGAACTGACACCAGCCCCACCCCCACCCTGCATAGATGGACAGGCATTGGGGTGTGCCTTTGGGTCGTCACCAATAACGCTCACACGATTTCACCTCACCCTACCCTGCAGGCATCAAGTGTTGAGGTGTGTCTTGGGGTATTCGGGCTTTACGCTCATCCCATTCCATAAGGAAATATGCTGAAATGGGCGCAGTATAGGAGAATGGGATGAACTTTGGGGCCAGAGAGTCCAAGGCACACCTCGATGCCTGTCACTGGCTGCAGGGTGGGAGTAGGGGTGGAATGGCGTGAGCATTACTGTCGACAATCCTAAGTCACACCTCTTGACACCTGTCAGTCCCTACAGGGTAGGGCGTTATGGTTGGAAACCCTGACGCCCTGGGCGTTTCTTGGTATTTTCACTCCAAGTTTTCAACATGGGCTTTTTGTGACCCCACCTCATGAACAGTGACATTATCAGTTCATTAGCTGAAAGGAGATTTTGCAGAGCGACTGTGCCATTTGGTGCAACAGGTGCAAAAACACATTTTGGGCAGGATGTGAAAAATGACAGCTGTACTGTTCATGAGGAGGTATAAAAAAATCATAATGTTGAAAATCTGGAGTGAAAATATACAACAATTGGTGAAGTCAAGAGCGTGTGTAGAAACTGTGCAACGCACATCCGTAATGCAATTATTTTGGGGATTTTTTACACCAGATTTTGCATCATGAGTAGGGATGTAAGTTTGTCATGGATGAGGTTTTAATGACTCATTGTTTGTTTGTTCATGAAATCATTAGTAAACAGTAGTAAATGTTGTGGCACTGTCATCATTGCTACATTCTGATGACACTAGTGAAAGTCACGGAAGTCCTGAATAAAGATCAAACATCATGGCATCAATGACGTGTATGACTGCCATGACAAACTTACATCCCTACTCATGAGTAACTGCACTGCTTGGGAGCATTCCTAATGTTCAGATAGTATGTAGGACCGGCCCACTGGTGCTACCACTTGCAACGCTACCCACCCAGGTTCGGGAGCAGACTTGGGTAGCTAAAGGGCTGGCCAGGGAAGTAGAATGAGTGGCATCCACATGCTTTCCACCTCTGGAGGGAGGGGGTCTGTGTCCCTGGAATGGGCTCCTGGGTGACCATGGGATGACCCGTTACCAGAGACCCCAGCTAGAGCTGGTTTGGGAGGTGTGCGGGATGTATGTCGTGTTTCCACCACTATCCTCATTGCATGCCACAATTCCCTTTGTCCATGCCTAAAAACTTGTCCCTGACACAGTCAGTGATGTTCTGCTTCCATTACGCCACCACGTAGCTGCCTGGGGCTCCCTGCCAAACCCATGTTAGAGATCTGACAGGGCAGAGGGGGAGACCCAGAAGCCCCACCCTGGGGAGCAGTCCAGGGGTGCTGTGTAGGCTCAGACTCGGGTCGCGGCGGACAGTGGGGCTGATGGGGAAGCCGCCAGGACCCATAAAGCAAAATAAGGTAAAAAAAAAAGTATACATTAAGAGTAAATAAAGGCTTTGAAATGAAACAAGGCTAGGCATATTTGCACCAGTAGCATGGTTTTCAGTTCTACAAATAAAGGAAGTGGACCAAACAACCAACAACATCAACACATTTTAGAGAAGGTAAAAAATCATAAGGTGTGAGTTTCCGACTGTAAGTCATATGATACAATAAGGGTTGACAGTGTCCCTTTAAGTAAACTGCAGATTCATTTTCCACAAACTGTGGAAAAATACTCCAAGGATTACATATTCTGCAGTTTACATGGAAATACTTTTCAGAATTCTATTGAATTAAAACAGAAATTCCGTAAAGTATTTCAGAAGCAGAACTGCCATTCCAGGCAAATTCCACCAACATAATTCAGCATTTCACTCACCTCTGTCTGGTGCTTATCATTAGTTATTCATTGGCTCATTTGCATGCTGCAGTCTAATTGGCCAGTTCAGATTACAACACATGGGGGTCATATGCATCCCAAACACAGTTCGGAATTTTCCATTACCACACACACACACACACACTCTCATGCCTCATTCCATTCTGAATAAATGTTGAAAGGGTGAGATTCATAATTCATTATCTGATCAACTTCTCCCTCCACTTCAGTCCGATGCTCACTGTCCAAGTGAACTGTGGCCCTGGAGCCTAATCCCTTCAGATCTCAGAAGTTGCTGGGGGACCATTCATGAACAGCACCAGTACATGAAGCATTGTGCTTATCTGTGTCTGGCAGCAGTCCAGACATATTGAAATCTCAGCTTGCCCTGTGTTTGTATTCATTTATTTTGATTTGTAATTTGTTAACCAGGTCGGGTGCAAGAGCATTAGATGAGCATTTTCAAGAGGGACCCAGAGATGTAACCAAAAGCAACAAAATAGAATAAATGTGCAACATATCAGAGTACACAGTAATCGGGTAACATTACACTTGTACATTCACAGTACAACACATCACATTACACAGTAATCAGGTAGCGTTACACTTGCACATTGACAATACACCACATCATAGTACACAGTAATCAGGTAACATTACACTTGCACACTGCAATACAGAACATCAGAGTACACAGTAATCAGGTAACATTACACTTGAACATTGACAATGCAACACATCAGGGTACACAGTAATCAGGTAACATTACACTTGCACACTGCAATACAGCACATCGGAGTACACAGTAATCAGGTAATGTTACACTTGCACATTCACAATACAACACATCACAGTACACAGTAATCAAGTAACATTACACTTGCACACTGCAATACAGAACGTCAGAGTACACAGGAATCAAGTAACATTACACTTGCACACTGCAATACAGAACGTCAGAGTACACAGTAATCAGGTAACATTACACTTGCACATTGACAATACAAGACATCAGAGCACACAGTAATCCGGTAACTACACTTGCACATTGACAATACAACACATCAGGGTACACAGTAATCAGGTATCAACACACTTGCACATTGACAATACAATACATCGCTCTGCACAGTAATCAGGTAACATTATACCTGCAGTATTCACAATACAACACATCAAGGTACAAGTGTAACATTTGTAACAGTAATCAAGGCATCTTTAATAATGTCTGAATTTATTTATTACTTTTCCTCTGTGTGGAGATATATTTTAAGCCCACCACTTTCTGGTTTATAACAGTGATTAGTATTTTTTCTAGAAGTCATAATACTTCTTTGACTATGTGTTATCTGTATTATCTCAAGTGAATTGTTTGCTTTTTGTAATAGTATAGAAATGATGCATATTGTTAATTATCCTGAGATATCCAATAAAGAGTATTAAAAAAAGGTATATAGTAATCAAGTAACATGACACTTGTACAGTAACAATACAATACATCAGAGTGATCAGTAACCAAATATTACATTTGCACATTGCCAATACAATACATCGGAGTACACAGTAATCGGGTAACATTATACTTGCACATTAACAATACAACACATCAGAGTACACGGTAACCAAATAACATTACACTTGCACATTGAAAATACAGCACATCAGGTTACAAAGTAATCAAGTAAAGTTACACTTGAACATTGACAATACAGTACATCAGGGTACACAGTAAACCGGTAACATTACACTTGCACATTGACAATACAATACATCAGAGTACACAGTAACCAGGTAACGTTACACTTTCATGTTGATGGTTCAATACATCAGAGTACACAGTAATCAGGTAACATTACACTTGTACGTTCATGGTACCATACATCAGAGTATACAGTAACCAGATAATGTTACAGTTGACATCGACACTACAATACATCGGAGTACACAGCAACCAGATAACATTACATTTACACATTGACAGTACAAAACATTGGAGTACACGGCAACCAGGTAATGTTACACTTGTGCATTCACAATACAATATATCGGAGTACACACTAAACAGATAGCATTGCACTTGCACATTGACAATACAACATATCAGAATACACAATTACCGGGTAACATTACACTTGAACATTGACAATACAATACATCAGAGTACACCGTCATGTAACAGTACACTACCACATTGACAATACAATACATCAGAGTACACAATAATCCTGTAACAGTACACTACCACATTGACAATACAGTACATCAGAGTACACTAATCAGCTAACATTACACTGGTACATTTACAATACAGTATATCAGAGTGTGGAAGGGTGCCTGGTATTTGTTTTCATATGCTCACTGTTTTCTAAAAAAGTCTGCTGCAGTAGCATATCTGTCTTTTCTCTGCTTTTTCTCTTTCTGCGGTGCCCCATTTTCAGGTTGGCCACCTGAGCACAAAATGGGTGCTTCTTTACTGTATTCTTTTTCTAGCGGTCTAGTGCTTTTATTTTTTCCTTTCTGCTATGCATAGGAACAAATACCAGCCTTCCCTTGTCTCATTCACTGAGGTATAATGTGTTTCAAAAATCATAGCTTAAGCACAGGAACTTGGGCTGGAGCTACTCGAACCTGCGCATGAGACTGTGGGTGTAGCTGCTGGTCTTAATGTGTTTTGTGTTTGTTTAGAAAGCCCTGCTCCCAGACTATTAATTAAAGCACACTGGGCAGTTAGAATTCAGAAGTTGTGTGCTCCATGCTGTAAGACTGCTAAATATTATACACTCTGAGACACTGTGTGTGGCAGTCTGCAATATTATCCCCAAAGTTCATGCTGTCTGTGGTTTTGGTTAAGTTAGCATAAGATGGTTTAGCCCTTTTTATTTTAGGGTTGCTCTCATTGTAAACAAACAGCCTTTCACACTATTAGAACCTGAAGTCCACTCCTACCTGAAAACACAGGGACTGGGTGTGGAGCTCACACTGAGGCTGTTGTTTCTGCTGTCTCCTTAGGAGGCAGCCGTCCCTTTCCTTCACTTAGTTAAAGTTGGGGGAAGGGGAGGAGCCACCTGTTCCTGCAGCAAAGCTGTTTACCTGTTATATTGTTTTGTTTTATGACCTTTAACATTTCAAACATGTATGAAGGTAATTCATTCAGTTGAGCTCATGGTATCAAAATAATAAAATGATTATGGGCTTTGTGCTGTAATAGTTGGTTTGAGGGAGGAGTCAGCAATAGTCACATGTTTATTATTTACTATAAATGAGGTATCCTTTCACGAAGACCTCAGATTCATCTTGGGATCAGCCGGTTACTGACCCCTCTGTTTAGGTCTGCTCCTTTCCAGACCTGTAGCCAACTGTATGTACTGGTGAGGTGACTATTGCTGCCTGTACCTCAAGAAAGCAGGAGTTGAATACTATTTGATGTTGTTTTTGTTCATTTTGTATTTTATTTGCCGAAATGCAGTTGATTTTGATGGCTTTTTACGTTCTTTTTTGTCTACAATAAATTTCTGGTCTGGCAATTGCCTTTCCAACACCTTACATCTGTGTCAGTGTCCATCAGTACACCCACAAACCACGACATAGAGTACACAGTAATCAGCTAACATTACACTTGTACATTGACAATACAATACATCAGAGTACACAATAATCCTGTAACAGTACACTACCATATTGACAATATAGTATATCAGGGTACACAGTAATCAAATAATATTACACTTGCACGTTGACAATACAATACACCAGGGTACAGAGTAATCGGCTAACATTACACTTGTACATTGACAATACAATATATCAGGGTACACAGTAATCAGCTAACATTACACTTGTACATTGGCAATACAATATATCAGAGTACACTAATCATGTAACAGTACACTACTACATTGAGAATACAATATATCAGAGTACACAGTAATCCGCTAACATTACACTTGTACATTAACAATACAATATATCAGAATACACAGCAATCAGCTAACATTACACTTGTACATTGACAATACAATACATCAGAGTACACAGTAATCAAGTAACATTACACTTGCACATCAAAAAATTCAGACAGTATTTTTTTTTTCAAATTTATTTTTGTTGAACAATTTTAAACATTGGCAGAATTCATTACATTCATGTACAGCTGCAATTGATTCATACAGCTTAGAGAAGACAGAGTACATGTTATTATGCTTTACAGTGCAGTGTTCTGAGTTAAATGACTTCATCTGTAATTTAAACTGCATTAAGTAAGGGCAAAGGATCATCACTGGAGATTGTCACACTGATTGGGGGGGGTGTAGGCCTTCCAAGGTCCTTCACACTCATCCCTACCTCTGCAGTAAGCTGTGTTTCCAACATCTCATCTACCTCCGAGGCGGGCCTGGCACATAAGGCTAAAGGTGGGGGGGGGTGTAAGGGACCCCTCCTTCACCACTAACATAGTATATAAGATAGATAGATATATATATAGATATATATATAATATAAGACATAAGGGGTAAGACTCAAATAAGTGAGAGCTCTTGGTTGGGGGAAGACAGTATTTTTTAACACCATTTTGAACATATTCTGTGGGTTGACAGAGTGTAATGAAGCGGGTAAATTATTTCAGAATGCAACAGCTTAATGGCTTTATAAATTGAAGAACACTGGCCTAGGGAGGAACAGAAAAGTAGGGATCTTATGAAATGGGTATGAGCAGATCTAGTAGTTTGGAAGCCAGCAATGGGGCTAGCTTCAGCCAAGAACAATAATCTAACCGGACCTTTAAGGAAACCTCTAAAACGGATAAGGGTGAAGTAAGTACTGCATACCTCAAAGGATGGCCAGCCAGTGTGCTTGTGAAGAGCGCAGGTGAGAAAATCTGGGGTTAGAGACAGCAAATCTGCTTATGGAATTGTACAGCGTTTTAACTCTTTGCAATTCGGTGATATTAGCTGTGGTATAGACTGGTAGTCCATAGTCCACTAATGACAGGAGTAAGGACTGAGCCAGGATTTTCTTAGAATGAGTGGACAAACAATTGTTTAGCCTACAAAGCTGACCAAGGCGAGTGTGTCTGATTTAACTAGTGTGGAGATATGTTTGGATCTATAGTAAAACTTAGATACTTGAAACTGTCCACTCTCTCAACCGAGGGGCCACTTAAATCTTTGATTAAGTCGGGGGGATTAGGCTTTCAATGTTTGCTTTGTTCCAAAGTGCATATACTGTACTTGGTTTTGTCAACATTTAGTAGGGGGCCAGTTTTTTGCAACCATTTCAAAGTTAGGCTGCAAATATCTGGTTATGTCGTTAACATTAGAAAGCCTTCTGTACAAAGCAATATCATCTGCGTACATAATAATACGGGACTCGGAGCTATGCAATATGTCGGCTAGATTCTTAAAAAAACACCAAATAAAATAGGCCCCAGTACTGATCCTTGGGGTACTCCATCCGCAATTTTGATGAATGGAGAAGAAATTTAATTCAAAGAAACAGATGGAGTTCTGCTAGTCAGGTAATTCTGGAACCAGGATAAGGCAGATACAGATGAGCCAAGGACCAGAAGCTTGGAAAGCTCATGACCATGGTGCACCAGGTCAAATGCTTTGGAAAGATCCAGGAAGAGTGCACCAACCATGTCCCTGTTGTCCAAGGCCCTGTGAAGATCATTAGTGACGTCAAGCAGTGCTGTGAGGGTGCTGTGATTGTCTCAGAAAACATGCTGGCAAGAAGTAGGCCAAGTGCCAGTACACAGGAACTCCTTAAATCGGTCAAAAACAATAGCTACTACATTGTTTCCATTTTTAGAACCTTGTGATGTCACTGACAATCATGCTAGGGCTTATCACACTGCAGTCAAGCACAGTGTAATTGCCAATGAAATCACAAGGTCTAAAAATGGTGGCAGTGTAGTGTCAACATCTGGCAGAATTAGTCAGATATCCCTGGACTGCTGCCAGCTACAGAGGAGCCCAATGCCTCATTTAAAAGATCTGGCCCAGTGGCATTAAGGATTGAGGTACTGGATGCCACATGTTGCTCCAAGCCGGCAGCCTGTAGTCAGAAATGAGCACGGGATGCGGGGGGTCAGCCTGGGAGGGAGAGGATCAAGCGTCCCAAGGACTGCTCTCCTTTCCTGTGGTGGGTGGACTGCTGGCTCCGCTGAATAACTGCCACAAGGTGGAGGTGCTTGGGGTAGTGCGGGATGGGAGCTGCAGACAGTAGGAGGTAATGGGGTCTCTGCAGCATGCACATGCCTCCTTGCACACATGGTGACGTGTTCGCCCAAGCAATGTGAGAAAACAGAGGAGAACAGTGGAAGGACAGGTGTCAATGAAGCCCTTTCCACTGATCCCTCAACCTGCTTCACTACCAGGAATCCATCGGCCGGAATCAGATATGGGTGGAACGACTGCCCTCCCCCTCCTGACCCTGCCATGGGGGAAAGCTGTGGGGGGGGAAGATGGGCCAAGAGGTAAGTCCTGGGGAGGCTGGGGATTGACAAGATAGGATGGAAGGGATCCTTGCCTGTCCCTGCCGTAGAGAGGAAAAAATGTATAAAAAAATATATTTTCTTGGACTTACAGACTATGATGGACACTGCTCATTAATGTTTCCCTTTAAGCAGGGTTGAGTCAGGTCTTCAATCAAATGGGCAACCTTTATTGAACACCAGGTGTTGCAGGAGGTTGTGTCTGTAGCTCTGCAGGGGCCAAGCTCCTCTTGATTAAAACTAACCATGCTGATGCCCCCACATCAGGGTTGTCAGAATATTGGACAGAGTGGAGGGGAGCTCATGTTTGTGAAGGCATTTGAAGCATGGGGTGGATTTTGAAAGGGTTTACAATGCTTGAAAACGCTTGAAGGCACAGTTGTAAAACCAAGGTGGTGGGAAGGGGGGGGGAGCATGTGCCCACCTAGCCCTACAGTTTTTGCACCCACTCTCAGCATGGTGACTGAGGCATACCGTGCCGTAATGAAGGGCATTCTTTCATAGAATCAGTTAAGGATCAAGTGCCTAGTAAGGATGTATATCTTAAAGCATGAAGAGTCTGGGGCTTTTAGATGCTTTTGCAATCATTCTGTTTGCTTTTATTTGTTTCTTTACTTACTTTTTCATAATTTTACTTGTATTAGCCAACTGCTAGTGCAAAACAAATCCAGTGGAGTTCTTGCATTATAAAGTCAGAAACTCTACTAGCAAGGCTGGCCGTGTATTTCAATGGGAAACTGCAAACCTGTTTTCAGAGTTTTATAAAGAAATAACACTTTTCACCACCAAAATAGTATATATTTAATACAAATATGTGAGTGTTGATAACCTGTCATATTTTGTTATAATTTAGCAGGCAATATTTTCTTTTTAACCAAATGTTTCTTGTGAAGAAGAAAAGAGAAACCAATATTGTTTTAAAGTTTTAAAATCCTTCAGATGGACCACCATAGTGCAAACATAAACAAGCATTTGTCGATGCCGAATGTTCGCTTGCAGGTATTTGCAGTGGTGTTTGGCATGTATGGTGCTTTACCCTAATGCCCTGTGCGATTGCTGGTATTTGCACAATAAATTTTCAGCATGACCTTTTTGTTACCCCCATTGTACGCTACATAGGCAGAAACACGTTTTGGGCAGGATGTGAAAAATGACAGCTGTACTGCTCATAAGGAAGTGTGGTAAAATGGCAATGTTGAAAATCTGGAATGGAAATATTGAAAATTCGCAAACCTACGAGCGTGCGTGGGAACTGTGCAATGCATGCTCGTAAAACAGTCATTGTCAGGATTTTTTTCACCAAATTGTCAACATTGGCATTTTAAAACCTCTGCTAATGAACAGTGTCACTGTTATTGTCTTACTGTGTGCCATACATTGATTTTGCACACAGACTGCGCCATTGTGCACTACATGGGCGGAAACATGTTTTGGTCAGGATGTGAAAAATGACAGCTGTACTGCTCATAAGGAGGTGTGGTAAAATGGCAATGTTGAAAGTCTGGAGTGAAAATATTGAAAATTCACAAACTTACGAGCGTGCGTAGGAACTGCACAACGCACGCTCGTAAAACAGTTATTTTTTAGGAATTTTTTCACCAAATTTTCAACATGGGGTTTTTGGGACCCTTCTCATGAATGATGTCACTGTCCTGGTGTTATTCAGGCCCAAAGGGTGATTTCACTCAGATTTCGTGTCATACAGAGCTCCTGCACCCATTGGTGCAGGACCGTCTCACCTGCTCAATGGAGCACTGGATTGCAAGGGAGAGGCACACCTCCAAAGTGTGTTACTCTCCCAAAATGTTCCTTGCGCATGCGCACAAGCGAACGTAAAAAAGGCAAAGTTTGTTGCTAAAAGAAGTATCTATTTCGTTTAAAAAAGACAGAAAAATATATTAAGTTTTTCACTGAAACACACTGGGCTCCTAAGTAGCTTGCAGTTTCCGACATGGCAATACCAACTTTATATCGAATTCTTCTTTACTAGCAGTGTGAAAAGCAAAGGTAAAAAACCACCTGTTTCACTGCACTAACAATTATTTTTTTTATAACAGTAGAAAGTAATTAGTAACACATCAAATTGCAATAAATAAAATGGTAAGTTGTCTATTTATTAGTGGTAAACACCTAGGAGCCTGATTCTCAGAGCTTCCTTATTGACACAAGGAGCTTGAGTCGGAAGGAATGGGATAAGGTGCGGCTTGTGCGGAGATCAGTTCTCAAAGGCAGCATGCAGCAACCACAGGCTGCGTGTGCCAAGGGCATCTTGCACTGTCCTTGTAGCAAAAAAGGGTTCCACATGATATTAGTGAGTTTTAAATAGTGACTCGCATAACAGCAAGTGTTAATCGCCGAAAACAAAATCGTCGATCAGCACTACGCCGACCACAAAATCAGCAACCATACCTAAAGCATACCGCAAGTGTCCTATAAACTTGCATTTTATGTGGGCACCCCCAACTAAATATAATCGACTCCAAGGGGGGTGGACAGTGGAGGAGGGAGGACAACATGGGACGGGCGACCTTTGCAGGAGAGACAACCCACGGGTGGGGGGAACAACCTGGGGGGAACAGGAGGTGAGTACAAAAAAATTAAAATATATGACAACACCCAGATTAAAAAAAATCATACCTACAGGCAGTCCCAAATCCAGGTCCACGTAAGCCATAGGCAGTGACCGTAACTACCATGCCAGGTGGCCCAGTCCCAAATCCAGGTCCACGTAAGCCATAGGCAGTGACCGTAACCACCATGCCAGGTGGCCCAGTCCCAAATCCAGGTCCACGTAAGCCATAGGCAGTGACCGTAACCACCATGCCAGATGGCCCAGTCCAAAATCCAGGTCCACGTGAGCCATAGGCAGTGACCGTAACCACCATGCTAGGTGGCCAGCTTGGCAGCAGCCTGCTCAGTTTGGCTATTTCAGCTACTAATTCTACACTCTCTAACCTCAACCTTCGCTATTCTGTTCCCCGTAACTTGCTATTCATTCCCCTTTGCTTTCCTTTTATGGTTGCTGTATATACGGGTGTGCAAATTGAGTTGCTCATTTTGAGGCTCTCAATTTGCTTTGCCCATATCACTGGATACCCAAAAAAGGGGCGCAGCATGATTCAAGGAGCTGTGCACCAGGGCAAAGCCGCAACATCCCATTTTCCTGTATCTTCTATGGAGTAAGGTACCACCAGAACCAGACACCCCTTAGACCAGCCAGGGCTGGTCTTCGAGTCCATGCAGCACCCACGGATGCTGCTGCGCTACCTCCTGGGGGTGGTACAGCACACATGCCACACACTGCCATGCATATATATGTTGTACCAGCAGACATTAGCATCCATGATCATCAAGATGAATAACTGATAGTAATTACAGGTGTTTCGGGCAATGCATGTTCAGTACAATTCAACACTGTCCAAGGCATCTGTACCTACTATTATGTCATCGCTGCGATGATAATGTATATTACAGGTGTGCTGGTACAACATAGCTACACATGTGCCCTTCCCAATGTTCTGCATGCCCCAACACTATTGCTGCCCATCCTGGACTGCCACTCAACTGCCGCGCAGCTTGTGGCAAACCCCCCAGGTGCACTGTCTCTTTGCCACACAGCTAACTATGCTGCAAACCATGGGACTTAAATGCCAGGCCCCTACCTGATAGAGAATTAGTCAGGTAAATTACATATTTATCATTTTTTCACCAGTATAGCTCCATGAGTTTCAGCATTTTTTGGGGGTGGTCCAGAGGGCAACAGCTTCAGTTAACTTCATTTTGGAAGTATTTGATTTCAAAAATAAAGCAAAAACATCCAGACTAGAAAGGGTTGAAGTATTTGTCCCAACTGGGGAACCAGTAAAATTAGGTGACTTCCAGTTTTGCAGGCATGGAAACGCAGAAATGCAGAATTAGTCAGCAGAAAAAGACTGCTTGTCCCACCCAGTCTGCCCAGATTTTCCCTGCCTATTCTGTCTCCACAAACCCTACCTGGTCTCTGGCAACCCTCTCCTTCCCCCTCCCTGCCTGTCTACCAATATTCCCCTATGTCTATCCCACGCATGCTTGAAGTCCCCCACAATTTTTTGCTCCCACTTCCTCTGTTGGTAGATTGTTCCAGGAGTCCACCACTGTTTAAGTGAAGTAGTACTTCCTCACATCCCTCTTAAACTTCACCCTTCCAGCTACATTTCATGCCCTCTTGTCCTGGTGCACTTCCTTGTTTGAAATACACCTCTCCTGCACCCTGTTCACCCCCATGAGGTACTTGTAGGTCTTTATCATGTTCCCCACTCCCTCTCCTCTCTTCTAAGCTGTATGTACTGAGTTCCCTCAGTCTCTCCTCGTAGGGCTTTTGATACAACAAAATTGCATCAAAACTGATAGGATTTAAAATATATTTATTTGTATATTTATGTATTTGTTTACCAGGTAAGTGCACTGATCCCAGGGACTGTTTTCAGGCACGATCCAGGCCACAGAGATGGCACATAGGTAACAGAATTAGAAAAGTACATTTTCGCAAGTACAAACTGGTACAAAAATGAGACATGGGGTATAAAGTGCATGTGAAAATACGGCATACATTACAGAGAAGTAAACTACAAAATGAGAAATTTAACAGCAGGAGCATTCAGTGCAGTACCACAGGATTACAGCATTCTCATAAACCTCAGACTTAGAAATTGAGGAGTCCACATCAGGAAATGTGGAGTCTAGATATTTCACCCAGGGGGGCAGGTACATGTGGCAGAGGCCATCAATATAGTTTTATAGTTTGGAAGAGGGTATTTTAACAGTAACATTTGATGCCAGTTTCCAAAACTGTCCCTCTGAGAATACACTTCCAAAATGTTGGACTTGCAAAGTATTTTTTTTTTAATTTACATTTAACGTCTATCACAGTCAGTTCAGCCCAGCCCTGTTCCCCCACGTCTCCAGTGTTATCGCCGTACTCTGACCCCATGGCTAACCCCCAGTGGTGCGGCCTGATCATGGCCAGGCATCATCCCCCACCGCTCCTGCAAACACAGAAGGACCTCTACTGGACTAGCTGGTGATGGATAGCAGAGCCTGAATGCATCAGCTATCATGCTGCTTGCTTCAAGGATTTTTCTGGTTAGGCCCTACCCCTTCCCTGGCATGCCACCAATGAGCGGCCGTGGCACTGATCTGTGGCTGGGAAGCTGCTGATGGTGCATGGTCACCCTCTGGATGAGCCTGCCCCACCTCCGCTGACAAGGGAAGAACAGCTAGGGCTAGTGCGGTGGGACACAGATGGCTGCCCACCCCAGAGAAGAGAGCACCTGCTGAACTATTGTGTCCTTGTCCTCCTTCTGGTCCTCTGAAGTACTGAGATTGTTCCCAAATCCAGATCACATGGATGCCGCTGTCCTGTCATGCTGGCCCCTAGCAATACTTTTTTTTTTTTTTTTTTTTTTTTTTTTTTTTTTTAAATGAATCTTAAGGAAAGGCCCCCAGGGACACTGGTTGTGCATCATACAGCCCTTGGACACTAGGGTTCATGTGGGCGGCCTGGAATGTCATGTTGGGGCCAGCGAGGTAGCTGCGCTCACTGCTGCAGTGTTGAGCTCCCAGGGAAGGAGGGAGCCATCTGCTCACTACTCACTTCACATGCCCCCTTGTGGCAGACCAAGAAGTGGCAATGGCGTTGTAAGGGAAGACAGTGGCTCACCTGCACTCCTGTCAAAAGAAGGTGCAGCGATGATGATCTAAATTGTCAGGATGGGGAATAGGAGAGGGGGGGACAACTGGAGATATAAATTTGAATTACACAAGCCTCTTTATTGGTCAACTGGATAGCGGTGGATAGCAAAACCCAAATAGGTTAACATTTCAAGATTATCCTGATTTTAACTAAAAAAGCACCATCCAGCTGAATATGGCAGAGTACCTCAGACATTCTCTGCCTATCTCTGTTAAGATCTCTTAGGGGAAGGGGACAGAGAGAAAATAAGAGCCAAGCTCTCTTTCTTTACTACAGGATGACCCTCTTCACTCACGCTGCTCTCTGCTACGCAACAGTGCAAGTGCAATCTTGTCTCAGGCTGCACCTTTCTGGCTGCTGATAACTGACTGTCCCAGATGAATGAGGCTGGCCAACCTGGAGCTGATTTTGCATTCATTCACTCCACGGTGCAGGCAGATGTGAAAGTGGCCATCTGCCTTTCAGGATGATTGTGCTGTAATAGGGACAGGCCCAGGAGGAGTCACAATTCCCCTGTTACACCACTGACTTTGGGGGGGGGTATAAGAGGGAGCTTCTTTGAAATGTTATGATATGACCTTATTCAAATGAATAAGTTTTTATAGGGATGGGAGAAACACAAATGTGCTGAGGTTCTAAAAGGTTCTGGGAGAACCACAAAAGTTCTGAGGTTCTAAAAGGTTCTGTTAAGCTACAGATCACAACTGCCGAATGGTACGATTTTATGCTTAATTCTCTCCACTTGAAAATAATTTGAACAAGTTTACAGAACAAAAATACTTTATTTCATGAGTGACGGGGACATTACTAATAAAAAGGAAATCTTAGCACAGCAATAACACATAGTATTCAGAACATCCTCCCTGTTGTTAACTAACTTTATAACATGGCAATGGAAAATGTCACCTGCTCATTGGCCAGCACACATCACCCGACCATGGATTAATTCTCAAGTAATACACATGTAGGAGATGTGTGTTGGGGGCAGGGCTCTCGGAACGGCACTTCCCAGTGTCAGTCGAGTGCAGTGCATCTGTTGCACCTTAGTGAAGTGCTCCATGCAGACAGTACCTGAGAGGTAAGGGCATTTTTCTCTGGCAACCTGCAGATCCCACTTGAGGATAACAGATATTTTTATCCTATTGGCTCCCCCTTTCTTGTCCTAAGTCCTGGTACTGTTCTGTGGCAGTGAGAGGAATGGAGATTACCATTTCTGTGGCAGCGATCCTGTGCTGGTGGTGATACGAATCCTCCGAGTCCACACTAGTGCCCTTCTCCTGTCCCTCCACTCCTTCAGTGGAATTACAGTAGTTCACCAGCTCCCTGCACTAGAAAGGATAATCAGATCCAGTTGCTCTCATACTGCACTTGCTAGGCAACAATGTTGCGATCTTGACCCGTGGGGATGGGTGGGATGGACCCATGGATTAGCCATGTTATATGCGAATTAACCCACTCCAGAGCATGAGTTAACTGGGAAATTAATCCACGCCTGGATGGTTGGAAGCACGAGGCCACCCTTTCCAAGGCGTGGATTAATTTTTCCAGTAACCCATGCTCTGTCGTGGATTAATCCTTACATGTATTGTCATAAGACTTTTGGCATAATATGTAACATATAGTGTTCATTATTAATCTGTGCAAGTAGACTGGACTTTAGGAGGGATGACTTTGGGGAAAATGAGAGAGTGCCTCAGAAAAGTATTGGCAAACAGGCAATAAGGGGTGGAGGAACAATGGGGAGTAATCAAAACAGCCATCACAGAGGCAACAAGCCTTTGTGTAAAGAAAATCAACAAAACACAACGAAGGAAAAAAATGCTATGGTTCTCAAAAGAGGTGGCAGAGAAGGTTAAGGAGAAAAGGACAGCATTCAGGAAATACAAGGAAACACAGAAGGACAGAGAACTGTATCAGTTAAAGCAGAAAGGGGCTGGGAAGGCAGTCCGAATAGCAAAGGCCCAAACCAAGGAAAGGATAGTCAACTCTGTTAAGAAGGGGGATAAGACCTTTTATAGGTACATTAGGGAGCAAAGAAAGACCAAAGGAGGGATACTGAGGCTTAATAAAGGGGACGGAATGTGGGTAGAGGGTGACAGTGAAAAAGCAGGGATACTGAACGAATATTCCTGCTCAGAATTCGCAAAGGAAGGGGGGGGGGTACCTAAACCAAACAAGAGAAACACCCTGAAGATGGGGGTCGATGCCAGTCCATTTACAGAAGAAAGGGTTCTGAAAGAACTAATAAAATTGAAGGTGGACAAAGCAATGGGGCCTGATGGGATTCACCCAAGAATTCTAAAAGAACTAAGGGTAGAACTAGTGACACCGCTGACTACTCTCTTTAACAAATCATGAGAGGATGGGGTGGTACCTGAAGACTGGAAGAGGGTGGATGTGATTCCTCTTCACAAAAGTGGGAGCAGGACAGAGGCAGGAAACTACAGACCAGTTAGTTTGACCTCAGTGGTAGGGAAAATGATGGAATCACCTCTGAAGGAAAGAACTGTTGAGTACTTAGAGGCCAGTGGGGCACAGGACCCAAGGCAGCATGGATTCACAATGGGAATGTCATGTCAGACGAATCTAATAGATTTCTTTGACTGGTTGACCAAAGTAGTAGACCAGGGAGGGGCTGTGGACATGGCCTACCTAGATTTTGGCAAGGCATTTGATACAGTCCCACACAAAAGATTAATACACAAGTTAGCCAGCCTTGGGGTGGGTTTCAAGGTGGTAGCCTGGATAAAAAATTGGCTAGACAACAAGACGCAATGAGTAGTAGTAAATGGAATCCACAGTGAAGAAAGGAGGGTTATTAGTGGGGTACCGGAGCGTTCAGTACTGGGACCGGTCCTTTTTAATGTCTTTATAAGTGACATTGCAGAGGAACTGGAAGGAACCATATGTCTCTTTGCAGACGACACAAAGATCTGCAAGAGGGTTGATACACAAGATGGAGTGGAAAGGATGAGAAGGGACTTGGCAAGATTGGAGGAATGGTCAAATGTATGGCAGCTCAGATTCAATGCAAAGAAGTGCAAGGTAATGCACCTGGGAAACAAAAACCCAAGGGAAGATTACACAATGGGGGGTGAGATACTGACAACAGTAAAAATGGAAAGGGACCTGGGGGTAATTATATCAGACGACCTAAAGGTGGGCAAGCAATGCGAGAAGGCAGTAAGGAAGGCTAGAGGGATACTGGGATGCATAGGGAGAGGTATCAACAGTAGAAAACAAGAAGTTGTTATCCCTCTGTGCAGACAGTTGGTGAGACCCCACCTGGAGTACTGTGTGCAGTTCTGGAGACCCCATCTCCACAAAGACATAGACAGAGTGGAGGCTGTCCAGAGGAGGGCAACCAAAATGGTGCAGGATCTGCACCAAAAGACATACGAAGACAGACTAAAGGAGCTTAATATGTATGCCCTTGAGGAAAAAGGGAGAGAGGGGACATGATAGAAACTTTTCCTGAAAGGAATCAACAAAGTCCAAGAGGGTAGCATCTTTCAGAAAAAGAGATGTGCAAGAACAAAGGGGCACAATTTGAAGATAGAGGGGGGATGGCGCAGAGGTAATGTGAGGAAGTATTTTTTCATGGAGAGGGTTGTGGATGCATGGAACAGCCTCCCTGAGGAGGACGTGGAGTCAGGAACAGTGGGGGAATTCAAGAATGCATGGGACAGACATAAGGCAGTCCTAGTGGGGTGTAGGAGGAAATAAGCTGTTGGGTAACTAGGATCTGCAGCTTATCTCTTAGGTAGGAAAATGGACAGACTAGGTGGGCCAAACGGTCCTTATCTGCCATCAAATTCTATGTTTCTATGATTCAGAATTAGATTTGATTATACCGAACTCTTGTCTTTTCTGTTGTATATCTTATTGCTTTATGTAAGCTGTTTGCAAAATTTCAAAAAAAAGTTTTGATAAAGTTCTGATAGTTATCCAGGCCTTATCAGAACTTCCAAAACCTTATAGTTTAAAGTAAAAAAACTGTTTTAACCAGTACTGCCCACCCTTGAGCTACTGTCAGTGAAGGGAAATGAATCTAAAAAACTGATGAAATGGGTGTAAAGAATGCTGGCTCTGATTGGCCAAGAATACTTTCAGCCGGGCCGGTGTCTCTGCACAATGGCCCAGCTGAAGGTAGTGTAACAAAAATATGTTTAAAAAAAACATCCAGTTTACAAAAAAGGACTCATTTCATTATCACATGTAACCCTCCTGCCATTGCAGGGAGTTACTAAAGGGTGGCTTTAAGACACCAAGTGAGTGTGCATGACTGCTGGTGTGTGCGCATGCACGTTAGGATTTTCGTGCCTATCAGGAGCGAGAGGAGGGTCAGTTGGAGTCAGTCTGAGGAGAGCCGTGGAGGAGTGTGCGTGAGAGAGCAGCTTGGCGGTTAAGTGTGGCATCGGGCAGCCCAGCATGTCGAGGCCAGCAAGGCCTGTGGAAGGATGGAAGAAATAGCCCCCTTCCCAAAGTATGGCAAAAGGAGCAGTTTCCCACCACCCATCAGTGGGGCAGGACCAGAGTAAAGGGTAGCAATTCTGGAGAGTCTGGAGGAGAGAATCATCTCCTCAGCTTGGCAAGAGTTATGGTGGTTGCCAGAAGGGGCCCAGATATTCAAGTGGCAGCTGGATCGATGGAAGGGTACAAGGTGGCAACTTTTGTCCTTTTTGCTCTCTTATGTCCACCAGGTAAAGGCTGTCCAAACTGTTTTTCTCCTGCGATGTAGCTGTTTGAAAGGTAGGCCCCCCTCCCCGATGTCCTCTTGTTTGGGCCGGGTGCAGGGGAATCTTATAGACTGTACATGTAACTGGGGAATATTTAAGAACTGGTTCCAGCTTCCCCCTGACTTAGAAACATGCCACAATGTGGAAAAGATTACTACTCACCCCACTGGTGGAGAAATATCCAGTTCCGTTAGTAGAGATTTAAGAAAGTGGGAGTAAGTTCCTCAGTGCTTCTAAACGACAGGGGAATTCGTATGGAGGTCAGCCAGTATGTAAAGGAAAACAGAACTGGGAATCAGCAATAAACTGACCCCCTGCTATGGGTTAAAAGTTAACTATGTGTATGCTGCGTTAAGCTACCAGTAACATACGGTTGGAGGTTCAAATCCCCCTTCCTCAATAAGAAGATGTGCCACACGTGTTGTAGTCTGACCGTTTGCGCTCATAGAAAGGGCACTATCTAAATATATTACCTCGAGGAAAATATGGCTTGAGCCTTTTTATCAGAAAAATCAATGGTTTGCCAGTTTGCATCCTACAGTTGTGTGGAATTCAAATCTTTTAAAAGAACTGCGTGCTTGTGGTCTCCTAACCCCATGTTTTTCAGGCCTGTGGAAATCAACTGGACGGTGAGGTCTGAAGTACAGTGGGGAGTTTGTTCTGTGTTGGCAGCTTCCAGCTGCCAAAAGTCAAACTTAAATCATTCACAAGGTCAGTAACCACCTAAATGCACTGTTTACAGTATTAGAGGACCCGCAGGGTCGTACCCCTCCCTCCCTCTCTGAGACTGTATTCCATCAAACCCCTAGACACGAGGGGTGGAGGCAAGGGTCTGCCTTGTTATTGCAGTCAGGTCAATGTATGAAATGGCATCGGGTTTAAAACCCATTGCCCACATGGACTGGCGTTTCAGTTTCTAAGTAGCCTGCAAATGGCAGCCAATGCAGTTATGAATGGAAAGTGGGTGGTAGTGGTTACACACAATAGGGCACTCCAGGGGGTATGTTATGGTGGGCTCCTTTTGGGATTTTCTGTCTCCATCAGCAGCCTTTTTACTAGACAAAGACCTGCTGGGAAAGTTATCAATTGTTTAAAAGTTAGCAGAACTTTATTAGAACCTAACAAAAGTTCTAATTGTGTTCTTTTATAGAAAACTGCATATGTTCTGAACTTATTGAACCATTTCTCCCATCCTGAGTCTGTTACGGGCACACTGGAGTGAATTCATTTTAAGCAAACCTCTCATGTGGCCCTCATTAGGAGGGACGCCTCCTATTGTACCACTTAAAATAGTTCTGTCTCACATAGAAAAGATTCTGCCCACAGACACAAGGTGTTGCCTCATGTCATGCTCAGACCACAATGCTGAAATTCATTTTACTTTGAAAAAAATTCAGCATTAAACTTTACACAAATAAATACACTAGTTTGTTTCCACGTGGTCTGAGCTTGTAGCCACGCATTCGATATCACCCTCATTGTGAGGACCAGTGACCCATCTTCAGAGTGTCAGTGTCTCACATTTTATTGGCAAAAAGTCAAGAGATGTCCCTCTTAGTAGCGTATAATCCCACAACCCCCACATATAAACAGTAGTGGCTGAAAATGAATACTGATTTTTTTTTTTTTTTTTTTTGGGTGGGGGGGTACTTTTATTAAAGGAATTCTGTCAAGCCTCAGGGGTCAATTATGGCCCTTTTAAACAAATGTGGGTGGTCAATAGTGCCTTAAATATAACATTTGATTCTGTTTTTAAGACTTCTGAACAAGTTCTAAAAACAATTTTTTTTATCTATTTGTTTATTTATTTTGTGCGTGATAGTTACCGGAATTGTTTATATGCTGGGTATGTTTAATGATGCGTACCAGACTAGTTTACATATCATACCCATGGAAATACTCTTCAAAAAATTTTTAATGAGTAGAAATACTCATCCTCACACATGAAAATGCTCCATATGCAGCAAAAAAGTGCTTCATAACACTATATTTGCTTTAAAAGGAAATGTTTTCTTCAAGATGTGAAGCACTTTTACTCATCTAGTTTAAAAAAGGGGAGTAAATTACTCTTGCCTGACAAAATGATCTGGAACACTGGGTGCACCTGTTTAGGTACCACCACACCAATGTAGCACCTCATGCAAGTTTTTCTATTGTTTAAAAAAAACTAGACCTCATTGTGAGGTCTTAAACACAGAATTAATTTCTGTGATGAATACATTAACAGTTTCCTGCATTAGTTTAAAAAGGTCCCAATGTGCCTGTACGGGCTTGAGAGAGTCCTTTTAATAGGTCAGTGGCTCTGTTGGTTGCACACTGGTCTCTGGGGTTGAACAATTGAATGTTTGTGGGCACTAGATCTACACCAGGAACTTAGGCTAATTCCCACTGAAGACTCACACTAGGGGGCGCTGCATTATTGAGTTGCTGCCCTTTGAATGAGACATGTAACTAAGACCCCCTTTTCCCATTTCTGGTGCCTTTCCAGGCAAAAGTTAAAAAGCCCATAACACTTAGCATAAAAACGTGTCCTGGAAAATATCCCCCACCTGCCAACATAACAGGTTCATGTAACCTGCCCCTCAGAATGCACCTGGCAACATGCTGTCACATCTCAGTGGGCTAAGTGGCAGTCATAACGTAAGGGGCATGGTCTTAAGCTAGAGGGGGAAGGCTTAGCCGGGAGGTCAGGAAGCACTTCTTCACAGAGAGGGTGGTGGACACTTGGAATGCGCTGCTGGAAGAGGTGATCTTGTTGAAGATGGTGGGCAACCTCAAGAGAGGCTGAGACAGGCATGGGGGAAGGTAAGGATCACGGGTAGAGAAGATGGAAAGGGTGGGAAGAGTGGGGGGCAGGGTTAGCAGTGCAAGCTATGGACCCTGCAATACGAGAAGACTAGATAGACCAAATGGCCTCCTTCTGCTGGCTTCTTCTTATGTTCATATTTCCTGGTCAGAAATTACAAACAAAAAATATTACATTGATTTTTCTCCCCCTGCTGCCCTTCTCCGCCCGTCCCACACCCTGATGACTGGTTGTCTCAGCAGTATTCTTCCTCTGGCCAGAAGGGCAAGTGAGTAGATACCTTAACACCCAACACCATGGAACAAAATGCTGACAGTAGGTTGCATAACTGAAAGAGGAAGAGCCTTTCCTATGACTGACAGAAAATGTGAGTACAGTCTGCTAGTGCCACCTTGTGGGAATATCATAGTTGCACATCCTAGAACTGCACTGATTATGTGAATTACCAATACAAACCAAGTGCAAATTCCCTTTTAAACTTTATTGACTTCTGTTTTCTTTTCTGTCTTTGTACACCAGTTAAGGCTTAGCATGAATTGCTTCAAGAATAATGTCACAGGGCTGATTTCATTGTTAGCAAAATATCATTGCAATTGGTATCTAGTTCTGGATGCTACACCTTTTCAGAAGAAAAGGTGCTCAGGAACAAGGGGACATTCTATGAAGCTGTAGGGGGTAGATTCAGGAGAGATTTGAGCAACTACTTCTTCACAGAAAGAATGGTGGATTTCTGGAACAGCCTTCCAGTGAAGGTGGTGGTGGCAGAAACAGTGGTGGGGTTAAAGAACGCATGGGATAAGCACAAGGGAATCATAGCAAAAAGGATGGGGGAGGGAGAAAGAGTTGTAGTTTGGGCACGGTCTGTGGTAATAGCGTAGTTAGGGAGAAATGGGCAGATTGGATGGGCCAAGAAGTCTTTATCTGCTGCCAAATTCTGTGTTTCTGTGTCAACATTTCAGCATGTGATTTTGAGACATTTGTGGTTAGTAAGCAAATATGGAGCTAGGGGCTGCCCAGTGCCCCAGCTAAGGACCTGTGTTTGGGAGCAGAGTCAGGAGTTGGTGTCGATGGCTGACAGGGCTATGTATCTGGCCAGAAAGTGTTGGCACCATCTTCCTGAGTGTGAGGAAGCAGGACAATAGCAGAGCCACAAGTGAGTCGCATAAGTCCTGCCCCCTCACACATGATGAGTGGGATAGTATGAGACAGGCCATTGTGTACCCAATTTATGCAATGTATTTTAAATTCTAAACCTTTTAAATTAGTTTGTTTTATGAAGATCTGTTAGTTTGATTTAATTTTTGTGTTTTGAATGCAGCAGAGGCCACTGTGATGTCAGCAAGCATTATGCAAGTTGCTTTCCCATCAGTTACTAGTTCCTTTGTGACCAAACCAAAGTGTAGATTAATGTTGAGGATGCACCCCTAATTTAAATAAGTGATTTATACAATGTCGGTGAAAATGAAACCTTACAGATAAATGACGTATTTCTAAAGCCTGAATACCTAAAATGATGATAAATTATGTATCAAAATTCTAGGTGGGTCATCACCATTTATCATCACTTGAGGTTGGTCACAAAGGAGCTCTTAACCAATGGGACAGCAGCCTGAACAATGCCTGATGACATCACTGTGACCTCTGCTGTAGTCAAAATAGAGCAATGAAATCAAACAGAAACCGTTAAATCATCATTAAAAGAACTATTATGAAAGCTCAACAATTTAAAATGCACTGTAGACACTGGACACAGTGGTCTCATTTATAATCTAACATTTATAATCATTTGTAAGTGGGCAGGACTTGTATAATTCACTACTGCTTCTGCCACCACTGTTGAGTTATGATCCTGCCCACTCACATGTGAAGATAAATGGCACATTTCTGAATCGGGCCATCGTGTATCCCATATTTTTTTTTTAGATCAAATTCATCAGTGGCTAAACAAATAATATATCTGTAGGGTTTGACTCTCACCTGTATTGTATAAACTAGGCTACAAAATGTCAAGAAAAAAATCTAGAAATCTCATTGGCCAAGAGATGTCAGCTGACCGTACATTAACTCTCTATAAACACATAGTCATCCTGGTCCTAAACCACATCGCACAATGAGCAAATCAGTCCTCCTACAATGAGAACTATCTCCCATCAGTCCCCCTGCAACTAGAACTGATCTTTCATCACAAACATGGCTGCTACCTTTACACTGTAAAAACCTTCAACTGGGCCCAAAAAATAAAACTACCTTAAATAAAAAATAAAATAAATTCATTAAATGTTGTGTCCTTGATCATCACACTCTCCTTACACAAATAAATTTGAAACATTAAGAATTGTTTATAGTTTTCATTACAACTATTTCTTTGCTGACAGTGAAAAATCCCCCTTCTATCGTTACCATGCTCATGAGGGAAATCTCTTCTGCTTGCCCTGACGGTAAGATAACTGAGTCACTGACTATAGAAGAAGTCTTTGTTTTGTGTGTGTGTGTGTATACAGTATGTTAGGAGAGGAACATTCTGCCAGTGGAACAGAGCAGAATTTTTAATCCCTGTGTTCCATGGTAAACATTCCATGATAAAAATTCCATATCTTGAATGTGGGTAAAAACACAGAAAAAAATCAGGAAGAAGAAGAAAGGCAATAGTACTTTATAAACAAAGAGAAAAGTTGGGAAAACACAGTTACATAGGCAGAGGCAGACCCAAACTGCTCAGACACATTCCTGAAGTTTATAAAAGCATGTACTGTACATTTGAATCATATATGAGTGTGTGCAGGTGAAATCTATCACCTCACCACCACCAAAGAAAAGGCAACCTGGCAGGTTTAAAGTTTTGAACACATTTCCATTACGAGACGGTGCTTGTACTGATCTGAAATGCAAGATAACATTTTTTTCTTACTAACATTTCACCTCAATCCTGTAAATAAAGAGAATGTTGCCTTCAAAGAAAATTACTACAATCTAATGAAAATAGTTTTAAACACACTGCTTATTTTCACAGATTGACAAATGTTACAGTGCATTTATATGAGAATTGACATGTTACAGAGAAAATATATATTTTCAACTAACACTACTAATAAATACTTTTATTGCAAAGTACCAGTTATTCTATTGCTGAAATATGCTATTTATGCAATAATACAGACTACTTTTTTCAGTTTTTAAAGTTTTAGAGTTAATGCATTGTACACTTGCTTGAAAATAGTAAATAAGTTTAAATACTTAGCAGAGTGACTCAAACTAATTCTTCTATGATGGCCCATTTTATAAGTGTGATATGCCACTCTAGGGTGTGCATTTCAAGGGGGATCATGTGACTTTTTAATTTGCATGATTTGTTTTTGATGTTGCTTCATCTGCACTGTGGCCTTTTTAACCCTGAGGATATGTAATCAGCATACTGACCTTTCTGATTCTGACTGGTTGTGCTCTCGATTAATGCACCCCTATCATGTATTCTAAGCAGGAATATAACGCAGTATTGTGTGATGGGGTCCTGGCCAGGGAGGAGTCAGAATTGACCAGACACCATTTTATAAATAGTTGTATTGTCTATAAAGCAAAAAAAAATGTATTTTAAAATTTGGGAAAATTTACCCGTTTGATATAATTAAAATGAATGAAAGAATGGGAAATATAAATTGTCCATATACAGTATGTGTCATATAGGTGCAACCCCTGAACACCCCTTCAGGTGGTATGCTGAGCAACCTGCATTGATGCCCTGGATGGGAGCAGACATGGCCCAAGGTACTCCTGTGTCTATGGGCATTTATTTATTTATTTAAAATGTTTTATCAGGAAAGACATACTGAGCAGATAATAGCTTGTTTCCAATTGCGTCCCGGGAGGAGTATTGAAGATAGTACAAAAGGTAGAAAAATAAATAGCAATTAACAGATTTACAAAAATAATAGTCTATGCAGGCAATACAGTACACCATAAAGGAGAAAATTTTAAACACTGCAAGACAAGGAGGCAGTATAGCACAGGGGGTTAAGGCTCTGAGCTGCAGATCTAGAGACCTGGGTTTGAATCCCACAGCCACCTAGGTGCATACTGTGTGATCCTGAGCAAGTCACTTAACTTCCTTGTGCTCCTAGGTCGCATCTGGAAACAAGCTTTGGCTTAGTGTGCCACTCCTGGTTAAACAATGTTCCCAAACTCCCCCCTAACAAGACAATACAAGGTGCATGCAGTAGATAGAAACTGAGCTTGGATTGGCAAGGGGAGATTACCCCAACCAGGCATAACAGGGGAAGGGGGAGGGAAATATGTCCAGGGCAATATATGTAGGGGGACCACGTAAGGTAGGTGGTCATTGACACTTGCAGGCTGGAGTAGAAAAGTCACAAGGAAGTCACTTGAGGGAAAAGGGAGAAAGGGCAGTGCAGATTGACAGGGGAAGGGAGAAGAGGCAGTGCAGATTGACAGGGGAAGGGAGGACCAGAGTTTAGGAAACTGATATGAGAAGGCAGCTTGACCTGCAGTAGAGTTCCTGGATGGAACAGAAAGGGAAGGGAAGGGGAAACATTGCTGCAGAGAGGGAAGGAGGTGAGTGAGAATTGTGGGTAGGCTCAGGGGCAACATGAGGAAGTACTTTTTCATAAAGAGTAGTGGATGCTTGGAACACCCTCCCTGCAGAGGTGGTGGGGGAATTCAAGAATGCATGAGTAGACATAAGAGTACTCTCACAATAGGGAAAAGAGGTTAAGCCACAGATCAACTAGGGTCCACGGTAATGCATTAGGTAAGGAAAATATTCAGACCAGGTGGGCCGTACAGTCCTTATCTGCCGTCACCTTCTGTGTATCGCTGTATCTATGGTGGGAGGCAAGGTAGGGAGTAAAGGAACCAAAGCAGAATTTGGATATAAAGGAGGCCCAATGGAAAGGTGCCTGGCATCAAGGGAGGACAGGGAGAGGGCAGAGTAGAGCAAGCAGTGTTGGGTACGAAGGGACAGTCTAAGGCAAAATAACAAAAAGAATGAAAGTGGGGCTCCAGTCTGGCAAGGGAGGATTTTGGAGTGACACTATAGACTATGTCACCATAGTCAAAAATGGGGACTCTTGCTGCCGACTCGGTGGCACAAAGGGTTGAGGCACTGGATGCCTTACCTCACGCTATGCTGGTGACCCTGGTTTGGGAATGAGCTTGGGTCATCAGGGTGCTGGCATGGGGTGGGGGGCGGAGCAGGACTGAGCATGCTGGCGGGCAGCTCCCGAGGGGGTGGGGGTTGGCACCCCGTAGTTCCCTCCCACGGGTGGAGGTCCGTTTAGTAACATAGGTGGAGAGGGGTGGCAAAGTATTGGGAGGTGGAAGTCGCTGAGCTGGCACCACAGGGTGCACAAGCATGCCCCACACACTCACATGAAGGCGTGCATGGGCCTTGGGGGTCGGGGAGAAAAATTCTGTAAATGCATATATGTCCCTGTCGCCAGTTGGTTGGAAAACATGGCGGGGACCAAAAAGCTGAAATAAAAAAAAAAAAAAATGGGGACTATCATCTTCAATACAAGCTCATGGTGGGCAGGAAGCAGGATCCTCACTTTGTTCCTGTTCAGCATACCAAGCTTGGGTTGGCCTTTAGGTGGACAGCATCAAAGAGTGCCAAGAAATCAAGATGATGGTCCAGCCAGACCTCAAGGTACTTAAAGGAGGAGACATCCTCAATTGCAGCACCATCAAGGGTGTGAAACAATGTGAGGAAGGTGAGTCTGGAAAACCTCTGTTGGGTGCCAAATGTCACAGACTCTGTTCACATTGAGGAACAGTTGGTTTGACCAGAACCAGTACTAAATATTTTCAAAATCCAGCTGTAGCTGGGCAGTAAGGTCATGGCCAGAGGAGCCTTGTATCATTAGCATACATATGAATGGACGCAGAACAACAGGCAGAGGGGAAGTCATTCAGGAATATGGAAGAGAGAATGGGGAACAGGAAAGACCCTTGGAGGATGCCTGAGCAGATGAGGAGTGGGGGTAGGGGGATAGGGAGCTTCTGATCCAGACAGCCTGAGATCTGCCCTCAAGGTAGGAGCGGAGCCACCTAACTCAAGAGGCAGAGAGGGCTGCCACCTTAAGTTTGTACAGGAAGAGGGGGTGACCAGTGTTACTTGCTTTAGTCAAATCAATAAAGATGGCAGATGTCATCAGCCCCTATTCCATACCTGAAAGGATGGAGTCAGTAAGCCAGAGGAGGAAGGGAGGGAGCTTGAAGTGGCTTCCTCAGACCAGATTGGAAAGGAGTGAAGAAGGAGGAGGAGGAGGAGTCAAAGAAGGAAGAGAGCTGTGAGTGTACAAGGTGTTCCTGTAACTTAGCTAGAGTGTAAAGGAGAGAGGGAGGACATAAGTTACCAGGTGAAGAAGGATCACCACCATTACAGAGTGGGATGACAGTAGCCTGTTTCCAGACTTCAGGGACAGTGGTGGAGGAGAAAGAGAAATTAAGGAGCTGGGTAATAGGAATAGCGATGGCAGGAACTGAGCGAAGAAGGAGTTTAAGATCGAGTCCAGCAGGGCTTCCTACCTTGTGAGGGTTAAGAACAAGCAGGCCCTTAAGGGAAGCAGAGGAAGAGGTAGGAGCAAAGGAGAAAGAGTGGAAATGGGAAGGGGGAGGCGGGGAAGGATGAGGAGGTGATAAAAGAGAAACACCGTTTGTGAAGTAGGAGTTAAAGGAAGAGGCAACAGAAGAAGTCAGAGATGAGGCAGTCACCAGCCTTGAGGAAAAAGGAGGGAGACTAGGACAGAGGGGAGAAAAGTGAGTGAATAACCTTCCAGAACTTGGAGGGGCTATTAATGTTGTTCTGGAGTAATAATGCAAAATGCTTGGACTTTACAAACCTGGTGGATTGGTACAGTTGCAAAGGTACCAATAGTTGACCAAAGCATCTGGGGAAACAGTAATCTTATAGCTTCTAAATAATTGTTTATGGACAGATTATTTTGAAGCAATAAGGGAAAACGTTAAAGAAAAAAACAGATGAAGGACTTGATTTAACTATAGATACGGTGGTCAAACTGTAAAACCATTAATTTGTGCATTAAAAGCAAAATACCAGCACAATTGCTTTACGGGTCTGAAATTTTGGGAAGTTAAAACAATGGATAAATTAACTAGCCCTATGTTCAAGTTACTTAGGAAAACCATGGGAGTGGGCTTTTCATGCCCTGCTGCGTACATTAGGGCAGAACTGGGAATCAATAACGTAATGACTCTAGTGCATTCCAGAAAGATCTGCTTTTGGCTATGAATACTGAAGTTACTTAATGACCATCTAGAAGGTAGACTACATTATCCATCATTATGCCTAGCCTACAAACTCAGACTGACTACTGCTCCGCCTAGTCTGGCAGAGCTACTACAACCTAAAATGAATAGCAGGACCTTAAAGTCCTCAAGCAGACAGCTCCTCAAGGTTCCCTGGACGCAGTCCTCTCAAGGATCCAGGGCCTTCTCATCCTTCATTCCTCCCATATGGAACATGCTTCCACCTAAACTCCAAGAATGTGAATTACTCGGGGGGCTTCAAAAAGGGACTTAAAACACATTTGCTGGAATTAAACCAATGCACTTGTACCCGTTGAATTTCACATTTGATCCTGTTGTTTGCACAATTTCTGAATATGATAGTTGACCTTACCTAATGTGTATGATGAGAACTAATAATAGTCCCCTTTATGTAGTTTGTTCATAAAATGTTTGCCTCCTTTCATGAACTGTAAATAACTATGTTGATGAATCTAATGTAAAAGTTATATCCTGTTGTACCATGTGTAATTAATCCCGGGTCGCCCCTGAAAAAGGGACTATTACTGGTTCTCAGTAGGCCTACCCGGTTACCAAAATTTAAATAAAATAAATAAAAAAAAATCTGACTGCTGAGTGTTTGAATGAAAAAAGAAAATGGCTCGAGTTAGGTTACAGTAATAGAAAATTATGGTACCCAGGGTTTATACAACTTCTACAAGAATACAGACTATCATGTTTAAAAGTATTAGCTGAAACGTGAATAACAATTAGCTTGAAATACAAAAGCACATCAACAAACAAATAGTGAATTGGTGGAATCAGAAAGATCTCAATATTAGAACTTCTCACCTTTCTAGATGGTACACCAAGTATAATATCTGCTTTGGATATACATCTTCTTCAGACATATCAACGGACCCTAACATAAGAAGAATGTTTATTGCATGTAAATTTGAGAGATTTCAAGGTAATATTCTCCTGGTAAGACATAATAATTTGTCCAAAGATCAAGAAAACTACATGTGAGGCAGGGGGAGTTGAAGATTTAAACCATGTTTTATGGAAATGTACCTGGTATACCCTGGAGAGGACCTACTGGTTAAATGTTTTCTTAGATCCTAGATATAAAGTCACCTATGAAACCTTGACAGTGATATTAATGCATACTGCAGATCCCTGGGCAATAACCAGAATGTCTAAATATTTTTCACCAATCAATAAGAAAAAAAAAGAAATTAATGGCTGTACAAATAGTGATATGGCATATGAAATGTTTACAGTTGAGTGGGGATAAACTACATTGGCGGATTCCTTGTATGAAATGTAAGAATATTAATCGTCTTCTGGTAGATTTTTATGTACTTAGAAGATAAACTGTATTTAATGCAAAGGTGTTGTTTTTACATATAATGTGCAGTTCTTTAAATATAAATGTATTTTTATGTAAATTGTATTAAAATGTTTATTTTTGTGAATGGCTTTTTAAGCACAACAATAAAAGGATTGATGATGATATGACCTTATAGGATCGCCTGGCAAGGTCTCTAGTACAGAGACAAACTAACAAGTTGGCTAATATCCAGGGGAGATGAGAGCCCCATACTCTGTTATTTTCTCAGGGGTGCATGGTGATCCCATACAGCCATAAATTAGGCCTGAAAGGACTGGAGGGCAGAATTAACATTTGAGGTTGCAAAGATGGGGGATCAGTCAGAGGTCAATGAGTCAGTTAGAAGGGAGGACAAGTCCAGTGACCTTAAGGACCTTACAAGAGGATGAACTTGGTGGGGGTGGGAGGGGGGAGCTTTAGGGTGATGAATCTTGCACCCACAATAAGCCATATGATTGTCAACGAGAGCATTAGGAAGGATACCTGTATTCACTATACAGTGAGACTGGGATGAGAGGACCCAGTACAACAGAAAATGGCTTAAAGGCTTAAAATGTAGGCATGTGGGGTCAGAAATCAATTGAGATAATTAGAGGGATTTTACATTTTGGGAGAATTTAGGTGCAGAGGGGGAAGAGTCAATTAATATTAAAGTCCCCAAGGATGAGCAACTCCTCTTTGGAGGCATGGGAACATAACAGGAAAGGAGCTCAGTAACCAACGCAGGGGACATATAAAGATGGGAACAAAGAAGGGAAGGGAGAGTTTAAGGAGGAGCAGCTCATAGGAGGGAGGGAGGGAGAAGAGACAGCAAGCATAGGCACGAATTGGATGTCGTTGGAGAGGTAAACTGCAGCACCAACACCACTACTCTTGGGGTGATCCTACCTGTCTAAGGAGTAACCTGGGATAAAAACAGCAGAGCCCTGGACCTTAGGAGAGAGTCAGAATCCAGAGATGACAAGGATGTCTGGCTGGAGGTCCAGCAAAATTGATAGGTTGCAGTTGGTCAGTTTTTGGGTGCAGGCTATGGATGTTTAAATGAGCAACCTTCTGACCTTTGGGAAGATAAAAGGGTGAAGCAGTAAGGGGGTCAGGATTTAGGTCAATGTTGACTACTACTAAAAGCAGCAGGGAGACAAGGAGCTCAAATGAACCAATAAGCTGACTGGGGAGGAGGAAGGGAGGCAATGGAAGACGTATAGATGATGTATATAAGAGGGTATAGATGTTATGCTTGCTGGGAGCCCTTGGTGTTTAATGACTTTGGGTATTATTAATTCTTATGCAGGAGAAGCTGGATGTCAGCACCACACATAGGTAAAAGAAACAGCACTGATGACAGGGGTTCAACACTTGACTCTCTTTACTAAGGCACCTGGTCATAATTCATGTTGGTACAAACACTGTTCTGATCCAGGGACTCGATTCCTGCAACTACTGGACAAATTATTATGGTATTGTCAAACTGCAGTCTTTAGCAGCTCTGCAATGATAATGTCCCATGACTTGAATTTCCGTGTGCACTGTAACTCTTCTGAACTCTCCATGTCCCTGTGATATGAGGGCATTTCCATATCCAAGTAATCCCTGTTCCCACCTTCACTGCCTTTTCTGGCCTTGTACCCCTAATGTGATTCATGGCCGTGCATCCCTGTCACCCCTTATGCTGCAAATGATCTCCCCAAGTTGTATTTGTCCTACTTCTCCTTTCCTGAGCATTTAGACCATTATGGCATTCTAGCATGCTGGCATGGCACCCACTGTTCAGAGTGAAATTAACCACTTCTGCTGGCCCACTGGGCTGGCTCTTTATCACTATGCTCTGGTGCACTAGGAACTCTAGATGCCCCCACGCATGGCCAGGTATGCCTCAGACAGATCTCCACTTACTGAAGTGACTTGTAACCTGCCCCGAAGGAAATAGTTCATCTGGCCAGCCACAGGTGCCCAATTTACCTTCAGGGAAACACCCCCACTTTCTCAGAGACACCCTCCTACCTTATCCCAGTGTCCCCTACTAATATCTTTATATCCATCCTCAGGGTGCTTGGATGGACTTCTGCATGGTTTCCGGGGTCATTCCCTTTTTTTTACAACACCCACTGTACCTTTGAGGAAACAGCCTCAAGCATGAAAGCCACCAGGGAGTGTCCTTTGAGGGGCTATGCCCCAGAGATCCTGCACCCTCCCGGTGGTCCCATTGCATTTTCCCAGCTATAGGCAAATCCAAGCCTTGTGTTTGCTGTGTTCCTGTCAGGCCAGGGAATGTCTCAAGTATCCAAAGTCCTACCTGGCAGCCACCAGTCAGAAGAGGCATAATGCTGCAATCCCTCTCACCTCAGCAAGGTGACTCGACATCATACCCTCCTCAAGCATCCAGAGTAGTGTGGCATCCATGTGTCCAGGTGAGAGCTAGGAAAGAGAAACTGTGTATCCCTCGCCCAAGTCCTGCAGCCAGCCACGTCACAGTACACATATGTGCCCACCCCTCCAAGCACCACAGGAGTCTCTGGCATCAAGCAGAATGCCGGAGATGCCTGCATGCTTCCCAGAGCCAGAGGGCACATCCATTCTAGGATACCTGGGACATGGCACCCCCCTTTGCCTCAAATCCAACTCACCCAAAACCAACTAGTTCCCACTCTCATTACCACAAGGACACCCTACCTTTATATTTATACTGCCATAGGCTCCACCCAGAACCACTATTCCCAAAAAGGGGGATGCCAAAACACCCTTCCCTCTGCTGGCACTACTAGTAATGTCTACGGATGGGAGGCGCACAAAAAGTACTGTGGTTCCAAAAAGTTATGGTAAGTCATGAATAGTTCTAGTAGTTTCACGAGCCTTATCAGAACTTTCAGAACCTATTAGTTTAAAATACAAAAACTGTTTTTATCATGATTTTCTGAGCATAAGCTATTGTCAGTGAAGGGAACAGAATCTAAAACCAAGTTGGAGTGGTAATATAGTAAAAATAATCAGTGTCATATAGCTGGTCATGACCAGGGATAACACTCCGAGCGTGACCACTTAAAACAGATCTGGCTCACTGGGTCCTTTCTCCAACTCTAGCCTTCTTTCTAGGTCTACCTTACACCACCAGTCTTCTTTCTAGAAAGAGTAGCTGGGGGAGTTTATTAATCTGCAAAAATCAATGTTTAAAAAATTATCCAAACCTTACCAGAACCTGAAAAAAATTCTAATAGTTTTTTTTTTTTTTTTTTGTTACAGAAAATGGCACATGTCCTGTAAGGTTCTACACTTATCAGAACTAGTTCTCCCGTCTCTAGTAATGACCAACTCTTCTTGCTGTAAGAAGGGTTCCATGTCATAACAGCGACTGCAGAAATGCGATCACTGTTTGGGTGAGTATACATCACCAAAAATCAGTTTAGGTGATGTATGCTCGCTGCGCACAGCAAAAGGGTGCTTAGAATTTTTTTTTTATGGGGCGAAAGGGGAAGTGGCGCAAAGGCAAGAACCAAAACCTGCACCGCAACCCTAGCCTGCCACCAACCCACTCATGCCACATGGCCAGCTTGGCAGTCCACTGCTGCACTACACCCCACAACCCTCCCTCCCTCCCTTACACCTGTCGCACGGCGTGCCCCCCCCCCACGTGTGTATATACAGCGACATCCAGTTGCTATATTCATCAACCTCCTAGCTGGTCTCCTTCCCTGCCCGGTAGCCCTGTGCACAAGTACTGTGATTGAGTCACCCTTTTTGAAAGCACTCAATCGCAGTCACCATTATCACAGGCTACCGTAAGGAATGG
Organism: Neoceratodus forsteri; assembly: GCA_016271365.2. NCBI lineage: Eukaryota > Metazoa > Chordata > Ceratodontiformes > Ceratodontidae > Neoceratodus > Neoceratodus forsteri. Next base: position 62,642,908 of record JADMNL010000033.1, read on the forward strand.
TTGCTATATCAGTATTATATTTTCCCACTAATTTATATATTTTAAATGCACCAAAAATGTAGCCAGTGTTGGGATATTTAAAAACATTTTTTTACCATATATGGAAAATGTGTTCATTTGTTTTAATGGGAAGTACTTAATAAAAGAATTTATAAGAAAAGATAAAGATTTAATGCAGTTCTCCTTGGAGACATGCAAAGTGATAACCAGAATTATGTATGTACGTATGTATGTATGTATGTATGTAATAATAATACATTTTATTTATAAAGTGCAATCTCTTAAAATCAGTGCTGTACAATTCATAAAAATAAAGAACAGAACATAAATATCAGAATAGCTTAAAATCAAATAATAAAATTTGAAAGAAGCAGGAGCGTATGACAAGCCTAGTCACCAAATGTCTGGCAGAATAAAAAGGTCTTTAAAGCTGTTTTAAAGCTCCCCACAGTCTGGCACTCTCGAATCTGATGAAGCAGAGAATTCCACAGGGTCGAGGCTGCAAACATAAAAGCTTGCGTGCCAGAGGATTCCAACCGTACCCTGGGAACCTCTAACAGCCCCTCATCAGCTGAGCAGAGTGAGCAGGTGGGCAGTAAGGAACAAGGAGCTCTTGTAGGTAGCCCTGGCCCTGTCCATGTAGAACTTTAAAGGTCAGAAGACTGACCTTGAAGGTGATCCGCCACTGAACCGGCAGCCAATGCAGTTCGCGCAGCACAGGCATGTTGTGGCTCGAACGAGGAGCCCCCGTCAACAGCCATGCCACAGCATTCTGCACCAGCTGCAAGTGGTGGATATCAACCCCCGGAAGCCTTAGGCAGAGGGAGTTGCAGTATTCCAGGCACGAGGACACACAGGCATGGATCAATGTTGGCGGGTCACTGGACGGAACAAGGTGCTTGACCCAAGCGATGTTCCTAAGATGGTAAAACGAGGACCTGACAACTGCGGACACCTGTGAATGCAGTCTCAACCTGTCATCAAGGAGCACCCCTAAGTCATGCACCTGTTCAGAAGAAGGCAGCTGACTATTCCCAAGCCAAAGCCCAGAAGAATGCCCCTGCCACCGACCTCTCTATCTGGAGGCCTGGATCTACAACCAACACTTCGGTCTTATAGGAATTCAATTTCAACCAACTGGATTTCATCCAGTCCTGGATTTCTATGAGGCAGCTGTTAAAGACCGAGACAGCACTATCATAGTCGGGAGCAGAAGACAGAGCTGGATATCATCAGCATAGCAGTGAAACCTCAGTCCATACCATCTTACAATGTCTCCTAGAGGCAGCATATACACTGCGAACAACACTGGGGAAAGCACCGAGCCCTGGGGGACCCCACAAGACAGGGAGACTGGGTCCAAGGAAAACAACCCGGACACCACCCTCTGAAACCTGCCAGAGAGGAAAGATTGAAACCACCTGAGGACTGGACCAGCCAGGCCACAGATGACCCTCAGGTGCTTGGGCAACACCCAATGGTCCATGGTGTCAAAAGCTGATGAGAGATCCAGAAGCCACCAAGATGGAACAGCGCTTCTGGTCTCTAGCCATCAGGAGATCATTGAGCACCTGAACCAGAACTGTCTCGGTACTATGCCTCTTCCGAAAACTGGACTGGAGAGGATCGTAGATATCATGGATGGTAATGTGGATCTCCAGCTGCAGCGCGACAACTATCTCAATCACCTTCCCTAAAAGGGGAAGGTTAGAGATAGGTCTGTAGTTAGCCAAGCAGTTTGGGTCCAAAGAAGCTTTCTTAAGGAGTAGTGTAACCACCGCCTCCTTCAGGGAGCTAGGGAACTCACCTGGCTGTATGGAGCACCATACAATCTTGGCCAGGACGGGGCTGATAGAAACAGTACACCACAAAATGAAGCGTGTTGGGACCGGTTCCAAACTACAGTAGGTTGGCTGCATATTCTCGATAATCTGCACGATATCAATGATCTCCTGTCGGTCGAAAGTCAACCAAGAAAACCAAGGTGGGGTGAACAGGCACCGACCACGCTCATCCCCCATAGAGTGAGCTGGTTGGATCTCCACCCTGATGCTGGCCACCTTATCAGCAAAGAATTGAGCAAACTCTTCACACTTAGATTGTGAAAATGCTCCTCGGACCTGTAGGCAGGTTGGGTTACACAGCCTGTCTACGGTCTGAAAGAGCTCAGCTGGTCGATTCTGAGCTGGATCGATCTCCCCGGACAGGAACTCTGCCTTCTTACAGGTGATTGCTGATTGATGCAGCATTATCAGCTCTATCAATCTAAAGTGGCCAGCATCTAAGGAGGATTTCCGCCAGCAACGCTCTAGCCTTCATCCAACTCCTCTCATCTCCCTCATGGTCCTATTAAACCAAGGGGACCAAGGGCAAAGAGAGAGAGGATGAACACGGACAGGAGCAGTGGAGTCCAGGACATGCACCGTGGCCTTATTATAGGCCAGGACCAAGTCTTTAGGACTCCCTATTGCACCCAGTAAACTCGATACGTCCAACACTGCCAACAGACCATCGAGAGACACATCTCTCAAAGGGCAGTATCTGACCATCTTCACAAGGGCAGTCCTATAGAGGGGAGCCTAGAAATTGAATCTTATGATGTTGTGGTCTGACCAACTGACTGGTTCCACCACCAAATCAGTGGTCTCCAAACCCAGGAGAAAAACTAGGTTGAGTAAGTGACCATGATCATGAGTTGCAGAGGTAACTACCTGTGTGAGGTCCAACGAACACATAAGTTGGAGGACATCCTGGACAAACTACGAGAGTTCATCATGACCTAGGCATTGAAGTCACCCAGCACCATCAATCTGGGAGACTCAAACACCATGTGGACAATGAAGTCTGCGAATTCCTGCAGGAACAGTCTCTCGTCCCCGGGTGGACAGTAGAAGAGAACGGTCCTGCACCCCACACCTGCAACAGTGGTACACACAAATGATCTGGAACTCTCAACTGGCACTCCCACAAGACCCAATTCCGATCTAAAACATATGGCTACACCCCCGCCCCTGTGGTCCAATCTCGAGCGGTGTATCACCGAGAAACTGTCTGGAACAGCTGCCTCCAAGATGGGGTCAGGATTATCATCCAGCCAGGTCTTGGTGATGCAAGCTAGCTGTCCCAACAAGATCAGCAATAATAGCCATCTTGTTCCTAATAGATCTGGCATTGCACAACACCGTTCAAGTCGGATGAGGTACCGGAGCCATCCGGGCCATCGGTCCCAGAATCAGTGGAGCCTTTGGGTATGGGGACCAGAACTGAAAGATCATGTTCTGGAACCCATTTTGCCCCAGGGCATCTCCTGGACCTAACCACCCCAATCTGACCAGCCCACTCACCCCCCCCCACAAGGTTCGGGGCCCCTAACCCCCCCGCCTATTCCTCCCTACCATTCCTCCCTACTATTCCCAAGGCTCGGCAGTGGCAATAAACTGCTGCCAGCATGGGCGGACAGTGAAGGGGGCGGAGGTCCAGGAGCTCAGAGGAGGAATAGTGCCAGCCCTGGGGAGCTACCTGTCAGCATATGTATGTACATATGTGTGCATGTATGCGTGTGTGTGTGTGTGTGTGTGTGTATGTATGCACATATGTGTTTGCACGCGTGTGCATGTATGCACATATGTGTTTGCACGCGTGTGCATGTATGCACATATGTGTTTGCACGCGTGTGCATGTATGCACATATGTGTTTGCACGCGTGTGCATGTATGCACATATGTGTTTGCACGTGTGTGCATGTATGCACATATGTGTTTGCACATGCGTGTGCATGTATGCACATATGTGTTTGCACATGCGTGTGCATGTATGCACATATGTTTGCACATGCGTATGCATGTACGTATATATGTATTTATTTCGCAAAGAATCCTTTACGCAGATGCCTATTTTCAAGGCATGCAGGGTCAGAAACTATAACACATAGCATCGCAGAAATATTTTGCATAGTCACTGATATACACTAAACATACCCCCCCCCAAAATTTTCAAGGCATGCAGGGTCAGAAACTATAACACATAGCATCGCAGAAATATTTTGCATAGTCACTGATATACACTAAACATACCCCCCCCAAAAAAAAAAAGAAAAACAACAAACAAAAGACAGCAATCTCTGTTGAACTGATGGGCTCTCACTGTAAACAACATTATCACTAGTACCAAAGGTGCTTGCAAGGTTAACAGTGTAACAGCTGATTAAGGTGGCCATGTGACTGAATTTCTTGTTCAAAGTTGTGATCCTCTTAGAGTCGTACATTCCCTCTCTCCCTGTGTCTCTCCGATGCACACAGATGCACAGACTGAACTTGATATGGCTGGCAAGGGACAGAAGATTGTCCTCATAACAGGCTGCTCTTCCGGAATTGGTCTCGTGCTAGCCGTGCAGCTCGCTCAGGATGCCCAGAAGCGCTACCATGGTACAGTATATGATATGCTGGCTTTTTTTGATGTCTTCTTCTCTTAGCCTTCTAGAAGTAGAGTGATAATGGTAGAGCAGATAGTTTAACTGCCAAGTGCGGAGTAGGATCCTCAGCAGTTCCCTTTGTAGTGGAGACTGCATTCCTGTAGCCTCCAAGCACAGAGCATCCAAAGAAGGAGAGCGAAAAAACGTTTGTGGGAGATTTGTTTTAATGACTTCATGGAAATGCATTATGTGTCCCTTTGTTGCAGGAGGGAGATGGCTGAAAACTGACCCCCCGCCCCATAAAAATGAGTGACTCACCATCAAAATAGTCTGAAAGATTCATTGTAGGAATAGGCCAAACCAGTACCAAACGGAACAGAAACCCCAGAACCCAGTCAGTTCCAAAGTTTAGGATAGAAAAAAACTCCCTTAAAAAAAAAAAAAAAAAAAAAATGTACTGGTTTAAAACTACAAATGGGTGTGGTAGTAAGCGTGCAATTAACATTTAATTAATATGAAGCTATAGTGGGAATATGGGCAAACTAAAAAATGTTTTCTGCTCCCCATCACTCCTTTCTACTGGTACCCCAACCCCGACACTGGCTACTCCTGGACTTACCTCACCTTTGTTCTCTATGGTGTACCCCCCCCCCCAGCAAGGCTGTTGGGGCTCCTAAGCCCCTTCTGAGAATGAATCAGGCAGCGGGGGTGCGTAGGTCACTAGTTTGGGCCTTGCAGGAGACTGGCTTCATACTGCATTCATCGGGGGGAGGGGTTCTCATTTTCCAGTTCCCCAGGGATGTCAGCGGCCAAGGAGTGCATGCGCAGGTATGCAAGGACGCTTAGCGCAGCACCAGCCAATGTCCTCACTCCTTCTAGTAGGGCCTCCTGCGGCTCCACCTGTCATGACCCAGGTGGGGCTCACATGGAGACATCCTTCAGCCAACCTCCCTGTAAGAGTGTCTTCTGACATGCATATCCTCCTCCACTCGACCTGCCACCATTGCCCCTGTCCCATTCCTGAACACAGGTCACCGGCAAAGCAAGCAGTAACCCTACCACAATGCCAGTGGGCCAGTCAGAAGGGCATTCTTTTGTTCCATCAAGGTATTTCTTCCTGGCCATGTTCATCATTCAGAGATATACTGTGTTCCTGGGAATAAACTCTATTCAGGACTGCATCCTCCAGTCTCCTCCTTCTCCCCAGTAACAAACCAGTTACATCCATAGCTTTTCCCCTCCATGGCAAGGGTTTAGGGGAGAAGGGCTGCCCCCACCCCCGTGAGGCAGTGCTGGCAGTCCCAGGCTGTCATTTAGACAGACTTGGATTTTTCTCCCTTATAGGTCCCTCCCACCTCCCCAACATGAGCACAGCATTCTTTGTAGCCTTGCATGGATACAGCGCATGCCAAGCAGAAGAAGCAAGCTTCCTGGGCCAGCCACAGAGGTCACTGTGTTGCTGGAACTCACTGTTGGCCCTCAATAGCTGATGCTTACGGCAATGTGGTAGCTGCCCCAATCTGCCCCCACCTCCTGATGCTGTGACTCGTTTGCCTCAGACCTCGGGTCATCTGCACAGCAGCATTTGGGCCATCGACCAGCCTTAAAAGATCATTTTTTTGAGCGGTTTGGGGTTCTAACTAAAACCACTTCTGAGACTGTCCAGTGGTTTGGTGGCAGCACAATATGTTGCCACCTTGAAGGTCAGGGTATGCGAGATCAGAGTGTATGAGATGAGGGTATATGAGATCAGGGTGTGATAGATTAGAGTGTGCGAGATCAGGGTGTATGAGAACAGGGTGTCTGAGATCAGAGTGTACGAGACCCGAGTGTGAGAGATGAAGATGTGTGAGATCCGCGTGTACAAGATCAGAATGTGTGAAATCTGGGTGTGTGAGATAAGGGTGTGCATTCAAGCCCCAGACTCCTGGTCTGATGTGGTCTGGGAGCCTTGAGTGCCAAGGCGCTACAGCACTCGGCTCTCAGACGGGCAGGACATCATCTGTTCAACATTTATGTGCCCTTGCTGGCCATTCCAGAAGCAGCATTGGTATTAGCTGTGAAAGTGGCCACTACATTGCCCACCACAAGAGGCAGAATGGCGCATCTGTAGGAACTCCTATTGTCAAGGCGAGGAACATGGTTAAAAAGGGGGCCAAACTGGAAAGGGGATAACAAATCGGTTCCTAATTACATCCAGGAAAGGCTCACCTATTATTATTCTCACCATCTGAGACCACCCTTTCTGTGAGGAAGTACTTCCTCCCATACTTCCTGAAATTACTTCCTCTTCCCATTTCATTGCATGCCCCCTAGTTCTGGAGTTCATCCTCTAGGAAGAGGCTCCCTCCCTGCACTCCATTCACCCGTGTGAGGTACTAGAATGTCTTGATCATGTCACCCATGCTCTGCTGTCCTCCAAAGTGTACATATCAAGATCCCTCAATCTCTCCTCGCAGGGCTTCCTTGCAACCCTAGGACCATGTTGGTTGCCCTACTCTGGGCCACCTTCACCCTGTCTATGTCTTTACTGAGATGCGATCTCTAGAACTGGACACAGTATCCAAGGTGGAGGCAAACCAGAGAGCAGTACAGTGGCAGCACCCCTTCTCTCTTCCTGCTGGTACTGCTCCTCTCTGTGCACCCCAGCATCAGACTAGCCCTGCCCATGGCCTTGTCACACTGCACTGCCATCTAGAGGTCTTTTGAAATGGTAACCCTGAGGTCCTTTTCCTTTATTTTTCCATTCATTGAATTTATGTATCCTGGAAAAGCACCAACAAAATCACACATTCCCCAATATAAAAACTGGGGGGGTTAGCAGTGTGATACAGTGTGTATGCTTGGCATTAGAAGTGAGGGGTTCTTGCAGTTAGGGGTGGGTACATTAGTATCATTTCAACAGAATCTTAAGGTGTTGCAAAGCCCCAATTCACCAGAATAACAAGGGTTGGAAAGCCTCATTACGTCAGAATCCTAGGGGCTACAAAGCCCTGTTTCACCAAAATACTATGGCTTCAAATCAGCATTTCAACTAAATCACATCAGAATCAGCAGAATCTTATGGGTTACAAAGTCACTAGGTTAGCACAGCGCTAACAGGACTAATACCACGGTAACCAGACATAGCACATCCGAACTGGGTGGGGGTCATATTCAGAGGGCCCCTTAATGCAGTGATCAGTGGAGGGTCTGTGCTAGTCATTGTCCACCATGTTGCCCCCTCCCAGAGTTATTCAGGTGAGTCATGCACCACATTGCAGAGGTGAAGGATGGAAGGTGGTGGGTACTGGGTGGGTGGGAGAGGAGGTCTGTCTTCTTTTGCTGGGTGAGGGGCAGCAGTGGGTAGCCATGTGAGGGTCTGTGCTTCATTTCTGGATTGCAGAATAAAACCTTGAACTGATGCGCAGCCTTTGTGCATGTATTTCATGAGGAGGTATTGTGACTGGTTTTCATGTGAGTACTGGTCAATTCATTTCGTCATTTCGTCAATACTCAGAAGTACGGAGCTCCAGAAAGTTCATCACTACCAGTACACATATCACACAGGGTAACCTTTCAGTCACCTTTGGGTCACCTCCTCCAATACTACTCTCCTGTCTCACCATTTGTAAACCTGGCTTACTCACCACTTGATCAGGGCACCCATCCCCCGTCATTGGAGACTTATGTTCAGATACTGTATGGCCCAAGCAACCTACAACTACTCTGCGTACTTGTTTACCATACCGCCTTGCTCTGCCGATTCTTGTCCTTAAGTGGGTGTGTTGGGGATCCTGGGCCCCCCAGCTTTCCTGCAGGCAACCACAGCCAGTCTTCCAACAGATCAGGCACCGACTCCGCTGACCCACCCTCCAGGATCTCCCACCTATATATATACAGCACAACCAGCATCCCTATTTTCAGGTCAATCTATGTCTTAGCATGCTGCTTTTTACCTTGTGATTGCAGAGCTCACTAATGGTAACCAGTCTCACAGTTGTGGGTGCCAGCCCCACCTTCGGAGATCTGATCTTCAGAGTATCCCTCCTGGCCCAAAGGCCACAGATGCACACTCCTTGAAGGGGTGCCCACCAGGAAACCCCTTTCCTCCTCCTTGGCCACTGGTCCTTTTTTGTCCCAACCAATGTTACAGGCAGGGGGAACTGAAGAGTGCTCATGCAACCCTGAGCCTTGCTGTACTACTTTGCCAGACTCAGTAGGCCCACTCCAGGCCACAAACGGTCCCCGCCTCAACTTACTGGGCAACCCTCAAACAACTGGTTGAGCCCAGCACACGGAACTGCCTAATTCTTGCCTAAACCCTCCTCCTGTCTCCCTGTCCCTAGTCTCGTCCCTTCCCATTAAGGTCAGAGTCATGACGCCAAGGCACCCAATGCTCTTGGGCACTGCTAGTAACAACCCTGCCCCTTACTATGGGGAGGGGGTCATTACATGCATATTTGGACTTTGCAAGATGCTACCACAGCCTAATATTCGTACAGGTAGTACACACCAGACAGGGCATGCTGGCTGCATGAATAGGATCCATGATTGGTTGTCGACAAACATTTTGTCGAACAACCAGACAGCGAAACCAGCAGGCCGACCACATTTTGCAGTCGGCTGCTGGTTTCTTAAAAAACAAGTATTTTTTTTTCAGGGGCTTCACCCTAGACCCCCCCATTGAGGGCTTTGCCCCACCCCCATAGATTCTCAACTCAGGTCGGCTGATTGGGGGGTGCAGGACCCCCAACAGACAGTGCCGGGTTCCAGCGGGTTCCCTACAGCGATGTGACTCTGTTGTTGCTGTAGGGAACCCTGCTGTCGAAATGTCACTGTCAAGTGTGTATACCCATGAACATGCCTCCCTTATGGCCACATGCATTATGATTTGCATGGTGCAATGTCTACTTCTGGATATGAGAGCCATTATCACTTGTTACAGACCAAGTACACTGGAAAAATAGAGGTGTGGCTTGTACATTGTTTGGGGCTTCCCTTGCTACAGTTGAAGAGAAAAAGACTTGGGGAGGGGGTCATAGTAGACAAGGGAATAAAGCATAACAAGCAGTGGATGGCCACTGTCCAAATGGACCACAGAATACTGGGGTGTATCAAAGGAGGGGGGCAGCAGGGCAAGCTATCCTGCTTCTTTACCAGGTCCTGGTCAGGATCCACGGAGACTACTGTCTGCAGTTCTGGGCTCTGTAGTACAAAAAAGCACATTGAGGTAGTCAAGAATGTGCAATGCAGGCCTCCAAAATGGTCTGGGATGTGAAAGAAAAAAAGCATTGAGAGGCTGCTGGCCATTGACTTGTTCCGATTGGAGAACAGGAGGTTGAGAGGGGAACATGGCCTCAGTTTTCTACATACTCAAGGATATTTACAAGAGCAAACAGAGACATTTGAGCTGGGGTCCTCCAGCAGGACAAGAGGATGCACCATGACACTCGGAGGCAGTAAATTCAGGGGTAATGGTCAGAAGCATTTTCTATTCCCAGAGTGTGGTAAACTGTTGGAACTGCCTACCAGTGGATGCAGCGAATATGAAGACAATGAAGGGCTTCAAAGTAAGTTTTCACAAATGTTAACTTACCAAGGGGATCGCTGGATACCCTGGGCAGTAGAGTGAGTCAGAAATCACTGGATATCCTGGGTAGTAGAGTAGCTTGAGACTCGCTGGATACCCTGGGTAGTAGAGGGGGTCAGGACTGACCAAATACCCTGGGTAGTAACATGGATCAAGACTCACAGGATATCCTGGGTAGTGGAGTGGATCAGGAATCGCTGGATACCCTGGGTAGTAGAGTGAGTCAGGAATCACTGGACACCCTGGGTAGTAGAGTGGGTTGGGAATCACTGGATATCCTGGGTAGTAGAGTGGATCAGGAATCACTGGATATCCTGGGTAGTAGAGTGGATCAGGAATCACTGGATACCCTGGGTGGTAGAGTGGGTCAGGAATTACTGGATTCCCTGAGTAGTAGAGTGGGTCAGGAATCACTGGGTACTCTGGGTAGTAGAATGGGTCAGGAATCACTGGATTCCCTGGGGAGTAGAGTGGGTTGGAAATCACTGGATTCCCTGAGTAGTAGAGTGGGTCGGGAATCACTGGATACCCTAGGTAGTAGAGTGGGTCAGGAATCACTGGATACCCTGTGCATTAGAGTGGGTTGGGAATCACTGGATACCCTGGGTAGTAGAGTGGGTTGGGAATCACTGGATACCCTGGGTAATAGAGTGGGTCAGGAATCACTGGATACCCTGGGCAGTAGAGTGGGTTGGGAATCACTGGATACCCTGGGCAGTAGAGTGGGTCAGGAATCACTGGATACCCTGAGTAGAAGAGTGGGTCGGGAATCACTGGATACCCTGGGCAGTAGAGTGGGTCAGGAATCATTGGATACCCTGGGTAGTAGAGTGGGTCAGGAATCACTGGATATCCTGGGTAGTAGAGTGGGTCAAGAATCACTGGATACCCTGGGTAGTAGAGTGGGTCAGGAATCACTGGATACCCTGGGTAGTGGAGTGGGTCGAGGAAACCCTTTAAGTGAGTACCTGTTCGTAAAGCAGACTGATTCATCTCTGATTATGAAACAGGGATGGACATGATGAACCTAGAGTACTTTCCAGTTTCCAGTGGGAAAGCCTCTCCTGCTCAGAATGGTGAAATAAATTCTACAGCTTTTTAATAGTCTGTAAAAACTTTTTTATGGTTATCCTTTTGCATTTAGAGGGTAAAAAAGAACCATTTCACACCTTAATTTTTTTGTCAGTGAAATCTTCGCAGTTTTTTTGCTATATTTGTCCAGCTGGGCAGAACATTTCCTTAGTAGTGGATCCAACAATTCATAGAAACAAACTCTGGTCAGAGCAATACAGCTGCAGCGAGCTTTTACAAGTGCTGCCACCAGAGTATGCCATGCTACGAGTGCTGTCGAATGCCACATGCAAGATGGCAGTGCTGAGAGAACTGAGCATGTGTGGCACTCATGCATGCGTAGTTCCGTCAAATGGCATAATATGCCATTCCCAAGATGGTGTTGAGGTTTGGAACTGCACATGCGCAACACATGCACATGCGCAGTTCTGAAATTAAACACGGAAGTGCCGCTGTAAAGTAGTGTGCCCTCGGGAGGGTGGTCGATCGTGCTGCGGAGGGGAGCTGCATCCACAGAGGACAGAAGAAGAAAAAAAGCCTGTGCAGAAAAACAATGGAGTCAGCGATGTGAAGCAGGTATGGCATTACTATAGGAGAACACAGGGACACGTTCTGGTCATGGTCCCTTTTCTCTCCTACAGTGATGGCAAAAAGTCTGCAGAGCTCCACCCCCACAGCCATGAAAAGGGCATTCTCCTACTGTACACCCTCCAACTGGAACACAGCTCTGTGAATATATATAAAGGATGCCCTCTCACCAGCTATCCCTCTTTAAATCGAGGCTTTATAGCCATCTCAATATCCCCAATACCTGCCATGTGCTTTGCATGGTATATAATTGTTTACATTTTCAAAACGGGTGCACAATGACGGAAAACCTTTATTTCCCCTCCATTAATGCAATTGTAACCCCTAGATGGCACTATCCCAGGGGCTACTACCCCTGCCTGATTTGCCACTAACAGGTTGAGGGGCCTGGATCCAATGGCGGTGCCTCCACCCAGAGGTCAGGGTTTGCAATAGTTAAACTAACTTGGTCACAGCCTCTGGGACACTGCAACCTTTCTTCCCACTAGTGGCCCACACAATATATCAGAATTACCTTCACAGTATACACCTTACCCCAGGTCTGGTTCGGCACTGGGACCTCCTGTGAAATGAGATACAGTGCAACAATCACAGTACAGTACTTTAACATAACAAATACCTCAGGCAGTATAACTTTGCTGAAACAAAGCAGCTCTGATTTATTTAGGGGATATAACAAGGACAGGGAAATCAGGTTAATTAGCTTATCACTCTAATAATCTACCTATGGCTCTGTGCATAGGCCTATCCCTATCAGTTACTGTCCCTGGGTACCCAAGCCCTAGTGGCTAGTCCAAACCGTGGCAGCTGGTAGGGGCCCTTTCACACAGAGAAAAGGAGAATTAAACAGTCAGCAGTACAGTAATTCCATTTGGATTTAATGTGGCAATTCAACAGGAGCGACCTGAATTAGTACTCCGACCTCCAAATAAGATAGGGTCCTTCAATGTCAGCAGGGCTCACTTGAGGTACACAAACCTCTTCACACATCCATATAAAAGAAACACTATACCAGGCAGGCTGCATCTGTATCCGATCGCAATTACTGCACAATACCGGGAGAACACACAGCAGATTCAGTTCCTGACAGACCCAGTGCAATTTTCAGCAATTCCTCCAGTCTTCTACAGGGTGAGCCTGGTTTCTACTCTTCAGAGATCCTTTGATTCTTTCACAGGGAACGGATTCAGTCCTAACAAGCTGTTACACAAGCTGCAGACCGGAACTCTGGGCCTTACACGTTTTTGACTAAAACTGCACACTGAAAAGCACAGGGCTCCTTCCTTCTTCACTGCCAAAGCTCAACTGAAACTCCAACCGACAAAACCGGCACTTCCTTTGAGTTCCTCCCAGTTCTTGACTGGATTGGCTGTCCCTCACAATAGACTGCTGCTGTTGGTCCAAAAAGGCACTGAAGTCTAAACTACATCTCCCAGAGTCACTGCCCATACAATCCTCTTTGTGGCTGGCTCAGATTATGAGTCCAAGTTCTGATTCGTCCAAGGCACCATTTTAGAGCTAGCTTACCCACACTGATTGGTCCAGTTCAGCAGTTCAAAACTAGAATGGGGAACTAGCAGACACAGTTCTGACTGCAAAGAAAGCAGGTTAGACAAACTGTAGTTTCATTATTACTCTAAATAATTTCTGGCAAACAGTTACATCTTTCAGATAGGTTCCTTTGCACTCCTAGTGACTGCAAAATGAAGTGAATTGGCAGCAGCTTGAGTGGTACTCAATCAAAGAAACACACAGTCCCCATACAAACTAATTATGTCTGCAAGCAGACAGCTCTTAAAGAGACAGTACCAGAGGTTCTAAAAACACTCACTGATAAATGGCTTAAATGCCAAACACCATTCAGGCTTGGAGCATTCAAGCAAGCTCCTGGAAGTCTTTTGGGAACCCCCATTTGCAGGGGGGTTACACCCTTCCTGGCCTGGGAAAGCTTGACGTCCGCGTCAAGCAAGTACCCCCATAAGTTTCAACTGCAACCATATGCATTTGCATTAGGCTCGCACATGTAATCATCAGTCAATATATCATTTTACCAAGAACACATTTCTGAAACATTGCAGTACGTCACTCTTTACACAGTATTACATACATTGTACCATAACTCAAGTTATTACCTCTTGTACATGAAACCTGAAGAGAGGGGGCCCTTCCCTATCAGTTACCTTGGGGCTGGATGGGGCAAGGGCACCATATGAGGGCAACACAAGTAACTTGGAGTTAGCACTGATGCTCAGTTTGGGCAATGAGCTCGGGGACACATACACTCCTTTATGGACAACATTGAGAGGCAAGTCCACAGGCCTCCCAAGTGAATCATAACTGAGGTGCACCACAGGCTTTACAGCTCGACCAGTCTTTCTAGGGGGAACTGTTATAGTCTCTGCACTCTGAGCCTCATTTTCAGCATTGTCCTCACTTGTCAGGGAGTCTCCATGGGGTAGAGAGGCTAGAACTTGGGGCACTTTCAGCTCCAGGAGTTACAGTTTCTGAGTCCACAACATTTGGCTGCATGGAAGCTTTCGGACACTGGCAGTGGACTGTCAGGGCACTCAAAATACTCTTCTTGTTCGGGTGTATCACCAGTCTGCCCCAATCTATCATTTTCCTCCCTGAAAGCTCAAACAGTTCAACCATGCACAATGATTCCATTTCATCTGATCTGATGCTTTGCACTTCACTTTCTGGGAGCATTGGCTCCAGGGATGAAGCTGGGGCTTAGACAGTCCAGAAGGCCCAGCTTCATCTCCAATATTGACTAGGGATTGCCCGAAACAATTGACTCAGTTCGTAAGAAGGATAGTATTCAAAGTCACTCTCACTTTCTTCCGATATGGACTGACAGTCATGCTCAACTGGGACTTGTGGAGGGAACACTTTAACTTTGCTTCTGTAGGTGCAGACTTTCTTGATCTTTTCTTAGCAGCTCTAGTCACTGGTCCAGAGGGGCATCTTCTAGGGCTCAGACTCAATTAAGATTTGTCCAATGGGCAGTAAATGATTTCTATGCATTGTTTTACATCTTTTGAATTATTCTCAGGCCTTACTTTGTACACTGGCAGATCATCTAGTTTGCCCACTACAATGTGAGGGAGATGGTGCCATCTGTCAGCAATCTTGTGCTTGCCATGCAGTCCCAGATTTCTTAGCAATACCGATCTCCCTCCTGGAGTTCCTGTGCTTTCACCTTTTATCATACCTTTCTTTGTTGGCCAGATTTCTTTTGGCAGCCATGGTTTGAGCCAGTTGGTACGCATGAGTTAGCTGGGCCTTTAACTTTTGCACATACTGTAAATAGTTGTCAGCTTGAACCCCCATCAGGAGAGACCCCAAAACACACATCTACTGGTAGTCGAGCTTCTCTTCCAAACATCAGGCGGTAGGGGGAGAATCCAGTGGCATCACTTTTGGTGCAGTTATAAGCATGTACCAGGGTGCTAATTTGTTGGCTCCATCTAGGCTTGTCCTTTGGGTGCAGGGTGCCTAGCATATCTAGCAAAGTGCGGTTGAAGCGTTCAGGCTGTGGGTCCCCTAGGGGTGGTAAGAGTGGTTCTGGACTTCGCCTCCCCACAGAAGCATCTCTTTGATCAGACGACTCTCAAAGTCTCTCCCTTGATCAGAATGGATTCTTTGTGGAGCCCCATAGTGAACAAAAAAGTTTTCTACAAGTACTTTGGCCACAGTGGATGCTTTCTGGTCTTTGGTGGGAAAGCTTGGGCATATCTAGATGAAATGGTCAGTGACCACCAGCACATTACTGATATTTCTTTGATCTGACTCCAAACTCAGAAAATCAATACAGACCAGCTCCATGGGTGCACTGGTGGTGATGTTAACAAGGGGGCAGCCCTCTGAACAAAGCTTTCCTCTGTAAGCAGCGACTATAAGTTAGAATGTGTTGCTCCACATCAGCCCCCATCTTAGGCCAATAGAATCTGGATCTCACCAAGTCAAGTGTTCTGTCTATACCAAGGTGCCCCATGTGGTTGTGCAAGGACCTCAGTACTGAGTCTCGAAGGCAGTGGGCAGCACTAGTTGTTGTTTGTCTACTTGTCCCCTCTGTCTACTGTTTCTCTGTATAACAGTTTATTGATCAGTTTCAACTTAGGACCTTCTTTGTATAACAGTGCAGTTCTCAAATCAGTGGAGGCGTAATTTGGACACATCTTTTCCTGCATAGAGGGCTTCTAAAGCTGCTTTGATCATGGGATGTGGATTGAGCCGCCGAATACTGTCATTGTCCAGCTGAGGCAGTGCACCAATGTCTATTGCAGAAAAGTGGCAATAAGCAGCAGGTATGCAATTCTCAGAGGCTCCTAAGCAATCACCATGCAGTCCACTGCGTCCGTGGACATTTGTTCCTCCCTGTCAAACTTCCGGCAGAGTGCCGAATGTCAGGTTCTGCCAATCGGACCCAATCATTCTGGGAACAGGCCTCCGGAGAGAGCATCAGCATCTATGTGGTTCAGACCTGCTCGGTATTCGAGAGCATAGTCATATGTAGATAATGCAGAAAGCCACCTATGGCCAGTGGCATCCAACTTAGCTGAGGTCTGCACATAGGTCAAAGGATTATTGTCAGTTTTACTAGTATTTTAGCCCCATACAAGTACTCATGGAATTGGTCAACAATAGCCCACTTCAAAGCTAGGAACTCTAACTTATGTACAGGATAGTTCTTTTCGGATGGGGTCAGGCTTCTACTGGCAAAGGCCACTGGTCTCAGGCCATTCTCGTGCTCTTGGTACAACACAGCCCCAACCCTTGCAAGCTAGCATCAGTGTGCAGGACGTAAGGTTTTCTTGGATCGGCATAGGCCAGCACTGGAGCATGGGTAAGTTGATATATGATCTCATGAAAAGCAGTCTCACAATCAGAGTCCAGCGGGCCCCAAATACTTCACTCGGATGAAAATACACTCTTTCAGTCTTGAGGGACGCTGATTTTGGTATTTTTGTGGGTTTGGGATACCCTTGAGTAAGGTTAAGTAAAGGCGATTACTCTTGAATAGTCCTTGATGAAGCCCGATCATAACCACAGAATCCAGGAATCTTTGCAGTTCTTTTAGATTTTTGGGCTGTGGCCAGGTGGTCAAAGGCCTCAACTTTACTTGGGTCGGTCTCTATTCCTCGGTGGATACTATGTGTCCCATACTTTACTGATGTTTGAAAGAATTGACACTTATCAATGGACAGTTTAAGGCCAAAGTCCTCCAGTCGGTCCAATACCTTAAATAATCTGCTCTCATGTTCCTCCAGTGAGCTGCCAAACACAATAACATCATCTAGGTATACCAGGCACTCTAGTAAGTTCATGTCCCCACTGCCGCTCCATCAATCGTTGAAAAGTGGCTGGGGCACCTGAAATCCTTGAGGCATCCTCATGAATTCATAGAAGAAGCGGACAGATAAAGGCAGTCTTCTCACGGTCCTCTGGGGCCGCCGAGGATCTGGTAGTACCCACTGCGGAGATCCAGCACAGAGAACCACTTGCTCCCGTTTAGGCAGTCCAAAGCATCCTGAATGCGGGCATTGTGTACTGATCAGGGATAGTCCGCGGTTTAGGTGCGATAATCACACACATCCTTACTGTTCCATTCTTTTCCTCACTACCACAATGGGGAAGCATAAGGGCTTCTGGATTCTTGTATTACACCAGCAGCTAACATCTCTTGCAGATGCCGTCTCACATCATCTATGTCAGCAGGTGCCAGGCGTCGAGACCTTCACGAAATGGTCTTTCGTCATGCAGCGGATATTGTGCTCAGCTCCTTGCACGCATCCTACATCCCATTCCTTTAAAGAAACACCTGGTCTCTCTGGGCAAGCTTCTCACTGATCCTCACTTTCCATTCAGCTGGCAGCGGGAGTCGCCGAAATCAAACAAGTCAGGCGTTACTCTGTCATTCTTCCTTGAACTCTTGCTGCTGGGTAGCACTGCAGTGTCTGCACAATGCACATTAGCCAGGATGCAACCTCTGTTTTCGAATGTCTCTTTCAGACACATTATGAACTTGGACCATTACCCTTCTGGCATAACATGGGCTCTAGCGGGCAAAATACTAGGCTTGACCAGCAGTCCCTCTGGCAATTTTCCATCGCCTGGTGCATCCAACATTAATATTTTATTCTTAACATCCTTTCTGATACGGACCTCTCCTGTAAGGTACACTGGGCATTTGGCCCAGGATCAGAGACTCAGGATCCTTCTTCCATACAATTCGACCGGTTCCTCTGGCTCTGTTTTCAGCATCTCTCTGTGCCTCATAGGCCTTCTTAATTAAAGCCGGAACTCTTAAAGCTCTACTAGTCTTTGACCCTGTTCTTCATAACACAACTGTGCCAGCCTTCCGAACATATGAGCATTTGTTCCAATCAACAAAGGGACACCATCATACAGTCCAGTGGGGGGACACACTAAGGCTAGGGTCTCTACTTGTTCGGCCACTCCAGCCACGGAGGTGGGGAAAGACAGCCAAATTCGGATATACCCGGAATAGGGGTAGGCCTTCTCACTTAACCCCCATACATGCAGTCCTTCTAATGGTTGTAAGGTACGTCTGACAAATGCTTCTGATACCAATCCTGGAACATAATTGTCACTTGGGAGCCACTGTCTAATACAGCTCTTGTAGACACTCCATTCACCTTTACAGTGGTCTCCATGGAGGACCCACTATTCTGGACCAGTCTGGAGAGGCGGTAGTGGGGCCTGGGCAACTGACCTTGCCACAAAGGACGTGAATTAGCATTTTGGTGCCCTCACTGGGATCATGTCGCACCTCTTAACCACTGATTTCTTCTCCAAGCTCTCCTTGTAGCCTATATGCAACTTTGTCAGTGTCTTTTGGGACTGGCATTCCCTTTCATGTGCCCATCTTTCCCACAATTATAGCAAAACATACTTCTGGAGTTTGAGCTGGCCGGGCGCCACACTGGGAGCCAGGCGGGGTATTACTAACTGGAAACCTGGTGCCATCTCTGTCTGTGGCGTGATAAGCATTTGGAGACATCTCATCAGTTTCTCCACTTCCATGGTCAAGGAATTGAGTTTGGAGCTGTATCAGCAGGAGATACATGGGTGGGTCCCCACCACCATAGCAGATGCAGTCGGATATAGGTCAGGGCCCGTACCTTGCAGGCGTGGCCTTCATAAAGGACTGTTTTTGAATTCCGGATCTCTCTCAACAGTTCGCCCCATTGTGGCATATCTTTTCCTTGTCAGAGCACTCATTGACTGTCAACCTCTGCCCTGAACTTCACTTGATGGGTCACCCTCAGTCACTGAACGTAGCCACAGCTGTTGGTGCAGGTACCTCCAGGTCGCCTTTCTCAACTCCTCGAATTTCTCTCATTAACTCATCATAGGAGGGTGGGGTTCAGTCGATTTGCCAGGCGTAACTGAAGCAACAGCAGTTCTGAGAAGGGGCAGACTTAAGGATTCTGTCCAGTCTGGTTGGGTCCAGTTCAATCACTGGCAAACTACCCTTTCTGAGGCATTCTTGCAACAATTTTTCCAGCCGAGAGACATACACAGACAACAACTCCTTGGTACTGTTGTGCATTTCTTACTCTCCACCATAGGTCCTCATCAGAATCTGGGCTCCCATACACATTCTCCAAGGCCTCAAGATAGGCCTGTGCAGTCGCTTCAGGGTTACTGGCCCGTTTAGCACGGATGGTAGCCAGGGCAGGACCTCGGAGGCTCTCACTAACCCTCTTTCGCTTTTCGCCTTCCGAGCATTGCCATTCTAGCACTTGGGGGGCAACATAGTCTATCCAGGTCTCCCAGTCATCCTCCTTTGGGGGTGGGGAGGTGCCAGAGAAGATCCTCAACCTTGAAGAGTCGTGACTAATGGCAGGTGCAGAAATAGGAGTCTGCATTGGTTCAGCCACCATTACGGGCACTGGAGCAGGAGAGGGTGTTGGGGAGGAACACCCCAGGTGGCAAGAATAGTTTCTTCAAGTCCTCCACAGTTTTCCCTCTCCCAGCAACCATTCAGCAAATTTCTCCTCAAAGTTTCAGATAGTGGTGGGGCTGATTCCCCGGTCTTTACTGTCCTTAGTTATCACTCTCCAAGCAGTGAGGGCTCCCTCTGGGGTAATGGTCTGTGGCACTTTGGAGCTATCTATGGGATCCTTAAACTCTACTAGGGCCAGGAAAGTGTGGGTGAGCAGATTAGCATGCCGACCCACCACCACAGGGTTTGTAAACCTTCCACCTTGGAAAGTACTCCCTGCACAGTGTCCGTATTGATACCCAGGGGATGTCCAGGATAAGCATAGCATTTTGGGGGTCGATCTCCTCCCAGTACACCACTCCACCAGCGGTGCACAGCCACTTCTGTCGGGTACCCATTTTTTCTTAACAGTGGTTCGTAAATATGGCCACTAGAGGACACACAATCCCAGCGGTGAGCCTCCAAGATGTAACCCCTAGATGGCGCTATCCCAGGGCTACTACCCCTGCCTGATTTGCCACTAACAGGTTGAGGGGCCTGGATCCAATGGCGGGTGCCTCACCCAGAGGTCAGGGTTTGCAATAGTTAAACTAACTTGGTCACAGCCCTCTGGGACACTGCAACCCCTTTCTTCCCACTAGTGGCCCACACAATATATCAGAATTACCTTCACAGTATACACTTACCCCAGGTCTGGTTCGGCACTGGGACCTCCTGTGAAATGAGATACAGTGCAACAATCACAGTACAGTACTTTAACATAGACAAATACCTCAGGCAGTATAACTTTGCTGAAACAAGCAGCTCTGATTTATTTAGGGATATAACAAGGACAGGGGAAATCAGGTTAATTAGCTTATCACTCTAATAATCTACCTATGGCTCTGTGCACAGGCCTATCCCTATCAGTTACTGTCCTGGTACCCAAGCCTAGTGGCTAGTCAAACCGTGGCAGCTGGTAGGGCCCTTTCACACAGAGAAAAGGAGAATTAAACAGTCAGCAGTACAGTAATTCCATTTGGATTTAATGTGGCAATTCAACAGGGAGCGACCCTGAATTAGTACTCACGACCTTCAAATAAGATAGGGTCCTTCAATGTCAGCAGGGCTCACTTGAGGTACACAAACCTCTTCACACATCCATATAAAAGAAAGCACTATACCAGGCAGGCTGCATCTGTATCCCGATCGCAATTACTGCACAATACCCGGGAGAACACACAGCAGATTCAGTTCCTGACAGACCCAGTGCAATTTTCAGCAATTCCTCCAGTCTTCTACAGGGTGAGCCTGGTTTCTACTCTTCAGAGATCCTTTGATTCTTTTCACAGGACGGATTCAGTCCTAACAAGCTGTTACACAAGCTGCAGACCGGAACTCTGGGCCTTACACACGTTTTTTGACTAAAACTGCACACTGAAAAGCACAGGGCTCCTTCCTTCTTCACTGCCAAAGCTCAACTGAAACTCCAACCGACAAAACCGGGCACTTCCTTTGAGTTCCTCCCAGTTCTTGACTGGATTGGCTGTCACTCACAATAGACTGCTGCTGTTGGTCCAAAAAGGCACTGAAGTCTAAACTACATCTCCCAGAGTCACTGCCCATACAATCCTCTTGTGGCTGGCTCAGATTATGAGTCCAAGTTCTGATTCAGTCCAAGGCACCATTTTAGAGCTAGCTTACCCCACACTGATTGGTCCAGTTCAGCAGTTCAAAACTAGAATGGGGAACTAGCAGACACAGTTCTGACTGCAAAGAAAGCAGGTTAGACAAACTGTAGTTTCATTATTACTCTAAATAATTTCTGGCAAACAGTTACATCTTTCAGATAGGTTCCTTTGCACTCCTAGTGACTGCAAAATGAAGTGAATTGGCAGCAGCTTGAGTGGTACTCAATCAAAGAAACACACAGTCCCCCATACAAACTAATTATGTCTGCAAGCAGACAGCTCTTAAAGAGACAGTACCAGAGGTTCTAAAAACACTCACTGATAAATGGCTTAAATGCCAAACACCATTCAGGCTTGGAGCATTCAAGCAAGCTCCTGGAAGTCTTTTGGGAACCCCCATTTGCAGGGGGGTTACACAATTGTGCCAAAATCTGTGCACATTATTGTCAAAGGAGACAGAGTTTATACATTTTTTTTTTTTTTTTTTCTCTCAGTTTGAGTCGGCTTCATAAAAAGAAATTGCACAAAGCTGAGCCAACTTGCATTTGAAATAACTGACATTGGTATTTATTATTTTCATTTTATGTGCCATTTAACTTTTAATAAATTTAATTTGTAATGCCCACCCCATTTGGGGATGGGCATTACAAGTGGTGTGGAGTCATGTCCTATGGGTGCTTGCAATGCTGTGCAGGGGGACTGCCAGTCAGCAACCAGAGGGTTAACTGCTAGAGGCTTGTCTGCTTCAACTGCCAGTGGGACAGAGCTTCTGCAGCACCATAAGCCACGCTTGCCCATGGCAGTTGATGAGAGGAGGGCGACCAGTGACGAGTGGCTGATGGAGGGGCCCCCCTTCAAGGGACATGTCCAGATGGTTTTTCTGGCTCTGGAGCTTAGCCCAGGGTTGAGGTGCCCCGGAGCCATTGCTCCAAAGGTGAGGGCATCAGCAGGGAGATAGAAAATCCAAGGAGCAAGGAAAGACATCCCCTTGGTACCAATAAGCACCCCCAGAAATTCAACCTCAGAGGAGGTGTGGTAGGGGGAATTATGTACTGTGGGGGAAATCCCCAAGTATACCTGCCCCAGGGGGTATGTTCCACCACCAGGTGGGGGGATGCATCTTTCAGCCTTGGAGGATGTAGATCCTCAGAGGCCATGGGTACCTGTGCCCTGCCCTTGAAATCTGCTGTTAGGGCTGAGACAACCAGTCAGGGTCCAGTATCCAGGTCTGGATGTAATTTATGGCCTGATACCATTTGCCCAGGGTCAGCATGCAGTTTAAGTAGTTCACTTCCAAGTGGGTGTGTGAAGGAGGCCCCTCTAAAGTAAAATAGATAATGAATTCTCTTATAAATAGTTGTGGAGGTAGCTCGCTCAAATGGTACCTTAGAGCGGCAGATTAACTGCCTCTGTAATGTGACAACCTGATTCAGGAAACATCAATTAATTGCCTTGCATATTTGTGCAGACGATCAATTTATTTCCAAACAGGAATGTATGTAGCCCCCAAGGGGGGATGTATAGCCACTGCCTGGTGCCCCTCAGGTCCCATTTAACCCCCCCCCCAGTAAAACTACAGGTCCGGTGTAATCACTGCAGGGTACAATTTATCATGTAACTGTAACGTGCACCACAGTTGTTGTTCATGCCCCTCGGGGTGCTCTTGTGAACAAGGAGTTGCACCTAAACCAGGCTGTCTAGGAAGGGGGACTTTCAGTAAAATATTCTGAGTTCAACAAATACTAGCCAACTGTTGCTTTCATGAGAATGCTATGATATTTGCAAATCTTTTAGGTCGCACCACACAAAGTTCTCGGAGCAAACATTGCATGTTGTGCTGTAATATGCTTCTGTGTTCACTTCTGGATATCAGACTCCAACGGGAATCGACCTTGGCCAAAGACAAACTGTATTAGGCATTGCGCTTTTCTGGTGACTTGTTTTGAGAAAGAGAAAACTGTAGATCCCTTTATTTCAGTTAATGACTCATTGTTTACATTCATTGTGGGTCTAGTAGGAGTGTCATCACATGCCTGCGCAGTTTCTCTGAATCTGCTTCAGTGAAAAGTAGATTAGCAGTAAATCTGCTTAAATTACAGCCTCCAAAGCACATCATGTAATGCTGAAACAAAAGGCTGCAGGTGACACTGTCAACTTAACCTTTTCACTGCCGTTTCCAGCAGGGACACGAGAACCAGTTCTGACAAGTTCAGAACCTCTTAGAACATGACATTCTCTGTAAAAGAACGTTTATCAGAACATTTTACAGATTTTCATGTGGTTCTGATTTTTAAAAGATCGATTTTGGAGCTTAATAGACTCCTTCAGTGTGTCTTAATTTAAAAAAAGGTTAGTGGATGTAGTGAAAAGATCCAGAAAGAAGGCTGAAAATGGAGACAGAACCCAGCGAGTCAGATCTGCATTATGTTACTACATACTCACAGTGGCGTTACATAAGGGGTACTAGCTAGCTATATGACAGTATTTATATTTACTGAAAGTCCACCCCATTTTGTTTTTGGAGTCCTTTCATTGATGGTTAAAGGACTTTTTTGGTTTCTGTACTTTAAATTAGAGACAGATCTGACAAGGCTTGGGTAACTATCAGAACTGTTCATGGCTCATCGGACCCTTTGAGAACCTCAGAACATTTTGTGGTTCTCCTTCCCCTGATTTCCAGTTCCTCTAAGATGTGAGTGGACTTCAGTTTCTCCAGTAATCCAGTAAAAGCATTACTGCAGTGGGATTTACCATAACGCCAATGACAGAGGGCCATGTCGTGACAGAATGCTAATTGTAAGGGGGCGCTGCTTAAACTGGAAAATACACATCGGTTGCTTAAAAACTGATAGGACATCATTTTTACATTAACTACCCTCCTATTTTCATATCCAGGCTGTTTACATTTTCTGATATGCTTTGGCCAAGTTTTGATAAATAGTCCAGCTTTGGGGTGCTCTCAGATCTACATGGAGTTCGACTCTCCTCAGCAGCTACTTCTGCTCTTTCTTTTAATTTTTTCCAGGGTATTCCATGACATCAGTTATACCGTTACATACTGTCCATCTGAAGTATTACTGGTGGTGTAGAATGTTCATGTAATATGGAGAGACCAGCAAGCGCTGAAGAGGTCTGGATTCAAAGTGCTTACAAATGCAAAAAAAAAGTATCCATTTGACAAAAAGGGTCAGAGCATATCAGAATATTGGGTGTATGCTAAAAGAAAAACAGGACGACCATCTAGAGTTGCAAAAAACTGTTTCCTATCAACTTCAAAGTTCAAAACCCAGAGGGTTTCAATACTCTGTGGCAGGTACTAATATCTCAAAAGATGAAGAAAGTGTCAGCACAGCATCACACTCTGGAAAAGCAGACTGTTGCTGTGTTTTTTCTCATCATTATCATCACACTTCTTCAAATGTCAAAAGTAGGAGAGGAACAGCCCTCATACCCTTCAGAGACCCACCCACTGTCCATCCTTCTCAACTGTACCACTTTAGGAGGGACATCCATCATCTTACCACTCAGAACCATGTCCATACCTCTCAGCAGTCACTCTTTATACAGGACATCCCTCATTTTACCCCTCAGAACTGTGTCCCTATCTCTCAGTAGTCCTCCATTGGACGAGACATCCCTCCTTATACCCTTCAGAACTCCTCTGTCCGTACTTCTTAACTGTTCCACATTAGGCAGGACAGCCCTCATTTTACCACTCAGAACCATGTCCACGCCTCTCAGCAGTCACCCATTAGACAGGGCATCCTTCATTTTACCCCTCAGAACTGTGTCTATACCTCTCAACTGCCCCCCTTAGGCGAGACATTCCTCATTTTACCCCTCAGAACTGTGTCTATGCCTCTCAACAGTCCCCCATTAGGCAGGTAATCCCTCATTTTACCCCTCAGAGCCCCTCTGTCTGTACCATGACTGACTGGAATGTTTTGTTGGCAGCCTGACTGTTCAGGAAGCAGGAGAAAGGTAAGTGCTGGAAGCAAATCAGATTAGTGTGATTGCACCACTAGCAGCTGGGTTTTTTAACTTTTACTAAGAAAAAGAAAAAAAAAATTGCCTATTTCAGCAGCCCATTCTACAGAAGGTGAGTGATTAAAAAGTGTTTCTTAGACTGGAATTAATATAGTGCCTAAGGATTTGAGAGACTGTATCCTTTCAGGCTGCCGTATTTTAATAGTCCCCACTCAACCTTAACTAATTACTTTGCAACACTTGTTGAAATAACTAGTGCAAGATATCCACCATATAATTCCAATTTCTCTTCTGTTCTAGTTATTGCCACCATGAGGGATTTGCAGAAGAAAGCAAAGCTGGAAGAGTCGGCAGGGGATGCACTCAACAAGACATTGAGTATTAAACAGCTGGATGTGTGCAGTGACGAGTCTGTAAACAAGTGCCTTGGCAGTATCCAGGATGGGAGAGTTGATGTGCTGAGTAAGGAAGAAGGAAGGAGGTTCCCCAAGCAATGAGTCATTGACTGGGCTGCCGCACTGGAAGGAGATTATTAATGGCGTGTCTGCAGTTATACAATGGCTCATTTGCATACCACAGTCTTCTTGGCCAATTGGAATGATATCCCAGCATGAAACCATAGCTTGGCACCATGCACTGTTCTTGCATTCAGTTCTTTTTGGCTTATTTATAGAAGTTTTTTTTTTTTCTCACTTTTCTATTTTTCAAAACTTTTTTTTCATATTGGTTTTTATTCCCCTTCTCCCTGCTGTCATCTTAAGGGATATATCCTTTTATCCAGGATATACCCTATTAAGATAATTTGTGCCTTCATTCTGATGGCTAGGGGATTTTACATCCCCATTTTTCTTCCTCAAATCATGCAGCTACCTTTTGGTGTGAGCCTGTTTAGCCTCGGGGATGCAACATGCCCTCTGCAGTGGTAGCAAGCTCCCTAGCCCACCCACAGGGGTCGCTGCATGCTCAAATCCATCGCCAGTCCTCCCTGTTTGGGGTGTGCTGCACTCCAGCAGCTACCTACAGCCCAGCCTACCTCCCGACGCGGCGACTCGAGTCCGCTCCCAAACTCAGGTCGCCTGCTCACCGGACCCTAATGGCGGTACTTTTTAAACTTGTTTTTCTATTGTATTATATAAGTGTATGTGTCTGGTTGGAGGGCCGCTTATGGATATGAGTGTCACTTAGCGTGCTTTTGGGATGAGAACTGCAGACAAAGATGAGCATTTCTGGTGCCCTAAGGATGCAAGAGGCGACACTCTTGCATCCACAGGGCCCTCCACCCAGATCCAGGAAATTATTATAGAGCTGACTTATTTTTTTAATTACATTTTTTTCTGAAATGTTGATGGCATGAGCAGCCAGTGAGAAGCCTGTTACTGCAACTCTGCATGTGAGACATGGAAATACTGTAAGAGTGTCTCACACGCAACTGAAGGAAGCACTGTGATTGGTTGGGTGTGTCACATGACACTCCCATGATCTATAATCACAAAAATGCACTTTAGGGTGTGTGTCTCAGGGTGGGATAGTGTCACTTCTTGGGGTGTTCAAGGCAATGCAGATGGATTGTGCCCGTAACAGCTGACCCAGGATTAGTTTACCAGCCCAAAAGATCTGGGATCTGTTTTTATATGAGAAATTGCTCTTACCGCATATCAGCAGCCAGCATAGACTATTACTTTGGACACAGGACTGCTAACCAGGAGACCCGAGTTGTACTACATTCTAAAGGGATATATGTCAAGACTATTCAAAAGACAAATGCACCAAAGTGAGGGTAACCCTGGGAGGGCATTGGCAATATAGAGGATAATGCATGGGAACCAGTTAGTAACAATGCTGTATTCCCATCGAAAGATCGTCATGATAACTTAGTAAACCTCTGGAGTGAAGCTCGAGAGGTTTACAGTTGGCATGACAACCTCGAGATGGGAGCACACGTAGTTGTTAACTGGTGCCCATTCATTGTCTTTTTTAGTGTTTGGGTACCAGTTAAATTTATCCTTACATTTCTGTTTTTTCTGTAGTGCCACTCTCTGTCTGGGACAGCTCTCCCCACTGTGGCCATTTGTCCAAAGCCCCATGTTCAAGAGACGCCCATGCACAGTGCCATTCGCATTGTTATGGTATTGATGTGACGTACTCAAGAGGGTATAACAACCTCTTGATGTCACATCAATACCATATAACGAGGACAGGAATTTGTTGAATTCCATCCTTAAGAACACCTTCCCATACATTATAAAGCCATTTCAAACTACTCCACTCTTTATTACTGAGGGTAATAATACCCCCGCTTACATTTCATCTATAGCTAAGGCTTATTCTGGAGCTGTAGTCATGATGTTCTACTTGTGACATCACAGCCATTGCCACAGCAACAGACTAAGATGGCATAAACAGTGGGTTATGATTTGAACCCCAGACTCGGCCTCAGCTGTAAAGCGACAAAGGTATCGTTTTCACAGATATCCTTAACTAAGCAACAACACATGACAGGGTGTGCGTTACTGTGGGATAATGACACACCTTGGTAAGTGAGGCACGAGGCAATGCTGACTGCCTTATGGTCCCTAGAAGTGTCTTTATCCCTCAGTTACACACACCCTAGAGTGCCTTATTGTGTTTATAAAATGGTTCCTCTGGTTTTCATTTTTAAAACTGAGTAACAAGGTTCAGAATGTTAAAAGGAAACTTCCAATTACAAAAGCCCCACACCTTAGTGAGGGGCAGTGCCCAATTTAGCATTTTCACAACAAGTAAGAATGTCTTTACTTATAGACTTTGTAGATAGATGTATTTTATCTGGTTGATCCTGCTGTCCCTCCTGTTGGCATTCTGCATTGAGTGCCTCTAGGGGCGCATCCCACACCCACCCGTGGCTGTCCTGAGCTTGACATCAGAGCTGTGGAGCAGCTGCAGAGCAAGTATATCAATATAATGATCGACAGAATTATTAATAGCTTTAGTTTGGGAGTTACAGATTCCAATGGTCTACTGAGACCAAGTGTAGACTGGCAGTCAACTTCACATTGATTTTTAAAAAAAAAAAGCTTCTGTACTCCAAACAAATCAACGGCCCCTGAAAAGACACGAGGACAGGCCGAAGTGCCGGGGTTATTTAGTCCTCCATACTGCGACCGTGGAATAAACCAATTAATTTCTGCAATGTACTGAGTGGCACTGATTTGAGTGCAGGAGCTGCTGTTTTTCTGTAGTCACAACTGGGTGGACAGCCCTTTCCCACACCCCTACAGCTGATCTTCGATGCACTGCTTCTTTGTCCTACAACTGACTGCACATTGATACATGCTCTGTGGCTGCCCCTTGCCTTGGACATCAGTCTGGGGACAGTCGCAGGGGTAATGGGATGCACTTATAGAGGCATTTAATGCAAAAAAGATGGCAGGTGGGACGGCAGGATCAATCAGATAAAATATAATTATCTAAAAGCCTGTAAATAAAAAAGTTATTATTGTGAAAATGCTAGTCATGCCCTGCCCCACATAGCAGTATAGGGCATCTGTACTTGAACATTTCCCATTCAGTATATCTGACTTTGCTGCTGTGCTTTAATAAGGCACGTTCATGTGATCACACCTGACCAGTCATCTGTTTTGGTTTCTCTTACCCATTTTATAATAATAAAGGAAAGAATAGCTCCAAATTAAAAAATCTGGGGAATGTTTTGTAACAGAAGTTTTATGATGCCAACCATTTTTTACAGCTGCATGTCAAAAGCTATACAGCATATTGTTAACAACAGACAAGGCAGGAGGGCACACAGGAGCAAGAACTGATGTATACTGTACTACCTTGTACTTCCACAAAGGAATCTCATCACATCATTAGTATGCATGAGATTCCAGCTCTTTCTGTCTGTGCTCCCACCCTCCCTCCCTCTCCTACTTCCTGCCAGATCTACTTTATTCACGAGTCTATGGTGCGTGGCCTTTTTTGTTCCTGTACCACCTCTGCAGTTAGAAATATGCTGCTGAGTACACAAAATAGCAGGGGCAAGTGTCAGTGACTAAAGAACAATTCTATCATCAACTAATGCTGATCTCACATTGCAAAAACATCTTTTACCTCCATGGCATGTATTGAGAGAACAGACAAATAGTGAAGAAAAGGAGACAAGTACATAGTATTTTTTTTTACATAGTCATATAGCATTTACCCGATGCTCTCAGTGACCATAACCCAGTATTCATAGTTAGGAAAATCCACAGAACTAAATTACCACACAGAACCATACAACTACACTCTTTCAAGTCTCTTGACCTTCAACCTCTCCTGAGTAACCTTGCTACTTCTGACTGGTCACCCCCTAACCTTCCTCCCCTTGGTTGATGAGGCCCTTGCCTACTTCAAAGAAATCTTTCTTGTAAACTGGAACGCCTTTGCCCCACTCAAGTAAACCAGAGTCAGAGGTAACCACTTACCTTGGATAACCCTTGAACTTCTGGCCTGCATCAAAGCTAGAGATCAAGCCTGGAAGCATCATAAAGCTACCCAGCATCCTAGTGACCTCATGAACTACTGCACACTCTGAAACACTTGCACCAGGGCGTCAAGGTTAGTTAAGTCCGAATATTTCAAATCTGCCTGCATCACCATCATAAATTCCCTTTCTAAGTTCTAGAAGGTGGTCCATGCCTTATCTGCTCCCTCATTTTGCCTGCCTTACTTAAAGTAAATAGTTCACTAGTGTCCAACCCATCAGCCATAGCTGTGGAATTTAACTCCTACTATTCCTCCTGCACCACTGAGTTACTAAAATCCTTCCCTTCCTACCCATCCCCTCCCCTCCCACCCTCTGACTGGTGTGC
Source organism: Neoceratodus forsteri (assembly GCA_016271365.2). NCBI lineage: Eukaryota > Metazoa > Chordata > Ceratodontiformes > Ceratodontidae > Neoceratodus > Neoceratodus forsteri. Next base: position 62,673,014 of record JADMNL010000033.1, read on the forward strand.
CCCCCCACACCCCCTTCTCTTCCGCTACTATAACCCCAAATTATGCCTTTAGTGCCCTCCTCACCACCAACCCATCTAAAGGTGCCGCCCCTTTATGGCCTCGACCCAAAACTCCTCTCCCTCTCCACTTTGGCCATTGCCTACCCCCTCTCAATAATCCTAAATCTCTCATTCTCTATTGCTTTGATCCCCTCTTCATGGAAACATGCAGTAGTCCTCCCTCTACCCAAACGGGATGATCCCTCATCCCTTGACAACTACTGCCCCATTTTACTCCCCCCTACCCTTGCCAGACTTCAAGAACACATTGTTCTCTCCCAGCTCACTTCTTTTCTATCTGATACCTCCTTTTTCACACCCTTCCAGTCTGGTTTCAGGACAAAACACTCAACCACCACTTCTCTACTAGGGCTCACAGACCCCATCCTAACCAGCATGGACAATGGCCAAATTACCACTGCCATTTTTGTCGACCTGGCCAAGGCCTTCAACACCATCTCTCACTCCCTTCTCCTTGACTCACTTCCGGCAGCTGGCCTGTCTCCCTCCACCACAAACTAGTTCAAGGCCTGCCTTATTGGCAGAACCCAATCAGTTAAGATCCTGGACGCCACTTCCCTTCCCTTCCCAATCAACACTGGTGTCCCCCAGGGCTCTGTATTAGGGCCTCTCCTAGTCTCCATCTTCTTAAATGACCTTCCCTCTGTTTGCTCCCCCTCTTCCGCTATACATATGTATGCTAATGATGCAGTCCTGTTAAGGTTACAACCAGCTTACAGCAAGACTTCAACAAGATTCAGCTCTGGTTTGCTAACCATCAACTTTTCCACAGTGCCTAGAAGACTGTCTCCATGACCTTTGGCACAAGGCAGAGACTCTCTAGGCTTCCATCCCTACCCACTTTCCACACCCTTGATGGGATTTTACTTGAGGACACATCCTCCTTCAGGTACTTAGGTGTTTGGTTGGACCAACACCTAAACTTCTGTGGACATACTGACTCCATCCAGAACAAATTATGCCCCAAGCTTGGTGCCCTGTTCAGGAACTGTAGTTGCATCCCTCCTATGGCTAGGTGAGAACTTGTTCAGAAGATGATACGCCCATTTTTGACTACTGTAATGTAGTCTATGGTGCTGCCCCTAAGTCCTCCCTGGCCAGACTGGACACCCTCTTCAGTTCCTTCTACCACTTTGCCCGGGATGACCCCCTCCCACACTTACCACTGTGATCTTTATCGTGCCCTATCCTTCTACTTTCTTACAAACAGGCAACTCTCCCACTGTGCTAAATTCACCTCCAAGCACTGGTTGGGTGATCTCCCTTTTTACCTCACCTCCTCCTTTATAACACCCCCCATCCTCCCATTCCCTTAGATCAACCGACTCCCGTACCTTGGTAGTCCCCACAGATCCACCCAAATTGGCCAATCCAGTTACTCTCACTGCCTCCCAAAAATTTGGAATGCCCTCCCCCCACAAATCTGTCACTCATCCTCTGCCTACTCCATCAACTCTGCCCTCAATAATTACCTCGCACCTAGCTGCTCCTGCCATGTCCCTCCTAATTCCCTCCTCTAAGTCCTAGACAAACCCTACCCCCTCTACAGTCACCTTCGTTTTACCCTATGCACCCCTGCTCCTAAAATTTCTAGCTCTCCTCCCCTTCCCGCAAATTATTCCCCCTTACTGGCCTCCCTTTATCTCTAACAGAATGTAAGGAGACCTGAATGCTCTCCATAGGTCCTTCTCCTACTCCCCAAGGGGCTTGAATCTCTCATCTACTCCCCTCCCCCACCATCCCTCCTATCTCCCTAGACTTGCAGTCCTCTTGCAGGGTTCTTAGCATCCTGAAGGGGTCCCACTATGTCTAGGCTTGTATCATCTCTTTCCCCTCCCCCGTCTACCTGTCATCCTAGCCTTTGTAGGCCCCTTTCCGGGTTCTCAGCATCCTGAAGGGGCCCTATTACACATAGGCATGTCTCCACTCCTTCCCTCCACCATTCTACCTTTTCTCTGTAGCCTTCGCAGTCCCCTTGCAGGGTTCTCGGCATCCTGAAGGGGTCCTACTGGGCCTAGGTTTATCTCCTCTCCTTCCCCTCCCCCATTTACCTTTCTTCCTAGTCTTTGCAGTCCCCCTTGTAGGGTTCTCAGCATCCGGAGGTGGTCCTTCTGCATCTAGTCTTGTCTCCTCTCCTTCCCCTCCCTATCTATATTTCTCCCTGGGGATCGCAGTTCCCTTGCAGAGTTTTCAGCACCCTGAAGGGGTCCAACTGAGCCAAAGCATATCCCCCCCCATTCTATCTAGTCACTATCTTGGCTTTCCATGACTACTAGCAGGGTCCAATGCATCCCGATGGACTATTGATTAGTCTCCATCCCCTCCAAAGGTGTGAATTCTCTTCCCCTCAAGAGTTCGATTCTCACTCCCTCCCTCTCCTATCACACTCTTAATCCCTAGTTGCTGACCTTCCCCAACCCCTCTTGCAGGGTACCCCGTATCCTGAAGGGTCCACTCTTGGGTTAGGTCCTATTCTCCCTCCTAGTATTAAGTGACATCTCCTCCTTCTCTCTCCTCCCTCTTTAAATCTCTACAGCCTTATCCCCCTTTCTATCTAGCCCCACATCCTGAAGGGGTCTCTCTGGGACACTGCATTAACCCCTTCTCTCTTGTCCTCCCAGTCCTCTTGCAGTGTCCCTTGCATCCTGAAGGGGTCTCCAGGGGCATGACTCTTCCTCCTTCCCCCACCTCACCCTTTTCCCCTTTTCTTTTATGTAAGCACTTGTTTACATATTAATCCAGCACTTATTATTGTCCACTCTTTCTACCTAGTATGCTCAACACTGTTGTAATGCTGATTTTGTAACTTGAATGTTTAAAGTCTCATTCCTATTGTACCCCTTACCCCTAGGTCGCACTGCAAGAGGAGCAACTTTTGGCTCAGTGTGCCTTCCTGGTGAAACATTTCAATAAATAAATTTAAATTTGATGGCCGATAAGGACTGCTAGGCCCACCCAGTCTGCCAATATACTCTGCCTGCATCAGCGGTCACTGACCCTACTTGGCCATTGAATTTAGCCTTTCCTACCCACCTCTAGCATTCCCTTTTGCCTATCCCATGCATGTTTGAATCCCCCACTGTGCTAGCTTCCACTGCTTTCTGGGGTAAGCTATTCCATGTATCTACCACCCTTTCTGTGAAGAAAAACGTTCTCACATTCCCCTTTATCCTGCCTCCCTCCAATCTCATATCATGCCCCTCGTCCTTGTACACCTCCTATACTGAAAGATGTCACCTACTTGCACTTTGTTTATGCCCTTAAGATACTTGAAGGTTTCTGTCATATCTCATTCATTCATTATGCTAAGGGCTCCAATTTACACAGGTATGCAGAGGGTGGCAATGTAAACTGAGACCTTTGCAACTAAGGTTAGTCAGGTAAAACTATGACTGCAGCATGTCAGATCCCTAGCAAGGAACTGTACACATTCAAGACCATAATACATGTAATAACACTGCTTTGCATCCGAATAGATAAATAAAACAATAATGGCAGAGAAAAACCCAGTTTAGCCTATTGTAACACCATACTAATTCCTGTCATCTTATGAACCTTGCGCTTACATTTAGAGCAGCTACAGCTTGCTCAGGGTAACGGGGAGTAAGTGGCTCTGGTGGGATTTAAACCTGAACATGTTGGTTCCTAAGCCTGTGATCTAACCACTGGACCCAATATGATGCCTTTGTCACACTGTTGAGGCTTCTTAGTGAAGCTTAAAGCAGACATTCGTGGAAATGGGAATGAACCCCGGAGGAACTCAGTTCCGAGAGTGAAATTAAAAGTCTGACTCGGTTCCAGGAGTAAAACAAGGAAGAATAGCTTCTATGTAAAATGCATACCCCTAAAGACGTAAAACTGGCTGAATAAATTGTATTTATTTATTTAATTTGTTAACCGGGTATGAGCACTGGACCAAAGACCCTTCTTCCGGCACAACCCGAAAATTAGAGAAAAAGCACATAAAAATCTAAAATAAATAAAGTGTATAAATGCAACATACTGTAGAACAAAGAAACATGACCCAGACTTCTGTCAGCTATGTTCGATCCTAGATCAAAGGTGGGCTCCCTCAGTGAATTCTTTCCATTTCCAGCACTCAAAGCAGACTTCTTGTTAGCAGCCTGTGAGGTATGGTCAAAACTGGAAAAGATGAACTTTACTGTTTTAACCCCTCTGAAGGAAAAAATAAGTGGGGTGCTGACCAAAGTACAGTTCTAATGCAATACTATAGATTGCACAGAAATCTATACCATTGCATAACAGCTGCTTGACCCCCACCCCCATTTCAACCTACCCAAAGGGTAGCTGAATCCTTATGCCATAACTTTTTCTCTGTTGTCCAGTAAATGTGGGATTTTTACATTACAATAATACAAGTAAATCTAAGCCACTCTTTGTTCTATATCCCCTAGCTGGCTAATGCATTAGCAGCCATATCGGCTCTGCCCAGAGTTTCTTGTTTTTGCTACTGACCTGAGTCCTTTTCCTTTTTTTCTAGATAACATATTCCATCAAACAGAAGTGGCTTTCAAATACGAGCTACAAGTTATAATAAATAATACTTTTAATAAATGCCACCCTAGACTGTTAGCTATGGCTTCTAGCCAGGGTTAAAGTCATGTCAGATAAAGGTTTAGCTCAGGCGTCTGTTCTGCACTAGTGTAGCTGTTTAACATATTGGGATCAATAAAACCCTTTTGTCAGCCTGGTGGCACAAAGGGCTTAGGCACCAGATGCCTTACCTAGCCCACACCAGCAACCCAGGTTTGGGAGCGACCTCGGTTCATCAGGAGCCAGCATGGGTGGGAGGAGGGAGGGAGCAGGATTGAGCAGCAGAAAGGCAGGTCTCCCCTCCCAGGGTGGTTGTCCGCCATTCCTTTAGTTCCACTCCCATCGGGTCATGGTCTGATGGGATGTGTAGGTGGGATGGGGTGGTGGCATTTGCCAGGAGTGGAGTGGGAGGGGCTCAGCCAGTACCTGAAGTGCATGTGTGCCTCCATGCATATTTATGTCTGCCTGGGTCCCGGGTCAGGGTGAAAACAGGGAAAAAAAGCACATAAAAATCTAAATTAAATAAATAAATAAATAAAACCCTTTTACCACAGCACACTGGAGTGTGCACCACTGTGTCTGTATTGTTTTCATCACAGTAAGTCAACTGCTTGACCCTTGTCTATTGCCATCATCACCTAATCAAAGAACTCGGTCCAGTTCATCTGACATGGCCTCCCTCCCATGAATCTGTGCTGCCAAGTGCCCTGAAGACCATTTGCCTCCAGGCACACCACCAGCCTCTCTCTTATTATGGCCTCCAGTAATGCCCCACTGTAGAGGCCAGACTGACCAGTCCATAGTTTCCTGGTTCTTCCCTGCTTCCGTTCCTGTGCAGGGGCACCACCTCTGCTGTCCTCCAGTCCCTGGGTACCCTACCATCCCTGTTTTCAAGAGCAATTACAAAGATCAGCCAGTGATGCCTGCAGAAGGTGTGCCATTTCTTTCAGTTTCCGTGGGTGTTCCCTGTCTGGGGCCATCAATTTATCTACCTTGAGCACATTTAGTCCTTTCGATACCAGCCCCTCTGTGCCTGGTTCCCTCATGGGTCTCCTTGCCAGAAGCATGTTTTTTTTTTTTTTGTCATGTAACAGAAAGAATAACTTGTTTAACAGTACTTATTCAATGTTTAATTCAAATTTGATGGGGGCTGAACAAACTTTATTTGCTAGAAGAAAAACACAAGTTGACTGAGACGGATAGAGGGAGAAGGCTAAACAAATCACATGCAATTGTGAACTGAGAATCCAGTCTCTCAATATGCAGTGGTGCTGTGTACATTCTGGCATTAGACTCAGTGTGGCAGCTGCTTTTAATTGTTCTTCACGTTCTGAAAAAGTCATTCTGCATAGTTAGTCATGCCAAAATGACGGAATTATGTATTACAGTGGAGTATGTATACTGGTAGGTATAGAAGGTACTGGTACACATACTTCAGCTTCTTGAAAGCTTTTATTTTCAAAACTGAGCTACAGTTCAGGCATGTTCTCATAACACAAACCATCTGCGAGTCGGAGCTGAATCTGGAATGTTCCGCTTTGGCGACTTATTCTTTCACGTTTCTTTGTTGCAGTCAACAATGCCGGCATTGGGCAGATAGGCCCATTGGAGAGCTTGAGTATCGATGAAATGAGAAAGGTCTTCGAGACCAACTTCTTCGGAGCAGCACGTATGATAAAAGCCGTCCTGCCAGAAATGAAGAGAAGGAGGAGCGGCCATATTGTTGTGATCAGTAGTGTCATGGGACTGTCAGGTGATGCACTGTTTTTGTTTGGGACAGGTGAACCTTTCCCGGTTCTAATTAAGGGAACCCCAATAGATTTTCATTTTCAAACCTATTGTCTAACAGTGTAATTTGAATACATTTACATATTAATGATATGGCAGTCACATGTCAATTTCTCATTTGCATTTCTAGCAAGTAAGCTCTTCAAGGAGAAATGTATTGAAATCCAAATTTAATTTTTTGTGTGTTTTTTTTAACAAAAGGTGTTGTTTTCAATGATGTCTACTCCGCCTCCAAATTTGCCATGGAAGGATTCTGTGAAAGTTTGGCTGTCCAACTCCTAAAGTTTAATATTTTGTAAGTAAAAACAAAAGATTTGAAACCTGAAACAAACATGCAGACCTCTGAACCTTACCTTTAACAACTGAAGTGTTTACTGTTAATTGATCATCTGATTAATAGGACTTTTTTTTTTCCAAGTCACATTGTAAAAATGGTATAACACATTTTCCACATGAGGCAAATGGTTAATGAGATGTAAAATGAGGGATGTCCCTCTTAATGTGGGTCAGTTGAGTGACATAACAAAGTGGGTTCTGCAGGGTAACATCAGGGATGTCCCTCCTAATGTGGGACAGTTGAGAGGTTTTGATAGAGGGGTTCTGAGGGTAACGAGATATACCTCCCAATGTGGGACAGTTGATAGCTACTGTATGGACATTCCAAGTGTAAACTGAGGGATGTCCTTCCTAATGTAGGACTGTTGAGAGGTTTCGATAGAGGGGTTCTGAGAGTAACCTGAGATATACCTCCCAATGTGAGACAGTTGAGAGGTTTCGATAGAGGGGTATTGAGGGTAACCTGAGATATACCTCCCAATGTGGGACAGTTGAGAGCTACTGTATGGACATTCCAAGTGATAAACTGAGGGATGTCCTTCCTAATGTAGGACTGTTGAGAGGTACAGACAGAGGATTTCTAAGTGGTAAAGTGAGGAGCGATATATCTCCACTATCGCCAAGTGAGGAACATCCCAGTCTTTGGGGACAATTGGGCAGGATGGACAGAAGATTGCTGAAAGGTAAAACTGTGGGACATCCCACCTAATGTGGGACAGCTGAGAGGTTATGATGGAAGTAAAATGAGGGCTATCCATCTTAATGAGAGGCGTTTAAGAAGGAAATTTAAATGTAGCACAAATAATCGGTGCTGTTACGCATGCTCAGGCGCACTCTCACTCAGTTTAAACAGCTTTCTGAAGCACGTGCAATGCTCACTTTACCATAGCACTATCTTTTCTATAACCCCACTGGTGTATACTTTTATGACATATACCTGTTTTGCAATGTTTGGAAAATGCATAACTCATATACTTGAGTGTGCCTGTAGTCTGAGCACCATATTACAGAGACGGGCACCTGAGAAGAGACCCATGGGTTCCTAGCTAATGACTTAAGTGAGAGGGGTTGCACTGGGACTGGGGGGGGAGTGGCATTTTTAGTAGCTGTGGTAGTGAAAGTTAAGAGAAGCCATATTCAGTGGGGTTGAAGTCAGGTAAGACCATTGGCAGACAGGTGGAGTAATACTAAAGTAAGTAAAAAAACCTGTTGGCAGGAACTAGTTTCTAGCCATGATTTTATGGTTCAGTATCATCATGAATAGAGAATGTCCTTAACCAATCAGATTCCCTCATTTTTGTCATCTGATTCATAATGGTTCATAATAGATGCTACAAACTGCATGCCCGGATGCAAGCTGGTAGACTGATCTCTTAAGGGGGACGTGTATTTCTTTCCCTTTTTTTGCAATTTGTTTTTAGTGAACTTTATAACCTATACAGCCATGATACAATTATGATATAAACCATCCAACTGTATATAAAGCCACAGGGCCAAATAATCAAGGGATCATTACATTATCACTTTCAAAAAGTACACAATGCCATGGATATAGGTACTTTACTCATTGGATTTAGAATGAAAACTTTATTCACTTAAGCGAGTAAAAGCGCAGCTGTCTGGACTTTGATCTCGATACTCTAGGTGTCGGTGTGGTGCCTAATTTTGCTTTCCTTACTTACTGCTCTGTCGCCTTTTTACCATGAAGTGCATTCCACTACAAGACAGCCAGAGTACGCATTTTGATAGTCTGATCAATGTCTCTGTGGATGTCGGCTGCCTGTTCTCCAAAAGCTGTAGCCCAGCCATGATGTGCTAACGTGAAGTATTCTATTTGGTCTTCTTTCTGCTCTCCAGTGTGTCGCTGATAGAACCGGGCCCAGTGAACACAGGGTTTGAGATGAAGATCATGGAGGAGGTCTCGCGCTCAGAATTTCCTGGGACAGACCCAGATACAGTCCGCTATTTTAAAGATGTCTACCTACCCGCGTCACATGAAATCTTCGCAACCATGGGCCAGACCCCCGAGGTGGTTGCCAAGGTAGGTCTCTTTGCCCCACCACCATTCTGTCATAAGTGTAGTGGGTTTCCAGTTCAGTTCCAGCTCTCAAAACATACATCTGCAATCAGCTATATAGAGGATAATGCATAGGCAGGTGTGTGTTGTGATGTTTTTCTACACAATCTTGGTGAGTTTTGAGCCATAAACCTCAAGAGCAAAGCTCAAGGGGTTTATGAACTCATCACTCACCAAGGATGTGTAATAAAACATCAACACACACACCTGCTTATGCTTTAGTTTTTATAATCACTGCCATGAATTTTTTTCCAGAAAAGAAATGCATAGATGAACACACAGAAAACAGATGACACCTGCTTTCAGTAAAGTGCTTTTAAACAGCCACAAAGAGCCAGGCAACATCTGTTTTGTTCAACTTGTATAAATAAGAATATGACAATAGTTAGAAAAGTTAGTCAGTCTGGACTTGAAAATTAGTAGACAGCCTGGATGTTAAGAGAATACTCGTTTTTCTCTTCTTGTTGTTTTTTCTGGGGGGAGCAGTGTCACAGCAACAAGGGTCAGAATGCAATAAACAACTGCATTCAGTGTAGAAAAAAAGTTAAGCGATACTTTTAGAATAATAATCCTAATTGTGTTTAAGTCCTTTTTTCATTTATGTCCAATGTCCGGTTCCGATCCTGATCATCGTCATCGCAGGAGAGAAGGGGGCTCACAACCGCAGCATCCCGCTGCTGAGTTTATGTACAACGGCGCACAATCTTTCAAAAGACGTAATAACTGGTTATTACAGCATTTTCAGGTTATTACAGCATTTAAGACAACTCCAAAATAGGTTAATAATGGGGCTCACTAGTAATTATGTAAGCATTAATCACCGACAGAGGACGGCTCTACCGGTGGATTAATGCCCGCTGGGGGGGTTGGTGCCCGAGGGTTCCAACCACCCAGCAGGCATTAATCACCGGTAGAGCAGGACTCAGGAGGTGATTAATGCGCTAGTAACATGGCAAGTGCGACTGGGATACTGAGCGACCACTATTTCACTACAAAGCAGAGAGCACTCACATCACAGTAGTATTTGTCGATCCTAAATGATCCGTGACTTGCCTAGTAACAGCAGTGCAAGATGATCACAGAACATGAGCGGTGACGCTTCACGATACAGATTCATTTACATAGTATTAATAAATGTATCCCTTTCTGCTACGCTACACAAAGATCGATTTAATGTTACACATAATGACCAGTGAACAATGAAACTTTATACTTTCTTTAGCACTACACATCTGGTTCCCACTACCGACTTTTATTCTCACTGTTCTCCAACTTACACACGATGCTATAATTTCAGACCATTTACTCCATATTTTACAGACCACTACTACACATTTCAATGCTGCAAAAGTCTACTAAATGCTCTCGGAATGTTAGGCGTGGCGCCACATGCACACAAGTAAGGATTTAAGTGGGGGACAAAAGTTTTACATATGGGTTTCGATTTCAGCAACAGTAAAATCAGCTGTAAAAGAAGGTAGGAGGGTCCCTTACATCTACCAACGTTGGAATCGACACAAGACTTAAACTTTTAAATTCTCCTCCTGCACGATCCCGATGCCAGGCACGTCCTACCCTAGGATCACATCTGTGGGCTCTTGCTTCTCATCTCAGTGCTGCACCCTCTCGCTGATGGACATTCTGAGTACTAACCCAGTGGGCTCTAATGAGTGCTGCTGTCTGTGGCCACAGGTGGTACTAATCGAGCGGGCGTTAACTGTGGGTTAATACCCGCTCGGTTTCTGTCACCTGTCACCTTGCTGTATCACTGCCACTGGACTTCTCCATTCTCGTATCCTCTCCATTCTCATGTGGGCAAGCAGACTAGCAAAATTAAGTCGATGGCGGCTGTGGCGATTGCATTCAGTCAACTCGCGGTGGTGATGGAGCGGGCTGCAACCCTTGGGTGCCTCCATGGCCACAGCTGGTATTGACCCACGGGCCTTACCTGTGCTTAATACCCACTCGGTTTCAGGCTATTCGCGAATCGTGGTGCTGCATTTCAGCGGTCGAGACTGAGCCGTGTTACAAACTTCAGTTATTCAACGGCGTAGCACAGGGTTCCTCAGCCAGGGATTCCATGAGTGGTGTAACTAAGAAAATTCTATTTCGTAAACCACAAGTTCACTTGACTTCTCTTTGCCCCTCACCCCCCATATATGTAGCTATATTTGCTGCACTTCCCTCTTCTATACCACATGCTGTGCTTCAGGACATACTTAGTTAGAGCAATGAAATAAAACAGTATTTAGCAATTATACTATAACGGTGGGAACGGGGATCAAGCAATGGGGCAACTAAATCCTATCGATGGGGCCCAGAATGCTGCCCATTAAAATAAATCAAACAAGCAACCGTTTCTTATTAAATGACATTTTAATATTTAAAATGCTGCATATGTATGCCATTTACATTCCTAATTAATACTGAATAAAGTGAAAAAAATGCCAACGAACTCTGCTTGTGAATAGGGGACTTGGGCAGGTCATGAACAAGGGGGACGTCAGGCATCTCCAGTCATAATAGAGTGATCTCGATTGTCAGAAAGGTTGGGAATTCCTGGTGTATCAGCTGTAATCTATTAACACCAGAGAATACCATAGGGATAGCTTGGTCAGCTGTGGTATCTATAGTTTATATGTGTGTTTTTTTGTTTGTTTGTTTTTTGGGGGGGGGGTGCTTTCTGATGTATCTTCTGTAGTAGCTGCTCCCAATTTCCCCTTGACAATCACTCAGTCTGACACTACACAATAGTTACTTCATGAAAATTAGTCTCATTTTTTATCTTTTCCAAGTTTTACAGTTGATGACCTCTTCCCCTCCTCTTCTCTCTGTCTTCTCTTCTGTATTTCTTCTTTGTCTTTCTGTTTGTTCTGAATACATGTCTTGCTGAATGCTACACATAACATCTAACACACAATGAGGGTTTAATATTATCTTATTTAAATACTACTGACGTTCACTATACACACATTTGTTCTTATGATAGGACGTACCTAATTCTCTCAAAGATGATTTATATTGTGTTCTGTTGTTCTTTGCTCATGAGTTTTTGACTCATATTTATTGAGATTGTTGCAAACCATTCATTCTCTAAATTACTGAACAGCATTTATAAGTGTATTGTTTTTAATCATTTAATAAGAACTGATTCTAAAAAAAAAAAAAGGTTAAAAAAGTTAAAAGAAAACAAACTACTCAGCCCTTTCACTGTGACCTGAGGCTATTTAGACAGACCAACAGCTTGCTCGCCATGGTAGGGTTGGATGATTGGGGCCATTCTTGCCCTTAACACAGTCCCCATGGTGTTGAGGCAACAGGAGGCTGTGCAGGGTCCCACTGTACCAGGGATTTACCCCGCACAACTTAGTGTCTTCCTCTCTGCATTTCTCCCCAGCCCCAGGACAAACTTGCAAAGAAGAAGACAAAGAATCAGCACATATATAGCACTTTTCAAACACACTGTATCCCAATGCACTTCACAAGCAGTAAGTGACTGAATGTATAGTGGCAGTCATTTAACACATCAATGCCCACACACAGTCTTGGACAATTTAATGAACCAGTTTTATGGGAAGGAAAATGTTCACCAAGACACCAGGGAAATCCAGCTCCACATCAAGTCGGCAGCAGGAAATCCAGTGAGTTAAAAACAGCATGGTGAAAACCACGAAAGTCAAAACCGCACATACAGAATACTGATGAGAATTTTGAGGAAAGCGTGATTTAATATTACAACAGCATGCTGCCATGAAGAACCACTCTAGTGAAATTTTGTAACTTACATTTCTTTCCATCCCAGGCTATATTCTGCATGCTCGGTTTTAACTTTCATGGCCTTGTCTGCACTGTTTCTGACCACGCTGGATTTCCTCTCTCTAACTTGATGTGCTACCAGGTGGGAGGCATGGGGAGGAGGAGAAGTCTGAATGCTACCCACAAAGCAGACACGGGGGACGGAGGTGGTGCGCTCTGAGGACCGCACTGTGGTGGGGCAGGCAGTCGTCATCCAGCAGGGCTAAAGAAGGCTCTGTTTTTCCATTTTTTGTTCCCCCCCTTAATTGGCCTTATCATGGTGGTGACCTGGGGCAGGGACGTTCGGCGATGTGTCAAGGCAGCACACTTCCTAGAATGTCACCCAGTCCACCACCAGGTGCCTAAGGCCTCAGGCCCCCAGAGGGAAGCATCTAAAGGATGCTCTAAACTCCCTCCCTGCCTGTCTCTGTTCTTAGCACCCAGGCTTGGGGCGCAAACCCGGGTCACCAGTGTGCCGAGGGAACACCTTCGCTCGGCACCACAGAGCCAGCTCGAATATATTCTTTTATGCAAAGATATGATTGGTGAATTATTTGAAACTTTAATAAACTCTGAATTGAAGAAAAAAAACAAAAAAAACTAGAATTTGTGTGAGAATCAAAACACGAAAGAGAAATCCTCTGGAGTTCAAGTGTTTCAGAACTCAGACTTTTCTGCATTAAAAAAACAACAATAATGAGCTACTTCTTAAATGGCTGTTGATCAGCGGTGTGCAACACAAGTGTGGAACAACACAAATGTATTTTTTTCTTCAAAACTGTTTATTGACATTTAAAAAGGGAACAATGCATCATGCAAATAGAGTAGTGTACATTTGTAGTCAGATATCAAGTATAGGATAGTCTTAAAATAGAGAAAAAAGAATGTCTTAATATAAACTTATTCTCCTGGTGACCATTCGCCCCATCCAGAAAAAGTTCTAAGTGCATTTCTGTGTATGTCAATAAACACAATGCTTCTAATCCTCACAATCTGGGCAAAGTAAATAGTAAATACCGGCAGACTGGAGGGTCTGGTGGTCCTTATCTGCTGACAGTTTCTATGTTTCTATGTCTTAACCCACAAGGTTGCCAAATTTGCATCCTCGCGGGGCCCATGGTCCCAACACTGAGCCAGTTTTGATTGGCTTGTTGCAGCCCAAAACCAGAGATCAGTTAAACCCAACAAATTTCATGCACAAAATTCTAAACAAATTTCATGCACAAAATTCTACATGGAAGTGCTCCCCAAGGCTTAGCCTAGCTAGTCATGTATGTGGACAACTCCTTTTCTCGCTCCTCTCCAAACAATCTATTGAAATTTCCATTCATGTGCATGGGCATGGGCCAGAACTCTTTCAGATATAGAGCAGGGTCGTTCTGGGGCACCAGCCCTTTCGGTGTCCAGAGCCATCCCTTCTCCTAAACTGTTCACTGCCCAGCTGAAAGTACGTCTCCATGAGTCTAATGTCTGTACCTGCTTTGCATGACTTACAAAATACTGTTAACTTAAACAGCTACTGATGCCTCAAAGAAAACTTTAAAAAGCATAATACTTAGGTACAATTCTGCGTTCATTCCATTTATATTTTAGATATTTCTCCTCCCCATTATTTATTACTAAGGAAATTTGCATGAATATATTTCTTTTTATTTCTTAGGGTTCCTTCAGAGTACACCTATCTCGATAGCTTACTCCCTACTTCAAGTCATAATCCTCTGTTGTGACATCATAATCTGTTGCCATGGGAGTAACTGTGATATCACAAGCAGTGCTCTGTGACTTCAGGTAGGGAGAAAGCAGCAGGAATAGACAAATTCTTCAGGAGCAAAGCTCCTGTGTTCATACAGTTGACCTCAGTAACAAATAATGGTTAGAATGAATACAGCACTAATGGGAAATACAAGCCAGGCTGTGTCTAAATTATTAGGTTTTGTTCCAGTTCTCCTGAACATGTCACCAGCTCTTTAATGTGCCATCCGAATGCCTTACTTTTGCACCATGTCATTTCTTTTCGTATTATAATACTTATGTACTTGTACCTGTTCCACTGTCTTCTGTACTCGGGTCATGCCTGAAAAGGGGCTTCAGCACCACTGCAGTTACCCAGTCATCAAAATAAATAAAAATAAAATAGGTAACATTTAATAACACAAGCATTTTGCATATGAAGACAGTAAACAAATGCATGAAAGAGGACTCTAGGTTTCTTACTAATAACTTATGGCATTGGCATTCAGATGCTACGGGTATTTGCTTTATTCTACTACTATCCTGATTACCATTTTTTTTTTTTAGTTGTTTGGTAACCAGATAAGGCCCACTGGCACAAGTGCTTGTTTTCAGGGGTTCACCTGGGAGCACTGGGGAGATGAAGTGACTTGTTCAAAGTTACAAAGTATGCAAGTGGAAGTTGTGGGACTCAAATTCAGGTCTGCTGGATGTACCAAGCTCATTCATAATTTGTTACTCTAACCCCTAAGCTATACTGCCAGTCCTACTGGACCCCCCCCCCCTTCTATTTTAAGGAAATCTTCTGTTCTGAAGCCAAAAAATACCTCCAGCGTACACTTGGCAAAACCAGGAATAGTAATGACTCTCTCAACCTAAATTTGATTGCACTCACCCTTGATGAAATAATACCGCCACTCACAAAAATTCTTAACTTATCCCTTAGACTTGTACAATTCCCTAAGAGGTGGAAAGCTGTGGTGGTCACCCCAGTACATAAAAGCAGAGATTGATCCCTCCACAGTAATTATCTGTCCATCTCAATCCCCCCCCCCCACCAAAGCTCTAGAACGCACCGTCTCTGACCAACCTGTGGACTACCTTAACAAGTACAATATCCAGTGCCCCCAGCAACATGGATTCTGGAAGGCACACAGTACCACAATAGCATTACTAGAGTACTCTGACTCATACCTCTCAATCATTTGTCACTGAAATGAGGGACATGGACATTTTTGGACACTCAAAATGAGGGACAATGAGGGACACAGACCCTCAGAATGAGGGTCACATCCTCAAACATGGAGATACAAGCTCTGTGAAAACCATAGTGTTTACTTGTACAAAGTTTATTTTGGATTTAGTATTTTAGAATATTAAGAATTTCTGCTTTAACGTCTGAATTTACAGCACATTCTCTGTGTGGGCAGCACCTCGGATGAGGGACAGAGAATTTTAAGGGGCAAAATGAGGGAAGTCCCTCGTAATGGGGGACACTTGAGAGGTATGCTCTGACCATACCTCTCCACCTTTCTTCACCAAAATGTGTGACACAATGTGTGACAAATAAACAAAATGTGTGACATATCATCTAACATAGCACTGCAAGCTCAGAACACTATAGCTATCAGTGCACTAATGTCCATAAGATTTTTTGATAACTGAGCACAACAGATTATTATGAATTTCTGCTTTAAAGTCTCAGTGGGAAATATGGAATATCACCTTCCCCATGATGGACAAAGGGTTTCTGAGAGGCAAAATGAGTGATGTACCTCATAATGTGTGACAGTTGAGAGGTAGGGCTCTGACTTTCTTCACAAGGCCCAAGACAGGAGCCAGCTTTTGGGGTCGATATACATCGATCTCACAAAAGATTTCAACACTGTCAGTCACAACATTCTGCTCGGCAAACTCCACGCCACTGGGCTCTCGACGGAAACTGTTGGGTGGTTTGAAAGCTACTTCAACAGAACGCAACAAGCAAAAATAAAGTATACTCTCACTGATAGCAGGCAGGTTAACATGGGTGTGCCATACGGGTTCATTCTGGGACCCCTCTTGTTCAGTCTGTTCCTCAACCATGTTCCTCTAGTTTGCACCAAAAATGATCCTACTGTATGCAGATGAGGCGGTCATCTTTTCCAATAATCCGCAGTCACACCTACTTAAAACTCGACTTCAAAAACGCTTTGCCACCATTGAGGACTGGTTGTCCAAAACAAAAATACTTCTGAACTATAAAAAACAAAGATAATACTGTTTGTGAACCCCCAAATTAAATACAAATCCTTTTGTAAGGTCAGCACAGTCGATGAATCAGGAATAATGGGCCAGCATACTGCAGGAACGCCATATACTGACATTTATTTAGAAAAAAATTCAACAGTAAAATGTTGAGGAGGGCAACAAAACAGATCCGTCTGTCCTCGGTGCAACATTCGGGAAATGAAAGTGAAAATAGGCTAAATACTCCACTAAAATGCAGTGCACAAAACAGCAAAGGCTTGTCGAGGAGAAATAAACTAAGCCAGAGAATGCACCAAACGGTAGCATGCAAGACACGTAGATGGCTACAGAACCCGGAAGTACACTTACGTATCGACCATTTGAGGATGACCTAAGATGGTTGATACGTAAGTTACTTCAAATTCTGTAACCGATCACGTCTTGCATGCTGCAATGGATTCTCGCTCTCTTAGTTTATTTCACCTCACAAGCTCTTGCTGTTACATGCATGCATTTTAGTGGAGTATTTAACTTATTTGTGCTGTTTGCACTTTCATTTCCTTAAATGTTAGTATCGAGGACAGATGGGTCTGTTTTGGTCTATACTAAAACAGACCCATCTGTCCTTGGACCCAGCACTGGGACGTTATCAGCTATCTAACATCTAAGCTGGAGGTTGATGGCTTGTATATTTTGAGTGGAGTGAGAGAGGAGTTGCCCTCCTCAACATTTTACTGTTGCATTTTTTCTAAATAAATGTCAGTATATGGCGTTCCTGCCGTATGCTGGTCCATTATTCCCGATTCATCGACTGTGCTGACCTTACAAGTGTTTTTTACTGCTGGTTGGTCTGACTGATTTTTTGACTCTGAGGTATATGTGCACAGATTCCAAAATGTGCCATTTGTAGCCCCCAGCTCTCCTAATAAGGGGATTTTTTTTGTGATTTTTTTTGATAAATACAAGTCCTATCAGCTGACAATATTGAGCAACAAGCAAGTTTCATTTGATTAGGTGAATGCCTTTCAGTACCTAGGCGATACACTTGATAGCTCCCTGTCCTTTGCCTCTCACAGTGATCATGTTGTTTATTAAAGGCTGTCAACACCAGAATGGGTCTGCTCAACAGGCACCGACATAGTATGACCACGGAAGCACTGTCACTCGCTGTCAAAAACTCAGTCCTTTCTGTCATTGATTATGGGCTAGTGATGTATGGTGCAGCCATGGACGCTGCCCTTGAAATGGTCAATATGGCTTTAAATAAATCCTGCAGACTAGTCCTAGGTATGCACAGACTAACCCATACATGTGACTTATATGCCCAGACCAAGTGGCTAAACCTCCAAGCAGGGTTAAGTACCAGGTATGCCTCCTAGGGTAAAAAAACTCTCCTTGAATTAACCCCTACGGTCATCAAAAACCTCCTTATACCCACAACCAACCCTCACCGGACAAGAGGAATTCCTAGAAATCCTCTGTATGACCCCTTCGGCTACACACCACTAACTCAATGCTCCTTTGCCTACAAAGCACCCTGTTGGCTCAAGGATCTCCCTCTTGACAGTTACGGAACCAAAGCTCCGACTGTTTAATAAAAATCTCCTTTAGCACCTCACTGTACTAAGTAGTGGTGACTGCCAAACCTTATTACCCTACTCACCCAGTCCATGTGCTCCCCCCACTGCCCAATCTGCCCAACTATCTGTCTCTTGCCATCCTATCCTTGTGTCAGTGCCTCCAACCAAAAAGTCAATCTCTGACTGTTCTTCTCAGCACATAGTAAACATGTACTGTACATACCTATGTAGTTTAACATATTTTGCTTTCTACTGTTCAAATTTTGTCTTAACCATTAACTGCATGTCATGATGGAGAACCTTTGTAAAATAACTTCTAGCTCAAAGGTGTCACTCCAAGAGGATTAATAAATAACTAAATAAATAAATACAGTCAGCCCCGCACTTATTTGCTTGTTTACTTTTATTTGTTTTTGCTATTCATAAAGGGCACCCATATTAGGTTATAGATTTAAGTCCTTCCCAGACAGTCTTTGTTGTTTGCTAACAAATTCTAACAAACAGTGTACTCTGTGGTTTGTTTCAAGCCACAACCGATATAAATATGAATCTCACACTTTATACCAGGTAGAGCATTACTGCATCTTGACTAAGGCAGGTGTGACACACTCAGTACTACTGCTCAAAATAAATATTTATTAATTGTTTTTGTTGACCGGGTAGGTACACTGGAGAAACAAGCTGCCATTTTGAAATGCGACCTGGGAGCTTACGCTTGGTACAGCTCATACAGCTCAGCAGAATATATTATATATTAGCACCCATGCATGTAGAATTGGTAGCAAAGACACAACACATACATTTAAACAGCCCTTCCTCCTTGCCTATTACTGCCTATATACAGCATCTACAGCCCCCTTCCCCTACTCACATCATCAGAAAGTTCAATTTAGGTGCGGGTTTGCAGGGCTTGGTGGATGCTTGGCTCATATTCACAACTTATGAGCTGAGCAATATAAAGTGAAGTTTTATACTTTTATTTCATAACTCCACTAAAAAATTCAATTTCAGGCTAAATTAGCTCCTCGGGCAAGCAACTTCTTGGTATCAGTTGCCTGCCTGACATGTTCGATCGTGTCAGCTGATCTTTAAGCAATAAGGCATGACAGGGTGTGTGTTATTGTGGGATAAAGGCACACCATAGAAAGTAAGGACAAACAGAAGCTGAGTTTCTTACATACCCAAGAAATGCCATTATCCGATAATAATGCACATTCTATGTACCAGGTAGTGGTTGCTCAGCATGGTGCAGTAGGACAGGAAGCATAAGGTGGATAGTATGGATTAGAACTCTATATGGACAATATTATAGGTCCTTAGTTTATGGTTTTATGGGCAGACTGGATAGACCAATGGTCTTCTGTTGTCGGTAGGGAAATGGGCAGACTGGGTGGGCCAAGCGGTCCTTATATGCCATTAAACTCTATGGGCCAGATATTCAAACTGCACTATTTTGTGGAGCAAGCCCTTGCGCTGCACAAAATAGTTGTGCAGGGGTGTGGCCAGAGCTATATTCAAAAGAGTTGCGCCCTTGAGCAACTCCTTTGAATATCACCCCCCGGCCACAGCCACTGTGCATGGCACTGTGGAATTTGCGCCACCGCAAGTTGACAGAGTGGAGCATTCAACTTGCGGTAGCGTAAGTACCATTGCGCCATGCGCAAAATCCCGATATTCAAAAGGTGACATGCAAATGGGGCCATAATTCATGCAAGGTGCAGGAGGGACCATTTGCATCTGATTATGGCCCTATTTGCATGTCATTAGCATGCAGGTGCGCCGATCCACAAGGACTTGCGCCTTGCGCCCTGCCAGGCAGCAGCCGTC
Organism: Neoceratodus forsteri; assembly: GCA_016271365.2. NCBI lineage: Eukaryota > Metazoa > Chordata > Ceratodontiformes > Ceratodontidae > Neoceratodus > Neoceratodus forsteri. The sequence goes on from JADMNL010000033.1 coordinate 62,692,991, forward strand.
GGGGACCGACGCTTCCTGCAGCCCAATCACGGGCAGAAGACTGTAAAATCCCCACCACCACCCCCCACCAGCCCGATTGTGGGCATAGCTTAAATCCCCCACCAGCCTGATCGCGGGCAGCATATGTTCCCCAGACATATCCCTGGTGGTCCAGTGGACCGATAATCCCGATCGGCGGGATGTAATAAGTAAACACCCCCAACATAGCCTGGTGGTCAGTGGACCAATAATCCCTGATCGCGAGATGTGACCAAGTAAACACCCCGAACACAGCCCTGGTGCCTAGTGTCCCTCACCCCACCCACCCACCGGCCTCACCACCCACCCCACCCGGCGGCGGCGGGTGGCAGCATCACACACCACGCCCGCCGCCGACTGACTGCCCGGTAGGGCTGCACGCCCATTATGCAGAGTATTATATTAGTGTAGAAGCTCATTGACCATACAAGACAGTCCAGATTTGTGAATGAATGTAGACTGTCTTGTATGGTATGGGCTGCAACCACACCTTCCCCCCAGAGAAGAAGAGCAGTCCATAAGACACTCAATCCTACTCTTCCCTAGCCAGCTCTCCAGCGACCCGGGTCTGTTCCTGAACCCAGGTCACTGGCTTCACAAGCCTTAATCCAACCACTGAGCCGGCTGGCTGGCTCTGCCTGGTTTTTAATTTTAAAATTGAGTAACACAATGCTTAAAGTAAAGGGCTTCTGACCTGTGTTGTCGTGCTGGAATAATACATAGTGATGTGATCAGATAACACTAATCACAGCACAGAACATTCCCTAACCCAGTTCATGTTGTTAACTCTTAAACCATTGGTCTTGTGCCAGCGTTAAAACAGAAACCTGATAAATAGAGATATACACACACATCCAACATATTAGCCCCCCCCCCCGCACAGCTTTTCTACTAATGTCTTGGGGATTCTCTGGAAAAAAAAAAAAAAAAGATTTCTGTTGCTATTGTATAAACTGCACATGCAATGGTTTACAGATGGACAAGCCCAGGGTGGCTCCGCCTCTCAAGAGCTCGGCACCTAGCTCTGGTTCAGCACTCCATCCTTAAAGGGGAACAGACATGGACATAGCCCACACCTAAGTGTGGGTCTGTCCCCAATTAAAGTAGCACGGCAATGAAATTCTGCAAAAAAATCTGTCCCTACCATTTTATCACTATAAAAGACTTCCAATGTCTTCCAGTTTTATTTGGTGCTAACATTTTCTAATTCCACCAAAATTTGAATATTTTATAAATGTTTTAACTTCATTTTTTTTTTCTCAAGAATAGAAAGACGGCAGCCACATTTGACTTAGAAATAGCACTGTAGACCTGGCAAGGGTTACGATCAAGTAAAAGAAACTCATGGTATGCAGCATTAGAGGTACCTAGAAAAGTAGATTTGACAGGTATGCTCATATTTTTATTAACCACAGCAGGAACTAGTTTTTTGGAAAAATATTTTTTGCTGCATTGTTTTGTTGTACTGCTGCTTTATCAAGAAAAAAGGCAATCCCACAGGAAATGGATAATGTTTTCATACACAAAAGCCGCCTCTCCAGATGAGTAAGGGAGACTTGATGGAGCGTTTTCGCGCAGAAAGAAGGTCCGCTGAATAAAGAGTTAGAATCTTTCGAGAATTAAAGTTGTGGCTGGATTTTTGAGATTACCTGGAAAGATATGTGAAGAAACATATGATGGAGTTTTAGGAATTGAGTGAGGTCTTACTTAAATGGCACATACTAGTTTTTACAACATTTTGAGATATTCAGGACCGGGAATTCATGTAAATGTGAAAGAAAGTGATGTTGTATGAATAAGATTTTATGAAGGCATCTCTTGATAAAGCCAAGATACTTGGTGAAACGTTGAGGATTGCCCCATTTCAAATAAATAAAAAAGAGGAATTTGAGAATGCAAAAAAGACTGTCTACAGATATTATTTCTTGAAGCGCCCTCACATCTTTTGTAGTGATGCTTTAACAGATTTTGTTTTTATATAAAAAAAAAAAAAAAAGTATTTCCTTGTATCTTTCTAAATTGTAAGATGATCCAGTTCTAAATTGTGAGAGCACCTTGCATACAGCGCCACTCTGGGCGCATCCCAGAATCCTTCATGGCTGATGTCAGCCACGTGCCACAGATGCAGCACATTCCATAGCTGTGTAGTGTGTAAAGCTTTGTTTCATCAGTCGGCGGTCCCATTGGACTCCCAAGGTTGAGAACATGTTGCACAGCCAGGATGTTTTGAAAAAAGAAATGTGGCTGCACAGCTGCTGTAAGAAGATAAACAGTCAGAATCAATCACAAGATTTCCTACTACTGACGGATAGGAAGCCGTGTAGTCTAATCTAGGGATGCCTTGAATTGCCTGATTCTTTTTTTTGTTGTATTTTTTTTTTTATATAACATTTATATTACTTTTCAGCAAACTCACCAAACCATACACATGGCAGTACACGTAAGAATAAGAATAAAAAAAAAATCAACTTTACATGGTTATGAGTACAATTGTACATTCAAAATACCTCCCCGTCATTAACATCAGTTCTGAAGTGGTTTTACTGCATCACCATACTTAGCAGTTCAACTAAGGTTCCTCTTCAGTAATGTATCTTACTGGAAAAGAGATTTCATAAGAGAGAAGACCAGAAAAATCAGAAAGAATAATAGTACTCCCCCGCCACCAATTTGCGTTTCATGATCCACGAGCACGCTGAGGCACGCTAATCCCCGGTCCCACATGGGGCACGAGGCGAGTATGGGCTACATCCCCCCAATTCCCTTTTATCAATTCTACCTTTCCAGCCTCAAGTCATCCCCTACCTCAAGAAGAGAGGCTCTGCTGCCAGCAGCGAGTTCAGGTATGTATCCCACATACTTTGGAACATCTCCTCCAGCCCTTTGAGGGCATACGTCAGCCGTTCTAGGGCCAGTGCCTGCAGTGTGAGGGGTTTCTAATCATAATCGTGGGCGTAATACAGGACACCCATGTGTTTTGATTACACTGCATAGCTAAAAACAGTAAAATGCGTATCCACCTCAAATAAAGAACCCATTACTCCTCTCCCTCAACTGGCGGATTTTGGTCCAAGTTTGGGATTTAGGAATATCAGGGTCCTCCTAATCTGCTTCTAACTCAAATCCTAAAAAGACTTCAATATCGGAATCAGATTCAGATTTGAAATCCTACATTTTGACTCCCCTATGTAAAAATAGGTTTTAGGATTCCATTTAGGAATTAGGATTTTCGGACTGCAGTTCAAAAATTAAAAAAATGCAGTAATCCGGTCTGAATCCAACATATCCGATTCGGTTTGGATTCCAAGTAACCCTTGTCCAGTGTTTAGACCATAGGCATGGGGACCAGGAGATCCCAGATTCAAATCCTGCCTCAGCCACTGACTCACTTTGTGACCCTGAGCAAGTCTGCTGACCTCCGTCTGTTTTAGTCTCTCTCCCGTGTCAATAAATCTGAAGGCAGAAGTAGAACCCCACTCTAAACGAGATGTTGTTTTGCAGTTGGGCTATCCTGGGTGACTAAACTGTAAAATAAAAAAGACAATGATGATAGAAATCAAATTGCATATTTATGAGAATGACATGTTGAGTTCACCCCAATGCTTGCATTCTATTGCATAAACTCATGTTATGTTTTTTGGTTTTCCCCAGGCAGTTGTCAAAGTGGTAAACATGCCGCGGCCAGTATTTCGCTACCTAACCAACCCGCTCTACACCCCACTGATAGCTCTCAAGTACGCAGACAACACTGGAGCACTGTCCGTTCGGACTTTCTACAATCTACTCTTCAACTACGGAACTCTCTTCCACATGAGCCTCAACCTCCTGAAATGCATGACTTGCAACTGCTTTCGACGCAGGACAGTTTCACCCAGCTAAACAAACTAAAAATTATAATGATCGTATTAGAAATTGCGCTAAGCATGTTCAGTACCAAAGATGGGCACACCTTTTATGGTTCTAATTAGAACCCCAAAAAAGGGTTCTGGTTTCAGAACCACTTATCAAACCCAGTAATTTGTATGCATTTGTATATTAAATTCATGCTGACTGCAAACAATTTATTCAAATTCGGAACCACCCAGATTGCTTTTACACAGAGTTTCTTTTGGGTTATACATTTTAGAACCAGCCAGGGTCTAGGGAATTTTTTCCTTTCTAAAACCAATTCTACTCATCCCTGCTCAGTGGAACCAGGTGGAAAACAGACTTTTGTAATAGCAGTTGTACTACTGGCATCACTGAGTTGCTATGAGAAGGGTGATAAAAGTACTGTATAAATAGTAACTGTTCTGGCCTACATGCATCTAGTTAAGGTTGAGAAGATCCATTCCAGACTGATACTTGCAAGAATCCCATCATTCCAAGGGTTCCGTTAAAGGAAAACATTCACGTACAGTGGTGGATATAGTTTGAAAGCCCATGAAAAGTTCTCTCAAATGAGGTGTTGCGCTCATCTGTAGCTAGAAGCACTCCAGATATTTTGTTTGTTGGTCCCCCTAGACTCTCGGTGCTAAATACAGTCACAGAGGGCTATACTTTGCCCCGGCAGAACAGCAGAACCAACAAACGTGATCTGCACCTATGCAGTGTTTAACCTGCACTGCAGGCTTTGAATCTCCCACTGCAGCAGCTCAGCGCTGCCATCAGCTGCAGGGGATTCTGGGATTTCTGCTTACAGCACATCATCTTGGGCATCAGCCAACTTAACCTCATACAATCAACAATACTGTATCAAACAGTAAGTTAAAATTATTTTATGTTGCACACAGAGTGCAAATTGGGACCTGCACCACATTTGGGTGTGGGGCTCTTAGTGCTGTTTCCCATTAAAAAAAAAAAAAAAAAAGACAAAAGACAGAGCTGCTGTTTTCCCCATTTTCTAAGTACAACAAGGAACTCCAGTGTTGGCAGTTCTGTGCTATGCCTGCCCTTCCAGGAGCTGTAAGGACCTTCAGCTGCAGTGTCGGGCCTCCCTGTACCCCTGGATGACAGCTGTATCCCAACACCGCCCACCCTGTCATGTGTAATTGCTTACATATGGCACTAGCAAGGGTGTGTGTGTGTGTGTGTTTCTTGTGTGTGTGTGTGTGTGTGTGTGTGTGTGTGTGTGTTTCTTGTGTGTGTGTTTGTGTGTGTGTGTGTGTGTGTTTCGTGTGTGTGTGTGTGTGTGTGTGTGTGTGTGTGTGTGTGTGTAATTTCTTCATTCTCCTCACACACTAGTAGCACACCCTCCTTCGGGCAGCAATAGACTGCATCCTGCTGCCTGCCATACTCACCAGCTGTTGCTAGACTCAGTCACCAGGCTCGCAGGGGTCACCTGTCACTCTCATGAAGTCTGCTGCGACCCTGCTGCAGGACTCCTTGTTGAGTCATCATGCCTACAGAGTCGGGGGGCATGTGCCAACCCACACTTCCATCCATAGTTGTTGCTTTTTAGGCTGAGGAAGGTCTGTGAAGTGTAATTTAGTACCTTCGCCTGATTTGTTTTTTAATTGCATGTCCCCTCCCAAAACATTTTGTTAGAAAGACAGCCCTGTCTCCTTAGCAGGGGTACAGAGAGAAATGGTGTGGGGCACCAGTGGCTGAGACTGAGAGGACCGGTGAAGGAGAAGGCAGAGAGGTGTGGGAGAAGTCCCGAAGGTCCATTATTCTGCATGTAGAGTTAGCTATTTTCCACTTTTTTCTTGCTGTCTGCCACCCCAGAGTATGCTCACTGCAATATCTGGGGAGGGTGCCAGAAGGACAATGTTATCAGTGTTGCCTAGGGCATCACTGCTAAACCTGCCACCAGGGGGTGCTGCTGGGCAGTGGAACACAGTCCTCCATCCCAGAGAGGAGAATCCAACTGATGCTCTAAATCCGCCCTGCCGACCTCCATTGCTGATGTCTTGGGCTTGGGGTGCACACCTGTTTCACAGCGTACCAAAGCGGCCCCTTACAGCTCACCGCCAGACTGGTGGCCAGCACATTTTTTTTAAATATATTTTTGATATTTTGTGGGGAACAAACAGTTTTTTAATATGCTCCCTGTGCCACTCACTGCTGTGTTGGAGTGGTTTTACTTGTGTCTTTGGGGGAGAGAGCAACTGCGTTTGATTGTTCTCTCACCAGACGAACGCACGAGGCGTCACTCTTATACAGCATCGCGTGGTTCTGTGGAATGTATTGACATACGGCACCATTTTGTGTGGCTCCAGGACTTTGGGGGGCTTCAGTTAAATATATGAATAAGCTGTCAATCTTTATCTTAAAAAAACAAAGGTGGATGCATTTTTTTAGAGAATCAATATGAGCAACTTCATTTACGGAATACTGTGTAAAAGGCAAAAAGTGTGGTCACTAGTAAGTTCTGATGGCTGCATGTTGAGCCCCCCACCCAAAAAAATGTGAGCTTGACATTTGCTGTTCTAAATATTCCTCAATGTGTAACTGTGTATAGCTTGAGTTTTTTATTTCGTTTTTTAAAGATCCTGTTTGTTTCGAGCCAGCACCATCTGTAGTGTTCCGTGCGCAAGTTCCTGTGTTTGTGTGATATTTAGACAGAAATCAACTTATAATTCAGATTTGTCCTGTATTTACCTTCCCCTTATTCTTTAATACTGAAGTACATTTTCATGGAAACCGGATCTCTGTCACATGGTCTTCATCTGCTCTGGCTGCTCATCTGCAAGTGACATCACAATCCTGCTGGGTGACATCACAATAATTTCTACACATCACACAGCCATAATGCCAGATGTAGAGGATGACGATGCCACTTGTAGACGAGCACCCATGTCAGATGAAGATCAAGAAGTCAAGATCCTGCTTTCATAAACATTTGTTTTAATAAAGTGTGAGAAGAAGGTGAGGATATGGAAAACCACCTCCACATGTGACTTTAATAAACAATTGTGGTGCAGTATATTTAAAGAAAACTTACTATATGAGGAATGTATAGACCATATACATAAGAAGCAATATATACCATATATACTCCGCTATAAATCAAACTCACCAATAAGTGGACACCCCTTTATCTTGTCAATTTTAACAAAATTACAGGCATTATTTTGCTGCACAAACTGGATGGAAAAATCTATTCTGTCACCCCCATTGGGCACAAAATCTGCCTTTGTGGCCAGAACGAAATACAAAATCTGGTTATTCAGTTGCAAAAATGTTTTACCATTGTAAATCCCACAGATAGGTCAACCACGCAGATAAGTGTGGCACCCCTTCTTGGAGACCCGTTTTTAGCATCAAAACTAGACTTGTATGCGAGTGTATCCAGTGTGTGACATTAAATGGAAGAGGCTTTTAAGATTGCACACACACCCGCCATACTGAGGCTAACTTAAAGAATTACCCTCACATTTTTGTATTTTTCCTTACCTTGCCTTCTTCCTTTGTAGATGGTTTTCTAAATGTGGTGATCCTGGGTTTGCACGTTGTATATCACAACCGCTGAATAATGTCTGTGTGTACATGCTGTCTGAACGCATATATAATAAGCAATAAAAACTGATGCGAAGAAAAAGAGAACATGCAATTTTAACCGCATTTCATTTACTTAACCATTTTCAAAATGATTCCACAGGTGTTAAAGGCTTTTAATGGCATTTTAATGAAACGCTCCTGACTTATTTGACCCGGTGGTGTGGAGGGCGAAGGTGCAGTGTGCCATAGCTCCTGCCATGCTGGCGACCCATGTTCAGTGATGGGCATGGGGTCCCGGGAGTCAGTTGGGGGGGGGGACTGGGTGAGGATTAAGTGGCTGACTGGCAGCTCTCCTCTCCCAGATTGGGGAGGTGGGGAGGTAAGCCCTCCCAGCCTTTGACTGCCATCATATGAAGGCATGATGGTAGTGCGAGCAACGGAGGGGGTCTAAGCGCCGGGCCAGGGAAGGTGGGGATCAGGGCCATTTAGGCCAAGGCAGCACGGGTGACTCCCTTGCACTGACACACTGGGGATGTAAGGGGAGAAAATGGAGGAAAATACCACCCAAGGCAATGAGTGACCACCATCTCTTGCAGGTTCTGCACCAGTAGGTAGGCACCCACTTCAGTCCTGTGGCAGAGGACACTGTGGTAAGGTAAGTCCCAGGGGAGCCGGGTGATGGAGCTGGGGGGAGGTGGTCTGATGGGGTTACCATGGGGTGCTAGGGGGAATAAAATTTTGGAAAAATGCTTTTGACTTTTCCTGAGGATCTCACACATGTGGGCTAGAAAAAGGCAACTCATAAGCAGGACCCCATGTATTTCTGAAGCCTTTCACATGTCAGACGTGCTAAGAATGGTATATTTCATGAGTTACATTTATCATAGAATCGTAGAGCCATAGAAGTTTGACAGCAGAAAAGGACCATACCAGCCCATCTAGTCTGCCCTTCCTCCCCCATACCTCGCCCTCCCTGCTGTTTCCCGCTGCAGCATTGGAAAGGGTGTTGCAAGTTATTTTAAGGAGCCTTTCTTTAAACTTTTTAATAATAACTGGTATAGGTTTTCTTAACCAACCACTTCTGGGAATCACGTTATTAAATCACACTGCATGGAATATTCAAAGCCAAGAATTGAAAGTACCAGTAAAAATGAAGTTTGGGCAGATTTTTACAGTAAGGTCTCTGGCTGAAGTTAGAAACATAGAAACAGAACTGGATGACCGAATGAGAGCAAATGGCTGTCAAGTCTGCCTTTCCTATGCTACCTCACATTTTCACAGTAAAGTCATGGGTCTCCAAGGATTTTTTTTTCATATTCTTTTTCTGCCTCCCTGGGGCTCCCGCAGGCAGGATTCTCCACCCCTGATGATCGCCTTGGACCACTTCCGCTCCTGAGGGTACCCCAGGTCCTATTTTCCCCATCCATTTCCCCCTGTAGTGGGGCAGGAAGGGGGATGTCAACCCCCCCCCCAGTACACAATCCAGACTGGGGCAATCAAAGCAGTCCAGAGATGAAGTGGTATGCTGGCAGAGCTTTTTGTAGCCTGCAGTAGCTCCTCTTTTTTTCTTGGTCCCCTCCCCTTGTGACCATGAACATGTGCATGTGGAAGCACGCACGCATCATGTAGCCATGCTCTTGTCTCCAACGCTACCCCGCAGCCTCCATTAGGGAGGCAGTCAAGGAGCGGAGCAACCTCCTCCCCAACTCTGGGAGAGGAGAGCTGTCTCTGAATGCTCGATCCTCTCCCTCCCTTGCCATCTCCTGGCAAACCGAGGTCACTCCCGACCTCAAGTTGCCAGCATGGCACAGTGTGTGGCATCCAGCACCACAACCCTCAGCGCCACTGGTCCGGTCGGTTTCCTAGGATTTCTAATGGAATATTGCAGATATTTTATTTATTTATTAAATTTTGGTGACCGGGTAGGCCCACTGAGCCCCAAAGGTCCTTTTTTTCATAGGTCAAATTTCAAGGAAATCATGACTTACACGAAAACCTGATTTTCATGTGGTCCTACTAATTAGATAACACTTCATACTTTGCCCCCAAGAGGGCACTGTTGAGCTGTTTTTAGCTGCATTGCATTGCAGTAGAGTAAAAAGGTCAAACTCTCTTTACACCATGTGAACTATTGCACAGAGGTACAGTAACTCTTTAAATTACTAAACAATGTTTGTTTTCTGTTTGTTTTCAAAAGGGAAAATACTGCGGATAGTGTTTAGCATCCTAAGGATAATTCACTTTTTTTGCAAAATAATGTTAAGAAAACCGGGAATTGAATCTTAAAGGGACGCTGTCGACCCCTTTAGGTCTCAGTGTCCCTAGTTTGAAAAGCACATTTTATGATTGCCAACATTTTGTAAAGATTGCTGATGTAGCTGGTAGTTTGATCCTGACTTTTTTTTCTTAGAAAAAATTAAAAACAGACTGCCCACCAAACTGGTGTTACCACACAAACACAGGTTCATCTACATTCCTTGATCAGCTCCAGTTGCATCTTTCCTGGACTTGGGAACACCACAACACAGTCTAGCCGCTTGTGATGCAGTGGGAGTTTAGGAGGCTACTGCCTCATAAGTGACTGCACTATTCGGGTGTGTTTCTCACGCTCAGTAAGTAAGCAGTAAGAACAAATCCAGGATTGTAAACAAAAACAAGGTAGTCTATAAATATACATTGCCATGCATTTCAGGTCTACTAAACAAGGAGACCGACAAAACAAACAGCAACATCAATGAATTTTAGAGAAGGTAAGCAATCATAAAATGTGAGTTTTTACTAGAAATGATATGATGAAAAACAAGTTGATAGTGTCCCTTTAAAATATGGCGAAATAATTTCTTAAGATGTTTAATCACAGGGGCCATTGTCATTAATCCCAATTTTACATAACTGAGCTGAAATTGTTTTCTAATCTAAAACAAGAGAAAATGGGATGCCTTTTCTCTGGTCTTATCGAGCTTTATTTGATTTTCAGGAATCAAGTAACATGACTAGCAGCCACAGGGCCATCTAACCTGCCCGTGGCACATTGGGCAGGGATATGTTTAATACTGTGGTGAGTTCAAGAATATTATAAAGTTCACAACATTTTGGGACTAAGAGAATATTGTTTGTTCATCTAAGGGGTAGTAAATGACCCAGGCCGCCCTTAGTTTAATGTAAAAATCATGTTTCGAAACAAATGACTTCAATTGTAATAAGCAAAACTGCTTATCATTTTATACACATGCCAGTATCCTCCCTGAGGAAGCGGCAGAAGGACATTAAGAAACACTGCTGGTATATAAATATTGATTGTGACATTATGTATTTAACTTAATAAAACATTCTCAGAAATTAAATTTACATGGTGAATGGGCGAGTCCAGATTTTCCTACGTTGTTTTGCATTTCGAATATTCATACAGGACAGAGGGTCTTCCCTTAAAAAGTACTGCATTTTTGTTCTTTTAGGTTTCAAGGATCCAGGGCAACTTCAATTGTAAATAACTGAAAAAAAATGTTACTTGTTAAAGCAACAGTGTAATAAAAACATGTTTTTCCAAAAGAGCTAGTTTCAGCTACAGTTAATAAAAATATCTGCATACCTGTCAAATCTACTTTTCTAGGTACCTCCTGTGCGGCGCACCGTAAGTTTTCTTTTTGTTTCTTGATCCTAATTCTTTTCAGGCTTATAGTGGTATTTCTAAGTTAAATGTGGCGGTCATCTGTGTTTCTTGAGAAAATAACTAAATTAAAACATTTACAAAATATTCACATGTTGGTGAAACTAGAAAATGTTTCTACTAAACAAAACTAGAAGATGCCTGCAGTCTTTAAAAATAAAGAAAAGGTAGGGTCAAACTGTTTGCCCATTTTCACTGCACTGCTGCTTTAAATATTTCTACGCCAGGCTCGGGCCCATCAGTGCAGCGTTAGTGTTGCCATCCATGGTACTGATGTTTGGGGACAAGCTTGAGATCGCAGAGCCAGCTGGAGGGGGGATACTCGAGTGTCCCAAAGGATGCTCTCCTCCTCCCGAGAGAGAAGGCAACAAGCTCCGCTGGAATACCGCCACCTTCTGACCACAGGCGGTGGTACAGATGGAACCACTTTGGGAAGGGCGCACATCATCCAGCTCTGGCAGTGCTGGCATGCATATTGTGTGTCTGTGCCCATGTACACGCCTTAGAGCCATCACTGGTATGTCCAGAGGGGAGAGTGAAAAAACATGAAACAGCATACCACCACACCTGGAGTACCGTGCACTGTTCTGGAGTAGGCACCTAAGGAAAGACAAGGGCAATCTGGAGATGGTGCCGAGTGAAGTAACCAAAACGATTCAGGGCCAGCAGGGCAGGTCCTAGCAGGATTGGCTTAGGGCACTGAACATGTACTCACTCGAGGCCAGACAAGAGGGCTGATATGACAGAGATCTTCAAATTCCTGAAAGGAGCAAACAAGGTGAACTGCGAGGAGCAAGTAAACCGGAATCTAGAACACGAGGTCGTGAGTGGAAGCTGGTGGGGAGAAGGTTCAGGAGGGATGTGAAAGCATTTTATTTTACAGAGACAATGACTGAACCATGAAACAGTCTGCCAGTGGAGTTGATAGGCACCAAAGCCATGAATGGGTTCAAACACAGTTGGGATAGAGTTAAGGGCTTGCTCAAAGGGACGGTAGTAAGACAAGAGGCAAGAGGGTGGATAGCGTAGACAAACAAGCATTTGTCAATGCCAGATGTTGATTGCGTTGGTCTGTTGAACTCGCTCAGTGGCCCTGTGTCACTCGTTCATTCTGTTTCTCCCAGTGCTGCAGGCTGCACTTTTGTACGGAGCTCCTGGCTGCGTTGGCACTTTTTTTCTGCCCACAAAGAAATCTGCAGCTGTCCTGACAGAGCTGTGTTGAGGTGGTGTCATGCCCTCTCTGTCACTCATTCTGTTTCTGCTGGCACTGCAGGCTGCCCTTTTGTACTGGGCTTCCACCTCTGTTGGTGGCTTTTTCTGCCCACAAAGAAATGTGCAGCAGTCCTGACACAGGTCCATTGAGCTACCTCACTCCCCCTCTGTCGCTCATTCCGTTTCTGCTGGCGCTGCAGTCTGGCCTTTTGTACAGGGCTCCTACCTGCATTGCCGCCTTTTTCTGCACACAAAGCAATCTGCAGCAGTCATGATAGAGGTCTGTTGAGCTCGCTGACTCCCCCTCTTTCACTGGCTCATTGTGTTTGTCCCAGCGTTGCTGGCTGCTCTTTTGTACTGGACTTCTGCCTGTGTTGACACCTTTTTCTGGCCACAAAGAAATCTGCAGCTGTCCCAACACAGCTCCATTGAGGTCGCTGTCTCCGCTTGTCTCACTCTCTCATTCTGTTTCTCCTGCTGTTGCAGGCTACTCTTTTGTACTGGGTTTCTGCCTACATCGGCAGGTTTTGCTGCCCACAAAGAAAACTGCAGCTGTCCTGACACAGCTCAGTTGAGGTGGGTCACTCCCCATCTGTCAGTCGCTCATTCTGTTTCTGCTGGCGCTGCAGGCTGCCCTTTTGTACTGGGCTTCTGTCTCTGTTGGCGGATTTTTTCTGCCCACAAAGAAATCTGCAGCAGTCCTGACTCAGGTCCGTTGAGGTAGGTCACTCCCCCTCACTCACTCGTTCCGTTTCTGCCGGCGCTGCAGGCTGCCCTTTTGTACTGGGCTCCTGCCTGCATTGCCACCTTTTTCTGCCCACAAAGAAATCCGCAACAGTCACGATGGAGCTCCATTGAGTTTGCTCACTTCCCCTCTCTCACTCGCTTGCTGTGTTTCTCCCGGCGCTGCAGGCTGCCCTTTTGTACTGGACTTCTGCCTGCGTTGGCACCTTTTTCTGCCCACAAAGAAATCCACAGCTGTCCTGATTGAGCTCTTTTGAGGTTGCTCACTCCACTTGTCTCACTCACTCATTCTGTTTCTCCTGGTGCCGCAGGCTGCCATTTTGTAGTTGTCTCCTGCCTCTGTTGGCGCCATTTTCTGCCCACAAAGAAATCAGCAGCAGCTCCGTTGAGCTCGCTCACTCACTTCCCCTCTCTTACTTGTTCGTTCTGTTTCTCCCGTCGCTGCAGGCTGCCGGTTTGTACTGGTCCCCTGCGTGCATTGCTGCCTTTTTCTGCCCACAAAGAAATCTGCAGCAGTCCCAAGAGAGCTCCATTGAGCTCACTCACTCCCTCTCCTTCATTCACTCATTCTGTGTCTCCTGCTACTGCAGGCTGCCCTTTTGTACTGGGTTTCTGCCTGCTTTGGCGGCTTTGACTGGCCATAAAGAGATGTGCAGCAGTCCCAACACAGCTCTGTTGAGGTTGCTCACTCATCCTCTGTCACTCGCTCATCCCGTTTCTGTGGGGGTTGCAGGCTGGCCTTTTGTACTGTGCTTCTGCCTGCATTGCAGCATTTACCTGCCCACAAAGAAATCCACAGCAGTGACGATAGACCTCTGTTGAGCTCACTCACTCCCCCTCTGTCACTTGCTCATTCTGTTTCTCCCGGTGCTACAGGCTGCCCTTTTGTACTGGTCTCCTGGCTGCGTTGGCACCTTTTCCAGCCCACAAAGAAACCTGCAGCTGCCCTGACAGAACTCCATTGAGGTCATTCACTCTCGCTATCTCACTCACTCATTCTCTTTCTTGTGGCACTGCAGGCTGCCCTTTTGTACTGGGCTTCTGCCTCTGTTGGCACTTTTTTCTGCCCACAAAGAAATCTGCAGCAGTTTTGACAGAGCTCCGCTGGCCTCACTCACTCCCCCTGTCTCACTTGCTCATTCCGTTTCTGCCCGCGGTGTAAGCTGCCCTTTTGTACTGGGCTCCTGCCTGCGTTGCCGCCCTTTTCTGCCCTGAAAGTCACCGCCAGTCATGATGGGGGAGCTCCATTGAGCTCACTCACTCCTCCACCTCTTTCACTTGTTGGTTCTGTTTCTCCCGCCGCTGCAGGTTGCCCTTTTGTACTGGCCCCTGCGTGTATTGCTGCCTTTTTCTGCCCACAACGAAATCTGCAGCAGTGCCAACTGAGCTCCGTTGAGCTCACTCACTCCCCCTCCCTCACTCACTCATTCTGTGTCTCCCACTGCTGCAGACTGCCCTTTTGTACTGGGTTCCTGCCTGCATTGGTGGCTTTTTCTGCCCACAAACACATCTGCAGAAGTCCCCAGAGAGCTCCGTTGAGCTCACTCACTCCCCCTCTCTCAGTCGCTCATTTCGTTTCTGCCAGCACTGCAGACTGGCCTTTAGTACTGGGCTCCTGCCTGCATTGTCACCTTTTCCTGGCCACAAAGAAATGCACAGCAGTCATAATACACCTCTGTTGAGCTCGCTCACTCCCTCTCTCTCACTTGCTCATTCTGTTTGTCCCAGCACTGCAGGCTGCTCTTTTGTACTGGGCTCCTGCTTGCGTTGCTACCATTTCCTGCCCACAAAGAAATCCGCAGCTGTCCCGACAAAGCTACGTTGAGGTTGCTAGCTCACTTCCCCTGTCTCACTCGCTCATTCTGTTTCTCCTGGCACTGCAGGCTGCCCTTTTGTACTGGGCTCCTGCCTATGTCAGCATTTTTGTCTGCCCACAAAGAAATCTGCAGCAGTCCTGACACGGCTCCGTTGGCCTCTCACTCCCCCTGTCTCACTTGCTCATTCCATGTCTGCTGGTGCAGCAGGCTGCCCTTCTGTACTGGGCTCCTGCCAGCGTAGCCACCCTTATCTGCCCACAAAGAAGTCTGCAGCAGTGATGATACAGCTCTGTTGAGCTCGTTCAGTCCCCCTCTCTCACTTGCTCATTCTGTTTGTCCCACCGCTGCAGGCTGCCCTTTTGTACTCGGGCCCTGCATGCGTTGCTGCCTTTTCCAGCCCACAAACAAATCTGCAGCAGTCCCAACAGAGCTTCATTGAGCTCGGCCACCCTCTCCTCCCTCCCTCCCTCACTCACTCGTTCTGTGTCTCCCGGTGCTGCAGGTTCCCTTTTGTACTGGGCTCCTGCCTGCGTTGTCACCTTTCCTGCTCACAAGACATCCACAGCACTCCCGACAGAGCTCCGTTGAGCTCTGCCACTCCCCACCCCACTCTGTCGCTCGATCCTAATCTGTCCCAAACACTGATTTCCAACAGCGACTGCGATATTCTGCACCGGAAGTGCGGAAACGCATTTCGGCCAGGATGTGAAAAATGACAGTTGTACTGTTCATAAGGAGATGTGAACAAATGCCAGTGCTGAAAATCTGGCGTGAAAATATTACTCATTTGCAAACTTACAAGGGTGCGTGGCACCTGCACAACACACGCTCGTAACAGTCATTTTATGGAGTTTCATCACAACATTTTTAACATAGGCATTTTAGGATCTCTGCTTGTGAACAGTGTCAGTGTGATTTTTCTTAATATGTCCTGAACACTGATTTCCCACAGCAACTGCACTATTGTGCGCTGGAAGAGCGAAAACACATTTTGGCCAGGATGTGAAAAATGACAGCTACACTGTTCATAAGGAGGTGTGGCAAAATGCCAATGCTGAAAATTTGGAGTGAAAATATTGCAAAGTTGCGAAGATATGACAGTGCGTGGAAACTGTGCAATGCACATTAGTAACACACTCATTTTAGGGACTTTTGTCACCAAATTTTCAACATAGGCATTTTAGGACCTCTGCTAATGAACAGTCACTGTCATTATCATAATGTGTCCTGAACATGGATTTCCCACAGCGACCAAGCTATTCTGCGTCAGAACTGAGAAAACACATTTCGGCCAGGATGTGAAAAATGACAGCTGTAGTTCATAAGGAGGTGCAGAAGAATGGCAATGTTGAAAATCTGGAGTGAAAATATTATAAATTCGTGAACTTACACGCATGTGTGCAAACTGCGCAATGCACGCTCATAACACAGTCACTTTATGGAGCATCATCACTAAATTTTCAACATAAGCATTTTAGGACCTCTGCTGATAAACAGTGCCACTGTCACTTTCTTAATCTGTGCGGAACACTGATTTCCCACACCGACCGCGCTATTCTGCGCTGGAAGTGCAAAAACACATTTTGGCCAGGGTGTGAAAAATGACAGCTGTACTTTTCACAAGGAGGTCTGAAAAAAAATGCCAACGTTGAAAATCTGGGGTGAAAATATTGCAAATTCACAAAGTTATGAGCGTGCGTAACAACTGCTCAACGCATGCTCGTAAAACAGTCATTTTTTTGATTTTCCCACAAATTTGCAACATAGGCTTTTTGAGAGCCCACCTCATGAACACTGGTACTGTCGATTCATTAATCGGTTCCAAAAGGTGATTCCGCGCAGTGACCGCAGAATCACCTTTTGGGGCCGAGTAATGCCATAACAGTGACATAATTCATGAGGAGGGGTCCCAAAAACCCCATGCTGAAAATTTAATGCCAAAATTCAAAAAAATGCTTGAGATATGCATCAAAGTTGAAAAAACTGTTTATTGCATTATACAACTTATTGGCATTTCCTCAGTTCCTGGTCGGCTTTGAAGAGTGCAGACGTATTCCCAGTCCACCGAAGATGGTCGCGTCAGACTCTGGAGGTAAGTATGGGGAGAGGGGGGTGTGGGGAGGTAGGGTGCGCAGTGGGTGGGCGTGGGTTTTTGGGGGGGGTCTGAGAGACCACCGAGGGACTGTTTCCTGTGTTACAGGTGACAAAACAAAAAGACATCGCAGGACTAATTTTTGTTTCACGGGCCAGTAACAGCACGCTGGGACGAGTCTTTGTTTTTGGGGGGGCAAAGCTGTACCCGGCCGAAGTTAGGCATCCCGTTGATTTTAAGGGGTACATAATGCTGACGGTGGGCTCTCCCGTTGGCAACATAAATATAATTGGGGCACTGCAACTGACAGGGATTGGGGCCCCCGTCGACAACTAAACACAGTCGGGGGCACATACTGCCGAGGGGGACTGGGCATCCCCTCGGCAGGGGTGGTTGATATTGTTTGTGAACATGGTAGCAAGCCGCTGCCATGTTCACAAACAATATCAGAGTTTCAAGATCCCACCCTTCAATGACGGGTCGCTCCCTCATTGCAGCGAATGGCTGACGTTGCAATGATGAGGCGGCCCCTGATTGCAGCGGCTGATTTTTTTACAAGTTGGTGGCACGCTGGCTGAACTAGTGTCAGCAGCAGTGTGCCACGGCATTGGGGAAGCAGGACAATTCTTTACAGGCTGTGGGGGCATTGGCCACAACAGTGCTGCACCTCCACAACCTGCTTGTGGAGAAACCTGCCACAACATGTTTCTTGCGCATGCATGCAATCAACATAAAAACAGTACTGATGAAAGGTTACAGGGTACATTAGAGTGTTATAGGCAGACTGGATGGACCACTGTTCTCTTTTTGCTGTCATTAGCTATGTTTCTATGAAGACCACCAGCAGGACACAGCACGAAGTTGACACTCTCAGGCCCTCTTGAGTAGGCTGCCCTGCCACCTCTACACATAGAAGGACCTGCAGGAAAGGGGCAAGTGGATAAAGCAAACAAAAATATATCTGTATCTATTTCTGCACCAACAGAGCCCCATTTAGGTAGAATGCTTTGTTTTCACAGGAGGCAATGAAGAAGCAGAGCAGCAGTAATCAGTTATAGAGTTTGACACACACGCACGCACACGCTGTACACAAACCTATTGTACACACGTGCACATACACACACACACACACACACACAC
Organism: Neoceratodus forsteri; assembly: GCA_016271365.2. NCBI lineage: Eukaryota > Metazoa > Chordata > Ceratodontiformes > Ceratodontidae > Neoceratodus > Neoceratodus forsteri. Next base: position 62,711,103 of record JADMNL010000033.1, read on the forward strand.
ACACACACACATACTGTACATACACGCACACATATAAATACACACACGTGCATGCACATACACAGACACACACGAGACAGCTCGCTAGCTAGACAGACATAACTAGACAGACAGACACATGAACAAATATATATAGATATAGATATAGATATAGATAGATACAGAGATAGAGATGTAGCTATAGACAGCATAACAGAGACAGACACACAGAGAAAGACAAACATAAAAAATACAGACAGACAGACATATAGACAGAGGTAAGCAGGCAGAGTCTACAGTCCTGCTAATTTAGACCCAAAATAGATCATAGACCAATAGAAGTTACAATAACTGTTAGCATTCTGAGAATGAGGTGTTGGCATGTAAAAAAAACAGTGTTTCCATGTGTGATCTCAAAAATTCTGTTCAAGGTCCCACAGCAAGTAGTGACAATCACTGCATGAACTTTCTTGTCATGTCCCTTTCGGACAGGCCACCATTTGGCAGCTTAACGGCAGCTTGGTTCATTGTTCCTGCCCTTTGCACTGTCCAGTAGGTGTCCCCTTAACAGTAACCTACCAGAAGAATATGGGGGGGGTAACCTACCAAAATAATATGGGGGGGTTAGCCTATCAGAAGAATATAGGTGGGTGACGCAACAGACAAACATGGGATAACCTACCAAAAGAATATGAATGTTATTTAGGTTATTTGGCAACTGTTAATTTCTGGAAAAAAATCTGTTTTAAGAACAAGTATTTTTTTCCTAGCAAGTTGAGCAACACAAACAACTTTTTTTTGAAATTATAGTTTATTAAAGTTTTCTTTACATCACATTGAACATACAGACACATAGACAAACAAACAACATTGGTGCAACTGGTAATCTTCAGTTCATATATCACTTCCTCCTGGGTTTTGTGGCATATTTCCAATTTTACAGCCTATGGAAGTATACCCATAGGAAAAAAAAAAGAGACACGAGGTTCAAGAGTATTTGTTGGTGTGCAATATGTGGCTAGACCAACTTAGGTGATTTTATCTCGCCACAATCATTGCCCATTCCATACTATAAAATATGTAATACACAAATTTCAATTTATCTTGTGTAGTTGATCTAATTTTAAGTTCAAATCCACATCGAATCTAAACTCAATCCAAACCAAAATTTAATTATATGGTTCACTGTATTCCCTCCCTCCAAACTTGGACCTCTTGCACATATCTACCCCCCTAGGTGGGTGCACTCTAGGGCACATTGCCTTACAATTTGTGGTTGCCAGTAATGCTCAACCCCTCCAACCAAGTATAATCTCTTCCCTCGCTTTCCTGCCTTGGCGTCATTATTCTTGTTCAGCCAGATTTTCTGTTACATTTTTTGGATTTTTCTCCGCTAAATAATGAAAATAAGGAAGCCATCTAGCCATATATCTTTCTTTCTGACGTCTCAGCTTTGCTGTTAGACGCTCCGTCTCCATAAATTTGGCAATGTTGTCCCACCATGCCTTTGTATCTTGAATCTGTGTGGTCAGCCATTTTTGGGTGATCGCTTTCAGTGCGGCTTCCACTAATATGTTAAGCAAATATCTCAATGCTTTAGTTTTCAGGCCAGCTGGTGGTAGACCCAGTATAAAAGTGGAAGGTGTAAATGATAATGCTGTATCTAAGATTTGACCACTCTGTTTAGCAATCTCTGCCCAGTATGGCTGCAATTTAGGGCATAACCAGAAAATGTGGGTATGATCACCCACCCCTTCACATCCTCTCCAGCACAAATTCGAGAAGTGCACCCTGACATGTTGGGTTATGACTGGAGTTTTAAAATGACATTGCACCTCCTGCCACTTAAAATCTTTCCAGGATGGGGATGCTGTGGTCATAAAAATTCCTCCCCATATCTTCCCCTACTCATCTTCAGACATTTCTATTCCAGTTTCTCCACACCATTTTGTTTTAACTGTGTTCATAGGGTCTGTTTGTAAGGTGGAAATTAAGCGTACAATCTGAGCCACTCTTCCCCTCGATTGTGGAGTGTTTGCTAAAGTAACCAACAAATGTGCAAGCTGATTAATATTTGATTGAAGCTGAATTTTACCAACTTCACTTGTCAAATAATGTCTGAATTGTAGGAATCAAAAATATTCCTTTTGGGGCAAGTTGAACTCCTGGGCTATTTCTTGAAAGGATTTTAATGGGCCTTCCTGGAAGAACTGCCCAATTTTAGTTAAACCCAATCTTTCCCACAATCTCAACCCCCCTCCCCACCAACCTGAATGGTAGAAAGTCTATACAGGCTCTTAAAGGAGTATCAAAGGATTGCTTCATAGGAAGATTATAATTTTTGCAGATCTCTGTCTAGGTTTGAATGAATTGTGGGCCCATTTATTGCTGTAGTGGAATGTTTGTATATTCTGATAATCCATCATCAATACATCCCCCATTGAGGGTATGTCCCATCCCCTACTCTCCACTTCTATCCATGCAGGGATTTATGCTTTATTCAAATAAAAAATACAATTTTGTAATTGAGCTGCCTAAAAGTACTTTTTAAAATCCACCAATGCTAGGCTACCCTTCTCTTTAGGTGCCACCAGGGTTAAGCATTTAATCCTCGGTCGTCTACCATTCCATATAAATTTAGATAGCACATTATGAAGTAATTTCCAAAATTTCTCTGGAGGTCTTATGGGGAGGACTATAAATAAAAATAAAAATCTTGGTATTAGATTCATGCAAATAGTTTCAAATTTTTCCCATCATAGTTAAGGGCAATTCCTTCCATTGCTTATAATCTTTTTGAGCCTCTAAAAATAATTTGTAGTAATATTTTGTATATAACAGGTCCGGATTTCTAGGTATCCATGCACCCAAATAACGCAGTCCATGTATGGCCCATTTCAAGCCATTTGGAAGTGGTGGGAGAGGTTCCCCAGTCCTACCAATAGGCAATAATTCTGTCTTTAGTTCATTTATTTTGTAACCAGAGAAAGATCCAAATGTTTTGAGCTTATTTATTATCCCCTGGACCTCAATTATTGGATCATTTATGTATATTAGTGTGTCATCTACATATAATGACATGCGGATTTCTTCCCCCAGTCTAATCCCATGAAAATCTGGGGCTTGCCTAAAATATGCCACTAAAGGTTCTACACTTAGGGCAAATAATAAGGGTGACAATGGGCACCCCAGTCGTGTGCTCCTGCCTATCCCAAAAGAGCCAGAAATCATGCCATTCGCCTTAATCTGAGCTTTGGGGTTCTCGTAAAGATTAGTTATTCAAGCTCTAAAGTGAGGTCCAAAACCAAAACCTACCAACACTCTTTGAAAAATATGTCCAGTTTAGTCTATCAAATGCCTTTTCGGCATCTACAGACATCACTGCATGTAATGTCTTTTTTGGAAGTTTCTCAGCCTTGACCAATAAAATTAAAAGAAGGTGTATATTGTCTTGTATATGTTGTCCCGGTATAAACCCTGTTTGGTCGGGATGTATCAAGTCACAAATCCAGGATTGTGATCTTGCGCTAACTGCCTTGGTAAAAATCTTCCTATCCACATTGAGCAATGACATTGGGCGACAATTTGAACACATGGCTGGGTCCCTGCCCGGTCTGGGAAGAACTGTTATCAGTGCCCTGTGCCATGACTCAGGCATTTGTCCTTTCTCATGAGCTACATTACATACTCTCGTCGGAATTGGGGTAAGTTCCTTGGCAAAAGTTCTATAGAACTCAGCCAGAAGGCCATCTGGGCCGGGTGTTTTGCCACTTTTAAATAATTTTAACACTGAAACAATTTACGTATCTAGGAAAGGGGCTTCAAGCTGGTCACTAGCATTCAGTGAGATGGATGGGAGTTTCAGCCTTTTAAAAAAAATCTCCATTGATTCTGTTTGGCCCTGCATATTTTCTTCTTTATATAACTCAGTATAATATTTAGTGAATTCTTGAAGAATTTCTTCTGGAAGTACTGTGAGATTCTGCAGGTCTGAATTTTTATTTATTTTAGTAATATGCCTTTCTGCTTCTTGTTTCTTGAGGCATATGGCTAGAAGACGACCCGCCTTATCCCCCCATTCATATTATTTTGTCTAGTAAATCGTAAGGAGTTTTCTACCTGGCATAGCAACAAGGTATTTACTTGTTCTCCATCTTGTTTTATTTTGGGCAGTAAGTCTGCCGCTCTGGTCGCTTTATGTTCAGTTTCCAATTGTTTTAGAGTTTCCTCTGCTTTAAAGTATGCCTCCTTGTGTTTTTTTTTTTTTTTTCAAAGATGCAAAAGATATTGAGTGGCCCCTAATAATGGCTTTAGGGCAGTCCCATATATATTTGAACTGTGTTTCTGAATTATTATTTTCTTGTAAAAAGTTCTTAATGACCTCTTTAGTCTTATTAATGAATTTTTTGTCATTTAATAAACTGACATTAAACCTCCATGTCCCTTTAGTAAGAGAACCACTCCATTGCAAATTGTATACCACCACTGAATGATCTGAAAGGGCCACTGGATAAATGTTTATGTCCTTAATTATATGTGCCCAAGTTTCCTGCATATAAAGTCTATCTAGCCTAGAATATGAGTTACTGGCAGATGGAAAAAATGTATATTCTTTACTAGAGGGGTTAAGCAGTCTCCATGGATCTATCAATCCTGCTTCCTTCCGCAGGGTGGATAGTAATCGGGAACATGCTCCATGCCCCCCCCAGTGGTGAACAGTCTAACAGCCCATCCTCTATGCATTTCCAGTCCCCTGCACATAATATCAGATGCCCTCAGGTAAAGAGGTTATTATCCAAAATACCCTCCTTATAAAATCCGTTGTGGGAGGTGTTGGTGCATAGATCGATAACACGTGCACTTTCTTACCTTGAAATTCATCTGTAACCAATACTAATCTTCCCGAGGCCTCAGAAAGAGTACTAGTGATCGAGAAAGGAAGTCCTCTTCATATCAGGATTGCAACCCCAGCTTTTTTAGCATTCGAATTGGAATCCCCAAATACCTGACCCACCCAAGAACGTCTAAATTTCAGATGTTCTGTATGAGACAACCTAGTTTCCAGAAGGCAAATTATATCACATTTAGCTTTGTGAATTTCTTGTAACATCCTGGCTCTTTTGGCTACATTATTTATACCTTTTACATTCCATGTCCCTAATTTTAGATTATCCATAATCCTTCAATTGCAGTTTCCTCGACCCCACTTTTTTACTTCTTCTTTGTATAATTATCCCTTCTATTTGTACACATTTGCACCAATTAACAACAAACAAGCATATGAACATGCTACCCCTAACATTGGGCATCAAAATACCGCTGTTCCTTATATCAATGAAGTACTCTGTACCGCTCAACCAACCCGAGGGTGGAGCATAATTAACAGTGGTTGTAACAGTAATTAAAAGAAACATAACAATGTAGAAGACAAATGTCTTCTGGTTGCACAGAGTCTGTAGCTCCGCCAGTGAAATTGCGTGTACATCCATATCAGGGTAAGGAGTGCTTGTCCAAAGGACTTGCTTCTCCTCCCTCAATTAGCTGTGGACCACCGGGTTTTCTACTGCTGTCGCCCCCAGCGGCCTATCTATGTTGGAAGAGGCTTAACAAACTATCTACTGGGTTAAGGTTTAGCACCTATGCATCAGCCTTCACCAGTATCTAAAAAACCCAACTCGTTTATAGTGCCAACCCTTTTTTTTTTTTTTTTTTTTTTTTATAAATTCAGTCCCTCACTCCCTGCCCCCTTTTCCCGCACAGTTACACATTTCCCCAAAAGATCAACTTGCAAAGTCAGAACTTCGTCCTCTCTGGCTTTATTTTTGTTTTCTATTGTCTGTTTACTTAGCCCCTGTTCTCCTTAATAATCTCATCATGATATATCTACCCCTTCTCTATCCCACCACCATCATATCCAGGCCATTATCCTGTCCCTTATGGATATATCTCTCATAAAACGTAACTCACTTACAGCCAAAGTAATGTCCCAAACGTGGATTTATCCCGTCTTCATCCCTTTACACACTCTAATAGACTGAAGGTGAGTGCCTGCCATCTGAAAGAAAAGATAAAGAAACACCCCCCATTTCCTTTGGTTAGAAGTTCTGTGCGGAGCAACTAGTCCCTCATGCATTATCCGTAAACAGAAGCTAAAGGATCGCTGGACTGGTGTTACTTCTTGTCCCTCCCCTGAAATTCAGACCTCAATCCTTGATTCCCCTCACCACTACTCCCGTCCGGCAAGCCAATTTCAGAACCAAATCAAAACAGTCAGTAAATACCAGCTCTCTTTTGCTTATTAAAGTTCAGTCCACCAGAATGTCCACATAAATTGTATTCAAAGTCTCTCCAAAGGCAGCTCAGTTCCAATCTGGTTACTCCTACCTCCCTGTCGAGGTCAGGTATTCAGTTCCGCTGTCTTCAGCCATTTAGAAAACTCCACATGAAAGGAGATCAAGTCTCTGGGTTTACGCTGGCCCCCCATTGCCAGAGAAGGAACCACCTTCCACAAGAGACCTTCAATCTTCGCCTCTGCATCTTCCTCTCTTATGTCTGGCACTGGTACGTTTAATGATTTCAAAAAGGGAACTGCAGCAAGAAGGTTATCAAAAGTTTTAATCGTGTCCTTAGTCTGTATCCATACACATGCTGGATATCTAATCTGTGCCTTGAAGTCCTTCTCTTTCAGTAATTTGACTGTTTGCAATACTTTCTTCCTCTTAGCTAAAAGCATTGGTGGGTAGTCTTGATCCACATAAATTCGGTGGCCATCTAAATGCAAATTCTTTTTCGCCCAAGCCATTCTGAGCACTCTATCTTTCACAGCATAACTTAGAAATTTAATGATTATCGATCTCGGAGGTGCTTCAGGTGGAGGTTTTGGAACTAGGGCCCAATGCACCCGCTCTATCCCCAGTTCAGAATCTGCAGATAGGTCCAGCTGTTTCTGTAGCCACACTGACATAAAAGCCACCATATCAGCTTGTTCAGAGCCCTCCAGGACTCCAAACACTCGAATGTTGTTTCTTCTAGATCTTGCCTCAGCATCTTCTGCTTTATTAGTTGGATCTCTTTCCCTCCTGTATAAGTAGATCAGGGAATGCCCGGAAGGCCAAGTGTTCCATTTGTAGGCTCTCCAAGTGTCCTTCATTACCCATGGTACATTGTTCCAACTTCTGGAGATATTGTTTTATACCTGTAACTTTGGTGTCTATTCTGTGCAACATGTGCATTATTGCTCTTGAATTTGCCCTACCCAGTTGTTGCTGGCCCCTTCCTGAGCCATATTCCTCCTCTTCCTCCCCCGAGCCCGCTGTCTGTGTTGAAGCAATCGAGCTGGCAGGACTAGAAACATAGGCATAGAAACATAGACTTTGACAGCAGATAAGGACCGCTAGGCCCATCTAGTCTGCCCATTTCCCTACCTACAGGATAGGCCACATATCCTAGTTAACCAACAGCCTATTTCTTCCTACCCCCACAAGAATTGCCTTATGTCTGTCCCATGCATTCTTGAATTCTCCCACAGTTTTAGACCCCACAACCTCCTCAGGAAGGCTGTTCCATGCATCCACTACCCTCTCTGTGAAATAATACTTCCTCACATTGCCCCTGAACCGCCCTCCTTCTATCTTTGAATTGTGTCCCCTTGTTCTTGCAAGTCTCTTTTTCTGAAAGATGCTACCCTCCTGGACCTTGTTGATTCCACTGGAGGTACTTAAAGCTTCTATCATGTCTCCTCTCTTCTTTCCTCAAGGGTATACATATTAAGCTCCTTTAGTCTCTCCTCACGGCTTCTCTTGCAGACCCTGCACCATTTTAGTTGCCCTCCTCTGGACTGCCTCTATCCTGTCTATGTCCTTGCGGAGATGGGGTCTCCAGAACTGGACACAGTACTCCAGATGGGGTCTCACCAACTGTCTGTACAGAGGGATAACAACTTCCTGTTTTCTGCTGATGATGCCTCTCCCTATACATCCCAGTATACCCCCAGCCCTCCCTACTGCCTTCTCACATTGCTTGCTAACCTTAAGGTCATCTGATATGATTACCCCCGGGTCCCTTTCCTTTTTTGTTGTTGTTACTACCTCCCCACCCATTGTGTATTCTTCCCCTGGGTTCTTGTTTCCCAGGTGCATTATTTTGCACTTCTTTGCATTGAATCCTAGCTGCCATACTTCTGACCATTCCTCCAACCTTGCCAAGTCCCTTTTCATCCTTTCCATGCCTCCTTGTGTATCAACCCTGTTGCAGATCTTTGTGTCATCTGCAAAAAGGCATACTTTTCCTTCCAGTCCCTCTGCAATGTCACTGATGAAGACATTAAAAGGACTGGACTCAATACTGAACCCTGCAGTACCCCACTAGTAATCCCCCTTTCTTCAGAGTGGACTCCATTTACAATTACCTTCTGTGTCCTGTTGTCCAGCCAATGTTTTACCCAGGCTACCACCCTGGGTCTCACTCCAAGGCTGGTTAATTTGACTATTAATCTTTTGTGTGGGACTGTGTCAAATGCCTTGCTAAAGTCTAGGTAGGCCATGTCCACAGCCCCTCCCTGGTCTACTACTTTGGTCACCCAGTCAAAGAAATCTATTAGATTCATCTGACATGACCTTCCCGCCATGAACCCATGCTGCCTTGGGTCCTGTGCTCCACTGGCCTCTAGGTACTCAACTATTCTTTCCTTCAGAAGTGACTCCATCACTTTCCCTACCACAGAGGTCAGACTGACAGGTCTGTAGTTTCCTGCCTCTGTCTTGGTCCCACTTTTGTGAAGGGGAATCACATCCACCTTCCTCCAGTCCTCGAGTACCACACCATCCTCCCATGATTTATTAAAAAGAGTAGCCAGTGGTTTCACTAGTTCCTCCTTAATTCTTTTAGAATTCTGGGTGAATTCCATCAGGACCCATTGCTTTGTCCACCTTCAGTTTTAGGAGTTCTTGCAGAACCCTTTCTTCTGTGAAAGGACTGGGATCGACCTCCTATCAAGAGTGCTTCTGTTAATTGGATTAGGCACTTCCCCTCTCTTTTGAGAATACTGAGCAGAAATATTCGTTCAGTATTCACTGCTTTTCACTGTCCCCCTCCTACCCACCTTCATTCTATTCAGCCTCACTATCCTCCCTTTGTCTTTCTACCGCTGATGTACCTATAAAGGTTTTATCCCCTTCTTAACTGAGTTGGCTATCTTTTCCTCAGTTTGGGCCTTTGCTATTCTGACTTCCCTCCTGCTTCCTTCTGCCTTAACTGGTACAGCTCTCTGTCCTGCTCCTTCTGTGTTTCCTTATACTTCGGAATGCTGTCTTTTCTTTCCTGACTTTCACAGCCACCTCTTTTGAGAACCATAGTGGCTTTTTCTTTTGTTTTGATTTGTTTATTTGCTTCACACAAAGGCTTGTTGCCTCTGTGATGGCAGTTTTGATAATTCCCCATTGTTGCTCCACACCTCCTTCTAGCCTGTTTGCTAGTGCTTTTCTGAGACATTCTCCCATCTTGCCAAAGTCAGCCCTCCTAAAGTCCAGCACCCTCACTTTTGTATGGCTTGACTCTGTAGCTGAGTTTAACGTGAACCACACTGTTTGATGGTCACTTGTCCCCAGATGGCAACCCACTTCTAGATCTGAGATCCTCTCACTGCCCCTGGTTTGAGAGTACGAGGTCTAAGATTGCCCCTCACGAAGTGGGTTCCAAACTAGCTGTCTAATGCCTGCCACCTGTAGGGCATCAAGAATGGCCCTGTTTGGATGTGGCTGCAGCAAATGTGCTCCAGTTAACATCTGGCATATTCAGGTCTCCCATCAACAGTATCTCCCTTTCTCTGCCATTCTAAGAATGCCTTCTATCATATCCTTGTCCATTCCTTCCCCTGACATGGGGGTCTGTACACAACCCTGTGCGGATTGTGGTGCCTTTCCAGTCTCCAAGGTGACCCACAGTGCCTCCTCTCCTCCCTGTTTACTCTTTTGTTCAGTTGCTTTTATCCCTTCCTTTACATAGAGAGCTACTCTTCCCCCTTTTCTCCCCTGCCTGTCTCTCCTGTAAGTTATGTACCCTGGTATGTTAACACCCCAGTCATGGTTCTCTGTGTACCATATTTCTGTGACTGCTACGATATCCAGGCATCCCTCTTCCATTAAGGCCATCAGCTCAGGGAGTATGACTATGGTCTCTAGGCCTCTGGGGTGTATTGCCGTTATTCTTTTTGGAGGAAGCATTTTTTGCTAAACTTTTAACAGTCACCATTGTTCAGTGGTCTAACAAGTATGTAGGCACACTGAGAAGTGAACTTGTATAGCTAGATAAGGCTGATTATTATTAATATTTGCCACTGGGTATCGAGCGTACTAGAATCAGGCTGTCATGCCGATGCTGATGTCACTGGAAGTCAATACAAACAACTTTGTTGGCTGCCTGTTAACCATTCAGATTTTACAGGACGCCGTACTTTTACCAGAGGTCATGCTCTATGAACAGAGGGAAGGCGTATACTGCTGACCCCATGTTATCAGATCACTCCAGCACATCATTTCAAAATGTTTGTTTAGACAACCTTGGCAGCCACTAATCTTGGTCTCTTTACTTTCAATAAAATTACTGTTGAGACAGACAATCCCACATTCCAACTCCTGACCCAGTAACTAGAAGAGTATGCAAGAGGGGGTAACCTACCAGAAGAATATGGGGTAGCATAACCGACCAGAAAAATATAGGAGGGTGGGGTGGCCCACCAGAAGAATATGAGGGTTGTAACCAAGCAGTAGAAAGGGGGGGGTAACCTAACAGAAAAATAGGGAGGGAGTTACCTACGACAAGAATATGGCAAAGGAGGCGGAGAATCATCCACAAAGACCTCACAATTAAAGTGCTTCACAATGCAACACATTCCTGTTTTTTGTTTCAGATTATGTTTTCTTCCAAATGTACTTTATAATCAAATAAAACAGAAAAAAGTATGAAATACAAGCTGACCTGAGAGTTAATGGCAGATTACAGGAATCAGTAGTATGCAAACGTACATAAATAGTATATTTCATTTGATATCTATTAATATCTAGAAAACCAATGAATCTGATTTAAAAATAAGTTTGGTTTTTGGCAAGTTGAACAATGCAAACAACTTTGTTGACTGCTTGTCAACCATTCAGATTTTACGGGAAGCCGTAATTTTACCAGAGGTCATTCTGTATGTACAGAGGGAAGGTGTATACTGCTGACCCCATGCTATCAGCTCATTCCAGCCCATCATTTTGCAATATTTGTTTAGACAACCTTAGCAGCCACTAATCCTGGGCTCTTTACTTTCAATAAAACTGCTGCCGAGACAGACAATCCCACATTCCAACTCCTGATCCAGTACCATGAGGGGGGACTCACCTACGCCCGTTGCTGCTGGTACTCCTGTCTCCTGCATTATCTCTCAGCAGCCCGCTGTAAGTAATAGCCATACCTCAATACTCATTTGGTAAAGAAGAAAAAACTGATTTTATTTTGTCAATTTTATTTATTTAATTTTGATGTTTATACTTTTTAGTGAACATTTTTTTCAAGATACACATAAAGGAGAAGAAAACAGGATACAGTGCTACAACATGATAAACCAAACGCAGGTCTAGAGAGTGATGCATTACACATTATCAAAGTACAAAGGAGCATAAGCTGAAAAGTTGACACAGTAGGAAAATAAAACACCACTAGGTCTGGTAAGCTATAACTGATGTAATGTGACAGACAACCTGGGATAACAGACACAGAACAGAAACACGGTTTGTCAGTTTAACACTCTTAAGCAGGAGAGATTGGCAGCAGGCAAAAATAAACTGAGACCAGTAAGCTATTATGATATACTTACATAGTAACATAGAAATTTATTACAGTTATATATTTATTTATACAATAGGGGTGAAGGATAAATGAGTGTGATAAAAACATGCATCCTCACTGTGGTGACATCACCACAAGAGAGAAATCATGTTGTGACATCACAACTAGAGATAAATCATGTCGTGACATCACAACTAGAGATACACCATGTCATGACATCACCACTGTGAGATATTTCACTGCTGCCTGCAGCCAGCTTAGTTACCATGGCAAAACATTCTCACCTGTTTCCTATACTCTGTTTCACTCCCAGCCCATTGCTGTGATACTCTCAGCTTGACTGCAGCCCGGAATTCTAAACGACACAGCTTCACAAAACAGTCTGTTTCTCACTGCTGCCTGCAGCTAACTCAATTACCATGGCAAAACATTCTCACCTATTCCCCACACTCAGTCTCACTCCCAGCCCATTACTGTGACGCTCTCAGCTTGACTGCAGCCAGTATTCTAAAAGACACAGCTTCTCACTGCTGCCTGGAGTTAACTTGCTTAGCATTGCAAAACACACTCAGCTTTTGCCACAGAATTTGTAACGCTGCCAGCCTATTCAGAAAATCTCACACACAGAAACAGCAACAGAACACAAAAAATCATAACAATACTTCTAAAACTCAAACCCCTATTATATAAATGAAACACGTGATGTGCAGATCGTGTGCTATGGAAAATATCTTCACTCCTGCATCGTGTGCTCTGGATACACTCACTCGTGCATTTGGCACTCGTGAGTATCCAGAGCTCACTCTGCAGGAGTGAGAATATTTTCCATATCACACTCCTGCCCATCATGTATCCCCTATATATATGTTTGGTCACCTTTGTGTGTCTTCCCGGTTTGTGAGTGGCGCTGTTTTTTTATTTGCATTTGGTCTTTTGTCTTTTTTAGTGTGGTGTTTTTCTGTAGTGTATGGTTTTTCTGTAGTGGTGTTTTTCTGTAGTGTAGTATTTTTCTGCAGTGGTGTTTTTCTGCAGTATAGTGTTTATCTGCAGTGTAGTGTTTTTCTGTAGTGTAGTGGTATGTAGTGATGCTGTTGCTTGCATGCTATTTTTTTACACATTGTAGCATAGTTTTGGCAGGATTTCCTTTCAGGATGGTGTCTGAGCACCCAATGGGATTTCCTTTTAAAGGATACCTAAACAACATTTTGACAACAAACTATTCAAAAATCGGACTCCGTAGGTGACTAAAGGAAAGGCTGCTGTATTCATTAATGCTAAAACTACATTTACATAATTTACCTAAATGTGGTTCCAGAGCATTTGAAAATTATAAAATCAGCCTTCCAATTTAGAAAAGACTGTCTTACCTGCTTCCTAAAATGGCCGCCAAATGTGTTATGTGATGACATCATCTGAGCCAAAGTCAAAGAGATATATGGCTCTCTGTAGTGCTAACTAGTTCTTTTTTCCCCTTTGTATAGAAGTGTTTCACCCAAATGGTCAAAACCATGTGCATTATTTTGTATAATGCACATGTTAGGCTATGGTTCTGTTCATTTTGTTTACTTTAACATGCTGAAAATGTGTTTTAATCCAACCGACTTTGTGGCAAACCATAGTGCCATACAAATCTTGAATAACCTGGTGGTCTAGTGGTTATAGTGGATCCAGGATGCTACAATGGGGGTGCTGGGGTGCTGTGCATGCTTAATATGCACTTTTTAACATTATTATTAAACCTTTATATTTTCTGCTATTATTCTTTTCTAGTACGTTTTTGACAGAACCTACAAATGTAATCCATAGTTTGAATGTAAACATTTGTACAATCAATAAATCAGACTTATTCAACAAAGTCAAATGCAGCAGCAGCAGCTGCAAGCAAGTACGTTACTATGTTGGGGGGGGGGGGTTGCGACCTCACCCTTCACCACCCCCTAGAGCCACCACTTTTTTGTTGCAAAGTTCTTGTGCAGTCCAATGTTACAGTTCATACTTTCTCGAAACTCAAATATATGCTTGTCTTGTCCTCTTTTCCATGGGAAATAATAATAAGAATCAGCACTTATATAGTGGTTTTCATACACACTGTATCCCAAAGTGCTTTACAAGCAATGCTAGACTGATAGTGAAGTGACTGAATGTATAGTGGCAGCTGTTCCATGCATTAATATCCACACACAGCCTTGGACAATTGCATGCACTGGTTTTATGGGAAGGGTAATGTTGGCCAGGACAATGGGGTCAGGTGGTGATCAAGGTGCTGGCAGCCCCACATCTTATTTCTCACAGTAGTCTGTTCATATTTCTCTCCTTCTGTCTTCCCCTTCCCTGAATATAGCAGTACCTTGCAAGAGTGGCCTTCTCAGTCCCCCTCTGGTATTCAGTCTTCACTACTCCTCCTCACACTGAAAACTGGTGAGCTCATCACCCTTCTGCATAATGAATGCAAGTAGTACAGTTCCCACTTTGTTTTGACATATCAAATATAAATATATCTTTCCAGTAAGTCAGGCATATATCAGTAGGGAACAAGGGGAATGATGGGCTTTCCTATCGTTGAAAGATCTAGGCTGCCTTTGATGAGGCACTATTAAATGATGGGTGTGTGCATCATTATGCACGTCGTTTAATAGTGCCTAATCATAGTGTGGCTTAGATCTTATATGAGTAGGAAAGCCTATTTTTCCACTTGTGCCATGCTGCTATCAGCCTGGCTTACCAGAAGATCAATATTTATTATTATGTAACTATAACACGGGAGACTGTACTAACCACATTCATGATGCGGAAGGGTAGTGAACTCACCAGTTTTTGGTGTGGGGAGCAGGTGAGAAAAATGAATGCCAGAGAGGAACTGAGGAGGCCATTCCAGCAGGGTACAGCTATATTCAGGTTAGCTGAAGACATGAAGGAGGACGCTGAGCAGATCACTGTGAGATCTAAAATGGGCTGTTAACATCATGATCACTACCTGACTGTGGATGAGAGCAGCCAGTGATGACAAATACTCAGAGTGGCAGGGCTGCACATAAACTGTTACTTGACTTCAGTGTAGGGAGATTACCCTTGGGTGGGGGGGGGATATTAACGTTTGTTAGGACAGTATTGAGGGAGTTGTGTATAGCTAAATCAAGATTTGGAAGGGTGGTAGCCAGCCAATTCATATTGTGGAGTAGAGCACAGAAAAGTACTGGAGAAGAATTGCTGGGAACTTTCCTACGGGGTTTTGCAGAACACAGGTAAAGGAGTAGACTGACACTGGAAGTCAGCTTGATTCGATCAAGGTATTAGTATGCCTCTCCTGCTAATAATATTGTTATCCATTGTAAGTGCAGCCCTAATGAGGGCATGAACAGCAGTTTTTCTGGTGGGTCATGATGCTCATTGCTTGGCCCTCCAGAAAGACCTAGTTATTGGTTAATGAGGTGGGAAAAAAACACAACAGGGAACTGTACATACTACCGTCACTGTGCAGAAGGATGGTGATCCACTTAATATTTACTGTGGGAGCAGAAGTCAGACACTGAGAATGTGAACTGGAGAGTGATTTGAGAGGCATTTTTTAACAGTGCCAGCACATGATGCGTATCAGAATAGGTGTGCACAACCCTCTGAGGTACAAGATTACAATTTGAGGTGTGATAATTCTCTTCATGAGACCACAAGCTCATACGCGGTCCCAGGCAATACTAAGGACAGAGTATGGATGGTGGGGTGTTCAACAGAAGGCAGGCTAGGTGCAGGGGTTCACATGGGAAAAGAAAGCCTTATTTGTGGATTAACAAGAGAGCACGAGCTTTGGAACTGAACAATACTGGTACTTTGCTGTGTGACCCTGAGCAAGTCACTAAACTTCCTTGTGCTCCCAGGCCACACCTGTAAGCAAGCTTTCAGCTTAGTGTGTCTCTCCTGGTTAACAAAAAACAAAATTCAGTGCATCACATAACCACTAGATCATCAGGTATTTGAAGTGTTGTACTGTAATGCAGTCTGCCAAAGAAAAAAATCAGCTGGATTGCAAGACATTTTCCACAAGTTAAAGTTAACAAAATGAACAAAATCATAGCCCAACATGTGTACTGATCAAAATAATCCATGAGTGAATACGTGGTGTTGATCATTCTGGTACAACAATTCAAAATAAAGAGGGAAAGAAGAACTAGTTAGCACTATAGAAATATATGTGGCTCTCTGTCTCTGGCTCAGATGGTGTCATCATGACTCATCACTTAACACACTTAGCAGACATCTTAGGGAGAAGTCAAGGCTGTTTTTTGAATGTGAAAGGCTAATGTTTACATTTTCCAAAAGCTATGAAACTGCATTTATGTTATTTACATAAATGCAGTTTTAGCATACATGTAAACTGCAGCCTTTACTTTACCTCCATATGAAGCCAGATTTTGGAGTTTGCAGTTTAAAAAAACTGCTTTGTTTAGGTGCCCTTTAAGATGGTGTCTGAGCAGCTGGCTTGGTGTTTCAGTGTATGCGGTTGGTGGCAGCATGTTAGTGTGTGCAGTCGGTGACATGCCTCTGCAGTCAGGAGCAGCGGTGTAAAATGTTGGTATCAAGTGAGGCTGGGAGCAGTAGCAGCAGTCAGGGTGAGGGGTGTTATGTTGCAAGAGTGGGGAGTCAGCCTGCAGCAGCATACTGGAGTCGGCAGGAACATGGAGGGCTTGGTAGCTAAGATGAGTACTGGAGTCAAGGGACATGCTGCGTGGGGAGTGATGAGGGGAAGAAGAAAAAAAATCACTCACTGTAGTAATGTTATTTCTTCCATGGAATTCTTCAGCATTATTGATAGGTGCAGTATGCCAGCTTGGTTAAGCTGCCCCGGAGAGGAGGAGTCAATGTCAATAAGAAAGACACTGGCCAATCAGAAAAGAGAGAGAGAGAGGCAAGTGCTGCTGCAGTCAGCCTGAAGGACCTCAGAACTGTTCCGAAGCTGAAAAAGAGCAAAAATTGTGCCCAATAGGGGCTAAACACTGTTGGCAAAAACACCTGAAAATATCAAACCACTATTGTGAAACAAATTAACAAGAAAAACAGTAAAACTAAGCAAAGTTGGCTAAACACCATAACAGAGCCGCTCCCAGACTGCTTTCATGGGGGGGGGGGGTCGGTAGGAATATCAATAATGCTGAAGAATCCCTTGGAAGAAACAACATTACTAGAGTGAGTAATTTCTTCTCACCCCATGAATTCTTCAGCATGTATTGACATGTGCATACTACAAAGTATTACAGTTGGGAGGAAGACACAGAAACCTATTTAGGAAAAAGGCTCTGTAGCAGCACTCTGCCAAATTTTGCATCAGATCTGGACTGCGCATCCAGTCAGTAATGTTTTGTGAATGTGTGAACCATTTTCCAGGTAGCTGCTTTGCCAACGTCTAGCAAAGGAATGTCTCTTGAGGCTGCCACACAGGCTGTGGTGCCCCTAGTAGAGTGGGCTCTGCACCCGAAAGGGGGTTACTTACCAGTTTTGCTGTAACAGAACTGGATACAAGAGACAATCCAGCGGGAAATGGATCTCTTGGTCGCCAGTTTCCCTCTTCCCACTTCTCCATAGGTGAGAAAAAGCCGAGTGTGTGAGACTCTGAACTGCTTAGTACAGCCTAAGTAATAAGAAAGGGCTCTCTTGATGTCCAGGCTATGCAGCTTGTATTCGCCTGGGGTGGACTTGTCTGTGAAAAGAACTGGCAAGGAAATTGTCTGGTTAAGGTGGAAGTCAGAGACCACCTTAGGCAGAAAAGTCCTATTCATTCTAAGTACTACTTTGTCCTTGTGGGAAATTATGTAATTAGGATCTGTACAAAGGGCCTGCAACTCCGAAATCCATCTGGCAGAGGTAATGGCCACTAGAAAAAACAGTCTTCCAGGTTAAAAACTTGAGATCAGTGGTAGCCATGAGCTGGAAAGGAGGCTCCATGAGCTTGGCTATACAGAGGTTCAAGTCCCAAGTAGGAACAGGTTCCCTCAAAGAGGTCTGAAGGTGCAGCAGCCCTTTAAAAAACTTTGAAAATAGGCTGTGAGATGACAGATTTCTCTTTTCCAGGAGAAAGATAGGCCAAAATGGCCACTAGATGTACCCTTAAGGATGAAGCATTCAGTCCTTCCACCTGAAGGTGTACTAAATAATCCAGCAATATAGGAGGAGAAGCCTGCAAGGGCTGTATGTCCTTATCCTTGCATCACAGAGAGAACCCCTTCCACCTGGAAGCATAAGTTTTCCTAGTGCTAGATTTCTTAGCCATTTACAGAATTTTCAGGACCTGCTCAGAATATTGGGATTCAGGAAACTCTAGCTCCTCAAGAACCAGGCTTTGAGGTGAAGAGACTAGATGTTGAGGAACACAGTTCCTGTCTCAGGAAGAGTCAGGAGACTGTGGGATGGGGGCAGTCTGATGGGCTTCCTGACTGACAAGGCGAGGAGCAGGGAGTACCAAGGTTGTCTTGCCCAATCCGGAGCCTCGAGAATCATGGTGGTTGACTGAGCCCTGAGCTTGAGAAGGACCCTGTAAATCAGAGGAAAGGGAGAAAAAAGTATAGTGGAACCCCCCTGTCCAGTCCAGGATCAGAGCGTTCACTGGGATGGTCTCCAATGCCGGGGGCCTCCAGCAGTACTGAGGTAACTGGTGGTTGAGGCTGGATGCAAATAGGTCCAGATCTGGAACCCCCCCCCCACCTTCTGAAAACTGTGGCAAGGACCTGTTTGTTGAGAGTCCACTCATGGTAGCCCTGACTGATGCAGCTTAGCACATCCGCCAGAGTGTTGTCCTTACCTGGAAGATGGATGGCTGACAGGTACATGTCATGGGAGTAGGCCAGGGACCAAATCCTCATTGCCTCTGTGCAGAGTTTGGCTGACCTTTTACCCACCTGTTTGTTAATGTAGGACATGGCAGTTGTATTGTCCATCCTTATCTGGACTGACTGTCCTGTGAACTGTGGGATGAAAGCCTTGATGGCCAGGAACACTGCTCTGAGTTACAAAAGATTTATGTGGAGTGTGGACTCTTTTGGTGTTCAAGTGCCACTTATGGACAGGTCCCCTAAGTTGGTGCCCCAGCCTAGAAGGGAAGCATCCATAGTCAGGATCTGAGAGGGTTGCTGAATCTGAAAAGGAACCCCTACTCTGAGATTTTCTGTTTCCTTCCACCAGTCCAGAGCCCACGGAAAGGTTTTTGTGACTGGTACTAGCTTTACAAAAGAGTCTTTTTTCTGGGACCAATGAGATCCGAGGTGATACTAAATGTCCCTTATCTGAAATCTGGTGCTTGGCACTACTGTAGTCATTGAGGCCATGTGGCAGAGTAGTCTGAGGAAGTGTCTGGCCGGTCTCGGTTGGCCTAGATGGAACTAATTTAGCAGAGTGAGGAAATTCTGAATTCTGTCTGAGGGAAGGAAAGCCTTCCCCTGCAGCGTGTTGAGCTCTGGCCCTATGAATTGCAGGATTTGGGCAGACTGAAACTGACATGTTTCTTAGTTGATAATGAAGCCCAGAGACTGTAGAGTATGTTTTGTCTTGCTTAGGACTTCTGAAACAGCCTGAGGAGAACTGGCCATGATCAACCAATCCTCTAGGTTGGGAAAAACTGTGATTTCTTGTCTTTTGAGATGAGCTACAACCTCTGCCAGGCACTTGGTGAACACCCTGGGAGTGGATGTCAGCACGAAGGGCATGGCTGCAAACTGGTAATGGCCTGAGGGCAGTCTGAATCTGAGGAATTTTCTGTGGGACTGCCTTATTGGAACATGAAAGTAGGCATCCTTTAGATCCAAGGAGATTAGCCAGTCCCCTTGCTTTAGAGAATGAATGACCTGAGTCAGGGTTACCATCTTGAACTTTGGTTTCAGCAGGTGCTTATTCAGGTACTTTAGGTCCAGAATAGGTCACCACTCCATTTTTCTTCAAGTTTAGAGAATACCTGGAATAGAGACCCTTTCTCCATTAGGAAAGAGGTACTCTTTCTATGGCTTTGGCCTCCAGGAGATTCTTGACCTCTATCTCCAACAGCTGTTTTTCTGTTGGGTTGAGAGGTTTCGAGAGCTTGGGACCGTGGAGGAAGGGACATTTTTTTTGAACTGAGAGAGGGAGGCCCTATTCCACTGCCTCTAACACCCACTTGTCTGAGGTAATTTGACACCATTGATGTAGGTAGTGGGAGAGCCTTCCCCCTACAGGGAGAGGGGAGGTGACCAAAATGGAGTCAGAATGACTGCTATCTGGCCTGAGTAGAGGTAACAGGAGTGGGGTTGTCTTTCCTCTGATCTCTCCATGCTTTGTCTCTGCGCACCTTGACCAACACCTTGTGGATTAGAGGAAAGGGAGACAAAGTGTACAGGATACCCGGGTTCCATGGCCTGTCAAAGGCAACTCCCATCAGTGTTCCACACTGTTGGGGGCTAAGCACAGAACAGTCTCAGCTCTGCATTCTTCTATGAGGCAAATAGGTTGATCGGGGAAGTGCCCCACGTGGAGAACAGGTGATTCATCACCTCCTGGTGGAAAGACCACTTGTGAAACACCTTGCCCACTCAGGTGAAGATGTTTACTGGCTGGTTGGAAGTTCCAGCCACATGAATCACCAGGAGGCACCCATGCTGTACATGTGGGTCCAGGTATGATGGGCTTCCCAATATAACTGGAGAAAATGTGTTCCGCCCTGCCTGTTGAGGTAGTACATGGTCGTGGAGTTGTCCGTCTGGACCTGCATGACCTGATCCTGAACAGATGGAATGATGACCTTCAAAGCAAGACACACTGCATGTAGCTTCAGCAGGTTGATGTGGTACCAGAACTCCCTGTGGTCCCCCAGGTGTGCTCCCCACAGAGGTGCATCAGTTATCTAAGTGACCGTCAGCTCTGGGCAGATGATCAGGACTCCTCCTTGCAGGTGTTAGAGGATGAGCCACCACTGGGTGGCATCCCACATCAGCTGCATCACTGTGACTGGCTGGTCCAGGTGACCAAGGCACTGAGATCATTGGTGGGCCAGTCCCCACTGCAGGGCCTGCATCTGCCAGCAGGCCTACCAGACTACATTGGTGCAGGAGGACAGATACACCAACAGCCACAGAAAGTCTCAGGCAGGGCATAAGTGCACAACCTAAAATGACAGGGCAAAGGAGATAAGAGCCACCGCCTACTCCACTGGGAGTCAGGCCATGACCCAAAGGAAGTCGAGCTCTGCCCCAGTGATGTGGACAACCTGCAAGGGGTGGAGTTCTGACTTGGCCAGGTTGACTGGAAGGCCCAAGGCCAAGCAATTCTGGAGGGCCTGATCCCTGGGCCGCTCCACTTCCTCCCGAGAAGAACCAGCGATCAGCCAATCATCCAGGTAAGGGTACACCCAGACCCTGCAGCACTGCAGGAATACTGCCACCACTTGGTAAAGACCATGGGAGCCAAGGAAAGGTTGAATGACATCACTCAGAACTCATAAAGCCCCCCTTCTACACAGAATCAAAGGAACCACCAATGTGACAGATGGGCTAGTATGTGGAAGAAGTCCTGGAGGTCTAGAGAGCAGAAACATATACTCTGCTCCAGGGACAGATTGATTTGGTTCAGTGTGAACATCCAGAACTTGCACTTCCTCAGGAACTAATTGAGATTGTGAAGATCCAAGATAGGGCACCACCCCCCCATTTGGGAACCAGAAAGTATCTGGATACAAAGCTCTGACTGGCTAGGTGTCCAGGACAGTGCCTTTCTGAAGGAGCTGAGCGATGTCCTCCTGAAGGGTGGACAGCATATCCAGAGACACCACAGCATCTGTGGGGCATGAGCTTGGTAGGGTGGAAGAGTCTCGAAGCCTAGAGACAGACCATGACCCACCACATCAAGCACTCATTTGTTTGATGTCTAACGAACAAGGTGTGCCAGAAATGGTGAAGCTCACCCCCAATGGGAATCCAAGGCTGATGCAGGATGGGCAGGAGAAAGACACTCCGCAACCCGTCACTCAGCAGGCTTGGCAGAGGCTCCAGCACTGGCTGGCAGAGGAACACGGCCACCTCAATGCCCTGGCTTCTTGAAACTAAAAGTGGCATGCTAAGGCTTAGGTCACCAGACTTGGGAACCCTGATTTGGGCTGCAACAGCTTTGACAGTGGTGCCAGGTAGGGCCGAAACTTGAAGGGCTTCTTTTTCTGTTTCTGGCCCTTAAGGTCCCTCTGAGAGGACATAATAGAATCCAAGGTGGCATTAGAATTCTTAGTTCTAGTGATCTGGCCATCCAGCCCCAGATGAAATAGATCAGTACCCAAGAAGGAGACATCTGCCAGTTTATGTTGGGTATTTGCCACAAACGTGGAGATCCTTAACCAAGCCCAACACTGCATGGTGACTGCAGTGGCCACATACTGGGCACAAGAGTTACCGATGTCCAAGGCTATCAGAAGCTGGTGCTTGGCAACTGAACATCTGTGATCCTGGACCATCTTAACCATCAACTATAGATCCACAGGAAGGTGGGGAAGAACCAGGTCCAGGACATCCATAATGGCATGGATAAAGCTAGCCATCTTGACAGTGGAGCTCGCCTGTCGAAGGCCAAGGGAGGAGGCAGCATAGGCCTCCTTCGCTGCAAAGACCAGATTCTTAGACTGCTTGTCAGGAAGTTTATCAACGTTCCTGACATTACCTATCTGCAGAAAAACCAAATATGCCACCAATCCTTTGGCCAAAGGATGATCGGTGAAGCCAGGAAAAGACCCAGTGGATACCACATGCATGCGGACTATATGGGCTGAAGGTGCCGGGCAAGAGGCTGGATGCTGCCAAAGCTCCAGAGTGGGGCCAAGAATGGCTTCTGCCACCAGGAAGGCAACTCCCAGAGAGTCATCTCTGTCAAGAATTTCCATCCAACTGCAGAACTGCAGGGGCGGGAAGAGCAAGCACACTCCCAGTCCTACAACCTGTGATGGATCTTCTTAGATTTTGAGATCTTCAATGTTTTTGACCCACAGGAAAGTCCTTCCCCAAGGGTCAGAGCGTACTGGCGCAAGCTGCAAAAGTCTCTGGTAAATGAAGCTCCCAATCCCACCAGGAGCAATTCAGAAACTGAAGTAGTGCCCGCTGTGTCCTAGGCTGGCACCTCTTCGAGCATGGTAAGCTGCAACACTAAGCCTACTACCATTGAAATGGCTCTGTGGGTGTCCTTGGACCAGGCCAGTAGGTCCCATTTGTCTGGGTGGCCCAATAAAAGGCAGGTGAAATGGTCCTCTACTGTTGAGGGCTGCAGGGACTGGCACAGGCCACAAGCCTGCAGATCATGCTGAGCCTCTAGGCAATACATGCATGAAACGTAAGGGTCAGTGCATGACTTCTTCTGGTTACAGTAGTGCACTGCTTGAAATCAAGACCAGACTTCTGGTTATCATGCTTCATCCATACTGATACAGGGTAGAAAGTACCAAAAAAAGCCTAAAAACAGACAAGGGAAAAACGGGCCCATATGGCATGCAGTAGCTGCGAAGGAGGTCACCTCATACTTCCAGCGGAAAGGAAGATCTGACATCACAGGGTAGAGCTAAGGAGGATACCACCCCAGTGGTTGGGAAGAGCTTAATCTGAAGATGTTCCAGCAGGATTTAAAGGGTAAGGAAGAATGCCTAAATGTGGATAGTGCATCATATCCACACCCCTACAATCTAATTTGTCTCCCAAAAAAACTACTTGGAGCTATAAGTGTAATAAGCCTCTCCAGGGTGTGCATCATAGGATTTTAATTCACTTCCCAGGGGCATAAGGAAACACCCTCTAGCCTCATGCTTTACCACACCCCTGGGGTATGTATTAAAATTCTATAATGCACATTCTGTCATGACTTATTACATTAGGGCTGAATAGGGTGTTTAATGATAAAGCCCTAACTTTGCACCTGAATAACTTTGCCCTTTTCAACGGACCTGCATGACATTTTACATACATGGTCTGGGTGGCAAGGTCTCTTGGTTTGGCAAGTTTCACGATGTCCGATTCTGAAATCTGGAAAGTGCAAAAAGTGAAACAATTGGGGGTTTTGGTCCCCCTTTTTTTTTTGTTTTGTTTTGCTCTCTTCAACAACCTAGATTGTTTGGAATTTTGTTCTGAAACTGTCAGGGTGGAAGGAGCTTGCTCTAGAAAGAGTCCTTTTTTGGTTTGGTGAAAATATTTAATCAATTCTTGAGTTATAAGGATTTGAAATGTCAGTTCTGAGCATGCTTAGTAGTGTCTTTCATTTATATGTCTGATGTGAAAGAAGAATGTCCAACTCGTGAAAGAAGAATTTGTCAGCCGAAATTTTTCTTTTTTGAGAAAAAAATTCTTCTTTCAGATGGTCTGCATCTTGTTTTTCATTTCTTAAAAAAAAAAAAATTTGAAAACTCATAAAAATGATGCCCTGCAGAAAAACAAATTCAATCAGTCTAGCTAAACGGTATCCATTTAGCTCTATCCTGGACTTTGTTTTTTAAAAAAAAAAAAAAACAACAACCCTGAAATATACTTTTGAGACAGCACTAAAATCTTGGTTGGGAAGCCGGCCCACTGGCACAGCAGTTGGTTTTCCACTTGAGATGCCGGCGATCAGGGTTCAGGAACAGATCCAGGTCAACAGAGGGCTGGCTGGTGGGAGAAGGATCGAGCATCCCTAGGACTGCTCTCCAGGGGGGAGGGTGGTGTGTGTGCGATGCAGGAGCGACACCTGGCGGAGTGCAGGTCATCGCCATGCACCAGCACAAGCAAGACATTCTGGGGTGGGACAGATGCAGGACGTCATTGCATGTCCCAGCCCCAGCTTACAGGGGGCAAAAATACACTGCCCAGCCATCTCCATGATGCGCTGTCCCTGTGCTTCAATTAACCACCCAGCCGGCTCTCCCAACCAGTCACTAGGATCACGGCACTGGTACCCAAACAGTGCCGTGACCCCGCCCTCTAAGGGGCAAGCCTGGGGTAATTGGGAGCACACAGGCAGATATGGGTGGTGGAAACCCAAGGGACACCATGACCAGGGCCAAGATCGACGACCGAGGCAGGGGCAAAAAGATAGAATAAAAAAAAAAATCTTAGGTGGATGGCTTAGCAAGGATCTCAGTTCTTCTTTTGTGAGCTGAAATTATTCTTTCATGAATTCCACAAAAGAAGAATCTTGACTCACGAAAGAAGAATTGTCTCTCACAAAGGAAGACATTTCTTGTTTCGAGATCTTTTATGATCTTCTTTTGTGAGAGTTCTTGTTTCATGATTTTCTTTTGTATCAAAAGAAGCTCATAAGGCTGGCCAGGAGACTCTGAGGGTTGAGGCACTGGACACCACACCTCACGCCACACTGGTGAACCAGGGTCGGGAGAGACCTCGGGTTGCCAGGGGTCGGCAGGGGAGGGAGAGGATTGAGTGTCTGACTAACTATTCTCCTCTCCCAGGGAGGGGTGGGTTGACATACCACTCCTTGGCTTCCCCCTAGTGGAGGCCAGAGGGCAGTGTCAGTGTAAGGGAGGTACAGGTGTGCAGAACGTGGCATGCATGTGCCTCTACACATGCACTCTCATGCTGCAAGAGGGAGGGGCAGTGGGAAAGAAAAGCAGAAAAAAGGCAGGGCTGTCAGGCTCAGTAATGGTCTGCCCCCAATCCCAGTCTTGGCCCAACATCTAGATTGTGCTCCAGGGGGAGGAGAGACCTGGTACTCCTTCGTCTGGCCCCACCATGAAGAGCAATCCATGAGGGACTGCCGGGACATGAGCGGGGACCAGGACCAGGCACTGAATAGATGAGCTCCATGAAGGGGCCAGAGCCACCTGACAAGACCCTGAGAGGAGGATAAATAGAATATGAAGAAAAAAAACAAGAATCTCACAAAAGAAGAACTCACAAAAGAAGAATTTCTTCTTTCATGAGGTGAGATTCTTCTTTTCTGATCTTCTTTTGTGAAATTTCGTCTTTTACAGACCTCTTTCATAATCTTCTTTTGTGTGATTTCTTGTTTCATGGTCTTATGTTGTATCAAAAGAAGCTCATGAAAGGAGAATTTCTTCTTTTGTGAGGTGATTTTTCTTTTGCAATCTTCTTTCATAAGATTTATTCTTTCATGATCTTCTTTCATAAGACCATATGAAAGAAGAAAATCTACTCACAAAAGAAGAACTTTGCCTTTGTATAGAAGAACAACTTTTATTTATAACAAGGCCATTTTAAAAGATTAAGAAAAAGAAGACCTGGAGAAAAGCCAGGGAGAACACCCATAGCATCGCCTAAATAGAGGCCTGGGTTCCTGGCCCCCTGAATATTAGTGCCTATTGACACTGGATCCTGTTTCACATAATGAGCTGCCTTAGGGGAAAAGGGCAGCTGTTAGTGGTGCTGGGAGGGGATGGAGGCTGGAGAGAGCTGGGGTCAATGGGGCCAGATTAGTGTACATCCCTGGGACCAGAGTACATATATAGCAGAGCATGGTCAGGGAGAAAATACATATGGGATATGAACAGGGACCTGTGGAATATGATGTATTTTTACAAGAGCTGTCTGACCTTGGGTAACCTCATGAGTGGCTCACAGTACCATGTTATCATTTTTGTTTTAAAGTTATTTGCATTTGTTTGTCAAAAAAAATGAAAACAAAACTGAATTTTCTGCTATTTAATGCTAATTATATATTTTTGTTGTTGTTGCAGCCCACCTTAGTCTGTCAGCCCCTACCCACCCTCAGCTACTACCCCACACTCCGGGGACTTACCTTTTTCCCAGCTCCTGATACCCCCGGATTGCCCCCAAGAGTGGGCCCACTGCACCAGCAGAACTTCCATAGTGATGGGACAAGGATGCTGGCAGGCAAGCCCACCGGCATTGCCTCCTTGGCTTGCCCCCCAAAGTGGGGCATGGAGCCCTACCAACCATAGCGCAGGATGGGACAGGCCGGATCCTGTAAGTGCCGTGGAGTATGAGCAGAGCCGGAATGAGCAGGTGTCTGGGTGGCCGATGCTGTTTTTGATAGTTTTACCCCCTGGGGTGGGATGTGCAATGACGTCCCATGTCCGCTCTCCCCCACAAGTACTGGCACCAACACAGAGTACCCCGAGCCTTCGCTAGGGGTCCACATTGAGCCAGACACTCTACCCTCCTCCCTCTCAGAGAAGGACAACAGTCCCTAGGATGCTCAATCCTTTTCCCCCCCAGCTGGACCTCTGTCGTTCCCAGGTCCATTCCCTAACCCAGACCATAGGCATCACAGTTGGGCATCCTGCCCCTGCATTGACAGGCTGACTGTTTCTTGCTAATTATAAAAGGTACCTATAAATTAACACCACTCATTTTGTAGATATTTTTGTGCTGAACAGCTTTCATGCTCATGCTACCATGCTATCATTTTTCGTTTTAAAGTTATTTGCATTTAAATATGGTTAATACTGCTACTGGGGTCGAACATTCTAAATGAGTTCTGAGTGTTTGAGCTGGACCTAATGACATAAGAACTGTGTGGATAAATCGCCTAATGACATAAGAACTGGTATGGATAAATCAGTTGATAACATAAGAACTGTGTGGATAACTCGGCTGATGACATAACAACTGTGTGTGTAAACTAAATGTATACACACAGTTGCTCAGATAAACGGGTATCACACTCCATTTATGTCCACCCCTATTGCATATATATGTGTGTGTGTGTGTGTGTGTGTGTGTGTGTGTGTGTGTGTGTGTGTGTGTGTATATGTATATATATATATATATATATATATATATAGCTGTTATGAGGATGCATTTTGTTGGATAACAGAATAACTAAAACAAACATACACAAAATGCAGAAGGTAATATCTTCCACTTGTGTGGGTAGGTCAGAAATGATATTATTCTTCTGCAGCTGGCTACGTCACAGACTCTCCAAAAGTCAGGATTCTCAGCACAAGCTCAGTATGAGCACTGCTTTCAAATGCAACTTTCACTCATCTCACACAAACTAAGCCAACATCATACAACCACTACTGCAGCACTGCTCAAAAACTGCAACAGTGCCAAAAATAGAAATGTAACCACACTAAAAATAGTTAAAAAAGTAACTTCCAGCAAACTGTCATTGGTTGTCAATTTAAAGAGAGAGTTTACAGCCTAAAACTAATATTAGATTTTAAAAGCACCTAGCCATTACCTTTTATATCTAAGGTACTTTTTTATTTTCCCTTTGTTTAATTAGAAGATTGTTTACCTGATATTAATAAGTGTGATGTGGGGCATTTAGCCTGGCTGCTGACGCCATTCATTTACCGTTCACACCACTATCAGCACTGGTGACCTCACTGACCGTGACATCACTGCTACTTAGAACTGCAAGCGAGTGACTGCCAGGTCATTCACCTGTGATGTCACAGTCTGTGAGCTCATAGTGCTGATGATGTAGTGTGGGGTAGTAGAGTTAGATATGTCAGCTGCCAGGCTGATCTGTTCCATACATCCAGCACAATGTTATCACATAGAAGACTTTCTGATGAGCAAAAGGGAAAAGAAAATTACTTAAAAAATAAAAGGTTACAACTGACTACTGCTTAAAATTTTAATTATTTTCCTGTCTGCCTGTTTTAGCTCCACTAGCTCTTTAAAGATGGGCGTCGAAAATATATCTGAAGCTAATAGTGATGCTGTTGGAACTGACCCCAGTGTAAGTACCTGGCCTGCAGCTTCTTATACAAACAGACTTTAACAACGTGCCGCTGCTACTACCTCCAGGCTCCCAGATGAGTACCCTGAAACATCACACAATAATCTAGTAAATTAAAGCATTAAATACTTAAACCCATGAAAATAGGGAAAATGTAGAAAACTAGTTATGACATCAAAGTGACACAAAAATTCCTTTCACAGTGCTACAATTTGGAGCGGAAAAATATAGGACATTGACCCACACCACTGAATAAACAACTATCTCATAACAGGGACCCTTAAGTTTCTGTCCTGTGTTTTGAAGCATAGAGAGACATTTAAGAAATAAAAACTCTCAATGTTCCCTAACCAAAGACAAGGAATTTGAAATGACCCCTAAAAACACTAACTTCAAAAAAGTCTCTTGGTAAAGGGAGCCGAGTAAATGCAGAACAATTCAATCTCCAGTACTGTACACAGTACTCCAAGTGGGGGCACACCAGTGCCCTGTAGAGGTAATACCGCTTCCCTCCTGTGATTCATTGTTCCCCTCCCCATGCAGCCCAGCATGCCACTTGCCTTTAGTGCTGCCTTTTTGCACTGTTTACCCACTTTCAAGTCTTGTGATATAATGACCCCCTAGGTCCCTCTCCTGGCTGGTGAAGGCTAGTTTCTCTCCTCCCAGGTAGTAATCCTCTTTGGGATTGTTTCTGCCTAAGTGCATGACTTTGCACTTTTTGGCATTGAATTTCAGCTGCCGTGTTTCCGACCACTCCTCCAGTTGCTTCAAGTCTGAAGTCCTACTCCTCACACTCTCAGGGGACTCCACTCTGTTGCTAATCTTGGTGTCATCAGCAAATATGCACACTTTACCTTCCAGCCCATTCGAAATGTCTGCTATGAACACATTGAAGAGTAGGGGACCCAGTACCAACCCTGTGGTACCCTGCTGGTCACTCCCCTCTCAGATGAAAATGCCCCATTTTCCTGAACCCTCTGTTTGTCCTCTCAGCCAGCTACTCACCCACTTAACCACCTCCCTGCCTACCCCCATGTGGTCCAGCTTCCTTACCAGCCTTCTGTGTGAAACAGAGTCAAAGGCTTTGCTAAAGTCCAGATAGACGACATCTACTGCTGCTCCCTGATCTACTATCCTTGTAACCCAATCGAAGAAGTTGACCAGGTTAGTTTGGCAAGACCCGTCTGCTGAGAATCCATGCTGTTTTGGGTTGCTGCCCACTGGATTCCAGATATGTTAGGATTCTCAGTTTGAGTAGTGTCTCCATCAACTTCCTTACACCCATTGAGCTTCACTCTCTGAGTTTATGTTGCATCACACACCTCACATGTATTACATTCTCGTAACACACATTACTCCATACATTATTCTGTATTTATTTTACTACCCAAATAATTATGCTGTCATAAAATATGGTGAAGTAACTCTGGATAAAGAAATAGGCAAAGAAGCAATGAGTGTGCAAGTAGTTCATAATTGGTTAGACATAATTTTAAACAGTTTTTGAAACTGTAGATTGCAATTATACACAGCTATATTATACACAGTGGTGCATTATACACAGGTATATTATACACAGTTGTGAATTATACACAGGTATTTTATATATGGTGGTGTATTATGCACAGGTATTTTATACACAGTGGTGTATTGTATATAGAATAAAGTATGGGGTGGTACATGTAATGAGAAGTTTACACACACACCCGAGTGGTTAGATGCTCATAAACCCCGAGAGTGAAGCTTGAGGGGTTTATGTTGGCATCTAACCCTGAGGGTGTGTGTAAGCTTCGAGTTTAAACACACTACCCCATATTTTATTTTATATAACTGCTGGGCTTGCCTTTTTTCACCACAGCAATTATATAAAATAAATTGAGATTCCTGTGGGCTCCGTGGCCCGGTTAGATTTCAGCATGCGGTCCGTGGTGCTGTTTTCTAATTTTTTTTTTACTTTTTTTTCAGTGTGCAGGGGAAAGATAAGGGTTTTTTTCCCCTTGTAGTAGATTTTGTGTTTAAAAATTTACTTACCACTGAGTCCGAGTGGTGGTTAAGTCTCTGGAGAAACAAACATGCAGCCAGCAGTCTGAAGGGAAGAGCTGCAGTAGGGCATGCGCAGAGTGAGGGGAAACCATGCACATTTGCCATTATAAATGCTCCTTTATAACAGAAAATTATGCCACAGTTTCCCTATGGGGAAAAAGGGAAAGCTAGTTATTATAAACAGGTATTTTATACACGGTGGTGCATTACACACAGGTATAGTGTACACTGTGCTGCATTATACACAGGTATATTATACATGGTGGTGCAATATACACAGTATTTTATACACAGTGGTGCATTATACACAGGTGCATTATACACAGTTGTGATGTCATGCCCCTATATAATGGGATTTTGGGATTGTTAAAAAAAAAAGTCTGCTGGGTCACCCCATATCCCAGGGGCAGCCCACTGCATTACCATGTTGGTGAGCCCGGTGCGCAAGGTAGTCTGAGATGCCAGTAAACTGGCAGACAGTGATCAAGGAGTGCACAGTGCATCCTCCGCAACAGTGACTCCTGCGACAGGGCCCTGTAAGGTTCATTTCCAACCACAGGGGGAAACAGCTTTTTGGCGAGACTCCCCAAGTCTGGACAGGTGTTAAAGGGTGAAGAGAGGGTGAAATCACAAAGGCAGAAAAAACCTGGCCTCTGACTGAATGAGGGAAAGCCAGTGCACTGGGATGCCACAACACGCTGTCTGCCAACTGCCATCCTGGCAGCTGCCATGGGGAGGATGGTTCGCCTCCCTGAAAAACTCTGCCACAGAGAAAAGAACAGCATATAATATACCAGTCAGCAATGGTCATGTTAGTGACAGAGGGGACTGGGAGGCAGATAGAGAATAAGATCCCAAGGAGGGGGATGAGGGTTGGCGTTTAGAAAAAAAATCTAAAACGCTCTGGCGCTATGCATTTTTTTTCTCTCATCCTCTTCCTGCTTCTTCCCATACCAAATCCACCATCACCCTCCCAAGCTGTGACTTTTGGGTCCATTACAGTGTTACACTTTAAGTGTCTGTTTCAGGGTAACTGTAGGGTCGGTAATCATTAACTACGTGTAACAGGGGTACTTACACATGTGTTGCATGTTACAGTGTAGTTAAGATTTTGCATCATAATTTTTAGCAGTTAAGATTTTGCAACTTAAAAAAAAAAACACATTGAAAAAACACTTAAATAAAAATGTGGCTGGAGTTGCGGGGCTGTAAAATCACTTCTTTACAAAGTTGCAAACCACTCAGTCTTCACTCTGATAGACAGTGAGGCAATCACGAACCTCAGGTGCATAAAAATACCTTGCTATACCTGCCATACATTATTCTGCATAGGACAAGTATGCAAACACATATCCATCACAGGGGTTTAAAGGAAGGCTCAAAAACACGAAGCTTCTAGATTTTTTTGGTGGGTTCTGATTTAGGGTCGCTTGGAATACACTAAACGGAACTGGATTTGTCAGATTCCACTCCGATTTTTGGATTTCGGGTTTTTGGAACTGAAGTCTGAAAATCCTACAACCTATTTTAATGCAAAAATGTAGGATTTAGGATTTCCGATTCTGATTTTGATGTCCTTTAAGGATTTAAATCGGAATCCGATTCGAAATCTGAATTTTCTAAAATCTGAAAATCAGAATCAGTCAATTCCAAACATCTCTATGATTAGAATCAGAGAAAGGTCTACCTGTCCCTAGTACATGCATCAAAGAATTCCTTCAGCCAGTCCATTGATGCAGCAGTAGGGATACTGTTTGTAATGCTAGTGATCCAAGTTCGGGAATTGCCTCAGATCACAGGGACCAGCTGAGGGGGAGAGGATCGAGCATCCCCGGGATAGCTGTCCTCCCACACGGTTCAGGAATATAGTGTCTTGCCAACTGGCAGAAGCCAGGTGCAAGGGCAGGTGAGAGCACACTGCAGGGAGGGAGTTTAATCAAACAGCGTGCACGCATACATTCACACCATTGCACGACAGCACTTTGGGGAGACAACCGGAGAAAAAAAACAGCCCCTGTCTGATCCAGCACCCACCCCCTCAGGCCCACACCCAACCAACATGGCAGGCCACCCGTCTCCACGTATGGTCCTGGGTAAGTTGTGAATAACTGGTACTGTAAGTCCATGAGAAGGCTGGTAAAAGTATGGGGGGGGGGGCTACAGGACCAGTGGTCGAAAGCACAGAGACACAAGATAAAAAAACATAAATGAATCCCCTTGAGGCTGGCTTTGCGCTGCCACATCTGCACATTGCTCTGCCACCTGGGAGACCAGAATTTATGTTAGAGTCCAAGAATTACACATTGAGGCCAGCTGAGTGTGTGTGTGTGTGTGTGTGTGTGTGTGTGTGTGTGTGTGTGTGTGTGTGTGTGTATCAGGCATGTTGCAGAGGTGACAAGCTTGAATTCTCAGTGAGGGACAGTATGAGCTGCCCTGCATTCATTCATCGATCACAGAATAGTACTAGCAGCAACTGCTCCGTCCAGGGATGGTTGGGTAGGAACATAAACAAAATATACGAGGGGAAAAAAAAAGGAAGTTCAGCTGTGATAATAATTGGGGGGACATGGAACAAAGTGGGGGCAGAGAAGAAAAGCAAAATTAAAAAAAGACTTTGTATCATCCTGTCTCTGGTTTGGGTTTCATTATCTCTCAGCAGCCCGCTGTTCACTCTCACAGCTCCAAATATTCTGCATGCTGGAAACAGTGAAACCATAGTGATTCATGCACACGATTACAGCGACAAACCCATAACAGTCGACATTCAAGTCTTTGATTTTCCTAAGAAGTCCAGAGTACTACACACAAGCACTATAACATTACATAAAAGTGAATTTCTCTCCACTGCAACGATTCAGATAAATCCAGGCTTATATAAAATCAACATGGACAGGGTTGCTAATGCTGTATAGTCACCTGTTCGTCCTCAGCTGGAGTACTGTGTGCAGTTTCGGAGTCCACATCTATATAAGGACAGGGACAGGGTGGAGGCAGCACAGAGGAGGGTAAACAGGATGACCCAGGGACAGCAGGAAGGACAGGGCACCCAAATAGATGCTGGCAGATCAGAGCATCTGCATAAATCACAGAGGGAAGGGTGTTGCAGGGCTCAAGTCTCTGAGGGTAAATAAGGCATCAGGGTCAGTCAGAGCTCAGACTAGAGTACTAAGAGAGTTGACAGAAGTTCTGGTGGGGCCATTGGTGGACCTGTTCAACACCTGTCTGGAAATGGGGTGCGTGTCCAGGGATTGGAGTGTGGCGCATGTGGTGCCCCTCTATAAGAGTGGGCCCAAGGATGAACCGGGAAACTATAGACCAATGAGCCTAACTGCAATTGTAGGAAAGCTAATGGAGACTATCCTCAAGGAAAAGCTGGTAAGCTTTCTGAAGGATAATGATCTCCAGGACACCAGACAGCATAGGTTTGTCTCGGGCAGATCCTACCAGATGAACCTGGTTGACTTTTTCAATTGGATGACATGGGCACTAGACAAGGGTCATATGGTGGATGTCCTCTACCCAAACTTCAGCAAGGCCGTAGACTCAGTGCCTCATGGTAGGCTGACCAGCAAGTTGAGCAGCCTGGGAGCAGGGAGGAAGCTGGTTAGATGTATCAGGAACTGGTTACAGGATAGACAGCAGAAGCTAATAGTGGGGGGGTGAGGTATTGGAGCCCAGGGTGGTAACAAGTGGGGTCCCACAGGGCTTGTTGCTGGGACCAGTGCTGTTTAACATTTTCATTGCCAACATCGCAAAAGGGATAAAGAGTAAGATCAGTCCTTTTGCTGATGACACCAAAATGTGTGCAAAGGTGAATAGGGGAAGGGGGTACAGTACTCCAGGAGGATTTGGCAAAACTGGAGGAATGGTCTAACACATGGTAACTTGGGTTCAATGCCAAGAAGTGCAAAGTGATGCACTTGGGAGCCAGGAACTCTGGATACAATTACTGGTTGGGGGTGGGTGCAGTTGTCCACTTCAATGGAGGAGAAGGATCTGGGTGTACTGGTAACTGAGGAAATGAACCACTCAGCCCAGTGCAAGAAGGCAGTGGCAAAGTCCAACAGGATGCTGGGGTGTATCGCAAGGGGATTTACTTCTAGGCTAAGGGAAGTCATCCTGCCCTTGTTCAGGTCTCTGGTGAGGCTGCACTTGGAGTACTGCATGCAGTATTGGTGCCCCTACGTCAAAAAAGGACATCTAGCTACTGAAGGGGGTACAGCAAAGGACTACAAAAATGATCCTAGGACTGGGAGACTAACCTTATGAGGAGAGACTGGGAAAACTCAATATGTATTCCCTGAAGGATAGGAGGAAGAGAGGGAATATGATTGAGACCTTCAAGTACCTGAAGGGAATGAATACAGTAAACATTGGAAGTATTTTCAAACTAAAAGGTGGAAGGGACACTAGGGACAGTCAGAAACTGGAAGGAGGCAGATTCAGGAAGGAAATTAGGAGGCGCTATTTCACCAAAAGGGTGGTTACAGGGTGGATTGCGCTGCCACAAGAGGTGGTGTCATTGCGGACAGTGGGCAACTTAATGAGTGGGTGGGACAGGTTCAAAGGGAGGGTTCAAACTATGAGGGGACGGGGGCTGGGTGTGAAGGAAATATGAGCAGAAATGGTAGAGGGGAGATAAGGGGAGGGGGGTAGTGCTGCACACTCAAACAGACTAGATAGACCATAAGGCCTGCCTCCACTGGCAATTTCATATATTCACATGTGCACACATGATAGCAGCAAGGGGGAGAGAAAGAGAGAGAGAGAGGGCACATGCACATGACTAACTTACAAATACCTACGTAGGGTAAATATAGAGGATAGCAGAAAATAGTCTAGTCTGAGTGGGCGAGAGCACACTCTCAGACAGACAGACACACCGACACTCAGAGACAGGCATGTATGCACATGCTCTGACAGATGCAGACACCATCCTGAGACAGAAATGAACATACGAATATTGCCAGCAGAAGATAGCCTAGGGGTCTCTCAAGTCTGCTGGTGTTTCAAGTCCTTATCTCCTTAGCGGCACGTGCATGCACTTGCGCGCACACACTTACTGTAAACATACACAGGCACCAAGATGATTCAGGGCCAACAAGGCAGATCTTATGAAGATCATGTCAAGGTACTGAACATGTATTCACTGGGGACCAAGCAACAGGGGAGGATATGATAGAAACCTTGAAATTCCTGAACAAGATGAACTGTGGGGAGCTTTTAGCAGAAGTACAGTGTCAAGAACCTGAGGTCATGAGGGGAAACTGGAGAGGGGCAGGTTTAAGAGTGATGTGAGGAAGTTCTATAATACAGGAAGGGTGGTGGAGCCGTGGAACAGTCTGCCAGCAGAAGTGGTGGGTGCCAAGACCATGCATGGCTTCAAGCATGGCTGGGGCAGAGTGAAAGGTCTGGTGGTTTCTCAGGTCAGTAGCATTAGGGAGGGGAGCAGGGGGTGGACCGGGAGGGCTAAAACCCTATATGGACAATAAGTCCTGAGGCAGATAGGGAACTCCGTGCAGACTAGATGGACCTTTGGTCCTTTTCTGTCATCATTGTCAATGTTTCTGTGTGTCTACGTAACATCTTGGGCAGAAATGTACACACACCCTCACAATGTAAATATATCATCTATCCCGCCTCCCATCACAGTAAAGAGGTAACCCGTGAAGAGGGAGCATGGGAAAGGGCACTGTCCATAATGGCAACTCATTCCCCACTGAATCCCTCATGGCAATGGGAGGGCAGGGTGACTGGATTGGGGGGGGTGGGCGAAATGGGCGACAGGATGTCTCTATAAGTACGCTGCGGGGGAGTGAGGAGCACAGAAAGCGGGGCTGAGGGGCGGAGGAGCTGTAGGGATGGCGCTGCAGTGGGCTGCCGAGCCCATCATGGCATTGGGGTTGGCCTGTGGTTGGGGTGGGTGAGGTACCAGGTTGGGTCTGGGCGCCATGCGATTTTGTGCGCCTGACCAAACCTTTTATTTTCATTTTCACCCCCACTTTACCCCCCCAGAGTTGGGAACCTTTAGTGGGGGGGTGCATGGGCTAAGCCCTCCTATGTGGGGGGGCACAGCCCTCCCTCATAAAGCATTGAAATGTATGTCCCTGGCGCCATTTTCCTGTGCACCGGGGTGTCAGAGTGCCAGAAATGTTTTCGGCACTCTAACTTCACAATAACGGCGATCGCCTTTAGGCTTTCCCCATTATCACATAGAACCCAGTAAAGGAGTCACCACCCCTCCTCCCATCTGAAGAAACCTCCCAGTATATACATCCAGTCCTTTCCCATGTCAGTATGTACATCGAGTCATCATCACAGCAAAATATCCAGAGTCCCTTAAACATAAATTTCCAGTCTCCCAACAACCTCCACCACCAATCTGCAGATATTGCTGGAGACCAGACATACACAAATTCTAGGAGTAAAACACATGAACAACAGGACAGACTAATACATATTCTTGCACAGACACACAAAGATCTCAAATATGCACACATGTATTCTGCAGTGGACACACACACACACAGCCTGATTCAGGACAGATACACAGAACCTACAGACAAAAACACAGAATGAATATCAAATTGACAGATATGGACACCCCCCAAGCAGGCACATGCAAGGATCCTTAGAATGACACACACAAGGACCCCTGGATGGACAGACACATGTGCATTTTGTAACAGACATGCATGTATTCCCAAAGAGACAAAAAGGCCACCCCCCAGACACATATGTAAAGTATTCTCCAACAGATGCACACAGTGGTAGCATTTCTGCTCGCGACACCAATGTCCCGGGTTCAAGAATGGACCCGTGGAGTCAGAGGGCCAGCCATGGGGAGGAGGACTGAGCGTCCGATGGACTGCACACTTCTCTGGGGGGAGGTAGGTGAGAATGTGGTACATGACTGACCTCTGGCGGAGGCCAAGGGAGCAGTTGCAAGGAGGCATGCCGGACATTGGCACTGTCAAGTCATTGCATGCCACCTCTTCCATAGGGAATAACAACCAAAAAATGCTGGCCCCATAAATGATGCCCCACTCTACCAGTCCTGCTCTATCTGCCTGTGGCACTTGGCTGTTGACTGAATTTCGTGTTCTGTTGGGTGGCTCAACCCCACAGCCCAGCCCTGTGGAGCAAGTCAGGGAGGCATCCTGGTGTTGGGGAGGGGGGGCCTGGTTCAGAAATTCCATTAGGGGGCACTTTTGTTCGGTGGCCCAGGGAGCCTGGGAGGATCATCGCCCAAGGTAAGTCCTGGGGGTGGGGCTGAGTAGGGGACCAGTGGGTGTGGGGGCTGAGGCTACCTGGGGTCTGGCACAAAAAAACAAATTATGCATAGACTAGGGGACAGACACACACACACACACACAGAACTCATGGACAAAATAAACCAAGTCTCAAATTGGCTTTGTATCGCACAAACTTGCATGTATACTCATCGCCCCTTTAACAACACATGCATCCTGTTCTGTCAGTACACACTCTCTCATGTGTACTTGCAGTACACACCTCACACTGAAAAAACACATATGCAACCTTCGTATGTATATACACACACACACACACACACACACACACACACACACACACACACACACACACTCACACACTCACCTCGTGTATACTTTTACACCGCAAATACACACACATACACATACACACTCACTACTCTTGTACATACACACACCTCTCATGTATACTGATGCAATGTCTACACAAGCACCCCAAATAGACACATACGAGGAGCCCTGGAAGGACAGATGTACATGCATTTTGTAACAGACATGCATGTGTTCCCAAACAAACAGGCTCCTCCCCGAAAGGCACACATGTAAAGTATTCTCCAAGAGATACACACAGGCAATGGGACAGATGCACACAGAAACCTTGTGCAAAATAAATGCAAAGACTCAAACTGGTCTTGTTACATGCACACTTCACCCACATGCCTACTCACACACGCACATACAGAACGTGTTTCCTACTCTTGTACACACACATTTTTTTTTTTATAGTCTTTGGTAACCAGATAAGGCCCACTAGGCACAAGTGCCTGTTTTTAGGGGCAACCTAGGAGCACCAAGCGGTTACGTGACTTGCTCAGAGTCTCACAGTATGCAAATGGAGGTTGAGAGAATCAATCCCAGGTCTGGTCTACTGGATGTACCAAGCTCGTTCACAGCTCGTTACTCTAACCTCTAAGTTATACTGCCAGCCAACATCTCTCATGTATACTGACACCGCACCTTACATTGAAAAAACACACATGCATCCTGTGTGTGTGTGTGTGTGTGTGTGTGTGTGTGTATGTTGTGTATGTGTGTATGTGTATGTATGTGTATGTGTATATGTATATGTACACAATATATATATATATATATATATATATATATATATATATATATATATATATATATATATATATATATATATATATATATATATATATATATATATATATATATATATATATATATATATATATATTATATATATATATATATATATATGTATGTATATGGGGATGTGTGATAGGAGTTTATGCACACCAAAGTCTGATGCCTCAAAAACCCAAGAGTCAAGCTTGAGGGGTTTGTCTAGACATCGATCACCGAGGGTGTGCATAAAATTCGAGTTGACACACTTCCCCACATTTTATTTTTTATTATAACTGGTCCCTTTATTTTTTTGTTGAACCATGCATACAGTTATAATCGTGCAAAAGTTGACCATTAGCGTAACATTGCGCGGTAGTGCAATGCATAGTTAGCACTCTAATGCGCTGCGTGGTATACTACGCTAATGACAAACTTGTACAACTACCTGTGATACACACCCATGTATGATGGAGTATGACAGCTTCCTCCCCAGTTGATAATCATCACCAATCAGTTATTTATAGTGTGTGTGTGTGTGTATATATTTATATATATATATATATATATATATATATATATATATATATATATATATATATATATATATACACACACACACACACACACACACACACACACACACACACACACATCTCATGTATACTCACATAGTGTCACACACACACACACACACACACACACCCCACTCTTGTATACAAACATACCTTTCATGTATATACACACACACACACACACTGTATACACAATTATCCTCTTGGTTTTATTTAAAGAAACAGCCTAACTCAGAAGCCTGACCGCATTATCACTACACATTACAGAATTGCTTCTTAAATAGTGAATATTTGCTCGATTAGGGAACATCAGAAGCAACAATCGGGCGAAGTGGGTCCCCCACAAGAAATCTTCAAGCACTACAGATAGAAACAGTGACAGCTGTCTACTTTTAAAAGTTAACATCAATATCAGGCAGTGTGCTAGTGCAGCTCTTTAAATAAAAAGTAGAAAAGAAAATGGAGAACTCCAAATCCTGTATCACTCTGTTTATCCTTCCAGATAAATCCAGACCACATTTCTGAGGATACAGAACAGAAACAATTTGTGTACCTCCAAGCAAAATCGAATCTTTTTGTACTGGAAAAAATTATCCTGCTTTCCTCCTTCACCGGATATTTGTTCACTCAGACGGATAAAACAATATATACACCTGGCCAAAACGGTATTGTATTTCCATTAATTAACCCAGAACTAACGTTGAGGTTTATACTGATGTTCTATGAGCAGATGCAGGCCTGGAGCTCATCGAGACTCTGACCCACCGCTCAGTGGTAACAATTCTAATTTCACACTTTCTGGTATCATCTGGGGGTGGGGTACATGCTGGTACATGGTCACCGACATTCCCCGTCATAAAAGAAACATCATGTTTATATTAGGGTTCAGACTCTACTTTGTGATCACACACCATTGTCCCATATGTAAAACCAGAGTTCAAAAAATAATTGGTGTGCTATCATCCCACGTTGTTAGAAGACGTAAAGAGAAGTTGCCTACTGTGAGCCATGCTAATGGTTTTCCTCTGGCCAGAGCAACAGAATAAATTGTTGTTAATTGTTCTCTTTTTTTGCAGCACAGTAGAGTTTCTATAAATAATCTTCTGTTTGCCGGTCCTGCTGTCCTCCTAGGGCCAAGAATAGTCACAGAGGACTGTATCTGGCCCCAGGATAACAGTGGGACCAGGAAACATCTGCTCTGAGCTCACAAAAACTGTAAAATGCACTGCCGGCTCTGGAATCGCCCACTTTGCAGCCCTGCTCTAATGTCAGTTGCAGTGGATGCTGGGATTTCTGGTTACAGCAAATGTCAGCTTGGATGTTAGCCAAATCAGCCTAATACGATCTACTATACTGCAGTAAACAGTAAGTTAAAAAAAATGTTTTTAGAGAAAAAGTGCAAATTGGGACCAGTCTCACACTTGAGCGTGGGGCTCATAGTGCTGGCAGTTCCCCTTTCATTTGCCTTAGATTGTTGTACAGATAGCAGTATTTATTACTCTGACTATCCATCACTGGTCCTTTATCTTTTCCTATAAGCTCATGCGACCTTTGCTCTGAATTTTCTACTTCTATGAGGTTTTATTTATTTATTTCTAGGAAGTACCTTTGAGCCAAAGGCTCTTTTACAGAGGTTCCACGTCGCAGTAATACATGGGCATTACATAATTTACAATGGTTACAAGTACATAAGCAGATATAAGGTGGTTCCATGCCTAGAAAGCCATGAGTACATCAGGTTACAGAGGTTACATGATTACTATAACAGGGAGTACATAAGTAAAAATATACAGACATAATTTAAAGCAGGCTAGGCTAACAGGTTGCTAAGTGAACAACTTGAGATTCTATAGGATATAGAGTGAATCAGATAGGGAGCAGAGGATGATATAGTCTGTAAAATAATTAACTATTACTAAACACAAGGAGTCAAGAACTTGATGGGTAGCAGTTATTTTGTCATAAGTGCTAAAGAGTGCAGTCATAAAGGAGGGCTAGACTCATTAGGGGAGAAGTGCTGAGGCGGGCACCTGGAGCCTACTAGGGGAGTGTTAGCAAGAAGAGAGGAGAGGCAAGGGTGCAGGTTAGAATGAGGGTAGCAGGAAAGCGGAGGGGAGAGTGTGGGGGAGTTCAGGTCTCACAGTCACAGTTCTTGTTTGTGATGAGGGCCACTCAGAGTTTATCTTTAAAGGGGCCTATTTTGTCCACTTTTGTGATGTCTAGGTCAAGCGCATTAAGCCAAAGTGGTGCCCGGTATTCGTAGGACCGTTGGCCTTGTGTGGTTCTACTGAAAGGGATGCAGAGAACTGAGTTGTTTGTACCCCTAGTGCATCTGATGGAATTAGGTCGGCTAAGGAGGCTTTGCAGGCCTGGGATGGTAAATCCTAACAGACTTCTTGGCGAGCATGCATACTTGATACTGGAGGCGACTGTCAAGGTTGAGCCATTTAGTTTGAGTACACAACTCGCAGGTGTGAGTGAGATGGGGTACACCTAGGACTAAACGACACGCTTTATTTAGTGTTGTTTTGATGCATTTCAATGCAGTTTGGGAGGCAGCCCCATATACTGCTAGACCATAGTCTATCACTGAGAGGACTGAGCTATTTACAGCAGTTTTGAGTGCCTCAGAAGTCAGGCCTTTTCGGTGTCTGTACAGTAATACTAGATTTGCATTTGACGATTTTGCGACTGCGTGTATGTGTTGGTTAAACGAGAGGGTGCAGTCCAGTGTCAATCCTAGGTATTTAAGTGTTTGAACCACCTCCAGGGAAGTATTCTGATTGTTCTGAATGCAAAGTTGGTGAGTGCGGTGTTTGTTATGTGATGATGTGAATAACATAGTCTTTTTTTTTTTTTATATATAATTGAGGAGCAGCTTTGATTGAAGGAACCAGTGCTCAGCCGCGGTGAAATTAGCCTGCATTTGCTTTTCCAGTTTGTAGGGGTCAGAATTACATGAATATAGGACCGCATCATCTGCATACAGTAGTTGCTGGTCATTTAACGAATGAGGGAGGTTGTTTAAGAACAGGCTGAACAGTGGAGGGCCAAGGCTAGAGCCTTGAGGAACGCCTGTGTTAACACTAAGGATGTCAGAGAAGGGGTCCAGAATTTTCACTTTTTGGACCCTCCCAGAGAGGTAGCTTCTGAACCATGCTACTGTTGCAGGGGAGAGGCCGGTATTGGAGAGCTGACCCAGGAGCAGATTGTGATTGACAGTGTCGAAGGCCTTGGTTAGATCAATATATGTTGCCCCCACCAAGAGCCCTCTGTCTAAAGCATTATGGATAAAGCTGGTAAACTCCACTAGAGCGGTTGTGGTACTGTGTTGTTTTCGAAATCCATGTTGTTGTTTGCATTGTAAATGATACTTGTCTAGATATTCCATCAGTTGGTCACTCATGATTCGCTCCAGGGCCTTAGAGAGTGGAGGAAGGATAGATATTGGGCGGTAATTTGTAGAGTTGGCCCTGTCACCACTTTTGTAAACAGGGGTAACCACCACCACCACCTTCCAGATCCGTGGGAGTTCACCCGATACCAAGGAGAGATTTACAATTTTGGTGATCGGTTTGAGAGTTATGTCCAGGGTGAGCCTAACTAGTTTTAGGTCCAGTTGATCAGAGCTAGTTCTGGAATTACCTAGTGCTTTTAGGATGTACTTTTTGCTTCCATAAAGGTGATCGCTCTAAAGTAGAAAGGCAGATGGGAGTTTGGGTCCCCAGGTTTCGTTCGGTGCAAGTATCTGATTGGTGTTGAAGGAAGCTAGGGGGCAACACTCTGCTGAGATCAGTAAAAGCTTTGTTGAAGACATTTGCTATGTGACTGTGATCCTGCGTAGGTTGGCACTCAGCGTTCAGGAAGGTGGGGGGAGTTTTATTAGGTTTACCGGTTAGGGACCTGATGTTCTCCCAGAACCGTCTACTCTCACCCTATGAGTTTGTCAACTCATTTCTAAAGTGAGTGTTTTTGGCCTTGCTAATAGCCCAGGTGCATTTATTCCATGAGCTCTATAGTTCTGGTAGTCTGTGTGGGTACTGGAGTTTCTTGCTTTGTACCACAAGTCGTCTCTATTTTTCATGAGGGCTAGTAGCTGTGTCGTGATCCAGAGGCTGTCATAGTCACGGATCTTTCTTTTGGTGTAGGGGCCGTAGACATTGCACACTTCATTGAATTTACTTATAAAGCATTCTAGGGCAGTGTTGACATCTGTTTTGTGGTCAATAGAGCTCCAATCTTGGAGGCTGAGGTGTGCTTTTAGAGCTCCCAACTTGCCTTTCTTCAGAAGTCTAGCAGTAATAGTCCTGATGGTGCCTTTGGGGCCTTATTTGACCATTT
The DNA here is from genome assembly GCA_016271365.2 of Neoceratodus forsteri. Lineage (NCBI taxonomy): Eukaryota > Metazoa > Chordata > Ceratodontiformes > Ceratodontidae > Neoceratodus > Neoceratodus forsteri. Next base: position 62,754,892 of record JADMNL010000033.1, read on the forward strand.
GTAGATTACCGAGGAGTGGTCACTGAGGGAGTTGGGGAGAACCGTGATGGAGGATATTCTTTCTGGCTGATTTGTGACCACCCCGTCGATTACTGACCCCATGCCTGTT